>CANJKZ010000190.1:0-1200000 GCA_947471745.1 Closterium sp. Naga37s-1 | reverse complement strand
CAACCAGCGAAGCCCCTGTGCCGCCATGGCATCAGCGTAGATCTCTGCTTCTGCACTGGACGAAGCCACAGACGACGACTGTGTAGACCTCCACGACACAGCACCAGCACCCAGACTGAAGCAGTAACCCTGAGTCGAACGCTGAGTCTCCACGTCGTCAGCGTAGGAATAGTCGCAGTGACCGGTCAACTCAATTGGCTGAGTCGTTCCAAGCACAAGCCCCACGCCTGATGTAGTCGCCAGGTACTTCGTCACCCTCACAGCAGCCGTCCAGTGAATAGGACGGTGTCTCCCAGTCGCAACAAAGCGAGAGAGGACGCTGAGGGGAGAGGCGAGGTCTGGCCGAGTACAAGTCATCAGGTACATGAGGCAGCCCACAAGCTCGAACTGGTGGAGAACTGAAACTCGAACCGCCGAAGGACCTGCTGCACCATGTGTGACTGCGTCAACGTGATGGTGCGAGCGGCTCTGTCCCTGGTGATCTGCAGGCCAAGGTAGCGCTGCAATTCACCGAGGTCAGTGCACGTGTGTCTCTTTTGCAGTTCGGATTTCACCTCAGCCAGAGCTGCCCTGTCTGCTGTAGGAAAGACCAAGTCGTCGACGTAGACAATTATAAAGAAAGGAGTGGAACCAGCGCGAACAAACAGCGATGGGTCGTGAGAAGAAGGACGAAACCTCAGGTCACGAAGCGTGGAGCGAAGAGTGTCGTGCCACTCACGGGGCGACTGGCAGAGACCGTAGACTGGTCGCCTCAGGCTCCACTGGGTCCCAGGTGGGAAGGTGTCAGTGAAGCGAGGAGTACGCCGCAGCCAGATCTCCTCGTGTAGGCGGCCCTCCAACATCGCATTAGCTAGTTCGCGCGCACCGCGTTACCGGTTTCTCGTTCGCTATAATTGTTCTCTTAATACTCATTTGACTCACTAGTGCAATCTTCACTCGCTCGTTCGATTGCACCCGTAACACTTGGCTATCATAGCTACTTTCCTTTCGGACCGCGCATTTTTCCGCAACCAGCAACTCTCAACTTTTGTTTTTCAACTCGAAGGGACATATGCCTCTCAACGTACTAGGAGCCGCTGCCCCGGTGCTCTCTCGTAAGCACGTGCAGTCACGACCGCGCCTAGCACCTAGAACGGCCAACGTCCTTCGACTTGGGCGACCAAATTAATCTCGCGGACCTCTCGCAGGCGACGAGCTGACGCGACAACTGCACGAAAACGCATTGAAGATTGCGACGTTGATGGCAGAACGCGAATCCCTCCAGCGCTCATCCAATCTTGCACCAACACAGATACAAGCAACACAGACACAAGCAACACCGGCACCGGCAGCAACAACACCGTCACAATATGAAAGCGTGTGGCAACGCTCGTCCGCTGCCAGTGATGGCGTCGCACGTGAGGGAGCACGCGACGACAGCGGTACGACACATGCCGGAACGACGAATGCGGAAACGGACCGACGTTGCGTCAACATTGTGACCAAACACGGCGAGTCGACTCTCTTCTCGCCGATGCCTCTCAAGCCGCAGAGTCCGCCGTGCTTTGACCCGAGTCAACGGGGTGGTCCGATATTCAATCGTGGATTTTCACGACGAAAGTATTCTTCGACGCTAATTACTTCATGTCGGACGCCGCGAAGATTCGATACGCTGTGTCGTTGTTGCGAGGACCCGCCATGGACTCGTAACGTGCCATTGTCACAGCGCCGAGCGACTATGATCGGCTACCGCAAGGGGAGGGACCTTCCGGGCCCACGATCCCCTGGGCACCGTCGTATTGCAAAGTCACCTAGTATCGCACGTGGGATGCATTGTGCACGGGTATGCGTGGGAGATTCGAGCCAATCGCATCGTCGATTTCCGCAAGCCAGAAGTCGCGCACTTGGCGTCAACTCGGCTCCGTCTAAGACACTAGCGGATTCCTGGCGCTACACGAGTAAGTTGGGTATATGCACAAGGCGAAATGTGTAGACCGCTGTCGGGGGACTGAAACCGGAAATCCCATGGGAAATCTTGCTCCGTGATGTCACGAATTTCAACGACATCCTCGCTATGGCGGAAAAGATTGACTTCCTTCGCTGACCGAGAACGGGGTCATACGGAAATTGGGGTCGCCGGACTTGAGGGACGAACGAGCACGCCACGATACGCGCCGTCGTCGCGAATGCCACTGCCGCACCATTCAAAGGGCGAAGCTTCGTGTGCAATCCGCCTGGGCACCACAACAGCGAATGTCCGGAGGCTACGGGGAATAAGGGAGCCGCACAGCAGAAGGGGTCTAAGCAAAAAGGGTCCAAGCAGCAAGGAAATGTTGGGAGTCAGTAGCAGATGGGCCCTCTAGTAACAAGACTCGCCGCTCGCCCGACCCAACGACCCTCACCGAGTGACAGTACTGATTGATGTCGATCACACTTGGCTGAACAGGGAGGGTACAGTGGTAGACAGTCCCATACTGCTTAGCGGGAAAATTCATACTGACTTAGTCAAAAAAAAATTACGGAAGAGATAGTCACAGCTTAATTGACACTGCTCGAAAGCTGCAACTGCCACTAGCCCAATGTTTACCTGAGATCGATGCAAGACTGATCGACGGCTCGCCACTGGCAATACGGGAACGCGTGGACCGAGTTCGGATTCGACGCGGGGGTAACTTCACATTCACCCTGGAAATGCTGGCCACGATCTGCGATGGAACCGACATATTACTCGGCCGTGATTGGCTGTGACTGTTGACGGGAATAGGGTGTTGGCCCCGCCCTCGCTTGGGCGAAGCCGACGAAGCGGTCGAGTGCGCGGGAAGTGTGGCCGACCATCCGCAGAGGTCGGCGCGTGCAGGTCGACGGGGTTGGTCGACGACCTGCAGAAGACTGCTGCGGAGCCGCCGTCGATGGGAAGCCGGCGGCAGATCTCGACTGGGTTGGTCGACGAAGGGGATCGTCGACATGCCTTCGGTGTGATCGACGAAGGTGGTCGTCGACCTGTGCGGGACCGTCAAAGAGGCCGTCGACGGTGGGTGCTCGACGGCAACAGCTGACCGAGCTGCTTGACGGAGGGGTCCGTCGACCAGGGTGGTCTTCGAAGGGAGCAGTGGTCGACGAAGGAGGTCGTCGACCAGGGCGCTGGGTGGTCGACCACGTCGACCAGGTAACCTCAACGAGGTTCCGCGGAGGCACGCGAGGCTCGTCGAGGCTGCGATGGCGAGGGAGCGAGTAACTGTCCCGAGGTCGACGTGGAGCGCCGGGCGCAATTGTCGGCACGTGGCTGACTTGGCACCTGCGCGACGGTAGAGAACATGCTCGACTGCCGCCGCGCAACTGGGAAGCGGGTGCGCACATGCGCTACTGTCACCAGCGGTTGCAACACTGGCAGACCGCTCTGCTGCAGCGTTGGCAAACCACCTTGTCGACCTGCCCCGTTGGCAGGCCGCCTTTCTGTAGTGCTGGCTCTACGCAACGCTGGCAGATTGTCGACCTTGCTGCGCTGGCGGTCGACCAGCTTGTCTGCAGGGTTGCTAGGCTCCTGATGTAGTCATTCTTGCCATTCCTTGTTCATTCATTATGAAATACAACTTTCCCTAGTGAAACTCTTGCCAATTTGCTCTGTGAACGCACAAGTATTAGAGAACGCTAAGGAACGCTACGATCATTCCTAGAACTCGTGCCTTCCCTCGTAGTCCAGCTCTCGGTGTGGAGTGACTCTCCGCATGGTGCGGTGAGCGTGGACGGCCCCGTAAGGAACCTTTAGACTAGTTGTCCATTGCTCACTTACCTAAGTTGTTCGTAGGCCGGCAACTCGTGCAGAGTATGACGCCCGTCCCGGTAGGATCCGGCGTGGTAGAGGATAGTCTAGAGGCACAATTGACTGATGCGAGGAGACGCCACGAGGCTGGCGAGTTCGGGCCGACCCTCCCCTTGGAGGTGGTTCAGCTGGGCATCTGTACGCGGTGGGCGACGGATGAGGAGGTCGACGGTGGTGACCAAGCCGGCGGTAGCGAGGGCACGAAGAAGAGATGTGTGATCAGGGTCGACGGTGGCGTCGAAGGGAGCCAGGCGCGAGTGCAGCGGTCGACGGCGGTTGCAGGCAGCTCGCGTGTCGACGCCGACGAGCGACGTCGCTCACCCCAACGAAGCAGTGGGAGGCCCACGTCGACGACGCACGTGAGGGCGGGCGGGATTGCGCCGGCGTACGGCTACTTCAAAATTTCGCCGGACAAGATTGCCGTGCCAGTGCCGCTGCAATGTCGACGAGACCTCATCACGTGGAGGGAGTCCATAGAGCCTTAGCTGGAGATCGCCGGGCTGAAGGGTTTCGTCGACGGGGACATACCGATACCGGACGTGGACGACGTCGAGCTACGCGCGGAGTTTCATGCCGCTCACCTGCTGACATTTATGGTCATCTCGAAGTGTTGCTCGCCGGTGGTGTAGATAGAGCTGAAGTCGTGTCGACTTCGACTCGACGCAAGCCACCAAGCGTGGCGGTTCATCCTGACGACGTATCAGGCAACGTACGATCTGTACATCGGTCAGCTGGAGGAGCAACTGACCCACCTCCGGATGGGCGAGCAGGAGTCAGCGACGGACTACTGCAATCGTGCTCGACGGATCCTCGCCGAGATGCGGATGGCGGGCGTCGACTCTTCGACGGCGTCGTACATCACGCACGTTGTCAAGGGCCTCCCGAGCGGCTACAACCTCATGCGCCGGATGTTGGTGATGTCCGGCATGCGTGAGTCGCTCGACGAGGACACCCTCATCAGCCACATCATCAAGGATGAGGCGATGAAGGAGGCAGAACGACCCACGGAGCTCCTTCCGCAAGCGAACTATGCCGCCCTGACGAAGCAGAGTTATCAGCAAGGGCAGCGCTGGAAGCCGGGCGGAGGTGGTAGCGGAGGTGGGAGGTCGACGAAGGACATTGACCAGACGAAGTCGACGTGGGACAAGGATCGCAGAGGTGGTGATCGACGGCGAGAATGCTGGGTCTGTGGCGACCCCGACCACCTCTCCTTTGAGTGTCCCAACCGCGACGATTCCGACGACGACGACCGCAAAGGAGGCCACAAGAGGTCGGCCATCGGCCGACGAAGTCAGGACAAAAGGCCGCGCAAGGAGAAGCAGGCGTCGAAGAAGACGTCGTCGACGAAGGACGTCAACTCCTCTAGCAGCAAGGGCCGAGGCGACGGGGAGGCGTCGTGCTCGATGGTCGTCGCTGTGGAGCCAATCTTTCGCTTGCGCCGGGAGCCGGGGAGGACTTCAAGGCAATCGCGGCCGCCGTTCAAGCGAATCTAAAGGTGGTGCTTCTCGACAGCAATTGTTCGCACCACCTGATGGGGACGAAGGAGGTCTTCGTCGACATGGCGCCGAGCGACGACGTGAAGCATGCGCGCGGCTTTAACAGGGCATTGCAGACCGTCGAGGGACGCGGCACTGTCGCTCTGCAAGGGGAGGCCGGGAAGCAGGTCCTCATTCCCGACGTGCCCTACGTCTCGGGAGTGCAGGCGAATTTGCTGTCCGCCGACCAGCTGCAGAAGAGCGGCGTGAAGCTGCAGGACGACGGCGACGAGATGATGCTCGTGTCGAGTGCAGGTGAGGTGCTCGGCCGAGCACGCTACACTGGCCGCGTCCTCTGCACCAACCTCCGGCCCTGCTCGACGAAGCTGTCGTCGACATCGACCGAGGTGGTGGCCTGACGATTGCTTCTACGACGAAGTCGACCCCCGACCGGTGGCACGCGAGGCTCGCGCACGTCGGCTTCAACACGATCAAGAGCTCGGCGAAGCATGAAGTTACCACCGGCCTCGACATCGAGCCGTCGATCGGGGCCGACCTCCCGTGTGTGTTGTGCGTCGGCGGGAAGCTGGCGCGGCACACCTTTCCCTGTTAACGAGGTAACTGAATAATGAATGTCTAGAAACAAGCAGTACAAGGGAGTATATAGCAAACCCTAAGGGGGTTATACCCTCTACAGCATAACTCATTGTAACACCTAGACTAAACTAACAAACTATAACAATGATAGTTTGACACACCCCCATAGTCTAGGTGACGATAGTCCTGTGGAGAGCAACACACAACCCAAGAGCAAGGGTCACAGGACCAATCAGCAAGAACAAGGCAACTCTCGGGGTGGATCTCAAGATCACCACACTGTCCGAGAACAAGAAAGGGGCCACAAGGTTAGTCCACATGCAATGATGCAGCAGATGTAAGAGATGCAAGAGTACAAGACATGCATGACAAGAATCTCTGCAGAAGCAAGGGGCCACAAGTCCTGTCCACAAGCACAGATATAGGATATATAGTAAGATGCAAGAGTACAAGACAAAGCATCTCTACGCAAGCAAGTGAGGGCCTCTAGACACAAGGCCAAGCTGGGTGCAGAAACGCTGGTGGTCACAAGGCGGCAACGCCTTGGTGAAGATATCTGCAGTGTTGGCATCAGAGACCATACGTCGCACAAGTGCCTGGCCACCCTGCGTAGACCGCAACGACTCAGCGTCGTCGGCCCCACGACGAGTCCGAGAAACCTGTGAGAGTAACTGGCTGCTTCCCTCCAAGCACAAGTCCCTTGCCTGATGTATTCGCCACATACTTCGCCACCCTCTTAGCAGCGTACCAGTGGGAAGGTCGGTGTCTCCCAGGCGCAACAAAGCGCGCAAGGACGCTAAGAGGGTAAGCTAGGTCAAGGCGAATACAGGTCATCAGGTACATGAGACAACCCACCAACTCAGGATATGGACCGCTGGACTCAGATGGCTCGTCCGAAGGTGGAGCCGTGAGCCCACGATCCACAACAAGAGGGGTGAGATGTACCTTGGAGAACGGGAAGCGAAACCGCGTGAAGATCTGCTCGACCATATGCGACTGCGTCAACGTAATGGTGCGAGTTGCCCTGTCCCTAGTTAACTGCAGGCTATGGTAGCGCTGCATCTCACCAACTGTGAGAGTACGACGGCTTATGCTGGCTTTGCTAGCTTGCCTGGACTTTATTATGCTATTACTAGCTTAGGTTTTATTTATCATGCATAGATATGCTTGATTTCCTAGGTTAGGTGCATTCCTATATGTTATTTTAGTTATAGCACCGAACCAGGTTACGTGTACCGAACTCAAGCCTATTCGGTTTCCACCGAATTGCTTTCTACTGAGTTCGGGAAGGTTCTGTTCGGGACGCTTCACGACCCTCAGAACAATCACGTAACACCTGGGTAACTGGCCTTGTGTCGAGCCTATATATAGCCTCGTCTTGTACCCAGGTGAATCATTCAATAGAATCATCTTTCCAGAACCAGATCCTCACACTTGGTAATCAGAGCGGGTTTTACACGCGAGGTCTTCAACCGCTTAAAGCCGCGGTGCAGATATCGCTGCGCCAGTTCAAAGTATTATAGCTTGAAAGGCGCGTTACCCAGTATACACTGGAAGTCTCGGGTTGGCAGAGCTTTCTGAGAGCGGGGGAAGGTCGTGCGGAAAAGTGCCTCGCAGCATGATGAGTGGGGGGGAAGCTGGGGAGGGCTTGCGGAAAAGCACCGCACCACAGCATGAAGGGGTGGCCAGGCATCAAACTTGAAACTTGAACTCAAAATTACTCAAACTCAGCAATCTCTCGCACTAGGCTAGGTTACTACTAACTTGAAGTGCCTTCCCGTAGGGCTTCTTGAGAGCCATTCGCCCCAGATCTATCGCTCTTCTTCGCCTCTTAGTGTGCGCTCGAATATCTGCGCTATTTCGTACCCCAAAAAACACCACCGCGGCTGTACCCGTAGCGCATTGCGCGCGATTTCCTCCGCGGTATTCGTTCTGTAGTCCCTCTCCCGTCCCTCTATTTCTCACGAATCGGCGGTGGCAAGCAGCGACGTGGTGAAGGGAAGTAGTTGGGAGCGACGTGGTGGCAGGCAGGATTGGGTGCGACAGCAGCCAGCGGGGCGACGATACTGAGCATAGCGGCGACGGTAGCGAGCAGCATGGCGACAACAGCGCAATGACGATAGTGAGCTGCGATGGCGACAGTAGCGAGCAGCGGGGTGACGTCTGCGTGCAGCAGGGCGACGTTAGCGAGCAGCGGGATGTCGTTAGCGAGCAGCGGGGCAAAGCATCTGTTCCGACGGTCCCTAAGCATCACGCGTCCAAACCTCGCAAGCGGCTTTAGCGAGCGAGATTGGTAGCGATGCGGCGAAGGCAAGGGGATGTGTGTGGCAAACGCAATGGCGGCAAGAAACTGCAAGCACGATGGCGACAGGGCCGGAATGGGTGAGAAGGACAGGGGGAAAGGGTGGGAAGAACAGCGATCGATGGTCGGAATAGGTGCTACTGTGGCGAGCATCGCCTGAGGTCGATGCACAGCTCGGTCACGAGACGACATGGTCCGGCTAGTTGCGCACGTAACAGCGAGCAGCGGCGCGACAGTGGCGAGCGGTGGCGAGCGTTAGCGAGTGGCGGGCGAGGCGGGAGCGTGCAGCGACATGCTATAGGCCCCTGTCCTTCTTTCCCTTTCCCCCACTCCTTCTATCCCTTCCCCCCTGTCCTTCCTCCTTTCCTCCATGTCCTTCCCACCCTTTCCCCCTGTCATTCTCTCCCTTTCCCCTTAGTCCTTCCCTCCCTTTCATCGTTTTCGTTCCTCCTGATGCTTAATCCTCCCCCCTGTTCTTTCTTCCCTGTCCCCCTATCCTTCCCTCCCCTTCTTCTCCCTCCCTCCTTTCCCCTCTCCCAACCCACTGCTTCGCCCTGCTCTCATCCGTCCCCTTGCCCCCATTCGTCCCTTTTCCCCCACTACCGTCGCTGCTTTTCCTGCTCATTTCCCCCTTTCCTGAACCCTTCCTTTTCCTCTCTCACATCCCTTCCCGTTCCCACAATCCCATCCCACCATTCACTCTTCTGATGGCCATCCCTTTCCCTCCTCTCCTGTCCCTCCCCTGTCCTATCCCATTCCCCCTGTCGCTTTCTCCTTCCCCTGTCCTATCCCATTCCTGTCCTAGTTCAAGCGTGAGAGATTGACCCAAAGCACTATTCACTATTCAGCCCCCCCCCCCCGCTGCTCCCCCCTGCACCCATTCGTCCCCTTGTCCCCTCACCCAACCCTCGCTTTTTCGCACTCCCATCCGTCGTTTTCCCCCTTGTTTGTTCCAGGGCATTCCCCCCTGCCACCATCCCCCATGGCACATCCTCCTATGCCACACCTTCAGTTTCACGCCTCCCCATTCCCGAACTCCCCTTGTCCGTCGGTCCCTTGGCGTCTTGCCCTTCCCTGCAGGCAGCAAAGGCGCGACGGTAGCAAGCGGCTCGCTCTCACTGTCTCTCCACCACCAATCCTCCTCTCCCCCACTCCCGCCGTCCCTCCTTTCCCCCATTACCATTCAAACCTTCCCCCCGTCCCCGTCCCTCCTTCCATCGGTGTCCGTCCCTCCTTCCCCCACCATCCACCCTTTACCCTACCCTTGTCCTTTCAAGGCATCCCCCGATTCCTAAACCCTTCCTTTCCCTTTCTCCCATCCCTTCCCTTTCCCCCTATTCAGTCCCACCATTCACCCCTCTCCCGGCCATCCCTTTCCCCCCTCTCCTGTCCCTCCCCATTCCCCTCATCCGACCCTTCCCTTTCCACTATGACCCCACGGTGGCAGGCGTGACGACATCCAACCCTCTGCTCCACCGCTCCCAACTCCACTGCATCCCTTCACCCACCCCGCTGCTTCCCTTCACCCACCCAACTACTTCCCTTCACCCACCCCATCACTTTGTGTCGTCGCGCACCCCACTGTTTCTGCCAACCCTCCATTCAATTTCCCCATCAAACATTTTTCACTTCTTCGGCTGGTGTCCTTCCCTACCCCCCTCCCCCCCTGCTATCGGTGGACAGCTGCATCAATAATGGATCAGAGGGGCGTGAAGTCTGGCTCATCTTGGAGATGCCATGTAGGATTTAAAGACACTCATGTTTGCCTGCCATGTGTACATTCGTTGCACCCAAAAAGAAAAGGGAAACAACCACCCCAAACTTTGATCGTTCTGAAATCCTCAAATGTGCCTTTGAGTCGCAGAATATGATATTTGTGTGGTACTCAGCTTATTTTAAATACAAACTCTTTCGTTATGCAATGTAGAGATGACGGCATACTCATGGGTTTCGAATTTCGCGTTGTCGTGTGTGTTCCCCCCTTCCCTCCCCCCACCCCTTCCCCTTCCCCCTCACTTTCGAGGTTGGCGACGTTCGCATCAGTTGTTTCCTTTTTCTCTTCATCGCAACACAATCTACTCTCTCGCTAGCCAATTGGCGACCAGGAAGGAACAAGACAAAAAACTGTTTGTCACTGTTCCTAAGATATCTGCACCGCGGCTTTAAAACCGGCCTTTAAAAACCGCGGGGGCGACGACGAAAGCGCCGATACGGGTATGTAAAACCAGTTCCGCGCATTTTTTCGAAGGTCCCCCTCGATCCGGTTTTCGAACACCCCTCAGGATTATTGGCAGAAAGGTTGGAGTTTCGACCGTCAGATCGATTCGAATCTCAACAGCCTAGAGAATTTCGCCCAGAAAGGTTGGAATTTGGAGCGTCGGATCGAGTTTCTCCTCAACGGCCAAGATCGAACGCGAATTTCGACTAAGGGAGATTTACGCGACTTACAGAATTCGCGCTCATCGACTCTACAGTCAATTTGACTCGCAGTAAGTCGACCAGCACCTAGAATTCGATTATTTTCGTCGCGCATCTTCCTGTAAATCGCCAAATGGAGGGGAAAAGAGATATTTCAGTACAGAAAATCGCGGAGTTACGTGCTGAGCATAAGCAGATACGTGCAGAGCTCCCACGACTTGAAAAAGTCCTTGCGAACCAGTCGGCAACCGCCAGAGCAGCAGCGAACGCAGCGGCGAATGCAGCAGCGATAGCAGCAGCAGCAGCAGCGGCGGCGACACCGACAATTGTACCTGCGACAACGGCAGCAGCTACAGTTTACCTCGAAGCAGCGAAGCCGAGGCAACCAGAGGCGTTCAAACCTACAGTTAAAAGGAGCGACGTTCATCGATTTGTAGCTGAACTCGAAATTTACTTCGAAGCCGTTGGATGCACGACCCCGACAAAAGACGCAATGCGCATACGGCTCGCAGCAACACTGTTACGTGGCCCAGCTCTAGAGTGGATCAACAACAGAATAGTCCAAGGCGAGGGGACGTGGGCGCAGTTTCGTGCAGCACTGATCGAACAGTTCGACGCGTTGAACAGTAGCTACCACGGAACACGACGCAACAAGCCAACTAGTGGCATGGGGCGATTGGCACCACCCACGACTGCCGACCCGATGGAGAACGACAAGGGCGATGTGGAGAAGCGGCTAGCAAAAAATAAAACGTGCGAATTTTGCAGCGCTACAGGACATCGTTTCTTGGCGTGTTGGAAAATGAAGAGAAGGCGTGCGGAGCTGAGGGACAAGAGCAGTGTGGCACCCCCGAAGCAGAAAACGGACAACGTGGCAACTTCGGAGAGGGCGAAAAAAGAAGAATATGGTGGCGCAAATTTAAAACGTCACGACCAGCCGGCACCAGGGGAAATCGCCGAGACTAAAAGAGGATCCGCGAAACAAGACCCTGCACCGACTGGGAAACTCCAGCTGTACACCCCGACAAGTAAGAATATTACTTCTCGTGGGTTTCAAGCCTTTATTAAGGGAGAGTCAGAAATTAAACCGGTACCGGGTAATATGGGGACCCTACTCCAGAGCGCTAATACGGGTCGAGCGTTCCGAGGAGTTAATATTCTCTCCCAGCAACACTGTTTAAAGGCTCCCTGTTCCCCACAGATGAAGCCTACACAGCTGCAAAGGTTTAGGATAAGGTTCCAGGCCCAAGAGAAGCTGAATCGGCCACGGATAAATCCTTCTAACATTTCTCAGTTGAAAACTGATATTGAAGCTGCATCTTCGAGCGCAGGACCTAGGGATGACATATTCGACGTACCCTACGATCCTATAAGCGATACCATCTACGGCTACTCGGAGCAGCAGCAACCACTGGTACTCGAGGTGATCTGCAACGGGCGTCGCCTCCAGGCCCTGGTGGACAGTGGTGCGTCCCACTCGGTGTGCGACCGCGGGACGTTGGAGAAAATTGGAGAATCCTTAGAGGAGATCCAATTTACAGCAACGATGGTGGACGGTACGAAGCTTCCCATCCAAGGCGAGACAACGTTGCAGCTGCAGATAGGGGCATTAAGGTGGAAGCCGACGTTGCCGATCACGAACATCAAGGGATTATATTTCATCTTGGGGCGAGATTTCCTGAAGCGGTTCAACCCCGAGATAGAATGGGTCAACCGGAAGATCGAAGCCGTCAAGAAGTGGAAAATACCGGAGAACGTGAAGGAGTTGCAGCATTTCCTAGGCTTCGCCAACTACTACAACAGGTTCGTGCCGCAGTATGCTAAGATAGCAGCGTCACTAACCAACCTACTGAAAAAGGATATGCCCTACAAATGGGATACTCCTCAACAGCAAGCCATGGAGCAGCTACAGACAGCACTGACTACAGCGCCAGTACTCATCCTACCGGATCCAGACAGAGACTACGTGGTGGAAGCAGACGCTAGTGACCAAGCAGTCGGAGCAGTACTGATGCAGCATCACGGACGCAGTTTGCAGCCCATCGCCTACCTCAGTAAGAAGCTGTTACAGTGGGAGAAGGACTTAGCTGTAAGAAAGGGATCAGGAAAGATTTGGGTACCGAATTACGCCCCGCTACGGCAGATCCTATTGGAGGAGTTTCATGACGTACCATACGCGGGACACTTCGGGAGCAACAAGACGTTAGCAGGGATAGCAAAGTATTACTACTGCAGACGTGCAGCAGTTCGTCACCTCATGTGACACGTGCCAGCGGATGAAGAATAGCAAGCAGAAAAAGGCAGGGTTACTACAGCCTCTACCCATACCGGAGCAGCCGTGGCAATTCGTTAGCCTCGACTTCATCACAGGACTTCCTTCGACCTCACGAGGACATGACGCTATACTCGTGGTGATCGACAGGTTCTCTAAGATGGGACACTTCATCCCGACCAACGCCACGGCTACAGCTGAGGCAACTGCTCGCCTCTTCTTCGACCGCTTCATCACCATCCACGGCATCCCCGCTACACTCATCTCGGACAGAGACCCAAAGTTCACAAGTAAATTATGGAGGGAACTCATGGGTTTGTTGGGGACTAAGCTTGCGATGTCTTCAGCATACCACCCCCAGACTGACGGACAGACAGAGCGACTCAATCAGGTGGTTGAACAGTTACTGCGCACAGCTTGCAAAGACGACATCAGCCACTGGGATCTACAGTTACCGACCCTAGAGTTCGCTTACAACAACGCGTCACATGCGGCCACAGGGAAAACTCCTTTCTTCCTGTGCTATCGACGGGAACCACTTACACTAGAGCAGCCAACCACACCGGCACACGTCCAAGCCGCACATGACTTCGTCACCACCATGCAGCAGCTATGGGAGAAGACTCAGCGACGTCTTTCCACGATGCAGAACTCCCAGAAGCAGTATGCCGATCGCCATCGACGTGATCACACCGTAGCAGTCGGAGATCAGGTGCTTCTCGACACGCGCAACTTGAACCTGTCTCACCTACCATCCAAGCTCCGGCCTCGCTTCTGTGGTCCTATTCACGTTGAGGCACAGGTGACACTAGTAACATTCCGCTTGCGCTTACCTACTACTTGGAAGCCTCACAATGCTTCCATGTTCAGCTACTGAAGCCCTACAAGGACCCCAACCAACAGTTCCAGGGACGACAGTTACCGCCACCACCACCTGTTTTCGTACAGGATGAACCAGAGTACGAGGTGGAACGAGTACTCGCTCATCGACGCAGACGTGGCAACACGCTCGAGTTCCTGATAAGCTGGAAGGGATATGACCCATCGGAGGACAGTTGGGTTGCAGAAGCTGATATGGGCAACGCACGCCGTGCTCTCAAGGACTATCTTGTCAAGCAGGGTGTGTCTCACGCCACCCAGCTTTGAGGGGGGGACGTGTGAGAGTACGACGGCTTATGCTGGCTTTGCTAGCTTGCCTGGACTTTATTATGCTATTACTAGCTTAGGTTTTATTTATCATGCATAGATATGCTTGATTTCCTAGGTTAGGTGCATTCCTATATGTTATTATAGTTATAGCACCGAACCAGGTTACGTGAACCGAACTCAAGCCTGTTCGGTTTCCACCGAATTGCTTTCTACTGAGTTCGGGAAGGTTCTGTTCGGGACGCTTCACGACCCTCAGAACATTCGCGTAACACCTGGGTAACTGGCCTTGTGTCGAGCCTATATATAGCCTCGTCTTGTACCCAGGTGAATCATTCAATAGAATCATCTTTCCTGAACCAGATCCTCACACCAACGTCAGTGCAAGTGTGTCTCCTCTGCAGTTCCTCCTTCATGGAGGCCAGTGGTTATTGGTCGGGAGTGGTGAAGACCAGGTCGTCAACGTAGACTAGAACAAAGAACGGGGTCGAGCCACGGCGGACGAACAGCGACGGGTCGGCAGACGACGGAAAGAAGTCAAGCGCTGCAAGAGTCATACGTACCGTTGTTGGAGTAGGCTAGTGTTCGCTCTGCATTTCATTTTGGCCTTCTATAAATTTTTTCGGCCACTTTTAGACTTAGTTTCATTTCTGGTTCATCTTAGGTTCACTTTGCAGTTTGTCTCTGCATTGAACACGCCCTAGGTTCAGTTGGGGTTTCCCAATCCTATCTTTCAAATGTACCTCGACACTTTTTCCTAGTACAACTTTTTCGACCCTACTAACTCCCTCGCCATCCATGGCTCCTCACATCTTAACATGGTATCCAGAGCGTAGTCCTAGGCGTTTCCTTCATATCCGTATTTCTTAGATAATCTCAGGCCCTTAGGCCATTTCCGCGCTACTTAGCTAGACGGCTTTTTTATTCTATCTTTTCTTTCCAGTCACTCTTAGAATTCGCATTTTTCGTCACACTATACTCTCGCGGATTCCTTAATCCGGTCCGTAGCGCGCTGCCATACCGCCCTTATCACCCTCCCGCGCCTTCCCATTTGTCGCGCCTCCTTCTCCTCACGTTTCTGGCGGTCGCGTGCCCATCTCCGCCCGAAGCGCGCGCGCCTGCCTTTCCTTGCGGCGCGCCCTGCCCTTCCTCAATCCGCCCCCCTCCCTCACCCTCCTCCTCCTTTCCTCTCTCCTTTGTGCTTCCCCCACTACCTCACCTCTTCCTCCTCCCATTTTCTCTCCTCATTTGCTGCAGCTCGCAACTACTTGTGGTGCGCCCTGCCCTTTCCACATTCCGCCCCTTCACCATCCTCCTCCTCTCTTCTCTCCCACTAGTTCCCTCTCCACTATCTCACCCCTTCCTCCACCTCTTTCCTCTCTTCATCTGCTGCTGCTGGTAGCTGATTGTGTTTTGTAGCTGTTGCACTTCCACACCTTCCCTCCTCCTGAATATCCTCCCCTCAACTGCTCAACTGCAAACGCTTACGCAATTCTCCCTCCTCCTCTTGTTTCTCCCTTCAGCGGCGCAGCAGCAGACTCCTCCGCCGCTCTCCCTCCTCCTCTTGTTTCTCCCCTCATCGGCGCAACAGCAGACTACTCCGTCGCTATCCCTCCTCCTCTTGTTTCCCCCCTCATCGGCGCAGCAGCAGACTACTCCACCATTATCCCTCCTCCTCTTGTTTCTCCCCTCATCGGCGCAGCAGCAGACTACTCCGCCATTATCCCTCCTCCTCTTGTTTCTCCCCTCAGCGGCGCAGCAGCAGACTACTCCGCCCATATTCCTCCACCTCTTAATTCTCCCCTCAGCGGCGCAGCAGCAGTCTACTCCGCCCATATTCCTCCGCCTCTTATTTCTCCCCTCAAGTGCTCTGCTTCCGTCTCCTTCCCCTCCTATGGCGCCCATTCTCACGACTCCCTCTCTTCCTCGCCGCTACTGCCCTCTCTCTCCTGCTGCTGTCCCTCATCCTTTACCCCTCCTTCCCCTACCCTATGCGTCATCCGCTCCCCTCTCTCCCACATGGACCTCTCCTCCTTTCTCGTTTCTACAGTCTCCCAAACGTCGCCAGTCCCCTGCCCCGCCATCGCTTTCCGTCGCGACTCCTGGTGCTGATGCTTTTCCCTCTGCTCTCAGTGTGACCATGCCTTCTTATGCTAGCATTCTTGGTGCTTCTCCTCTCATGGACCCTCGCTTTGCCGTGCCATTTCTTCCTTCTGCTCCTAGCGTTGTCTCTCCATATCCCTGCTCTACGGTTGCTGCTCTCTCTCTCCCTCGCACCTTGGACTTTGTCCTCGACAGTGGTGCTACTGACTCTGTTTTTCGTGATGCCGGTGTTCTTCGTTCCTTTCCCCGCCCTCTCTTTATTCATGGAGCTGGGGAGACCATGGCCCTGACATGCACTGGCACCTCCTCTCTTCCCTGCCCTGCCTCCCCCTCTGGCGCAGTCACTGGCCTCTATGTTCCCTCTTGTCGTCATAACCTTCTCTCCCTCTCCGCCCTCCAATGCCTTGGTGTGCGAGCGAGTTTCCCCGCAGGTGAACTTTACTGTGATCTTCATTACCAAGACCGGCATCTCGCTCGTTTCACCCTTTCCCCTACCTCTCGTCTCTATACCCTCCGTGTTTCTCTCCCCTCGTCTGCGCATCACACTTCCCCTACTTCCGCTCCACCCATTTCCTCTTACGACTGTCGCTCTCTCACCCAACCTACCCTTCTTCTCCATCATCGTCTCGGCCACCCAAACTTCCCTCTCCTTCGCAGCATGGTCCATTCGAAGCTGCTTCATGATCTTCCCTCCTCTCTCCCGCCCCTTCCTCCCTCTCCCGCTCCTCTATGCACTCCTTGTGTTCAAGCCAAGCTTTCTCAGTCTCCTCATCCTTCTTCCCCTTCTGCCTCCCCCCAGCCTCTTGATCTCGTGCATATGGACCTTTGGGGTCCCTCCCCAATTGCCTCCCGACAAGGTCATCGTTACTTTCTCCTTCTCGTTGATGACCATTCCCGATTTGCCACTGTCTATCCCCTTCGTGCCAAATCTGACGCCCCTTCCCTCATCATTCGTTGGGCTGAACAGGCTCGCCTTCGCTTCGGGCGTCCTGTCGCGCGTTTCCACTCCGACGGTGGTGGCGAGTTCTTTAATCATTCTCTCTCCTCTTACTGCTCCTCTCATGGCATTCGCCAAACCTCGACCCTACCGCACTCTCCTGAACAGAATGGTGTTGCCGAGCGTCGCAATCGCACTCTCATGGAGATCACTCGATGTCTCCTCACCCATGCTTCCGCTCCCCGCTCTCTTTGGAGCTATGCTCTTGTTCACGCAACTCTTATTTCCAACCTTCGGCCTCATCCCCTTTGCCCCACCATTACCCCCTTTCAGCTCTGGACGGGCCGCCAGCCCTCTGCTCGCCCTCTTCGGGTGTGGGGCTGTGTCGCTCATGTCCTCGTCAATCCAGCTGATCGGGCTCGTCAGGGTGGGAAACTCGCTCCTAAGACGCAGCTCTGTGCATTCATTGGCATCAACTCTGATTGTCCTGGCTACCTTTTCTATGCTCCCTCCTCTCAGCAGCTCATTCGCAGCCAGGATGTCATCTTTGACGAAACTCGCTCTCCATTCCTCACTCCCCCTCCCACCCCTCCTACTCCTTCTCTCCATTGGTTTGACTTTGATCCGTGTCCCTCTGCTGCTCCCTCTGCTACTCCCTCCCCACCTCCCCTTCCCCCCGCCCCTGCTCCTCCTCTCCCACCTGCCCCCTCCGCCCCTCCTTCCGCCGTCACCTCAGGCAACTCTCCTCCTGCCTCTTCCTCTTCATCTCCCATGTCCTCTCCATCGTCACCTCCTAATGCTTCCCTTCCTTCTGTTCCCCTTCCCCCACCCTCTCCGCGCCTCACTCGCTCCATGACACGCGCAATGTCCAATTTTCAACACTCCGCTCTTTTCACCCGTCTATCTTCCTCTCAGGACCCCAATCTTCTTGAAGATCGGTTTGAGGAACTCTTCTCTGTTCACCCTGTCTCCCCTCTTCTCTGTGTCACCATCGGTGACTTCAGCAATTCACCCACTCTTCTCTCTGCCGACACTGCCGCCATTCCCATCCCTCAATCCTATTCCGAGGCCGTTTCTAGCTTTCACGCCACTGAGTGGATGGCTGCCATCATTGCTGAGTGTGAGGCGTTCACTCGTACCAATTCCTACGTCGACTCTGTCCCCCCCCCTGGTGCCACCATTGTCAAGGGAAAATGGGTATTTCGTGTCAAGCAGTTGCCTGGGGAGCTTCCTCTCTTCAAAGCCCGTTATTGCCCCAAAGGCTTTACCCAGCGTGAAGGCATTGGCTACTTTGCCACTTACTCTCCCACTGCTCGTCTCCCCACCCTTCGCCTCCTTCTTGACCTAGGTGCTCGCTGGGATTGGGAGATCCATTCTATGGATGTTTCCAATGCTTTCCTTCAGGGCGAGCTTCATGAGCGCATTTTCCTTGAGCGCCCCGCCGGTTTTCCTCGCCCCTTTCCTCCAAGCACCGTTTGGGAGCTGAAGCGCCCTGTGTATGGCCTCAAGCGGGCTCCCCGCGAGTGGCATGCCAAGCTCGCCTCCACTCTTCACTCTCTTGGTTTCTCGACCTCTACCTCCGATCCCAGTCTTTTCATTCGCACTTCCCCTCACAGGCTTTACATTCTTGCCTATGTGGACGACTTGGTGCTGCTTGCTGAGGATTCTGCCGATTTGGCTGCTGTCAAGAAGGCCCTGCAGGCGCGTCTTCTGTGCAAGGATCTCGGCGAGCTCCGTC
This sequence comes from Closterium sp. Naga37s-1, assembly GCA_947471745.1. Lineage (NCBI taxonomy): Eukaryota > Viridiplantae > Streptophyta > Zygnematophyceae > Desmidiales > Closteriaceae > Closterium > Closterium sp. Naga37s-1. The sequence continues at coordinate 1,181,213 of CANJKZ010000190.1, read as the reverse complement.
ACTATCTTGGCATGGAGATTCGTCGCGATCGTGCTGCCCGCACCATCTCTCTTTCTCAGTCGTTCTACATCAACTCCATCCTCCAGCGGTTCGAGATGTCCCAGGCCAAACCGGTCTCCACCCCTCTTCCGTTTAACCATCAGCTCACTGCCCCTGCCGTCCCTGCTCCCTCCTCAGAATTGCGACCCTATCCAGAGCTCGTTGGGTCACTCATGTATGCTATGATGTGCACTCGCCCCGATCTTGCTTATCCCCTCAGTGTTCTCTCTCGCTTTGTTGGCCTTGGTCGCCACACTGACGTGCACTGGGCTGCTGCCAAGCGCGTTCTCCGCTATCTTCGCGCTACATCTGATCTTGCACTCACTCTTGGTGGCTCTTCTCCCCCCGTTCTTTCCGGTTACAGTGATTCCTCCTACGCTGATTCTCGCCCTGATCGCCGCTCCTCTCAGGGTTATGGTTTTACTCTTGGCAGTGGTCTCATCAGCTCGCGTTCCACTCGTTCATCCTCTGTCTGTCTTTCCACCTGTGAGGCTGAGTTGTACGCAGGCACATTGGCAGCTCAGGAGGCTCGCTGGCTCTCCTTTCTCCTTGCTGAGCTTGGTCACTCTCAGCAGTCTGTGACGCTTTCCTGTGACAGTGCGAGCATGATTCATCTCACTGAAAATCCTGTCTATCACGCCTGCACCAAACACATAGAGGTCCGCTACTACTTTGTGCGCGAGCTGGTGCAGTCTGGTTTCCTCTGCCTTCGCAAGGTGGCCGCCGACGCCAACCTTGCTGACATTTTCACCAAGGCCCTCCTTCGTGCGCCGCACCGTTTCTACGTCCGCGCGCTTGGTCTCACTCGTCTCGCCACTTCTGGGGGTGTTCCGGTTCGCTAGGTGTTCTATTCCAGAGCTTCACCTAGCCTAGGGGTGTGTTGGAGTAGGCTAGTGTTCGCTCTGCATTTCATTTTGGCCTTCTATAATTTTTTTCGGCCAATTTTAGACTTAGTTTCATTTCTGGTTCATCTTAGGTTCACTTTGCAGTTTGTCTCTGCATTGAACACGCCCTAGGTTCAGTTGGGGTTTCCCAACCCTATCTTTCAAATGTACCTCGACACTTTTTCCTAGTACAACTTTTTCGACCCTACTAACTCCCTCGCCATCCATGGCTCCTCACATCTTAACAACCGTGTCGTGCCACTCGCGGGGAGCCTGACGCATGCCGTAGACCGGTCGACGCAGCTGCCACTAGGTCCCAGGAGGGAAAGTGCAAGTGAAGCCAGGCGGACGACGCAGCCAGATCTGCTAGTGCAGGCTCCCCTGAAGGAACGCGGTGGAGAAGTACAAGGAGTGCAACTCGTAATCGCGATTTGCTGCAATATGCAGCAACACCCGAAGAGTGGTCATCTTCGGGGTGGGAGCGAAGGTCTGGAAGAAGTCTACCCCCTCTCGCTGACTGAAGCCTCTCACCACATAGCGCGCCTTGAACACCGCTGGTGCTCCATGCGGCCGCTTCACCTTGTAGAGCCACATGTCACGGAAAACGTTCGCCCCAGGTGGCGGTACGGCGTCGACGTAGGTGCCTGTGGACCTATAAGATGCCATCTCTGCCTCCTCAACTGCCATCCAGTACGAAGCCCAGGGTCCCGAGACCGCCTTAGAGTGAGTGCGAGGGATTGGGATGTCAAGGGCGTCTGGATCCCCCTCAGGGGCAAGCAGCATGGCGCAGAGATGAGGAACAACGGCCGCAAGGAAACCAAGCTCGAACTGCCTGTCCTCGAGGACCTCAAGGGGAAAGACAGGAGCACCCCCAGAGGACGGAGAACGAGCAGGGCCACTCACCAGGTAAGCGGCGTAGTCAAGGCGGTGGGAAGAGGCAAAGCCATCAACAGTGGTAACAAGAGCCGAGACAGACAACGGGGGGGCAGTCGGGTGAGTGACCAACGCGGGCAAAACACGGGAGACGACAGGACGGGAGGCACGGAGGTAGTTGGACAACGGGTCGTGAAACACAGTGAGAGACGAATCAGGAGGCTGTGGAAGGACAGGAGGAGGTGGAACACGAGAGCGGAGAACAAGGTGAAATGGCCCGTCCGCACGGTAACGGGACCGACGAGGCTCTGGAGACACAGCACGACTGAGGGGAGAACGACGAGTCCACGGGGACGAGGAAAGGGACCCGACAGGGGGAACAGGAGGGGACGGTAGAGGACCACGAACCAAGCGTACAGGTGCAGGGTCGGGCAAGTCGCGCAGACGCTGCTGCTCCGCCTCCCCTGGCGTCCGCTGCGATGGCACCTGCCCCTACTGCTGCTCCAGTGGCTCCTCCTCTGCCCTCTCCTGCTGTGGCAGCAGCTGCACCTCCTGCTGCGATCGGGACTCCTGCGCTATCCTCTCCTGCTGCGGCTGTGACTCCTCCTCTACTCTCTCCTGCTGTGTTTGCAACTGCACCTGCTGCTGAGGGCGGGACTCCTGCTCTACTCTCTCCTTCTGCGACTGCAAGTGCACCTGCTGCTGCACTCGTGACTCCTCCTGTACTCTCTCCTGCTGTGGCTGCAGCTGCACCTGCTGCCGCAGTCGTGACCCCTCCTCTGCTCTCTCCGGCTGCGGATTTGACTCCTCCTCTTCTCTCTCCTGCAGTGGCTGCGGCTCCTCCTCTACCCTCTACTGACGCTGCGACTGAGACTGCTCCTGCTGCTGCTGCTGCTGCTGCTGCTGCTGCTGCTGCTGCTGCTGCCGTGTCCTCTCAAACCGCTCACTCTCCTCCCTCTCCAACCGGGGGAGAAGCTGCTCACGGGTCAGGAAACGTACAGTGCGCGGTGTAGGCGCCACAGTGCCAGTGCCTCCAGCTCCAGCACACCCAGAACCAGCACCTCCACCTCTGACACCCCCGGTGCCTCCAGTACCTCCCGCAGGAACACCCCCAGGCTCCGCAGCAACCGGCCGCAGAGAAGAACGGGGAGGGAACTGTGGGATGGACGGGAAGCCAGGGGGTGACGCGGGGCGAGGCCGCCGAGTCGAGGCTGCCGTGTCCTCCACGGGAGTGACCTCCACGCCCACACCCCCTGCACCCCCGGAGCCGACACCACCAGCTCCAGCAGCCAAAGTACCCTCACCCTCCGCAACTGCACCTCCCACACCCCCAGACACGACAGGGACTGGACGCCGCGGGGGGGACGACTGCGGAGTGACGTGCGACATACCTGACGGGGCAGGACGCGAAGGGGGGGGGGGGCTACCGGGGCGACTGGGGGGGGCTCAAGGGTGAGGAACAACGGGGGGGGAAATACCTCAGTACCTTGGTGGGGATGACTCCTGTAGTAACAGACTGACCCGTCAAACGTGACGTCCTGGGAACTGAAGAACTCGTAGGTGAGTGGGTCATAGAACACCCAGCAAGAGGCGTCCAAAGGGAAGCCAAGAAAGACGCAGGCATGAGTGCGCGGAGACAACTTGTTCGCGCCAGGCGCGCGAACGTGAGCCAGAGAACCCAAGACACGGAAGTCAGCTGCTACGCCCGGAGAACCTGTCCAAAGGGAGACCAGCGTCACCCGTGGCCGTGCGTCACTGGGCCACAGGTTCAGCTGGTGCACGGCGTAGCGGACTGCCTGAGGCCACAAGAACGGGGGGGCACCGGCATGGCACATGGAGGTCCGGGCAACCTCCATGACCAGGCCGATGCGTCGCTCGGCTACCCCGTTCTGCTGCGCGAGGCTGGTAGCGTGTAAGACTGTATGATCCCCCGACCCTGACAGAACGTCTCCAGGCAAGTGGAAGAAAACTCACCACCACGGTCCGAGTGTAGGCGAAGCCCACACAGGCCCTGGGCGCCACCCCTCGCTAGTAGCCACGGCTCGAGGACGGTAGGCACGTCGGCCTTCCGCCGCAAGGGGAAAACCGTGGTGTAGCGAGAGTAGTCGTCCACCACAATCAGGAAGTAGCACTCCTCACGTGGGCCAAGGACCGGGGAGGTGCCCCAGACGTCCAAGTGCAGGGTCTGGAAGGGAGCCATGGTGGGGGCGAACGAGGAGGAGTGAGGGGCAGCGCGCTGCCGACCCTCGACGCAAGGAGTGCACGTCGGCGCTGGCGAGCGAGGAAGCGGGGAAAGCGACTCTGGGAGACCTGAAACCAGATGGTGACGTACCATCCTACTCAGACGTGGGAACGACGGGTGACCTAGACGGTGGTGCCAGAGGACCGACGGGTGGGTGAGGGACCGACAGTCGCACGACACAGCAGATACCTGACCTGACATGACCTGACCTGACCTGACCTTGTGTGGTGGGACCCAGTGTGTAGTGAGTACAGACCAGAGCTCGGCTCCCTGTGAAAAGTGGCCAGAGTGGCCCTAGTGGCACCGACTGTGCAGGAGGCAACAGGCTCGTCCAGTGGGAAAGTAGTGACTACACCTAGGTCGTGGAGGTGACTGACACCCACCAGGTTCCTGGAGAACGAGGGGGTGTAGTAACCTGTGAGGAACCCAGAGGGAGCCGCCGGACAAGGGAGAGTGGTGGTGCTGCGGGCAACTACAGGTCCCACAGAGGAGTCAGCCAAAACAACAGTGACTGGAGTGCGCAGTGGTGTGAGGTCAGTACTGTCGCGAAAGAAACAGTAGGATGCTCCAGAGTCTAAGGTGAAGGAAAGCTGTGCAGTCTGTGAGGTTGCACCCGAGCCAGCGACAAAGGCTGGTGCTAGACTAGTGGTAGTTGCAGCTCCTACACAAAGACCCTCAGAGGCGCCTGGACTGGAAACAACACACGCACCAAGAATGGAAACACATGTCTCTACTTGTGCAACCGGGATAGGTCCTAGACCAGGTAAGTGAGACTCAACTGGTGCAGCAGTGCGCTGGCGAAGACGCGAGGGCCAGTGCGGTGTAATAGTGTGAGGATCAAAACGCTCACGGTGGAGGTTGTCGAGTCGACGGTAGCAGCTGGACGCAGAGTGGTAAGGACTCCAGCAGGTAGTGCCAGCACCAGGGCCTATCAGGGCCCGGTACCCGCAGGGGCCGACGTCTCGCCCACTGCTAGCTGAGCCACTGCTGGGGGCGCCACACTTTGGACCCGCAGGTCCCCACTGCCGGGAGTGCTGCGGCTGGAGACCCTCTCGCCGCAGGAGTATCGTGCGTGGGCTTTCCGGTGGGGCAGCCCCGGTGGCGGAGCTGGAGGTGCTGGAGCTGGCGGTACTACTGGAGTTTCTGGAGTTGGAGGTACTGGAGGCACTGGTACTGGAGGTACTGACACTGGAGGTGCTACTGGAGCTACAGGATTTGGAGGTACTGGAGGTACTGGTGCTGGAGGTACTGACCCTGGAGGTGCTCCTGGAGTTACCGGAGTTGGAGGTGCTGGAGGTTTTGGCACTGGAGGTGCTGACCCTGGAGGTGCTACTGGAGGTACTGGAGTCCGTGGTGCTAGAGGTCCTGGTGCCAGTCGGCAGGAGTCGCTCTCACCGCGGCAGCTTCGCGAGTGGGCTGTCCCGTGGGGCAGCCCCGGTGGTGGAGCTGGAGGTGCTGGTCCTAGGGGTGCTGTTACTACTGGAGATGGAGGTGCTGGGGGTGTGACTACTCAGCAGCAGCCGTCTGCGCTCCGTCACCTTCTCAGTCTCCCGCCTGCTGTTTCTGATTTCCCTGTTGCACTACTCCTCCGTTACTGTTTCCACCGCCTGACCAGTCTCAGCCACAGTTACTGCCTCACTCCCCACTGCCTGCTCCTGCTCCTTACACTGCGGTGACAGAGTCCCTCACTGAGAGTAGAGAGCCTGCGTCGCGTCCTGTCACGCCTGTCCGTACTCGTCGAGCTGCCTGTCCTCGTCCTCCACCTGTCCCAGGCACGCACATCATAGCACTTTGTCCTTCCTCTGTTCCACAGCGTGTTGTCCTGCAGTCGCCTCCTGCGTCTTCTCTTCCTCATGTTCCTGACCCTGAGTCTGACCTTGTTCGTGCTGTCAGTCCGACTGTCACTCGTCTTCTTGCCACGGTTGTGACTGACCCTGCATTTTCGTCTCCTGCTGCGTCTGCCTTAGTCGCTGAGCTTGTTGACTTTGCTGCTCTGTGCCGCCTTGACTACGCTGTGAGTCTTGTTTTTTACTCTTCCTGTCCTCCGTCCGTCAGGGGTGAGCTTTCCCTTGGCTGTGACGTCCTTGAGGACAGGCAGTTTGAGCTGGTGCCTAGCGGCCGCTGCACCTCATCTCGCGTCCAAGCTACTTTGCCCTAAGGGAGACCCGGATGCATTGGACATCCCGACCCCGCGCTCTTACGCAGACGCAATCACGGGTCCGTACTCCTCTTAGTGGCAGATAGCCATGGACGCAGAGATGGCTTGCTGGAAGTCCACAGACACCTACGTCGACGCAGTTCCCCCACCTGGGGCAAACATAGTCGATGACATGTGGATTTTCAGGGTGAAGCGGCCACCGGGTTCTCCGCCTGCCTACAAGGCACGTTACGTTACACGAGGCTTGAGTCAGCGTGAAGGGGTCGACTTCTTCCAGACCTTCTCACCCACCCCGAAGATGACCACTCTTTGGGTGTTACTGCACGTTGCAGCACAGTGTGACTACGAGCTGAACTCCCTCGACTTCTCGACAGCCTTCTTGCAGGGCAGCCTTCACGAGGCTATCTGGCTACGCCGCCCTCGTAGTTTCACTGGGTCGTTTCCTGAGGGTACCCAGTGGAGCCTCCGGCGGCCAGTGTACGGTCTGCGTCAGGCGCCCCGTGAGTGGCACGACACACAAAGGACTACGCTTGCGGCTCTTGGTTTCGCTCCCTCGACTACTGACCCTTTGCTGTTTCTGCGCACAGACACTTCTCTGCCGCCGTTCTACGTCCTCGTGTACGTCGACGACTTGGTTTTTGCTACTGCTGACACTGGGGAAATGGCCCTAGTGAAGGCGGAGGTGTAGGAGAGACACACCTGCACTGACATGGGTGAGCTGCGGAGCTATCTTGGCTTGCAGATCACCTGGGACAGAGCACGGCGCACCATCACCCTGACTCAGTCACACATGGTGCAGTAGGTCCTTCAGCAATTCGGCTTCCAGTTCTCCTCGCCACAGCCCACTCCTCTGCCTACAGGCCACTCGCTCTCACCTCCACCTTCGGACGAGTCCGTAGAGCCGAGTGGTGCGCATCCAGAGCTTGTGGGTTGCCACATGTACTTGATGACGTGCACACGACCTGACCTCGCCTACCCTCTCAGCCTCCTTGCTCACTACGTTGCGCCAGGTAGACACAGGAAGGAGCACTGGACAGCTGCACAGAGGGTACTGCGTTACTTGTGCAGTACATTAGGCATGGGGCTTGTGTTTGGGGGACAGGGTCCAGTTGTTTTCACCGGTCACTCAGACGCTTCTTGGGCTGACGACCAGACGACTCACCGGTCGACACAGGGTTACAATTTCAGCCTTGGCACTGGTTCTGTCTCGTGGAGGTCCACTCACTCGTCTTCTGTACTTATTTCCAGCTGTGAGGCCGAGATCTACGCTGGGGCTATGGCTGCACAGGAGCTCCGCTGGCTGACCTAACTGCTGACCAACTTGGGTGAGCGGCCTCGTTCTCCTCCAGATCTGTACGTCGACAATAAGGCCATGATTGCCTTGTGTCAGGACCAGAGACTGGAGCACAGAACGAAGCATCTTGCGCTTTGTTACTTCCTCGCACGAGAGCTGCAGCAGCGTGGTCAGCTTCGCCTTTCGTACGTGGCCTCACAGGCCAACACTGCTGATGTCTTCACCAAGGCCCTCGGGTCTTGTGATCACCAGCGTTTCGGCACTACTCTTGGGCTTGTGCCCACTCTGCCTCACCTTCTTGTCTCTTGATCTTGCCTTGCACTTGTTGTACTCTGATATAGATGATTATACCTGCATGTTTACACTTGCTAGGTTGTGATCAGTGTACTGCAATTGCTATTATAAACTCTGCATGTGAACTGGCCTTGTGGCCACTTGCTTGTGCTCGGACTGCGTGGTGATCTTGAGATCCACCCTGAGCTTTGCTTTGTTTGCTTCTCTTGACTGGTCTTGTGACCGTTTTGTTGTCCCCCACTTAGCCAAGGGGGGTGTGTCAAATGTTATATATCACTGTAGGCTATCTTGGGGTACTCACTAGGGGGTATAGCCCATTAGGGTTCCACATTTGTATCACCCTTGTTGCTAGTCTCATCATTCATTCTCTCACTTAGATTCTAACACTTGTGACCATTTGTGTTCCTTGCTCCTTCTTGTTGTCCCCCAGTTAGCCTATGTGGGTGTGTCAAAACTACTTATATGCTTGCTAGTCTATAGTGGGGCACACAGTAAGGGGTATAGGGTTTTGTACTACGTATGTTCCATCAACCTCAGTTAATTCATTCTGGTGTTCACTTATTGAGAGCCTGGTTTGAGGCGAGCCTGATGAGAGGCTGTAAGAACACACTCTTACACCAGCAAGTGATTAGATATGGTGACTACAATGTCAAGACATAAGATTGGGATACCCTGCTTAAACCCTTGGGTCCTCTACCAGTATCTTCCGTATAAATTGCTTGCAACTTGCAACAAGCTCCGCAGCCATTGGTCTATCGAATCACCCAAGAAACGCCACACAACCTGACAACTCCTACCTAATGTCATTCCCTTCCTCCTCACAGACACGTGTGTCCTAGAGAAACGTAGGAGAATGTGCGAAGGCAGTGGTAGGCGTGTGTTTTGAGCATCTCCTATTCCAGCAGCATGTTTCTAACATCTCGTGCACAGCAGCAGTTGCGGCTCCTCCCCTCTCCTTCTCCCACCTCGCAACTCCCGTCCTCTTCCATCTGTCCATCTGTCAACCACGTGTCAAGTTGCACATCTGCCCTTCAACGCCCCCTTCTCTCCCCGCTGCTACTTCCCCCCGCGGGTCATGTTGGCCATCTGCCCGCGCACAGCCCCCTGGGGGAACGCGGAGGTGCACGTCCATGTCAGTGGCCGTCCTGGGATGGGGAGTGGGGAAGGGGGGTGAGGAGAGAAGAGGGAGGGTCAACACAGGAGGGTCAACACATGAGGGGTGAGACGGAGTGTAAGTAGCAGAGGAACGAGGGCTCAGATGCAAGTGCAGGGAGGGGTGGAGACTCGGGTGGTGGCAGAGAGAAGGAGAGGCAGCGGCGCTCACTTGACAAGCCTCAACTCCAGCCGCCCTGTGGCATTCGCCATGCCTGCTGACCCCACCATCTGCTCGCCACTCATCCGCGCGCCCACCACACCTGCCACGCACAAGCAACGCGTCAACTCAACCGCCTTGCCACAGGCTGCAGCAATGACTGAACATAACAGGTGCATGTGGTGGTCACAAGTAGCCAATAAGACGTCAGCAGCATGTGGTGGTGCAATGACGCATTCGCACTCACCAATCACACTGCCTCCTCGCCCGCCACGCCCGCCAACAGCACCGCCGCCCTCCTTGCGCAGCCCACCACCAGCAGCACCACCACCCCGCTGCGGCCTCGTGCCATTCACGTGCCTCGTGCCATTCACAACGTGCCCCTTCCCTCCCGTCCCACGAGTTCCGTTCGCTGCCGCATGACCATCAACCGATCTCTGCTGCTTCACGCCCATCGTTTCTTGCTGCCTCTGCCGCTTGCTGCCAGCCGTCTGCCCTGCCGGCTGCTGCGAGCGGGGTGGCTTCTTTCCAGACGGAGTTGATCCGCTCGCCCCCGAGCTGCTCGCCCGCTTAGTGCTAGTAGCAACCTTGGCCTTCGCTTCGCCAGCCGTCGGTTGTGAGCGGGTCTTGCCGGCGGCTTCCGCGAGGACTGAAGGGAAGGGAAGGCGGTGAGGGGAGGATGATGGAACAGGACGGCCATGAGCCCGGGTCGAGATGAAAAAAAAACAAAAACAAAAAGGTATGCTCGATGGTGGTGCGAGGATTAGCATATTTGTCGGAACGGGCCTCGTCATACGACAGAACGAACGCCATGACGAGAAGAAATGGACCCTGTGAAATGACGAGTGAATGCGACTCACTGGCCGTGGCGACGAGCGCAAGCAGTGCGAGAAGCAGGAAGCGCCGCGTGGAAGGCATGATGCCGCCTGGCGTGACGTCGCTGAACGCGAAAGCTGGCCGGTGAGAGCGGAGGACAGCGAGCAACCGATTGGAGAGCGGAAGCGGGGATCGTAGATGCCTCGGATGCTGATTCTAACCAAAGTCGTAATGTAGACAGGGTATATTCGAGAGCGTCCAGGCACGGTACTCAGGGGGAGCGGTAAGAATCTTCACTATCCAGAACAAGTGGTTGATGAAAGGATCCATATGCCTCTGCTTTTATATTAGGTCAAATCTGGATGGACGTGATTTCGCGTCGAATCGCCTTGCCAGCGATCAATTTCGAGACATTCCGTGTGCGAATGTGAAATGCGGTACGGAAGCCACCGACAGATGAGGAGTCTAATTCACTAGTGACCGGCCTGGATGATCGCGGGTTCGATCACGGATAACACCCAACACAGCTAACTCCCCCTAGAAATTTATGGCGGGAAGAGAGAGGTGTGGTAGATGAGAGAAAAAAGAGCTGTGCTGGATGAGGGAATGTAGGGTTGACCAGTCCAAGCAGGTGTGTCTGAATTACAAAAGCGAGTCAACCGCTTGGTTTGGGTCTGGTTGGGGGTCAAGCAAACTGTGGTTCGGAAGTATAACGAAAGTTGCACCCTAGCGAAAACAAAGTGCGACAACCTGGTGTCGCACCAAGCAAACGACTCAGAGGGGAATGTGCCTGCATATGCATATGAGTGAACAAAAGCACCTCGACATACCTTACACGAGGTTAGAAGCTACGGTAATACTTAGACTTCAAGTAGGAAAACGTCACCATGCGACTAGAACGACGGCATACCATCCGCATTTCCCCTATACAATTTTAGGGTTACAGCGCGTGCATTCCGATATCCGGCGACGCCCGCATTTAGCCTTCCCGTCGCCCGCATTTAGCATTTTCGTCGCGAGAACGCGCCATTCCCGTAGCGCTAATATCCCCTACCCGTCACACGCAGTTCCCGTTCTACCCGCCCGCATTTCCCTTACGATTCGCTACCGCGACGCCCCTTCGCTTCACCCACATTTCCGCGTCGATTCAGTCGCATTTCCTCTTCGATGCGCGAACGGTAGGCGATCCCATCGCCATAATTTCGCCAGCCCCTCGACTGCAGATCCCCTTCTCGTCGGCCGCCTTACCCTTTCCCGTCGACCCCACATCTCATTTCCATCGACTTCCCTGTGATCCTTCCCGTCGTCCGCACCGCACAGCACTGTTTCCCGTGAAAGGTCAGCTTCTCGCCTTTCCTAATCGGTCTCGCAGCCACTATGCTTCTAAGCTGTTGCGAAATCACTTCCACACCTCCCATACTCTCTTCCACAACGCCCTCATACACTCTCCCACAGCGCCCCCATACACTCTCCCTTTTTCTCGTCGCCCTCCCTTCCTCCCGTTGCCTTCCCTTCCGCCTGCCGCCCTTCCTTCCCCTCGTCGCGCTCCCTTCCGCCCGTTGGCCCCCTTCGTCTCGTCGCTCTCCCTGCCGCTCGTCGCCCTCGCTCCCGCTCGTCCCCTCGCAATCCCCGTCTCTCTCTCCCCCCGTCGCCCTCCCCTTCCACTCGTCGTTGCCCTCGCCATCCCTCCCTTCTCCCTTCCCATCTCGCACACTTGTCACGCCCCCTTTCCAACCCGCACATACACCCTTCCCTTCTTCCCAGTTTCCCCGTATCCCCTTCCCTGCTTCCCCCCATCCTCCGACTTGCTCCCCCAATCCCTTTCCCTGCTTCCCCCCGTCCCCTCCCCTGCCTCCCCCCATCCCCTTCCCTGCTTCCCCCCATCCCCTTCCCTGCTCCCCCCCATCCCCTTCCCTGCTTCCCCTCTTCCCCTTCCCTGCTTCCCCCCATCCCCTTCCCTGCTTCCCCCCATTCCCTTCCCTGCTTTCCCCCATCCCCTTCCCTGCTTCACCCCCAACCCCTTCCCTGCTTCCCCCCATCCCCCACCGAGCATCCCCCCATCCCCTTCCCTGCTTCCCCCCAACCCCTTCACTGCTTCCCCCCAACCCCTTCACTGCTTCCCCCCAACCCCTTCCCTGCTTCCCCCCAACCCCTTCCCTGCTCCCCCCCATCCCCCACCGAGCATCCCCCCATCCCCTTCCCTGCTTCCCCCCAACCCCTTCACTGCTTCCCCCCAACCCCTTCACTGCTTCCCCCCAACCCCTTCACTGCTTCCCCCCAACCCCTTCCCTGCTCCCCCCCATCCCCCACCCAGCATCCCCCCATCCCCTTCCCTGCTTCCCCCCAACCCCTTCACTGCTTCCCCCCAACCCCTTCCCTGCTCCCCCCCATCCCCTTCCCTGCTTCCCCCTTCCCCTTCCCTGCTTCCCCCCCGTCCCCTTCCCTCCTTCCCCCCGTCCCCCTCCCAGCATCCCCCCATCCCATTCCCTGCTCCCCCCGTCCCCTTCCCTGCCTCCCCCCGTCCCCTCCCCTGCCTCCCCCCATCCCCTTCCCTGCTTCCCCCCATCTCCTTCCCTGCTTCCCTCCATCCCCTCCCCTGCCTCCCCCCATCCCCTTCCCTGCTTCCCCCCATCTCCTTCCCTGCTTCCCCCCATCCCCTTCCCTGCTTCCCCTCTTCCCCTTCCCTGCTCCCCCCCATCCCCTTCCCTGCTTCCCCCCATTCCCTTCCCTGCTTTCCCCCATCCCCTTCCCTGCTTCCCCCCCAACCCCTTCCCTGCTCCCCCCCAACCCCTTCCCTGCTCCCCCCCATCCCCCACCCAGCATCCCCCCATCCCCTTCCCTGCTTCCCCCCAACCCCTTCACTGCTTCCCCCCAACCCCTTCCCTGCTTCTCCCCAACCCCTTCCCTGCTCCCCCCCATCCCCTTCCCTGCTTCCCCCCATCTCCTTCCCTGCTTCCCCCCATCCCCTTCCCTGCTTCCCCTCTTCCCCTTCCCTGCTTCCCCCCATCCCCTTCCCTGCTTCCCCCCATTCCCTTCCCTGCTTTCCCCCATCCCCTTCCCTGCTTCCCCCCATCTCCTTCCCTGCTTCCCCCCATCCCGTTCCCTGCTTCCCCCCATCCCCTTCCCTGCTCACCCTTGCTCCCTCTGTTTCACCCTTGCTCCCCCTGTTTCACCCTTGCTCCCTCTGTTTCACCCTTGCTCCCTCTGTTTCACCCTTGCTCCGTCTGTTTCACCCTTGCTCCCCCTGTTTCACCCTTGCTCCCTCTGTTTCACCCTTGCTCCCTCTGTTTCACCCTTGCTCCCTCTGTTTCACCCTTGCTCCCTCTGTTTCACCCTTGCTCCCTTCCCTTCTTCTCTTCTCACTCTCTTCCCCCTTGCTCACTCTCTTCACTTCTGCTCATTCTGTTCCCCCCTGTTCCTCTCTTCCCCTCTGCTCAATTTGTCCCCCGCTGCTTCTTCTCTTCCCTTCTGCTCATTCCGTTTACTGTCTTTCCCCCTTCACTCACCCCCATACCCCCCAATGCAGTTACAGGTGCCCAGCACCAGATGTGGCTTTACCACAGCCTGGTTTATTGCTTGCAGTGTAGCAGACAAAACCGGGAAGCAACATTACACACACATCCCCTAGCTTTGTTCCCTTCTCGAGTTGAGTGATTCCCCTTACTTTTTGTTGGAAACAATTAATTGCGAGCGCCTCTGTCGTGTCGAAACACCAAGTCAGAAGCGAAGCAAAGCATATCGAAGCACTGGCGAGTCAACCCTCGGAGGTTGAGCAGTTGCTGGAGGTTACGCGAAAGTCAAAGGTCAGCGACCTTTGACCTGACAAGTACAGCACGACAGCAAGGACACACAACTGACTCGCTACAGAGCAGTTGCCCGAGACATCACTGCATCAAACCGCAACAGCAACAGTAAAGTAGTTGCAACCGTATCCCTTCGTATTCCTTGTACTCTTATATAATCTTGTATCTATTTGCTTTAATCAATCAACTTTGCCCTCACATACTAGCGCAAGGTGGTTCACAGACTTATCGTTAAAACGCTTCCGCTATTACATCAAATCCTACTCAGAGTTTAGTCCTGCAAAGATCCTAACGGCTATTTTCTCAGCCCAACATGGTATGAGAGCAAACAGGGCGAACTCAACTACCATCAAGTTATCTACAACGTCAGAAGGCATGGCAACACAAAAGGAAAGGAGCTCCTCTAACGGCTCCCCGGGTACTACTCCTACTCCACCTCCTGCCTCTGGCCTACAGACAGAGGAGGGTACGGCAACAAGACCAAGAGCAACGTCTACTGAGACTCCTGCGAATCAACCTGTAGGCTTTGACCCAAGCATGATGGAGAAGTTCTTCTCCTTCATGTCCTTCTACGAGCAACATCAACAAACGGCACCTGCGCAGTCAAACATTAGCAACAACAACAACGACGTGACTCCAATGAGCCTTGATGGTTCATCCTACGCACGTGGAAATCAACAGCAGCAACCTACCTTTGCTCCGTACGAGCCCCAGCGCGGCTCCGTCAGCTTTATGCCACAAACGCAGCCTGCACCTGGACAAGAGAAGACACTGGACGCGCTACAAGTTCAGTCGCAGTTCGCGCACGTTCTGAAGCTGCAGACGTCAAGACCTTTCGACGGAAAGGACTTCTTTGCCTGGTCATTCGAGTTCGAGCTGATGATGGAAGGCGCGCAAATCCTCGGCTTCTTCGACGGATCCCTGCCATACCCAACAAACGGCACACAGTACGAGAAGCAGCAGTACACCTATCAGTCAATGATGGCATACACAATTCTACTACGCAACGTCACGCCAACCCAATAGCAGAACATCCGGTCTTATCGAGGATACGGCAACTCCGCCGAACTCGCGTACAACCACCTGAAGAACCTGTATCAAGCAACAGACAGCGTCAATCAGAGTCGGTTAATGGCGCAACTGACAACAGTGGAAATGAAACCGGGCGAAAAAGGGATGGCGTATATTAGTCGCTGCCGCGAATTGCGCGACAAACTCCTTCGATGTGGAGGATCGATATCAGAAGACGTCTTCGTCACAGTTGTTATCGGCGGTCTTGGTCCACACTGGCGCTCCACTCGCGCCATACTCCGAGCTCACGGGAAGATCTCCGAAGCAGCACTCTGCGCCGAAATTCACGCCGAGCAGCAAGAGGAGCGGCACAAGAAGAAAACGTCAGTTCCCGAATTTGCGTTTCACACTCAACGGCGCTACAACAACAACAACAATCGGCATCAACCAAAACCCGTACCTCCATTTTGTCATCTCTGCAAGACTTCAGGATACCCTCGCACACACTGCCCGAATCGACAGCAGTCAACACCGCCGCAACGCCAGCTTCGACCTTCAAGCAGCCAAGTCGCTTCAACACAAGCGAACCCCACCGCTCAAGTTCAATCAACATCAACGGGACAACGTTCACAAGGAGCAAGAAACATCGTCAGTTGTATGACAAGACTCTCCGACTCTTGCATCACCGAATCACCACCGTACTATTCACCAGAAGAACAACTCGAAGAATCCACTCCTCGCCGCGAGACACTGGAGCCGAACCCGACATACGCAGCCATTGCCCAAAGTGAGCCGTCCGGGAAAGATACTTGGTTCTTGGATAGTTCCTGCGGGCAGCACATGTGCTCTTCGGGACGTTTCGTTCAGCGCGAGCACCAACTTCAACGCGAAGTCGTCATTACCGTCGCCAACAATCAAAACCTGCGCACACGACGACAAGGCGTGGTTCAACTTCAGTCAAGGGAGACAAACGTTATACTACAGATGTCAAAGGTTCTAATCGCGGAGGGACTCGGCTACAACTTACTAAGCGTCAGTCGGCTGATGGCGAAAGGCATCCACCTCGAAGCAGACAGCACAACACAGGAGTTCAAACTGTACCACGGGAAAGGAGGCCTTTACATCGGCAAGGCCGTGCTGAAGAACAACGTGTTCGTCCTCGACTTCGTTCCAGATTTAGGCACCGCCGACAGCGACGGAATCGTCACCTTCACCTCCTGGACGCACCCACCGGATCTTGATCCTGACTTCAGCCCCGAAGGTTTCTGGTATTCGCATACCATTCCTGAGGCAGAACTAACAAGAGCATTAGCAACGATTCAACACTCGGCAGCAGCAGAGACAACATCGGCAGCAGCAGAGACAACATCGGCAGCAGCAAAGACAACATCGGCAGCAGCAGAGACAACATCGGCAGCAGCAGAGACAACATCGGCAGCAGCAGAGACAACACCAGCAGCAGCAGAGACAACATCGGCACCAATCGCGGGTCCTTCAACTGCACCAGCCCCAATCGACGACGACACCCCACCGACTCCAGCGCAGCAGCTGAATCCAACTCCTCGAGAAGTCCACCGAAGTACGAATCTCACCGCCAGTTTTTATTCCAACTCCGATCTGTACAGACGCTCACCCGCACATCGCGCCGACGAAGATCTCTGGCATAAAAGAATGGGACATCCGAGCAACACGACGTTAAACAACACGATAAGAGCAGGCGTTTTTGACAAAGATTCACTACTTCTACCCGACGGCAGAGAACTTCGACGAATGAGAGGAACCTGCTTCACCTATCCAGAAGCCGACTTACCGCATCAGCCCTTCGTCTCTCACCACAACCCAAGCGCACCAGCTTACGCACCACTTGAAAAGGTGTACAGCGACATCCTGTACAATCGCGAACCTGGACAAGAGGCATACAACTACACCATCACGTTCATCGACGCCGCCACTCGTTATGTCTGGCATCTCAACCTTCCAAGCCGCGATATGGCATTCGAAGCCTTCGTAGCCTGGCTCCCAGTAGCAGAACGGGAATCGGGAGTTAAGCTGAAGAGTTTTCAGTCTGACGGAGGAGGAGAATACACCTCACAGAGGTTCAAGCAGTACTTGGCAGAGAGAGGAATCAAGCGGCTCATCTCCCTTCCCTACGCCCATCAACAGCAAGGTGTGGCAGAAAGAATGAATAGGACCCTTCAGAACACCATGCGCAAGCTGCTACGTGGCATGCGGCTACCCAACCACCAGTGGCCCGAGGCAATGGACCACGCCGTGATGCTGCACAACTTGCTTTCGTCATCATCGCTTCCGAACAACGCATCACCGCACCTGCTATGGACAGGAAAACTGGGCAGCACAAAAATGTTGCGGAATTTCGGCTGCATGGTACAGTACCGACCCCCAGCTGCAGCGCTGGCCGATTCTCACAACGCGCACAGTGGGGGCTACACCTGGGCATCGAAAAGAATTACAACGCGTGGAAGATTTTTGACGTCCACTCAAAGGAAACAGTAGCAGCACGTGATGTCATTTTCTACGAGCGCCTCACCCTCTCAACGTACCTGTACAACTTGGAGACCTCACGAGATGTCACAGGTGGATTTCGTGGGGACCGAGCCTTCGCTTCGGCAGAAGATGAAGCTGACCTGGACGAGCAAAACGTGGAAGGAGCCTCGGAGGAAGCCGGACCTCTCCCCTACTGCTCGGTTGATGTCCCGATGGACGACGAAAATCCACGCGACAGCATCAACGCCGAAGTGTACTATCACTTCGCCGATAACGGTTACGTTACACCTGCACAAGTCAACACCGACGAAGCCGAACGCGTAGGACCAAATTTCAACCCAACACCAGAAGCGGGAGATGAAGCAGTTTATCCCGAGGACACAACACTCCCCCGCTACACACAGAGTGGACTCCAAATACTTGGCCTCGTCACCGCGGTTCACGGCGCAACCATTCCTAAGGAGCCTGCTACAGTTCAGCAGGCTCTGGGGGGGGAGCATAAGGAAAAATGGCGCGAAGCCATGGACAAGGAGCTGAAAGCACTGGAGGAACGCAACACCTGGAAAGTTGTTCCCATCGGAGTGGCACGAAACAAGACTATACTCACCGGGAAGTGGGTCTTCCGTGTGAAGACAAAGGCGGACGGCACCATCGACAAGTTCAAAGCACGCTGGGTCGTACGCGGCTTCGACCAAGAACATGGGCGCGACTTCACTGAGACGTTCGCTCCAGTCAGCCGACACACATCATTACGAATTCTTCTCGCGATCGCCGCCATGAAGAAGAAGAAGCTGCGGCAAATTGATGTCGCCAACGCATTTCTCTACGCACCTGTCGACGCAGAAATCTTCGTCGAGCTACCGCACGGCTCCATCGGAGAGCCTAACCAAGTCTGTCAGCTGTTGAAGTCGCTCTATGGTATCAAACAAGCCCCAAGGCTGTGGCAGCAGTACCTACACGCAAGACTCACTCGCATCGGATTCCGTCAGCTACCTCACGACCAAGGCATGTACCGGCTCACAAAGGGAACCGACTACATCCTGCTAATCGTCTACGTAGACGATTTGCTCTACATCGGCTCAACCGACAGCGTCACTACCTGGTTCGAAGGGGAGCTACAAAAGGATCTCACACTCACGGTCTCATCCACTGTCACACAGTACCTCGGCCTCAACATCCAGGAAGAAGAAAATGCAATCTACCTCAGCGCCGCAAAATACGCCGATACCATCGCCAAGCGCTTCGCACTCACGCCGATCATCATCTCCACGCCATACCGCTACACGGCAGGAAACCACAAGGAAGGCTCCGCTCTACTCAAGCCCGCCGGCATACGCGACTACCAGAGGAAGCTGGGATGCCTCCTCTTCGCAGCTGTCACCTGCCGCCCGGACCTATCGTACTCTGCAAGCCAGCTCGCCACCTACCTCAAGAAACCTGAAGCGGAACATCTGGCGGAGCTCGACCGCGCTCTTCACTACCTCGTCAGCACCCCAACAATCAGCCTGACCTACCATAAGAATACGACTACAGCGCCTAAACTAATCGGCTACGTCAACGCCGATCACGCCGGCGACTCCGACAACAGACGCTCGCGCACCGGCTACATCTATCGCCTCGAGCCTATCGGACCTATCTCCTGGCAGTCGAGCAAGCAGGAATTAATCGCCCTCTCTTCAGCTGAAGCAGAATATATCGCACTCTGCTCAGCCACCAAGGAAGGACTGTACCTTCGCGAACTCCTGGAGGAAGCCAAGCTAGCCCAGTTACCAAACTTTACCCTGTTCTGCGACAACCAGTCGGCCATTCGCATAGCCAACAAGAACGGCTTCGCGAACAGGACGAAACACATCGCCCTGCGATACTTCTTCGTGAAGGACGAGATCGAGAAAGGAAGACTCGAGCTGTCATACTGCCCCACATCCGAGATGGCAGCTGACTACTTGACCAAGAAGCTCGGAAAGCAGAAGTTCGAGTACTGCTTGCTGCTGACTGGACAGAGCCACGTCACCAACGGCGACACTCCAGAAGCGAAGGGGAGTGTTGGAAACAATTAATTGCGAGCGCCTCTGTCGTGTCGAAACACCAAGTCAGAAGCGAAGCAAAGCATATCGAAGCACTGGCGAGTCAACCCTCGGAGGTTGAGCAGTTGCTGGAGGTTACGCGAAAGTCAAAGGTCAGCGACCTTTGACCTGACAAGTACAGCACGATAGCAAGGACACACAACTGACTCGCTACAAAGCAGTTGCCCGAGTCGTCACTGTATCGAACCGCAACAGCAACAGTAAAGTAGTTGCAACCGTATCCCTTCGTATTCCTTGTACTCTTATATAATCTTGTATCTCTTTGCTTTAATCAATCAACTTTGCCCTCACATACTAGCGCAAGGTGGTTCACAGACTTATCGTTAAAACGCTTCCGCTATTACATCAAATCCTACTCAGAGTTTAGTCCTGCAAAGATCCTAAGGCCTATTTTCTCAGCCCAACACTTTTCAGATACGGTACCGTATATATCAACTGTTGAACTCCTTGGTATTGGTCATGTGTATAAGCTCATAATGCTGTATTATAAAAAAAGATCCAATACATGGCATGGCTATACATTTTGTTACTATCAGACAGCCAGCACATCACAACCCTTCCAGAGCAAACCTGTACAAACACAAACCAGGAAGTCAGATGGGACATGGCTGACTGAAGTAGAAGGGAAGCAAGCATGCAACAGAATGACAACTGGCAAATGAGGAAGGGAGGAACGGAGAAAGGGAGGAAGCGAGGAATGCAGGAATGGAGGGAGTGATGATGGGAGGAAGGGAGGTAGGGAGGACGTGGGAGAGAGAAGCAGAAGGGAGGGGAGGAAGAGAGGCTGGGGAGGAAGGTGGGGAGGAGATAGGGGCGATGTGGAAACCAGGATTGAGGATGCGAGGAACAGAGGGAGGTGAGGTACGTCAGATGGGAGACATGGAGGAAAGGGGGGGGAGAGGAGGGAATGAGAAAATTATGGGTTTGGAAGAGGAGGGATAGGAAGAGGACCGATGGGGAAAGGATGGATGGGGAGAGGAGGGGATGGGTAGGGGATAGGTATAGGAGGTGGTGAAGAACAAACTTTTTGGCGAAGCGGAAGATGGGAAGAAGCAGGGAGGAGAGGGGACTGCGTGGAGGTGACGGGGAGGTCGCGGGATGGGGTATGACCGTATGGTTGGAATGGTGAAAGTAGGCACGGGGAATGGAAGGGTGGCGAACGGAGGCAGAGGGAATGATGGGATGGGGTACGGAGGGATGGGGAAACGAGGAAAAGGGGATGGGAAGAAGGACGGCAGGGCGGAATGGGGTGAGGTAGAATGGGGTGTGGAGGAATAGGGTAGGGCGGAATGGGGTGAGGCGGAATGGGGTGAGGCGGAATGGGGAGACGAGGGATGGGGAGATGAGGGATGGGGAGGTGAGGGATGGGGAGATGAGGGATGGGGAGGTGAGGGATGGGAAGATGAGGGATGGGGAGGAGAGGGATGGGGAGGTGAGGGATGGGGAGGAGAGGGAAGGGGAGATGAGGGATGGAGAGGTGAGGGAAGGGGAGATGAGGGATGGGGAGATGAGGGACGGGGAGATGAGGGATGGGGAGATGAGGGATGGGGAGATGAGGGATGGGGAGATGAGGGATGGGGAGATGCGGGATGGGGAGATGAGGGATGGGGAGATGAGGGATGGGGAGATGAGGGATGGGGAGATGAGGGATGGGGAGATGAGGGATGGGGAGATGCGGGATGGGGAGATGCGGGATGGGGAGATGAGGGATGAGGAGATGTGGGATGGGGAGATGAGGGATGGGGAGGAGAGGGATGGGGAGGTGAGGGATGGGGAGGAGAGGGAAGGGGAGATGAGGGATGGAGAGGTGAGGGAAGGGGAGATGAGGGATGGGGAGATGTGGGATGGGGAGATGAGGGATGGGGAGATGCTGGATGGGGAGATGAGGGATGAGGAGATGTGGGATGGGGAGATGAGGGATGGGGAGATGCGGGATGGGGGAAAGCGGGATGGGGAGATGCGGGATGGGGAAATGCGGGATGGGGAGATGAGGGATGAGGAGATGCGGGATGGGGAGATGTGGGATGGGGAGATGAGGGATCGGGAGATGAGGGATGGGGAGATGAGGGACGGGGAGATGAGGGATGGGGAGATGAGGGATGGGGAGGGAAGGGATGGGGAGGGAGCATAGGCGACGGAGGGGAATGAGAGAAGGCGAGGGGCAGGGGGTGAGCGGGGGCGACGGAGGGAAGTGAGCGTGTGCGGAGTTCGGGCAGTGAGCGTGGGCGACGGTTGGGGGGAGAGCGTGCGCGGCGGGGAGGAGTGAGCGTGGGCGCGGAGAGGGACATCGCGTGGCCGAGCGAGGGGGGTGAGTGATGGTCTCCCCTCAAGGGGAGTGAGCGTGTGCGACGGAGAGAATCGTCGCGACAGGAGGGGAGTGAGAGAACGCGGCGGGAGGGAGAGAGCGTGGGCGGCGGAAGGGGAGTTGTCGCGCGCGACGGGACGGAGCTGGGGTGAGGAGGAGATGGGGTGAGGCGGAGATGGGGTGAGGCGGAGATGGGAGGCAGTGTGCGACGGGAGGGAATAGGCCGTGTGCGACGAGCGGGGGTGAGTGTGTGCGACCGAAGGATTGCGCGAAGGCGATGGAATGGGAGTGAGCGTGGGCGATGGGATGGAGTGAGCATGGGCGACGGGATGGTGTGAGCGTGGGCGACGGAAGTGATTGGTCGTGGGCGACGGTTCGATCGGGCGATCGCGATGGGACGGGAGTGACCGTGGGCGACGGGAAGGTCTTGAGCGTGGGCGACGGCAGGGGCCGCGCGGGGGCGACGGAAGGGAGTGTGCGCGTTCGAGGGAAGAAGCGTGAGAGATGGAGGGGATCGCGTGTGTGGGAAGGAAGGAGTCCGAGTGTGGACGACGGGGAGAAGAAGCGATGCGACGAAGTAGGTCTCTGGAACTTGTGAAACCCGGTTAGAGTGGACGCCGCGCCTATGAACATTGGCGGCATCGGTGCGGTGGGCGATGTGGAAGTGATACCAGGGCGACGACGGGCATACGTACAACTATGGCCCCGGCTAGTTATGTCGAGTCGACACGTGACCTAGCACCGCGGGGTGCTTTAGAGACGGATTGGAAGCGTGAAGTAATGGTCCTAACGCCCTTTGGCGGAACTTTCCGACATGCGCTGGAATGGGGTAAAAGCCTAGATGTTCTAGGCTATGGCTGTCGCGCTTGCTGCTCAGACTAGGCGGTTTCTGTCGACCTGAATTACAAAACACAGTTTGGTGTGCACACCACCTCCTGAGTGGTTGCGCAGGAACCGAGCGACACTTCCCTGTGCAGCCTGCGACTTCAGCACGTTTTGCAGGTGAACAACTGGTAACCACCTCCCAACTTTTTTTGTAATTCAGGCTGCGGGTTTTAAGGAGCACGTACGCCATACGGGAAGAGTTTGTTTTCGTGATGAAAACTAGGTAGAAAATGGGAATCGTTCACCCGTTGTAAATCACAACTTTAAGGCTGAAACTAAATCCTAGGATTTATTCGAGTATGACAGAGGACATCGTCTTGAATCCTTGTGTGTCTATGTGGGGACAGACTTTCGTTGTTGGAGCAGAAGAGATGCTATAGTTTACTAAGTCGCATCCTAAACCGGCCCCACCTTGTAAAAGAAGTATCGTCGTTGACCAATACAGTCACTATTGAAGTTATGGCGTGTTCCTACGGCCCCCTATCAGGCCAGCCTCTTGTCAGACTCGCACAAAACACCCACATTTCGTCTTAAGCTGACCGTTTGTTTCACAAATTTGTTGCTTGTAGAGTGCGCGAAAAAACACGTGGATGATGAGACACTCTGCTACAACAACGAATTTTTTGTGATGCCCCGGAAATGTTTCACAAGATTTCGGTTTGAAATGAAACTTGTAAACCATACTAGTCATATGAGTCAATCCATCCTTCATGAACAAATCGCTCGTGATTTCGCGCGCTGAAAAAAATGTACCTTGAACCCGACAAAACAGAGCTGTGTTCGTACGAGATTGAGCAAGATCGTGTGACATGCTTTGCTGATGTGGCATGTTCGAAAGATTTCGCACGCGAATTCACATTGCGCAAGACAGATCTTTCAAGTCTGACGAGCTGTAGTTTATAACGGAAATATCGATACTTTTGTTTATGATATGAGGAGGGCCTGATAGGGGGCCGTAGGAACACGCTCTTATTGTCAAACTATGTATATTTGTATGGTATGCTGTAGTGAGGCACACTGTAGAGAGTATAGCACATTTTAGGGTTGTACTTGTATCACCCACATTCCTAGTCCAATCATTCCGCCGTTCTAACTCTGAGATGGTATCAGGAGTAGGAAACGCGAGCCTAGCCTAGCCCGCCTCGCCCTGTTCCCTAGCCTAGCCCGCCACGCCCCGTTCCTTAGCAGGCCGCGCCCTGCCCCGTCCCGTCCCTTAGCAGGCTGCGCCCTGCCCCATCCCATCCCTTACCGCTGCCCCGTACTGCCTGCTGCCCCACAGTGCCCACTGCCTCGCATAGCAGCCGCAGCCTTGCGCGCCCCACCTAGCAGCAGTCGCACATGTGCCTACAGCAGCCGCACACTTAGGTGCATTAGCCACGCACAGGAGCGTTTGACCGTACTGTTGACCTTGTCACCTACCTACGCTCGCTCGACACCAGCTACCGTGCTGCTTGTACTGAAGCTGAGCTTGCACTCCTCCCCCCGCCCATGCCAATCACTATTCACTTCATAGTAACTAGCCTCCCTGACCGCCTTGCATCTGTACGCGACGCGCTTCTTCGGAAGCACCCTAGAGCGCTCACTAACGACGTCCTTGAGGCAGCACCCAAGGATGTCGAGAGCAAACTCCGCTCCGTTGCCTCCACCTCCGGCGCCATAGTTCCCCCACTCTTTCAAGGGTGTACTGTCCCACAGCTCCCCACCTTCACTGCATCTCTTGCCTCTACTGTGTCTCTTGCTTCTGACGAGACTGCAGCCGTGTCCACCACGGGTGGGCGGCCCCGGGGCAAGGGAGGTAAGAAAGGGGAGAAGGGTGGTGGCGGTGGTAGTGGTGGAGGGGATGACGGAGGTACTAGTAGCACTAGTGCGTCTGGTGGAGGCAGCACTGGGGTGGTCCTAGGCCTGCAGGCCCGACGGGAGGGGGCGCTGGAGCGGCTGCTTGGTACACGGCACAGCAGCAGCAGCAGTCCCAGCAGCAGCAGCAGCAGCAACATCAGCAGCAGTCCCAGCAGCAGCAGCCACAGCAGAGACAGCAGCAACAGCGGGGACAGCCACAGCAACAGTTTCAACGGCAAGTGCAGCAGTAGCCTCAGTTGTGGAGACCTGGTGGACCAGGGAGCACTGGACGTGGCACTGGCCCACTCAGCTGGTCGTCCTGTGGTGCCACTCCGACTCCCTGCCAGTACTTGGTTCAGACTGGCACTCGTCAGGGTCTCCACTGTGGCCGTCTTCACCTTCCGGGTCAGTGCTTTGCACAGCTCACAGACCGCGTCCGCGCACAGTACGGCTTTGGTCCCTCTCCGGACTGGGCCTCGCATGCTCGCTCTCTTGGTCTTGCTTTGTGGGACATGTCAGCGGTACAGTTAGTTGATGCCTTGGGATCTTCTTCTTTGATGTATGCCGATGTTGACTATAGTGCTGCTGCATCTGTTTGCTCGCGTGTTCGTAGCTTAGGATCCTTGCCTGTTGCTAGTGGGGTGCTGGTACTTCCAGTCTAGGTGCTTGTGTAGCTACTAACCCAGGTGCGCCTACGGCCGACGCGTCGCTCTCTTTCATGATGGACTCTGTCGCGTCTCACTGCTTCTTCCGGAACCACACGACTCTCACACTGCTTCCTGCTCCAGTTCCAGTTGCACTGGATGATCCTACTTCAAAACCAGCAGTTGCCCGCAGCTCTACCGCCCTCCCGTGCCTGGCTGCCCCGTCAGGTGTCCTCTCTGTTCTCCACATCCCTCCAGGAACTTGGTGGGTGTTGGACACCTTCAGGACCTCCACGTCGGCAACTGGTTTCCTCCGTCTTAGCGTGTTGCGACCTGAATGGGCAGAGACACCTTCGCTACCTTGGCCAAGTTTTGCCAAAAGCCGCGCTCAGGTTTCGTCACACTGCACATTCGTTCCCCCAGGTAGCTGAGTCTGGTCAGGTAGCTGCGTCCGGTCAGGTTGTTGCTGTTGGTGCAACCCCATGGTTTGCACTCGGCTTGTTGTCCTTGTGCGTGCATGCGTGTGTGCATGGAATGGTATGAGGGCATGAGATAATATATATTTTATGCTCATAATAGTGTGTGAATGATGACTCATGATGTCGAATGTGTGTGTCAAGTCAATAGCGAGTTATCGCAATTCGCGTGTCACGTCGTCGTTTGCGTGTCGTGTGCGTTTTCTATTTTGTCGTGTGTCGAACGCTCGGCGTGTCGCAGGTGTGTGCAGCAGACCCTTCAAGAACTCAAGGATGATTTTATGGTGAAGAACCAAAGCCTTGGTTTCAAGACTCAAGTGATTTCGAAGCTCGCCAAAAGGGTAAACTTAAAGATAGGGAGAATAGTCACATTACAATGTGTAGTGTAACATTTCTCTTGGTGTAGGCCCTTGTGGAGGGTAGTTTCGAAACCCTTCTTGGTTGGGGACAGTGTGGCACTATTCCACATCACTGTACCTCGGCTCTTGGGGTTTGTAGAGGCTGTGAGTCATTCCCACCTCGTAACTCTTCCTAATTTGTGTTCTAAGACTATAGTGGCTGCCATAGTGCCGTTCGTTCAAACCAACGTTGCGTCGTCAATACTTGATGAAATTGTGCGATGTAAATTGCCTATTGTAGGCGACATGAAGATGCTCCAGATCCAATTTATATAAAGTCATTTGAAGCTGTGAACAGAACGCTATCAACGTTCGAAGCCGCTGTGCAGAAATCCGACTGTGCACTCTATCTTTCGTTTTAGGCACATTCATCTTGTTTTTGACTATAACAAGTGGTATCAGAGCCCCTTGGAGCAGTTTCGACAATGGATGGAGCTGAGGAAAGGGGTGGCAGAGGTGCTGGAGGCAGTGGAGAAGCCCAAGCACAAGGTCAACCCCGTGAGTCAGCCATGGCGCCCGTGCAACATACATTTGGACATTCTAGGGATGAACCAAGAGTGTTCGGGCTTGACAAGTTCAACGGTGACAAATTTGCTGAATGGTCCTTCAGAATGGAGAATGTATTTGACCACTATGACATGCTGGAGGTGATGGAAGGAACGGAGAAGCGTCCCGAGAACGACCCGGAGAAGAGCCCGTGGGTGCGGAAGAGCGCACAAGGCTACCTCCTACTTGGGCAAGCGTTGGGGAGCAGCCAAATCCGTCACATCAAGCCATTCCAGCGTGAACCAGAGAAGGGACCAAAGGCATGGGCTGCTCTCAAGGGTGTACACGCTTCTGCAACAGCGGCGGTAGCGGTGGTGTTGGAACGGCAAATGGCGACACTACGAATTGAAGAAGATGAACCCGTGGAAGAAGGGGTGCAGAAATTCTTCGACTTGTTGACGCGGCTTGAGGGAGCTGATTTGAACTACAGTGAGCTCCAAAAGAAGACCAAGTTGCTGCCCCTACTCCCCGAGTCATGGTCCTCGCTCATCATCAACTTGAACCGTGATCTGCCCCGCCTCTCGCTCGAAGACGTGAAGTGCGCGATTCTCCAAGAAGACTTCCGCCGCCGTGAGTTGGCGAGTGCGGATGGCGCTGGGGCAGCAAGCATCGGCCGGGGGTACGGCCGTGGAAGGGGCAGAGGACGAGGGCGAGGCAGATTTGGCAGCAATAACTTCAATGGAGGCCATGGGAGTGGCGGTTATGGCAGCGACAACAAGAACTACGGACGCGGTCGCGGCCGATTCGACGGCGAGTGCCACTACTGCCACAAGAGCGGACATATGTGGCGCGATTGCTTCAAGCTCCCAGATGGATGGACCCCTGCTCAATGCCAAGAGGGTAGAGGAGCAGGAGGAGGGAGAGGAAGAGGCCGTGGAGGCCGTGGTGGTCGCGAAGGTGGTGCTGCAAACATGAAAGGCGAAGACGACGAGAGTGAGTCGAGGGACGATCGCTTCCCGGGCCAATTCTTCTTTGTGTCAACGCAAGCACCGACTGAACCAGAGAATGTGGAAGGCTTTGAGGAGCCAGATGCTGTGAGAAAGGTGACCCTACACTCCCTGGACTATTGGGTGATCGATAGCGGCGCTACCTATAGCATGACACCTCGCACGGACTTGCTCACCGAACTTGAACCGTCACCGGTGAAGCATGTCACATCGGCTTTGGGACAGCGAGCAGAGG
Organism: Closterium sp. Naga37s-1; assembly: GCA_947471745.1. Classification (NCBI taxonomy): domain Eukaryota; kingdom Viridiplantae; phylum Streptophyta; class Zygnematophyceae; order Desmidiales; family Closteriaceae; genus Closterium; species Closterium sp. Naga37s-1. The sequence goes on along the minus strand of CANJKZ010000190.1, from coordinate 1,153,626 downwards.
TGAAAGGCATGGGCAAGGCCATGTTCAAGGGTGCTGATGGGAAGATGGTGGGCCTCAAGAACGTGCTTTGGGTGCCCAACCTTGCAGCCAACCTGATTTCCGTGCGGCGGTTGCAAAAGGCCGGCATGGACACGAGCTCGAAGGGAGCCAAGACTTACACCGCAAGGCTTGGCGAGCGGATTCTTTGGGACCTTCACGAGGATAGGGATGTCTTCAACGAGATGTGGCAGATCCCTGTGGTCCCAATGCCTAAGGAGAGGCAAGTGGCAGCAAGCGTCAGCACCAAGGGTGAAGCGGTTGGTAGCGGCTATGGTGCGAACGATGGCGCCAAGGAGAACGAGTCCAAAAAGTGCAATCTTGGAGGGACCAGCAAGCTCGGTGATCATAAGAAGAGTGGTGCAACAGCCAAGGAGCAGCAAAAGGGTGAGGAGAACCCCGAGGCAGTAGCGGAGGAGGATTACGGAGAGAGCATTTGGGGCACTATTGCGAGTGCGGCATTCTCCAATCCGACTTCGGCTACGGGGGAGTGTGATTGGCTCACCTTGCATCGGCGAATGGGGCATGTCACCCTGCCCATCTTGCAGCAGCTAGTGAAGGAGGAGATGGTTGTTGGCATACGAGTGAAGGGGGAGCCCAATGAGGTACGTGGCTGTCCGACGTGCATGCAAGCCAAGTTCACCCGTTTCCCGTTCTCTAGTTCGGAGGCAACGGCTAAGGCACCACTTGATGAGGTGGTGATGGACGTGGTGGGCCCCCTGAAGCTTGGAGCTGCTGGAGCAGAGTATTTTGTCACCATAGTCGACTTCTACACCCGCATGACTTGGGTGTACGTGCTGTCCAAGAAGAGCGACGTGGCTGAAACGGTGAAGACCGATTGGTTGCCGATGGTGGAGCGGCAACAAGACCGGCTAGTGAAAGCAATCCGCACCGATCGAGGGGGAGAGTTCCTGAGCAAGGAGTTCTCATTGTGGCTGAATAAAAATGGCATAAGGCACTCGCTTACCATGCCGTACTCCCCTGCAATGAACGGCATCGCCGAGCGAGCGAACCGCACAATCACAGAGACGGCGCGCGGGCTGCTCATTGAAACCGGGCTACCCGACTATTTCTGGCCTGACGCGGTGCGGAGTGCATGTGTGGCTAAGAATAGAGCCTTGACTCATGTGGGAGAAGACAAATGGGTGCCCTATGTGGAGTGGATTGGAAGGAAGCCAAAGGTGGATATGCTTTGGATGTTCGGATGCATGTGCATGGCGCTCGTGCCTAAGCATCTTCGGCACAACAAGCTTGGTGCCAAGGCGATATGGGCCGTGCATTTGGGCATGGCTCAAAACAGCAAGGGATGGCTTCTTTGGGACCCATTCACCAAGAAATTCTTGGTAAGCAGAGACTGCAAATTCATGGGAAAACTGATGTACAAGGATTGGAAGGCGGAGAATGAGGCGAAGATAGGCGTACGGTTTGGGGAGGTGAAGAGATCCGGTTTGGAGCATGTGGAGCTGCCTTTGGAGCTGAGCAGCGGCAGCACTATCACAAGGCAATCTCGTCTTGTGAACGGGGGAGAGGAGGCCAGGAATGGAGAGGAAAAGAGGGAGGAGGTGCAGCAAGTAAGCGAGCGTGCACCGGCACTTCCTTCTCGCACTACGAGCGCTCCACGGACTCGAGTAACTCCGCAGCAACGCCATGAGAGCCTTCATGTACCTACAGCTGAGGAGGAAGGAAGGGGCAAGAGGAGAATTCAAGCCCCTAATAGGCTGACCTACGATGCGCTGGGAAAGCCAGCCAAGTCAGCCTTGGCTGGAGCGGCGCTTATGGTTGGAGATGATGAGGAAAGTGAGTACGAGGAGTGTGCTTTCGCGTTCTTCTCTCCGGTGGAGATGTTGGGGGAACCAGCAACTCTCAAGGAGGCCTTGGAGAGTAGTGATGCTGAGGAGTGGAAGAAGGCAATGGAGAGCGAGCTGAAGATCATCGAGGAGAATGACACGTGGGAATTGGTGGATCTACTGGAGGGGCGTAAGGCGATTACGTCCAAGTGGCTCTTCAAGATCAAGTCCGACGCCAACAGCAAGATCGAGTGCTACAAATCTAGGCTCGTAGCCAAGGGGTGCCAGCAGAAGGAGAAGGTGGACTACAAAGAGTTGTTTGCTCCTGTAGTGAAGCCGACGACGCTGCGAACCCTACTCGCCGGAGCTACCATTAAAGGATGGGTGGTGAAAAAAATGGACGTGACAACCGTTTTCCTCAACGGCATCCTTGAAGAAGAGATATTTTCTGGTGCAGCCAGAGGGGTTTATTGATGGTAGTGGCAGAGTGTGGAAGCGGAAAAAGGCGCTCTATGGGCTCAAGCAAGCCCCTAGGCAATGGTACTTGAAGCTGCGCGAAGTGTTGGAGGAGATCGACTTCACTCCCTCAACGGCCGATCACTCCTTGTTGATGCTTGGCAAGGGGGAGCAGAGGAGCTTCATGGTCGTCTATGTGGACGACATTCTTATCTTCTCACCCTCCTCTGAACTTGTGAAGGAGGTGATGCTGAAGCTTCATGACAAGTTCAAGTGCAAGGCACTTGGCGACGTGTACAAGGCTCCATTCCCTTCTGGGTTCAAGTGTGTGAAGGGACCAGAGGAGGAGAGCGTTGATGAAGAGGAGAGGCGCCGCTTTCACTCGTTGGTGGGCAACCTCATGTACGCGGCGGTCAACACTCTGCCGGACGTTGCCTTTGCTACCGGGCAGTTAGCTAGGGTTGTGCAATTCCCTAACGAGGAGCAGGTAGCAGCTGGAATGAGGGTGGCCAAGTACCTTGGCCAAACACCGACCGTTGGGCTGCAATACTCGGCAACAGCGCAAAGGCGCCAAAAGAGCGCGGATAGTGTTGAACCCGGGCGTTTGTTCCCCACAGCCTTCTCCGATGCCTCTTATGCATCGGAACAAGAGGACATGACAAGTGTGGAAGGCTTTATTTGCTGTGTTGGTGGAGGCCCAACTGCTTGGGAGAGTAAGAAGCAAATGGACCAAGCATTGAGCACGGTGGAGTCCGAGTACATGGCACTCTTCCGTGTAGTACGGGAGATTGTGTGGCAGCGGCATTTGTTGGCTGAATTGGGGGAGGAGCAGCAAGGACCTACCCCACTCTACTGTGACAGCCAGGGTGCCATTGCACTTGCTAAGAACCCTGTGTTGCACGGCCTCACCAAGCACATGAGGGTGAAATGGCATTGGACGAGGAGCATGGTGGCCGCGGGTGAAGTTGAGTTGCACTACATGAAGACGACGGGGCAGCCAGGTGACATGATGACCGAGAGGCTGGTGGAACAGCAGCATTGGAAGTGTTGCAAGCTGGCTGGGATGGCTCTGAACTGAGAGGAGCAGATCCTAAGGCCAACAATCCGAGGGGGAGTTTGTTGGTGCAACCCCATGGTTTGCACTCAGCTTGTTGTCCTTGTGCGTGCATGCGTGAGTGCATGGAATGGTATGAGGGCATGAGATAATATATATTTCATGCTCATAATAGTGTGTGAATGATGAGTCATGATGTCGAATTTGTGTGTCGAGTCAATAGCGAGTTATCGCTAGTCGCGTGTCACGTCGTCGTTTGCGTGTCGTGTGCGTTTTCTATTTTGTCGTGTGTCGAACGTTCGGCGTGTCGCAGGTGTGTGCAGCAGACCCTTCAAGAAGTCAAGAATGATTTTATGGTGAAGAACCAGAGCCTTGGTTACAAGACTCAAGTGATTTCGAAGCTTGCCAAAAGGGTAAACTTAAAGATAGGGAGAATAGTTACATTACAATGTGTAGTGTAACATTTCTTTGGTGTAGGCCCTTGTGGAGGGTAGTTTCGAGACCCTTATTGGTTGGGGACAGTATGGCACTGTTCCACATCACTGTACCTCAGATCTTGGGGTTTGTAGAGGCTGGGAGTCATTCCCACCTCGTAACTCTTCCTAATTTGTGTTCTAAGACTATAGTGGCTGCTATAGTGCCGTTCATTCAAACCGACGCTGTGTCGTCAATTCTTTATCAAATCGTGCAATCTAAATTGCTAATTGTAGACGACGTGAAGACGCTCCAGATCCAATTTGAATCAGGTCATTTGCAGCTGTGAGCAGAACGCTATCAACGTTTGAAGCCGCTGTGCAGAAATCCGTCTGTGCTCTCTATCTTTCGTTTTAGGCACATTCAAGCCTATTGTGACTATAACACTGGCGCTTGAGATGCTAGCTCTGGGGGTGCTGGAGTTGTTGGTGCTGGCACTGGAGGTGCTAGTTCTGAGTGTGCTGGAGCTGGAGGTACAGGCACTGGAGGTGCTAGTTCAGGGGGCGCTGGAAATGTTGGTAATGGCAATGGAGGTGCTCGTTCTGAGGGGGCTGGAGATAGAGGCACTACTACTGCGACGCCTGCTCAGCCTTCCTACCACCATGACATGCGTCACCAGGCTCTTTGTCGACTTGAGCTCGAGGAGCAGGAGAGGTTGGCATAAGAGAGGTTGGAGTTGGAGCAACAGCAGCAGGAGCTGCTGCTGCAGCAGTAACAGCCGCAGACGCCACAACCAACACTATTTCCGTAGCCAGATCCCACTTGTGAGTTGCCTCCGGGCCCTTGGTCTCCCTTCCCTTCCGTACCGCTCACAACCTCCTCCTGCACACGATCTTCCGCCTCCAAACACTAGTGTAAAAAGGTTGATTTTACTAATTTCCGTTACGATATGGAAATGTTACTTCATCATTCATGAAGTAACACAACACCACCGCGAGGCTGTGCAAAGCGAGGACGAAGACCGAACGTCAAAAGAAGTTGACGAGACACTTATGACAACATGAATTTGAAATGTACCGGTAATGCACGAGGAACTTCAAACGGGAACCGAGCCGAGTATGGTTATTCCGATCTAGATTAGCCCAAAGGGGAATATACCCCCTCAGATAGGGTCCCTCGCTAGAATTTTAGGGCCCTGATGCGTCAGATATATTGTATTTACTTGTGTTGGAGTAAATAAAAGGTACTTTAAACATTCCTGTAGGTGTAATCTTATCGCACCTGCCACTAGCGAAGCAATGCCTATACCAATACTGCGTTTAGCCCATTTAAGGGCACACATGTCCACAGTCGCGGGTCAACTGTCGCAACTGTTGACCAACCTGGACCAAGCGGTTGCAAGATGCTTCAATTGCCACAACTAGATCGCAGCTGCTTCAACTGCCGAACTGCAACAAAATAACCATAGGGATCGCAATAGTCATTGCTACTGTAGCGATACCTGTATTACCGTTAATAAGAGAATGTACCCCTCTAAGTGCATGGCTAGCTAGGTTTAAATATTGCAATGTAACTTTTATTATTCTCATCTTGTTATTTACATTCACTATGATCAAGGTCAACCTATAAAGACTTCCGCCTTTTTTACTCTAGCTGTCTTATCCTATCCAAATATCATTCTTATTCTAACATGGTATCAGAGCTAGTTAGGATTATAAGATCTGAAGAAAAAAACAAGCTCTGCAACCAAAGCTTTATTACAAATATTATATAACGGTACAAGCATTCATCGTGCCAACCACTGACTGTGGGTAAACTAGAGAGAATCCAGTCCATCATCCCTCTAATGTCACCTCAGGAGTGACATCTATTGATCATGCTCTCATCGAGCAACTAATCACCTGCATCAACGCCCTGGAGAGCCATCATCAGCCGATGAGCATTGACTGCTCCAGCTACGCTAGAAGGCCTCCTTCTTTTCCAAGGCCTTATTAAAAGCACTCGTTCACCTTCGACAATCGCCAAGGGCAGATACTTGCTCAAGCACAACAAGCACATTTCGAGGCAATGGCATCAATCCAGAGCAAATTCCTCTCAACCTCGAAACTCAAGACGAGCAATCCTTTCGACGGGAAGGAATTTTACACCTGGAGCTTTGAATTCGAGCTCCTGGCTCAAAGAGCGCAGATCTGGATGTACTACGACGGTACATTACCTTTCCCTAGTGACGTCTCACCTCAAGAGAAGGCACAACATTATAACGAGTTGCTTCTCGCTTACATTGTCTAGATCCGCAACCTTTCCCCTGCGGAACTGTTGTTCACGATCCGTCACTTTGAGAACTTACGACGAACTCATTTCTCAACTAAACGCAAATCCGCTCGGTAGGATTATGCGCCTTAGGCTTAGCTACCATCTCCAATTCGAATCACTTAGAAACAGGCCCTATGTTATCAGGATAATTTATCCTAAATCTCCTGAATTCAGGATAGCTGTTGTGGGTCTGTCCTGGAAAAACAGCATTGGGGAAATACTTGTCATGTAAAATCAGTATAGTGGTTATGTAGCGTACTGATAATTCAGTATAATGGTGTAGGTTCAGCCCTGATCATTCAGGATAGTGTCGAATCTCGCACCTAAGCGAGATGTAATGCGAAAGAAATTTCGGGGCCAAGTACCAAACCCACCGACATCAACCTCGCGACCGCGGGGAAGGCGGCAAGGAGCAAGCCAGATTCGAGCGGGCGACCTCTGGAATGCAAGGCCAATGCCTTTGTCACTACACCACTTTCTAGTGCAATGAATCTTACCCTAAGAGTTCAGTATACACATACAATAGCACTGACAGATCAGGGTACCTTACCTTGTGTAGCCCTGATGAATCAGGGCAAAAACTGCTTTTCTACTAAACAGCCCTGATGCATCAGTGTAAATGAATCTGAGGGCCTGCTTAGAAAGATGGTCTAGAGAGTGAGAACCACTTGAAAACGTCCAGCAGCTGCATGACTAGAATGGTGGAGGAAGTACAAGCATTGAGGCATAGAATGTTGGAGTTGGGACTCCAAGAGAACCATGAGAGGGAAGGGGTTCTCCAAGAGCTAGGGAAGGATTGTAGAACCTTCCTAGCAGCAAGGATGCAACCCTCATCATGAGGTCCTTGAGGTGTCACATGCAAAATCCAATCTAGTTGGATTTTGCCTAGGTGTTGCAACATTTGCAACCCATGCTAGAAACTTCTAGCCACCCCAATCCAAAAGTCAAAGTTGCCTTCCCTAACCACCCAACCAAAGATCCCTTTATAGTCATGTCCCAAGTAATCACCCAAATTAGATATAACCTTAAAAGGTAATAAGAAATCCAAGTCTTTGAAATCTTGTAACATGGGCGATCTTGGTATGAATAAGGCGATCTTGGTATCGTTGGAAAGCTCTGGATTTCTCCTGCATGATCAAGCATTTAAACTTGGAGAAAACACAGAGATGGTAAAACCCAACAGCCATGCACAACGACAAATGCTCATGCAAACAATGCACGCATGAAATGCACGAGCACTCGACAGGACGTTAGGATGACATGCACTCTGAATAACGTGCATCCAACAAACTCCCCCTCAGACTAACGGACTGCATGTACACACACTCACACATGCACTCATGACACAGCTGCCCACACTAGTGCAATGCCATGCCATACATCTTAGCACACTTCCAATGTGCGCTCTCGGGAAGTCTCTTGGTGAGAAAATCTGCCGCCTGCTTGCTAGACTTCACATGGTGAAGCTCAACAATCCCCTCCTTCACCATCTGCCTCACCCAGTGCCACTTCATCTTCATGTGCTTGTTCAGCCCATTCAGGATAGGATTATTGGCCATGCCAATAGCAGCCTCGTTGTCGGAGAAAAGTGGTGTAGGTCCCTCCTGTTCAGCTCCCATGTCCTCCAGCAGCTTCCTCAGGAGAACGATCTCCTTGATGGCATGGTACATTGCCATGTACTCTGCCTCTCCGGAAGACTGAGCAATCTCACTCTGCTTCTTGGACCTCCAGCTCACTGGTCCACCTCCGACCATGCACACAAAGCCACCAACTGATGACTGATCCTCTTCCTCTGAGGCCCATGTGGCGTCGATGAAGCACGACAGCTTCAAGGTTCCAGGCGTGACCCCATCTGCTCCAATCTGTTTCAGCTGGCCGCCAGCTGAAAACTGAACACCAGCAGATGCTGTTGATCCGAGGTAGCGCACCAAGCGCTTTGCCACCTCCAACTGCTCCTCAGTGGGCCGCTGCACAACTCTGGCCAGCTGCCCCACTCCGAATGAAGCATCAGGTCGCGTATGCACAGCTGCATACATCACACTCCCAATGAGTGATTGGTACTCATCCTGCTGCTCATCCTCAAGCACATCATCCTCCTCAGCTGCCTTCTTCAGTTTGAAGCTTGCAGGGAATGGTGTCATCACAGTGCGGCCTCCAGTCACACCATATCGCTCCATGACACCAGAGATGTAGTGTGATTGATGCACCTTCAGCCACCTCCTCTCAACATCCCTCTCAATCTGCAGCCCCAAGTAGTAGTGGACATCCACCAGCATCTTGCACTTGAAGTTGTCCATCAGCAGCTTCTGTGTCCTCTCAATCTGCTCCATGGAAGGTGAGAACAGCAGTATGTCGTCGACATACACCAGCAGCAAAAGCAGCTGCTCCCCCTCTCCAAGCAGAAACAAGCTGTGATCCGCTTGGGACGTCTTGAAGCCTCCACCCAGCAGCACCTCCTTGAGCTTCTCGTACCAACACCTAGGCGCTTGCTTAAGGCCATAGATGGCCTTCTTGAGCTTGCACACCCGGCTGGTCCCATCCTCATAGCCGTCGGGTTGCACCATGTAGATATCCTCCAGCAGCACTCCATTGAGGAACGCAATGGTGATATCCATCTGCTTCACGTGCCATCCCTTCACAGCTGCGCCAGCCAGCAAAGTCCTTAGTGTCACTGGCTTAGCAACGGGAGCGAAGATCTCCCCGAAGTTGACCTTCTCTTTCTGCTGAAACCCCTTAGCGACTAAGCGGCTCTTGAACCGCTCCAACGCACCATCAGCTCCACTCTTCACCTTGAAGACACACTTGCTGCTGATCGGCCGTCGCCCCTCGGGTAACTCAACAAGTTCCCAAGTCCCATTCTCAATGAGACTGTTGAACTCCGCATCTATGGCAGCCTTCCACTCCTCCTTCTGGGGTCCACTCAGTGACTCCTCCAATGTGGCTGGTTCTCCAGGCAGGGGTGTGAAGAAACAGAAGGCCATCTCCTCATCATCTCCCTCATCCGCTTGAACCGCCATGGCACCTTGATTGGGTCCTCCCAAACGGCTATAATTCAGCCTTGAAGGTGCTGCTGCCACTCTCTTCTCGCGGGTTGCAGTGTGCTGCCCATGTGGTGAAGCTCCTCTCTGCACACTCCTCTTGGTGACCTTGGCGTTTGCAGCAGGCTCGGGCTGAGTTGGTGAGTCCACACGTGCAGACTCATCCTCCAACCCCTCCTCTCCAGCAGGACCAGAAACTTGCTGCTCACCACTGCCACTATGGTCACTGGTCAGCTCTGACCCATGGAGTTCATCAAGGTGCAGCTGAACCTCCTCCACTGCAGACCGCTCAAACTCCTGCAGATGCAAGCCAATCTGCACCTACTGCTGCTGCTGCCAGTCCTTGTACATGACGTCCTCCACAAACGTGACATCACGGCTGACCAGTGTTTTCTTGCTCTTGGGGTCGCCACCCCTTCGAGTCAGGAGCCATCCCAAGATGGACAGCCAACACAGCAGCAACTTCAAGCTTGTGCCTCTGCTCCTTAGGCACCATCACAAGCCCCATGCAGCCCCACACCCGCAGCATGTCAATGGATGGCTTCTTCCCAAGACAACGCTCGTACGGCACCCAGTGCTTGTCGCCAACATGTGTCAAGACCTTGTTCTTGACCGTGATGACATGGCGAACAGCTTCAGGCCAGAACTTGTAGGGCATCCCAACAGCCCCCAACAAGGTCTTAGCCGCCTCGCCAATGGTCCGGTTGGCACGCTCAGCAATGCCGTTCTGCTGCGGTGTTCCTCGGCAGGTCAGCTGGTGTCGAATGCCGTTCCTCTTGAGAAACTTGGTGAATTCCGCTCCAAGGAACTCTCCACCACGGTCGCTCCTCAGCACCTTCACCAGCCGCATCGCTTGCCACTCCACCATCGGCAACCAATCCTCCTTGATCGCCGCTGCAGCATCGCTCTTCTTGGACAAGGGACGTGCCCATGTGAAACGGCTCCATTCGTCCACCATGGTGAGGAAGTACAGCACTCCCCCAGTACCCTCAGTCCTCATAGGACCCACCAGGTCCATGTGCACCACCTCCAAGGGTGCCTTCGCCGATCCCTCCGCACGTGGAAACGGGAACCGTGCAAACTTGTTTTGCATGCACGCCTCGCAGCTGCCATAGTGAGCGCCATCTCCTTGCAGTTGCAGCCCATGCACGCACTTCTCCTTGTGCATCACCTCCAATGTAGATACAGCCACGTGTGCGAGTCGCCGATGCCAAGTCTCCCAATCCGCTTGGCCCGAGGTAGCCGACGCTTTCACCGCCGCGCTTCCTCCAATCAGCTTGTCTCCTTGCACACCTTGCTGCTCCTCCTCGGTGACACTCTCCTCCATAGATGCCGCCACTGCCGCCTTGCCCGATTTCCGCCAAGGGAGGACCGGGATCTGCCACATCCGCTTGTGGACATCCCCTTTCCGCTGCAGGTCCCAAATCAGCCGCTCATCGTTGTAGACACGAGAGCGCTCCGAGCCAATCGTCTTGGTGTTCACACCCGCATCTCCCAACCGGCCGGTAGAAATCAGGTTCGCGCACAAGTCCGGCACCCACAACACGTTCTTCAGTCCCACGAGCTGTCCATCCGCTCCCATGAACTTGGCGCACCCCATGCCCATGACCTTGGCCTTGGCGCCCGTTGCGGATGTGACCGTAGAGATAGGTGCGGGCTGAATCTCATCAAGCAGGTCCGCACGAGGAGTCATGTGCCAAGAGCTTCCCGAGTCAATCACCCAATGGGTGAGGGGGTGTAGGAGAACCTTAGCAGCCATAGCGAGGTCGGTTGCGCATTCGTTCACGCAGAAGAAGAACCCGGCCTTCCGCTCCTCAGATTTGCCGCCTTTCTCCTCATCCTTCTCCTCTCCACTAGCTCCCATGACTCCCCCACTCCTCTTGCCACCATGCAGGTTGCTCGATGAAGGCGGGGTCCAATCCTTGGGTCGTTGGTAGCACTTCCACCAACGATGTCCGCGCTTCTTGAAGTAGAAGCACACCTCCCCTTCACCCCCGCCGCCATCCTCCTTAGGGTAGTCCTTGTTCTTGCCCTTCCACTTCTTCTTGAAGCCACTCTTTCCACCTCGAACTCCATAGCCAGCCCCCTCCTCCGAGCGCTCCACACTCCACCACCGCAAGTCCTCCTCTAGGATGCGCGCGCGAATGTAATCCACGCTCCATTAAGGTTGTTGGGAGTTGAGGTTGATGGCAAGGGCAGACCACGACTCCGGCAGCCGTATCACAATCTCCACGCATTGCACGAGCTCCGGGTACACCACACCGCCGCCTTGGAGCTTCGTGAAGATGTCCCGCATCTCATCCAACACCGGTTGCATCGGCTCTCCATCAACAAACTTGATGTCGCGCAGCCGCCGCGCGAGTAGCACGATGCCGGTAGCGTGTGTTGGTGAGTGCACATCCATAAGCTTCCTCCAAGCTTTGGGGCCACACTTTGGATCACCCAAGAGGTCCTTGATGTGGTCAAGTTGGCGCCCTCCAACCGCTTGCACCATGAGCATGTACGCGTCGAACGATCGCTTCATCCACGCTCCTTTCAGCTCCGCGGCCTCCGGCATCTGCTCTTTCCCCACCACCAGGTCCAATAGCTTGTATTGGGTGTACATCAGCCTCATACGGAAACTCCAGTGCTCGTAGTCCTCCCCCATGAACTTCTCAATAGAGAACGCCTTCACGGGATCCATGGTTGTAAGAGATGGTGTAGAAGTTGAGGGTAGCATAGGGTTGGCTGGTTGGTGAGTCTCCAATCCACCACCAGCAACTCCCCCCTGCTCTCCAGCCTCTCTAGCTCTAGCCATCTCGCCATTAGCACCTCTAGAGCCCGTCCCAGTCATATTGAGGCCTTATGAACGGTGGAAACTTGAGAAATCGATTGGAGAGAATTCTGCAAAAAAAATCGACTTTACGAAAATCGCCGTTGCGGACTGGATACTTTGAAGTAGAACGCGGTTCGACTACCAATCGAAGGTTCACGAGCCGAGCTACTAGAAACTGGTCTCACTCGCCAACATTGGTTGAGAATTGATTGTGATTCGTCGTCTCAAAGTCGACTACCCGCTCTGATACCCCTTGTTGTTAAGGATCCGTCACTTTGAGAACTTACGACGAACTCATTTCTCAACTAAACGCAAATCCGCTCGCTAGGATTATGCGCCTTAGGCTTAGCTACCATCTCCAATTCGAATCACTTAGAAAGATGGTCTAGAAAGTGAGAACCACTTGAAAACGTCCAGCAGCTGCATGACTAGAATGGTGGAGGAAGTACAAGCATTAAGGCATAGAATGTTGGAGTTGGGGACTCCAAGAGAACCATGAGAGGGAAGGGGTTCTCCAAGAGCTAGGGAAGGATTGTAGGAACCTTCCTAGCAGCAAGGATGCAACCCTCATCATGAGGTCCTTAAGGTGTCACATGCAAAATCCAATCTAGTTGGATTTTGCCTAGGTGTTGCAACATTTGCAACCCATGCTAGAAACTTCTAGCCACCCCAATCCAAAAGTCAAAGTTGCCTTCCCTAACCACCCAATCAAAGATCCCTTTATAGTCATGTCCCAAGTAATCACCCAAATTTGATATAACCTTAAAAGGTAATAAGAAATCCAAGTCTTGGAAATCTTGTAACATGGGCGATCTTTGTCGGAATAAGGCGATCTTGGTATCGTTGGAAAGCTCTGGATTTCTCCTGCATGATCAAGCATATAAACTTGGAGAAAACACAGAGATGGTAAATTCTAACAGCCATGCACAACGACAAATGCTCATGCAAACAATGCACTCATGAAATGCACGAGCACTCGGCAGGACGTTAGGTTGACATGCACTCAGAATAACGTGCATCCAACAGGAACAGCTCGGCATTCGCTTCTTTAAGAACCAGTGAGCGCCTGCTAACTAGGCCTAGGAATACCTGCGCACAATGTACATGTCAATGGACTCTGTGGCGTGAAGTCATCTCCTAAGCCAGCTCAACAACGTTAGAATGCTTAATGGTCAGAAAGACGGAGCATACATCAACCGTTGCAGAAATCGGAGAGACCAATTCAAGAAAAGTGGCGGACACTTCTCTGACGATATGTTCGAGACCACCATCCTCGCTGGCCTTAGTCCGGGGTGGCGTCAATGCAAGTCACTCCTTCGTGCTCAAGGCGCAATCTCCGAAACCTCGCTTGGCGCTACTATCCTCGCCGAGCAGCAGGGGATCGACTTGTAGAACGAAAGAAGCAACAAGAAAGAGAGAATTTCCTTTTACGCGGGTAGCGGAGAAGCAGTTTCAGACAAGAAAAATTTGTTTGCAAATACTGCAAAAAAAATGGGTCACACCATCAAGCAATGCTACAAGCGCATCGGCGAGAAGAGAGTCGACTCGCCGTGTTCGATCACAATGTTGACACAACGTTGGTTCGTTACCGCAGTCGTCGTTCCTGCGTGTGTCGTACCGCTGTCGCCGCGTGCTCCCTCACGTGCAACGCGTGTCAGATTTATATGACAGAGCTACTGTAGGCTATAGTGGGGTAGCACATATGGGGTACAGTTTTCTAGGGTTTGCATTTTGTACCCAACTTTCCCTTAGTCATTTTCATTCCTCGTTTCTTCTCATGGTATCGAGCAGGTTCCCTAGTGGGAACGATTCCTAGGGCCCACCACCACGAATTTTTTTTTTCCTGCCCGGAGCGCGCTTCGCTCAGGCCCGAGTCGCGCCCTGTGTGCTCTCCCTACCGTCGCGCCCTCGCTAGGCCCCTCACGGCCCCGTCGCGTCGCCCTTAGCGGCCCCCTCACGGCTCGTCGCGCCGCCCCCTACGGCCCTTCGCGCCGCCCTTACGGCCCTTCATGCCGCTCTTACGGCCCGTCGCGCCCGTCGCGCCGCCCTTACGGCCCCTCGTGCCGCCCCTTTCGGCCCCTCGCGCCGTCCCTTACGGCCCCTCGCGCGGCCCCCCTTACGCCCCTTACGGCCCCTCCCGCGGCCCCTCACGGCCCCCTACGGCTCGTCGCCGCCCTCCGCGGCCCCGCCACCTACCTGTGCGGCCCCGCCACCTACCTGTGCGGCCCCGCCACCTACCTGCGGCCCCGCCACCTACTAGCGGCCCCGCCACCTACCTGCGGCCCCGCCACCTACCAGCGGCCCCGCCACCTACCCGCGGCCCCGCCACCTACCTGTGCTGGCCCCGCCACCTACCTGCGGCCCCGCCACCTACCAGCGGCCCCGCCACCTACCTGCGGCCCCGCCACCTACTAGCGGCCCCGCCACCTACCTGCGGCCCCGCCGCCTCCTCTCAGCGGCCTCGCCGCCTCCTCCCAGCGGCCCCGGGCGCCGCCCTCTCAGCGGCCCCGCCGCGCCACCAAGCAGCCGAGCCGCCCAGCCGCCGAGCCGCCCAGCAGCCGAGCCGCCCAGAAGCCGAGCCGCCGAGCCGCCCAGCAGCCGAGCCGCCGAGCCGCCCAGCAGCTGAACCGCCGAGCCGCCCAGCAGCCGAGCCGCCGAGCCGCCCTGCAGCCGAGCCGCCGAGCCGCCCAGCAGCCGAGCCGCCGAGCCGCCCTGCAGCCGAGTCATCCGAGCCGCCCTGTCCGGTAAGAGCAGCGCCTCTTTCACAGCACTGCCCTCACCTTACTGTTTGCGCTGCTAGTCTACTGCTGTCATGGCTACCCCTAGTGTCCTCGCTTTTGACGCTGAGGGTCGGGCCATTGACTTTGACGTCTGGATAGATGACCTGCAGCTTTTCTTACAGTGCGACAGAGCAGACGGCCTCTCCCTCTTTGACCTCACTTCTGGTGCCTCCCCTGCCCCCGCTGCTGATGCTAACGCCACTGTTCGCTCACAGTGGGCCACGCGCGATGCTGCTGCACGTCTTGCTGTGCGTCGCCACCTGCCTACCTCTGAGCGTGCGCACTTTAGCCAGTACAAGAGTGCTCACACCTTGTACGACGCTGTAGTTGCGCGCTACTCCTCCCCTGCCACTGCTGCACTGAGCCGCCTCATGCTACCGTACCTCTTCCCTGACCTTGCTGCCTTTCCCACAGTCGCTGACCTCATTACGCACCTCCGCACTAGTGACACTCGCTACCGCGCTGCGCTTCCTGCTGAGTTCTGCGCCAAGAACCCCCCCCCCCATGTACATCACCCTCTACTACATAGTCACCCGGCTCCCTGACTCCCTTCGCGTAGTCAAGGACCACTTCCTCTCAGTTTGCCCCACCACTCTCACCGTTGACCTCCTCGAGAAGTCCCTCCTAGCAGCAGAGAAGAGCATAGTCGCTGTAGGAGCCTCTCGTGGTGACCCTCGCACCCCCATCTTTGAGGGGTGTTCCCCCTCCCCCCTTTTGCCCTCTGTTGCCTCTGCTGCTGCGGCCGACCTCGTTGGGCTTGAGTCGGTCGGTGCGGCGTCTACCCCTAGCGGGAGACGCCGCCCTGGCAAGGGCAAGGGGGGCAGGGGCACTGGAGGAGCTAGCGGGGGCGGTGGAGGCGGCGGTGGAGGCAGTGGAGGGGGTGGGGGTGGCGGTGGGGGTGGTGGTGGGGGTGGAGGTGTCGGTGGCGGCGGTGGAGGCGGAGGCGGCGGCGGCGGTGGCGGTGGGAGCGGAGGTAGCGGCGGTGGAGGAGGCGGCGGCGGAGGAGGTGGAGCTGGTCGGGGTGGCGCTGCGCAGAGGGTCGGCTCCGGTGGTGGTCAGCGCCAGCAGCAGCAGCAGCAGCAGCAGCAGCGCACTCGTGACATCCCCCCCCCTCAGCAGCTCCGTGAGTGGTACGCTGCACGCCAGCGGGGTGGGGGTACTGGTCCGTGCACCTACGTCTTCCGCACCGGCGACCGCGCGGGTGACCAGTGCGGGGGTGCGCACTCCACCCAGCGCTGCTTTGGCCGCCTGACGGACGCTTGGCGTCACCAGTTCCCTGAGGCCACTGAGATCCCCCGCTGGGGTGAGCTGTCTAGGGCGGGTGTCGCTGTCTTTGACCTTGACTTTGATGCTATTCTTGCTGCTATGTATACTGTGACTAGTGATGAGGGTGACTGTTACCGGTGTTTTCCGCCCGACCCGGGCATTGAGACTGCTGCTCTAGGTACTGGTGAGGCTGCTGCTCTAGGTGCTAGCGAGGCTGCTGCTCTAGGTGCGTCTGCTCCCTCAGGTGCTGGTGAGTCTGCTCTCTCAGGTTCTGCGTCGGCTTCGGCCTCCCACACCTTCACCCTTGACTCGGGGGCTTCTCGCTCCTTCTTTCGAGACCGCACCACACTCACGCCGCTTGGCTGGCCAGTTGCGGTCTCTCTGGCAGACCCCTCTGGGGGTCCTGTCCTTGCTCACTTCTCCACTGTCCTCCCGTGTCCGGCGGCCCCCTCTGGCACCCCGTCTGGTCTTTACCTCCCCTCGTTCTCTACGAACTTGGTGAGTGGTGCTGACCTACAGGATGCGGGGGTTCACCAGTTCACTCCTGCGAGTCAGCGGGTCACCCACTGCACGGACGCTCGGACTGGCCGACACCTGGCCACGTTTACCCGTCGGCCGGGGTCGAGCCTGTACACCCTGACCACTGCGTCTCCTCCAGTCACTGCGTCTGGTCAGGTAGCTGCGTCGGGTCAGGTGTTTGCTGCAGCGTCCAGGTCTGGTCCTGAGTCTGCCCCCTGTTCGTGTCGCCTCCTGTCTCACGAGACTCTCCTCTGGCACCACCGCCTTGGTCACCCCTCCCTGCTTCGTCTCCGAGGCATGGCCTCCCGTGTCCTTGTCTCTGGTCTTCCCCGGTCCCTCCCTCCCCTTCCTCCGGGGCCTGGCCCTACCTGCGTCCCCTGTGTCGAGGGGCGGCAGCGGGCTGCCCCTCACTCCTCCCAGTTTCCTCCGACAGAGGCCCCGCTACAGACGCTTCACATGGACGTGTGGGGCCCGGCCCGCGTCCGTGGACAGGGTCACGAGCGCTACTTCCTGCTGGTGGTTGACGACTACTCGCGTTACACCACAGTCTTCCCCTTGCGCGGCAAGGGTGATGTCACTGAGGTGTTGATCGACTGGATCCGCGCAGCTCGTCTCCAGCTCAGGCAGAGCTTCGGCTCGGACTTTCCTGTTCTGCGTCTGCACTCTGACAGAGGTGGAGAGTTCTCCTCTGGCCTTCTGCGAGCCTACTGTCGTGCACGAGGCATCCGCCAGACCTTCACGCTTCCGGACTCTCCACAGCAAAATGGGATTGCTGAGCGCCGCATTGGCATGGTCATGGACGTCGCCCGTACGTCCATGATGCATGCGGCTGCCCCCCATTTTCTGTGGCCGTTTGCGGTTCGGTACGCGGCGCATCAGATCAACCTTCACCCTAGGGTCTCCAGGCCGGAGACCTCCCCAGCTTTGCTGTGGACGGGGAAGGTTGGCGATGCGTCTGCGTTCCGTGTCTGGGGATCTCGAGCGTTTGTCCGCGACTTGTCTGCGGACAAGCTGTCCCCTCGTGCTGCTCCTTGCGTCTTCCTTGGCTTCCCCCCTGACGCGCCAGGGTGGCAGTTCTACCACCCCACCTCTCGCCGTGTTCTGTCCTCCCAGGACGTCACGTTTGACGAGTCGGTCCCCTACTACCGCCTCTTCCCCTACCGCACTCCGTCCCTCCCCCCACCACCGCTCTTCCTTGTGCCAGGTCCCCCCCCGGTAGACCCCCTCCCCCCTCAGGGTCCTGCCCCTTCAGGTGTGTCCCAGGTAGACGCAGTCGAGCCTGTCGAGGTTACTGGTGACTCTGGTGCTGCTGAGGGTGCTGAGCCTGGGGGTGCTGACTCTGGGGGTGCTGAGCGTGTGGGTGCTACGCCTGGGGGTGCTGAGCCTGAGGGTGCTACTACTGGGGGTGCTGAGCCTGGGGGTACTGAGCCTGGAGGTGCTACTACTGGGGGTGCTGAGCGTGGGGGTGCTGAGCCTGGGGGTGCTACGCCTGGAGGTGCTGAGCCTGGGGGTGCGGAGCCTGAGGGAGCTGGGCCTGCTTGTGTGGCGTCTGGCGGTGCTGAGCCTGGAGGTTCTCCGGGTGCTTCGTCTCGGCGGGAGCCACTCTCTCCACAGGAGCTGCGCGAGTGGTTTGCCCGGCGCTGGAGGCGTGCTGCTGGTGCTGGAGGTTCTTCGGCTACTGAGGGTGCTGGTGCCGCAGGTCCCGGAGGTGCTCGTACTGGGAGTACTGGAGCTGCTGGGCCTACGGGTACGACTGGAGCTGGAGTTGCTGAGGGTGTTGACGCTGAGGCTACTGCTGTCGGTCCTGGAGGCGGTCCTGCTGGGGGTGCTACTGGTGCTGCTGGAGGTACTGGAGCTGGAGGTGCTGCTGGCGCTGGTGCTGCCGCTGGGGGTCCTGGTGCTGTCCCTGCTGTGTCTGGAGTCGCCGCGCGGCCTCGGCCGTACTTCGTTCCGCTCCTTCAGCAGGTTCTTGGTCTCCCGCCTTCTACTGGTCCTCCTCCTCCCTTAGAGTGTCCACAGCCTGTCCTGTCACAGTTCCAGTTACAGCCGGCCTCCCCACTGCCCGCTCCTTCTCCCTACACTGGTCCTACTGGAGGTCTTGCTGAGCGTCGTGAGCCTGCGTCGCGTCCTGCGTCGCCTGTCCGTACTGCTCGCGCTAGTGGTCGTGGTTCGCGTCAGCGTCCTCCTCCTGTCCCTGGCACGCACCGGATGTCTCTGCGTCCGTCCACTGCTCCTCTGCGTGCCCCTTTGCCTTCTCCTCCTGAGTCCTCTCTTCCTGCTCTTCCCGACCCGGAGTCGGACTCTCTTCGTGCTGCCAGTCCTACTGTCACGCGTCTTCTTGCTACTGTCGTCACTGACCCTTCCTTTGCGTCCACTGCTGCGTCTGCCATAGTTGCTGAGCTCGTCGACTTTGCTACTCGCTGTCGTCTAGACTACGCTGCTTGTCTTGTCGCTGAGTCTGAGTCTGTCTGTCCTCCGTCCGTCGGGGGTGAGTGTGCCCTTGGCACGGACGTCCTTGAGGACAGGCAGGAGGAGTTCCAGTGTTTGGCTGCTGCTTCACCTCATCTCGTGTCCGTACTGCTTACCCCTGAGGGAGACCCGTATGCACTTGACATCCCGACTCCGCGCTCTTACGCGGAGGCGATAGAGGGTCCCTACTCCTCTCAGTGGCAGGCAGCTATGGACACAGAGATGGCTTCCTGGAAGTCCACAGGCACCTACGTTGACGAGGTTCCCCCGCCTGGGGCGAACATCGTCAGTGGCATGTGGATTTTCAGGGTGAAGCGGCCGCCGGGTTCTCCGCCTGTCTTCAAGGCGCGTTACGTGGCTTGTGGCTTCAGTCAGCGGCAGGGAGTTGACTACTTTCAGACCTTCTCTCCCACCCCGAAGATGACCACTCTTCGGGTACTGCTGCACATAGCTGCTCACCGCGACTACGAGCTGCACTCTCTTGACTTCAGCACTGCTTTCTTGCAGGGCAGCCTGCACGAGGAGATCTGGCTGCGTCGCCCACCTGGCTTCACTGGGTCTTTTCCTCCTGGCACCCAGTGGAGCCTCCGGCGGCCAGTCTACGGTCTCCGCCAGGCACCGCGTGAGTGGCACGACACACTGAGGACTACACTTGCGGCTCTTGGGTTTGCTCCCTCTACTGCCGACCCGTCGCTGTTTCTGCGCACCGACACTTCTTTGCCGCCGTTCTACATCCTCGTGTACGTCGACGACTTGGTCTTTGCCACAGCTGACACTGCTGGACTCGCCCACGTGAAGTCGGAGCTGCAGAAGAGACACACGTGCACAGACCTGGGTGAACTGCGCAGCTACCTTGGCTTGCAGATCACCCGGGACAGAGCACGCCGCACCATTACCCTGACTCAGTCACACATGGTGCAGCAGGTCCTTCAGCGCTTCGGCTTCACGTACTCCTCGCCTCAGGCCACTCCTCTGCCTACTCGCCACTCGCTCTCAGCTCTGCCTTCGGATGAGTCCGTAGAGTCGAGTGGCCCGTACCCAGAGCTTGTTGGCTGCCTCATGTACCTGATGACCTGCACACGACCTGACCTTGCATACCCTCTTAGCATTCTCGCACGCTATGTTGCTCCTGGGAGACACAGACCGGAGCACATGGCTGCAGCAAAGAGGGTGTTGCGCTACTTGTGCAGTACGTCGGGCATGGGGCTTGTGCTTGGAGGGCAGAGTCCAGTGGTCCTCACTGGGCACGCAGACGCTTCTTGGGCTGACGACCAGGCTACACAGCGGTCGTCACAGGGTTACACCTTCAGCCTTGGTTCCGGCTCTGTTTCGTGGCGGGCTACCCGCTCGTCTTCTGTTCTCAGCTCCAGTTGTGAGGCTGAGATCTACGCCGGGGCCATGGCTGCACAGGAGCTTCGCTGGCTCACCTACCTGCTGACTGACCTCGGAGAGCCGCCTCGTTCTCCTCCAGTGCTGTACGTAGACAACAAGGCCATGCTGGCCTTGTGTCGAGAGCAGAGACTGGAGCACAGAACGAAGCACATTGCTCTCCGCTACTTCCTTGCTCGTGAGCTACAGCAGCGTGGTCAGCTGCGGCTTGCGTACGTGGCCTCTCAGGCCAACACTGCTGATATCTTCACCAAGGCACTTGCGCCTTGTGATCATCAGCGTTTCTGTACTCAGCTGGGCCTTGTGCCTACCTTGCCTCACTTGCTCACCCCTTGACCTTGTTTGTACTGTTGCATACATATATACACCTGCTCTTGCTTGTCTAGCCTTATATATATATGTAATCCTGCATGTGAACTGGCCTTGTGGCCTTGAACTTGTGCTCGGAATGTGTGGTGACTTTGTGATCCACCCTGAGCTTTCTTTGCTTTGCTTGACTGGTCTTGTGACCCCTTGTTCTCCCCCACTTTGCCTATGGGGGTGTGTCAGATTTATATGACAGAGCTACTGTAGGCTATAGTGGGGTAGCACATATGGGGTACAGTTTTCTAGGGTTTGCATTTTGTACCCAACTTTCCCTTAGTCATTTTCATTCCTCGTTTCTTCTCAACGCGATCACTGGCAGCGGACGAGCGTTGCCACACGCTTTCATATTGTGACGGTGTTGGTGCTGCCGGTGCTGGTGTTGCTTGTGTCTGTGTTGCTTATACCTCTGTTGGTGCAAGATTGGATGCGCGCTGGAGGGATTCGCGTTCTGCCATCAACGTCGCAATCTTCAATGCGCTTTCGTGAAGTTGTCGCGTCAACTGATACACGAACGCCTGCGTGAGGTCCGCGAGATTAATTTGGTCGCCCAAGTCGAAGGACTTCGGCCGTTCTAGTTGCTAGGCGCGGTCGTGACTGCACGTGCTTACGAGAGAGCACCGAGGCAACGGCTCCTAGTACGTTGAGAGGCATATGTCCCTTCGAGTTGAAAAACAAAAGTTGAGAGTTGCTGGTTGCGGAAAAATGCGCGGTCCAAAAGGAAATTAGCTATGATAGCCAAGTGTTACGGGTCCAATCAAACGAGCGAGTGAAGATTGCACTAGTGAGTCAAATGAGTACAGTGTGAGCGACCGCATTAAGAGAACTGTCGAGAGAACTGTGCAGGAATGGTGAATGACTAGGAACAAGGAGATACAAGTAGTAAACCCTAACTGGGGTTGTACACTATACTAAGCACCTCAATGTAGCCTAGCAGAACTACGAACATACAAATATGTTTTGACACACCCCCCTAGGCAAAGCGAAGGATAGCCAACACAACAAACAGTCACAAGACCAGTCAGGCAAGAGAACAAAGCAATGCAAAGCCCAGGGTGGATCTCAATATCACCACTCATTCTGAGCACAAGCAAGCGGCCACAAGGCCAGTTCACATGCAAAGTTATAATAGCAAGGCAGTACACTGATCACAACCTAGCAAGAGTAAACAGGCAGGTATAAATATAGATATCAGTGTACAACAAGTGCAAGATCAAGAGACAAGTAGGTGAGGCAGAATGGGCAGAAGCCCAAGAGCAGTGCAAAAACGCTGATGATCACCAGACCCGAGGGCCTTGGTGAAGACATCAGCAGTGTTGGCTCGAGAGGCCACGAAGGAAAGGCAAAGCTGACCACGCTGCTACAGCTCTCGAGCAAGAAAGTAGCGAAGAGCAATGTGCTTCGTTTTGTGCTCCAGTCTCTGCTCGTGACACAAGGCAAGCATGGCCTTGTTGTCGACGTATAGAACTGGAGGAGAACGAGGCCGCTCCCCCAAGTCGGTTAGTAGGTAGGTCAGCCAGCGTAGCTCCTATGCAGCCATAGCCCCAGCGTAGATCTCGGCCTCACAGCTGGAACCAAGCATAGAAGAAGAACGAGTGGACCTCCACGAGACAGATACAGTGCTAAGACTGAAGGTGTAACCCTGTGACAAACGCTGAGTCGCCTGGTCGTCGGCCCAAGAAGTGTCGGAGTGTCCTGTGAGTACCACTGAACCCCGTCATCCAAGCACGAGCCCCATGCCCGATGTACTGCACAAGTAACGCAGTACCCTCTTCGCATCATCCCAGTGCACCTTTCTGTGTATATCGGGAGCCACGTAGCAAGTTAGGAGGCTGAGAGGGTACGCAAGGTCAGGTCGTGTGCACGTCATCAGGTACATGAGGCAACCCACAAGCTCTGGATACGGACCACTCGGCTCTACAGACTCGTCCGAAGGTGGAGCTGAAAGCGAGTGGCCTGTAAGAAGAGGAGTGGGCTGTGGCGAGTAGTACTGGAAGCCGAAGCGCTGGAGGACCTGGTGCACCATGTGTTACCGAGTCAGGGTGATGGTGCGCCGTGCTCTGTCCTGGGTGATATGCAAGCCAAGATAGCTCCGTAGCTCACCCAGGTCAGTGAAGGTGTGTCTCTCCTGCAGCTCCGCCTTCACTAGGGCCAGTGCCTCAGTGTCAGCAGTAGCAAAAACCAAGTCGTCGACGTACACGAGAACGTAGAACGACAGCAGAAGTGTCGGTGCGTAGAAACAGCGACGGGTCAGCAGAGGAAGGAGAAAACCCAAGAGCCCCAAGTGTCGTCCTCAGTGTTGTGCCACTCGCGGGGCGCCAGGCAGAGACCATAGACTGGCCGCCAGAGGCTCCACTAAGTACCCGCAGGAAGCGACCCAATGAAGCTAGGTGGGCGGCGCAGCCAGATCTCCTCGTGAAGGCTGCCCTGCAAGAAAGCTGTGGAGAAGTCGAGGGAGTGCAGCTCGTAGTCACGCTGTGCTGCAACGTGCAGCAACACTTGAAGAGTAGTCATCTTCGGGGTAGGGGAGAAGGTCTGGAAGAAGTCGACCCCCAGTCGCTGACTGAAGCCTCGAGCAATGTAACGCACCTTGAAGGCAGGCGGAGAACCCGGCGGCCGCTGCACCCTGAAAATCCACATGCCATCGACTATGTTCGCCCCAGGAGGAGGAACCTCGTCGACGTAGGTGTCTGTGGACTTCCAGGAAGCCATCTCTGCGTCCATGGTTGTCTGCCACTGTGAGGAGTACTCACCTGCGATCACCTCAGCGTAAGAGCGCGGGGTAGGGATGTCAAGTGCATCCAGGTCTCCCTTAGGGCAAAGCAGCATGGATGCAAAACAAGGTAAAGCGGCCGCAAGACACTCAAGCTCAACCTGCCTGTCCTCAAGGACGTCACAGCCAAGGGCAGGCTCACCCCTGACAGACGGAGGACAGACAGACTCAGACTCAGTAACAAGACTCGCGACGTAGTCGAGACGACTCCTAGCAGCAAAGTCTACTAGCTCAGTGACTAGGGCAAATGCAGCAGTAGACTCAAAGGCAGGGTCAGTGACAACAGTAGCGAGGAGACGAGTGACAGTAGGACTGGCAGCGCGAGCAAGGTTGGACTCAGGATCATCAGGAAGAGAGGACGCCAGAAGAGACGGCAGGGCAACACAATGTAGAAAAGAGGAAGGACGAAGTGCCATAACGTGAGTGCCTGGGACAGCAGGAGGACGAGGACGGGCGACACGACGAGCACGAACAGGTGTGGAGGCACAAGACTCAGGCTCACGATGCTCAGTCGAGGAGTCTGACAGCTCAGTGTAAGGAGAAGGAGCAGGCAGTGGGGAGCCAGGCAGCAACTATGTCTGAGACGGGGTAGACGGTGGACACAGGAGAGGTGGAGTGAGGCCAGTGGAAAAGAGGAGACTAAGGGGCCGAGGCAGGCGACGGCAGGGACGACTGCGGCTGCGGGTAGAAAAACGGTCGGCGCGGTGCAGTACCCGTACCGTCAGCAGCTCCAGTACCTCCAGCACTAGCACCTCTAGTGCCAGCAGCTCCAGCACCTCCAGTACCTCCAGCTCCAGCGCCTCCAGCACCAACAGCACCACCACCACCTCCAGCACCAGCACCTCCACTGCCAGCAGCTCCAGCACTTCCAGCACCTCCAGCTCCAGCAGCCCCAGCACCTCCAGCTCCTGCAGCTCCAGCACTTCCAGCACCTCCAGCTCCAGCAGCCCCAGCACCTCCAGCTCCTGCAGCTCCAGCACCTCTAGTACGAGCCCCTCCAGCACCTCCAGTACCTCCAGCTCCAGCAGCACTAGCAGTGCCAGCACCTCCACTACCTCCAGCTCCAGCAGCACCAGCACCTCCAGCTCCGGCAGTTCCAGCACCCTCAGCACCTCCAGAACCAGCAGCTCAAGGAGCGGTAAAACTCCAAGCTCCAGCACCAGAGCGGCCTCGCCGAACGACCCAGTCACGAAGCTTCTGCGGTGACGGCGTCTCGAGTCGACTGGGCGGCTGCTGCTGTCCAACGCCAGGACCTGCAGCAGGAGCACCCACGGCCACACCACCACTAGGACTCGCAGCACCCCCAGAGTCAGCACCCCCAGAGTCAGCACCCCCAGAACCCTCACCCCCAGTCTCAGCACCCCCAGTCTTGGCACCCCCAAGACCAGCACCTCCTGCGTCCTCACCCCCAGTGTCACCACCCCTAGCAGCACCAGTGTCCACAGCTACAGGCTGCAGAGGCGGCGAAGACGGTCGAGGCGGAAAACCAGGAGGTGCTCCAAGCGTGGAGAGCGATGAGTGGTCGCCGTGTCGTCAGAAGCGGGGTCACCCCCCTCAGCTGGGCCAGAGGTGTCAGAGGAGATCACCAAAGGCTCAACCAAGGGGGGTGGGTCTACCTGAGACACACGTGAGGGAGCAGAACCCTGTGAAGGGAGGGGGTCTACCGGGGGGGGAACTGGTACCAGGAAGAGAGGCGCCAGGGGGATCGGGTGGGACGCGTGCGGGTGGAGCCTGTAGAAATAGACAGACTCGTCAAAGGTGACGTCCTGGGAGGACAAGGCTCGACGCGAGCGAGGGTGGTAAACTACCACGGCGAGGCGTCGGTGGGGAAGCCCAGGAAGGCGCAGCGGAGAGTGCGAGGAGAGAGCTTGCTCGCGGTGGTATCGCGGTCAAGGGAGAGCGCACCCCAGACCCGAAACGCCGACGCATCGCCAACCTCTCACGTCCAATGGAGTGTGGGCGAGGTCTCTGGCAAAGAGACACGGGGCCAGAGGTTGAGCTGATGAGCAGCGTATCGGACCGCAAACGGCCAGAGAAAATGGGGAGCAGCCGCATGGATTATGGAGGTACGAGCAACCTCCATGATCAAGCCAATGCGACGCTCAGGAATCCCATTTTGCTGCGGAGAGGCCGGAAGCGTGAACGACTGGACAATGCCCTCGTCTCGACAGAACTCCGCAAGGAGGCCGGAAGAGAACTCACCGCCCTTGTCAGAGTGCAGACGCAGGACTAGAAGGTCCCGCCGAAACCCCTCGTGCAGCTTGTGACGAGTAGTGCGGATCCAGGGGATCAAAACACCACGGACGTATGCCTTGCTGCGCAAGGGGAAGACCGTGGTGTAGCGCGTGTAGTCGTCAACAACCAGCAGGAAGCAGCGCTCCTGGTCCGTCCCATGGACGGGGGCCGGGCCCCACACGTCCATGTGGAGAGTCTGCAGAGGAGCAGTGGTCGAAGGAAACGAGGAGGAGTGAGGAGCGGCACGCTGCCGCCCCTCGACGCAGGGAAGGCACGGCGGGGCAAGCGAGTGCGGGAGAGGGGGCAGGGACCTGGGAAGGCCAGAGACAAGGAGACGAGAGTGCATGCTGCGTAGACGCGGCAGAGAGGGGTGACCGAGGCGGTGGTGCCAGATGAGAGTCTGGTGGGAGAGTACCCGACATGAGCACGACGCAGCGAACTGACCAGACGCAGACACCTGACTCGACGCAGCCACCTGACCTGATGCAGCCACCTGTGTAGACGCAGTGGTCAAGGTGTACAGACCGGACCCAGGCTACCGAGTGAACGTAGCAAGGTGACGGCCACTCCGGGAGCACATACAGATCGTCACACGCTGCCCTCCAGGAGTAAAGGTATCAACCCATGCATCATGAAGGACTGCGTTGCTCACCAACTTCGTCGAGAACGAGGGGAGGTGGAGACCTGAAAGAGAGCCGGAGGGGACTACCGGACACGGGAGGACAGTGGAGGCCCGTGCGACAACGGGGCCCCCAGAGGGGTCAGCCAGTGAGACCGGGACTGGTGCAGCAAGCGGTGTGATTGTGGTGCAATCACGAAAGAATCAATATGACGCACAAGAGTCAAGTGTGAAAGTGTGCAAGGCCTCAGCTGAGGCAGCAGACTCACTAGCACCTGTGGCAGCAGACGCACTAGCACCTAGAACGGCTGCAGACTCACTCGCACCTAGAGCGGCTGCAGACTCACTAGCACCTATGGCAGAAGACGCACTAGCAGCGCAAGGCACACACGAGTAACAGGCACCCTCAGCAATAATAACATCAACATACATAGCATAGATTCCCTTGTTGATAGCAACAAAGTCAAGAGCAAGCACATCTACTCCCTTTGCTATCAATCCCAGCCAGTTGGGGACCTCCTGCTCATCACCGTACTCAGTCACCCAGGCATCCTCAAGGCGACTGAAGCAGCAATACTCAGTGTGCCCAGGGTTCCCGCAAGTCTGACCCTTCTTGAGACCTGTACGCCTGACATACGAGCAGCGACCAAAGCCCCTAGGGGAACCACGCTGGACAACCCACTCACGAAGCTGCTGAGGGGTGGGTGTGTCCGAGAGGCGAGGCAGCGGCGGTCCACTCCCATAGCCTCCGCCGCCACAAGCTGCGCCCCCATAGCCTCCACCCCTGCCAGCTCCACCCCGCCCGCCTCCACCACCCCCGCCCGCCTCCACCACCCCGGCCACCTCCACCACCCCCGCCACCTCCACCACCCCCGCCACCTCCACCGCCTCCACTTCCAGTGCCATCTCCACCGCCTCCACCCCCGCCACCACCACCCCCACTACCACCACCGTTAGCCCCACCCCCACCTCCCTTACCCTCCTTGCCCTTGCCGTTGCGGCGCCTCTCACTAGGAGCAGATGCAGCGCCGACTTCCTCAGCACCAAGGAGGTCGACAGCAGCGCAGTGGCAACTGAGGGTATGAGAGGGGAGGGAGCACACCCTTCAAAGAAGGGGGAGCGGGGAGTGCCACGAGAGGCAGTGACAGCGACAGTACTGGTCTCAGCCTCGAGAAGATACTTCTCCAGCGAGGCAAGCGTGGGCTCAGTGGGGTCAAGGGCGAGAAAGTGATCCCTAACTGTATGGAGGGAGTACGCGAGGCAGGTGACAAGGAAGTACAGGGTGATATAAAGCGGGGGGGGGTTCTCTTTGAGGAAGGCCGGCTTGAGAGTGGCGCGGTAGTGAGTCTCACTAGAGCAAAGGTGGGTCGTGATATTAGAAGAAGTGCGGAAATATGCGAGCTCAAGAAAGAGGTACGACAGAATGAGGCGGTCTATGGCAGCAGTAGCTGGGGAGGAATAACGAGTGACAACTGCGTCATAGAGGTCTTTGGCTGTCTTTTGCTAGCCAAAATGGGCTCTCTTACCTAGCGGGAGGTGATTGCGGACAGCAAGGCGGGCAGTAGCGTCACGCGTGAGCCACTTCGATTGATCTAAGCGGTTGGCTGTAGCAGGTGGGTCGAGGAGGGATCCGGACATATGTTCTATCAATGAAACTCCATCCCTAGCCTCGCTGTGCAGGAACAGCTGGAGATCGTTGAGCCAAACGTCAAAGCTAATCGTGCGACCCTCCGCATCGAAGCTAAGAACCGAAATGGTGGCCATAGGAGCAATAGCAGCAGTGGTGCCAGCAGTAGCAGTAGCAGCAGCTGCAACAACAGTAGGGCAGTCCGGCTTGGTAGGGGCAGGTGTTGGTGCAACCCTACGGTTTGCACTCGGCTTGTTGTCCGTGTGCGTGAATGTGTGTGTGTATGGAATGGTATGAGGGCATGGGATAATATATATTTCATGCTTATAATTGTGTGTGAATGTTGAGTCATGATGTCGAGTGTGTGTGTCGAGTCAATAGCGAGTTATCGCTAGACGCGTGTTACGCGGTCGTTTGTGTCTCGCGCGCGGTTTCTATTTTGTCGTGCGCGGTTTCTATTTTGTCCGGTGTCGAACGTTCGGCGTGTCGCAGGTGTGTGCAGCAGACCCATCAAGAACTCAAGGATGAGTTTGTGATGAAGAGCCCGAGCCTTGGTGTCAAGCCTCAAGTGATTTCGAAGCTTGCCAAAAGGGTACACCTCAAGATATTGAAGATAGTTACATTACTTTGTGTAGTGTAACATTTCACTTGGTGTAGGCCCTAGTGAAGGGTAGTTTCGAGACCCTTCGTGGTTGGGGACAGTGTGGCACTGTTCCACATCACTGTACCTCGGCTCTTGGGGTTTGTAGGAGCTGGGAGTCATTCCCAACTCGTAACTCTTCCTATCTTGTGTTCTAAGACTATAGTGGCTGCCATAGTACCGTTCGTTCAAACCGACGCTGTGTCATCAATTCTTTATCAAATCGTGCAATCTAAATTGCTAATTGTAGACGACGTGAAGACGCTCCAGATCCAATTTGAATCAAGTCATTTGCAGCTGTGAGCAGAACGCTATCAACGTTTGAAGCCGCTGTGCAGAAATCCGTCTGTGCTCTCTATCTTTCGTTTTAGGCACATTCAAGCCTATTGTGACTATAACAAGTGGTATCAGAGGCCCTTGGAGCAGTTTCGACAATTTCTGGACCTGAGGAAAGGGGTGGCAGAGGTGCTGGTGGCAGTGGAGAAGCTCAAGCTCAAGGCCAACCCCGTGATTCAGCCATGGTGCCCATGCAACCAAGTCTTGGCCCACCTAGGGATGAGCCTAGGGTGTTTGGGCTTGACAAGTTCAACGGTGACAACTTTGCTGAATGGTCCTTCAAGATGGAGAACATCTTTGACCACTATGACCTGCTGGAGGTGATGGAAGGAACGGAGAAGCGCCCCGAGAACGACCCGGAGAAGAGCCCGTGGGTGCGGAAGAGCGCACAAGGCTATCTCTTACTTGGGCAAGCGTTGGGGAGCAGTCAGATCCGTCACATCAAGCCATTCCAGCGTGAACCAGAGAAAGGACGAAAGGCATGGGCTGCTCTCAAGGGTGTACATGCTCCTGCAACAGCGGCGGTAGCGGTGGTGTTGGAACGGCAAATGGCGGCACTACGAATTGAAGAAAACGAAGCGGTTGAAGAAGGGGTGCAGAAATTCTTCGACTTGTTGACGCGGCTTGAGGGAGCTGATTTGAACTACAGTGAGCTCCAAAAGAAGACCAAGTTGCTGGCCTTACTCCCAGAGTCATGGTCCTCGCTCATCATCAACCTTAATCGCGACTTGCCCCGCCTCTCGCTTGAAGACGTGAAGCGAGCTATCCTTCAAGAGGATTTCCGCCGCCGTGAGTTGGCGAGTGCGGATGGCGCTGGGGCAGCGAGCATCGGCCGTGGATATGGTCGAGGAAGAGGCAGAGGACGAGGGGGAGGAAGGTTTGGTGGCAGCAACTTCGGCGGAGGCCGCAGGAGTGGCGGTTACGGCAGCGACGACAAGAGCTACGGACGCGGTCGCGGCCGATTCGACGGCGAGTGTCACTATTGCCACAAGAGCGGACACATGTGGCGCGACTGCTACAAACTTCCTGATGGTTGGACCCCTGCTCAAGGCCAAGAGGGTAGAGGAGCAGGAGGAGGGAGAGGACGAGGCCGTGGAGGCCGTGGCGGTCGCGGTGGCGGAGCTGCAAACATGAAGAGCGGAGACAACGACAAGGACCCGAGCGACGATCGATACCCGGGTCTATTCTACTTCGTGTCGACGCAAGTACCGGCTGGTCCAGAGAAGGATGAAGGCTTTGAGGAGCCAGCAGCTGTGGGGAAGGTGACCCTACACCCCCTGGACTATTGGGTGATTGATAGTGGCGCTACCTATAGCATGACACCTCGCCCGGACTTGCTCACCGAACTCGAGCCGTCACCGGTGAAGCATGTCACATCGGCTTTGGGGCAGCGAGCAGAGGTGAAAGGCATGGGCAAGGCCATGTTCAAGGGTGCTGATGGGAAGATGGTGGGCCTCAAGAACGTGCTTTGGGTGCCCAGCCTTGCTGCAAACCTGATTTCCGTGCGGCGGTTGGCAAAGGCCGGCATGGACACGAACTCGAAGGGAGCCAAGACCTACACCGCAAGGCTTGGCGATCGAATTCTTTGGGACCTTCATGAGGACAGGGATGTCTACAACGAGATGTGGCAGATCCCATTGGTCCCTATGCCTAAGGAGAGGCAAGTGGCAGCAAGCATCAGCACCAAGGATGGAGCGGTCGGTAGCGACGATGGCGCGAACGGTCGCGCTAAGGAGAATGAGCTCAAGAAGAGCAAACCTGGAGGGACCAGCAAGTTCAGTGAACCTAAGGAGAGTGGTGCAGCAACCAAGGAGCAGCAAAAGGGTGAGGAGAACCCAGAGGCAGCAGCGGAGGAGGACTACGGGGAGAGTATGTGGGGCGCTATTGCGAGCGCGGCATTCTCCAATCCAACTTCGGCTACGGGGGAGTGTGATTGGCTCACCTTGCATCGGCGCATGGGGCATGTGGCCCTGCCCATCTTGCAGCAGCTAGTGAAGAATGAGATGGTTGCTGGCATACGTGTGAAGGGGGAGCCCGATGAGGTGCTTGGCTGCCCGACGTGCATTCAAGCCAAGTTCACCCGGTTTCCGTTCCCTAGTTCGGAGGCAACGGCAAAGGCACCGCTTGATGAGGTGGTGATGGACGTGGTGGGCCCCCTGAAGCTTGGAGCTGCTGGAGCTGAGTATTTTCTCACCATTGTCGACGTCTACACCCGCATGACTTGGGTGTACGTGCTGGCCAAGAAGAGCGACGTGGCTGAAACGTTGAAGACGGATTGGTTCCCGATGGTGGAGCGGCAACAAGACCGTCTAGTCAAGTCAATCCGCACCGATCGAGGGGGAGAGTTCCTGAGCAAGGAGTTTGGGTTGTGGCTGAAGAAGAATGGTATTCGGCATTCCCTCACCATGCCATACTCCCCTGCAATGAACGGCATCGCCGAGCGAGCGAACCGCACAATCACGGAGGCGGCACGCGGGTTGCTCATTGAAGCCGGGCTACCCGACTATTTCTGGCCTGATGCGGTGCGGAGCGCGTGTGTGGCCAAGAACAGAGCCTTGACTCATGTGGGAGCAGACAAATGGGTGCCCTATGTGGAGTGGCTAGGAAGGAAGCCAAAGGTGGATATGCTTAGGGTGTTCGGGTGCATGTGCATGGCGCTCGTGCCTAAGCATCTTCGGCACAACAAGCTTGGTGCCAAGGCGGTGTGGGCCGTGCACTTGGGCATGGCTCAAAACAGCAAGGGATGGCTTCTTTGGGACCCATTCACCAAGAAGTTCTTGGTGAGCAGGGACTGCAAGTTCATGGAGAACTTCATGTACAAGGATTGGAAGGCGCAGAATGAGGCGAAGATAGGCGTGCGGTTTGGGGAGGTGAAGAGTTCCGGTTTGGAGCATGTGGAGCTGCCTTTGGAGCTGAGCAGCGGCAGCACAACCACAAGACAATCCTCCCTTGTGAATGGGGGAGAGGAGGCCAATGATGCAGATGAAGAAGAGGAGGAGGTGCAGCAAGTGAGCGAGCGTGCACCGTCACTCCCTTCCCGTACTACGAGTGCTCCACGGATTCGAGCCACACCGCAGCAACGCCAAGGCCTTCAAGTCCCTGCAGCTGAGGAGGAAGGAAGGGGGAAGAGGAGAGTTCAACCCCCTAATAGGCTGACCTATGATGCGCCGGGAAAGCAGGGCAAGACAGCCCTGGCCGGAGCGGCAATGATGGTCGGAGACGACGAGGAGAGTGACTACGAGGAGTGTGCCTTCGCGTTCTTCTCTCCGGTGGAGATGCCGGGAGAACCAGCAACTCTCAAGGAGGCTTTGGAGAGTAGTGATGCTGAGGAGTGGAAGAAGGCCATGGAGAGTGAGCTGAAGAGCATCGAGGAGAATGACACGTTTGAATTGGTGGAGCTACCGGAGGGGCGTACGGCGATAACGTCCAAGTGGCTCTTCAAAATCAAGTCGGATGCCGACGGCAAGATCGAGCGCTACAAGTCTAGGCTTGTAGCCAAGGGGTACCAGCAGAAGGAGAAGGTGGACTTCAAGGAGCTGTTTGCCCCTGTGGTGAAGCCGACGACGCTGCGAACCCTATTCGCGGGAGCCGCCATCAAAGGATGGGTAGTAAAGCAAATGGACATCGTAACGGCATTCCTTAACGGCATCCTTGAGGAGGAAATTTTTATGGCGCAGCCAGAGGGGTTTGATGATGGTAGTGGCAGAGTGTGGAAGCTGAAGAAGGCCCTCTATGGGCTGAAGCAGGCCCCTAGGCAATGGTACATGAAGCTGCGCGAAGTGTTGGAGGGGATCGGCTTCACTCCCTCAACGGCCGATCACTCCTTGTTCATGCTTGACGAGGGGGAGCAGAGGAGTTTCATGGTGGTTTATGTGGATGACATCCTCATTTTATCACCCTCTTCTGACCTTGTGAAGGAGGTGATGCTGAAGCTTCAAGACAAGTTCAAGTGCAAGGCCCTTGGTGACGTGAGCTTCTACCTTGGGCTCCACATCGAACGAGATGTGGAGAAGCGGTGCATGCGGGTGCATCAACGAAAGTACCTGGAGGCATTGGCTGCCAACTTTGGGCAGAGTGAAGGCCATGTGGCTACACCCTTTCCCTCTGGGTTCAAGTGTGTGAAGGGACCAGAGGAGGAGAGCGTTGGTGAAGAGGAGAGGCGCCGATTTCACTCGTTGGTGGGCAGCCTCATGTATGCGGCGGTAAACACCCGACCGGACGTCGCGTTTGCTACCGGGCAGCTGGCTAGGGTTGTGCAATGCCCTAATGAGGAGCAGGTAGCAGCTGGAATGAGGGTGGCCAAGTATCTTGGCCAAACACCGACCGCTGGGCTGCAATACTCGGCGGCGGCACAAAGGCGCCAAAAGGGCGCGGATGGTGTTGAACCCGGGCGTTTGTTCCTCACCGCCTACTCGGATGCTTCATATGCATCAGAACCAGAGGACATGACAAGTGTGGGAAGCTTCATATGCTGTGTTGGTGGAGGCCCAACTGCTTGGGAGAGCAAGAAGCAGGTTGACCAAGCTTTGAGCTCGGTGGAGTCCGAGTACATGGCACTCTTCCGTGCCGTACGGGAGATTGTGTGGCAGCGGCGTTTGTTGGCTGAATTGGGGGAGGAGCAGCAAGGACCTACCCCACTGTACTGTGACAGCCAGGGTGCCATTGCTCTTGCTAAGAACCCTGTGTTGCATGGACTCACGAAGCACATGAGAGTGAAGTGGCATTGGACGAGGAGCATGGTAACCGCGGGTGAAGTTGAGTTGCGCTACGTGAAGACCACGGGGCAGCCGGCTGACATGATGACCAAGAGGCTGGTGGAGCAGCAGCATTGGAAGTGTTGCAAGCTGGCTGGGATGGCTCTGAACTGAGAGAGCAACATATCCTAAGGCCAACAATCCGAGGGGGAGTTTGTTGGTGCAACCCTACGGTTTGCACTCGGCTTGTTGTCCGTGTGCGTGAATGTGTGTGTGTATGGAATGGTATGAGGGCATGGGATAATATATATTTCATGCTTATAATTGTGTGTGAATGTTGAGTCATGATGTCGAGTGTGTGTGTCGAGTCAATAGCGAGTTATCGCTAGACGCGTGTTACGCGGTCGTTTGTGTCTCGCGCGCGGTTTCTATTTTGTCGTGCGCGGTTTCTATTTTGTCCGGTGTCGAACGTTCGGCGTGTCGCAGGTGTGTGCAGCAGACCCATCAAGAACTCAAGGATGAGTTTGTGATGAAGAGCCCGAGCCTTGGTGTCAAGCCTCAAGTGATTTCGAAGCTTGCCAAAAGGGTACACCTCAAGATATTGAAGATAGTTACATTACTTTGTGTAGTGTAACATTTCACTTGGTGTAGGCCCTAGTGAAGGGTAGTTTCGAGACCCTTCGTGGTTGGGGACAGTGTGGCACTGTTCCACATCACTGTACCTCGGCTCTTGGGGTTTGTAGGAGCTGGGAGTCATTCCCAACTCGTAACTCTTCCTATCTTGTGTTCTAAGACTATAGTGGCTGCCATAGTACCGTTCGTTCAAACCGACGCTGTGTCATCAATTCTTTATCAAATCGTGCAATCTAAATTGCTAATTGTAGACGACGTGAAGACGCTCCAGATCCAATTTGAATCAAGTCATTTGCAGCTGTGAGCAGAACGCTATCAACGTTTGAAGCCGCTGTGCAGAAATCCGTCTGTGCTCTCTATCTTTCGTTTTAGGCACATTCAAGCCTATTGTGACTATAACAGCAGGGCAGCGCGGCTCGGGCAGGGCGGCGCGGCTCGGGCAGGGAGGCGCGGTGCGGCGCGGCTCGGGCAGGGCGGCGCGACTCGGCAGGGCACAGCGCAGCAGCCCGTGTGGCAGCAGCAGCTCAGGCACAGCAGCGCGGTTGGGAGCAGCTGCGCAGCAGCAGCTGCGCAGCAGCAGCAGCGTATGCAGCAGGGGGAGCGAGTTTTGCGATAAGAGGATAAATTCACCTGATGCGATCGCGCCGGCACCTCTCCTTCATGCTCCTCGCCTGAACGCAACCCGGTAGACATCGAAAGATGCACTGGGATGCTGCGAAGAGGGTATTGCGTTACTTGTGCAGCACATCGGGCACGGGGCTCGTACTTGGAGGACCGGGTTCAGTTGTTCTCACCGGTCACTCCGACGCTTCTTGGGCTGACGACCAGACGACTCACTGGTCGACACAGGGGTACAGTTTCAGCCTTGGCACTGGTTCTGTCTCATGGAGGTCCACTCGCTCTGCTTCTGTACTTAGTTCCAACTGTGAGGCCGAGATCTACGCTGGGGCAATGGCTGCACAGGAGCTCCGGTGGCTGACCTACTTGCTGCCCGACTTGGGTGAGCGGCCTCGTTCTCCTCCAGTTCTGTACGTCGACAATAAGGCCATGATTGCCTTGCGTCAGGACCAGAGACTGGATCACAAAACGAAGCACATTGATCTCCGTTACTTCCTCACGCGAGAGCTGCAGCAGCGTGGTCAGCTTCGTCTTGCTTACGTGGCCACTCGGGCCAACACTGCTGATGTTTTCACCAAGGCCCTTGGGTCTAGTGATCATCAGCGTTTCTGCACTGCTCTTAGGCTTGTGCCCACTCTGCCTCACTTACTTGTCTCTTGATCTTGCTCTTGTTGTACACTGATATATATGAGTATACCTGCATGCTTACACTTGCTAGGTTGTGATCAGTGTACTGCTCTTTGCTATTATAAACTCTGCATGTGAACTGGCCTTGTGGCCTTTTGCTTGTGCTCAGAATGCGTGGTGATCTCGAGATCCACCCTGAGCTTTGCTTTGCTTTGTTCTCTTGCTTGACTGGTCTTGTGACCGTTCGTTGTGTTTGCTGTCCCCCACTTTGCCTATGGGGGTGTGTCAAATATATATTGACATCTCTTGTTAGGCTATAGTGGGGCTAGCCTTTTGGGGTACACAACTTTAGGGTTTCCTACTTGTACCACCATTCTCTTAGTTCAATCATTCCTGTTTTCCATATTCTAACAATTGTCAAAACATATTTGTATGTTCTTAGTTCTGTTAGGCTACAATGAGGTGCTCAGTATAGAGTACAACCCTAGTTAGGGTTTACTACTTGTATCTCCTTGTTCCTTGTCATTCACCATTCCTGCACAGTTCTCTCGACATGGTTACAGAGCAGGAACACAGTTAGTTTTTTTTAGGGCCCACCAAAACGATCCGCTCGAACCTGCCCGGAGCGCCCTTGCGCTGACCTGCCCTGCCTGTACAGCGTCGCGCTGCCCTGCTGCCACGCGCGCTGCCTGCCCTAGCGCGCTGCCTGCTGCTCGCGCGCTCTCTGCCTGCCAGCGCGCTGCTTTGCCCACGCTCGTGCTGCCTGCCAGCGAGCGCTGCCTGCCCGTGAGCGCTGCTTGCGCGCACGCGCTGCCTTCCCGCGCTGCTACCTGCACGAGCCCCCTGCCTGCGCGCGTACTGCCTGCCCGCGAGCGCCCCTACCCGCATGCGCTGCAGGAGGCTGAGAGGGTACACGAGGTCTGGTCGTGTATACGTCATCAGGTACATGAGACAACCTACAAGCTCTGGATATGGACCACTCGGCTCTACGGGCTCGTCCGAAGGTGGAGCTGAGAGCGAGTGACCGGTAGACAGAGGAGTGGGCTGTGGCGAGGACCACGTGAAGTCGAAGCGCTGAAGGACCTGCTGCACCATGTGTGACTGAGTGAGGGTGATGGTGCGGCGTGCTCTGTCCCGGGTGATCTGCAAGCCAAGGTAGCTCCGCAGCTCACCCAGGTCAGTGCAAGTATGTCTCTCATGTAGCTCCGCCTTCAACAAGGCCAGAGCCTCAGTGTTAGCAATAGCAAAAAACAAGTCGTTAACGTACACAAGAACGTAGAACGGCGGCATAGAAGCGTTTGTGCGCAGAAACAGCGAAGGGTCAGCAGTCGAGGGAGCACAGCCAAGAGCCGCAAGTGTATTCCTCAGTGTGTCGTGCCACTCGCGGGGTGCCTGTCGGAGGCTGTAGAATGGTCGCCGAAGACTCCACTGGGTACCCTCAGGAAACGACCCAGTGAAGCCACGTGGACGGCGCAACCAGATAGCCTCGTGAAGGCTACCCTGCAAGAAGGCTGTCGAGAAGTCGAGAGAGTGCAGCTCGTAGTCGCGCTGTGCTGCAACGTGCAGGAGCACCCGAAGATTGGTCATCGTCGAGGTGGGGGAGAAGGTCTGAAAGAAGTCGACCCCCTCACGCTGACTTAAGCCTCGAGCAACGTAACGCGCCTTGAAGGCAGGCGGAGAACCCGGCGGCCGCTTCACCCTGAAAATCCACATGCCATCGACTATGTTCGCCCCAGGTGGGGAACCTCGTCGACTTAGGTGCCTGTGGACTTCTAGGAAGCCATCTCTGCGTCCATGGCTATCTGCCACTAAGAGGAGTACGGACCCGTGATCGCCTCTGCGTAAGTGCATGGTGTCGGGATGTCCAGTGCATCCGAGTCTCCCTCAGGGCAAAGTAGCGTGGACGCGAGACGCGGTGCAGCGACCGCGAGGCACTCAAGCTCAAACTGCTTGTCCTCAAGGACATCACAGCCAAGGGCAAGCTCAACCCCGACGGACGGGGGACAGGAAGAGTCAAAAACAAGACTCGCAGCGTAGTCAAGGCAGCACTAAGCTGCAAAGTCAACAAGCTCAGCAACTAAGGCAGACGCAACAGCAGACTCAAAGGAAGGGTCAGTCACAACGGTGGCAAGGAGACGAGTGACAGTCGGACTGGCAGTACGGACAAGGTCTGACTCAGGGTCAGGAACGTGAGGAAGAGAAGACGCAGGAGGAGACGGCAAGACAACACGCTGTGGAACAGGGGAAGGACGAAGTGCCATACGGTGAGTGCCTGGCATAGCTGGAGCACGAGGACGGACAACACGACGACCGCGAACAGGAGTGGAAGCACGAGTCTTAGGCTCACTACGCTCAGGAGTGGAAGCACGAGTCTCAGGCTTACGACGCGCAGTCAGGGACGCAGTCACCTCAGTGTAAGGAGCAGGAGTAGGCAGCTGGGAGCCAGGCAGTAGTTGTGGCTTAGACTGGTCAGTCGGTGGGAACAGGAACGGAGGAGTAGCACCAGGCGGGAGAGTGAGAAGGTGACGAAGCGCAGACGGATGCGGCTGAGTAGTCGCACCCCCCGAACCAGTGCCTCGAGCTCCACCAAAGGGACTGCCCCAACAAACAGCCCACTCGCGAAGCTGCAGCGGCGAGAGCGACTCCTGCCGACTGGCACCACTATCTCCAGTACCTCCAGCAGTACCTCCAGTAGTACCTCCAGCACCTCCAACAATACATGCGCCTGCAGTACCAGGAACACCAGCACTCCAGGGCTAGCACCTCTAGAAACTGCACCTCCAGCACCTCCAACAGCACCTGTGCCTCCAGTTGTTGGAACACCAGCACTAGCACCTCCGGGGCTAGCAACTCTAGAACCTTCACCTCCAGCACCTCCAGCAGCACCTGTGCCTCCGGTACCAGGAACACCAGCACTAGCACCTCCAGGGCTAGCACCTCCAGAACCTACTGCTCCAGCACGTCCAGCGCCACCACCAGGACTGCCCGCAGCAGTACCCACAGCAGCAGCACCTCCAGTACCTCCAGCTCGAGGAGAGTGAGCACGGCTAGCTCCACCACTAGGGCTGCCCCACTGTACAGCCCACTCGCGAAGCCGCTCCGGCGAGAGAGTCTCCTGCCGACGTGCACCAGTGCCACCAGCACGAGTACCACCAGTAGCAGACCCTCCAGCTCTAGCAGTGCCAGTACCTCCAGCTCCACCAGTCCTAGCACCTCCCGCTCTAAGACGACTAGCTCCACCACCAGGGTTGCCCCACTGGACAGCCCACTCGCGAAGCCGCTCCGACGAGAGAGCCTCCTTCCGACTCGTAGCAGGACCACCAGCATCAGTACCTCCAGTACCTCCTGTACCCAGAGGACACTCAGCACCCCCAGAACCAGCACCTCCAGTGGTACCACCTCCTGCAGCACTAGAGTCCACTGCGACAGGCTGCAGCGGCGGTGAAGACGGTCGAGGCTGAAACCCAGGAGGGACCGCCAAGCGTGCAGAGCGGCGAGGGGTCACAGTGGCAGTAGGAGTTGGGTCACCCCCCTCAGCTGGGCCAGAGGTGTCTGAGGAGACCTCCAAAGGCTCAACCAAGGGGGGTGGGTCTACCTGAGACACACCTGAGGGAGCGGGACCAGGAGGAGGGAGGGGGGCTACCGAGGGAGGGGGGTCGTCCATGATGGAGAGAGGCGGGAGGGGTACCGGGGAACTGCGGTGGGGGTGATGACGGTAGAAGCAGGCGGACTCGTCAAAAGTGACGTCGTGGGAGAACAGCACACGACGAGAGCCTGGGTGGTAAAACTTCTAGGGCTGTGCGTCTGTGGGAAAGCCAAGGAACACTACCGAAGAGTGCGTGGAGAGAGCTTGTCCGCAGGC
The DNA here is from genome assembly GCA_947471745.1 of Closterium sp. Naga37s-1. Classification (NCBI taxonomy): domain Eukaryota; kingdom Viridiplantae; phylum Streptophyta; class Zygnematophyceae; order Desmidiales; family Closteriaceae; genus Closterium; species Closterium sp. Naga37s-1. The sequence continues at coordinate 1,114,263 of CANJKZ010000190.1, read as the reverse complement.
AAATCGCGGACAAGAGAGAGGGAACCCCAGACCCGAAACGCCGACGCATCACCAACCTCGCCCGTCCACCGCAAAGTGGGGGAGGTCTACGAGTGGGAGACATGGGGCCAGAGGTTGAGCTGCTCAGCGGCTTAGCGGACCGCAAACGGCCACAGAAAATGGGGAGCAGCCGCATGGATCATGGAAGTGCGAGCAACCTCCATGACAATACCAATGCGGCGCTCGGCAATCCCATTATGATGTGGAGAGGCCGGAAGCGTGTACGACTGGACGATGCCCTCAGCACCACAGAAGTCCTCAAAGAGGTGGGAGCAAAACTCACCACCTCAGTCAGAGTGCAGCCGCAGGACAGGGAGGTCCTGCTGGAACCGAGCGCGAAGCTGGAGACAGACAGCGCGGATCCAGCGGATCAAGACACTGCGGACCTCCGCCTTGCTCTGCAAGGGGAAGACCGTTGTGTAGTGCATGTAGTCGTCGCCAACCAGCAGAAAGTAGCGCTCGCCACCCTGTCCAGCGACGCAGGCGGGGCCCCACACGTCCATGTGCAGGGTCTGCAGAGGAGCCGTGGTAGGAGGAAACGAGGAGGAGTGAGGAGCGGCACGCTGCTTCCCCTCGACGCAGGGAAGGCAGGGCGGTGCAAGCGACCTCGGGAGCGGGGGCAGGGACCTGGGGAGACCAGACACAAGGAGACGGGAGTGCATGCCACGCAGGCGTGGCAGGGAGGGGTGGCCAAGACGGTGGTGCCAGAGGAGAGTCTGGTGCGTGAGGAGACGACACAAACAAGACGAGGCGACCTCAACCGACGCAACTACCTGACCTGACTCAGCTACCAGTGCAGACTCAGTGGTCAGTGTGTACAGGCCAGACCCAGGCCTCCACGTGAACGTGGCAAGGTGCTCACCAGTGCGCGAGTCCGTACAGATCGCCACTAGCTCGCCTCCAGGCTGGGTGACAGTGACCCACTGGTCCTGGAGGACAGAGGTAGCCACCAAGTTCTTAGCGAACGAGGGGAGGTGGAGACTTGTGAGGAGGCCCGAAGGGGCCGCCGGAGACGGGAGAACAGTGGCGCCACGCGCGACTACTGGGCCCCCCGAGGGGTCGGCCAGTGTGACAGGGACAGGGACTGTGAGCGGTGTGACTGTGGTGCTGTCGCGGAAGAAGCAACGAGACGCGCCTGAGTCGAGAGTAAAAGTGTGCAGGGCCTCCTCAGGCTCTGCATCTGTGCTAGCTGAGTCAAAAGCACCAAGACTAGCAGCCTCTACGGCTCCAAGTGCCTCTACAACCCCAGTACGAGTACTCCGAAACCCTCCGCCAACGGGGCTGCCCCACCGTACAGCCCACTCACGAAGCTGATGCGGGGGGAGAGTCTCCGGCAAACACTACTGCTGCTGCTGTCCACCCCCAGAACCTCCGCGACCACCAGCGGCACTACCAACAGGAGTAGACTCACAGGGACCTCCAGTAGTAGCACCCCAGGCTCCGCCACCAGGGCTGCCCCACCGGACAGCCCACTCACGACGCTGCTGTGGTGTAAGCGGCTCCCGCCGACGAACACGGCTAGCTCCGCCACCGGGGCTGCCCCACCAGATAGCCCACTCGCGAAGCTGCTGCGGCGAGAGAGACTCCTGCACACTCGGCTGCGCTTGCGTGCTGGGCAGCGGGGCTCGCTGGGCAGCGGGGCGCGCTGGCGCGCCGGGCAGCGGGACGCACTGGCGCGTTGGGCAGCGGGGCGCGCTGGCGCGTCGGGCAGCGGGGCGCACGGGCGCGCTGGGCAGCAGGGCGCGATGGGCAGCGGGGCGCGCTGGCGTGCTGGGCAGCAGGGCGCGCGTGCAGAGCGCGCGGGCAGGCAGGGCGGTGCAGCTGCAGCCAGAGCGCGCGCGGGCAGGGCGGCGCTCAGGCAGGGCAGCAGGGCGCTCAGTAGCAGGGCAGATGGGCGCGCGCGGGCAGGGCAGTAAAGAGCGCACAAGCGATAGGCAGCAGGGCAGGAAAAAAAAAAAAAGCGCGTTGGCGGGCAGAGAGCGCGCGAGCAGCATGCAGCGCGCTAGGGCAGGCAGCGCGCGTGGCAGCAGGGCAGCACGACGCTGTACGAGCAAGGCTGTTGGGCTGAGAAAAGCCCTTAGGATCTTTTGCAAGGCTAAAATCTGAGTAGGTATGATGTAGTTGCGGAAGCGTTTCAAATCATGATGTGAAGAAAGTACAAGGAATGAATTGACTAGGAATGAGATGGGTACAAGTATGAAACCCTAGGAAAGCTGTACCCCATAATGTCTACCCCACTACAGCCTACACAGGCTATATCATATATGTTTGACACACCCCCATAGGCAAAGTGGGGGAGAACAAGGGGTCACAAGACCAGTCAAGCAAAGCAAAGCAAGCTCAGGGTGGATCACAACGTCACCACACATTCCGAGCACAAGTTCAAAGGCCATAAGGCCAGTTCACATGCAGGATTATAAATCAAGGTGAACAAGCAAGACAGTGATCGCAACCTAGCAAGGGTAAGCATGCAGGTGCAGGTATATATAGATCACAGTACAAGCAAAGTCAAGAGGTAAGCAAGTGAGGCCAGGTAGGCACAAGACCTAACATAGTACAGAACCGCTGATGATCACAAGGCTGAAGTGCCTTGGTAAAGATATCAGCAGTGTTGGCCCGAGAGGCCACGTAAGCAAGGCGCAGCTGACCACGCTGCTGCAGCTCACGTGCAAGGAAGTAGCGAAGAGCAATATGCTTCGTTCTGTGCTCCAGTCTGTGCTCCTGACACAAGCCCAGCATGGCCTTGTTGTCTACGTACAGAACTGGAGGAGAATGAGGCGACTCTCCCAAGTCGGTCAGCAGGTAGGTGAGCCAGCGTAACTCCTGTGCAGCCATGGCCCCTGCGTAGATCTCAGCCTCACAACTGGAGCTGAGAACAGAAGACGAGCAGGTAGACCGCCACGAGACAGAACCGAAACCAAGGCTGAAGGTGTAACCCTGTGACGACCGCTGCGTAGCCAAGTCGTCAATTCAAGAAGCGTCTGCGTGACCAGTGAGGACAACTCGAGCCCGTCCTCCAAGCACGAGCCCCATGCCCGACGTACTGCACATGTAGCGCAACACCCTCTTAGCTGCATCCATGTGCTCTGGTCGGTGTCTCCCAGGAGCAACATAGCGTGCCAAGATGCTAAGAGGGTATGCCAGGTCAGGTCGAGTGCAGGTCATCAGGTACATGAGGCAGCCAACAAGCTCTGGGTACAGGCCACTCGGCTCTATGGACTCATCCGAAGGCAGATCTGAGAGCGAGTGGCGAGTACACAAAGGTGTGGCCTGAGGCGAGGAGTACGTGAAGTTGAAGCGCTGAAGGACCTGCTGCACCATGTGTGACTGAGTCAAGGTAATGGTGCACCGTGCTCTGTCCCGGGTGATCTGCAAGCAAAGATAGCTGCACAGCTCACCCAGGTCTGTGCACGTGTGTCTCTTCTGCAGCTCCGACTTCACGTGGGCGAGTCCAGCAGTGTCAGCAGTAGCAAAGACCAAGTCGTCGACATACACGAGGATGTAGAACGGCGGCAGAGTAGTGTCGGTGCGGAGAAACAGCGACGGGTCAGCAGTGGAAGGAGCAAACCCAAGAGCCGCAAGCTTAGTCCTCAGTGTGTCGTGCCACTCACGGGGCGTCTGGCGGAGACCGTAGACTGGCCGCCAGAGGCTCCACTGGGTACCTGGAGGAAACGACCCGGTGAAGCCAGGTGGGCGGCGCAGCCAGATCTCCTCGTGCAGGCTGCCCTGTAGGAAGGCTGTGCTGAAGTCAAGAGATTGAAGCTCGTAGTCACGCTGAGCGACTATGTGCAGCAGCACCCGAAGAGTGGTCATCTTTGGGATAGGAGAGAAGGTCTGAAAGTAGTCAACTCCCTACTGCTGATTGAAGCCTCGAGCCACGTAACGCGCCTTGAAGACAGGCGGAGAACCCGGCGGCCGCTTCACCCTGAAAATCCACATGCCACTGACGATGTTCGCCCCAGGCGGGGGAACCTCGTCGACGTAGGTGCCTGTGGACTTCCAGGAAGCCATCTCTGCGTCCATGGCTGTCTGCCACTGAGAGGAGTAGAGACCCTCTATCGTCTCTGCGTAAGAGCGCGGGGTCGGGATGTCTGGTGCATCCGGGTCTCCCTCAAGGGCAAGCAGCATGGACACGAGATGAGGTAAAGCAGCAGCAAAGCACTGGAGCTCCTCCTGCCTGTCCTCAAGGACGTCCGTGCCAAGAGCACACTCACCCCCGACGGACGGAGGACAGGCAGACTCAGACTCAGCAACAAGACTAGCGGCGTAGTCTAGACGACAGTGAGCAGCAAAGTCGACAAGCTCAGCGACTAAGGCAGACGCAGCAGTGGACTCAAAGGAAGGGTCAGTGACAACAGTGGCCAGGAGACGTGTGATATTAGGACTAGCAGCACGAAGGGAGTCAGACTCCGGGTCAGCAAGGGCAGGAAGAGAGGACGCAGGAGGAGACGGCAGAGGGACACGCTGCGGAGCAGTGGAAGGACGGAGTGCCATCTGGTGCGTGCCGGGGACAGGAGGAGGACGCGGACGCGAACCATGACGACTAGTGCGAGCAGCACGAACAGGCGACGCAGGACGAGACTTAGGCTCACGACGCTCCGTAAGACCTCTGGTCGGACCAGTGTAAGGAGAAGGAGAAGGCAGTGGGGAGGCGGGCTGTAACTGTGACTGCGACTGGACAGGTGGTGGACACTCTAAAAAAGTAGGACCAGAAGAAGGCGGGAGACCAAGAACCTGCTCAAGGAGCGGAACGAAGTACGGCCGCGGCCGCGCAGCGCCTCCAGAACCAGCAGGGACAGCACCAGCACCCCCAGCGTCAGCTCCAACTCCTGCAGCACCACCAGCTTCAGCAGCACCTCCAGTAGCGCCAACCCCAGCACCCCCAGAAGCACCGGCTCCAGCAGCACCTCCAGCTCCAGCACCTCCAGTAGCTCCAGCTCCAGCAGGACCACCAGAAGCCCCAGCAGCTCCAGTAGTGTTAGCTCCAGCACCCCCAGAAGCACCGGCTCCAGCAGCACCTCCAGCTCCAGCACCTCCAGCAGCTCCAGCTCCAGCAGGACCACCAGAAGCCCCAGCAGCTCTAGTAGTGTCAGCTCCAGCACCCCCTAGAAGCACCGTCTCCAGTAGTACCTCCAGCTCCAGTACCTCCAGGAGCTCCAGCTCCAGCAGCACCACCAGGTCCAGCAGCTCCAGTACCTCCAGTACGAGCACCTCCGGGACCAGTGGCTCCAGAACCCCCAGCAGCTCCAGCAGCAGCAGGACCTCCAGCGCCCGTAGCACCACCAGCTCCAGCAGCACGGCTCCAGCGCCGAGCAAACCACTCGCGCAGCTGCCGAGGAGAGAGTGGCTCCCGCCGGGACGAAGCACCCGAAGGACCTCCAGGCTCAGCACCTCCAGACTCCACACGCGCAGGCTCAGCACCCGCAGGCTCCGCACCCCCAGGCTCAGCACCCCCTGACTCAGCACCCCAAGGCTCAGCACCCCCAGACTCAGCACCCTCAGGCTCAGCACCCCCCGGCTCAGCACCCCCAGACCCAGCACTCGCAGGCTCAGCACCCCTAGCAGCACCAGAGTCAACAGCTACCTCGACAGGCTCGACTGCGTCTACCTGGGACACACCTGAGGGGGCAGGACCCTGAGGGGGGAGGGGGTCTACCGGGGGAGGACCTGGCGCGAGGAAGAGCGGCGGGGGGGGGAGGGAGGCAGCGCGGTAGGGGAAGAGACGGTAGTAAGGAACCGACTCGTCAAACGTGACGTCCTGAGAGGACAGAACACGGCGCGAGGTGGGGTGGTAAAAGTGCCAACCAGGCGCGTCAGGGGGGAAGCCAAGGAAGACGCAGGGAACAGCACGGGAGGACAGCTTGTCCGCAGACAAGTCGCGGACGAAAGCTCGAGATCCCCAGACACGGAACGCAGACGCATCGCCAACCTTCCCCGTCCACCGCAGAGTAGGTGTGGTCTCCGGCACGGAGACCCGGGGCTGGAGGTTGATCTGATGCGCCGCGTACTGAACCGCGAATGGCCACGGAAAATGGGGAGCAGCCGCATGGATCATGGACGTACGAGCGACGTCCATGACCATGCCAATGCGGCGCTCAGCAATCCCATTTTGCTGTGGAGAGGCCGGAAGCGTGAACGTCTGGCGGATGCCCTCCGCACGACAGAAGGCTCGCAGAAGGTCGGAGGAAAACTCTCCACCTCTGTCGGAGTGCAGACGCAGGACAGGAAGGTCCGAGCCGAAACTCTCGCGGAGCTGACGACGGGCAGCGCGGATCCAGTCGATCAGCACCTCAGTCACCTCACCCTTGCGGCGCAAGGGGAAGACTGTGGTGTAACGCGAGTAGTCGTCAACTACCAGCAGAAAGTAGCGCTCGTGACCCTGTCCACGGACGCGGGCTGGGCCCCACACGTCTGCATGGGAGCCTCCGTCGGAGGGAACTCGGAGGAGTGAGGAGCGGCGTTCTGCCGCCCCTCGACGCAAGGAACGCAGGTAGGGGCAGGCCCCGGGGGAAGGGGAGGGAGAGACCGGGGAAGACCAGTGACAAGGACACGGGAGGCCATGCCTCGGAGGCGAGGCAAGGAGGGGTGACCAAGGCGGTGGTGCCAGAGGAGAGTCTGGTGAGACAGGAGGCGACACGAGCAGGGGGCAGACTCAGGGCCAGACCGGGACGCTGCAGCAAACACCTGACCCAACGCAGCTACCTGACCAGACTCAGCAACCGGAGGAGACACGGTAGTCAGGGTGTACAGGCTCGACCCAGGCTGACGGGTGAACGTGGCCAGGTGCCGGCCCGTCCGAGTACACGAACAGTGGGTCACCCGCTGACCTCCAGGAGTGAGCTGGTCAACCCACGCGTCCTGAAGGTCAGCTCCACTCACCAAGTTCGTGGAGAACGAGGGGAGGTGGAGGCCAAACAGAGAGCCAGACGGGACCGCCGAACACGGCAGAACCGTGGAGGAGTGTGCAAGGACCGGACCCCCAGAAGGGCCAGCCAGAGAGACTGCCACTGGCCGACTGAGCGGCGAGAGTATGGTGCAGTCGCGAAAGAAGGAGCGGGAAGCACCCGAGTCAAGGGTGAAAGTGTGCAAGACCTGAGCCGACGCGGTACCTAAGAGAGCAGCCTCACCAGCACCTGGAGCAGCAGACTCACTAGCACCTAGAGCAGCAGCCCCAATGCCCAGGTCGGGCGGAACACACAGATATCACCCTCAGCACTAATAGACACAACATACATAGCAGCAAGAATAGCATCATAATCAAGATCAAAGATAGCAACACCAGACTTGAGCAGATCACCCCAGGGAGGGATCTCAGTGGCGTCAGGGAACTGCGTACGCCAGGCGTCAGTCAGGCGGCCGAAGCAGCGCTGCGTGGCGTGTGGCCCGCCGCACGTCTCCCCACTGTGCTCGCCGGTACGGAGAACGTAAGCACAGGGACTTGCACCCCCAGACCTCTGACGCCCAGCGTACCACTCACGAAGCTGCTGGGGCGACGGGGTCTCACGAGGACGCTGTTGCTGCTGGCGCTGGCCACCACCAAAGCCTCCCCGCTGCACAGCGCCACCCCGACCAGCACCACCGCCGCCGCCACCCCCACCGCCGCCGCCGCCGACGCCTCCACTCCCATGGCCACCGCCGCCGCCGCCTCCACCTCCACCTCCGCCACCGAAGCCCCCACCCCCGCCACCACTCCCACCTCCACCCCCACCCCCTCCACCGCCTCCACCGCCACCACCGCCGCCCCCGCCGTCTCCTCCAGCACCCTTGCCCCCCTTGCCCTTGCCGTTGCGGCGCCTCCCACTAGGAGCAGACGCATCGCCGACCGACTCGGTGCCAACGAGGTCGACAGCAGCAGCAGAGGCAACAGAGGGCAAAAGGGGAACGGGGGAGCACCCCTCAAAGAAAGGGGTACGAGGGTCACCACGAGAGGCTCCTACAGCGACTATACTCTTCTCGGCTGCAAGGAGGCGCTCCTCGAGGAGATCAACGGTGAGCATGGTGGGGCAAAGGGAGAGGAAGTGGTCCCTGACCGAGCGAAGGGAGTCAGGGAGCCGGGTGACGAGGTAGTAGAGGGTGATGTACATAGGGGGGGGGTTCTTGGCGCAGAACTCGGCAGGAAGCGCAGCGCGGTAGCGGGTGTCACTAGTGCGGAGGTGCGTAATGTCAGAACATATATATAGCTTATGCTGTTGTGTAGGCTATAGTGGGGTATCCCATAGGGGGTACAACCCAATTAGGGTTTCCCATATGTACTCACTTCATTCATAGTTCATTCATTCTCGTTCTACTTTTCTCATGGTATCGAGCAGGTTCCCTCGTGGGAACTGTTCCTAGGGCCCACCGTTTTTTTTTTTTTTTTTTTTTTTTTTCCTGCCCGGAGCGCACTCTGCCCCTACCCGAGTCGCGCTCCCCTCTCTCTTGGCCCCTAGTGGCCCCTTTAGCCGCCCGTCACGGCCCTTAGACGCCCGCGCGCCGCCCGTCCCGGCCCCTTAGACGCCCGCGCGCCGCCCGTCCCGGCCCCTAGACGCCAGTGCGCCACCCGGCCCGGCCCCTAGACGCCCGCGCGCCGCCCGTCCCGGCCCCTAGACGCCCGCGCGCCGCCCGTCCCGGCCCCTAGACGCCCGCGCGCCGCCCGTCCCGGCCCCTCGACGCCCGCGCGCCGCCCGTCCCGGCCCCTCGACGCCCGCGCGCCGCCCGTCCCGGCCCCTCGCCGCCCGTGAGCCGCCCGTCCCGGCCCCTAGACGCCCGCGCGCCGCCCGTCCCGGCCCCTAGACGCCCGCGCGCCGCCCGTCCCGGCCCCTCGACGCCCACGCGCCGCCCGTCCCGGCCCCTAGACGCCCGCGCGCCACCCGGCCCGACCCCTAGACGCCCGCGCGCCGCCCGTCCCGGCCCCTCGACGCCCGCGCGCCGCCCGTCCCGGCCCCTCGACGCCCGCGCGCCGCCCGTCCCGGCCCCACGCCGCCCTACCTGCGGCCTACTCGCCGCCCTACCTGCGGCTCGCCCGCCGCCCTAACTGCGGCCCGCCCGCCGCCCTACTTGCGGCCCTACCGCCGCCCTGCATACGGCCCGACCGCCGCCCTACCTGCGGCCCAACCGCCGCCCTACCTGCGGGAGCCGCCTAGCAGCAGAACCGCCGGGAGCCGAGCCGCCCTGCCGCCGAGCCGCCCGGGAGCCGAGCCGCCCTGCCGCCGAGCCGCCCGGGAGCCGAGCCGCCCTGCCGCCGAGCCGCCCGGGAGCCGAGCCGCCCTGCCGCCGAGCCACCCGGGCGCCGAGCCGCACTGCCGCCGAGCCGCTGAGCAGCCGAGCCGCCCTACTGCCGGGCCGCCCGACCTGCCCTGTCCGGTGAGCACAGCCCCACTGTCACTGCGTGCCCTTCCCCTACTGCTTGCACTGCTCGTCTGTCGTCGTCATGGCTACCCCTAGTGTCCTCGCTTTTGACGCTGAGGGTCGAGCCATTGACTTTGAGGTCTGGGTCGACGACCTGCAGCTGTTCTTACAGTGCGATAGGGCGGACGGTCTTTCCCTCTTTGACCTCACCTCTGGCGCCTCTCCTGCCCCTGCTACTGATGCTGACCCCACTGTTCGCTCTCAGTGGGCCACCCGCGATGCTGCTGCACGTCTTGCTGTACGTCGCCACCTGCCTACCACTGAGCGCGCGCACTTTAGTCAGTACAAGAGTGCTCAGACCTTGTACGACGCTGTAGTTGCGCGCTACTCTTCCCCTGCCACTGCTGCCCTGAGCCGCCTCATGCTACCGTACCTCTTTCCTGACCTTGCTGCCTTTCCCACTGTCGCTGACCTCATTACGCACCTCCGCACTAGTGACACTCGCTACCGCGCCGCCCTTCCTGCTGAGTTCTGCGCCAAGAACCCCCCCCCCATGTACATCACTCTCTATTACATCGTCACACGCCTCCCTGACTCCCTTCGCGTAGTCCGGGACCACTACCTCTCGGTCTGTCCCACCACTCTCACTGTCGACCTCCTCGAGAAGTCCCTCCTGGCGGCGGAGAAGAGCATCGTCGCTGTAGGAGCCTCTCGTGGTGACCCTCGCACCCCCATCTTTGAGGGGTGTTCTCCTTCCCCCCTGCTGCCCTCTGTTGCCTCTGCTGCTGCTGCCGACCTGCTTGGTCTTGAGTCGGTCTGCGCGGCGTCTGCCCCTAGCGGGAGACGCCGCCCTGGCAGGGGCAAGGGGGGCAAGGGCGCGGGTGGAGCTGGCGGGGGCGGTGGAGGAGGCGGTGGAGGCGGAGGAGGGAGTGGGGGTGGCGGTGGGAGTGGTGGCGGGGGCGGTGGTGGAGGTGGCAGCAGCGGAGGAGGAGGCGGCGGTGGCGGCAGCGGTGGGAGCGGAGGCAGCGGTGGTGGTGGAGGTGGAGGCAGCGGTGGCGGAGGGGGTGGAGCTGGTCGGGGTGGTGCCCCGCAGCGTAGCGGCCCTGGTGGTGGCCAGCGTCAGCAGCAGCAGCAGCAGCAGCAGCGTTCGCAGGACATCCCCCCGCCCCAGCAGCTCCGTGAGTGGTACACGCAGCGTCAGCGGGGTGGGGGTTTTGGTCCGTGCACCTACGTCCTTCGTTCCGGCGACCGCGCGGGTGAGCAGTGTGGGGGTGCCCACACCACCCAGCGCTGCTTTGCCCGCCTGACGGACGCTTGGCGTCAGCAGTTCCCCGAGGCCAGTGAGATTCCCCGTTGGGGAGAGCTGTCTAGGGCTGGCGTAGCTGTCTTTGATCTTGACTTTGATGCTATCCTTGCTGCCATGTATGCTGTGACTATTAGTGAGGAGGGTGACTGTTACCAGTGTCTCCCGCCCGACCCGGGCATTGGTACTGCTGCGCCAGGTACTTCTGCGGCTGCTGCTCTAGGTGCCAGTGCGTCTGCACTCTCAGGTACTGGTGAGGCTGCGCTCTCAGGTACTGCGTCGGCTTCGGCCTCCCTCACCTTCACACTTGACTCAGGGGCTTCTCGCTCCTTCTTTCGAGACCGCACCACACTCACGCCGCTTGGCCGGCCGATTGCAGTCTCCCTGGCTGACCCCTCTGGGGGTCCTGTCCTCTCTCACTTCTCCACTGTCCTCCCGTGTCCGGCTGCCCCCTCGGGCACCTTGTCTGGTCTGTACCTCCCCTCGTTCTCGACGAACTTGGTGAGTGGTGCTGACCTGCAGGATGCGGGGGTTCACCAGTTTACTCCTGCGAGTCAGCGGGTGACCCACTGCTCGGATGCCCGCACAGGCCGACACCTGGCCACGTTCTCGCGTCGGCCAGGGTCGAGTCTCTACACACTGACCACTGCGTCTCCTCCTGTCCCTGCGTCTGGCCAGGTAGCTGCGTCGGGTCAGGTGTTTGCTGCTGCGTCCAGGTCTGGTCCTGAGTCTGCCCCCTGCTCGTGTCGCCGCCTGTCTCACGAGACTCTCCTGTGGCACCACCGTCTTGGCCACCCCTCCTTGCTTCGTCTTCGGGGCATGGCTTCCCGTGTCCTTGTCTCTGGTCTTCCCCGGTCTCTCCCTCCCCTTCCTTCGGGACCCGGACCTTCTTGTGTCCCCTGTGTCGAGGGGCGGCTCCGGGCTGCCCCTCACTCCTCCCAGTTTCCCCCGACAGAGGCTCCTCTGCAGACGCTTCACATGGACGTGTGGGGCCCCGCCCGCGTCCGTGGGCAGGGTCACGAGCGCTACTTCCTGCTGGTGGTTGACGACTACTCGCGTTACACCACAGTCTTCCCCTTGCGCAGCAAGGGTGATGTCACTGAGGTGTTGATCGACTGGATCCGCGCAGCTCGTCTCCAGCTCAGGAGGAGCTTCGGCTCGGACTTTCCTGTTCTGCGTCTGCACTCTGACCGAGGTGGAGAGTTCTCCTCTGGCCTTCTGCGAGCCTACTGTCGTGCACGAGGCATCCGCCAGACCTTTACGCTTCCGGACTCTCCACAGCAAAATGGGATTGCTGAGCGCCGCATTGGCATGGTCATGGACGTCGCACGTACGTCCATGATGCATGCGGCTGCCCCCCATTTTCTGTGGCCGTTTGCGGTTCGGTACGCGGCGCATCAGATCAACCTTCACCCCAGGGTCTCCCGGCCGGAGACCTCCCCAGCTCTGCTGTGGACGGGGAAGGTCGGCGATGCGTCTGCGTTCCGTGTCTGGGGATCTCGGGCGTTTGTCCGCGACTTGTCTGCGGACAAGCTGTCCCCTCGTGCTGCTCCCTGTGTCTTCCTCGGCTTCCCCCCTGACGCTCCAGGGTGGCAGTTCTACCACCCCTCCTCTCGTCGTGTTCTGTCCTCCCAGGACGTCACGTTCGACGAGTCAGTCCCCTTCTACCGCCTCTTCCCCTACCGCACTCCTTCCCTCCCCCCGCCACCGCACTTCCTTGTGCCAGGTCCCCCCCCGGTAGACCCCCTTCCCCCTCAGGGTCCTGCCCCTTCAGGTGTGTCCCAGGTAGACGCAGTCGAGCCGGTCGAGGTTGCTGGTGACTCTGGTCCTGCTGCGGGTGCTGAGCCTGGGGGTGCTGAGTCTGGGGGTGCTGAGCCTGGGGGTACTGCGACTGGGGGTGCTGAGCCTGGGGGTGCGGAGTCTGGGAGTGCTGAGCCTGGGGGTGCTGCGACTGGGGGTGCTGAGCCTGGGGGTGCGGAGTCTGGGGGTGCTGAGCCGTGGGGTGCTGCTACTGGGGGTGCTGAGCCAGGGGGTGCTGCGTCTGGAGGTGCTGAGCCTGGAGCTGCGGAGCCTGCGGCCACTGGACCTCCCCTTGTGGCGTCTGGCGGTGCGGGACCTGGCGGTTCTCCGGGTGCTTCGCCTCGGCGGGAGCCCCTCTCTCCACAGGAGCTGCGCGAGTGGTTTGCCCGGCGTTGGAGGCGTGCTGCTGGAGCTGGAGGTTCTTCGACTGCTGAGGGTGCTGGTGCCGCGGGTCCCGGAGGTGCTGGAGCTGGAGCTGCTGAGGGCGTTGGCGCTGAGGCTACTGCTGTCGGTCCTGGAGGCGGTCCTGCTGGGGGTGCTACTGGTGCTGCTGGAGGTCCTGGAGCTGGAGGTGCTGCTGGCGCTGGTGCTGCCGCTGGGGGTACTGGTGCTGTCCCTGCTGTGTCTGGAGTCGCCGCGCGGCCTAGACCGTACTTCGTTCCGCTCCTTCAGCAGGTTCCTGGTCTCCCGCCTTCTACTGGTCCTCCTCCTCCCTTAGAGTGTCCACAGCCTGTCCTGTCACAGTTACAGTTCCAGCCGGCCTCCCCACTGCCCGCTCCTTCTCCCTACACTGGTCCTACTGGAGGTCTTGCTGAGCGTCGTGAGCCTGCGTCTCGCCCTGCGTCGCCTGTCCGTGCTGCTCGCACTAGTGGTCGTGGTTCGCGTCAGCATCCTCCTCCTGTCCCTGGCACGCACCGGATGTCTCTGCGTCCGTCCACTGCTCCTCTGCGTGCCCCTTTGCCTTCTCCTCCTGAGTCCTCTCTTCCTGCTCTTCCTGACCCGGAGTCGGACTCTCTTCGTGCTGCCAGTCCTGCTGTCACACGTCTCCTTGCTACTGTCGTCACTGACCCCTCTTTTGAGTCCACTGCTGCGTCTGCGCTTGTTGCTGAGCTCGTCGACTTTGCTGCTCGCTGTCGTCTAGACTACGCGGCCGGTCTTGTTGCTGAGTCTGCGTCTGTCTGTCCTCCGTCCGTCGGGGGTGAGTGTGCTCTTGGCACGGACGTCCTTGAGGACAGGCAGGAGGAGTTCCGGTGTCTGGCTGCTGCTTCACCTCATCTCGCGTCCGTACTACTTGCCCCTGAGGGAGACCCGGATGCACTAGACATCCCGACTCCGCGCTCTTACGCGGAGGCCGTAGAGGGTCCCTACTCCTCTCAGTGGCAGGCAGCTATGGATGCAGAGATGGCGTCCTGGAAGTCCACAGGCACCTACGTTGACGCGGTTCCCCCTCCTGGGGCGAACATCGTCAGTGGCATGTGGATCTTCAGGGTGAAGCGGCCGCCGGGCTCTCCACCCGTCTTCAAGGCGCGGTACGTCGCTCGTGGCTTCAGTCAGCGGCAGGGAGTTGACTACTTTCAGACCTTCTCTCCCACCCCGAAGATGACCACTCTTCGGGTGCTGCTGCACATAGCCGCTCAGCGCGACTACGAGCTCCACTCTCTTGACTTCAGTACTGCTTTCTTGCAGGGTAGCCTGCACGAGGAGATCTGGCTGCGCCGTCCACCTGGCTTCACTGGGACTTTTCCTCCTGGCACCCAGTGGAGCCTCCGACGGCCAGTCTACGGTCTCCGCCAGGCACCGCGTGAGTGGCACGACACACTGAGGACTACGCTTGCGGCTCTTGGGTTTGCTCCCTCTACTGCTGACCCGTCGTTGTTTCTGCGCACCGACACTTCTTTGCCGCCGTTCTACGTCCTCGTGTACGTCGACGACTTGGTCTTTGCCACAGCTGACACTGCTGGACTAGCCTACGTGAAGTCCGAGCTGCAGAAGAGACACACGTGCACAGACCTGGGTGAACTGCGCAGCTACCTTGGCTTGCAGATCACTCGGGACAGAGCACGCCGCACCATTACCTTGACTCAGTCACACATGGTGCAGCAGGTCCTTCAGCGCTTCGGCTTCACGTACTCCTCGCCTCAGGCCACTCCTCTGTCTACTCGCCACTCGCTCTCAGCTCTGCCTTCGGATGAGTCCGTAGAGTCGAGTGGCCCGTACCCAGAGCTTGTTGGCTGCCTCATGTACCTGATGACCTGCACACGACCTGACCTTGCATACCCTCTTAGCATTCTTTCACGCTATGTTGCTCCTGGGAGACACCGACCAGAGCACATGGCTGCAGCGAAGAGGGTGTTGCGCTACTTGTGCAGTACGTCGGGCATGGGGCTAGTGCTTGGAGGGCGGAGTCCAGTGGTCCTCACTGGGCACGCGGACGCTTCTTGGGCAGACGACCAGGCTACACAGCGGTCGTCGCAGGGTTACACCTTCAGTCTTGGTTCCGGCTCTGTCTCGTGGCGGGCTACTCGCTCGTCCTCTGTTCTCAGCTCCAGTTGTGAGGCTGAGATCTACGCCGGGGCCATGGCTGCACAGGAGCTTCGCTGGCTCACCTACCTGCTGACTGACCTTGGAGAGCCGCCTCGTTCTCCTCCAGTGTTGTACGTAGACAACAAGGCCATGCTGGCCTTGTGTCGAGAGCAGCGCTTGGAGCACAGAACGAAGCACATTGCTCTCCGTTACTTTCTTGCTCGTGAGCTGCAGCAGCGTGGTCAGTTGCGACTTGCGTACGTGGCCTCTGAGGCCAACACTGCTGATGTGTTCACCAAGGCACTTGCGCCTTGTGACCATCAGCGCTTCTGCACCCAGCTGGGTCTTGTACCTGTCTTGCCTCACTTGCTCTCTTCTTGACCTTGCTTGTACTGTCACATATATATACCTGCTCTTGCTTGTCTAGCTCTATATATATATGTGTACTCCTGCATGTGAACTGGCCCTGTTGCCCTGTCGTTGTGCTCGGACTGTGTGGTGACTTTGTGATCCACCCTGAGCTTGCTCTGCTTTGCTTGACTGGTCTTGTGACCCCTTGTTCTCCCCCACTTTGCCTATGGGGGTGTGTCAGAACATATATATAGCTTATGCTGTTGTGTAGGCTATAGTGGGGTATCCCATAGGGGGTACAACCCAATTAGGGTTTCCCATATGTACTCACTTCATTCATAGTTCATTCATTCTCGTTCTACTTTTCTCACGTAATGAGGTCAGCGACTGTGGCAAAGGCGGCTAGGTCAGGGAACAGGTACGGCAGCATGAGGCGGCTAAGGGCAGCAGTGGCAGGGGAGGAGTAGCGCGCAACAACAGTGTCGTACAGGGTCTTAGCGGTCTTGTACTGACTAAAGTGCGCGCGCTCAGTAGACGGCAGGTGACTACGCACAGCAAGACGGGCAGCAGCATCGCGCGTGGTCCACTGCGAGCGAACAGCACTGTCAGCATCGGCAGCAGGTGCAGCAGAGGCGCCAGACGTGAGATAAAAAAGTGAGACTCCGTCCTTGCTATCACACTGCAGAAATAGCTGCAGATCATCGACCCAGACCTCAAAATTGACCGCTCGACCCTCAGCATCGAAGGTAAGGACATTAGGGCTAGCCATGACAGTAGGAGCAGCAGCAGTAGCAGCAGGAGCAGCGCGACTCGGCAGGGCGGCGCGGCTCGCAGGGGCGGCGCGGCTCGGCAGGGCGGCGCGGCTCGGCAAGGCGGCGTGGGTGCGGCGGTGCGCTTACCAGCGGCGGGAGAGGAGGGTAGAGGCCGCAACTGGTGGGGCAGGGCCGTGGCGCGCCGGCAGGGTAGGGGCCGCGACAAGGCGGCAGGGCAGGGCGAGCTCGGCGGCAGGTCAGGGCCGCGTCAGGGCAGCACGGCAGTGCCGCGACGGCGGGGCCGCAGCGGCGACGACAGGAAGGGCCGCAGCAGTTGCCGGCAGGGCCGCGACGGCAGGGCAGCAGGGCCGCGACAGCTCCAGGCAGGGCCGCTACGGTAGGGAGGTAGGGCCGCGACGGCAGGACAGCAGGGCCGCGACGGCAGGGCAGGGCCGCGACGGCGATCATGCAGGGCCGCGACAGCAAGGGCCGCGACGGCAGGCGGCCGCGTCACCAGGGGCTGCGACGGCAGGGGCCGCGACGGCAGGGGCCGCGACGGCAGAGGCCGCGACGGCAGGGGTCGCGATGGCAGGGGCCGCGCCGGTAGGTGCCGCGATGGCAGAGGCCGCGATGGCAGAGGCCGTGACGGCAGGGGCCGCGACGGCAGAGGCCGCGACGGCAGGGGGGGGGCGCAACGGTAGGGGCCGCGACGGAAGGGCCGCGACGGCTCTAGTAAGGGCCGCGACGGCAGGGCAGGCGCACGGGGCGCAGGTAAGGCAGGCGCGAGGCGCGCGACAGGGGCAGGAGCTGTATTTGTCAGGTCAAAGGTCGCTGACCTTTGACTTTCGCGTAACCTCCAGCAGTTACTTTTCTTCTTCAACCTCCGATGGTTGACTCGCCGATGCTTCGTTGTGCTTCGCTTCGTTTACGACTTAGTGTTTCGACACAGCAGAAGCGCTTTAAATCACTTGTTTCCAACACTCCCCTTTGCTTCTGGAGTGTCGCTGCTAGTGACGTGGCTTTGTTCAGTCAGCAGCATGCAGTACTCGAACTTCTGTTTTCCGAGCTTCTTGGTCAAGCAATCGGATGCCATCTCGGACGTGGGACAGTAGGACAGCTCGAGCCTTCCCTTCTCAATCTTGTCTTTCGCGAAGAAATATTGTAAGGCGATGTGCTTCGTCCTGTTCGCGAATCCATTCTTGTTGGCGATGCGAATTGCTGACTGATTGTCGCAAAACAGGGAGAAGCTGGGTAACTGGGCCAGTTTCGCTTCTTCCAGCAGTTCGCGAAGGTACAGTCCTTCCTTGGTGGCTGAGCAGAGTGCAATATATTGTGCTTCAGCTGAGGAGAGAGCAATTAGTTCCTGCTTGCTCGACTGCCACGAGATGGGCCCGATAGGTTGGAGTCGGTAGATATAGCCGGTGCGCAAGCGCCTGTTGTCAGAGTCGCCAGCGTGGTCAGCGTCGACGTAGCCGATTAGCTTAGGCGTCGTAGTTCCGGTCTTCTGGTAGGTTAGTCCGATCGTCGGGGTGCTGACGAGGTAGTGCAGTGCGCGGTCGAGCTCCGCCATGTGCTCTGCTTCGGGTTTCTTGAGGTAGGTGGCGAGTTGGCTTGCGGAGTACGAGAGGTCCGGTCGGCAGGTGACAGCTGCGAAGAGCAGACATCCTAGCTTTCGTTGGTAGTCGCGTATGCCGGCGGGCTTGAGCAGAGCGGAGGCTTCCTTGTGACTTCCGGCGGTGTAGCAATATGGTGTGGAGATAGCAGTTGGGGTGAGTCCGAAGCGCTTAGCGATGGTGTCGGCGTATTTCGCGGCGCTGAGGTAGATCGCGTTTTCCTCTTCTTGGATGTTGAGGCCGAGGTATTGTGTCACGGTAGACGAAACCGTGAGCGTGAGGTCCTGCTGCAGCTCCCCTTCGAACCAGGTCGTGATGCCGTCGGTCTAACCGATGTAAAGCAGATCGTCCACGTAGACGATGAGAAGAATGTAGTCAGTGCCTTTTGTGAGCCGATACATGCCCTGGTCATGCAGTAGCTTACGGAATCCGATGCGGATGAGTCGGGTGTGTAGGTACTGCTGCCATAGTCTCGGAGCTTGTTTAATGCCATACAGAGACTTCAGTAGTTGACAGACTTGGTTGGGGTATGCGTTGGAGCCGTGTGGTTGCTCGACGAAGATCTCAGCATCGACAGGTGCGTAGAGAAATGCGTTGGCGACGTCGATTTGACGTAGCTTCTTCTTCTTCATGGCGGCTATCGCGAGGAGAATCCGCAGAGAGGTGTGTCGGCTGACCGGCGCGAACGTTTCGGTGAAGTCCCGTCCGTGCTCTTGGTCGAAGCTGCGTACCACCCAGCGCGCCTTGAACTTGTCGATGGTGCCATCTGCTTCGGTTTTCACACGGAAAACCCATTTTTCGGTGAGTACCGTTTTGTTACGAGCCACGCCAATGGGAACAATTTTCCAGGTGTTGCGTCCTTCCAGCGCCTTCAACTCCCTGTCCATGGATTCGCGCCATTTTTCCTTATGCTCCCCCCCCCAGAGCCTGCTGAACCGTGGCAGGCTCTTTAGGAGGCATCGTGCCGTGGACTGCGGTGACGAGGCCGAGTATCTGGAGTCCACTCTGTGTGTAGCGGGGGAGATTTGCGTCCGCGGGATAAGCTGCTTCGTCTCCGGCTTCTGGATCAGGTAAGAAATTGGGTCCTATGCGTTCTGCTTCGTTGGTGCTGACTCGGGCGGGTGTAACGTAACCAGTGTCGGCGAAGTCGTAGAAGACTTCGGCGTTGATGCTCTCGCGAGGGTTGTCGTCGTCCATTGGGATGTCCACCGAACAGTAGGGAAGAGGTCCGGCTTCTTCCGAAGCTCCGTCCATGGTCTGCTCGTCCAGGTCAGCTTCATCTTCTGCCGAAGCGAAAGCTCGGTACCCACGAAATCCGCCTGTGACATCCCGTGAGGTTTCCAGGTTGTACAGGTATGTTGGAAGAGTGAGACGTTCGTAGAAAATGACATCACGTGCTGCCACTGTTTCCTTTGTGTTGATGTCGAAAATCTTCCATGCGTTGTAATGTTTTTCGATGCCCAGGTGCAGCCCCCATTGTGCGCGTTGGGAGAATCGACCGGCGCGTGCAGCTGGGGGTCGGTACTGTACCATGCAGCCGAGCACTCGTAACATTTTTATGTTGCCCAACTTTCCGGTCCACAGCAGATGCGGTGATGCGTTGTTCGGGAGTGATGATGACGAAAGCAAGTTGTGCAGCATGACAGCGTGGTCCATCGCTTCGGGCCATTGGTGGTTGGGTAGCCGCATGCCACGTAACATCTTGCGCATGGTGTTCTGGAGGGTCCTGTTCATCTTTCTGTCACGCCTTGCTGTTGGTGAGCGTAGGGAAGGGAGAGGAGTCTCTTGATGCCTCTCTCCGCCAGGTACTGTGTGAACCTCTGTGATGTGTATTCTCCTCCCCCGTCTGACTGGAAACTTTTCAGCTTCACTCCTGATTCTCGTTCTGCTACTGGAAGCCAGGCGACGAAAGCTTCGAAGGCCATGTCGCGGCTTGGGAGATTGAGATGCCATACAAATCGTGTGGCGGCGTCGATGAAGGTGATGACGTAGTTGTATGCTCCTTGACCCGGTTCACGGTTGTACAGTATATCGCTGTACACTTTCTCCAGAGGTGCGTATGCTGGTGCGCACGGGTTGTGATGCGAGACGAACGGCTGATGCGGTAAGTCGGCTTCGGGGCAGGTGAGGCATGTTCCGCGCACCCGTTGGAGATCTCTGCCATCGGGTAGAAGTAGGGAATCTTTATCGAGTACTCCTCCTCTTATCGTGTTGTTTAACGTTGTGTTGCTTGGGTGTCCCATTCTTGCGTGCCAGATGTCTTCACCAGCGCGATGTCCGGGTGAGCGCCTGTACAAGTCGGAGTTGGTGTAAAAGCCGGCGGTAAGGTTGGCGCTTCTATGGACTTCTCGTGGAGTGGGTGTCAGCTGCTGCGCGGGAGTCGGTGGAGTATCGTCGTCGATTGGAACTGGTGCCGTTGAGGGGCTTGCGGTTGTTGTCATGATTAGTGTTGTCTCTGCTGCTGTCGATGTTGTCTCTGCTGCTGCCGATGATGTTTCTGTTGCTGCCGATGTTGTCTCTGCTGCTTGTTGAATTGTTGCTAATGCTCGTGTTCGTTCTGCCTCAGGTACCGTGCTCGAGTACCAAAAGCCGCCGGGGCTAAAGCCGGGGTCAAGATCGGGTGGGTGTGTCCAGGAAGTGAAGTTGACAATGGCGTCGCTGTCGACAGTGCCAAGGTCTGGAACGAAGTCGAGGACGAAGACATAGTTCTTCAACACCTCTTTTCCGTTGTAGAGTCCGCCTTTCCCGTGATACAACTTGAACTCCTGGGTGGTGCTGTCTGCTTCGAGGTGAATGCCTTTCGCCATCAGTTGACTGACACTCAGTAAGTTGTAGCCGAGTCTCTCTGCTATTAAAACTTTTGACATTTGCAGTATGACGTTGGTCTCTCGTGACTTAAGTTGAACTACGCCCTGTCGTCGTGTGCGCAGGTTCTGATTGTTGGCGACGGTGATGACGACTTCGCGCTGAAGTTGGTGTTCCCGTTGGACGAAGCGACCCGAGGAACACATATGTTGTCCGCAGCAGCTGTCCAAGAACCAAGTGTCTTTCCCAGACAGCTCACTCTGGGCGATGGCTGCGTATGTCGGGTTCGGCTCCAGTGTCTCGCGGCGAGGAGTGCTTTCGTCAAGTTGTTCTTCAGGTGAGTAGTACGGTGGTGACTCAGTGATGCAGGAGTCTGACAGTCTTGCCATGCAGCTCACGATGTTTCTTGTCCCTTGTGCAGGTTGCGTTGTTGTCGAGGCTTGAACTTGAGGAGTGGGATGCGCTTGTGTTGAGGTGACTTGGCTGCTTGAAGGTCAAAGTTGTCGTTGTGGTGTCGTTGACTGCCGCAGACTTGGACAGTGTGTACGGGGGTGTCCAGACGTCTTGCAGAGATGACAGAATGGTGGTACGTGCTGCTGCTGCTGTTGTTTATTCTGTCGGTTGGAGTTGTTGAAGCGCCGTTGGGTGTGGAATGTGAATTCAGGTACTGATGTCTTTCTCTTGTGTCGTTTCTCGTGCATGTCCATGTCTTGTTGTTCGGCATGAATTTCGGCGCAGAGTGCCGCTTCGGAGATCTTCCCGTGAGCTCGGAGTATGGCGCGGGTGGAGCGCCAGTGAGGACCAAGGCCGGAGATGACGACTGTGACGAAGGCTTCTTCAGATATCGATCCTCCGCATCGAAGGAGTTTGTCGCGCAATTCGCGACAGCGGCTGATATACGCCATCCCTTTTTCGCCTGGTTTCATTTCCACTGTTGTCAGCTGTGCCATTAACCGACTCCGATTGACGCTGTCTGTTGCTTGATACAGGTTCTTCAAATGGTTGTACGCGAGCTCGGCAGAGTTGCCGTATCCCCGATAAGACCGGATGTTCTGCTGCTGGTTTGAAGTTATGTTCCTCAGCAGGATCGTGTATGCCATCATTGACTGATACGTGTACTGCTGCTTGTCGTATTGCATTCCGTGTGTTGGGTATGGCAGGGACCCGTCGAAGAATCCGAGAATCTGCGCGCCTTCCATCATCAGCTCAAATTCGAATGCCCAAGTATAGAAGTCCTTCCCGTCGAAAGGTGTTGATGTCTGAAGTTTCAAAACGTGCGCGAACTGTGATTGAACCTGAAGTGCATCCAATGTTTTCTCCTGTCCAGGTTGAGGCTGCTGGTGCGGCATGAAGCTGATCGAGCCACGTTGAGGCTCATACGGAGCGAAGGTGGGTTGCTGCTGGTTTCCGCGCGCATAGGATGAACCGTCGAGGCTCATGGGCGTAACGTCGTTGTTGTTGTTGCTGATGTTTGACTGCGCAGGTGCCGCTTGCTGGTGTTGTTCGTAGAAGGACATGAAGGAGAAGAATTTCTCCATCATGCTTGGGTCGAAGCCCGTCGCTTGGTTCGCGGGAGTCTCAGTAGACTCAGCTGCTGGTCTTGTTGCTGTACCTCCCTCTGTCTGTAGGCCAGAGGCTGGAGGTGGAGTAGGAGTAGTGCCGGGAGAGCCGTTAGAGGAGCTTCTCTCCTTCTGTGTTGCCATGCCTTCTCATGTTGTAGGAGTTGAAACGGAGTGGAGTTTTGCCTTGTTAGCTCTGATACCATGTTGGGCTTAGAAAAGCCCTTAGGGTCTTTTGCAAGGCTAAACTCTGAGTAGGAATGTTGTAGTTGCGGAAGCGTTTCAAATGATGAGTATTGAACCACCTTGCGCTAGTATGTGAGGGCAAGATAGATTGATTAAAACAAAGAGATACAAGGATTTATAAGAGTACAAGGAATATGAAGAGATACAGCTAATAACCATTTTACTGTTGCTGTTGCGGTTCGATACAGTGACGACTCGGGCAACTGCTCAATAACGAGTCAGTTGTTTGTCCTTGCTGTCGCGCTGTATTTGTCAGGTCAAAGGTCGCTGACCTTTGACTTTCGCGTAACCTCCAGCAGTTACTTTTCTTCTTCAACCTCCGATGGTTGACTCGCCGATGCTTCGTTGTGCTTCGCTTCGTTTACGACTTAGTGTTTCGACACAGTAGAAGCGCTTTAAATCACTTGTTTCCAACAAGGGCAAGGCAGCGCAAGGGCGCTCCGGGCAGGTTCGAGCGGATTTGGTGGGCCCTAAAAAAAACTAACCGTGTTCCTGCTCTGAAACCATGTCGAGAGAACTGGGAATGGTGAATGACTAGGAACAAGGAGATACAAGTAGTAAACTCTAACTGGGGTTGTACTCTATAATGAGCACCTCAGTGTAGCCTAGCAGAACTAAGAACATACAAATATGTTTTGACAATAACAATTATAGCGAACGAGAAACCGGTGCGCGCGAACTAGTTAGTGCGATGTTGGCAGCGAGGTTCGGGCTAGTCCCGAAGCGTAGGCCGACTCAGCCGAGTCCAGCAGTGCGAGCAGGGCTGATTTTATCAGGGTAATTACCCTGATTTCAGGGTGATTTCAGACTTGTCACCTTGTGGTCCCTGTAATTTCAATCTTTTAGCCTTTTGAACCCTGATCCATTCAGAGTATTGCTTTAGCGGACCCTGAAATTTCGTGTACACTCTCAGTGTAGTGTTCTTATGGACCCTGTCAATACAGAATACGCGTCCCTTGGACCCTGAATGCGATGTTAGCGGGACGACGCTTCCCCGAAACTTCGTCCCTATAACCCCCCATGTGCGTAATCATTTGGGGCCCCATGATTTCGCGTTCCTGATATGGGGCCCCATCATTTTGCAGAAAAGTGCAGCCCGATTGGTCCAGGGTGGCAGAACTCGATATTGGTCACACACACCGCACGTGCCAGGCGACGAGAGTCGCCTGGGGCGATAAACAAGAAAGACTTGGTGCAACAACTCACATGCGTCTGCATCGAGCGTTCACGCGACAATTTCCAACGGCCACCGGCTCCCATGGCACGGTCGAAATTGCATTGTGCCATTGACTGGCGCGCCAGTTGATGTGCACATTTTTTTTGTCGCGTGCGTCATTGGCCTTTGTGGGCGTGCCAAAATGTCCGCACGATTGGGTTCCATGACAGTAAAAAACGACTGTCGTTCTGACGTTCGGAGGCAGGAAAGTTAACGTGAGGAAGAACCGCACGACACTCACCTCCCAACTCATTCGACGTCCACATTCACCCCCCCCTTTGCTGCCATGCCACAGGCACGTGCTCTGTGCACTGTTGCAACTAACCCTGATCTCGTGCTATGAACCCTGACGAATCAGAGTGACTCGTTGTTGAACCCTGAGCAATCAGGGTAGCGTACTTCCGAAAAATGTGCACCCATAATACATGGGGAATTTTTTTCCCAGATTCAGGGAGGCCAAATATGAAACGTCAGCCCTGAGTGCGAGGTTTGGCAAAAGTGACGTGCGAATGTGGCGAACACCGTTAGCAGTAACGGGCGAAGAAACGGTTTGTCTTGTACGCATTATTGAGGTGCGCAGTAAGGAATCGGAAAATTCCTTACACCGACACATTACAGTCACCAACAATATTGAACTACATTTATGAAGAGGAGTTTTTAAATGTTGAGGCTTGTTTCACATTTCAGTAGTCGTAGTCAGAAGATGTACGCTAGATTACCGTACTTAAAATAGTTTCTAGAAGCCTAGTTATTGTGATGAGTTTCTGAATTCACGGAATGTTAACGAATTCGTTTTCGACATAATTTGTCTCGTTATAACGAACCCTTTCGGTACGGCGTACGTGCTCCCCAAGACACACCTGCTTGGACTAGTCAACCCTACAATCCCTCATCCAGCACAGCTCTTTTTCTCTCCTCCACAATTCTCTCTTCCCGCCATAAATTTCTAGGGGGAGTTAGCTGTGTTGGGTGTTATCCGTGATCGAACCCGCGATCATCCAGGCCGGTCGCTAGTGAATTAGACTCCTCATCTGTCGGTGGCTTCCGTACCGCATTTCACATTCGCACACGGAATGTCTCGAAATTGATCGCTGGCAAGGCGATTCGACGCGAAATCACGTCCATCCAGATTTGACCTAATATAAAAGCAGAGGCATATGGATCCTTTCATCAACCACTTGTTCTGGATAGTGAAGATTCTTACCGCTCCCCCTGAGTACCGTGCCTGGACGCTCTCGAATATACCCTGTCTACATTACGACTTTGGTTAGAATCAGCATCCGAGGCATCTACGATCCCCGCTTCCGCTCTCCAATCGGTTGCTCGCTGTCCTCCGCTCTCACCGGCCAGCTTTCGCGTTCAGCGACGTCACGCCAGGCGGCATCATGCCTTCCACGCGGCGCTTCCTGCTTCTCGCACTGCTTGCGCTCGTCGCCACGGCCAGTGAGTCGCATTCACTCGTCATTTCACAGGGTCCATTTCTTCTCGTCATGGCGTTCGTTCTGTCGTATGACGAGGCCCGTTCCGACAAATATGCTAATCCTCGCACCACCATCGAGCATACCTTTTTGTTTTTGTTTTTTTTTCATCTCGACCCGGGCTCATGGCCGTCCTGTTCCATCATCCTCCCCTCACCGCCTTCCCTTCCCTTCAGTCCTCGCGGAAGCCGCCGGCAAGACCCGCTCACAACCGACGGCTGGCGAAGCGAAGGCCAAGGTTGCTACTAGCACTAAGCGGGCGAGCAGCTCGGGGGCGAGCGGATCAACTCCGTCTGGAAAGAAGCCACCCCGCTCGCAGCAGCCGGCAGGGCAGACGGCTGGCAGCAAGCGGCAGAGGCAGCAAGAAACGATGGGCGTGAAGCAGCAGAGATCGGTTGATGGTCATGCGGCAGCGAACGGAACTCGTGGGACGGGAGGGAAGGGGCACGTTGTGAATGGCACGAGGCACGTGAATGGCACGAGGCCGCAGCGGGGTGGTGGTGCTGCTGGTGGTGGGCTGCGCAAGGAGGGCGGCGGTGCTGTTGGCGGGCGTGGCGGGCGAGGAGGCAGTGTGATTGGTGAGTGCGAATGCGTCATTGCACCACCACATGCTGCTGACGTCTTATTGGCTACTTGTGACCACCACATGCACCTGTTATGTTCAGTCATTGCTGCAGCCTGTGGCAAGGCGGTTGAGTTGACGCGTTGCTTGTGCGTGGCAGGTGTGGTGGGCGCGCGGATGAGTGGCGAGCAGATGGTGGGGTCAGCAGGCATGGCGAATGCCACAGGGCGGCTGGAGTTGAGGCTTGTCAAGTGAGCGCCGCTGCCTCTCCTTCTCTCTGCCACCACCCGAGTCTCCACCCCTCCCTGCACTTGCATCTGAGCCCTCGTTCCTCTGCTACTTACACTCCGTCTCACCCCTCATGTGTTGACCCTCCTGTGTTGACCCTCCCTCTTCTCTCCTCACCCCCCTTCCCCACTCCCCATCCCAGGACGGCCACTGACATGGACGTGCACCTCCGCGTTCCCCCAGGGGGCTGTGCGCGGGCAGATGGCCAACATGACCCGCGGGGGGAAGTAGCAGCGGGGAGAGAAGGGGGCGTTGAAGGGCAGATGTGCAACTTGACACGTGGTTGACAGATGGACAGATGGAAGAGGACGGGAGTTGCGAGGTGGGAGAAGGAGAGGGGAGGAGCCGCAACTGCTGCTGTGCACGAGATGTTAGAAACATGCTGCTGGAATAGGAGATGCTCAAAACACACGCCTACCACTGCCTTCGCACATTCTCCTACGTTTCTCTAGGACACACGTGTCTGTGAGGAGGAAGGGAATGACATTAGGTAGGAGTTGTCAGGTTGTGTGGCGTTTCTTGGGTGATTCGATAGACCAATGGCTGCGGAGCTTGTTGCAAGTTGCAAGCAATTTATACGGAAGATACTGGTAGAGGACCCAAGGGTTTAAGCAGGGTATCCCAATCTTATGTCTTGACATTGTAGTCACCATATCTAATCACTTGCTGGTGTAAGAGTGTGTTCTTACAGCCTCTCATCAGGCTCGCCTCAAACCAGGCTCTCAATAAGTGAACACCAGAATGAATTAACTGAGGTTGATGGAACATACGTAGTACAAAACCCTATACCCCTTACTGTGTGCCCCACTATAGACCAGCAAGCATATAAGTAGTTTTGACACACCCACATAGGCTAACTGGGGGACAACAAGAAGGAGCAAGGAACACAAATGGTCACAAGTGTTAGAATCTAAGTGAGAGAATGAATGATGAGACTAGCAACAAGGGTGATACAAATGTGGAACCCTAATGGGCTATACCCCCTAGTGAGTACCCCAAGATAGCCTACAGTGATATATAACATTTGACACACCCCCCTTGGCTAAGTGGGGGACAACAAAACGGTCACAAGACCAGTCAAGAGAAGCAAACAAAGCAAAGATCAGGGTGGATCTCAAGATCACCACGCAGTCCGAGCACAAGCAAGTGGCCACAAGGCCAGTTCACATGCAGAGTTTATAATAGCAATTGCAGTACACTGATCACAACCTAGCAAGTGTAAACATGCAGGTATAATCATCTATATCAGAGTACAACAAGTGCAAGGCAAGATCAAGAGACAAGAAGGTGAGGTAGAGTGGGCACAAGCCCAAGAGTAGTGCCGAAACGCTGGTGATCACAAGACCCGAGGGCCTTGGTGAAGACATCAGCAGTGTTGGCCTGTAAAGCCACGTACGAAAGGCGAAGCTGACCACGCTGCTGCAGCTCTTGTGCGAGGAAGTAACGAAGCGCAAGGTGCTTCGTTCTGTGCTCCAGTCTCTGGTCCTGACACAAAGCAATCATGGCCTTGTTGTCGACGGACAGAACTGGAGGAGAACGAGGCCGCTCACCCAAGTCGGTCAGCAGGTAGGTCAGCCAGCGGAGCTCTTGTGCAGCCATAGCCCCAGCGTAGATCTCGGCCTCACAGCTGGAACTAAGTACAGAAGACGAGCGAGTGGACCTCCACGAGACAGAACCAGTGCCAAGGCTGAAACTTTAACCCTGTGTCGACCGGTGAGTCGTCTGGTCGTCAGCCCAAGAAGCGTCTGAGTGACCAGTGAGAACAACTGGACCCTGTCCCCCAAACACAAGCCCCATGCCTGATGTACTGCACAAGTAACGCAGTACCCTCTGTGCAGCTGTCCAGTGCTCCTTCCTGTGTCTACCGGGCGCAACGTAGTGAGCAAGGAGGCTGAGAGGGTACGCGAGGTCAGGTCGTGTGCACGTCATCAAGTACATGAGGCAACCCACAAGCTCTGGATAGACACCACTCGGCTCTACGGACTCGTCCGAAGGTGGAGGTGAGAGCGAGTGGCCTGTAGGCAGAGGAGTAGGCTGTGGCGAGGAGAACTGGAAGCCGAATTGCTGAAATACCTGCTGCACCATGTGTGACTGAGTCAGGGTGATGGTGCGCCGTGCTCTGTCCCGGGTGACCTGCAAGCCAAGATAGCTCCGCAGCTCACCCATGTCAGTGCGGGTGTGTCTCTCCTGCAGCTCCGCCTTCACTAGGGCCAGTGCCCCAGTGTCAGCAGTAGCAAAAACCAAGTCGTCGACGTACACGAGGACGTAGAACGGCGGCAGAGAAGTGTCTGTGCGCAGAAACAGCAAAGGGTCAGCAGTCGAGGGAGCGAAACCAAGAGCCGCAAGCGTAGTCCTCAGTGTGTCGTGCCACTCACGGGGCGCCTGACGCAGACCGTACACTGGCCGCCGGAGGCTCCACTGGGTACCCTCAGGAAACGACCCAGTGAAACTACGAGGGCGGCGTAGCCAGATAGCCTCGTGAAGGCTGCCCTGCAAGAAGGCTGTCGAGAAGTCGAGGGAGTGCAGCTCGTAGTCACACTGTGCTGCAACGTGCAGTAACACCCAAAGAGTGGTCATCTTCGGGGTGGGTGAGAAGGTCTGGAAGAAGTCGACCCCTTCACGCTGACTCAAGCCTCGTGTAACGTAACGCGCCTTGTAGGCAGGCGGAGAACCCGGTGGCCGCTTCACCCTGAAAATCCACATGTCATCGACTATGTTTGCCCCAGGTGGGGGAACTGCGTCGACGTAGGTGTCTGTGGACTTCCAGCAAGCCATCTCTGCGTCCATGGCTATCTGCCACTAAGAGGAGTACGGACCCGTGATTGCGTCTGCGTAAGAGCGCGGGGTCGGGATGTCCAATGCATCCGGGTCTCCCTTAGGGCAAAGTAGCTTGGACGCGAGATGAGGTGCAGCGGCTGCTAGGCACCAGCTCAAACTGCCTGTCCTCAAGGACGTCACAGCCAAGGGAAAGCTCACCCCTGACGGACGGAGGACAGGAAGAGTAAAAAACAAGACTCACAGCGTAGTCAAGGCGGCACAGAGCAGCAAAGTCAACAAGCTCAGCGACTAAGGCAGACGCAGCAGGAGACGAAAATGCAGGGTCAGTCACAACTGTGGCAAGAAGACGAGTGACAGTCGGACTGACAGCACGAACAAAGTCAGACTCAGGGTCAGGAACATGAGGAAGAGAAGACGCAGGAGGCGACTGCAGGACAACACGCTGTGGAACAGAGGAAGGACAAAGTGCTATGATGTGCGTGCCTGGGACAGGTGGAGGACGAGGACAGGCAGCACGACGAGTACGGACAGGCGTGACAGGACGCGACGCAGGCTCTCTACTCTCAGTGAGGGACTCTGTCACCGCAGTGTAAGGAGTAGGAGCAGGCAGTGGGGAGTGAGGCAGTAACTGTGGCTGAGACTGGTCAGGCGATGGAAACAGTAACGGAGGAGTAGTGCAACAGGGAAATCAGAAACAGCAGGCGGGAGACTGAGAAGGTGACGGAGCGCAGACGGCTGCTGCTGAGTAGTCACACCCCCAGCACCTCCATCTCCAGTAGTAACAGCACCCCCAGGACCAGCACCTCCAGCTCCACCACCGGGGCTGCCCCACGGGACAGCCCACTCGCGAAGCTGCCGCGGTGAGAGCGACTCCTGCCGACTGGCACCAGGACCTCTAGCACCACGGACTCCAGTACCTCCAGTAGCACCTCCAGGGTCAGCACCTCCAGTGCCAAAACCTCCAGCACCTCCAACTCCGGTAACTCCAGGAGCACCTCCAGGGTCAGTACCTCCAGCACCAGTACCTCCAGTACCTCCAAATCCTGTAGCTCCAGTAGCACCTCCAGTGTCAGTACCTCCAGTACCAGTGCCTCCAGCACCTCCAACTCCAGAAACTCCAGTAGTACCGCCAGCTCCAGCACCTCCAGCTCCGCCACCGGGGCTGCCCCACCGGAAAGCCCACGCACGATACTCCTGCGGCGAGAGGGTCTCCAGCCGCAGCACTCCCGGCAGTGGGGACCTGCGGGTCCAAAGTGTGGCGCCCCCAGCAGTGGCTCAGCTAGCAGTGGGCGAGACGTCGGCCCCTGCGGGTACCGGGCCCTGATAGGCCCTGGTGCTGGCACTACCTGCTGGAGTCCTTACCACTCTGCGTCCAGCTGCTACCGTCGACTCGACAATCTCCACCGTGAGCGTTTTGATCCTCACACTATTACACCGCACTGGCCCTCGCGTCTTCGCCAGCGCACTGCTGCACCAGTTGAGTCTCACTTACCTGGTCTAGGACCTATCCCGGTTGCACGAGTAGAGACATGTGTTTCCATTCTTGGTGCGTGTGTTGTTTCCAGTCCAGGCGCCTCTGAGGGTCTTTGTGTAGGAGCTGCAACTACCACTAGTCTAGCACCAGCCTTTGTCACTGGCTCGGGTGCAACCTCACAGACTGCACAGCTTTCCTTCACCTTAGACTCTGGAGCATCCAGCTGTTTATTTCGCGACTGTACTGACCTCACACCACTGCGCACTCCAGTCAATGTCGCCTTGCCTGACCCCTCTGTGGGACCTGTAGTTGCCCGCAGCACCACCACTCTCCCTTGTTCGGCGGCTCCCTCTGGGTTCCTCACAGGTTACTACACCCCCTCGTTCTCCAGGAACCTGGTGGGTGTCAGTCACCTCCACGACCTAGGTGTAGTCACTACTTTCCCACTGGACGAGCCTGTTGCCTCCTGCACAGTCGGTGCCACTAGGGCCACTCTGGCCACTTTTCACAGGGAGCTGGGCTCTGGACTGTACTCACTACACACTGGGTCCCACCACACAAGGTCAGGTCAGGTCAGGTCACGTCAGGTCAGGTAGCTGCTGTGTCGTGCGACTGTCGGTCCCTCACCCACCCGTCGGTCTTCTGGCACCACCGTCTAGGTCACCCGTCGTTCCCACGTCTCAGTAGGATGGTACGTCACCGTCTGGTCTCAGGTCTCCCAGAGTCGCTTTCCCCGCTTCCTCGCTCGCCAGCGCCGACGTGCACTCCTTGCGTCGAGGGTCGGCAGCGCGCTGCCCCTCACTCCTCCTCGTTCGCCCCCACCACAGCTCCCTTCCAGACCCTGCACTTGGACGTCTGGGGCACCTCCCCGGTCCTTGGCCCACGTGAGGAGTGCTACTTCCTGATTGTGGTGGACGACTACTCTCGCTACACCACGGTTTTCCCCTTGCGGCGGAAGGCCGACGTGCCTACCGTCCTCGAGCCGTGGCTACTAGCGAGGGGTGGCGCCCAGGGCCTGTGTGGGCTCCGCCTACACTCGGACCGTGGTGGTGACTTTTCTTCCACTCGCCTGGAGACGTTCTATCAGGGTCGGGGGATCATACAGTCTTACACGTTACCAGCCTCGCGCAGCAGAACGGGGTAGCCGAGCGACGCATCGGCCTGGTCTTGGAGGTTGCCCGGACCTCCATGTGCCATGCCGGTGCCCCCCCATTCTTGTGGCCTCAGGCAGTCCGCTACGCCGTGCACCAGCTGAACCTGTGGCCCAGTGACGCACGGCCACGGGTGACGCCGGTCTCCCTTTGGACAGGTTCTCCGGGCGTAGCAGCTGACTTCCGTGTCTGGGGTTCTCTGGCTCACGTTCGCGCGCCTGGCGCGAACAAGTTGTCTCCGCGCACTCGTGCCTGCGTCTTTCTTGGCTTCCCTTTGGACGCCTCTTGCTGGGTGTTCTATGACCCACTCACCTACGAGTTCTTCAGTTCCCAGGACGTCACGTTTGACGGGTCAGTCTGTTACTACAGGAGTCATCCCCACCAAGGTACTGAGGTCTTTCCCCCCCCGTTGTTCCTCACCCTTGAGCCCCCCCCAGTCGCCCCGGTAGCCCCCCCCCCCCTTCGCGTCCTGCCCCGTCAGGTGTGTCGCACGTCACTCCGCAGTCGTCCCCCCCGCGGCGTCCAGTCCCTGTCGTGTCTGGGGGTGTGGGAGGTGCAGTTGCGGAGGGTGAGGGTACTTTGGCTGCTGGAGCTGGTGGTGTCGGCTCCGGGGGTGCAGGGGGTGTGGGCGTGGAGGTCACTCCCGTGGAGGACACGGCAGCCTCGACTCGGCGGCCTCGCCCCGCGTCACCCCCTCGCTTCCCGTCCATCCCGCAGTTCCCTCCCTGTTCTTCTCTGCGGCCGGTTGCTGCGGAGCCTGGGGGTGTTCCTGCGGGAGGTACTGGAGGCACCGGGGGTGTCAGAGGTGGAGGTGCTGGTTCTGGGGGTGCTGGAGCTGGAGGCACTGGCACTGTGGCGCCTACACCGCGCACTGTACGTTTCCTGACCCGTGAGCAGCTTCTCCCCCGGTTGGAGAGGGAGGAGAGTGAGCGGTTTGAGAGGACACGGCAGCAGCAGCAACAGCAGCAGCAGCAGCAGTCTCACTCGCAGCGTCAGTAGAGGGTAGAGGAGGAGCCGCAGCCACAGCAGTAGAGAGAAGAGGAGGAGTCAAAGCCGCAGCCGGAGAGAGCAGAGGAGGGGTCACGACTGCGGCAGCAGGTGCAGTTGCAGCCACAGCAGGAGAGAGTACAGGAGGAGTCACGAGTGCAGCAGCAGGTGCACTTGCAGTCGCAGAAGGAGAGAGTAGAGCAGGAGTCCCGCCCTCAGCAGCAGGTGCAGTTGCAAACACAGCAGGAGAGAGTAGAGGAGGAGTCACAGCCGCAGCAGGAGAGGGTAGCGCAGGAGTCCCGATCGCAGCAGGAGGTGCAGCTGCTGCCACAGCAGGAGAGGGCAGAGGAGGAGCCACTGGAGCAGCAGTAGGGGCAGGTGCCATCGCAGCGGACGCCAGGGGAGGCGGAGCAGCAGCGTCTGCGCGACTTGCCCGACCCTGCACCTGTACGCTTGGTTCGTGGTCCTCTACCGTCCCCTCCTGTTCCCCCTGTCGGGTCCCTTTCCTCGTCCCCGTGGACTCGTCGTTCTCCCCTCAGTCGTGCTGTGTCTCCAGAGCCTCGTCGGTCCCGTTACCGTGCGGACGGGCCATTTCACCTTGTTCTCCGCTCTCGTGTTCCACCTCCTCCTGTCCTTCCACAGCCTCCTGATTCTTCTCTCACTGTGTTTCACGACCCGTTGTCCAACTACCTCCGTGCCTCCTGTCCTGTCGTCTCCCGTGTTTTGCCCACGTTGGTCACTCACCCGACTGCCCCCCCGTTGTCTGTCTCGGCTCTTGTTACCACTGTTGATGGCTTTGCCTCTTCCCACCGCCTTGACTACGCCGCTTACCTGGTGAGTGGCCCTGCTCGTTCTCCGTCCTCTGGGGGTGCTCCTGTCTTTCCCCTTGAGGTCCTGGAGGACAGGCAGTTCGAGCTTGGTTTCCTTGCGGCCGTTGTTCCTCATCTCTGCGCCATGCTGCTTGCCCCTGAGGGGGATCCAGACGCCCTTGACATCCCAATCCCTCGCACTCACTCTAAGGCGGTCTCGGGACCCTAGGCTTCGTACTGGATGGCAGTTGAGGAGGCAGAGATGGCATCTTATAGGTCCACAGGCACCTACGTCGACGCCGTACCGCCACCTGGGGCGAACGTTTTCCGTGGCATGTGGCTCTACAAGGTGAAGCGGCCGCATGGAGCACCACCGGTGTTCAAGGCGCGCTATGTGGTGAGAGGCTTCGGTCAGCGAGAGACTTCTTCCAGACCTTCGCTCCCACCCCGAAGATGACCACTCTTCGGGTGTTGCTGCATATTGCAGCAAATCGCGATTACGAGTTGCACTCCTTGTACTTCTCCACCGCGTTCCTTCAGGGGAGCCTGCACTAGCAGATCTGGCTGCGTCGTCCGCCTGGCTTCACTTGCACTTTCCCTCCTGGGACCTAGTGGCAGCTGCGTCGACCGGTCTACGACATGCGTCAGGCTCCCCGCGAGTGGCACGACACGGTTGTTAAGATGTGAGGAGCCATGGATGGCGAGGGAGTTAGTAGGGTCGAAAAAGTTGTACTAGGAAAAAGTGTCGAGGTACATTTGAAAGATAGGGTTGGGAAATCCCAACTGAACCTAGGGCGTGTTCAATGCAGAGACAAACTCAAAGTGAACCTAAGATGAACCAGAAATGAAACTAAGTCTAAAAGTGGCCGAAAAAAATTATAGAAGGCCAAAATGAAATGCAGAGCGAACACTAGCCTACTCCAACACACCCCTAGGCTAGGTGAAGCTCTGGAATAGAACACCTAGCGAACCGGAACACCCCCAGAAGTGGCGAGACGAGTGAGACCAAGCGCGCGGACGTAGAAACGGTGCGGCGCACGAAGGAGGGCCTTGGTGAAAATGTCAGCAAGGTTGGCGTCGGCGGCCACCTTGCAAAGGCAGAGGAAACCAGACTGCACCAGCACGCGCACAAAGAAGTAGCGGACCTCTATATGTTTGGTGCGGGCGTGATAGACAGGATTTTCAGTGAGATGAATCATGCTCGCACTGTCACAGGAAAGCGTCACAGACTGCTGAGAGTGACCAAGCTCAGCAAGGAGAAAGGAGAGCCAGCGAGCCTCTTGAGCTGCCAATGTGCCTGCGTACAACTCAGCCTCACAGGTGGAAAGACAGACAGAGGATAAACGAGTGGAACGCGAGCTGATGAGACCACTGCCAAGAGTAAAACCATAACCCTGAGAGGAGCGGCGATCAGGGCGAGAATCAGCGTAGGAGGAATCACTGTAACCGGAAAGAACGGGGGGAGAAGAGCCACCAAGAGTGAGTGCAAGATCAGATGTAGCGCGAAGATAGCGGAGAACGCGCTTGGCAGCAGCCCAGTGCACGTCAGTGTGGCGACCAAGGCCAACAAAGCGAGAGAGAACACTGAGGGGATAAGCAAGATCGGGGCGAGTGCACATCATAGCATACATGAGGGGCAGTGAGCTGATGGTTAAACGGAAGAGGGGTGGAGACCGGTTTGGCCTGGGACATCTCGAACCGCTGGAGGATGGAGTTGATGTAGAACGACTGAGAAAGAGAGATGGTGCGGGCAGCACGATCGCGACGAATCTCCATGCCAAGATAGTGACGGAGCTCGCCGAGATCCTTGCACAGAAGACGCGCCTGCAGGGCCTTCTTGACAGCAGCCAAATCGGCAGAATCCTCAGCAAGCAGCACCAAGTCGTCCACATAGGCAAGAATGTAAAGCCTGTGAGGGGAAGTGCGAATGAAAAGACTGGGATCGGAGGTAGAGGTCGAGAAACCAAGAGAGTGAAGAGTGGAGGCGAGCTTGGCATGCCACTCGCGGGGAGCCTGCTTGAGGCCATACACAGGGCGCTTCAGCTCCCAAACGGTGCTTGGAGGAAAGGGGCGAGGAAAACCGGCGGGGCGCTCAAGGAAAATGCGCTCATGAAGCTCGCCCTGAAGGAAAGCATTGGAAACATCCATAGAATGGATCTCCCAATCCCAGCGAGCACCTAGGTCAAGAAGGAGGCGAAGGGTGGGGAGACGAGCAGTGGGAGAGTAAGTGGCAAAGTAGCCAATGCCTTCACGCTGGGTAAAGCCTTTGGGGCAATAACGGGCTTTGAAGAGAGGAAGCTCCCCAGGCAACTGCTTGACACGAAATACCCATTTTCCCTTGACAATGGTGGCACCAGGGGGGGGGACAGAGTCGACGTAGGAATTGGTACGAGTGAACGCCTCACACTCAGCAATGATGGCAGCCATCCACTCAGTGGCGTGAAAGCTAGAAACGGCCTCGGAATAGGACTTAGGGATGGGAATGGCGGCAGTGTCGGCAGAGAGAAGAGTGGGTGAATTGCTGAAGTCACCGATGGTGACACAGAGAAGAGGGGAGACAGGGTGAACAGAGAAGAGTTCCTCAAACCGATCTTCAAGAAGATTGGGGTCCTGAGAGGA
Organism: Closterium sp. Naga37s-1; assembly: GCA_947471745.1. Classification (NCBI taxonomy): domain Eukaryota; kingdom Viridiplantae; phylum Streptophyta; class Zygnematophyceae; order Desmidiales; family Closteriaceae; genus Closterium; species Closterium sp. Naga37s-1. Next base: position 1,078,583 of record CANJKZ010000190.1, on the reverse strand, counting down.
AGATAGACGGGTGAAAAGAGCGGAGTGTTGAAAATTGGACATTGCGCGTGTCATGGAGCGAGTGAGGCGCGGAGAGGGTGGGGGAAGGGGAACAGAAGGAAGGGAAGCATTAGGAGGTGACGATGGAGAGGACATGGGAGATGAAGAGGAAGAGGCAGGAGGAGAGTTGCCTGAGGTGACGGCGGAAGGAGGGGCGGAGGGGGCAGGTGGGAGAGGAGGAGCAGGGGCGGGGGGAAGGGGAGGTGGGGAGGGAGTAGCAGAGGGAGCAGCAGAGGGACGCGGATCAAAGTCAAACCAATGGAGAGAAGGAGTAGGAGGGGTGGGAGGGGGAGTGAGGAATGGAGAGCGAGTTTCGTCAAAGATGACATCCTGGCTGCGAATGAGCTGCTGAGAGGAGGGAGCATAGAAAAGGTAGCCAGAACAATCAGAGTTGATGCCAATGAATGCACAGAGCTGCGTCTTAGGAGCGAGTTTCCCACCCTGACGAGCCCGATCAGCTGGATTGACGAGGACATGAGCGACACAGCCCCACACCCGAAGAGGGCGAGCAGAGGGCTGGCGGCCCGTCCAGAGCTGAAAGGGGGTAATGGTGGGGCAAAGGGGATGAGGCCGAAGGTTGGAAATAAGAGTTGCGTGAACAAGAGCATAGCTCCAAAGAGAGCGGGGAGCGGAAGCATGGGTGAGGAGACATCGAGTGATCTCCATGAGAGTGCGATTGCGACGCTCGGCAACACCATTCTGTTCAGGAGAGTGCGGTAGGGTCGAGGTTTGGCGAATGCCATGAGAGGAGCAGTAAGAGGAGAGAGAATGATTAAAGAACTCGCCACCACCGTCGGAGTGGAAATGCGCGACAGGACGCCCGAAGCGAAGGCGAGCCTGTTCAGCCCAACGAATGATGAGGGAAGGGGCGTCAGATTTGGCACGAAGGGGATAGACAGTGGCAAATCGGGAATGGTCATCAACGAGAAGGAGAAAGTAACGATGACCTTGTCGGGAGGCAATTGGGGAGGGACCCCAAAGGTCCATATGCACGAGATCAAGAGGCTGGGGGGAGGCAGAAGGGGAAGAAGGATGAGGAGACTGAGAAAGCTTGGCTTGAACACAAGGAGTGCATAGAGGAGCGGGAGAGGGAGGAAGGGGCGGGAGAGAGGAGGGAAGATCATGAAGCAGCTTCGAATGGACCATGCTGCGAAGGAGAGGGAAGTTTGGGTGGCCGAGACGATGATGGAGAAGAAGGGTAGGTTGGGTAAGAGGAAATGGGTGGAGCGGAAGTAGGGGAAGTGTGATGCGCAGACGAGGGGAGAGAAACACGGAGGGTATAGAGACGAGAGGTAGGGGAAAGGGTGAAACGAGCGAGATGCCGGTCTTGGTAATGAAGATCACAGTAAAGTTCACCTGCGGGGAAACTCGCTCGCACACCAAGGCATTGGAGGGCGGAGAGGGAGAGAAGGTTATGACGACAAGAGGGAACATAGAGGCCAGTGACTGCGCCAGAGGGGGAGGCAGGGCAGGGAAGAGAGGAGGTGCCAGTGCATGTCAGGGCCATGGTCTCCCCAGCTCCATGAATAAAGAGAGGGCGGGGAAAGGAACGAAGAACACCGGCATCACGAAAAACAGAGTCAGTAGCACCACTGTCGAGGACAAAGTCCAAGGTGCGAGGGAGAGAGAGAGCAGCAACCGTAGAGCAGGGATATGGAGAGACAACGCTAGGAGCAGAAGGAAGAAATGGCACGGCAAAGCGAGGGTCCATGAGAGGAGAAGCACCAAGAATGCTAGCATAAGAAGGCATGGTCACACTGAGAGCAGAGGGAAAAGCATCAGCACCAGGAGTCGCGACGGAAAGCGATGGCGGGGCAGGGGACTGGCGACGTTTGGGAGACTGTAGAAACGAGAAAGGAGGAGAGGTCCATGTGGGAGAGAGGGGAGCGGATGACGCATAGGGTAGGGGAAGGAGGGGTAAAGGATGAGGGACAGCAGCAGGAGAGAGAGGGCAGTAGCGGCGAGGAAGAGAGGGAGTCGTGAGAATGGGCGCCATAGGAGGGGAAGGAGACGGAAGCAGAGCACTTGAGGGGAGAAATAAGAGGCGGAGGAATATGGGCGGAGTAGACTGCTGCTGCGCCGCTGAGGGGAGAATTAAGAGGTGGAGGAATATGGGCGGAGTAGTCTGCTGCTGCGCCGCTGAGGGGAGAAACAAGAGGAGGAGGGATAATGGCGGAGTAGTCTGCTGCTGCGCCGATGAGGGGAGAAACAAGAGGAGGAGGGATAATGGTGGAGTAGTCTGCTGCTGCGCCGATGAGGGGGGAAACAAGAGGAGGAGGGATAGCGACGGAGTAGTCTGCTGCTGCGCCGATGAGGGGAGAAACAAGAGGAGGAGGGAGAGCGGCGGAGGAGTCTGCTGCTGCGCCGCTGAAGGGAGAAACAAGAGGAGGAGGGAGAATTGCGTAAGCGTTTGCAGTTGAGCAGTTGAGGGGAGGATATTCAGGAGGAGGGAAGGTGTGGAAGTGCAACAGCTACAAAACACAATCAGCTACCAGCAGCAGCAGATGAAGAGAGGAAAGAGGTGGAGGAAGGGGTGAGATAGTGGAGAGGGAACTAGTGGGAGAGAAGAGAGGAGGAGGATGGTGAAGGGGCGGAATGTGGAAAGGGCAGGGCGCACCACAAGTAGTTGCGAGCTGCAGCAAATGAGGAGAGAAAATGGGAGGAGGAAGAGGTGAGGTAGTGGGGGAAGCACAAAGGAGAGAGGAAAGGAGGAGGAGGGTGAGGGAGGGGGGCGGATTGAGGAAGGGCAGGGCGCGCCGCAAGGAAAGGCAGGCGCGCGCGCTGCCGGACGGTGCGAAACGCGCGCGGCGGCGGGAGCGCAATGCACGCGCGACGGGACGGAGGGGGGGCGGGGGGGGGGGGGGGGGGGGGGGGGGGGGACGGCAGAGCGCGCTTCGGGCGGAGATGGGCACGCGACCGCCAGAAACGTGAGGAGAAGGAGGCGCGACAAATGGGAAGGCGCGGGAGGGTGATAAGGGCGGTATGGCAGCGCGCTACGGACCGGATTAAGGAATCCGCGAGAGTATAGTGTGACGAAAAATGCGAATTCTAAGAGTGACTGGAAAGAAAAGATAGAATAAAAAAGCCGTCTAGCTAAGTAGCGCGGAAATGGCCTAAGGGCCTGAGATTATCTAAGAAATACGGATATGAAGGAAACGCCTAGGACTACGCTCTGGATACCATGTTAAGATGTGAGGAGCCATGGATGGCGAGGGAGTTAGTAGGGTCGAAAAAGTTGTACTAGGAAAAAGTGTCGAGGTACATTTGAAAGATAGGATTGGGAAACCCCAACTGAACCTAGGGCGTGTTCAATGCAGAGACAAACTGCAAAGTGAACCTAAGATGAACCAGAAATGAAACTAAGTCTAAAAGTGGCCGAAAAAATTTATAGAAGGCCAAAATGAAATGCAGAGCGAACACTAGCCTACTCCAACAACGGTACGTATGACTCTTGCAGCGCTTGACTTCTTTCCGTCGTCTGCCGACCCGTCGCTGTTCGTCCGCCGTGGCTCGACCCCGTTCTTTGTTCTAGTCTACGTTGACGACCTGGTCTTCACCACTCCCGACCAATAACCACTGGCCTCCATGAAGGAGGAACTGCAGAGGAGACACACTTGCACTGACGTTGGTGTGAGGATCTGGTTCAGGAAAGATGATTCTATTGAATGATTCACCTGGGTACAAGACGAGGCTATATATAGGCTCGACACAAGGCCAGTTACCCAGGTGTTACGCGAATGTTCTGAGGGTCGTGAAGCGTCCCGAACAGAACCTTCCCGAACTCAGTAGAAAGCAATTCGGTGGAAACCGAACAGGCTTGAGTTCGGTACACGTAACCTGGTTCGGTGCTATAACTATAATAACATATAGGAATGCACCTAACCTAGGAAATCAAGCATATCTATGCATGATAAATAAAACCTAAGCTAGTAATAGCATAATAAAGTCCAGGCAAGCTAGCAAAGCCAGCATAAGCCGTCGTACTCTCACACGTCCCCCCCTCAAAGCTGGGTGGCGTTGTCAGAACATTATAGCTCATGCATACTGTGTAGGCTATAGTGGGGTAGCCCATAAGGGGTACAACCCAATTAGGGTTAGTACTTGTACCAAATTCATTCATAGTTCATTCATTCCTTGTTTCTTCTCATGGTATCGAGCAGGTTCCCCCGTGGGAACTGTTCCTAGGGCCCACCGTTTTTTTTTTTTTCCTGCCCGGAGCGCACTCAGCCCCTGCCCTAGTCGCGCTCCCCTCTCTCGCGCCGCCCTAGCGGCCCCTTCGCGCCGCCCTCGCGGCCCCCCTTCGAGCCGCCCTCGCGGCTCTATCCGCCGCCCTTCGCGGCCCCTACTCCGCCGCCCTCACGGCCCCGATCTGCCGCCCTCGCGGCCCCGATCCGCCGCCCTCGCGGCCCCGCTCTGCCGCCCTCGCGGCCCCGATCCGCCGCCCTTCGCGGCCCCGATCCGCCGCCCTCGCGGCCCCGCTCCGCCGCCCTCGCGGCCCCGATCCGCCGCCCTTCGCGGCCCCGATCCGCAGCCCTCGCGGCCCCTACTCTGCCGCCCTCGCGGCCCCGATTCGCCGCCCTCGCGGCCCCGATCTGCCGCCCTCGCGGCCCCTACTCCGCCGCACTCGCGGCCCCTACTCCGCCGCCCTCGCGGCCCCGTTCCGCCGCCCTCGCGGCCCCGATCCGCCGCCCTAGCGGCCTCCGGCCCCTGCTCCTACGGCCCCGGCGCCTGCTCCTACGGCCCCCGCTCCTACTCCTACGAGCAGCCCACCCGCCGAGCCGCCCAGCAACCGAGCAGCCCAGCCGCTGAGCCGCCGAGCCGCCCAGCAACCGAGCCGCCCAGCCGCCGAGCCGCCCAGCAGCCGAGCCGCCCAGCAGCCGAGCCGCCCAGCCGCCGAGCCGCCCAGCCGCCGAGCCGCCCAGCAGCCGAGCCGCCCAGCAGCCGAGCCGCCGAGCCGCCCAGCAGCCGAGCCGCCCAGCCGTCGAGTCGCCGAGCCGCCCTGCAGCCGAGCCGCCCGAACCGCCCTGTCCGGTAAGAGCAGCGCCTCTCTCACAGCACTGCTCTCACCCTACTGTTTGCACTGCTAGTCTACTGCTGTCATGGCTACCCCTAGTGTCCTCGCTTTTGACGCTGAGGGTCGGGCCATTGACTTTGACGTCTGGATAGATGACCTGCAGCTTTTCTTACAGTGCGACAGAGCAGACGGCCTCTCCCTCTTTGACCTCACTTCTGGTGCCTCTCCTGCCCCCGCTGCTGATGCTGACGCCACTGTTCGCTCACAGTGGGCCACGCGCGATGCTGCTGCACGTCTTGCTGTGCGTCGCCACCTACCTACCTCTGAGCGTGCGCACTTTAGCCAGTACAAGAGTGCTCAGACCTTGTACGACGCTGTAGTTGCACGCTACTCCTCCCCTGCCACTGCTGCACTGAGCCGCCTCATGCTACCGTACCTCTTCCCTGACCTTGCTGCCTTTCCCACAGTCGCTGACCTCATTACGCACCTCCGCACTAGTGACACTCGCTACCGCGCTGCGCTTCCTGCTGAGTTCTGCGCCAAGAACCCCCCCCCCATGTACATCACCCTCTACTACATAGTCACCCGCCTCCCTGACTCCCTTCGCGTAGTCAGGGACCACTTCCTCTCGGTTTGTCCCACCACTCTCACCGTTGACCTCCTCGAGAAGGCCCTCCTAGCAGCAGAAAAGAGCATAGTCGCTGTAGGAGCCTCTCGTGGTGACCCTCGCACCCCCATCTTTGAGGGGTGTTCCCCCTCCCCTCTTTTGCCCTCTGTTGCCTCTGCTGCTGCGGCCGACCTCGCTGGTTTGGAGTCGGTTGGGGCAGCGTCTACCCCTAGCGGGAGACGCCGCCCTGGCAGGGGCAAGGGGGGCAGGGGCGCTGGAGGAGCTAGCGGGGGCGGTGGAGGCGGCGGTGGAGGCGGTGGAGGAGGTGGGGGTGGCGGTGGGGGTGGTGGCGGGGGTGGAGGTGTAGGTGGCGGCAGTGGAGGCGCAGGCGGCAGCGGCGGTGGCGGAGGGAGCGGAGGTGGCGGCGGTGGAGGAGGAGGCGGCGGAGGAGGTGGAGCTGGTCGGGGTGGCGCTGCGCAGAGGGTCAGCTCCGGTGGTGGTCAGCGCCAGCAGCAGCAGCAGCAGCAGCGCACTCGTGACGTCCCCTCCCCTCAGCAGCTCCGTGAGTGGTACACTGCACGCCAGAGGGGTTGGGGTACTGGTCCGTGCACCTACGTCCTGCGCACCGGCGACCGCGCGGGTGAGCAGTGCGGGGGTGCGCACTCCACCCAGCGCTGCTTTGGCCGCCTGACGGACGCTTGGCATCACCAGTTCCCTGAGGCCACTGAGATCCCCCGCTGGGGTGAGCTGTCTAGGGCGGGTGTGGCTGTCTTTGACCTTGACTTTGATGCTATTCTTGCTGCCATGTATACTGTGACTATTAGTGATGAGGGTGACTGTTACCGGTGTTTTCCGCCCGACCCGGGCATTGAGACTGCTGCTCTAGGTCCTGGTGAGGCTGCTGCTCTAGGTGCTAGCGAGGCTGCTGCTCTAGGTGCGTCTGCTCCCTCAGGTACTGGTGAGTCTGCTCTCTCAGGTTCTGCGTCGGCTTCGGCCTCCCACACCTTTACCCTTGACTCGGGGGCTTCTCGCTCCTTCTTTCGAGACCGCACCACACTCACGCCGCTTGACCGGCCAGTTGCGGTCTCTCTGGCAGACCCCTCTGGGGGTCCTGTCCTTGCTCACTTCTCCACTGTCCTCCCGTGTCCGGCGGCCCCCTCTGGCACCCTGTCTGGTCTTTACCTCCCCTCGTTCTCTACGAACTTGGTGAGTGGTGCTGACCTACAGGATGCGGGGGTTCACCAGTTCACTCCTGCGAGTCAGCGGGTGACCCACTGCACGGACGCTCGGACAGGCCGACACCTAGCCACGTTTACCCGTCGGTCGGGGTCGAGCCTGTACACACTGACCACTGCGTCTCCTCCGGTCCTTGCGTCTGGTCAGGTAGCTGCGTCGGGTCAGGTGTTTGCTGCAGCGTCCAGGTCTGGTCCTGAGTCTGCCCCCTGCTCGTGTCGCCTCCTGTCTCACGAGACTCTCCTCTGGCACCACCGCCTTGGTCACCCCTCCCTGCTTCGTCTCCGGAGCATGGCCTCCCGTGTCCTTGTCTCTGGTCTTCCCCGGTCCCTCCCTCCACTTCCTCCGGGGCCTGGCCCTACCTGCGTCCCCTGTGTCGAGGGACGACAGCGGGCTACCCCTCACTCCTCCCAGTTTCCTCCGACAGAGGCCCCGCTGCAGACGCTTCACATGGACGTGTGGGGCCCGGCCCGCATCCGTGGACAGGGTCACGAGCGCTACTTCCTGCTGGTGGTTGACGACTACTCGCGTTACACCACAGTCTTCCCCTTGCGCAGCAAGGGTGATGTCACTGAGGTGTTGATCGACTGGATCCGCGCAGCTCGTCTCCAGCTCAGGCGGAGCTTCGGCTCGGACTTTCCTGTTCTGCGTCTGCACTCTGACAGAGGCGGAGAGTTCTCCTCTGGCCTTCTGCGAGCCTACTGTCGTGCACGAGGCATCCGCCAGACCTTCACGCTTCCGGACTCTCCACAGCAAAATGGGATTGCTGAGCGCCGCATTGGCATGGTCATGGACGTCGCCCGTACGTCCATGATGCATGCGGCTGCCCCCCATTTTCTGTGGCCGTTTGCGGTTCGGTACGCGGCGCATCAGATCAACCTTCAGCCCAGGGTCTCCATGCCGGAGACCTCCCCAGCCTTGCTGTGGACGGGGAAGGTTGGCGATGCGTCTGCGTTCCGTGTCTGGGGATCTCGGGCGTTTGTCCGCGACTTGTCTGCGGACAAGCTGTCCCCTCGTGCTGCTCCTTGCGTCTTCCTGGGTTTCCCCCCTGACGCCCCAGGGTGGCAGTTCTACCACCCCACCTCTCGCCGTGTTCTGTCCTCCCAGGACGTCACGTTCGACGAGTCGGTCCCCTACTACCGCCTCTTCCCCTACCGCACTCCGTCCCTCCCCCCGCCACCGCTCTTCCTGGTACCAGGTCCCCCCCCGGTAGACCCCCTCCCCCCTCAGGGTCCTGCCCCTTCAGGTGTGTCCCAGGTAGACGCTGTTGAGCCTGTCGAGGTCGCTGGTGACTCTGGTGCTGCTGAGGGTGCTGAGCCTGGGAGTGCTGACTCTGGGGGTGCTGAGCGTGTGGGTGCTACGCCTGGGGGTGCTGAGCCTGAGGGTACTACGACTGGGGGTGCTGAGCCTGGGGGTGCTGAGTCTAGGGGTGCTACGCCTGGGGGTGCTGCGTCTGGGGGTGCTGAGCCTGGGGGTGCTACGCCTGGAGGTGCTGAGCCTGGGGGTGCGGAGCCTGAGGGAGCTGGGCCTGCTGGTGCTGTGCCTGGCGGTTCTCCGGGTGCTTCTTCTCGCCGGGAGCCACTCTCTCCACAGGAGCTGCGTGAGTGGTTTGCCCGGCGCTGGAGGCGAGCTGCTGGAGCTGGAGGAGCTGAGGGTACTGGAGTTTCTGTTGCTGCTGAGGGAGCTGGTGCCACGGGTCTCGGAGGTGCTCGTACTGGGCGTACTGGAGCTGCTGGACCTGCGGGTACTTCTGGAGCTGGAGCTGCTGCGGGTGTTGGCGCGGAGGCTACTGCTGTCGGTCCTGGAGGCGGTCCTGCTGGGGGTACTGCTGGTGCTGCTGGGGGTACTGGAGCTGGAGCTGCTACTGGTGCTGGTGCTGCCACAGGGGGTGCTGGTGCTGTCCCTACTGTGTCTGGAGTCGCCGCGCGGCCTCGGCCGTACTTCGTTCCGCTCCTTCAGCAGGTTCTTGGTCTCCCGCCTTCCACTGGTCCTCCTCCTCCCTTAGAGTGTCCACAGCCTGTCCCGTCGCAGTTACAGTTACAGCCGGCCTCCCCACTGCCTGCTCCGTCTCCCTACACTGGTCCTACTGGAGGTCTTGCTGAGCGTCGTGAGCCTGCGTCTCGCCCTGCGTCGCCTGTCCGTGCTGCTCGTACTAGTGGTCGCGGTTCGCGTCAGCGTCCTCCTCCTGTCCCTGGCACGCACCGGATGTCTCTGCGTCCGTCCACTGCTCCTCTGCGTGCCCCTTTGCCTTCTCCTCCTGAGTCTTCTCTTCCTGCTCTTGCCGACCCGGAGTCGGACTCTCTTCGTGCTGCCAGTCCTACTGTCACGCGTCTCCTTGCTACTGTTGTCACTGACCCTTCCTTTGAGTCCACTGCTGCGTCTGCCCTAGTTGCTGAGCTCGTCGACTTTGCTGCTCGCTGTCGCCTAGACTACGTCGCCAGTCTTGTTGCTGAGTCTGAGTCTGTCTGTCCTCCGTCCGTCGGGGGTGAGTGTGCCCTTGGCACGTACGTCCTTGAGGACAGGCAGGAGGAGTTCCAGTGCTTGGCCGCTGCTTCACCTCATCTCGTGTCCGTACTGCTTACCCCTGAGGGAGACCCGGATGCACTTGACATCCCGACTCCGCGCTCTTACGCGGAGGCGATAGAGGGTCCCTACTCCTCTCAGTGGCAGGCAGCTATGGACGCAGAGATGGCTTCCTGGAAGTCCACAGGCACCTACGTTGACGCTGTTCCCCCTCCTGGGGCGAACATCGTCAGTGGCATGTGGATTTTCAGGGTGAAGCGGCCGCCGGGTTCTCCGCCTGTCTTCAAGGCGCGTTACGTGGCTCGAGGCTTCAGTCAGCGGCAGGGAGTTGACTACTTTCAGACCTTCTCTCCCACCCCAAAGATGACCACTCTTCGGGTACTGCTGCACGTAGCTGCTCACCGTGACTACGAGCTACACTCTCTTGACTTCAGCACTGCTTTCTTGCAGGGCAGCCTGCACGAGGAGATCTGGCTGCGTCGCCCACCTGGTTTCACTGGGTCTTTTCCTCCTGGCACCCAGTGGAGCCTACGGCGGCCAGTCTACGGTCTCCGCCAGGCACCGCGTGAGTGGCACGACACACTGAGGACTACACTTGCGGCTCTTGGGTTTGCTCCCTCTACTGCCGACCCGTCGCTGTTTCTGCGCACCGACACTTCTTTGCCGCCGTTCTACATCCTCGTGTACGTCGACGACTTGGTCTTTGCCACAGCTGACACTGCTGGACTCGCCCACGTGAAGTCCGAGCTGCAGAAGAGACACACGTGCACTGACCTGGGTGAACTGCGCAGCTACCTTGGCTTGCAGATCACCCGGGACAGAGCACGCCGCACCATTACCCTGACTCAGTCACACATGTGCAGCAGGTCCTTCAGCGCTTCGGCTTCACGTACTCCTCGCCTCAGGCCACTCCTCTGCCTACTCGCCACTCGCTCTCAGCTCTGCCTTCGGCCCTCTTAGCATTCTCGCACGCTATGTTGCTCCTGGGAGACACAGACCGGAGCACATGGCTGCAGCGAAGAGGGTGTTGCGCTACTTGTGCAGTACATCGGGCATGGGGCTTGTGCTTGGAGGGCAGAGTCCAGTGGTCCTTACTGGGCACGCAGACGCTTCTTGGGCTGACGACCAGGCTACGCAGCGGTCGTCACAGGGTTACACCTTCAGCCTTGGTTCCGGCTCTGTTTCGTGGCGGGCTACTCGCTCGTCTTCTGTTCTCGGCTCCAGTTGTGAGGCTGAGATCTACGCAGGAGCCATGGCTGCACAAGAGCTTCGCTGGCTCACCTACCTGCTGACTGACCTCGGAGAGCCGCCTCGTTCTCCTCCAGTGCTGTACGTAGACAACAAGGCCATGCTGGCCTTGTGTCGGGAGCAGCGACTGGAGCACAGAACGAAGCACATTGCTCTCCGCTACTTTCTTGCTCGTGAGCTGCAGCAGCGTGGTCAGCTGCGTCTTGCGTACGTGGCCTCTGAGGCCAACACTGCTGATATCTTCACCAAGGCGCTTGCGCCTTGTGACCATCAGGGCTTCTGTACTCAGCTGGGCCTTGTGCCTACCTTGCCTCACTTGCTCACCTCTTGACCGTGCTTGTACTGTTACATATATATATACCTGCTCTTGCTTGTCTAGCCTTTTTACATATATGTACTCCTGCATGTGAACTGGCCTTGTGGCCTTGAACTTGTGCTCGGAATGTGTGGTGACTTTGTGATCCACCCTGAGCTTGCTTTGCTTTGCTTTACTTGACTGGTCTTGTGACCCCTTGTTCTCCCCCACTTTGCCTATGGGGGTGTGTCAGAACATTATAGCTCATGCATACTGTGTAGGCTATAGTGGGGTAGCCCATAAGGGGTACAACCCAATTAGGGTTAGTACTTGTACCAAATTCATTCATAGTTCATTCATTCCTTGTTTCTTCTCAGGCGTGAGACACACCCTGCTTGACAAGATAGTCCTTGAGAGCACGGCGTGCGTTGCCCATATCAGCTTCTGCAACCCAACTGTCCTCCGATGGGTCATATCCCTTCCAGCTTATCAGGAACTCGAGCGTGTTGCCACGTCTGCGTCGATGAGCGAGTACTCGTTCCACCTCGTACTCTGGTTCATCCTGTACGAAAACAGGTGGTGGTGGCGGTAACTGTCGTCCCTGGAACTGTTGGTTGGGGTCCTTGTAGGGCTTCAGTAGCTGAACATGGAAGCATTGTGAGGCTTCCAAGTAGTAGGTAAGCGCAAGCGGAATGTTACTAGTGTCACCTGTGCCTCAACGTGAAAAGGACCACAGAAGCGAGGCCGGAGCTTGGATGGTAGGTGAGACAGGTTCAAGTTGCGCGTGTCGAGAAGCACCTGATCTCCGACTGCTACGGTGTGATCACGTCGATGGCGATCGGCATACTGCTTCTGGGAGTTCTGCATCGTGGAAAGACGTCGCTGAGTCTTCTCCCATAGCTGCTGCATGGTGGTGACGAAGTCATGTGCGGCTTGGACGTGTGCCGGTGTGGTTGGCTTCTCTGGTGTAAGTGGTTCCCGTCGATAGCACAGGAAGAAAGGAGTTTTCCCTGTGGCCGCATGTGACGCGTTGTTGTAAGCGAACTCTAGGGTCGGTAACTGTAGATCCCAGTGGCTGATGTCGTCTTTGCAAGCTGTGCGCAGTAACTGTTCAACCACCTGATTGAGTCACTCTGTCTGTCCGTCAGTCTGGGGGTGGTATGCTGAAGACATCGCAAGCTTAGTCCCCAACAAACCCATGAGTTCCCTCCATAATTTACTTGTGAACTTTGGGTCTCTGTCCGAGATGAGTGTAGCGGGGATGCCGTGGATGGTGATGAAGTGGTCGAAGAAGAGGCGAGCAGTTGCCTCAGCTGTAGCCGTGGCTTTGGTCGGGATGAAGTGTCCCATCTTAGAGAACCTGTCGATCACCACGAGTATAGCGTCATGTCCTCGTGAGGTCGAAGGAAGTCCTGTGATGAAGTCGAGGCTAACGACTTGCCACGGCTGCTCCGGTACGGGTAGAGGCTGAAGTAACCCTGCCTTTTTCTGCTTGCTATTCTTCATCCGCTGGCACGTGTCACACGAGGTGACGAACTGCTGCACGTCTGCTGCCATCCCGGGCCAGTAGTAATACTTTGCTATCCCTGTTAACGTCTTGTTGCTCCCGAAGTGTCCCGCGTATGGTACGTCATGAAACTCCTCCAATAGGATCTGCCGTAGCGGGGCGTAATTCGGTACCCAAATCTTTCCTGATCCCTTTCTTACAGCTAAGTCCTTCTCCCACTGTAACAGCTTCTTACTGAGGTAGGCGATGGGCTGCAAACTGCGTCCGTGATGCTGCATCAGTACTGCTCCGACTGCTTGGTCACTAGCGTCTGCTTCCACCACGTAGTCTCTGTCTGGATCCGGTAGGATGAGTACTGGCGCTGTAGTCAGTGTTGTCTGTAGCTGCTCCATGGCTTGCTGTTGAGGAGTATCCCATTTGTAGGGCGTATCCTTTTTCAGTAGGTTGGTTAGTGACGCTGCTATCTTAGCATACTGCGGCACGAACCTGTTGTAGTAGTTGGCAAAGCCTAGGAAATGCTGCAACTCCTTCACGTTCTCCGGTATTTTCCACTTCTTGACGGCTTCGATCTTCCGGTGGACCCATTCTATCTCGGGGTTGAACCGCTTCAGGAAATCTCGCCCCAAGATGAAATATAATCCCTTGATGTTCGTGATCGGCAACGTCGGCTTCCACCTTAACGCCCCTATCTGCAGCTGCAACGTTGTCTCGCCTTGGATGGGAAGCTTCGTACCGTCCACCATCGTTGCTGTAAATTGGATCTCCTCTAAGGATTCTCCAATTTTCTCCAACGTCCCGCGGTCGCACACCGAGTGGGACGCACCACTGTCCACCAGGGCCTGGAGGCGACGCCCGTTGCAGATCACCTCGAGTACCAGTGGTTGCTGCTGCTCCGAGTAGCCGTAGATGGTATCGCTTATAGGATCGTAGGGTACGTCGAATATGTCATCCCTAGGTCCTGCGCTCGAAGATGCAGCTTCAATATCAGTTTTCAACTGAGAAATGTTAGAAGGATTTATCCGTGGCCGATTCAGCTTCTCTTGGGCCTGGAACCTTCTCCTAAACCTTTGCAGCTGTGTAGGCTTCATCTGTGGGGAACAGGGAGCCTTTAAACAGTGTTGCTGGGAGAGAATATTAACTCCTCGGAACGCTCGACCCGTATTAGCGCTCTGGAGTAGGGTCCCCATATTACCCGGTACCGGTTTAATTTCTGACTCTCCCTTAATAAAGGCTTGAAACCCACGAGAAGTAATATTCTTACTTGTCGGGGTGTACAGCTGGAGTTTCCCAGTCGGTGCAGGGTCTTGTTTCGCGGATCCTCTTTTAGTCTCGGCGATTTCCCCTGGTGCCGGCTGGTCGTGACGTTTTAAATTTGCGCCACCATATTCTCCTTTTTTCGCCCTCTCCGAAGTGTCAGAACATTATAGCTTATGCTGTTGTGTAGGCTATAGTGGGGTATCCCATAGGGGGTACAACCAATTAGGGTTTCATATTTGTACTCACTTCATTTTCATAGTTCACCCATTTCTCGTTCTCATTTTCACATGGAATCAGAGCAGGTCCCCTCCTAGGGACTGTTCCTTGGGCCCAACGAAGCGCGCCTCGAGTCGCGCCTGCCTTTTTTTTTTAGCGGCTCGTCGAGTCGCACCTAGCGGCCCGTCGCGCCGCCCTTACGGTCGCGTCGAGCCGCCCTAGCGGCTGCGGCGCGCCGCCCTTTTCCCGGCCCGTCGCCGCCCTTACCCGCGGCTTTGCGCCGCCCTCACCGGCGGCTTCGCGCCGCCCCTACCTGCGGCTTTGCGCCGCCCAGGCCCGTCGCCGCCCTCCCCGCGGCTTCGCGCCGCCTCTACCTGCGGCTTCGAGCCGCCCCGGCCCGTCGCCGCCCTTACCTGCGGCTTCGCGCCGCCTACGGCCCGTCGCCGCCCTTTTCTGCGGCCCCGCCGCCTCTCTCGTTGCGGCCCCGCCGCCCGTCTTCGCGGCCCCGCCGCCATCTCTCGCTGCGGCCCCGCCGCCACTCACTGCGGCCCCGCCACCCGTCTCAGCGGCCCCGCCGCCCGTCTTCGCGGCCCCGCCGCCTCTCTCGCTGCGGCCCCGCCGCCTCTCACTGCGGCCCCGCCGCCCTACTCAGCGGCCCCGCCGCCCGACTTCGCGGCCCCGCCGCTTCTCTCGCTGCGGCCCCGCCGCCTCTCTCGTTGCGGCCCCGCCGCCCTTCACTGCGGCCCCGCCGCTTCTCTGCAGCGGCCCCGCCGCCCGTCTTCGCGGCCCCGCCGCCTCACTACCCAGCGGCCCCGCCGTCCTTCTGCAGCGGCCCCGCCACTCCTCTACAGCGGCCCCGCCGCCCTACGTCAGCGGCCCAGCCGAGCCGCCCAACAGCAGCGCAGCCGAGCCGCCCAGCAGCAGAGCAGCCGAGCCGCCCCGCCGCCGAGCCGCGCTGCAGCCGAGCCGCCCGGCCGCCCACCAGCCGAGCCGCCGTGCAGCCGACCGCCCAGCCGCCGAGCCGCCCAGCTGCCGAGCCGCCCAGCCGCCCAGCCGCCGAGCCGCTCAGCGGCCGAGCCGCCCTGCAGCCGAGCCGCCCGAGCAGCCCTGTCCGGTGAGCACAGACCCTCTGTCACTGCGTGCTCTTCCCCTACTCCTTGCACTGCTGGTCTACTGCTGTCATGGCTACCCCTAGTGTCCTCACTTTTGACGCTGAGGGTCGGGCCATTGACTTTGAGGTCTGGGTAGATGACCTACAGCTGTTCTTACAGTGCGATAGGGCGGACGGCCTCTCTCTCTTTGACCTCACCTCTGGCGCTTCCCCTGCCCCTGCTGCTGATGCTGACGCCACTGTTCGCTCCCAGTGGGCCACGCGCGATGCTGCTGCACGTCTTGCTGTGCGTCGCCACCTCCCTACCTCCGAGCGTGCGCACTTTAGTCAGTACAAGAGTGCTCAGACCTTGTACGCCGCTGTAGTCGCGCGCTACTCCTCCCCTTCCACTGCTGCACTGAGCCGTCTCATGCTGCCGTACCTCTTCCCTGACCTTGCTTCTTTTCCCACCGTTGCTGACCTCATTACGCACCTCCGCACTAGTGACACTCGCTACCGCGCTGCACTTCCTGCTGACTTCTGCACCGCGAACCCCCCCTCCCATGTACATCACTCTGTACTTCCTAGTCACTCGCCTCCCTGACTCCCTTCGAGTAGTCAGGGACCACTTTCTCTCAGTCTGTCCCACCACACTCACTGTAGACCTCCTCGAGAAGGCCCTCCTCGCGATAGAAAAGAGCATAGTCGCTGTAGGAGCCTCTCGAGGTGACCCGCGCACCCCCATCTTTGAGGGGTGTTCTCCCTCCCCCCTGCTGCCCTCTGTTGCCTCTGCTGCTTCGGCCGACCTCCTTGGTCTTGAGTCGGTCGGTGCGGCGTCTGCCCCTAGCGGGAGACGCCGCCCTGGCAAGGGCAAGGGGGGCAAGGGAGCTGGAGGAGCGGGCGGTGGAGGTGGCGGTGGAGGCAGTGGGGGGAGTGGGGGTAGCGGTGGAGGTGGAGGTGGGGGTGGGGGGTTCGGTGGCGGCAGTGGAGGCGGAGGCCGCGGCGGCGGTGGCGGTGGTAGCGGAGGTGGCGGAGGAGGCGGCGGTGGAGGAGGCGGTGGAGGCGGCGGCGGCAGTGGAGGCAGCGGAGGCGGTGGAGGCGGTGGGGGTGGCGGTGGAGCTGGTCGCGGGTCTTTGCAGAGGAGTGGCTCCGGTGGTGGCTCGCGCCAGCAGCAGCAGCGTGGTCGTGCGACCCTGTCCCCTCAGCAGCTCCGTGAGTGGTACACTGCACGCCAGCGGGGTGGGGGTTTTGGTCCGTGTACCTACGTCCTGCGCACCGGCGACCGTGCGGGTGAGCAGTGTGGGGGTACGCACCCCACTCCGCGCTGCTTTGGCCGCCTGACGGACGCATGGCGTCACCAGTTCCCGGAGGCCTCCGAGATCCCTCGCTGGGACGAGCTGTCTAGGGCGGGGGTTGCCATCTTTGATCTGGACTTTGATGCTATTCTCTCTGCCATGTATGCTGTGTCTATTAGTGATGAGGGTGACTGTTACCGGTGTTTCCAGCCCGATCCGGGCATTGAGACTGCTGCTCTAGGTACTGGTGAGGCTGCTGCCCTAGGTGCTTACGACGCTGCTGCTCTAGGTGCTGGTGTGTCTGCGTCCTCAGGTACTGGTGAGTCTGCTCTCTCAGGTACCGCGTCGGCTTCGGCCTCCCTCACCTTCACTCTTGACTCTGGGGCGTCTCGCTCCTTCTTTCGGGACCGCACCACACTCACGCCGCTTAGTCGGCCGGTTGCGGTGTCTCTGGCTGACCCCTCTGGGGGTCCGGTCCTGTCTCGTTTCTCCACAGTCCTCCCGTGTCCGGCGGCTCCCTCTGGCACCCTGTCTGGTCTCTACCTCCCCTCGTTCTTGACGAACCTGGTGAGTGGTGCTGACCTACAGGATGCGGGTGTCCACCAGTTCACTCCTGCACGTCAGCGAGTGACCCACTGTACAGAGGCTGGCACAGGCCGACACCTGGCTACGTTCACCCGTCAGCCGGGGTCGAGCCTGTACACTCTGACCACTGCGTCTCCTCCAGTTGCTGAGTCTGGTAGGGTAGTTACGTCGGGTCAGGTGTTTGCTGCGGCGTCCAGGTCTGGTCCTGAGTCTGCCCCCTGTTCGTGTCGTCTCCTGTCTCACGAGACTCTCCTCTGGCACCACCGCCTTGGCCACCCCTCTCTGCTTCGGCTCAGAGGTATGGCCTCCCGTCTTCTTGTGTCCGGTCTCCCCCGGTCCCTCCCTCCCCTTCCTCAGGGCCCTGGCCCTGCCTGTGTCCCCTGTGTCGAGGGGCGCCAGCGTGCTGCCCCTCACTCCTCCCAGTTTCCTTCGACAGAGGCCCCGTTGCAGACACTTCACATGGACGTGTGGGGCCCAGCCCGCGTCCGTGGACAGGGTCACGAGCGCTACTTCCTGCTCGTTGTTGACGACTACTCGCGTTACACCACAGTCTTCCCCTTGCGCAGCAAGGGTGATGTCACTGAGGTGCTGATCGACTGGATCCGCGCAGCTCGTCTCCAGCTCAGGCAGAGCTTCGGCTCGGACTTTCCTGTTCTGCGTCTGCACTCGGACAGAGGCGGAGAGTTCTCCTCTGGCCTTTTGCGTGCCTACTGTCGTGCACGGGGCATCCGTCAAACCTTCACGCTTCCGGACTCACCGCAGCAAAATGGGATTGTTGAGCGCCGCATTGGCATGGTCATGGACGTCGCTCGTACGTCTATGATGCATGCGGCTGCCCCCCATTTTCTGTGGCCGTTTGCGGTGAGGTACGCGGCGCATCAGATCAACCTCCACCCCAGGGTCTCCAGGCCGGAGACCACCCAAGCCTTGCTGTGGACGGGGAAGGTTGGAGATGCGTCGGCGTTCCGGGTCTGGGGATCTCGGGCGTTTGTCCGCGACCTGTCTGCGGACAAACTATCCCCTCGTGCTGCTCCTTGCGTCTTCCTGGGGTTCCCCCCTGACGCGCCTGGGTGGCAGTTTTACCACCCCACCTCTCGCCGTGTTCTGTCCTCCCAGGACGTCACGTTTGACGAGTCGGTCCCCTACTACCGCCTCTTCCCCTACCGCACTCCGTCCCTCCCCCCACCCCCACTCTTCCTGGTACCAGGTCCCCCCCAGGTAGACCCCCTCCCCCCTCAGGGTCCTGCCCCTTCAGGTGTGTCCCAGGTAGACGCAGTCGAGCCTGTCGAGGTCACTGGTGACTCTGGTGCTGCTGAGGGTGCTGAGGCTGGGGGTGCTGTACCTGGGGGTGCGGAGCCTAGGGGTGCTGGGCCTGGGGGTGCTACGTCTGGGGGTGCTGAGCCTAGGGGTGCTGAGCCTAGGGGTGCTGAGCCTGGGGGTGCTGAGCCTGGGGGTGCTGAGCCTGGGGGTGCTGAGCCTAGGGGTGCTGAGCCTGGGGGTGCTGAGCCTAGGGGTGCTACGTCTGGGGGTGCTGAGCCTAGGGGTGCTACGCCTGGGGGTGCTGAGCCTGGAGGTGCTCCGCCTGGAGGTTCTCCGAGTGCTTCGTCTCGCCGGGAGCCACTTTCTCCACAGGAGCTGCGTGAGTGGTTTGCCCGGCGCTGGAGGCGTGCTGCTGGTGCTGGAGGTCCTTCGGCTGCTGAGGGTGCTGCGGTCGCGGGTCCCGGAGGTGCTCGTCCTGGGTGCACTGGAGCTGGTGCTGCTGAGGGTGTTGGCGCTGAGACTACCGCTGGCAGTCCTACTGGGGGTGCTCCTGGTGCTGCTGGAGGTTCTGGAGCTACTGGTGGTGCTGCTGGAGCGGGTGCTCCTGCTGAGGGTTCTGGTGCTGTCCCTGCTGCTTCTAGCGTCGCCGCGCGGCCTCGACCGTACTTCGTTCCACTCCTGCAGCAGGTTCTTGGTCTTCCACCTTCTACTGGTCCTCCTCCTCCCTTAGAGTGTCCACAGCCTGTCTCGTCCCAGCTACAGTTGCAGCCTACCTCCCCTTTGCCTGCTCCTTCTCCCTACACTGGTCCTACTGGAGGTCTGGCTGAGCGTCGTGAGCCTGCGTCTCGCCCTGCGTCGCCTGTCCGTGCTGCTCGCACTAGTGGTCGCGGTTCGCGTCAGCGTCCTCCTCCTGTCCCTGGCACGCACCGGATGTCTCTGCGTCCGTCCACTGCTCCTCTGCGTGCCCCTTTGCCTTCTCCTCCTGAGTCCTCTCTTCCTGCTCTTGCCGACCCGGAGTCGGACTCTCTTCGTGCTGCCAGTCCTACTGTCACGCGTCTCCTTGCTACTGTTGTCACTGACCCTTCTTTTGAGTCTACTGCTGCGTCTGCTCTCGTTACTGAGCTCGTCAACTTTGCTGCTCGCTGTCGCTTAGACTACGCTGCTAGTCTTGTCGCTGAGTCTGAGTCTGTCTGTCCTCCGTCCGTCGGGGGTGAGTGTGCCCTTGGCACGGACGTCCTTGAGGACAGGCAGGAGGAGTTCCAGTGTCTGGCAGCTGCCTCACCTCATCTCGTGTCCGTACTGCTTACCCCTGAGGGAGACCCGGATGCACTTGACATCCCGACTCCGCGCTCTTACGCGGAGGCGATAGAGGGTCCCTACTCCTCTCAGTGGCAGGCAGCTATGGATGCAGAGATGGCTTCCTGGAAGTCCACAGGCACCTACGTTGACGCTGTCCCCCCTCCTGGGGGATGTGGCATGTGGATTTTCAGGGTGAAGCGGCCGCCGGGTTCTCCGCCTGTCTTCAAGGCGCGTTACGTGGCTCGTGGCTTCAGTCAGCGGCAGGGAGTTGACTACTTTCAGACCTTCTCCCCCACCCCGAAGATGACCACTCTTCGGGTACTGCTGCACGTTGCTGCTCACCGTGACTACGAGCTGCACTCTCTTGACTTCAGCACAGCTTTCTTGCAGGGCAGCCTGCACGAGGAGATCTGGCTGCGTCGCCCACCTGGCTTCACTGGGTCTTTCCCTCCTGGTACCCAGTGGAGTCTCCGGCGTCCAGTCTACGGTCTCCGCCAGGCGCCACGTGAGTGGCACGACACACTGAGGACTACGCTTGCGGCTCTTGGGTTTGCTCCTTCTACTGCCGACCCGTCGCTGTTTCTACGCACCGACACCTCTCTGCCGCCGTTCTACATCCTCGTGTACGTCGACGACTTGGTCTTTGCCACAGCTGACACTGCTGGACTCGCCTACGTGAAGTCCGAGCTGCAGAAGAGACACACGTGCACAGACCTGGGTGAACTGCGCAGCTACCTTGGCTTGCAGATCACCCGGGACAGAGCACGCCGCACCATTACCCTGACTCAGTCACACATGGTGCAGCAGGTCCTTCAGCGCTTCGGCTTCACGTACTCCTCGCCTCAGGCCACTCCTCTGTCTACTCGCCACTCACTCTCAGCTCTGCCTTCGGATGAGTCCGTAGAGTCGAGTGGCCCGTACCCAGAGCTTGTTGGCTGCCTCATGTACCTGATGACCTGCACACGACCTGACCTTGCATACCCTCTTAGCATTCTTGCACGCTATGTTGCTCCTGGGAGACACAGACCAGAGCACATGGCTGCAGCGAAGAGGGTGTTGCGCTACTTGTGCAGTACGTCGGGCATGGGGCTAGTGCTTGGAGGGCGGAGTCCAGTGGTCCTCACTGGGCACGCGGACGCTTCTTGGGCTGACGACCAGGCTACGCAGCGGTCGTCACAGGGTTACACCTTCAGCCTTGGTTCCGGCTCTGTTTCGTGGCGGGCTACTCGCTCGTCTTCTGTTCTTGGCTCGAGTTGTGAGGCTGAGATCTACGCCGGGGCCATGGCTGCACAGGAGCTTCGCTTGCTCACCTACCTGCTGACCGACCTTGGAGAGCCGCCTCGTTCTCCTCCAGTCCTGTACGTAGACAACAAGGCCATGCTGGCCTTGTGTCGAGAGCAGCGACTGGAGCACAGAACAAAGCACATTGCTCTCCGCTACTTCCTTGCTCGTGAGCTACAGCAACGTGGACAGTTGCGGCTTGCGTACGTGGCCTCTGAGGCCAACACTGCTGATGTCTTCACCAAGGCACTTCCGCCTTGTGATCATCAGCGCTTCTGCACTCAGCTGGGTCTTGTGCCCGTCTTGCCTCACTTGCTCTCCTCTTGACCTTGCTTGTACTCTCACATATATATATACCTGCTCTTGCTTGTCTAGCTTTATATATATGTGTGTACTCTTGCATGTGAACTGGCAGTGTGGCCTTGACCCTGTGCTCGGACTGTGTGGTGACTTTGTGATCCACCCTGAGCTTGCTTTGCTTTGCTTTGCTTGACTGGTCTTGTGACCCCTTGTTCTCCCCCACTTTGCCTATGGGGGTGTGTCAGAACATTATAGCTTATGCTGTTGTGTAGGCTATAGTGGGGTATCCCATAGGGGGTACAACCAATTAGGGTTTCATATTGTACTCACTTCATTTTCATAGTTCACCCATTTCTCGTTCTCATTTTCACACGAAGTTGCCACGTTGTCCGTTTTCTGCTTCGGGGGTGCCACACTGCTCTTGTCCCTCAGCTCCGCACGCCTTCTCTTCATTTTCCAACACGCCAAGAAACGATGTCCTGTAGCGCTGCAAAATTCGCACGTTTTATTTTTTGCTAGCCGCTTCTCCACATCGCCCTTGTCGTTCTCCATCGGGTCGGCAGTCGTGGGTGGTGCCAATCGCCCCATGCCACTAGTTGGCTCGTTGCGTCGTGTTCCGTAGTTGGTACTGTTCAACGCGTCGAACTGTTCGATCAGTGCTGCACGAAACTGCGCCCACGTCCCCTCGCCTTGGACTATTCTGTTGTTGATCCACTCTAGAGCTGGGCCACGTAACAGTGTTGCTGCGAGCCGTATGCGCATTGCGTCTTTTGTCGGAGTCGTGCATCCAACGGCTTCGAAGTAAATTTCGAGTTCAGCTACAAATCGATGAACGTCGCTCCTTTTAACTGTAGGTTTGAACGCCTCTAGTTGCCTCGGCTTCGCTGCTTCGAGGTAAACTGTAGCTGCTGCCGTTTTCGCAGGTACAATTGTCGGTGTCGCCGCCGCTGCTGCTGCTGCTGCTATCGCTGCTGCATTCGCCGCTGCGTTCGCTGCTGCTCTGGCGGTTGCCGACTGCAAGGAGTTTTTCAAGTCGTGGGAGCTCTGCACGTATCTGCTTATGCTCAGCACGTAACTCCGCGATTTTCTGTACTGAAATATCTCTTTTCCCCTCCATTTGGCGATTTACAGGAAGATGCGCGACGAAAATAATCGAATTCTAGGTGCTGGTCGACTTACTTCGAGTCAAATTGACTGTAGAGTCGATGAGCGCGAATTCTGTAGGTCGCGTAAATCTCTCTTAGTCGAAATTCGCGTTCGATCTTGGCCGTTGAGGAGAAACTCGATCCGACGCTCCAAATTCCAACCATTTTGGGCGAAATTCTCTAGGCCGTTGAGATTCGAATCGATCTGACAGTCGAAATTCCAACCTTTCTGCCAATAATCCTGAGGGGTGTTCGAAAACCGGATCGAGGGGACTTCGAAAAAATGCGCGGAACTGGTTTTACATACCTGTATCGGCGCTTTCGTCGTCGCCCCCGCGGTTTTTAAAGGCTGGTTTTAAGCGGTTGAAGACCTCGCGTGTAAAACCCTCTCTGATTACCAAGTGTGAGGATCTGGTTCAGGAAAGATGATTCTATTGAATGATTCACCTGGGTACAAGACGAGGCTATATATATAGGCTCGACACAAGGCCAGTTACCCAGGTGTTACGCGAATGTTCTGAGGGTCGTGAAGCGTCCCGAACAGAACCTTCCCGAACTCGGTAGAAAGCAATTCGGTGGAAACCGAATAGGCTTGAGTTCGGTACACGTAACCTGGTTCGGTGCTATAACTATAATAACATATAGGAATGCACCTAACCTAGGAAATCAAGCATATCTATGCATGATAAATAAAACCTAAGCTAGTAATAGCATAATAAAGTCCAGGCAAGCTAGCAAAGCCAGCATAAGCCGTCGTACTCTCACAGTTGGTGAGATGCAGCGCTACCATGGCCTGCAGTTCACTAGGGACAGGGCAACTCGCACCATTACGTTGACGCAGTCGCATATGGTCGAGCAGATCTTCACGCGGTTTCGCTTCCCGTTCTCCAAGGTACATCTCACCCCTCTTGCTGTGGATCGTGGGCTCACGGCTCCACCTTCGAACGAGCCATCTGAGTCCAGCGGTCCATATCCTGAGTTGGTGGGTTGTCTCATGTACCTGATGACCTGTATTCGCCTTGACCTAGCTTACCCTCTTAGCGTCCTTGCGCGCTTTGTTGCGCCTGGGAGACACCGATCTTCCCACTGGTACGCTGCTAAGAGGGTGGCAAAGTATGTGGCGAATACATCAGGCAAGGGACTTCTGCTTGGAGGGAAGCAGCCAGTTACTCTCACAGGTTTCTCGAACTCGTCGTGGGGCCGACGACGCTGAGTCGTTGCGGTCTACGCAGGGTGGCCAGGCACTTGTGCGACGTGTGGTCTCTGATGCCAACACTGCAGATATCTTCACCAAGGCGTTGCCGCCTTGTGACCACCAGCGTTTCTGCACCCAGCTTGGCCTTGTGTCTAGAGGCCCTCACTTGCTTGCGTAGAGATGCTTTGTCTTGTACTCTTGCATCTTACTATATATCCTATATCTGTGCTTGTGGACAGGACTTGTGGCCCCTTGCTTCTGCAGAGATTCTTGTCATGCATGTCTTGTACTCTTGCATCTCTTACATCTGCTACATCATTGCATGTGGACTAACCTTGTGGCCCCTTTCTTGTTCTCGGACAGTGTGGTGATCTTGAGATCCACCCCGAGAGTTGCCTTGTTCTTGCTGATTGGTCCTGTGACCCTTGCTCTTGGGTTGTGTGTTGCTCTCCACAGGACTATCGTCACCTAGACTATGGGGGTGTGTCAAACTATCATTGTTATAGTTTGTTAGTTTAGTCTAGGTGTTACACTGAGTTATGCTGTAGAGGGTATAACCCCCTTAGGGTTTGCTATATACTCCCTTGTACTGCTTGTTTCTAGACATTCATTATTCAGTTACCTCGTTAACAGGGAAAGGTGTGCCGCGCCAGCTTCCCGCCGACGCACAACACACACGGGAGGTCGGCCCCGATCGACGGCTCGATGTCGAGGCCGGTGGTAACTTCATGCTTCGCCGAGCTCTTGATCGTGTTGAAGCCGACGTGCGCGAGCCTCGCGTGCCACCGGTCGGGGGTCGACTTCGTTGTAGAAGCAATCGTCAGGCCACCATCTCGGTCGATGTCGACGACAGCTTCGTCGAGCAGGGCCGGAGGTTGGTGCAGAGGACGCGGCCAGTGTAGCGTGCTCGGCCGAGCACCTCACCTGCACTCGACACGAGCATCATCTCGTCGCCGTCGTCCTGCAGCTTCACGCCGCTCTCCTGCAGCTGGTCGGCGGACAGCAAATTCGCCTGCACTCCCGAGACGTAGGGCACATCGGGAATGAGGACCTGCTTCCCGGCCTCCCCTTGCAGAGCGACAGTGCCGCGTCCCTCGACGGTCTGCAATGCGCACATGCTTCACGTTGTCGCTCGGCGCCATGTCGACGAAGACCTCCTTCGTCCCCATCAGGTGGTGCGAACAATTGCTGTCGAGAAGCACCACCTTTAGATTCGCTTGCACGGCGGCCGCGACCACCTTGAAGTCCTCCCCGGCTCCCGGCGCAAGCGAAAGATTGGCTCCACAGCGACGACCATCGAGCTCGACGCCTCCCCGTCGCCTCGGCCCTTGCTGCTAGAGGAGTGGACGTCCTTCGTCGACGACGTCTTCTTCGACGCCTGCTTCTCCTTGCGCAGCCTTTCGTCCTGACTTCGTCGGCCGATGGCCGACCTCTTGTGGCCTCCTTTGCGGTCGTCGTCGTCGGAATCGTCGCGGTTGGGACACTCAAAGGAGAGGTGGTCGCGGTCGCCACAGACCCAGCATTCTCGCCGTCGATCACCACCTCTGCGATCCTTGTCCCACGTCGACTTTGTCTGGTCAATGTCCTTCGTTGACCTCCCACCTCCGCTACCACCTCCGCCCGGCTTCCAGCGCTGCCCCTGCTGATAACTCTGCTTCGTCAGGGCGGCATAGTTCGCTTGCGGAAGGAGCTTCGTGGGTCGTTCTGCCTCCTTCATCGCCTCATCCTTGATGATGTGGCTGATGAGGGTGTCCTCGTCGAGCGACTCACGCATGCCGGACATCACCAACATCCGGCGCATGAGGTTGTAGCCGCTCGGGAGGCCCTTGACAACGTGCGTGATGTACGACGCCGTCGAAGAGTCGACGCCCGCCATCCGCATCTCGGCGAGGATCCGTCGAGCACGATTGCAGTAGTCCGTCGCTGACTCCTGCTTGCCCATCCGAAGGTGGGTCAGTTGCTCCTCCAGCTGACCGATGTACAGATCGTACGTTGCCTGATACGTCGTCAGGATGAACCGCCACGCTTGGTGGCTTGCGTCGAGTCGAAGTCGACACGACTTCAGCTCTATCTGCACCACCGGCGAGCAACACTTCGAGATGACCATAAATGTCAGCAGGTGAGCGGCATGAAACTCCGCGCGTAGCTCGACGTCGTCCACGTCCGGTATCGGTATGTCCCCGTCGACGAAACCCTTCAGCCCGGCGATCTCCAGCTAAGGCTCTATGGACTCCCTCCACGTGATGAGGTCTCGTCGACATTGCAGCGGCACTGGCACGGCAATCTTGTCCGGCGAAATTTTGAAGTAGCCGTACGCCGGCGCAATCCCGCCCGCCCTCACGTGCGTCCTCGAGGTGGGCCTCCCACTACTTCGTTGGGGTGAGCGACGTCGCTCGTCGGCGTCGACACGCGAGCTGCCTGCAACCGCCGTCGACCGCTGCACTCGCGCCTGGCTCCCTTCGACGCCACCGTCGACCCTGATCACACATCTCTTCTTCGTGCCCTCGCTACCGCCGGCTTGGTCACCACCGTCGACCTCCTCATCCGTCGCCCACCGCGTACGGATGCCCAGCTGAACCACCTCCAAGGGGAGGGTCGGCCCGAACTCGCCAGCCTCGTGGCGTCTCCTCGCATCAGTCAATTGTGCCTCTAGACTATCCTCTACCACGCCGGATCCTACCGGGACGGGCGTCATACTCTGCACGAGTTGCCGGCCTACGAACAACTTAGGTAAGTGAGCAATGGACAACTAGTCTAAAGGTTCCTTACGGGGCCGTCCACGCTCACCGCACCATGCGGAGAGTCACTCCACACCGAGAGCTGGACTACGAGGGAATGCACGAAATCTAGGAATGATCGTAGCGTTCCTTAGCGTTCTCTAATACTTGTGCGTTCACAGAGCAAATTGGCAAGAGTTTCACTAGGGAAAGTTGTATTTCATAATGAATGAACAAGGAATGGCAAGAATGACTACATCAGGAGCCTAGCAACCCTGCAGACAAGCTGGTCGACCGCCAGCGCAGCAAGGTCGACAATCTGCCAGCGTTGCGTAGAGCCAGCACTACAGAAAGGCGGCCTGCCAACGGGGCAGGTCGACAAGGTGGTTTGCCAACGCTGCAGCAGAGCGGTCTGCCAGCGTTGCAACCGCTGGTGACAGTAGCGCATGTGCGCACCCGCTTCCCAGTTGCGCGGGGCAGTCGAGCATGTTCTCTACCGTCGCGCGGGTGCCAAGTCAGCCACGTGCCGACAATTGCGCCCGGCGCTCCACGTCGACCTCGGGACAGTTACTCGCTCCCTCGCCATCGCAGCCTCGACGAGCCTCGCGTGCCTCCGCGGAACCTCATTGAGGTTACCTGGTCGACGTGGTCGACCACCCAGCGCCCTGGTCGACGACCTCCTTCGTCGACCACTGCTCCCTTCGAAGACCACCCTGGTCGACGGACCCCTCCGTCAAGCAGCTCGATCAGCTGCTGCCGTCGAGCACCCACCGTCGACGGCCTCTTTGACGGTCCCGCACAGGTCGACGACCACCTTCGTCGATCACACCGAAGACATGTCGACGAACCCCTTCGTCGACCAACCCAGTCGAGATCTGCCGCCGGCTTCCCATCGACGGCGGCTCCGCAGCAGTCTTCTGCATGTCGTCGACCAACCCCGTCGACCTCCACGTGCCGACCTCTGCGGATGGTCGGCCACACTTCCCGCGCACCCGACCGCTTCGTCGGCTTCGCCCAAGCGAGGGCGGGGCCAACACCCTATTCCCGTCAACAGTCACAGCCAATCACGGCCGAGTAATATGTCGGTTCCATCGCAGATCGTGGCCAGCATTTCCAGGGTGAATGTGAAGTTACCCCCGCGTCGAATCCGAACTCGGTCCACGCGTTCCCGTATTGCCAGTGGCGAGCCGTCGATCAGTCTTGCATCGATCTCAGGTAAACATTGGGCTAGTGGCAGTTGCAGCTTTCGAGCAGTGGCAATTAAGCTGTGACTATCTCTTCCGTAAATTTTTTTTTGATTAAGTCAGTATGAATTTTCCCGCTAAGCAGTATGGGACTGTCTACCACTGTACCCTCCCTGTTCAGCCAAGTGTGATCGACTACATCAATCAGTACTGTCACTCGGTGAGGGTCGTTGGGTCGGGCGAGCGGCGAGTCTTATTACTAGAGGGCCCATCTGCTACTGACTCCCAACATTTCCTTGCTGCTTGGACCCTTTTTGCTTAGACCCCTTCTGCTGTGCGGCTCCCTTATTCCCCGTAGCCTCCGGACATTCGCTGTTGTGGTGCCCAGGCGGATTGCACACGAAGCTTCGCCCTTTGAATGGTGCGGCAGTGGCATTCGCGACGACGGCGCGTATCGTGGCGTGCTCGTTCGTCCCTCAAGTCCGGCGACCCCAATTTCCGTATGACCCCGTTCTCGGTCAGCGAAGGAAGTCAATCTTTTCCGCCATAGCGAGGATGTCGTTGAAATTCGTGACATCACGGAGCAAGATTTCCCATGGGATTTCCGGTTTCAGTCCCCCGACAGCGGTCTACACATTTCGCCTTGTGCACATACCCAACTTACTCGTGTAGCACCAGGAATCCGCTAGTGTCTTAGACGGAGCCGAGTTGACGCCAAGTGCGCGACTTCTGGCTTGCGGAAATCGACGATGCGATTGGCTCGAATCTCCCACGCATACCCGTGCACAATGCATCCCACGTGCGATACTAGGTGACTTTGCAATACGACGGTGCCCAGGGGATCGTGGGCCCGGAAGGTCCCTCCCCTTGCGGTAGCCGATCATAGTCGCTCGGCGCTGTGACAATGGCACGTTACGAGTCCATGGCGGGTCCTCGCAACAACGACACAGCGTATCGAATCTTCGCGGCGTCCGACATGAAGTAATTAGCGTCGAAGAATACTTTCGTCGTGAAAATCCACGATTGAATATCGGACCACCCCGTTGACTCGGGTCAAAGCACGGCGGACTCTGCGGCTTGAGAGGCATCGGCGAGAAGAGAGTCGACTCGCCGTGTTTGGTCACAGTGTTGACGCAACGTCGGTCCGTTTCCGCAGTCGTCGTTCCGGCATGTGTCGTACCGCTGTCGTCGCGTGCTCCCTCACGTGCGACGCCATCACTGGCAGCGGACGAGCGTTGCCACACGCTTTCATATTGTGACGGTGTTGTTGCTGCCGGTGCCGGTGTTGCTTGTGTCTGTGTTGCTTGTATCTGTGTTGGTGCAAGATTGGATGAGCGCTGGAGGGATTCGCGTTCTGCCATCAACGTCGCAATCTTCAATGCGTTTTCGTGCAGTTGCCGCGTCAGCTCGTCGCCTGCGAGAGGTCCGCGAGATTAATTTGGTCGCCCAAGTCGAAGGACGTTGGCCGTTCTAGGTGCTAGGCGCGGTCGTGACTGCACGTGCTTACGAGAGAGCGCCGGGGCAGCGGCTCCTAGTACGTTGAGAGGCATATGTCCCTTCGAGTTGAAAAACAAAAGTTGAGAGTTGCTGGTTGCGGAAAAATGCGCGGTCCGAAAGGAAAGTAGCTATGATAGCCAAGTGTTACGGGTGCAATCGAACGAGCGAGTGAAGATTGCACTAGTGAGTCAAATGAGTATTAAGAGAACAATTATAGCGAACGAGAAACCGGTAACGCGGTGCGCGCGAACTAGCTAATGCGATGTTGAAGGGCCGCCTACACGAGGAGATCTGGCTGCGGCGTCCTCCTCGCTTCACTGACACCTTCCCACCTGGGACCCAGTGGAGCCTGAGGCGACCAGTCTACGGTCTCCGCCAGTCGCCCCGTGAGTGGCACGACACTCTTCGCTCCACGCTTCGTGACCTGAGGTTTCGTCCTTCTTCTCACGACCCATCGCTGTTTGTTCGCGCTGGTTCCACTCCTTTCTTTATAATTGTCTACGTCGACGACTTGGTCTTTCCTACAGCAGACAGGGCAGCTCTGGCTGAGGTGAAATCCGAACTGCAAAAGAGACACACGTGCACTGACCTCGGTGAATTGCAGCGCTACCTTGGCCTGCAGATCACCAGGGACAGAGCCGCTCGCACCATCACGTTGACGCAGTCACACATGGTGCAGCAGGTCCTTCGGCGGTTCGAGTTTCAGTTCTCCACCAGTTCGAGCTTGTGGGCTGCCTCATGTACCTGATGACTTGTACTCGGCCAGACCTCGCCTCTCCCCTCAGCGTCCTCTCTCGCTTTGTTGCGACTGGGAGACACCGTCCTATTCACTGGACGGCTGCTGTGAGGGTGACGAAGTACCTGGCGACTACATCAGGCGTGGGGCTTGTGCTTGGAACGACTCAGCCAATTGAGTTGACCGGTCACTGCGACTATTCCTACGCTGACGACGTGGAGACTCAGCGTTCGACTCAGGGTTACTGCTTCAGTCTCGGTGCTGGTGCTGTGTCGTGGAGGTCTACACAGTCGTCGTCTGTGGCTTCGTCCAGTGCAGAGGCAGAGATCTACGCTGATGCCATGGCGGCACAGGGGCTTCGCTGGTTGACCTTCTTGCTCGCCGACCTTGGTGAGCGGCCTCGCTCTGCAGCGACCTTATACGCTGACAACAAGGCCATGATCCTCCTCTGTCGAGAGCCTCGACTGGAGAGCAGAAAGAAGCACATCGACGTGAGGTACTTTCTCCTTCGAGAGTTCCAACGGCGCGACCAGACACGCTTGGACTTTGTGGCCTCAGTGGCCAACACTGCCGACGTCTTCACCAAGGCCTTGGCGCCTGGTGACCACCATAGGTTCTGTGTGCATCTAGGACTTGTTGAGGTTGGCTCTCGGTTGTTGTAGCTTACTGTTTGCTTTCCTTGTTTTGCTTCTATATATACTAGTAAACTTTTGAACTGGCCTTGTGGCCACTTGCTTGTGCTCGGAGTGTGTGGTGACTCTGAGCGCCACCCTGAGATTTGCTTTGTTGCTTGCACTTGACTGGCCTTGTGACCATTTGCTGTCGCTTGTTTGTCTCTTTGATGTCCCTCACTTAGCCTATGGGGGTGTGTCAAAATGTAATGACAATATAGGCTGCAGTGAGGTACCTACTAGGGGGTACAGTTGTTAGGGTTGCATATTTGTACCTCTTCACATTCTAGTTTCATCATTCCGTTCTGCGTACTTTTTTAGAGTGCGCAGTAAGGAATGTCGGAAAATTCCTTACACCGACACATCACAGTCACCAACTGGTATATTGAACTACATTTTTTTAAAAGAGTTTGTTAATGTTGAGGCTTGTTTCACATTTCAGTAGTCAAAGGATGTAAGCTAGATTACTTAAAATATTTTTTAGAAGCCTAGTTATTGTGATGAGAGATGAGTTTCTGAATTCACAGCATGTGAACGAATCCGTTTTCGACATAATTTGTCTCGTTATACCGAACCCTTTCGGTACGGCGTACGTGCTCCCCAAGACACACCTGCTTGGACTGGTCAACCCTACATTCCCTCATCCACCACAACTCTTTTTCTCTCATCCACCACAATTCTCTCTTCCCGCCACAACTTTCCAGGGGGAGTTAGCTGTGTCGGGTGTTATCTGTGATCTAACCCGCGATCATCCAGGCCGGTCACTAGTGAATTATGCTCCCAATCTGTCGGTGGCTTCCGTTCCGTTCCGAATTTGACATTCGCGACACGGAATGTCTCGAAATTGATCGCTGGCAAGGCGATTCGACGCCAAATCACGTTCGTCCAGATTGAACCTTCTATAAAAGCAGAATCGTGATGGATCCTCTCATCAACCGCTTGAACTGGTTAGTGAAAATTCGTACTGCTCCCCCTGAGTACCGTGCTTCGACGCTCTCGAATATACTCTGTCTACATTACGACTTCGGTTAGAATCAGCATCTGAGACGTCTACGATCCTAGATTCCCCGATCAGTTTCTCGCTGTGCTCCCCTCTGCTCTCACCTTCCAGCTTTCGCGTTTATCGATTTCACGCCAGGAGGCATCATGGCTTCCACGCGGCGCTTCCTTCTTCTCGCGCTGCTTGCGCTCGTCGCCACGGCCAGTGAGTCGCATTCACTCGTCTCGTCATGGCGTTCGTTCAGTCGTCACATCAGGAGGCCCGTTCCGACGATCTGCGAATCCTCGCAAGCCCTTTGTGAAATTGTCAACTTGGTTGTTCGAGTACGAGTTGTACGAGCATCCTTTCTACAATTTAATTTGATTCCGACCCGGGCTCATGCCTGTCTTGTTCCTTCATCCTCCCTCACCGCCTCCCTTCCCTCCAGTCCTCGCGGAAGCCGCCAGCAAGACCCGCTCGCAGCCGGCGGCAGGCGAGGCGAGGGACAAGGCTGCTAGTAGCAGCAAGCGGGCGGGCAGCTCAGGTGCGAGCGGGACGTCTGGAAAGAAGCCAGCCCGCTCGCAGCAGCCGGCAGGGCAGACGGCTGGCAGCAAGCGGCAGGGACAGCAGCAGACGATGGGCGTGAAGCAGCAGAGATCGGTTGATGGTCATGCGGCAGCGAACGGAACTCGTGGGACGGGAGGGAAGGGGCACGTTGTGAATGGCACAAGGCACATGAATGGCACGAGGCCGCAGCGGGGTGGTGCTGCTGGTGGTGGGCTGCGCAAGGAGGGCGGCGGTGCTGTTGGCGGGCGTGGCGGGCGAGGAGGCAGTGTGATTGGTGAGTGCGAATGCGTCTTTGCACCACCACATGCTGCTGACGTCTTATTGGCTGCTTGTGACCACCACATGCACCTGTTATGTTCAGTCATTGCTGCAGCCTGTGGCAAGCCGGTTGAGTTGACGCGTTGCTTGTGCGTGGCAGGTGTGGTGGGCGCGCGGATGAGTGGCGAGCAGATGGTGGGGTCAGCAGGCATGGCGAATGCCACAGGGCGGCTGGAGTTGAGGCTTGTCAAGTGAGCGCCGCTGCCTCTCCTTCTCTCTGCCACCACCCGAGTCTCCACCCCTCCCTGCACTTGCATCTGAGCCCTCGTTCCTCTGCTACTTACACTCCGTCTCACCCCTCCTGTGTTGACCCTCCTGTGTTGACCCTCCCTCTTCTCTCCTCACCCCCCTTCCCCACTCCCCATCCCAGGACGGCCACTGACATGGACGTGCACTACTCTCTCTCCCTCGCGCACCTCTCCTCCCCCTCCCCTCCCACCGCCGCCTCCATCCACGCAGGCCCCGCCTCCTCCGCCTCCGCCGCGCTGCTGCTCGCCTTCCCCGCCTCCGCCTGGACCAACACCACCCGCCCCTTCCATCGCGCCTCCAACGCCACCGCTGCTGCCCCCCCTGCGGCTGCACGCTTCAGCTACGGCGCCAGGGGCGTGTGGGCCAACGCGTCGTCCCTCTCCGCCGCTGCGGGCAGCTCTGTGGCTGCGGCTGTGAGCAGCATTCTCGCTGCCCCCTCCTCCTTCCACGCTCTCATCGCCACCTCCGCGTTCCCCCAGGGGGCTGTGCGCGGGCAGATGGCCAACATGACCCGCGGGGGGAAGTAGCAGCGGGGAGAGAAGGGGGCGTTGAAGGGCAGATGTGCAACTTGACACGTGGTTGACAGATGGACAGATGGAAGAGGACGGGAGTTGCGAGGTGGGAGCAGGAGAAGGGAGGAGCCGCAACTGCTGCTGTGCACGAGATGTTAGAAACATGTTGCTGGAATAGGAGGAGATCCTCAAAACACACGCCTACCACTGCCTTCGCACATTCTCCTACGTTTCTCTAGGACACGTGTCTGTGAGGAGGAAGGTGACATTAGGTAGGAGTTGTCAGGTTGTGTGGCGTTTCTTGGGTGATTCGATAGACCAATGGCTGCGGAGCTTGTTGCAAGTTGCAAGCAATTTATACAGAAGATACTGTGTAGAGGACCCAAGGGTTTAAGCAGGGTATCTGTAAGGAAAATTCCTTTTCCTTACTTCGCGTCTCTGCTTACCGCCTACATGCCTGTTCCCGCCATCGGCACCCATCCGTGAACGTTACCCGCTCGCGACATTCGCCTCGACCACGACTCACGCCACTGTTCACGATGCGACCCAACCTCACGGTTCGGTTGGTAACCCGCGCTCCGGACCTCCGCCTCGACAATTCCCAACCTCGGCGCTAGGCCCGTAGCGCACCTCAATTTCCCGCATTACCGTGACCACGCTAGCCTCGCTATATAACTTCGCTCATGCTTTTCGCTCAACTGTATTATTTTGCTCCGATAGTGCAATTCTCTCTCGCTCGCTCAATTGCACTCGTAACACTTGGTATTCAGAGCCTACGATCTCCTCTCGGACCGCACCCACATCTTCGCTTCTCCACTATCTCAAATTTTGGGGGGGGTAGACGTCTCTCAGCGAACAAGCACCGCCGCTCGAAGTGCTCTCTCGTAAGCACGCACGGCCACGACAGAGGCTCTCGATGAGTTTGCCCAACACCCCCGCCATGGCCGAAATTAATCTTGCGACACTGACGCAGGAGCAGCTCGACCGTCTCGTGCGCCAACTCGAAGATTTGGTGCTCGAAATCGCGACACTCACGGCGGAACGTGACTCCGCCCACTAGCAATCAATGGTGAATGCGCCAGCACCATCACAAGCACCCGCCAATGCACCCGTGCAATCAGTGTCAGAATGTGATGTTTGTGTAGCCTGCAGTGGGGTACTCTGTAGCGAGTACAGCCCGAATTAGGGTTTGCTATATGTACTCAACTGTATGCTAGTGAAAACCCTTCTTTCTTGTTTATCGTTTTAGCCTGCTGTTTCGACATGCTATCAGAGCAGGTCGACCCTCCTGGGTCGATCCTGTGGGTGGTCCCGCCCAATGCTTCCGCTGCGGTTTCCTGCTGTCCCCTGCCTGCCGCGCGCTCCGGGCGCGCGGCGATTTTTCATCCCGCCGCGCGCTCGGGGCGCGCGGCGGTTTTCTGCCCCGTCGAACCGCGCGTCGCCCCCTGTCGACCGTCGCGTCGCCCCCCGTCGCCCGACGCGGCCCGCGCGACCTGCGCCAGGCCCGCGCGCGGCCTGTACGGGCTGCGCCAGGCCCGCGCGCGACCCGTATGGGCTGCGCCAGGCCCGCGCGCGGCCCGTACAGCCCGCGCGCGGCCAGTACGGGCTGCGCCAGGCACGCGCGCGGCCCGTACAGCCCGCGCGCGGCCCGTACGGGCTGCTCCAGGCCCGCGCGCGGCCCGGGCAGCCCGCGTGCGGTTCGTCCCGAGCTTCTGACCGCGCCCCACCCCCGCTGCTGCCCACGCTCCTGTGTTAGGGTTTGGGAGTGGAGAGTATGGGGTGCCTGTCAAAGCATATGCTTGTTATACATGTGTAGGCTGTAGTGGGGTAGCCAATATGGGGTATAGCCCCTTTTAGGGTTTCATACTTGTACCCAACTCTGTGATAGTTCATTCATTCTTGCTGCTAGTTTATGACATGGTTTCAGAGCACTAGGTCCGTAGGACAGTTTTTTTTTTTCGGGCCCACCTACCGTTGCGGTTACCGCGTTACCCCACGTGTTGGCCTGCCTGCTTGCCTTGCCTTGTGACGTGCTGCGCTGCGCGCGCCGTCCTGCAGCCCTCGTACTGCCTATTGCTGCCCTAGGCCAGAGCGCCGCCCCTACAGGCCCGTAAGGCCCACGCGCCGCGCCTGCAGACACGTCACGCCTGCGAGCCGCCCCTGCAGGCCCGTCAGGCCAGGGCGCCGCCCCGCCAGGTCGCTGCCCCGCGCGTCGCGCCCACATCCCGCGCGTCGCGCCCACATCCCGCGCGTCGCGCTGCAGCCGCGCGCGTCGCGTTCGCTGCCCGCGCGTCGCACTGCAGCCCCGCGCACCGCGGCTGCCGTCCTCGCGCAGCCCGCAGCGGCTTCGCGCGTCGCGCTGCAGCCCCGCGCGCCGCGGCTGCCGTCCTCGCGCAGCACGCGGCGGCTTCGTGCGCCGCGTCCGCGGCTCGCGTAGCGCGCTGCAGCCCCGCGCGCCGCGGCTGCCCCTGGCCGCCGCCGTCGCTCCTGCAGCAGCTGCCGCGGAGCGCCCTGCCACAGTAGCGGCCCCGCCCTGCAGCAGCTGCCGTGGAGCCTCCTGCCGCCGTCGCGGCCCTGCCCTGCAGCAGCTGCCGCGGAGCCTTCTACCGCCACTGGTGAGCACCTGCCTACTTGCCTGCCTGCCTGCCTGCCTGCTTGCCACGCCTGCCTGCCTGCCGCGCCTGCCCTGCCCGCGCTACTACTACCGCTAGGCTGCTGCTGCTGCTACTACTGCTGCTACTCCTACTACTGCTACTACTGGCGGTGGCCAGATGCAGCTCCAGCGACGTTCACGCGAGTCTCTCACGCCCCAGCAGCTTCGTGAGTGGTACGCTAGTTGGGGTTGTGGCGGTAGCCGTCGTGGCGGTCGCCCTGGAGCTGGTCGGTCGGGAGCGTCTAGCAGTGGCCAGCTGCAGCTGCAGCGGCGTCCGAGCGAGACACTTACGTCCCGGCAGCTTCACGAGTGGTACGCTCAGATTCGAGGGTCTCGGAGTACCGTTCGCTGCCCGTACGTCCTTCGCACAGGTGATCGGGCTGGTCAGGCTTGCGGGACACTTGGTCACACCCAGTCCAGCTGCTTCGCCCGTCTGAGCGACGCCTGGCGTACCGAGTTTGGCGACGAGGCTGAGCTCCCCACCTGGCTGGAGCTGCTTGGGCAGAGGGTAGATATCTTTGCTCTTGACTATGATGCTATTCTCACTGCTATGTATGCATTGCCTACTAGTGATGACCGTGCCTGTTCCCTGTGCGTACCGCCTGACCCAGGTATAGAGCCTGCTGCCCTAGGTGCTGGTGAGGCTGCTGCTCTAGGTGCTAGTGCGTCTCCTGCACTAGGTGCTGGTGCGGCTTCTGCTCTAGATGCTGGTGCGTCTCCTGCGCTAGGTGCTGGTGAGGCTGCTGCTCCAGGTACTGGTGAGTCTGCTCTCTCTGGTACTGCGCCTGCTGAGGCCTTGTACACCTTCACACTTGACTCAGGTGCTTCCCGCCCCTTCTTTCGCGACAACACCACCCTCACGCCGCTTAGTCGGCCGGTTGCAGTCTCCCTAGCGGACCCCTCTGGGGGTCCAGTCCTTGCGCACTCCTCCACGGTCCTGCCGTGTCCGGCGGTCCCGTCTGGCTCCCTGTCAGGTCTTCACCTCCCTCGTTCTCTACGAACTTGGTGAGTGGAGCTGACCTACAGGATGTGTGGGTTGACCAGTTCACCCCTGGAGGTCAGCGTGTGACCCACTGTACGTGCTCCCGGACTGGTCGGCACCTGGCCACGTTCACCCGAGAGCCTGGCTCGAGTCTGTACACACTGACCACTGTGTCCCCTCAGGTAGCTGCGTCTGCGTCTGCGTTTGCATCAGGTCAGCTAGCGGCCCCCTGCTCGTGTCGCGCTCTGTCGCACCAGACCCTCCTTTGGCACCACCGCCTTGGACACCCCTCGGTGCAGCGCCTTCGTAGCATGCACAGCCGTTTCCTTGTCTCTGGACTTCCAGAGACTCTGCCTCCTCTACCACCCTCGCCTGCTCCTCCCTGTCTTCCCTGTGTCGAGGGGCGGCAGCGCGCCGCTCCTCACTCCTCCTCGTTCCCTCCCACAGAGGCTCCCCTGCAGACTCTCCACCTGGACGTGTGGGGCCCAGCCCGCGTCCGTGGACAGGGCCACGAGCGGTACTTCCTGCTGGTCGTCGACGACTACACGCGTTACACCACGGTCTTCCCCTTGCGCAGCAAGGGGGAGGTCCCTGATGTTTTGATCCCCTGGATCCGCGCTACTCGTCTCCAGCTCCGTGAGCGGTTCCAGTCGGACTTTCCTGTCCTGCGTCTGCACTCTGACAGAGGTGGTGAGTTCTCCTCAGACCTCTTGGCAGCCTACTGTGCGGAGCACAGCATCCGCCAGTCGTTCACGCTTCCGGCCTCTCCACAGCAGAATGGGGTTGCTGAGCGCCGCATTGGCTTAGTCATGGAGGTCGCTCGTACCTCCATGATCCATGCGGCTGCCCCCCATTTTCTGTGGCCGTTTGCGGTCCGGTACGCCGCGCATCAGCTCAACCTCTGGCCCCGTGTCTCCTTGCCGGAGACCTCGCCCACATTGCTGTGGACGGGGAAGGTTGGCGATGCGTCGCGTTTCCGGGTCTGGGGTGCTCGTGCCTTTGTCCGCGATACCACTGCGGATAAGCTCTCCACCCGCGCTGTTCCCTGTGTCTTCCTTGGCTTTGTCCCTGACGCGCCTGGTTGGCAGTTTTACCACCCCACCTCGCGCCGTGTCTTCCCCTCTCAGGACGTCACGTTCGACTAGTCGGTTCCCTTTTACCGTCTCTTCCCCTACCGCACTGCCCCTCTCCCCCCCCCGCCGCTCTTCCTCGCTCCAGGTGCTCCCCAAGTAGACCCCCTCCCCGCTCCTGGTCCTGCTCCTTCAGGTGTGTCTCAGGTAGACCCTCCTCCCTTGACTGAGCCGGTTGAGGTCACTGGTGACTCAGGTCCTGCTGAGGGTGGTCCTGCTCGGGGTGCTGCTTCTGGGGGTGCTGAGCCTGGGGGTGCGGAGCCTGGAGGTGCGGAGCCTGGGGGTGCGGAGACTGGAGGTGCTGAGCCTGGGTGTGAGGAGTCTGGGGGTGCTGAGCCTGGGGGCGCTGAGACGTCAGGTGAGCAGTCTCCCTGGGGCGACTGTCTCCGTAGTCGCTCCGCTGGTGCCTCGCCGCTGCACTCTCGTCGTCGACTCCCTCTCTCCCCACAGCAGCTGCTTGAGTGGTACGCTGGCCGTCAGGGTCGCGCTGCTGGAGCTAGGGGCCCTGCTGTGGGAGGCGCTGGAGCTGGTGACTCTGCCACTGGAGTTGTTTCTGCTAGAGGTTCTGGAGCTGCTGAGGGCGCTGGAGCTGGAGGTTCCGGAGCTGCTGAGGGTGCTGGCGCTGGAGGTTCTGGAGCTGCTGGAGGTACTGGCGCTGGTTGCGCTGGCGCTGGAGGTTCTGGAGCTGCTGAGGGTGCTGGCGCTGGAGGTTCTGGAGCTGCTGCGGGTTCTGGCGCTGAGGGTTCTGAGTCTGCTGTTGCGCGGATTCCTTGGAGTAGCCGCCTTCGTCCGCGTGTGCCTCTCACCTCGCAGCAGCTGCACGACTGGTACGGTCGCCGTCAGGGTCGCGCTTCTGGAGCTCGGGGCTCTGCCGCTGGAGGTACTTCTGCTGTCGTCACTGGAGCTGGGAGTGGTGCTGGTCTCGGAGGTGCTCGTACTGGAGGTACTGGAGCTGCTGGGGCTGGAGGTGCTGAGTCTGAGGGTGCTGCTGCTGGAGGCACTGAGGATGGAGACCCTGGGACTGGAGGTGCCGGTTCTGGGGGTGCTGCTGTTGGTGGAGCTGGTTCTGGAGGAGCTGGCGCTGAGGGTTCTGGAGCTGCTGGAGGTGCTGGCGCAGGTGGCCCTGGAGCTGGAGATTCTGGAGCTGCTGTGGGTGCGGGCGCTGGAGGTTCTGTAGCTGCTGGAGGTACTGGCGCTGGTGGCGCTGGAGCTGGAAGTTCTGGAGCTGCTGAGGGTGCTAGCACTGGAGGTTCTGGAGCTGCTGGTGTCACTGCACAGCCGCGCCTGTTCTTTGCTCCACCATCTCCGTCGTCTTAGCCACCGCCTGACTCTGTGCTTCGCCAGGTTCTTAGTCTCCCTTCGTCTACTGGTCTTCTGTTGCAGCCTGGTTCACCGCTGCCTGCTCCATCTCCTTACATTGAGCAGCTAGGGAGTCTTACTGAGCGTCGTGAGCCAGCGTCGCGTCCTGTCTCGCCTGTCTGTTCTGGTCGTTCTGGTCGTCGTGTTCCTCGTCCGCGTCTGCCGGCTGTCCCCGACACCCACCTCGTAGTCCGTCGTCCTTCCTCTCCTCCACAGCGTGTTCCTCTGCCGTCCCCTCCTGCGTCTTCTCTGCCTGTCGTTGCGGACCCCGAGTCTGACCGGTTTGGTGCTGAGCACCCTGCTGTCACGCGTCTGCTAGCCACTGTTGTCACTGACCCGTCGTTTGAGTCTGCTGCTACGTCTGCCTTAGTTGCTGAGTTTGTTGACTTTGTTGCTGCCTGTCGTCTAGACTACGCCGCTAGTCTTGTTGCTGAGTCTGAGTCTGTCTGTCCTCCGTCCATCGGGGGTGAGTGTGCTCTTGGCACGGACGTCCTTGAGGACAAGCAGGAGGACCTTGAGTGTCTTGCAGCCGCTGCGCCTCATCTCGTGTCCATGCTGCTTGCCCCTGAGGGAGACCCGGATGCTCCAGACATCCCGACCCCGCGCTCTTACGCTGAGGCGATCGCGGGTGAGTACTCCTCTCAGTGGCAGACAGCCATGGACGCAGAGATGGCATCCTGGAAGTCCACAGGCACCTACGTCAACGAGGTTCCCCCACCTGGGGCGAACATCGTCAGTGGCATGTGGATTTTCAGGGTGAAGTGGCCACCAGGTTCTCCGCCTGCCTTCAAGGCGCGTTACGTTGCACGAGGTTTCAGTCAGCGAGAGGGAGTAGACTTCTTCCAGACCTTCTCCCCCACCCCGAAGATGACCACTCTTCGGGTGCTGCTGCACGTTGCCGCTCAGCGTGACTACGAGCTTCACTCTCTTGACTTCAGCACAGCCTTCTTACAGGGCAGCCTGCACGAGGAGATCTGGCTGCGCCGCCCACCTGGCTTCACTGGGTCGTTCCCTCCTGGTACCCAGTGGAGCCTCAGGCGGCCGGTCTACGGTCTCCGCCAGGCACCCCGTGAGTGGCACGACACACTGAGGACGACACTTGCGGCTCTTGGGTTTGCTCCGTCGACTGCTGACCCGTCGCTGTTTCTGCGCACCGACACTTCGCTCCCGCCGTTTTACATCCTCGTGTACGTCGACGACTTGGTCTTTGCCACTGCCGACACTGAGGCTCTCGCCCTGGTGAAGTCGGAGCTGCAGAAGAGACACACTTGCACAGACCTGGGTGAGCTGACAAGCTATCTTGGCTTGCGGATCACCCGGGACAGAGCACGCCGCACCATCACACTGACTCAGTCACACATGGTGCAGCAGGTCCTTCAGCGCTTCGGCTTCACCTGGTCCTCGGCACAGCACACTCCTCTAGCTACAGGTCACTCGCTCTCAGCTCCACCTTCGGACGAGTCCGTAGAGCCGAGTGGTCCTTACCCAGAGCTAGTGGGCTGCCTCATGTACATGATGACTTGTACTCGTCCTGACCTTGCGTACCCTCTTGGCCTTCTGGCTCGCTACGTGGCTCCTGGTCGGCACCGAAAGGTGCACATGGATGCTGCTAAGAGGGTACTACGCTACTTGTGCAGTACATCGGGCATGGGGCTCATGCTTGGAGGACGGAACGACGTTGTCCTCATTGGGCACTTAGACGCTTCTTGGGTTGACGACCAGGCTACGCAGCGGTCGTCACAGGGTTACACCTTCAGCCTTGGCTCTGGTTCGGTTTCTTGGCGTTCTACACGCTCGTCTTCAGTTCTCAACTCCAGTTGTGAGGCTGAGATCTACGCCACAGCCATGGCTGCACAGGAGTTACGCTGGCTCACCTACCTGCTGACCGACTTGGGAGAGCGGCCTCGTTCTCCTCCAGTGCCGTACGTCGACAACAAGGCCGCCATTGCCTTGTGTCAGGAGCACAGACTGGAGCACAGAACGAAGCACATCGCTCTGTGTTACTTCCTGGCTCGAGAGTTGCAGCAGCGTGGTCAGCTCCGTCTTGCTCACGTGGCCACTCGGGCCAACACTGCTGATATATTCACCAAGGCGCTTCCGTCTGGTGATCATCAGCGTTTCTGTACTCTGTTAGGCCTTGTGCCCACGTTTCCTCCCTTGCTGTAGACTTTGCTTGTACTGTGATCTATATATATACCTGCATGCTTGCTCTGCTAGGTAGAGATCACTGTGCTGTTGTTGTTGCATATATACCCCTGCATGTGAACTGGCCTTGTGGCCCTTTGCGTGTGCTCAGTGTGTGTGGTGACGTTGTGATCCACCCTGAGCTTGCTTTGCTTCTCTTGCTCTCCCCCACTTTGCCTATGGGGGTGTGTCAAAGCATATGCTTGTTATACATGTGTAGGCTGTAGTGGGGTAGCCAATATGGGGTACAGCCCCTTTTAGGGTTTCATACTTGTACCCAACTCTGTGATAGTTCATTCATTCTTGCTGCTAGTTTATGACAGTGCCGGGTGTGTGAGCCGTCCCCTGCTCCTCCTCCTCCTCCGTCTCCCACTGCTGCAGCTGCCGCTGAGGGGGGTGGATGTGTTGGAGCCGTCGGAGTGGTACGAGGGGGGTGGCGTGTGAGTAGTGCTAGAGGTGCAGCAGGGAGTGTGTGAAAGGGGTGTGGGACAGTTGGGGGAGGTTGACAAGAGATGGCCATTGTGACGTCTGCAGCGCCAGTAGTCGGGGGGTTGAGTACTCCGGTAGCCCAGCGAGCCTGCTGCTGCCAGTCGCCCGTGGGTCTGTTGCTCCTGCTGCTGCTTAGCGCGGAGCCAGTTACTCCTGTAGTCCGGAGGTTGAGTGCTCCGGTAGCCACTGTGCGCGCCGTTCCTGTTGCCCGTGTGTCTGCGGCTTCACCCGTCGCCTTCTATCTTCACTCCTCTCACAGTCTCTCCTCCTCCTCACTTGCCCTCTGTGACTGCCTCTAGCTTTGCTTATCATTGTGAACTATTGCTCTATGACTGCTTGTTGTGTTGATTGTACCCCACTTTGACTATGGGGGTGTGTCAGAATGTGATGTTTGTGTAGCCTGCAGTGGGGTACTCTGTAGCGAGTACATCCCGAATTAGGGTTTGCTATATGTACTCAACTGTATGCTAGTGAAAACCCTTCTTTCTTGTTTATCGTTTTAGCCTGCTGTTTCGACAATCAGATGAGCCGATTGTCATCTCGTCCGGCACACCGTCACATCACGACAGCGTGGGACAGCGCTCAGGCGCAGCCAGTGATGGCGCCGCCCATTCAATGCATGGCATGGGGAGGAACAGGGCTGTACCAAGCACGAGCGGGCCTCGCGAAGCCCGTCGTCACGTTGAATTTGCGGCAACAATCAGCAACAACAACATTGTCGCGCCGATGCCGCTCAAACCGCAGCGCCCGCCCTGCTTCGACCCGAGCCAACGAGGAGGTCCGACGGTTCAATCGTGGGTCTTCACGATGAACGTTTTCTTCGACGCGAATTACGTCGAGTCGGACGCAGCGAAGATTCGATACGCTGTTTCGCTGCTAAGGGGCCCCGCCATGGACTGGTGGCGAGTCATTGTGACGTCGCCACGCGCCTACGAGCCTCCGTCGCAAGAGGAAGAGCCCACGGGTCCAGCCGTCACCTGGAGTTCGTTCTGCGAAACCGCCCAGTACAGCACGTGGGATGCGTGGTGCGCAGGGCTTCGAGCGCGCTTCGAGCCGATTGCGGCTTCTATTTCGGCGCGTCAGAAACTGCGTACTTGGCGACAACTTGGGTCGGTCCAAGACTACACCAGCGGTTTTCTCGCATTATGCGAGCAAGTCGGCTACATGCACGAAGCGGAGCGGGTGGACCGTTACGTCGGAGGGCTGAAGTCGGACATCTCGCACGAAATCATGCTATGCGGGCTCTCGAATTTCAACGAGATCCTCGCGCTCGCCGAGAAAATTGACATTTTGCGCCGTCCGAGACCGGGGTCCTACTACGGACATCGCCCTCGGGGACCGACCGAGCACGCCACCGTACACGCCGTTGCGGCGAATGCAGCTGCTACGCCATTCAAGGGGCGCTGCTTTGCTTGCAATAGGCCGGGCCATCGCAAGAGCGAATGCCCAGAGGAGCAGAGACGCCGCGGAGCGGAGCAGGGAAGGGAGTCTCAGAGGCAGGGAAACGCCAGCAGTCAGTAGAAAACGGGCCAACTACTAACGAGACAACCTGCTCGCCCAACCTCACCGAACCTCACTGTCAAACTTATATGCTATAGCTTGTTTAGGCTGTAGTGGGGTAGTCAATGTGGGGTTCAACACTTTAGGGTTTCACTACTTGTACCCAACTTCCTGCTAATGCAATCACTTCTTCTTTCTAGTTTCAACATGGTTTCAGAGCAGGTCCTCCGTTAGGACCGGTTTTCTTAGGGCCCACCACACTGTCACTGCTGACTGCCCCTGACTGCCCTCGCGCCCTCGTGCGCACTGTCCTGCCCGCGCCCTCGTGCGCTCTGCTTTGCTCGCGCCCTCGAGCGCCACCCTGAATAGCGCGCTGCAGCCGATCGCGCGCCGCCCGTTAGACGCGCACGCAGCCCAGCGCGGCCCCGTGCAGCTCCGCGCGCCGCCCGTCAGCCGCCCACGCCGCCCGCTAGCAGCCCGCGCGGCCCCGTGCAGCTTCGCGCGCAGCCCGCACACCGCACACGCAGCCCGCACGCCGCACGCGCAGCCCGCAAGCCGCTCGTGCAGCCCGCTAGCCGCCCGCGCGGCCCCGTGCAGCATTGCGCGTAGCCCGCCAGCAGCCCGTGCTAGCCGCACGCAGCTCGTGCAGCCCGCTAGCCACACGCACGCCGTCGTGCAGCCCCGCGTGCAGCCCGCAGGCCGCCCGCGCTAGTCGCAAGCAGCCCGCGCGTGCCCGCAAGCTGCCCGCGCGCAGCCCGCAGCAGCCCGCGTGCGCCCTGCCTGCTCGCACTGCGCCGCCCTGTCCGAGACGCGCAGCCCCAGCCGAGCCGCGCCGCCCAGTTGAGCCGCGCCGCCCTGCCCGAGCCGTGCCGCCCTGCCCGAATCGCGCCGCCCTGCCCTATCGAGCTGCGCTGCTGCTACTGTCTGCTACTGCAGCTGCTGCTGTTACTACTGCTACTGCTACTATTACTGCTGTTACTACTGCTACTGCTGCTACTGCTACTAATGCCAGTATGGCCAACCCCACCATTCTCGCGTTCGATACTGAGGGCCGCCCTATCTAGTTCGATGCCTGGCTCGACG
Source organism: Closterium sp. Naga37s-1 (assembly GCA_947471745.1). Lineage (NCBI taxonomy): Eukaryota > Viridiplantae > Streptophyta > Zygnematophyceae > Desmidiales > Closteriaceae > Closterium > Closterium sp. Naga37s-1. Next base: position 1,034,384 of record CANJKZ010000190.1, on the reverse strand, counting down.
ATCTGCACCTGTTCCTACAGATTACAGCCAAGGACGATATCTCATTGTTCGATCACACGTCTGGAGCCTCCCTCGCACCTGCTGAGACCGCTGACAGCTCGATTCGCTCACAGTGGCAGACCCGTGACGCTCACGCTCGCCTAGCCGTTCGCAGCCACCTGCCGATAGACTAGCGTGCGCACTTTGGCCAGCATAAGACCGCTAAGGCGCTGTACGACGCGGTAGTTGCACGCTACTCTTCCCCTGCCACTGCTGCGATCGGTCGCCTCTCGCTGCCCTATCTTTTCCCCGATCTAGCTGCTTTTACCACAGTCGCTGACCTCATCACTCACCTCCGTACTAGTGACACTCGCTACCGAGCTGCCCTTCCTGCCGAGTTCCTAGCCAAGAACCCCCCCCCAATGTACCTCACCCTTTATCACCTCGTCGCTCGTCTCCCTGACTCTCTCCGTCCAGTCAGGGACCACTTCCTAGCTCTCTCCCCCACCGAGCTCACCATTGACCTGCTTGAGACACAACTGCTTGCAGCTGAGGCTAGCATTAACGCAGTAGGTGCCTCTCGTGGCGAACCCCGCACCCCGTTCTTCGAGGGGTGTTCCCCCTGCCCCCTGCTCCCCTCGTTTGCCTCTGTTGCTGCTGTTGACCTTCTTGGTGCTGAGAAGGCCGGGACTGTGTCTGCACCTAGTGGGACGCGCCGCAGCGGCAGGGGCAAGGGGGGCAAGGGGGGCGGAGGTGGAGGCGGGGGAGGTGGTGCTGGAGGTGGCGGAGGCGGTGGGGGTGGTGGCGGCGGTGGGGGTGGTGGCGGGAGTGGGGGGGGCAGTGGCAGCGGCGGGAGTGGTGGTGGCAGCGGTGGGGGAGGAGGCTGGGGTGGAGGTGGTGGTGGTGGCGGCAGTGGGCGTGGTGGCGGCGGCGGTGGCGGTGGTCGCGGTGGAGCGGCGCAGCGTGGAGGTTCTGGTAGTGACCAGCGCCAGCAGCAGCAGCGTCCCCGCGAGACCCCGTCGTCCCAGCAACTTCGTGAGTGGTACTCTCAGCGAGGTGGGGGGTCTGGGGGTGGGGGTAGCTGCCCGTACGTCATCCGCACTCGTGACCGCGCTGGCCAGACGTGTGGGAGGTTCCACACGCAGCACCGCTGCTTCTCTCGCCTCGACGACGCCTGGCGCGCACAGTTTCCTGACGCTGCTGAGCTCCCTCGCTGGGCTGATCTGCTTAAGAGCAACATTGATATCTTTGCTCTTGACTTTGATGCTATCCTTGGTGCCATGTATGCATTGACTGTTAGTGTTGAGGATGACTGTTACCTATGTGTTCCGCCCGACCCGGGCATTGAGCCCAGTGAGGCTGCTGCTCTAGGTGCTATTGAGTCGGCTGCCCCAGGTGCTAGTGAGGCTGCTGCTCTAGGTGCTAGTGCGTCTGCTGCTCCAGGTGCTAGTGAGTCTGCGCTGTCTGGTACTGCGCTTGCTGAGGCCCTGCACACCTTCGTTCTTGACTCAGGTGCCCCCCTCTGTTTCTTTCGCGACCGTACTGCCCTCACACCGCTCCCCCGGCCTGTTGCTGTCTCCCTGGCTGACCCCTCTGGGGGCCCGGTCCCTGCGAGTTCCTCCACTGTCCTCCCGTGTACGGCGGTTCCGTCTGGCTCACTGTCGGGTCTCCACCTCCCCTCGTTCTGTACGAACTTGGTGAGTGGCGGTGTCCTCCAGGATGAGTGGGTTTCCCAGTGGGCTCCTGGAGGACAGCGTGTGACCCACTGTACGTGTGCGCGGACGGGTCGTCACCTGGCCACGTTCACTCGTCGGCCAGGGTCGAACCTGTACACACTGACCACTGAGTCTCCTCAGGTTGCTGCGTCTGCGTCCGGTCAGTTGCGTCAGGTCGCTGCGTCTGTGTCAGCATCAGGTCAGCTGTCGACCCCCTGCTCATGTCGCGCTTTGTCGCACGAGACCGTCCTTTGGCACCACCGCCTTGGGCACCCCTCGGTGCAGCGCCTTCGTGGCATGCACCGCCGTGTTCTTGTCTCTGGTCTTCCCAGGGTACTCCCTCCCCTCCCACCCTCGCCTGCTCCTCCCTGTCTTCCCTGTGTCGAGGGGCGGCAGCGCGCCGCTCCTCACTCCTCCTCGTTTCCCCCGACGACTGCTCCCCTGCAGACCCTACACATGGACGTGTGGGGCCCAGCCCGCGTCCGTGGACAGGGTCACGAGAGGTACTTCTTGATAGTTGTTGACGACTACTCGCGCTACACCACGGTCTTCCCCTTGCGCACCAAGGGTGTAGTCCCTGATGTTTTGATCCCTTGGATCGGCGCTGCCCGTCTCCAGCTCAGCGAGAGGCTCCACTCGGACTTTCCTGTCCTGCGTCTGCACTCTGACAGAGGTGGGGAGTTTTCCTCCGACCTCTTGAGGGACTTTTGTCGTGGGGAGGGCATTGAGCAGTCGTTCACGCTTCCGACCTCTCCACAGCAGAATGGGGTTGCTGAGCACCGCATTGGCTTGGTCATGGAGGTCGCTCGTACCTCCTTGATCCATGCGGCTGCCCCCCACTTTCTGTGGCCGTTTGCGGTCCGATACGCTGCGCATCAGCTCAACCTCTGGCCCCGTGTCTCCGTTCCGGAGACTTCGCCGACACTGCGTTGGACGGGAGAGGTTGGCGATGCGTCGGTATTCCGGGTCTAGGGATCTCGTGCCTTTGTCCGCGATACGTCCGCGGACAAGCTCTCCGCCCGCGCTGTTCCCTGTGTCTTCCTTGGCTTTCCTCCGGACGCGCCTGGCTGGCAGTTTTACCACCCCACCTCGCGCCGTGTCCTGCCCTCTCAGGACGTCACCTTTGACGAGTCTGTTCCCTTTTACCGTCTCTTCCCCTACCGCACAGCCCCGCTCCCCCAGCCGCCCCTCTTCCTCGTACCAGGTCCTCCTCCGGTAGACCCCCTCCCCCCTCAGGGTCCTACTCCTTCAGGTGTGTCTCAGGTAGACCCGGTTGAGCCTGTCGAGGTAGCTGTCGACTCTGGTCCTGCTAGGGGTGCTGCGCCTGGGAGTGCTGAGCCTGCGGGTAGGGGGCCTGGGGGTGTTGAGCCTGAGGGTGCTGAGCCTGGGGGTGCTGAGTCTGGAGGTGCTGAGCCTGGGGGTGCGGAGCCTGCGGGTGAGGAGTCTGGGGGTGCTGAGCCTGCGAGTGCGGAGCCTGGGGGTGCTGAGCCGAGAGTTGGTGCTGCTACGGGTGTTCGTTCACGCCGGGAGCTCACTCCACTGCAGCTGCGCGGGTGGTACTCCTGGCGCTCCCGCCTTCGGAGTGGTGCTGTTGGTACTGCCCTTGGGAGTGCTGGGCCTGCGGCAGCGGAGCCTGGGAGTGCTGAGACTACGCGTACGGAGCCCCGAGGTGCCTCGCTGAGGCTGTCCTCCGCGAGGGAGCTTCCCTCTCCCCAGCAGCTCCGCGAGTGGTACGCTCGTCTCACCCCCCTTCGGAGTGGTTCTGCCGGAGCTGGAGACCCTGCCCCTAGAGGTGCTGAGACTGCCGGGGCTGAGGGTGCTGCTGCGACTGGTGGCGCTGAGGCTGGAGGTGGCGGAGGTACTACTGCTGCTGGAGGTGCTGGAGCAACCGGAGCTGAGGGTGCTGCTGTGACTGGTGGTGCTGAGGCTGGAGGTAGCGGAGGTACTACTGCTGCTGGAGGTACTGGAGCTGCCGGAGCTGAGGGTGCTGCTGCGACTGGTGGTGCTGAGGCTGGAGGTGGCGGAGGTACTACTGCTGCTGGAGGTGCTGGAGCTGCCGGAGCTGAGGGTGCTGCTGCGACTGGTGGTGCTGAGGCTGGAGGTGGCGGAGGTGCTACTGTTGCTGGAGGTACTGGAGCTGCCGGAGCAGAGGGTGCTCCTGCGACTGGTGGTGCTGTGGCTGGAGGTGACGGAGGTGCTGCTGCTACTGGAGGTGCTGGAGCTGCTGACGGTGTTGGAGCTGTCGGAGCTGGTGCTGGGGGCTCGGTGCGGCCACGGCCGTACTACGGTCCTCTACTTCGCCATGTTCTTGGTCTTCCGCCAGCTACTGCCCCTGCTCCTTCCTCTTCCACTGAGCAGCCAGACTCACTTACAGAGCGTCGTGAGTCTGTGTCTCGTCCTGTCTCGCCTGTTCGCGCTGCTCGCACTGGTCGCCGTGTTCCTCGTCCGCGTCCTGACCCTGTCCCTGGCACGCACTATATGACACTCCGTCCTCTGTTCCACTGCGCGTCCCCCTGCCGTCTCCTCCTGCGTCCTCTCTTCCTGACGTCGCTGACCCGCCGTCAGACCTTGCTCGTGCTGCCAGTCCTACAGTCACGCGTCTTCTCGCCACTGTTGTCACTGACCCTTCGTTTGCGTCCACTGCTGCGTCTGCCCTTATTGCTGAGCTTGTTGACTTTGCTGCCGCCTGTCGTCTAGACTACGCCGCTAGTCTTGTTGCTGAGTCTGCGTCTGAGTCTGTCTGTCCTCCGTCCGTCGGGGGTGAGTGTGCTCTTGGCACGGACGTCCTTGAGGACAGACAGGAGGACGTTGAGTGTTTTGCCGCTGCTTTACCTCATCTCGTGTCCATGCTGCTTGCCCCTGAGGGAGACCCGGATGCACCAGACATCCCGACCCCGCGCTCTTACGCAGAGGCGATAGAGGGTCCCTACTCCTCTCAGTGGCAGACAGCCATGGACGCGGAGATGGCTTCCTGGAAGTCCACAGGCACCTACGTCGACGAGGTTCCCCCACCTGGGGCGAACATCGTCAGTGGCATGTGGATTTTCAGGGTGAAGCGGCCGCCGGGTTCTCCGCCTGTCTTCAAGGCGCGTTACGTTGCACGAGGCTTCAGTCAGCGACAAGGAGTTGACTTCTTCCAGACCTTCTCCCCCACCCCAAAGATGACCACTCTTCGGGTGCTGCTGCACGTTGCCGCTCAGCGTGACTACGAGCTTCACTCTCTTGACTTCAGCACAGCCTTCTTACAGGGCAGCCTGCACGAGGAGATCTGGCTGCGCCGCCCACCTGGCTTCACTGGGTCGTTCCCTCCTGGTACCCAGTGGAGCCTCAGGCGGCCGGTCTACGGTCTCCGCCAGGCACCCCGTGAGTGGCACGACACACTGAGGACGACACTTGCGGCTCTTGGGTTTGCTCCGTCGACTGCTGACCCGTCGCTGTTTCTGCGCACCGACACTTCGCTGCCGCCGTTCTACGTTCTCGTGTACGTAGACGACTTGGTCTTTGCTACTTCTGACACTGAGGGACTCGCCCACGTGAAGTCGGAGCTGCAGAAGAGACACACGTGCACAGACCTGGGTGAGCTGACAAGCTATCTTGGCTTGCGGATCACCCGGGACAGAGCACAGTCCACTCCTCTGCCTACCGGTCACTCGCTCTCAGCTCCACCTTCGGACGAGTCCGTAGAGCCGAGTGGCCCGTATCCAGAGCTTGTGGGTTGCCTCATGTACCTGATGACCTGCACTCGACCTGACCTTGCCTACCCTCTTAGCATTCTAGCACGCTATGTCGCTCCTGGCAGACACAGGAAGGAGCACATGGATGCTGCTAAGAGGGTGTTGCGCTACTTGTGCAGTACGTCGGGCATGGGGCTCGTGCTTGGAGGACAGGCTCGAGTTGTCCTCACTGGTCACGCATACGCTTCCTGGGCTGACGACTTGACTACGCAGCGGTCGTCACAGGGTTACACCTTCAGTCTTGGCTCCGACTCTGTTTCTTGGCGGTCTACCCGCTCTTCTTCTGTTCTCAGCTCCAGTTGTGAGGCTGAGATCTACGCAGGGGCCATGGCTGCACAGGAGTTACGCTGGCTCACCTACTTGCTGACCGACCTGGGAGAGCTGCCTCGTTCTCCTCCAGTGCTGTACGTCGACAACAAGGCCATGATTGCCTTGTGTCAGGAGCACAGACTGGAGCACAGAACGAAGCACATCGCTCTGCGCTACTTCCTTGCTCGAGAGTTGCAGCAGCGTGGTCAGCTTCGTCTTGCGTACGTGGCCACTCGGGCCAACACTGCTGATGTCTTCACCAAGGCACTTCAGCCTTGTGATCATCAGCGTTTCTGTACTGTTCTAGGCCTTGTGCCTACTGTGCCTCACTTGCTTACTTCTTGACTTTGCTTGTACTGTGATCCTTATATATGTATACCTGCATGTTTACACTTGCTAGGTTTTGATAACTGTATTGCTTGTTGCATTATTAAACTGCATGTGAACTGGTCTTGTGGCCGCTTGCTTGTGCTCGGAATTTGTGTGGTATCCTTGAGATCCACCCTGAGCTTGCTTTGCTTTTCTTGACTGGTCTTGTGACCTCTTGTTCTCCCCCACTTTGCCTATGGGGGTGTGTCAAACTTATATGCTATAGCTTGTTTAGGCTGTAGTGGGGTAGTAAATATGGGGTACAACACTTTAGGGTTTCACTACTTGTACCCAACTTCCTGCTAATGCAATCACTTCTTGTTTCTAGTTTCAACACTCACCGAGTCACAGTACCGATTCACGCTATCGATCGGGCTCGGATGAATAAGGAGGGTACATCGACGGATTGCCCAGTACTGATTCACGGGAAAATACAGGGAGCAGTAGTGAAGTTTTTTTATCGACGGAGGAGCAAGTCACAGCTTAGTTAATACCGCAACCGCACGGAAGCTGCAGCTGACACTTAGTCGGTGTTTACCGGAGATAGATGCACGCTTAGTCGACGGCACGCCGCTGGCCATACGGGAGAAGGTGGAAAGAGTAAAAGTCCGTTGCAGGGGGAACTTTGGGTTGACACAGGAAATGCTTGTCAACATATATTTTATATGTGTTGTTTAGGTTAGTCTAGGTGTTACGTTTCTACTTACTTGCATGATTAGGGTTTGCTATATCTAGGGTTGTACTTCACATTTTCTATCAATTCATTCTTATCGTAACATGGTATAGAGCTAGGTTTCCCTTAGGCGATTTTTCCCCTAGGCGATTTTTTTCCCTTAGGCGAAATTTCTGTCGATAGTCTATGGGCCCACCACCCGCGCGCCTCGTAGCGACCCATAGCCCGAAGCGCCCTGCCCCGTAGAGCCCGAGTAGGTCGCGCCCCCCCGTCGACATCGCGCGTCACCCGTTTCTGCCCTGCGCCCCACCCGTTTTTGCCGTGCGTCACTCGTTTTCTGCCCCGCGCCTCACTCGTTTTACCCCGCGCGTTTCCCCCCAGCCCTCTAGCGCGCAGCAGACGAACGCGCGTAGCTGCGCGCGCAGCCTTAGTCGCACCCGCAGCTTCGCGCTAGTACGTCGCGGCCGCGCGCACGTGCAGCCCACCGTCTTAACCGCCCCCCAGACCTGAAAACCCGCCATTACAGACCTGAAAACCGCCGCCGAACTTGGAAACCCGCCGCCCCAGACCTGAAAACCGCCGCCCCAGACCTGACAACCGCCGCCCCACCTGGAAACCTGCTGCCCCACCCGTTCCAGGCACCTCACCCGGGATCAGCCGCCCCACCCAGTCCTCTCCACCGCATTGAACCGCACAGAACTGCACATAACTGCACAGAACCGCACAGAACCGCCGCCTTAACAGCTTCCCCACCTGAAAACCACCGCCCCAGACCTGACAACCGCCGCCCCACCTGGAAACCTGCTGCCCCACCCGTTCCAGGCACCTCACCCGGAATCAGCTGCCCCACCCAGTCCTCTCCACCGCATTGAACCTCACAGAACCGCACAGTACTGCACATAACCGCACAGAACTGCACAGAACCGCCGCCTCACCCGTAGCCCGCTGCCTTAACAGCTTCCCCACCTGAAACCTGCCTCCCCACGACCTACCACACCCGCCGTCAGTAGCCCCAGCCGATTACACTGCCGCCAGCTACACCAGCAGCAGCATAGGCTGCCCCCAGCGCACCAGCAGCAACGTAGGCTGCCCCCAGCAGAACCAGCAGAACCAGCAGAACCAGCAGAACCAGCAGAACCAGCAGAACCAGCAGAACCAGCAAAACCAGCAGAACCAGCAGAACCAGCAGAACCAGCAGAACCAGCAGAACCAGCAAACCAGCAGAACCAGCAGAACCAGCAGAACCAGCAGAACCAGCAGCAACATAGGCTGCCCCCAGCGAACCAGCAGCAGCATAGGCTGCCCCCAGCGCACCAGCAGCAGCTTAGGCAACTGCCTGCGCACTAGCAGCAGCATTGGCTGCCCCCTGGAGAACCAGTAGCAGCCTAGGCTGCCTCTCAGCAGAACCAGAAGCAGCACAGGCTGCCCCCAGCGCACCAGCAGCAGCTTAGGCTGCCCTCAGCAGAACCAGTAGCAGCATAGGCTCACATGGCATGTACTAGGGTTCTACAGCAGCAGGGCCAGCCGCAGCACTCCCGTCAGTTGGGGCCTGCGGGTCCAAAGTGTGGCGCCCCCAGCAGTGGCTCAGCTAGCAGTGGGCGAGACGTCGGCCCCTGCGGGTACCGGGCCCTGACAGGCCCTGGTGCTGGCACTACCTGCTGGAGTCCTGACCACACTGCGTCCAGCTGCTACCGTCGACTCGACGACCTCCACCGTGAGCGTTTTGGTCCTCACGCTATTACACCGCACTGGCCTTCGCGCCTTCGCCAGCGCACTACTGCACCAGTTGAGTCTCACCTGCCTGGTCTAGGACCCTTTCCGGCTGCACGAGTAGAGACCTGTGTTTCCAGTCTTGGTGCGTGTGTTGTTTCCAGTCCCGGCGCCTCTGAGGGTCTTTGTGTAGAAGCTGCAGCTACCACTAGTCTAGCACTAGCCTTTGTAGCTGGTTCGGGTGCGACCCCACAGACTGCACAGCTTTCCTTCACCCTAGATTCTGGAGCGTCCAGCTGTTTCTTTCGCGACTGTACCGACCTCACACCACTGCGCACTCCAGTCACTGTCGCCTTGGCTGACCCCTCTGTGGGACGTGTAGTTGCTAGCAGCACCACCACTCTTCCGTGTCCGGCGGCTCCCTCAGGTTTTCTTACAGGTTACTACACCCCCTCGTTCTCTAGGAACTTGGTGGGTGTCAGTCACCTTCACGACCTAGGCGTAGTCACTACTTTCCCACTGGACGAGCCTGTTGCCTCCTGCACTGTCGGTGCCACTGGGGCGCCCCTGGCCACATTCCACAGAGAGCCGGGATCTGGTCTGTACTCACTACACACTGGGTCCCACCACACTGAGTCGGGTCAGGTCAGGTCAGGTCAGGTAGCTGCTGTGTCGTGTGACTGTCGGTCCCTCACCCACCCGTCGGTCCTCTGGCACCACCGTCTAGGTCACCCGTCGTTCCCGCGTCTCAGTAGGATGGCACGTTACCGTCTGGTCTCAGGTCTCCCAGGGTCGCTTGCACCGCTTCCCCGCTCTCCTGCGCCGCTGTGCACTCCTTGCGTCGAGGGTCGGCAGCGCGCTGCCCCTCACTCCTCCTCGTTCCCCCCCACCACGGCTCCCTTCGAGACCCTGCACTTGGACGTCTGGGGCCCCTCTCCGGTCCTTGGCCCACGTCAGGAGCGCTACTTCCTGATTGTGGTGGACGACTACTCCCGCTACACCACGGTTTTCCCCTTGCGACGGAAGGCCGACGTGCCTACCGTCCTCGAGCCGTGGCTACTAGCGTGGGGTGGCGCCCAGGGCCTATGTGGGCTTCGCCTACACTCGGACCGTGGTGGTGAGTTTTCTTCCACTCGCCTGGAGACGTTCTGTCAGGGTCGGGGGATCATCCAGTCTTACACGCTACCAGCATCACCGCAGCAGAACGGGGTAGCCGAGCGACGCATCGGCCTGGTCATGGAGGTTGCCCGGACCTCCATGTGCCATGCCGGTGCCCCCCAGTTCTTGTGGCCCCAGGCAGTCCGCTACGCCGCGCACCAGCTGAACCTGTGGCCCAGTGACGCACGGCCAAGGGTGACGCCGGTCTCCCTTTGGACAGGTTCTCCGGGCGTAGCAGCTGACTTCCGCGTCTGGGGTTGTCTGGCTCACGTTCGCGCCCCTGGCGCGAACAAGTTGTCTCCGCGCACTCGTGCCTGCGTCTTTCTTGGCTTCCCTTTGGACGCCTCCGGCTGGGTGTTCTACGACCCGGTCACCTACCAGTTCTTCGCTTCGCAGGACGTCACGTTCGACGAGTCTGTCTGTTACTACAGGAGTCGCCCCCACCGAGGTACTCAGGCCTTTTCCCCCCCGCTGTTCCTCACCCTTGAGCCCCCACCAGTCGCCCCGGTAGCCCCCCCCCCTTCGCGTCCTGCCCCGTCAGGTGTGTCGCACGTCACTCCGCAGTCTTCCCCCCCGCAGCGTCCAGTCCCTGTCGTGTCTAGGGGTGCGGGAGGTGCAGTTGCGGAGGGTGAGGGTACTGGGGCTGCAGGAGCTGGTGGTGCCGGCTCTGGGGGTGCAGGGGTTGTGGGCGTGGAGGTCACTCCTGTGGAGGACACGGCAGCCTCGACTCGGCGGCCTCGCCCTGCCTCACCCCCTGGCTTCCCGTCCGTCCCGCAGTTTCCTCCTCCTCCTTCTCTGCGGTCGGTTGCTGCGGAGCCTGGGGGTGTTCCTGCGGGAGGTACTGGAGGCCCCGGGGGTGTTGGTGGTGGAGGTGCTGGTTCTGGGGGTGTTGGAGCTGGAGGCACTGGCACTGTGGCGCCTACACCGCGCACTGTACGTTTCCTGACCCGTGAGCAGCGTCTCCTCCGGTTGGAGAGGGAGGAGCGTGAGCGATTTGAGAGGGCACAGCAGCAGCAGCAGCAGCAGCAGGAGAGAGTAGAGGAGGAGTCACAGCAGCAGCACGAGAGGGTAGCGCAGGAGTCCCGGTCGCAGTAGCGGGTGCAGCTGCAGCCGCAGCAGGAGAGGGTAGAGGAGGAGTCACGGCCGCACCAGGAGAGGGTAGAGCAGGAGTCCCGCCCGCAGCAGCAGGTGCAGTTACAGACACAGCAGGAGAGAGTAGAGGAGCAGTCACGGCCGCACCAGGAGAGGGTAGAGCAGGAGTCCCACCCGCAGCAGCAGGTGCAGTTCCAGACGCAGCAGGAGAGAGTAGAGGAGGAGTCACGGCAGCAGCAGGAGAGGGTAGCGCAGGAGTCCCGGTCGCAGCAGCGGGTACAGCTGCAGCCGCAGCAGGAGAGGGCAGAGGCGGAGCCACAGGAGCAGCAGCAGGGGCCGGTACCGTCGCAGCAGACGCCAGAGGAGGCGGAGCAGCAGCGACTGCGATTACGCGACCTCCCCGACCCAGCACCTGCACGCATTGTTCGTGGTCCCCTGTCGTCCCCTCCTGTTCCACCAGTTGAGTCCCTTTCCTCCTCCCAGTGGACTCGTCGTCCTCCCCTCAGTCGTGCTGTGTCTCCACAGCCCCGTCGGTCCCGTTACCGTGCAGACGGTCCGTTTCACCTTGTTCTCCGCTCTCGTGTTCCACCTCCTCCTGTCCTTCCACAGCCCCCTGAGTCGTCCCTCACTGTGCTTCACGACCCGTTGTCCGACTACCTCCGTGCCTCCCGTCCTGTCGTCTCCCGTGTTTTGTCCGCGTTGGTCACTCACCCGACTGCACCTCTGTCGTCTGTTTCAGCACTTGTTACCACTGTCTCTGGCTTTGCCTCTTCCCACCGCCTTGACTACGCCGCTCACTTGGTGAGTGGCCCTGCACGTTCTCCGTCCTCTGGGGGTGCTCCTGTCTTTCCCCTGGAGGTCATAGAGGACAGGCAGTTCGAGCTTGGTTTTCTTGCGGCCGCTGTTCCTCATCTCTGCGCCATGCTGCTTGCCCCTGAGGGGGATCCAGACGCCCTTGACATCCCAATCCCTCGCACTCACGCCGAGGCGGTCTCGGGACCCTGGGCTTCGTACTGGATAGCAGCTGAGGAGGCAGAGATGGCATCTTATAGGTCCACAGGCACTTACGTCGACGCAGTCCCACCACTTGGGACGAATGTCGTCAGTGGCCGATGGCTCTACAAGGTGAAGCGGCCGCCTGGATCACCACCTGTGTTCAAGGCACGCTATGTTGCGAGAGGCTTCAGTCAGCGAGAGGGGGTGGACTTCTTCCAGACCTTCGCTCCCACCCCGAAGATGAGTACTCTTCGGGTGTTGCTGCATATTGCAGCCCAGCGCGACTACGAGTTGCACTCCTTGGACTTTTCCACCGCGTTCCTTCAGGGGAGCCTGCACGAGCAGATCTGGCTGCGTCGCCCGCCTGGCTTCACTGGCTCTTTCCCACCTGGGACCCAGTGGCAGCTGCGTCGACCAGTCTACGGCCTGCGTCAGGCCCCACGTGAGTGGCACGACACACTTCGCTCGACCCTTGCAGCTCTTGACTTCTTTCCGTCGTCTGCTGACCCGTCGCTGTTCGTTCGCCGTGGCTCGACCCCGTTCTTTGTCCTGGTCTACGTCGACGACCTAGTGTTCGCCACTCCCGACCGACGCGCGCTGGCCTCCGTGAAGGAGGAACTGCAGAGGAGACACACTTGCACTGACCTTGGTGAGCTGCAGCACTACCTTGGCCTGCAGATCACCAGGGACAGGGCAGCTTGCACCATTACGCTGACTCAGTCGCATATGGTCGAGCAGATCCTCACGCGGTTTCGCTTCCCGTTCTCCAAGGTACAGCTCACCCCTCTTGGTGTGGATCATGGGCTCACGGCTCCACCTTCGGACGAGTCATTTGAGTCCAGTGGTCCATATCCTGAGCTGGTGGGTTGTCTCATGTACCTGATGACCTGTACTCGCCCAGACCTAGCTTACCCTCTTAGCGTCCTTGCGTGCTTTGTTGCGCCTGGGAGACACCGACCTTCCCACTGGTACGCTGCTAAGAGGGTGGCGAAGTATGTGGCGAGTACATCAGGCATGGGACTTGTCCTTGGAGGGAAGCAGCCAGTTACACTCACAGGTTACTCGGACTCGTCGTGGGCCGACGACGCGGAGACGCGTCGGTCTACACAGGGGTACTCCTTTAGCCTCGGGGCAGGTGCTGTTTCGTGGCGGTCGACTCGGGCGTCGTCTGTCGCCGGTTCCAGCTGTGAGGCAGAGGTGTACGCTGCGGCCATGGCCGCTCAGGAGCTTCGCTGGCTGTCTTTCCTTCTCACCGACCTTGGTGAGCGGCCTCGCTCTCCCCCAGTCTTGTTCGCCGACAACAGGTCTGCTGTCCTGTTGTGTGAGGAGCCCCGACTGGTTGGGAAGGCGAAGCACATCCTGCTTCGTTACTTCCTTCTGCGTGAGTTGCAGCAGCGTGGACAGGCACTCGTTCGACGTGTGGTCTCTGAGGCAAACACGGCAGATATCTTCACCAAGGCGTTGCCGCCTTGTGACCACCAGCGTTTCTGCACCCAGCTTGGCCTTGTGCCTGCCCGTCCTCACTTGCTTGCTTAGAGATGCCTTGTTCTGCATGTCTTGTACTCTTGCATCTCTTTATATTTGCTATATACCTGCATGTGGACTGGCCTTGTGGCCCCTTGCTTGCTCTCGGAGTGTGTGGTGACTTTGAGCTCCACCCTGAGATTTGTCTTGTTCTTGTAGACTGGTCTTGTGACCGTTGCTTGCTCTTGTTGTTTCTACAGGACTTCCGTCACCTAGACTATGGGGGTGTGTCAACATATATTTTATATGTGTTGTTTAGGTTAGTCTAGGTGTTACGTTTCTACTTACTTGCATGATTAGGGTTTGCTATATCTAGGGTTGTACTTCACATTTTCTATCAATTCATTCTTATCGTAACAATGCTCGCGACGACACTGGATGGGCACGACATTTTACTGGGACGTGACTGGCTGCGATGGTATAATCCGCGAATCGACTAGACGACGGGTAGCTGCACTGTGCGAAGCAGCGGTAACTGGGACGTGCTACCTCGCTGGCAGTCGCCCGAGTCTTCAACGGTCCACGTCAACGCCATCACGATGAAACGGGCTGTCGCCGCTGGAGCTGACGTGTACGCAGTGGATATAGCACTGGTAGGAGAAGCAGAGCAGCCGAGCGATTTTCAGAAACTGTTGGCAGCGGTACCGCCCGAACTACAGGAACTGTTGAAACGGTACCCGGGGATTTTTCCGGACGATTTACCAGAGGGACTGCCACCTCAGCGGGCACATGACCACCGAATAGAGCTAGAATCGGGGGCACAGCCAACTGTACAGTGACAATTCCGACTGACACAGCCAGAGCTCGATGAACTGAGGAAGCAGTTAGATTACCTGTTAGAGAAAAAAATCATCCGACCGAGCTCGTCACCGTTCGCCGCACCGATACTATTCACACCGAAAAAAGACGGAGGTTTTCGCATGTGTATCGACTATAGAGCACTGAACAGGGTAACAGTCAAGTCGCGATACCCCATTCCCCGAGCCGACGAACTGATAGATCAACTACGAACAGCACGTGTCTTTTCGAAAATTGACTTACGCGGGGGGTTACCACCAGATTCGGGTCGAACAATCGGACTGTGTAAAAACGACATCTAGAACTAGGTATGGGTCATTTGAGTACACCGTGATGCCATTCGGGCTGACCAACGCACCGGCGATATTTCAGATGACCATGAACGAGGCGTTTAGACCGCTCTTAGATAAATGCGTGATAGTTTACCTCGACGACATCCTAGTCTACAGTCGCGATAAGCAGCAGCACTTAGGAGATCTGGAAGCAGTGTTTAAAGTTTTAGACGAGCACATGCTACTGACCAAGGGTTCCAAGTGCGAGTTCTTCCAGGATAGGTTAGATTTTTTGGGGCATGTTATTTCGGAGGCTGGAGTTGAGATCGACCCAAAGAAGCTGGACACGGTAAAAGCATGGCACCCCCCGACGAACATCATGGAGCTGCAGAGTTTTTTAGGGTTCGTTAATTATGTGCGTCGGTTCGTCCCCGACATGGCACATTTAACCGCCCCACTGGCGGACTTACTGCGGAAGGGGGTCGTTTTTACGTGGGGGGGAAAAGAGCATGCTGCCTTCTCTACACTGAAAAATGTTCTCTGTTCACCGCCCGTACTGCGCATCGCCGACCCCCACCGCCCATTCGAAGTAGTTACAGACGCAAGCGATATCGCCATTGGAGCCGTACTGCTACAGGATTTTGGCAACGGTTTACAGCCCATCGCATACGAGTCACGAAAACTGCATCCGCCCGAGCAGAATTACCCGATACACGACCGCGAAATGCTCGCGATCGTACATGCATTCAAGGTCTAGCGCTGTTACTTGACCGGCGCAGACGTGACAGTACGGACAGACCACAAATCACTACAGTACCTCCGCGCGCAGCCCCACCTCAACCCACGACAGATCCGCTGGCTCGATTTCCTCGAGTCAAATTTCCACTACACGGTCACCTATAAAAAGGGAGCATCGAACATTGCCGACGCACTGACCCGCCCAACTGCCCAGATCCACGCCATACTACTCGCACAGACCAGCCCGCTACTGACAGGCCTATTTACCCACGGGTATCAGACAGACCCCTTCTTTACTGGAGGCAACTCGCAGCAGTTCGCAGCAGCAAAAGGGGTGTACTACGTAAAAGCTGGCACCAACCGCATCTGGGTACCGGGCTACACTATACTAAGGGAACTGTTACTACAGGAGGCACACGACGGGGTTACCTCAGGACATTTCAGGGTAGAAAAAACACGGCAGCAGCTGCAACAGTATTACTACTGGCCCGAGATGCTGACCGACGTGCAACGACACGTGGCATCGTGTCCCACCTGCCAGCTCATGAAATCGTCACGACAACGACCGGCAGGACAGTTGCAGCCGATACCACCCCCAGAGCGTGCTTGGCAGCAGGTGACGATGGATTTCGTCACGGGGTTACCGGCTGGAGCAAGTGAGAACGACGCGATCCTGGTCTTCGTCGATCGGCTGACGAAGATGGCACACTTCGCAGCCTGCAAGAAACCAATCACAGCCGAAGAAACAGCCCGCCTCTTCATCTCCACCGTCGTTCGACTGCACGGGATACCAGCGTCAATCACAAGCAACTTCTGGCGAAACCTGTGGCAGCAGTTTGGCACGCGACTACAATTCAGCTCATCATACCACCCCGAAACCGACGGACAGCCAGAACGGACAAATCAGACCATGGAACTGCTCATCCGAGCCACGTGCGACGACCCGACCACGTGGGAACAGCAACTGCCACTCATCGAGTTTGCGTACAACAACTCGCCATCTGCCACGACCCAACAGTCACCGTTTTTCCTGAATTACGGACAAGACGACCCCGAATCCCGACAACCCAGTCCCACGCGCGCAACAGTTCGCAGAAATACTGCAAGCAGCATGGACCCGAGCAGCAGAAGCAATAAAAAAATCAAACGTCATCGCTAAGCGCAACGCCGACCGACACCGCCGCCCCGTCACTTACCAACCAGACGACCTAGTATTACTCGACACTCAAAATCTCCGCCTGCCCATCACCCCAAAACTCCGCCCCCGATATTGCGGGCCGTTTCGCATCAGCCACATGATCACACCCGTCACCGCCCACCTCCTCCTCCCTACTGACTGGTACGTCGGCCCGTCATTCCACGTCAGCCTACTTCGCCCATACGTACCATCCACCAGTCAACTGCCTCGCAACCGCCCCGCCAGCATGACACGACCACCGACAGAGCCAATCATCACGCCCGAAAAAATACTGAGCCACCGAGTACGTGACCCACGAAGAGCCCGCAGGATCGAATTTTTGATCCGCTGGAAAGACCGCACGCCCACCGAAGACAACTGGGTCCCCCTGGATAGATTTGAGAATCACCCTATCCTAACTGAGTATCTGCGTAGCCGGAACTTTCGAGATGTACACGCGCTCTCGTAAGAGGGGCCTCCTTGGGGAGGGGGGTAGTGTAAGGAAAATTCCTTTTCCTTACTTTGCATCCCTGCTTACCGCGTACATGCCTGTTCCCGCCATTAGCACCCATCCGTGAACGTTACCCGCTCGCGACATTCGCCTCGACCACGAGTCCCGCCACTGTTCACGATGCGACCCAACCTCACGGTTCGGTTGGTAACCCGCGCTCCGGACCTCCGCCTCGACAATTCCCAACCTCGGCGCTAGGCCCGTAGCGCACCCCAATTTACCGCATTACCGTTACCACGCTAGCCTCGCTATATAACTTCGCTCGTGCTTTTCGCTCAACTGTATTATTTTGCTTCGATAGTGCAATTCTCGCTCGCTCGCTCAATTGCACTCGTAACAGTATCCCAATCTTATGTCTTGACATTTTAGTCACCATATCTAATCACTTGCTGGTGTACGAGTATGCTCTTGCAGCCTCTCATCAGGCTCGCCTCAAACCAGGTCTCAATAAGTGAACAGCGGAATGAATTGACTGAGGTTGATCGAACATAGTACAAAACCCTATACCCCTTACCGTGTGCCCCACTATAGACTAGCAAGCATATAAGTAGTTTTGACACACCCACAAAGGCTAACTAGTGTTTGAACTATGCGATAAGAAGGAATGGTAGAAGAGGGTTTGCACTAGCAGGCAGGCGGGATACATGAAGGAACCCTAAAAGGGTTGTACTCTCTGTTGAGTACCCCACTACGGCCTACACAGCAAATATCAATTTGACATACCCCCATAGGCGAAGTGGGGGATAGCCAACACAACAAGCAGTCGCAGGACCAGTTCACAAGCAAAGCCTAGTGGAAGAAATAGTGGGCAAGTGAGGAGGAGGAGGGACCCGGAGAGAAGAGGAGGAGGTGGGCGGCCGCTGAAGCCGCTGGCACACGACGCTAACTGGAGTGGCGCATGAACAACTGCTGCAACTGGCACACAGGCAACTGGAGTAACTGGCTCTACTCGCCGGCAAGAGCAACTGACCCACGGGCGACTGGAGCAACTGGCACATAGGCTGCTGGCCCAACGCCTCACGGGCAACTGGAGCTGCAGACTTCACGACGGCTAGTAGCACCTCCAGTGTCAGTACCTCTAGTACCAGTGCCTCCAGCACCTCTAACTCCAGAAACTCCAGTAGTACCGCCAGCTCCAGCACCCCCAGCTCCGCCACCGGGGCTGCCCCACCGGAAAGCCCACGCACGATACTCCTGCGGCGAGAGGGTCTCCAGCCGCAGCAGTCCCGCCAGTGGGGACCTGCGTGTCCAAAGTGTGGCGCCCCCAGCAGTGGCTCAGCTAGCAGTGGGCGAGACGTCGGCCCCTGCGGGTACCGGGCCCTGATAGGCCCTAGTGCTGGCACTACCTGCTGGAGTCCTTACCACTCTGCGTCAAGCTGCTACCATCGACTCGACAACCTCCACCGTGAGCGTTTTGGTCCTCACGCTATTACACCGCACTGGCCCTCGCGTCTTCGCCAGCACACTGCTGCACCAGTTGAGTCTTACTTACCTGGTCTAGGACATTTCCCGGTTGCACGAGTAGAGACCTGTGTTTCCAGTCTTGGTGCGTGTGTTGTTTCCAGTCCAGGCACCTCTGAGGGTCTTTGTGTAGGAGCTGCAACTACCACTATTCTAGCACCATCCTTTGTCGCTGGCTCGGGTGCGACCTCACAGACTGCACAGCTTTCCTTCACCTTAGACTCTGGAGCATCCAGCTGTTTCTTTCGCGACTGTACTGACCTCACACCACTGCACACTCTAGTCACTGTCGCCTCGGCTGACCCCTCTGTGGGACCTGTAGTTGCCCGCAGCACCACCACTCTCCCTTGTCCGGCGGCTCCCTCTGGGTTCCTCACAGGTTACTACACCCCCTCGTTCTCCAGGAACCTGGTGGGTTTCAGTCACCTCCACGACCTAGGTGTAGTCACTACTTTCCCACTGGACGAGCTTGTTGCCTCCTGCACAGTCGGTGCCACTAGGGCCACTCTGGCCACTTTTCACAGGGAGCCGGGCTCTGGTCTGTACTCACTATACACTGGGTCCCACCACACAAGGGCAGGTCAGGTCAGGTCAGGTAGCTGCTGTGTCGTGCGACTGTCGGTCCCTCACCCACCCGTCAGTCCTCTGGCACCACCGTCTAGGTCACCCGTCGTTCCCACGTCTCAGTAGGATGGTACGTCACCGTCTGGTCTCAGGTCTCCCAGAGTCGTTTCCCTGCTTCCTCGCTCGCCTGCGCCGACGTGCACTCCTTGCGTCGAGGGTCGGCAGCGCGCTGCCCCTCACTCCTCCTCGTTCCCCCCCACCACGGCTCCCTTCCAGAGACTGCACTTGGACGTCTGGGGCCCCTCCCCGGTCCTTGGCCCACGTCAGGAGTGCTACTTCCTGATTGTGGTGGACGACTACTCTCGCTACACCACGGTTTTCCCCTTGCGGCGGAAGGCCGACGTGCCTACCGTCCTCGAGCCATGGCTACTAGCGAGGGGTGGCGCACAGGGCCTGTGTGGGCTCCGCCTACACTCGGACTGTGGTGGTGAGTTTTCTTCCACTCGCCTGGAGATGTTCTGTCAGGGTCGGGGGATCATCCAGTCTTACACGCTACCAGCCTCGCCGCAGCAGAACGGGGTAGCCGAGCGACGCATCGGCCTGGTCATGGAGGTTGCCCGGAACTCCATATGCCATGCCGGTGCCCCCCCATTCTTGTGGCCTTAGGCAGTCCGCTACGCCGCGCACCAGCTGAACCTGTGGCCCAGTGACGCACGGCCACTGGTGACGCCGGTCTCCCTTTGGACAGGTTCTCCGGGCTTAGCAGCTGACTTCCATGTCTGGGGTTCTTTGGCTCACGTTCGCGCCCCTGGCGCGAACAAGTTGTCTCCGCGCACTCGTACCTGCGTCTTTCTTGGCTTCCCTTTGGACGCCTCTGGCTGGGTGTTCTATGACCCACTCACCTACGAGTTCTTCAGTTCCCAGGACGTCACGTTCAACGGGCCTGTCAGTTACTACAGGAGTCATCCCCACCGAGGTACTGAGGTCTTTCCCCCCCCGTTGTTCCTCACCCTTGAGCCCCCCCCAGTCGCCCCGGTAGCCCCCCCCCCCCCTTCGCGTCTTGCCCCGTCAGGTGTGTCGCACGTCACTCCGCAGTCGTCCCCCCCGCAGCGTCCAGTCCCTGTCGTGTCTGGGGGTGTGGGAGGTGCAGTTGTGGAGGGTGAGGGTACTTAGGCTGCTGGAGCTGGTGGTGTCGGCTCTGGGGGTGCAGGGGGTGTGGGCGTGGAGGTCACTCCCGTGGAGGACACGGCAACCTCGACTCGGCGGCCTCGCCCCGCGTCACCTCCCGCGTCCGTCCCGCTGTTCCCTCCCCGTTCTTCTCTGCGACCGGTTGCTGCGGAGCCTGGGGGTGTTCCTGCGGGAGGTACTGGAGGCACCGGGGGTGTCGGTGGTGGAGGTGCTGGTTCTTGGGGTGCTGGAGCTGTAGGCACTGGCACTGTGGCGCCTACACCGCGCATTGTACGTTTCCTGACCTGTGAGCAGCTTCTCCTCTGGTTGGAGAGGGAGGAGCGTGAGCGGTTTGAGAGGACACGGCAGCAGCAGCAGCAGCAGCAGCAGCAGCAGCAGCAGCAGCAGCAGCAGCAGTCTCAGTCGCAGCGTCAGTAGAGGGTAGAGGAGGAGCCACAGCCACAGCAGGAGAGAGTAGAGGAGGAGTCAAAGCCGCGGCCGGAGAGAGCAGAGGAGGGGTCACGATTGCGGGAGCAGGTGCAGTTGCAGCTGCATCAGGAGAGAGTACAGGAGGAGTCACGATTTCAGCAGCAGGTGCAGTTGCAGTCGCAGAAGGAGAGAGTAGAGCAGGAGTCCCGCCCTCAGCAGCAGGTGCAGTTGCAAACACAGCAGGAGAGAGTAGAGGAGGAGTCACGGCCGCAGCAGGAGAGGGTAGCGCAGGAGTCCCGGTCGCAGCAGGAGGTGCAGCTGCAGCCACAGCAGGAGAGGGCAGAGGAGGAGCCACTGGAGCAGTAGTAGGGGCAGGTGCCATCGCAGCGGACGCCAGGGGAGGCGGAGCAGCAGCGTCTGCGTGACTTGCCCGACCCTGCACCTGTACGCTTGGTTCGTGTTCCTCTACCGTCCCCTCCTGTTCCCCCTGTCGGGTCCATTTCCTCATCCCCGTGGACTCGCCGTTCTCCCCTCAGTCGTGCTGTGTCTCCAGAGCCTCGTCGATCCCGTTACCGTGCGGACGGGCCGTTTCACCTTGTTCTCCGCTCTCGTGTTCCACCTCCTCCTGTCCTTCCACAGCCTCCTGAGTCGTCTCTCACTATGTTTCACGACCCGTTGTCCGACTACCTCCGTGCCTCCCGTCCTGTCGTCTCCCGTGTTTTGCCCGCGTTGGTCACTCACCCGACTGCCCCCCCGTTGTCTGTCTCGGCTCTTGTTACCACTGTTGATGGCTTTGCCTCTTCCCACCGCCTTGACTACGCCGCTTACCTGGTGAGTGGCCCTGCTCGTTCTCCGTCCTCTGGGGGTGCTCCTGTCTTTCCCCTTGAGGTCCTCGAGGACAGGCACTTCGAGCTTGGTTTCCTTGCGGCCGTTGTTCCTCATCTCTACGCCATGCTGCTTGCCCCCGAGGGGGATCCAGACGCCCTTGACATCCCGATCCCTCGCACTCATGCTGAGGCGGTCTCGGGACCTTGGGCTTCGTACTAGATAGCAGTTGAGGAGGCAGAGATGGCATTTTATAGGTCCACAAGCACCTACGTCGACGCCGTCCCGCCACCTGGGGCGAACGTTGTCCGTGGCATGTGGCTCTACAAGGTGAAGCGGCCGCATGGAGCACCACCGGTGTTCAAGACGCGCTATGTGGTGAGAGGCTTCAGTCAGCGAGAGGGGGTAGACTTCTTCTAGACCTTCGCTCCCACCCCGAAGATGACCACTCTTCAGGTGTTGCTGCATATTGCAGCAAATCACGATTACGAGTTGCACTCCTTGGACTTCTCCTCCGCGTTCCTTCAGGGGAGCCTGCACGAGCAGATCTGGCTGCGTTGTCCGCCTGGCTTCACTTGCACTTTCCCTCCTGGGACCCAGTGGCAGCTGCGTCGACCGGTCTACGGCATGCGCCAGGCTCCCCGCGAGTGGCACGTCACGCTACATACGACTCTTGCAGCGCTTGACTTCTTTCCGTCGTCTGCCGACCCGTCGATGTTCGTCCGTCGTGGCTCGACCCCGTTCTTTGTTCTAGTCTACGTTGACGACCTGGTCTTCGCCGCTCCCGACCGACGCCCACTGGCCTCCATGAAGGAGGAACTGCAGAGGAGACACACTTGCACTGACGTTGGTGAGCTGCAGCGCTACCTTGGCCTGCGGTTCACTAGGGACATGGCAACTCGCAACATTACGCTGACGCAGTCGTATATGTTCGAGCAGATCTTCACGCGGTTTCGCTTCCCGTTCTCCAAGGTACATCTCACCCCTCTTGCTGTGGATCGTGGGCTCACGGCTCCACCTTCGGACGAGCCATCTGATTCCAGCGGTCCATAACCTAAGTTGGTCGGTTGTCTCATGTACCTGATGACCTGTACTCGCCTTGACCTAGCTTACCCTCTTAGCGTCCTTGCACGCTTTGTTGCGCCTGGGAGACACCGACCTTCCCACTGGTACGCTGCTAAGAGGGTGGCGAAGTATGTGGCGAGTACATCAGGCAAGGGACTTGTGCTTGGAGGGAAGCAGCCAGTTACTCTCACAGGTTTCTGGGACTCGTCGTGGGGCCGACGACGCTGAGTCGTTGCGGTCTACGCAGGGTTACTGCTTCAGCCTTGGCACCGGAGCTGTTTCGTGGAGGTCGACTCGGGCGTCGTCCGTCTCTAGTTCCAGCTGTGAGGCAGAGGTGTACGCTGCAGCCATGGCCGCCCAGGAGCTTTGCTGGCTGTATTTTCTCCTCATTGACATTGGTGAGCGGCCTCGCTCTCCCCCAGTCTTGTTTGCCGACAACAGTTCTGCTATCCTGTTGTGCGAGGAACCCCGACTGGTTGGGAAGGCGAAGCACATCCAGCTTTGTTACTTCCTTCTGCGAGAGTTGCAGCAGCGTGGCCAGGCACTCGTGCGACGTGTGGTCTCTGATGCCAACACTACAGATATCTTCACCAAGGCGTTGCCGCCTTGTGACCACCAGCGTTTCTGCACCCAGCTTGGCCTTGTGTCTAGAGGCCCTCACTTGCTTGCGTAGAGATGCTTTGTCTTGTACTCTTGCATTTTACTATATATCCTATATCTGTGCTTGTGGACAGGCCTTGTGGCCCCTTGCTTCTGCAGAGATTCTTGTCATGCATGTCTTGTACTCTTGCATCTCTTATATCAGCTAAATCATTGCATGTGGACTGGCCTTGTGGCCCCTTGCTTGTTCTCGCACAGTGTGGTGATCTTGAGATCCACCCCGAGAGTTGCCTTGTTCTTGCTGATTGGTCCTGTGACCCTTGCTCTTGGGTTGTGTGTTGCTCTCCACAGGACTATCGTCACCTAGACTATGGGGGTGTGTCAAACTATCATTGTTATAGTTTGTTAGTTTAGTCTAGGTGTTACACTGAGTTATGCTGTAGAGGGTATAACCCCGTTAGGGTTTGCTATATACTCCCTTGTACTGCTTGTTTCTAGACATTCATTATTCAGTTACCTCGTTAACACGGAAAGGTGTGCCGCGCCAGCTT
This sequence comes from Closterium sp. Naga37s-1, assembly GCA_947471745.1. Classification (NCBI taxonomy): domain Eukaryota; kingdom Viridiplantae; phylum Streptophyta; class Zygnematophyceae; order Desmidiales; family Closteriaceae; genus Closterium; species Closterium sp. Naga37s-1. The sequence continues at coordinate 1,010,967 of CANJKZ010000190.1, read as the reverse complement.
CCCGCCGACGCACAACACACACGGGAGGTCGGCCCCGATCGACGGCTCGATGTCGAGGCCGGTGGTAACTTCATGCTTCGCCGAGCTCTTGATCGTGTTGACGCCGACGTGCGCGAGCCTCACGTGCCACCGGTCGGGGGTCGACTTCGTCGTAGAAGCAATCGTCCGCAGAGCCACCACCTCGGTCGATGTCGGCGTTAGCTTCGTCGAGCAGGGCCGGAGGTTGGTGCAGAGGACGCGGCCAGTGTAGCGTGCTTGGCCGAGCACCTCACCTGCACTCGACACGAGCATCATCTCGTCGTCGTCGTCCTGCAGCTTCACACCGCTCTCCTGCAGCTGGCCGGCAGACAGCAAATTCGCCTGCACTCCCGAGACGTGGAGCACGTCGGGGATGAGGACCTGCTTCCCGGCCTCCCCTTGCAGAGCGACAGTGCCGCGGCCCTCGACGGTCTGCAATGCCTCGTTAAAGCCGCGCACATGCTTCACGTCGTCGCTCGGCGCCATGTCGACGAAGACCTCTTTCGTCCCCATCAGGTGGTGCGAACAATTGCTGTCGAGAAGCACCACCTTTAGATTTGCTTGCACGGCGGCCGCGACCGCCTTGAAGTCCTCCCCGACTCCCGGCGCAAGCGAAAGATTCGGCTCCACAGCGACGACCATAAAGCACGACGCCTCCCCGTCGCCTCGGCCCTTGCTGCTAGAGGAGTTGACGTCCTTCGTCGACGACGTCTTCTTCGACGCCTGCTTCTCCTTGCGCGGCCTTTCGTCTTGACTTCGTCGGCCGATGGCCGACCTCTCGCGGCCTCCTTTGCGGTCGTCGTCGTCGGAATCGTCGCGGTTGGGACACTCAAAGGAGAGGTGGTCGGGGTCGCCACAGACCCAGCATTCTCGCCGTCGATCACCACCTCTGCGATCCTTGTCCCACGTCGACTTCGTCTAGTCAATGTCCTTCGTCGACCTCCCACCTCCGCTACCACCTCCTCCCGGCTTCCAGCGCTGCCCCTGCTGACGACTCTGCTTCGTCGGGGCGGCGTAGTTCGCTTGCGGAAGGAGCTCCGTGGGTTGTTCTGCCTCCTGCATCGCCTCATCCTTGATGATGTGGCTGGTGAGGGTGTCCTCGTCGAGCGACTCACGTATGCCGGGCATCACCAACATCCGGCGCATGAGGTTGTAGTCGCTCGGGAGGCCCTTGACAACGTGCGTGATGTACGACGCCGTCGAAGAGTCGACGCCCTGTCAACGTGCTTACTTAGCTGGTAACCGGGTTTAGCTAGGGCCTAGGCTTAGGAGCCTAGGGCACGAGTGTCGAGTTGGTTGTGCCAAGGAGAAATGTCGAGATTGTGTGTTGTTCACTATAGCACACAAGGTACATATAGCAAACTAGCAAAGGTGCACCACCAACAACAAGGAAACATAACTACATTAAAGCTAAAGCTACAGGCAGTTATAAACATATATAAAATATATATCGCGACACACCCCCTTAACTGCCTGCAGCACATAGCTAGAGTAAGTCACACCCCCTTAACCTGCTTGCGGTAGGAGCGTGGGAAGCCACAGAGGGGTAGAAGAAGCAGGGGAAACAGCAACACATATCAGCCATGATAAATACAACAACGGCATGTGCAGGACCCGAAAGGTGGGCGTGAGAGCAAGCACCGCGGCCGCAACGAGCAGCAGGACAGCGCAGCTCAGCACCTCCGGGGGCGTGCCTGCAACAGGCAGCAGTTGCAGTGATGGCGGATGGAGCTACAGTGACCTCAGCCACGGCAGATGCAGCAGCGATAGGTGCAGGACCCTGCAGGTGGGCGTGAGAGCAGGCGCCGTGGCTGCAACGAGCAGCAGGACAGCACCGCTCAGCACCTCCGGGGGCGTGCCTGCTACAGGCAACCTCTGGTGCTGGCGGCTGGCGCTGGTGCTGGTTCCTGGTGCTGGCGGCTGGCGCTGGTGCTGGTGCCTGGTGCTGGCGTGACGGCGCTGGAGCTAGTGCTGGTGCTGGCGGCTGGCGCTGGTACTGGTGCCTGGTGCTGGTGCCTGGTGCTGGTGCTGGCGGGATCTCTGCTGGCGGGGTCTCCGCTGGCGGGGGTCTCTGCTGGCGGGGTCTCTGCTGGCGGGGTCTCTGCTAGCGGGGTCTCTGCTGGCGGGGTCTCTGCTGGCGAGATCTCTGCTGGCGGGGTCTCTGCTGGTGGGGGTCTCTGCTGGCGGGGTCTCTGCTGGCGGGGGTCTCTGCTGGCGGGGTCTCTGCTGGCGGTGAAGCTCCTGGCGGGGTCTCTGCCGGCAGTGTAGCTGCTGGCGGGGTCTCTGCTGGCGGTGGTGCTGGTGACTGGTGCTGGCGGCTGGCGCTGGTGCTGGCGGCTGGCGGGTCCGATGGCAGGTGTGGTGCGCTGGGCGGGACGGGGGACTGTAACGGGCGCGGTAGTAGGGTCCACTGGTGGTGCCACGGGGTCGGATGGGGTGCAAGGAGTGGGTCGCGAGCGATCTGGCGCGTGTAGCGGCGTAGAAGCAACTTCTCCCGCCACTCCCATCACCCCCGCCACTCCCGCCACTCCCTTCACAGCAGTTGCGAAGTCGACGGGAGGGCGGGCGGGGAAGAGGCGTGACTGGCGGATGTTGGCGCTGGCGGCCGCCACTCCTTTCCCCCTCTCCTCTTCGCCCCCACTGCGACCGTCGCTGTTTCCGCGCCACGGAGCCGCGAGGAGGCAGCGTGACAGTGGCGGGTCCATTGGCGGGCTCGCTCGCGGGCCCGTTGGCGGGTTCGTCGGCGGGCGTGCTGACACGCGCGCTTGCGGGTCCGTCGGTGGGCTTGTTGGCGCTCTCGTTGGCGGGTCCGACGGCGGGTCCGTCGGCGGGTTTGCTGGCGCTCTCGTTGGCGGAACCGACGGCGGGTCCGTCGGCGGGTTTGCTGGCGGGTCCGTCGGCGTGCTTGCTGGCGGGTCCGATCCTGGCGTTCCTGGTGGGTTCCTGGCGTGCGCGGTGGCGTGCGTTGCTGGTAGTGCGCGGGCGACGGGTTGAAAACGGGAAAGCGCTCACGAGGCGCACTAAGTGGCGCGCCATTGCGAGCGCTAATGGTGGGCCCATTTGAAAACGGTCCTAATCGGACCTAGCTCTATACCATGTCAACGTGCTTACTTAGCTGGTAACCGGGTTTAGCTAGGGCCTAGGCTTAGGAGCCTAGGCCACGAGTGTCGAGTTGGTTGTGCCATGGAGAAATGTCGAGAATGTGTGTTGTTCACTATAGCACACAAGGTACATATAGCAAACTACCAAAGGTGCACCACCAACAACAAGAAAACATAACTACACTAAAGCTAAAGCTACAGGCAGATATAAACATATATAAACTATATATCGCGACACGCCCGCCATCCGCATCTCGGCGAGGATCCGTCGAGCACGATTGCAGTAGTCCGTCGCTGACTCCTGCTCGCCCATCCGAAGGTGGGTCAGTTGTTCCTCCAGCTGACCGATGTACAGATCGTACGTTGCCTGATACATTGATAGGATGAACCGCCACGCTTGGTGGCCTGCGTCGAGTCGAAGTCGACACGACTTCAGCTCTATCTGCACCACCGGCGAGCAACACCTTGAGATGACCATAAATGTCAGCAAGTGAGCGGCATGAAACTCCGCGCGTAGCTTGACGTCGTCTACGTCCGGTATCGATACGTCGCCGTCGGCGAAACCCTTCAGCCCGGCGATCTCCAGCTGAGGCTCTATGGACTCCCTCCACGTGATGAGGTCTCGTCGACCTTGCAGCGGCACTGGCACGGCAATCTGTTAGAATGAACAAGTGTGTTTGAACTAACAAGATTGGGAGTAGAAGTAGGAAACCCTAGAATGTTGTACCCCCTAAAGCTAAACCCACTATAGCCTACAGAATATAAACATATACAATGTTAGACACACCCCCATAGGCTAAGTGGGAGACAACCAGATGGTCACAAGACCAGTCAGAGCAAAGTAAAGCAAAACAAGCTCAGGGTGGATCTCAAGGATACCACACAAATTCCGAGCACAAGCAAATGGTCACAAGACCAGTTCACATGCAGTGTGATAATATAACAAGTGGTACAGTGATCACAACCTAGCAAGTGTAAGCATGCAGGTATATATATAGAGATCACAGTACAGGCAGAGTCAAGAAGTGAGCAAGTGAGGGACAGTAGGCACAAGGCCTAGAACAGTACAGAAACGCTGATGATCACAAGGCTGAAGCGCCTTGGTGAACACATCAGCAGTGTTGGCCCGAGTGGCCACGTAAGTAAGACGAAGCTGACCACGCTGCTGCAGCTCTCGAGCAAGGAAGTAGCGCAGAGCGATGTGCTTCGTTCCGTGCTCTAGTCTGTGCTCCTGACACAAGGCAAGGGCGGCCTTGTTGTCGACGTACAGCACTGGAGGAGAACGAGGCCCCTCTCCCAGGTCGGTCAGCAGGTAGGTGAGCCAGCGTAGCTCCTGGGCAGCCATGGCTGTGGCGTAGATCTCAGCCTCACAACTGGAGCTGAGAACAGAGGAAGAGCGTGTAGAACGCCAAGAAACTGAGCCAGAGCCAAGGCTGAAGGTGTAACCCTGAGACGACCGCTGAGTAGCCTTGTCGTCAGCCCAAGAAGCGTCTGAGTGTCCAGTGAGGACAACGTCGCACCGTCCTCCAAGCACAAGCCCCATGCCCGACGTACTGCACAAGTAGCGCAACACCCTCTTAGCGGCATCCATGTGCTCCTTCCGGTGACGGCCAGGAGCGACATAGCGTGCTAGGATGCTAAGAGGGTAGGCTAGGTCAGGTCGAGTGTAGGTCATCAGGTACATGAGGCAGCCCACAAGCTCTGGATACGGGCCACTCGGCTCTACGGACTCATCCGAAGGCAGAGCTGAGAGCGAGTGACCGGTAGGCAGAGGAGTGGGCTGAGGCGAGGAGTACGTGAAGCGGAAGCGCTGAAGGACCTGCTGCACCATGTGTGACTGAGTCAAGGTGATGGTGCGTTGTGCTCTGTCCCGGGTGATCCGCAAGCCAAGATAGCTTGTCAGCTCACCCAGGTCTGTGCACGTGTGTCTCTTCTGCAGCTCCGACTTCACGTGGGCGAGTGCCTCAGTGTCAGCAGTAGCAAAGACCAAGTCGTCTACGTACACAAGAACGTAGAACGGCGGCAGAGTGGTGTCGGTGCGTAGAAACAGCGACGGGTCAGCAGTAGAAGGAGCAAACCCAAGAGCAGCAAGAGTAGTCCTCAGTGTGTCGTGCCACTCACGGGGTGCCTGGCGGAGACCGTAGACTGGCCGCCGGAGGCTCCACTGGGTACCAGGAGGGAACGACCCAGTGAAGCCAGGTGGGCGGCGCAGCCAGATCTCCTCGTGCAGGCTGCCCTGTAGGAACGCAGTGCTGAAGTCAAGAGAGTGGAGCTCGTAGTCACGCTGAGCAGCAACGTGCAGCAGAACCCGAAGAGTGGTCATCTTCGGGGTCGGGGAGAAGGTCTGGAAGAAGTCAACTCCCTCTCGCTGACTGAAGCCTCGTGCAACGTAACGCGCCTTGAAGACAGGCGGAGAACCCGGCGGCCGCTTCACCCTGAAAATCCACATGCCACTGACGATGTTCGCCCCAGGTGGGGGAACCTCGTCGACGTAGGTGCCTGTGGACTTCCAAGAAGCCATCTCTGCGTCCATGGCTGTCTGCCACTGAGAGGAGTAGAGACCCTCCATCGCCTCTGCGTAGGAGCGTGGGGTCGGGATGTCTGGTGCATCCGGGTCTCCCTCAGGGGCAATCAGCATGGACACGAGATGAGGTAAAGCAGCAGCAAAGCACTCAAACTCCTCCTGTCTGTCCTCAAGGACGTCCGTGCCAAGAGCACACTCACCCTCGACGGACGGAGGACAGACAGACTCAGACTCAGCAACAAGGCTAGCGGCGTAGTCTAGACGACAAGCGGCAGCAAAATCAACAAGCTCAGCGACTAGAGCAGACGCAGCAGAAGACTCAAAGGTAGGGTCAGTGACAACAGTGGCAAGGAGACGCGCGACAGTAGGACTGGCAGCACGAGTAAGGTCTGACGGCGGGTCAGCAACGTCAGGAAGAGAGGACGCAGGAGGAGACGGCAGAGGGACGCGCTGTGGAGCAGTGGAAGGACGCACGGTCATATAGTGAGTGCCAAGGACACGAGGAGGACGCTCACGCGGAGCACGACGACCAGCGCAGACAGCGCGGACAGGCGACTCTGGACGCGACTCAGGCGACGGTGGACTAGACTCAGGCGACGGAGGACGAGACTCAGGCTCACGATGCTCAGTAAGACTACCCGTCGGCGCAGTGTAAGGAGAAGGACCAGGCAGCGGAGAGGCAGGCTGTAACTGTAACTGTGACTGGACAGGCGGTGGACTCAGTAGGGGAGGAGTAGGACCAGTAGAGGGCGGGAGACCAAGAACCTGCTGAAGGAGCGGAACGTAGTACGGCCGCGGCCGCTCAGCAACTCCAGTTCCAACCCCCTCAGCAGCTCCAGTCCCAGCAGCTCCAGTACCTCCAGTACGAGCACCTCCAGGACCAGCTGCTCCAGCACCTCCAGCAGCTCCAGCAGCACCGCCAGCAGCAGCAGTGCCTCCAGCAGCTCCAGCACCAGCAGCACCTCCTGCAGCTCCAGCAGTACCAGCACCAGCAGCACCAGTACCAGCAGCACCTCCAGCAGCTCCAACACCAGCAGCACCTCCAGCAGCTCCAGCAGTACCAGCACCAGCAGCACCAGTACCAGCAGCACCTCCAGCAGCTCCAGCAGCACCTCCAGCAGCTCCAGCAGCACCAGCACCAGTAGCACCTCCAGCAGTACCAGCAGCACCGCCAGCAGCAGCAGCACCTCCAGCAGCTCCAGCAGCACCAGCACCAGCAGCACCTCCAGCAGCGCCAGCAGCACCGCCAGCAGCACCAGCACCTCCAGCAGCTCCAGCAGCACTAGCACCAGCAGCACCTCCAGCAGCGCCAGCAGCAGCAGCACCTCCAGCAGCTCCAGCACCAGCAGCACCTCCAGCTCCAGGGTCCGCGACACTAGCAGCGCCACTCCGGAGACTGCAGCGACGAGGGTACCACTCTCGGAGCCGCTGGGGAGAGGGCAGCTCCCGCCTAGGAGGGGAAGCACGAGCACGAGCTCCAGCAGCACCTCTCCTGAGGCTGCAGTACTGTAAGTACCACTCACGCAGCTGCTGTGAGGAAAGAGCGCCTCCAGGTCTAGCACTCTCAGTCGCAGCACCCTCTTGCTCAGTACCCTCAGACGTAGCACTCCCAGGCTCAGCACCCCCAGACTCAGCACCCGCAGGCTCCGCACCCCCAGACTCCGCAACCCCAGGCTCCGCACCCCCAGACTCCGCAACCCCAGGCTCCGCACCCCCAGGCTCCGCACCCCCAGGCTCCGCATGCTCAGGCTCAGCACCCCTAGCAGGACGAGAGTCGACAGCTACCTCGACAGGCTCAACCGGGTCTACCTGGGACACACCTGAGGGAGCGGCACCCTGGGGGGGGAGGGGGTCTACCACAGCAGCACCTGGCGCGAGGAAGAGAGGCGGGGGGGGGGGGGCGGGGCAGTGCGGTAGGAAAAGAGGCGGTAGTAGGGCACCGACTCGTCAAAAGTGACGTCCTGAGAGGGTAGGACACGGCGCGAGGTGGCGTGGTAAAACCGCCAACCAGACGCGTCTGGGACAAAGCCAAGGAAGACACAAGGAACAGCGCGGGAGGAGAGCTTGTCCGCGGACGTATCGCGGACAAAAGCTCGAGATCCCCAGACCCGGAAACGCGACGCATCGCCAACCTTCCCCGTCCACAGCAGTGTGGGCGAGATCTCCGGCAAGGAGACACGGGGCCAGAGGTTGAGCTGATGCGCAGCGTACCGGACCGCAAACGGCCACAGAAAGTGGGGGGCAGCCGCATGGATCAAGGAGGTACGAGCGACCTCCATGACCAAGCCAATGCGGCGCTCAGCAACCCCATTCTGTTGTGGAGAGGCCGGAAACGTGAACGACTGCTCAATGCCCTGCCCCTGACAGAAGGCCCTCAAGAGGTCGGAGGAAAACTCCCCACCTCTGTCAGAGTGTAGACGCAGGACAGGAAAGTCCGAGTGGAACCTCTCGCTGAGCTGGAGACGGGCAGCGCGGATCCAAGGGATCAAAACATCAGGGACTTCACCCTTGGTGCGCAAGGGGAAGACCGTGGTGTAGCGCGAGTAGTCGTCAACAACTATCAAGAAGTACCTCTCGTGACCCTGTCCACGGACGCGGGCTGGGCCCCACACGTCCATGTGGAGCGTCTGCAGAGGAGCAGTCGTCGGGGGAAACGAGGAGGAGTGAGGAGCGGCGCGCTGCCGCCCCTCGACACAGGGAAGACAAGGAGGAGCAGGCGAGGGTGGGAGGGGAGGGAGAACCCTGGGAAGACCAGAGACAAGGTACCGTTTGTGCATGCTACGAAGGCGCTGCACGGACGGGTGACCAAGGCGGTGGTGCCAGAGGACGGTCTCGTGCGCTAGAGAGCGACACGAGCAGGGGGCCGACAGCTGACCTGACGCAGACGCAGACGCAGCTACCTGAGGGGACTCAGTGGTCAGTGTGTACAGGTCCGACCCCGGCTGCCTAGTGAAGGTAGCCGGGTGACGGCCCGTCCGAGCACACGTGCAGTGTGTCACGCGCTCGTAGGCAGGGATGAACTGGTGGACACCCCCGTCCTGGAGCGCACAACCCGCCACCAAGTTCGTAGAGAACGAGGGGAGGTGGAGACCTGACAGTGTGCCCGACGGAACCGCAGGACAAGGAAGGACAGTGGAGGAGGTCGCAATGACCGGACCCCCAGAGGGGTTAGCGAGGGAGACAGCAACTGGCCGAGCAAGCTGCTCAAGGGCAGTGCGGTCACGAAAGAAACAGCGAGAAGCACCTGAGTCCAGTGTGAAGGTGTGCAGTGCCTCAGTAGACGCAGTACCAGAGGGCGCAGACTCACGAGTACCTAGAGCAGCAGCCTCACCAGCACCTGGGGCAACAGACACTCTGGCACCTAGAGCGGCAGCCTCACCAGCACCTGAGGCAACAGACACACGAGCACCTAGTGCGGCAGCCTCACCAGTACCTAGAGCAGCAGACTGGATACCGGGGTCAGGCGGCACACACAGGTGACAAGCACTCTCAGCACTAGTAGACAATGCATACATGGCAGTGAGGATAGCATCATAGTCAAGAGCAAAGATATCTACCCTCTGCCTAAGCAGCTCCACCCAGTCGGGGAGCTCAGCGTCGTCGCCAAGCTCTGTACGCCAAGCGTCGCCCAGACGGGAGAAGCAGTGGGACTCTGTGTGACCACGTGTCCCGCAAGGCTGACCAGTCCGGACACCTGTGCGAACGACGTACGGGCAGCGAGCAGTACTCAGTGACCCTCGACTCTGAGCGTACCACTCACGAAGCTGCTGGGGCGAAAGAGCCTCGCGTAGACGACGCTGCTGCTGCTGCACCGGGCCACTACAAGAAACTCCCGAACTACCCACTCCATGACGACTCCCACTACTGCCACCCCGACAACCCCAACTGGCGTACCACTCACGAAGCTGCTGGGGCGTGAGGGACACACGTGGACGGCCCTGGAGCTGCATCTGGCCACGCCAGGAGCAGTAGTAGAAGCAGTAGCAGCAGCAGTAACAGCAGTAGCAGCACGGGCAGGGCAGTGCTCACCAGTGGTGGGAAGGGCAGGCGCACGAGCGAGGCGACTGCGGGGCCGCCACAGCGGCCGCTCCAGGGGCGGCTACTCCAGGGGCTGCTGCTCCAGGGGCCAGGGGCGGCTCCTGCAGTGGCAGCTGCTCCAGGGGCGGCTGCTCCAGTGGCCAGGGGCGGCTGCTCCAGGGGCCAGGGGCGGCTGCTACAGTGGCGGCTGCTCCAGGGGCCAGGGGCGGCTGCTGCAGTGGCGGCTGCTCCAGGGGCGAGGGGCGGCTCCTGCAGTGGCGGCTGCTCCAGTGGCCAGGGGCGGCTGCTCCAGGGGCGAGGGGCGGCTCCTGCAGTGGCGGCTGCTCCAGTGGCCAGGGGCGGCTGCTCCAGGGGCGGCTGCTCCAGTGACCAGGGGCGGCTGCTGCAGGGGCGGCTGCTCCAGGGGCCAGGGGCGGCTGCTGCAGGGGCGGCTGCTCCAGAGACCAGGCGCGGGGTAGGTCAGGGCGACTCAGCGGGCAGGGGCAACGCGCGGGCAGGGGCGACGCGGCGGGCAGGGCGACGCGGCGGGCAGGGCGACGTGGCGGGCAGGGGCGACGCCGTGGGCAGGGCGACGCGGCGGGCAGGTGGCGACGCCGCGGGCAGGGCGACGCGGCGGGCAGGGGCGACGCCGCGGGCAGGGCGACGCGGCGGGCCGGTGGCGACGCCGCGGGCAGGACGACGCGGCGGGCAGGTGGCGACGCCGCGGGCAGGTGGCGACGACTCGGACAGGTGGCGACGCCGCGGACAGGTGGCGACGCCGCGGGCAGGGCGACGCGGCGGGCACGTGGCGACGCCGCGGGCAGGTGGCGACGCCGCGGACAGGTGGCGACGCCGCGGGCAGGTGGCGACGCCGCGGGCAGGGCGACGTGGAGGGCGGCGAGAGCCTGCAGGGGCGGCGCGCGGTCAGGCAGAGGCTGCGCGCGGGCCTGACGGGTCTGCAGGGGCGGCTCTCGGGCCTGACGGGCCTGCAGAGGCGGCTCGGGGGCCTGACGGGTCTGCAGAGGCGGCTCGGGGGCCTGACGGACCTGCAGGGGCGGCTCGAGGGCCGTACTAGCTTGCAGGAGGCAGCGCGAGGGCTGCAGGACGGCACGCGGGCAGACTGAAGGGCGGGGCGCGCGAGGGCGCACTAGCAGAAAAAGGCGCACGAGGGCGCTTCTAGCGGAATAGTGGGCCCGTAGTAGAAAGCGGTCCTAGGTGGCAACCTAGGCTCGTGATACCATGTTAAAATGAACAAGTGTGTTTGAACTAACAAGATTGGGAGTACAAGTAGGAAACCCTAGAATGTTGTACCCCCTAAAGCTAAACCCACTATAGCCTACAGAATATAAACATATACAATGTTTGACACAATCTTGTCCGGCAAAATTTTGAAGTAGCCATACGCCGGCGCAATCCCGCCCGCCCTCACGTGCGTCGTCGACGTGGGCCTCCCACTGCTTCGTTGGGGTGAGCGACGTCACTCGTCGGCGTCGACACGCGAGCTGCCTGCAACCGCCTTCGAGCGCTGCACTTGCGCCTGGCTCCCTTCGACGCCATCGTCGACCCTGATCACACATCTCTTCTTCGTGCCCTCGCTACCGCCGACTTGGTCACCACCGTCGACCTCCTCATCGACGCCCCCTTCGTTGCGTGCCGGTCGAGGAGTAGAGGTCGGGAAGGGTGATCCGTTGCCCACCGCGCACGGATGCCCAGCTGAACCACCTCCAAGGGGAGGGTCGGCCCGAACTCGCCAGCCTCGTGGCGTCTCCTCGCATCAGTCAATCGTGCCTCTAGACTATCCTCTACCACGCCGGATCCTACCGGGACGGGCGTCATACTCTGCACGAGCTGCCGGCCTACGAACAACTTAGGTAAGTGAGCAATCGGCAACTAGTCTAAAGGTTCCTTGCGGGGCCGTCCACGCTCACCGCACCATGCGGAGAGTCACTCCACACCGAGAGCTGGACTACGAGGGAAGGCACGAGTTCTAGGAGTGATCGTAGCGTTCCTTAGCGTTCTCTAATACGTGTGCATTCACAGAGCAAATTGGCAAGAGTTTCACTAGGGAAAGTTGTATTTCATAATGAATGAACAAGGAATGGCAACAATGACTACATCAGGAGCATAGCAACCCTGCGGACAAGCTGGTTGACCGCCAGCGCAGCAAGGTCGACAATCTGCCAGCGTTGCGTAGAGCCAGCACTACAGAAAGGCAGCCTGCCAACGGGGCAGGTCGACAAGGTGGTTTGCCAACGCTGCAGCAGAGCGGTCTGCCAGCGTTGCAACCATTGGTGATAGTAGCGCATGTGCGCACCCGCTTCCCAGTTGCGCAGCGGCGGTCGAACATGTTCTCTACCGTCGCGCAGGTGCCAAGTCAGCCACGTGCCGACAATTGCGCCCGGCGCTCCACGTCGACCTCGAGACAGTTACTCGCTCCCTCGCCATCGCAGCCTCGACGAGCCTCGCGTGCCTCCGCGGAACCTCGTTGAGATTACCTGGTCGACATGGTCGACCACCCAGTGCCCTGGTCGACGACCTCCTTCGTCGACCACTGCTCCCGTCGAAGACCACCCTGGTCGACGGACCCCTCCGTCGAGCAGCTCGGTCAGCTGCTGCCGTCGAGCACCCACCGTCGACGACCTCTTTGATGGTCCCGCACAGGTCGACGACCACCTTCGTCGACCACACCGAAGGCATGTCGATGAACCCCTTCGTCGACCAACCCAGTCGAGATCTGCCGCCGGCTTCCCATCGACGGTGGCTCCGTAGCAGTCTTCTGCAGGTCGTCGACCAACCCCGTCGACCTGCACGCGTCGACCTCTGCGGATGGTCGGCCACACTTCCCGCGCACCCTACCGCTTCGTTGGCTTCGCCCAAGCGAGGGCGGGGCCAACACCCTATTCCCGTCAACAGTCACAGCCAATCACGGCCGAGTAATATGTCGGTTCCATCGCGGATCGTGGCCAGCATTTCCAGGGTGAATGTGAAGTTACCCCCGCGTCGAATCCGAACTCGGTCCACGCGTTCCCGTATTGCCAGTGGCGAGCCGTCGATCAGTCTTCCATCGATCTCAGGTAAACATTGGCCTAGTGGCAGTTGCAGCTTTCGAGCAGTGGCAATTAAGTTGTGACTATCTCTTCCGTAAAAAAACTTTTTGACTAAGTCGGTATGAATTTTCCCGCTAAGTAGTATGGGACTGTCTACCATTGTACCCTCCCTGTTCAGCCAAGTGTGATCGACTACATCAATCAGTACTGTCACTCAGTGAGGGTCGTTGGGTCGGGCGAGCGGCGAGTCTTGTTAGTAGAGGGCCCATCTGCTACTGACTCCCAACATTTCCTTGCTGCTTGGACCCTTTTTTCTTAGACCCCTTCTACTGTGCGGCTCCCTTATTCCCCGTAGCCTCCGGAAATTCACTGTTGTGGTGCCCAGGCGGATTGCACACGAAGCTTCGCCCTTTGAATGGTACGGCAGTGGCATTCGTTACGACGGCGCGTATCGTGGCGTGCTCATTCGTCCCTCAAGTCCGGCGACCCCAATTTCCGTATGACCCCGTTCTCGGTCAGCGAAGGAAGTCAATCTTTTCCGCCATAGCGAGGATGTCGTTGAAATTCGTGACACCACGGAGCAAGATTTCCCATGCGATTTCCGGTTTCAGTCCCCCGACAGCGGTCTACACATTTCGCCTCGTGCATATACCCAACTTACTCGTGTAGCTCCAGGAATCCGCTAGTGTCTTAGACGGAGCCGAGTTGACGCCAAGTGCGCGACTTCTCGCTTGCGGAAATTGACAATGCGATTGGCTCGAATCTCCCACGCATACCCGTGCACAATGCATCCCATGTGCGATACTAGGTGACTTTGCAATACGACGGTGCCCAGGGGATCGTGGGCCCGGAAGGTCCCTCCCCTTGCGGTAGCCGATCATAGTCGCTCGGCGCTGTGACAATGACACGTCACAAGTCCATGGCGGGTCCTCGCAACAACGACACGGCGTATCGAATCTTCGCGGCGTCCGACATGAAGTAATTAGCGTCGAAGAATACTTTCGTCGTGAAAATCCACGATTGAATATCGGACCACCCCGTTGACTCGGGTCAAAGCACGGCGGACGCTGCGGCTTGAGAGGCATCGGCGAGAAGAGAGTCGACTCGCCGTGTTTGGTCACAATGTTGACGCAACGCCGGTCCGTTTCCACAGTCGTCGTTCCGGCATGTGTCGTACCGCTGTCGTCGCGTGCTCCCTCACGTGCGACGCCATCACTGGCAGCGGACGAGAGTTGCCACACGCTTTCATATTGTGACGGTCTTGGTGCTGCCGGTGCCGGTGTTGCTTGTGTCTGTGTTGCTTGTATCTGTGTTGGTGCAAGATTGGATGAGCGCTGGAGGGATTCGCGTTCTGCCGTCAACGTCGCAATCTTCAATGCGCTTTCGTGCAGTTGTCGCGTCAGCTCGTCCAGGCGCGCCTGCGTGAGGTCCGCGAGATTAATTTGGTCGCCCAAGTCGAAGGACGTCGGCCGTTCTAGGTGCTAGGCGCGGTCGTGACTGCACGTGCTTACGAGAGAGCACCGGGGCAGCGGCTCCTAGTACGTTGAGAGGCATATGTCCCTTCGAGTTGAAAAACAAAAGTTGAGAGTTGCTGGTTGCCGAAAAATGCGCGGTCCGAAAGGAAAGTAGCTATGATAGCCAAGTGTTACGGGTGCAATCGAACGAGCGAGTGAAGATTGCACTAGTGAGTCAAATGAGTACAGTATGAGTGACCGCATTAAGAGAACTGTCAGAATAACGAACGAGAATGAATGAACTAGCAGCATGCAGGAGTACAAGTCGCAAACCCTAATTGGGTTGCACCCTATATGGGCTACCCCACTATAGCCTACACAACATGCAACATATATGTTTGACACACCCCAATAGGCAAAGTGGGGGAGAACAAGAGGTCACAAGACCAGTCAAGAAAAGCAAAGCAAGCTCATGGTGGATCACGAAGTCACCACGCACTCTGAGCACAAGCAAATGGCAACAAGGCCAGTTCACATGAAGAGTTATATAAAAGAGAACAAGCAGGACAGTGATCACAACCTAGCAAGTAACAGCATGCAGGTATATATATATATAGATCACAGTATAGGCAAAGTCAAGCAGTGAGCAAGTGAGACCAAGTGGGCACAAGGCCTAGAACAATACAGAAACGCTGATGATCACAAGGCTGAAGTGTCTTGGTAAAGATATCAGCAGTGTTGGCCTGAGAGGCCACGTAAGCAAGACGAAGCTGACCACGCTGCTGCAACTCTCGAGCAAGGAAGTAACGCAGAGCGATGTGCTTCGTTCGTGCTCCAGTCTGTGCTCCTGGCACAAGGCAATCATGGCCTTGTTGTCGACGAACAGAACCGGGGGAGAACGAGGCTGCTCTCCCAAGTCAGTCAGCAGGTAGGTGAGCCAGCGTAACTCCTGTGCAGCCATGGCCCCTGTGTAGATCTCAGCCTCACAACTGGAACTGAGAACAGAAGACGAGTGGGTAGACCGCCACGAAACAGAGCCGGATCCAAGGCTGAAAGTGTAACCCTGTGACGACCGCTGCGTAGCCAAGTCGTCAACCCAAGAAGCGTCTGCGTGGCCAGTGAGGACAACTCGAGCCCGTCCTCCAAGCACGAGCCCCATGCCCGACGTACTGCACAAGTAGCGCAACACCCTCTTAGCGGCCTCCCAGTGCTCTGGTCGGTGTCTCCCAGGCGCAACGTAGCGTGCCAGGATGCTAAGAGGGTAGGCAAGGTCAGGTCGAGTGCAGGTCATCAGGTACATGAGGCAGCCCACAAGCTCTGGATATGGGCCACTCGGCTCTACGGACTCATCCGAAGGCAGAGCTGAGAGCGAGTGACCGGTAGGCAGAGGAGTGGACTGTGGCGAGGAGAACGTGAAGCCGAAGCGCTGAAGGACCTGCTGCACCATGTGTGACTGAGTCAAGGTAATGGTGCGCTGTGCTCTCTCCCGTGTAATGGTGCGCTGTGCTCTCTCCCGGGTGATCTGCAAGCCAAGATAGCTGCGCAGCTCACCCAGGTCTGTGCACGTGTATCTCTTGTGCAGCTCTGACTTCACAAGGGCCAGTCCCGCAGTGTCAGCTGTGGCAAAGACCAAGTCGTTGACGTACACAAGGATGTAGAACGGCGGCAGAGAAGTGTCGGTGCGTAGAAACAGCGACGGGTCAGCATTCGAAGGAGCAAACCCAAGAGCCGCAAGCGTCGTCCTCAGTGTGTCGTGCCACTCGAGAGGCGCCTAATAGAGACCGTAGACTGGCCGCCGGAGGCTCCACTGGGTACCTGCAGGAAACGACCCAATGAAGCCAGGTGGGCGGCGCAGCCAGATCTCCTTGTGCAGGCTGCCCTGAAAGAAGGCTGTGCTGAAGTCAAGAGAGTGAAGCTCGTAGTCACGCTGAGCGGCGACGTGCAGCAGCACCCGAAGAGTGGTCATCTTCAGGGTAGGGGAGAAGGTCTGGAAGAAGTCAACTCCCTGTCGCTGACTGAAGCCTCGAGCAACGTAACGCGCCTTGAAGACAGGCGGAGAACCCGGCGGCCGCTTCACCCTGAAAATCCACATGCCACTGACGATGTTCGCCCCAGGTGGGGGAACCTCGTCGACGTAGGTGCCTGTGGACTTCCAAGAAGCCATCTCTGCATCCATGGCTGTCTGCCACTGAGAGGAGTAGGGACCCTCAATCGCCTCTGCGTAAGAGCGCGGGTGCAATCAGAGTCCCCGGGTCTGGTGCATCCAGGTCTCCCTCAGGTGCAATCAGCATGGACATGAGATGAGGTACAGCAGCTGCAAAACACTCAAAGTCCTCCTGCCTGTTCTCAAGGACGTCCGTGCCAAGGGCACACTCACCCCCGACGGACGGAGGACAGTCAGACTCAGACCCAGCAACAAGACTAGCGGCGTAGTCGAGACAACAGGCGGCAGCAAAGTTAACAAGTTCAGCAACTAGGGCAGACGCAGCAATGGACTCAAACGAAGGGTCAGTGACAACAGTGGCTAGAAGACGTGTGACAGTAGGACTGGCAGCATGAGCAAGGTCTGACGGCGGGTCAGCAACATCAGGAAGAGAGGACGCAGGGGGAGACGGCAGAGGGACACGATGTGGAACAGAGGAAGGACGAAGTGCCATCTGGTGCGTGCCGGGGACAAGAGGAGGACGCGAAACACGACGACCAGTGCGAACAGCGCGAACAGGCGACGCAGGACGAGAAGGAGGCTCACGACGCTCTCCTAAACCTCTTGTGTGCCCAGTGTAAGGAGAAGGAGCAGGCAGTGGGGAGGCTGGCTGTAACTGAGGCTGCGACTGGTCAGGCGGTGGACACAGTAAGGGAGGAGTAAGGCCAGTAGAAGGCGGGAGACCAAGAACCTGCTGAAGTACGGTCGCGGCCGCATAGTGCCTCCAGAACCAGCACCGACAGCACCAGTACCCCCAGCTCCAGGGTCTCCAGCTCCACCACCTGCAGTACCACCAGCTCCAGCACCTCCAGCAGCTCCAGCTCCAGTGCCTCCAGCTCCAACTCCTGCAGCACCTCCAGCTCCAACAGCTCCAGTACCTCCAGTACGAGCAACTCCGGGACCAGCGGCTCCAGCACCTCCAGCAGCGCCAACTCCAGCACCTCCAGCTCCAACTCCTGTGGTACCTCCAGCTCCAGCAGCTCCAGTACGTCTAGTACGAGCACCTCCGGGACCAGCGGCTCCAGCACCTCCAGCAGCTCCAGCTCCAACGCCGGCAGCACCTCCAGCTCCAGCACCTCTAGTACCTCCAGTACGAGCACCTCCGGGACCAACCGCTCCAGTTCCTCCAGCGCCAAGGCCTCCAGCGGCAGGCCCCCCAGCTCCAGCGCCGAGCAAACCACTCGCGGAGCTGCGGTGGAGAGAGAGGCTCCCGCCGTGACGAGGCACCTGTAGGACCTCCAGCAGACTCATCAACCCCAGGCTCAGCACCCCCAGTCTCAGCACCCTCAGACTCAGCAACCACAGGCTCAGCACCCCCAGGCTCGGCACTCCTAGGCTCAGCACCCCCAGACTCAGCAACCGCAAGCTCAGCACCCCCAGGCTCCGCACGCTCAGGCTCAGCACCCCCAGGCTCCGTACGCTCAGGCTCAGCACCCCTAGCAGCACCACCCCCAGCAGCACCAGGGTCGACAGCGACCTCGACAGGCTTGACAGGGTCTACCTGAGACACACCTGAGGGAGCAGGACCCTGAGGGGGGAGGGGGTCTACTGGAGGAGGACCTGGTGCGAGGAAGAGCGGCGGGGGGGGGAGAGGGGTAGTGTGGTAGGGGAAGAGACGGTAAAAGGGAACCGACTCGTCGAACGTGACGTCCTGAGAGGGCAGGACACGGCGCGAGGTGGGGTGGTAAAACTGTCAGCGAGGGGGAAAACCAAGGAAGACGCAGGGAATGGCGCGGGAGGAGAGCATGTCCGTAGACGTATCGCGGACAAAGGCATGAAAACCCCAGACCCGGAACACCGACGCATCGCCAACCTTCCCCGTCCAACGCAGTGTAGGCGAGGTCTCCGGCAAGGAGACACGGGGCCAGAGGTTGAGCTGATGCGCAGCGTACCGGACCGCAAACGGCCACAGAAAATGGGGGGCTGCCGCATGGATCATGGAGGTACGAGCGACCTCCATGATTAAGCCAATGCGGCGCTCAGCAACCCCATTCTGCTGCGGAGAGGCCGGAAGCGTGAACGACTGGAGAATGCCCTCCCCACGACAAAAGTCCCGCAAGATGTCGGAGGAAAACTCACCACCTCTGTCAGAGTGCAGACGCAGAACCGGAAGGTTCGTGTGGAACCGCTCGCGGAGCTGGAAACGGACAGCGCGGATCCAGTGATCAAAACATCAGGGACCTCCCCCTTGCTGCGCAAGGGGAAGACCGTGGTGTAATGCGAGTAGTCGTCAACAACCAGCAGAAAGTAGCGCTCGCGGCCCTGTCCACGGACGCGGGCTGGGCCCCACACGTCCATGTGGAGAGTCTGTAGGGGAGCAATCGTCGGGTGAAACGAGGAGGAGTGAGGAGCGGCGCGCTGCCGCCCCTCGACACGGGGAAGGCAGGGAGGGGCAGGCGAGGGTGGGAGGGGAGGCAGAGTCCTGGGAAGACCAGAGACAAGGAGATGGGAGTGCATGCCACGAAGGCGCTGCACTGAGGGGTGACCAAGGCGGTGGTGCCAAAGAAGGGTCTGGTGCGACAGAGCGCGACACGAGCAGGGGGCCGCTAGCTGACCTGACGCAGACGCAAACGTAGACGCAGCTACCTGAGGAGACACAGTAGTCAGTGTGTACAGACTCGACCCAGGCCGACGGGTGAACGTGGCCAGGTGTCGGCCAGTCCGGGAGCACGTACAGATCGCCACACGCTGTCCTCCTGGAGTAAAGGTGTCAACCCATACATCCTGAAGGACGGCATTGCTCACCAAGTTCGTAGAGAACGAGGGGAGGTGAAGACCTGACAGTGAGCCAGACGAAACCGCCGAACACGGGAGAACAGTGGAGGAACGTGCAAGGACTGGGCCCCCAGAGGGGTCAGCCAGAGAGACAGCAACAGATGCAGGGAGCGGTGTGAGTGTGGTACTGTCGCGAAAGAAACCGCGGGAAGCACCTGAGTCAAGCGTGAAGGTGTGCAAGGCCTCAGCAGGCGCAATACCACAGAAAGAAGACTCACTAGCACCTAGAGCAGCAGCCTCTATACCTGGGTCAGGCGGCATACACAGGTTACAGTCACCCTCACCACTAACAGTCAATGCATACATGGCAGCAAGGATAGCATCATAATCAAGAGCAAAGATATCCACCCCCTGCCTAAGCAGCTCTGCCCAGCGGGGGAGCTCAGTCGCGTCGGGAAACTCTGCGCGAAAGGCGTCGTCAAGACGAAAGAAGCAGCGGTGCTGTGTGTGAAACTTCCCGCATGTCTGACCAGAGCGGTCACCTGTGTGAATGACATACGGGCAGCGACCACTACCCCCAGACGCCCCACGCTGAGCAAACCACTCACAAAGCTCCTGGGGCGAAGGGGTCTCACGCTGGCGCTGCTGCTGCTGCCTCTGACCACCGCCAAAGCCTCCCCTCTGACTGGTACCACCCCGGCCGCCACCACTGCCGCCGCCTCCACTCCCACCGCCGCCACCACTGCCGCCGCCACCACTCCCACTGCCGCCACCACCGCCGCCACCTACGCCTCCACCCCTACCACCACTCCCTCCGCCACCACCGCCACCTCCACCGCCTCCACCGCTGCCACCCCCACCGCCCCTGCCTCCCCTGCCCCTGCCGCTGCGGCGCCTCCCACTAGGGGCAGACGCAGCTCCTACCTCCTCAGCACGAAGGTGGTCAACAGCTGCAGTAGAGGCGACTGAGGGGACAAGTGGGGAGGGCGAACACCCCTCAAAGAAGGGAGTGCGAGGAGTGCCACGAGAAGCTCCTACAGCGACTATGCTAGTCTCAGCTGCTAGGAGGTGCTTCTCAAGCAGGTCGACAGTGAGGTCGGTGGGATCTAGGGCTAGAAGGAGGTCCCTGGCAGCGCTAAGAGAGTCAGGGAGGCGGGTGACTATGAAGTAGAGAGTGGTGTACATGGGAGGAGGGTTCTTGGTGAGAAACTTGGCGGGAAGCGCAGCGCGGTAGCGAGTGTCACTAGTGCAAAGGCGGACAGCTCTGGGAACAGGTAGGGCCGGAGAAGGCGGCCTAGAGCAGCAGTGGCCGGGGAGGAGTAACGAGCGACTACAGCGTCGTACAGGGCTCTAGCAGTCTTGTGCTGGCCAAAGTGAGCGTGTTCGGCTAACGGCAGGTAGTTGCGAATGGCTAGGCGAGCAGCAGCGTCACGGGTAAGCCACTGTGAGCGAGTCGCACTGTCAGCTGTGGCGGCAGGGGCAAGAGAGGCGCCAGACGTGAGGTCAAACAGCAAAACACCGTCCTTAGAATCGCTCAGTAAGTACAGCTGTAAGTCGTCGAGCCAAGCATCGAACTCTATCGGGCAGCCCTCCGGATCGAAGGTGAGGACACTCAGAGAGGCCATAGCGGGCAGAGCAGGCGAGCGCGCTAGCAGCAGGGCAGCACACAGGCAGGGCAAAGCAGGGCGGCAGCCAGCAGGGCAGGGCGGCTCGGTGGCGAGCGGCTCTCAGGCAAGGCGGCGCGGCGGCTAGCTGCGCGAGGGCAGGGCAGGGCGGCGCGGCAGTGAACGACGCGCGGGCAGGGCGGCGGCGCGGCGGCGAGTAGCGCGCGGGCTAGGCGGCGCGGCGGGCAGAGCGACGCGGCGGGCAGGGCAGGGCGCGCGGCGGCGAGCAGCGTGCGGGCAGGGCAGGGCGCGCGGCGGCGAGCGGCGCGCGGCCAGAGCGACGCGGCGCAGGCAGGGCAGGGCAGGGCGCGCGGCGGCGAGCAGCGCGCGGGCAGGGCAAGGCGCGCGGCGGCGAGCGGCGCGCGGGCAGAGCGACGCGGCGCGGCGGCGAGCGGCGCGCGGGCAAGGCAGGGCGCGCGGCAGCGAGCAGCGCGCTGGCAGGGCGGCTCGGCGGCGAGCGGCGCGCGGGCAGAGCAGGGCGTGCGGCAGCAGGCGGCGCGCGGGCAAGGCGGCACGGCGCGGCGGCGGGCGGCGCACGGGCAGGGCAGGGCAGGGCGTGCGCAGGCAGCACGACGCAGGGCAGGGCAGGGCAGCGCGGCGCGACGTGTGGGGTAGCGCGATTCGATGGGCCCTAAAAAAAACGGTCCTAGGCTAGGACCTCCTCTAATACGATGTCAGAATAACGAACGAGAATGAATGAACTAGCGGCATGCAGGAGTACAAGTAGCAAACCCTAACTGGGTTGTACCCCATATGGGCTACCCCACTATAGCCTACACAATATGCAACATATATGTTTGACAATAACAATTATAGCGAACGAGAAACCGGTAACGCGGTGTGCGCGAACTAGCTAGTGCGATGTTGGCAGCGAGGTTCGGGCTAGTCCCGAAGCGTAGGCCGACTCGGCCAAGTCCTGCAGTGCGAGGTTTGGCAAAAGTGACGCGCGAATGTGGCGAACATCGTGAGCAGTAACGGGCGAAGAAACGGTCGGTCTTGTACGCATTGTTGAGGTGCGTGTCAAAATGTAATAACATTATAGGTTGTAGTGAGGTACCTACTAGGAGGTACAGTTGTTAGGGTTGCATATTTGTACCTCTTCACATCCTAGTTTCATCATTCCATTCTGCGTACTTCTTGAGATGGTATCAAAGCCTGTGTTCAAGGCACGCTACGTGGCTAGGGGTTTCAGTCAGCGTGAGGGAGTTGACTTCTTCCAGACCTTCGCCCCGACTCTGAAGATGGCTACTCTTCGGGTGTTACTGCACGTAGCAGCACAACAAGACTACGAGCTGCACTCCCTCGACTTCTCCACTGCGTTTCTCCAGGGCCACCTACACGAGGAGATCTGGCTGCGGCGTCCTCCTGGCTTCACTGACACCTTCCCACCTGGGACCCAGTGGAGCCTGAGGCGACCAGTCTATGGTCTCCGCCAGTCGCCCCGTGAGTGGCACGACACTCTTCGCTCAACGCTTCGTGACCTGAGGTTTCGTCCTTCTTCTAAAGACCCGTCGCTGTTTGTTCGCGTTGGTTCCACTCCTTTCTTTATAATTGTCTACGTCGACGACTTGGTCTCTGCTACAGCAGACAGGGCAGCTCTGGCTAAGGTGAAATCCGAACTACAAAAGAGACACACGTGCACTGACCTCGGTGAACTGCAGCGCTACCTTGGCCTGCAGTTCACCAGGGACAGAGCCGCTCGTGTCAAAGTTATATGCTATAGTCTGTGTAGGCTGTAGTGGGGTAGTTCATATAGGGTACAACACTTCTAGGTTTCCTACTTGTACCCAACTGCTTGCTCAATCAATCATTCCTTCCTTCACTATTCTGACATGGTTTCAGAGCAGGTTCCCTAGTGGGAACGGTTTTTTTTTAAGGGCCCACCACGATCGTTTTCCTGCCCTGCTCGAAGCGCGCCTCGCGCCTGCCTCACCTGCGCCGTCGCGCGCCCTGCCCTACTGCCGCCCGTAGCGGCCCTGCCCTACCGGCCCGTCGCGGCCCTGCCCTAACGGCCCGTCGTGGTCCTGACCTAGCCGCCCTTCGCGGCCCTGCCCTGCCGCCCCCCGTTGCGGCCCTGACCTCGCCGCCCGTCGCGGCCCTGCCCTGCTGCCACCCGTCGCGGCCCTGCCCTGCAGCCGCCTTGTCGCGGCCCTGCCCTGCTGCCGCCCCGTCGCGGCCCTGCTCTGCCGTCGCCTCGTCGCGGCCCTGCCCTACAGCCGCCCCGTTGCGGCCCTGCCCTGCACCCGCTCCTGGTAAGCGCGTCGCCCCTGCCCTGCCCTTCGCGTCACCCTAGGGCACGCGCGCCACCCCTGCCCTGCCCGTCGCGTCGCCCTAGGGCCCGCGCGCCGCCCCTGCCCTGCCCGTCACGTCGCCCTAGGGCCCGCGCGCCGCCCCTGCCCTGCCCGTCGCGTCACCCTAGGGCCACCGCGCCGCCCTGCCCTGCCCGTCGCGTCACCCTAGGGCCCACGCGCCGCCCCTGCCCTGCCCGTCGCGTCGCCCTAGGGCCCGCGCGCCGCCCCTGCCCTGCCCGTCGCGTCACCCTTGGGCCACCGCGCCGCCCTGCCCTGCCCGTCGCGTCGCCCTAGGGCACGCGCGCTGCCCCGTGCAAGCCACCCGCGCCCTGCCCCTGCAGCCCGCGAGCCACCCCTGCAGCCCGCGAGCCGCCTCTGCAGCGCCCAGCGCACCCTGCCAAACCCTAAAATAAATAAACTAAAAAAAAAAAAAAAAAAAAAAAAAAAAAAAGGAGCCCTAGGTGCTGCTGCCCTAGGAGCTACTACTGCTGCTACAGCTGTTACAACTGCTACTGCTGCTACTGCTGCTATTGGCGGTGGCCAGATGCAGCTCCAGCGACGTCCGCGCGAGTCCCTCACGCCCCAGCAGCTTCGTGAGTGGTACACTAGTTGGGGTTGTGGCGGCCACCGTAGTGGCAGTCGCCCTGGAGCTGGTCAGTTGGGTGCTTCTGGCAGTGGCCAGATGCAGCTGCAGCGGCGTCCACGCGAGACCCTTACGCCACAGCAGCTTCGTGAGTGGTACGCTCAGAGTAGAGGGTCTCGGAGTACCGTTCGCTGCCCGTACGTCATTCGCACAGGTGATCGGGCTGGTCAGACGTGTGGGACGATTGGTCACACACAGTCCTGCTGCTTCGCCTGTCTGAGCGACGCCTGGCGTACCAGGTTTGGCGACAAGGCTGAGCTCCCCGACTGGGTGGAGCTGCTTAGGCAGCGGGTGGATATCTTTGCTCTTGACTATGATGCTATCCTCACTGCCATGTATGCATTGTCTACTAGTGCTGAGGGTGCCTGTTACCTGTGTGTCCCGCCTGACCCAGGTATAGAGTCTGCTGCTCTAGGTGCTGGTGCGGCTGCTGCTCTAGGTGCTAGTGAGTCTGCTGCTCCAGGTGCAGGTGAGTCTGCTCTCTCTGGTACTGCGCCTGCTGAGGTCTTGCACACCTTCACACTTGACTCAGGTGCTTCCCACTCCTTCTTTCGCGACAGCACCACACTCACGCCGCTCAGTCGGCCAGTTGCAGTCTCCCTGGCGGACCCCTCTGGGGGCCCCGTCCTTGCGCACTCCTCCACGGTCCTGCCGTGTCCTGCGGCCCCGTCGGGCTTACTGTCGGGACTCCACCTCCCCTCGTTCTCTACGAACTTGGTGAGTGGAGCTGACCTCCAGGACGTGTGGGTTGACCAGTTCACCCCGGGAGGTCAGCGTGTGACCCACTGTACTTGCTCTCGGACCGGCCGCCACCTGGCCACGTTCACCCGTCGGCCTGGGTCGAGCCTCTACACACTGACTACTGAGTCTCCTCCTGTCACTGCGTCTGGTTAGGTAGCCGCGTCTGGTCAGGTGTTTGCGGCTGCGTCCAGGTCTAGTCCGGCGTCTGCCCCCTGCTCGTGTCGTCCTCTGTCACACGAGACTCTTCTTTGGCACCACCGTCTTGGTCACCCCTCCCTGCCTCGTCTCCAAGGTATGGCCTCCCATGTCCTTGTCTCAGGTCTCCCCCCGTCCCTCCCTCCCCTTCCTCTGGGGCCTGCCCCTACCTGTGTTCCTTGTGTTGAGGGCCGGCAGCGCGCCGCTCCTCACTCCTCTTAGTTTCCTCCGACAGAGGCTCCTCTGCAGACTCTCCACATGGACGTGTGGGGCCCAGCCCGCGTCCGTGGACAGGGTCACGAGCGTTACTTCCTGCTGGTCGTTGACGACTACTCGCGCTAAACCACTGTCTTCCCCTTGCGCCGCAAGGGTGAGGTCACTGAGGTGTTGATTGACTGGATCCGCGCTGCTCGTCTCCAGCTCAGAGAGAGTTTCGGCTCGGACTTTCCTGTTCTGCGTCTGCACTCAGACAGAGGTGGTGAGTTTTCCTCCGACCTTCTGAGGGCTTTCTGTCGTACGGAAGGCATCCGCCAGAAGTTCACGCTTCCGGCCTCCCCACAGCAAAATGGGATTGCTGAGCGCCGCATTGGCATGGTCATGGACGTCGCTCGCACGTCCATGATCCATGCGGCTGCTCCCCATATTCTGTGGTCGTTCGCGGTTCAGTACGCTGCGCATCAGATCAACCTTCAGCCTCGTGTCTCCTTGCCGGAGACCACACCTACACTGCGGTGGATGGGGAAGGTTGGTGAAGCGTCTGTGTACTGTGTCTGGGGATCTCGAGCTTTTGTCCGCGACACTTCCGCGGACAAGCTGTCCTCTCGTGCTGTTCCCTGCGTTTTCCTTGGCTTCCCCCTTGACGCGCCTGGGTGGCAGTTTTACCACCCCACCTTGCGCCGTGTTCTGTCCTCTCAGGACGTCACGTTTGACGAGTCGGTATCTTACTACCGTCTCTTTCCCTACCGCACTGCCCCTCTCCCCCCCCCGCCGCTCTTCCTAGCACCTGGTGCTCCTCCGGTAGACCCCCTCCCCCCTCAGGGTCCTGCCCCCTCAGGTGTGTCCCAGGTAGACCCTGTCGAGCCGGTCGAGGTAGCTGTCGACTCTGGTGCTGCTAGGGGTGCTGAGCCTGCGGGTGCGGGGCCTGGGGGTGCTGAGCCTGGGTTTGCTGAGTCTGAGGGTGCGGAGCCTGGGGGTGATGAGCCTGCGGGTGCGGGGCCTGGGGGTGCTGAGCCTGGGGTTGCTGAGTCTGGGGGTGCGGAGCCTGGGGGTGCTGAGCCTGAGCGTGCTGTGTCTGGAGGTCCTTCGGGTGTCTCGTCACGGCGGGAGCCCCCCTCTCCATACTGGCTGCGTGAGTGGTACGCTCGACGCTGTCGCCGTGCTGCTGGTGCTGAAGCTGCTAGAGCCGCTGGTTCTAGAGGTGCTCGTGCTTGAGGTACTGGCGCTACTGGAGGTCCTGCTGGTGTTGGAGCCGCTGGAGGTGCTGGAGCGGCTGGAGGTGCTGCTGGAGCCGCTGGAGGTACTGCTGGTGCTGGAGCTGCTGGAGTCGCTGGTTCTAGAGGTGCTCGTGCTGGAGGTACTGGCGGTGCTGGAGGTCCTGCTGGTGTTGGAGCCGCTGGAGGTGCTGGAGCCGCTGGTCCCGGGGGTGCTCGTACTAGAGGTACTGGGGCTGCTGGGGCTGGTGGTGCTGCAGGAGTTGGAGCTGGAGGTGCTGGAGCTGTTGCTGCTGGAGGTGCTGCAGCTGGTGGTGCTGCGGGAGTTGTCGCTGGAGACTCAGGAGCTGAGGGTATTGGTGTTGTCTCTGCTGTTTCTGGAGGCGCTGCGCGGCCGCGGCCGTACTACGTTCCGCTCCTTCAGCAGATTCTTGGCCTACCGCCTTCTACTGGTCCTACTCCTCCTTTACTGAGTCCAACGCCTGTCCAGTCGCAGTCGCAGTTACTGCTCGCCTCTCCACTGCCTGGTCCTTCTCCTTACTCTGGACCGACTAGAGGTCTTACGGAGCGTCGTGCGCCAGAGTCTCGTCCTGCGTCGCCTGAGTCTCGTCCTGAGTCGCCTGTACGCGCTGTCCGCACTAGTCGTGTTCCGCGTCAGCGTCCGCCTCCTGTCCCTGGCACTCACTATATGACTCTGCGTCCTTCCACTGCTCCACAGCGTGTCCCTCTGCCGTCTCCTCCTGCGTCCTCTCTTCCTGACGGTCCGGACCCGGATTCTGACTCCCTTTGTGCTGCTAGTCCTACTATCACGCGTTTCCTAGCCACTGTTGTCACTGACCCTTCGTTTGAGTCCACTGCTGCGTCTGCTCTAGTTGCTGAGCTTGTTGACTTTGCTACCGCCTGCCGTCTAGACTACGCCGCTAGTCTTGTTGCTGAGTCTGAGTCTGTCTGTCCTCCGTCCGTCGGGGGTGAGTGTGCTCTTGACACGGACGTCCTTGAGGACAGACAGGAGGAGTTTGAGTGTTTTGCTGCTGCTTTACCTCATCTCGTGTCCATGCTGATTGCCCCTGAGGGAGACCCGGATGCACCAGACATCCCGACCCCGCGCTCTTACGCAGAGGCGATAGAGGGTCCCTACTCCTCTCAGTGGCAGACAGCCATGGACGCAGAGATGGCTTCCTGGAAGTCCACAGGCACCTACGTCGACGAGGTTCCCCCACCTGGGGCGAACATCGTCAGTGGCATGTGGATTTTCAGGGTGAAGCGGTCGCCGGGTTCTCCGCCTGTCTTCAAGGCGCGTTACGTTGCACGAGGCTTCAGTCAGCGACAGGGAGTTGACTTCTTCCAGGCCTTCTCCCCTACCCCGAAGATGACCACTCTTTGGGTGCTGCTGCACGTCGCCGCTCAGCGTGACTACGAGCTTCACTCTCTTGACTTCAGCACTGCTTTCCTACAGGGCAGCCTGCACGAAGAGATCTGGCTGCGCCGCCCACCTGGCTTCACTGGGTCGTTTCCTGCTGGTACCCAGTGGAGCCTCCGGCGGCCAGTCTACGGTCTCCGCCAGGCACCCCGTGAGTGGCACGACACACTGAGGACGACTCTTGCTGCTCTTGGGTTTGCTCCTTCTACTGCTGACCCGTCGCTGTTTCTACGCACCGACACCACTCTGCCGCCGTTCTACGTTCTCGTGTATGTAGACGACTTGGTCTTTGCTACTGCTGACACTGAGGCACTCGCCCACGTGAAGTCGGAGCTGCAGAAGAGACACACGTGCACAGACCTGGGTGAGCTGACAAGCTATCTTGGCTTGCAGATCACCTGAGACATAGCATAGCGCACCATTACCTTGACTCAGTCACACATGGTGCAGCAGGTCCTTCAGCACTTCGGCTTCACGTACTCCTCGCCACAGTCCACTCCTCTGCCTACCGATCACTCGCTCTCAGCTCCAACTTCGGACGAGTCCGTAGAGCCGAGTGGCCCGTATCCAGAGCTTGTGGGCTGCCTCATGTACCTGATGACCTGCACTCGACCTGACCTTGCCTACCCTCTTAGCATTCTAGCACGCTATGTCGCTCCTGGCCGACACAAGAAGGATCACATGGATGCTGCTAAGAGGGTGTTGCGCTACTTGTGCAGTACGTCGGGCATGGGGCTCGTGCTTGGAGGACGGGCTCGAGTTGTCCTCAGTGGTCACGCAAACGCTTCTTGGGGTGACGACTTGGCTACGCAGCGGTCGTCACAGGGTTACACTCCAGTCTTGGCTCCGGCTCTGTCTCTTGGCGGTCTACCCGCTCGTCTTCTGTTCTCAGCTCCAGTTGTGAGGCTGAGATCTACGCAGGGGCCATGGCTGCACAGGAGTTACGCTGGCTCACCTACCTGCTGACCGACCTGGGAGAGCCGCCTCGTTCTCCTCCAGTGCTGTACGTCGACAACAAAGCCATGATTGCCTTGTGTCAGGAGCACAGACTGGAGCACAGAACGAAGCACATCGCTCTGCGCTACTTCCTTGCTCGAGAGTTGCAGCAGCGTGGTCAGCTTCGTCTTGCTTACGTGGCCACTCGGGCCAACACTGCTGATGTCTTCACCAAGGCGCTTCAGCCTTGTGATCATCAGCGTTTTTGTACTGTTCTAGGCCTTGTGCCTACTGTGCCTCACTTGCTTACTTCTTGACTCTGCTTGTACTGTGATCTCTATACCTATACCTGCATGCTTGCACTTGCTAGGTTGTGATCACTGTATTGCTTTTTTTCCTTTATATAACTCTGCATGTGAACCGGCCTTGTGGCCATTTGCTTGTGCTCAGACTGCGTGGTGACGTCGTGATCCACCCTGAGCTTGCTTTGCCTTTCTTGACTGGTCTTGTGACCTCTTGTTCTCCCCCACTTTGCCTATGGGGGTGTGTCAAAGTTATATGCTATAGTCTGTGTAGGCTGTAGTGGGTAGTTCATATAGGGTACAACACTTCTAGGTTTCCTACTTGTACCCAACTGCTTGCTCAATCAATCATTCCTTCCTTCACTATTCTGACAGCTCGCACCATCACGTTGACGCAGTCACACATGGTGCAGCAGGTCCTTCAGGGGTTCGAGTTTCAGTTCTCCACCACCCAGCCCACTCCTCTTGCTGTTGACCACCGACTCACTGGCCCCTTTCCCGACGAGCCCTTTGAGTCCAGTGGTCCCTACGCAGAGCTTGTGGGCAGCCTGATGTACCTGATGACTTGTACTCGGCAGGACCTCGCCTTTCCCCTCAGCGTCCTCTCTCGCTTTATTGCGACTGGGAGACACCGTCATATTCACTGGACAGCTGCTGTGAGGGTGGCGAAGTACCTGGCGACTATATCAGGCATGGGGCTTGTGCTTGGAAGGACTCAGCCAATTGAGTTGACCGGTCACTGCGTCTATTCCTACGCTGACGACGTGGAGACTCAGCGTTCGACTCAGGGTTACTGCTTCAGTCTGGGTGCTGGTGCTGTGTCGTGGAGGTCTACACGGTCGTCGTCTATGGCTTCGTCCCATTGCAGAGGCAGAGATCTACGCTGATGCCATGGCGGCATAGGGGCTTCGCTGGTTGACCTTCTTGCTCGCCGACCTTGGTGAGCGGCCTCGCTCTGCAACGACCTTGTACGCTGACAACAAGGCCATGATCCTCCTCTGTCGAGAGCCTCGACTGGAGAGCAGAAAGAAGCACATTGACGTGAGGTACTTTCTCCTTCGAAAGTTGCAACGACGCGACCAGGCACGCTTGGACTTTGTGGCCTCAGAGGCCAACACTGCCGACGTCTTCACCAAGGCCTTGGCGCCTAGTGACCACCACAGGTTCTGTGTGCAGCTAGGACTTGTTGAGGTTGGCCCTCGGTTGCTGTAGCTTACTGTTTGCTTTCCTTGTTTTGCTTCTATATATACTAGAAAACTCTTAAACTGGCCTTGTGTCCACTTGCTTGTGCTCAGAGTGTGTGGTGACTCTGAGCGCCACCCCTAGTTTTGCTTTGTTGCTTGCACTTGACTGGTCTTGTGACCATTTGCTGTCGCTTGTTTGTCTCTTTGATGTCCCTCACTTAGCCTATGGGGGTGTGTCAAAATGTAATAACATTATAGTCTGTAGTGAGGTACCTACTGTTGGAAACAAGTGATTTAAGCGCCTCTGTCGCGTCGAAACACTAAGTCATAAACGTAGCGAAACACAGCGAAGCATCAGCGAGTCAACCCTCGGAGGTTGAGTAACTGCTGGAGGTTACGCGAAAGTCAAAGGTCAGCGACCTTTAACCTGACAAGTACAGCACGACGGCAAGGACAAACAACTGACTCGCTATCGAGCAGTTGCCCGAGTCGTCTCTGTATCGAACCGCAACAGCAAACAGTAAAACAGTTATTAGTTGCATCTTTTCATATTCCTTGTACTCTTATAAAAGCCTTGTATCTCTTTGATTAATCAATCTACTTTGCCCTCACATACCAGCGCAAGGTGGTTCACAGGCTTATCATTAAACGCTTCCGCTATTACATTGTTCCTACTCAGAGTTTAGTCCTGCAAATATCCTAAGGGCTTTTCTCAGCCGAACATGGTATCAGAGCTATCAGGACAAACTCAACTACTATCAAGACACCCACAACATCAGAAGGCATGGCAACACAGAAGGAGAGAAGCTCCTCTAACGGCTCTCCCAGTACTAGACAAAGGAGGGCCTACAGACAAGACCAGCAGCTGGATCCACCGAAACTCCCGCAAATCAAGCCGCGGGCTTCGACCCAAGCATGATGGAGAAGTTCTTCTCCTTCATGTCCTTCTACGAACAACACCAACAAGAGGCACCTGCGCAGTCAAACAACAGCAACAACAACAACGATGTGACGCCGATGAGCCTCGACGGTTCATCCTACGCACGAGGAAATCAGCAACAACAACCTACCTTCGCTCCGTACGAACCCCAGCGCGGTTCTGTCAGTTTCATGCCGCGCCAACAGCCTTCACCTGAGCAAGAGAAGACATTGGATGCACTTCAAGTTCAGTCGCAGTTTGCGCACGTCTTAAAACTGCAGACATCAAGACCGTTCGACGGAAAAGACTTCTTTACCTGGTCATTCGAATTCGAGCTAATGATGGAAGGCGCGCAAATTCTTGGTTTCTTCGACGGTGCCATATCCAACGCACGGGACACAATACGATAAGCAGCAGTACACATATCAGTCCATGATGGCGTACACAATCCTACTGCGCAACGTCACACCGAACCAGCAGCAGAACATTCGGTCTTACCGGGGATACGGGAACTCTGCCGAGCTTGCGTACAACCACCTGAAGAACCTGTATCAGGCAACAGACAGCGTCAATCAGAGTCGGTTAATGGCACAACTGACAACAGTGGAAATGAAACCGGGCGAAAAGGGGATGGCGTATATCAGTCGCTGCCGCGAATTGCGCGACAAACTCCTTCGATGTGGAGGATCGATATCGGAAGACGCCTTCGTCACAGTCGTTATTGGCGGTCTTGGTCCTCATTGGCGCTCCACTCGCACCATACTCCGAGCCCACGAGAAAATCTCCGAAGCAGCACTCTACGCCGAAATTCACGCTGAGCAGCAAGACATGGACCCGCAAGAGGAGCGGCACAAGAAGAAAACGTCAGTACCCAAATTTGCGTTTCACACCCAACGGCGCTACAACAACAACAACAACCGGCATCAACCAAAACCCGTACCTCCGTTTTGTCATATCTGCAAGATTTCAGGGCATCCTCGCACACACTGCCCGAACCGACAGCAATCAACGCCACCACAACATCAACTTCGCCCTTCAAGTAGTCAGGTAGCGTCCACACAGGCGCACCCCACAAGTCAGTCGCAGTCTTCAACAGCATCGCCAACACAATCTGCACAAGGAGCAAGAAACATCATCAGCTGCATGGCAAGATTGACTGACTCCTGCATCACCGAGTCACCACCGCACTACTCACCGGAAGAGCAACTCGACAACAGTACTCCTCGCCGCGAGTCACTTTAACCGAACCCGACGTATGCAGCCATCGCTCAAAGCGAGCCGTCCGGGAAAGACACTTGGTTCTTGGACAGTTGCTGCGGACAGCATATGTGCTCTTCGGGTCGTTTCGTTCAACGCGAACACCAACTTTAGCGCGAAGTTGTCATCACCGTCGCCAACAATCAGAACATGCGCACACGACGACAGGGCGTAGTGCAACTTCAGTCACGAGAGACAAACGTCATACTGCAAATGTCAAAGGTTTTAATTGCGGAGGGACTCGGCTACAACTTACTGAGCGTCAGCCAGCTGATGACGAAAGGCATCCATCTCAAAGCAGACAGCACCACTCAGGAGTTCAGCACCATTTTTAGGCACCGCCAACAGCGACGGAATCGTCACCTTCACCTCCTGGACGCACCCACCAGATCTTGATCCTGACTTTAGCCCCGAAGGCTTCTGGTATTCACATACTATTCCTGAGGCAGAACAAACAAGAGCATTATCAACGATACAACACTCGGCAGCAGCAGAGACAACATCGGCAGCAGCAGAGACAACATCGGCAGCAGCAGAGACAACATCGGCAGCAGCAGAGACAACATCGACACCAATCGCAGGACCTTCAACGGCACCGGTCTTCGTCGACAACACACCACCGACCCCTGCGCAACAGTTGAATCCAACTCCATGAGAAGTCCATCGAAGTGCAAACCACACCGCAGGGTTCTACTCCAACTCCGACTTGTACCGCCGCTCACCCGGACATCGCGCTGACGAAGATCTCTGGCATAAACGAATGGGACATCCAAGCAACACAACGTTAAACAATACGATACGAGTAGGCGTCCATAACAAAGACTCACTGCTCTCACCCGACGGGAGAGAACTTCGACGAATGAGAGGAACCCGCTTCACCTGCCCAGAAGCTGACTTACCACATCAGCCCTTCGTTTCTCACCACAACCCGAGCGCACCAGCTTATGCACCACTTGAGAAAGTGTACAGCGACATCCTGTACAACCGCGAACCTGGACAAGGAGCATACAACTAGACCATAACGTTCATCGACGCCGCCACTCGTTATGTCTGGCATCTCAACCTTCCAAGCCGCGACATGGCCTTCGAAGCATTCGTAGCCTGGCTCCCAGTAGCAGAACGGGAATCGGGAGTTAAGCTGAAGAGTTTTCAGTCTGACGGAGGAGGAGAATACACCTCACAGAGGTTCAAGCAGTACCTGACAGAGAAAGGAATCAAGCGGCTCATCTCCCTTCCCTACGCCCATCAACAGCAGGGTGTAGCAGAAAGAATGAACAGGACCCTTCAGAACACCATGCGCAAGCTGCTACGTGGCATGCGGCTACCCAACCACCAGTGGCCCGAGGCAATGGACCACGCCGTGATGCTGCACAACTTGCTTTCGTCATCATCGCTCCCGAACAACGCATCACCGCATCTGCTGTGGACAGGAAAACTGGGCAGCACAAAAATGTTGCGAAATTTCGGATGCATGGTACAGTACCGACCCCCAGCTGCACGCGCTGGCCGATTCTCCCAACGCGCACAGTGGGGACTACACCTGGGCATTGAAAAGAATTACAACGCGTGGAAGATCTTCGACGTCCACTCAAAGGAAACAGTAGCAGCACGTGATGTCATTTTCTACGAGCGACTCACCCTTTCAACGTACATGTACAACTTGGAGACTTCACGAGATGTCACAGGCGGAAGAAGCCGGACCTGGACGAGCAGACCATGGACGAGCAGACCATGGATGGAGCTTCGGAAGAAGCCGGACCACTTCCCTACTGCTCGGTGGATATTCCAATGGATGATGACAACCCTCGCGAAAGCATCAACGCCGAAGTCTTCTACGACTTCGCCGACAACGGTTACGTTACACCCGCCCGAGTCAACACCAACGAAGCCGAACGCATAGGACCCAACTTCTTACCTGATCCAGAAGGTGACGAAGCAGCTTATCCCGAGGATACGACACTTCCCCGCTACACACAGAGCGGACTCCAGATACTTGGCCTCGTCACCGCGGTTCACGGCACGGAGCTTCCTAAGGAGCCTGCCACGGTTCAGCAGGCTCTGGGGGGGGAGCATAGGGAAAAATGGCGCGAAGCCATGGACAAGGAGCTGAAAGCACTGGAAGAACGGAACACCTGGAAAGTCGTTCCCATCGGCGCGGCACGCAACAAGACGGTACTCACCGGAAAATGGGTCCGTGTGAAGACAAAGGCAGACGGCACCATCGACAAGTTTAAGGCGCGCTGGGTCGTGCGCGGTTTCGACCAAGAGCACGGACGTGATTTCACTGAGACGTTCGCCCCGGTCAGCCGACACACTTCACTTCGAATTCTTCTCGCGATCGCCGCCATGAAGAAGAAGAAGCTGCGGCAAATTGACGTCGCCAATGCATTTCTCTACGCACCTGTTGACGCCGAAATCTTCGTCGAACTCCCACACGGCTCCAACGGAGAGCCCAACCAAGTCTGTCAGCTGCTGAAGTCCCTGTACGGCATCAAACAGGCTCCAAGACTGTGGCAGCAGTATCTACACGCTCGACTCATCCGCATCGGATTCCGACAGCTACCACACGACCAGGGCATGTACCGGCTCACGAAAGGTGACGACTACATTCTGCTCATCGTCTACGTGGACGATCTGCTCTACATCGGCTCGACTGACAGCATCACTACTTGGTTCGAAGGGGAGCTGCAGCAGGACCTCACTCTCACAGTATCATCAACCGTCACGCAATACCTCGGCCTCAACATCCAGGAAGAGGAAGGCGCGATCTATCTCAACGCCGCGAAATATGCCGACACTATCGCCAAACGCTTCGGACTCACCCCGATCACCATCTCCACGCCATACCGCTACACCGCAGGAAATCACAAAGAAGGCTCCACTCCGCTCAAGCCTGCAGGCATACGCGACTACCAGAGAAAGCTGGGGTGCCTCCTCTTCGCGGCCGTCACCTGCCGTCCGGATTTATCGTACTCTGCGAGTCAACTCGCCACCTACCTCAAGAAGCCCGAGGCAGAATACATGGCGGAACTCGACCGCGCTCTTCACTACCTCATTAGCACTCCGACGATCGGCCTGACCTATCACAAGAACGGACCTCGACACCTAAGTTAATCAGCTACGTCGACGCCGATCACGCCGGCGACTCCGACAACAGACGCTCGCGCACCGGCTACATCTATCGCTTCGAACCTATCGGACCTATTTCCTGGCAGTCGAGCAAGCAGGAGTTAATCGCCCTCTCCTCAGCTGAAGCAGAATATATCGCACTCTGCTCAGCCACCAAGGAAGGACTGTACCTTTGCGAACTCCTGGAGGAAGCGAAGCTGGCTCAGTTACCCAGCTTCTCCCTGTTCTGCGACAACCAGTCAGCAATTCGCATAGCCAACAAAAATGGATTCGCGAACAGGACGAAGCACATCGCCCTGCGATATTTCTTCGTGAAGGATGAGATCGAGAAGGGGAGACTCGAGCTGTCTTACTGCCCCACGTCCGAGATGGCAGCTGATTACTTGACAAAGAAACTCGGAAAGCAGAAGTTCGAGTACTGCATGCTGCTGACTGGACAGAGCCACGTCACCAGCAGCGACACTCCAGAAGCGAAGGGGAGTGTTGGAAACAAGGGATTTAAGCGCCTCTGTCACGTCGAAACACTAAGTCATAAACGAAGCGAAACACAGCGAAGCATCAGCGAGTCAACCCTCGGAGGTTGATGTCAATTATATGCATGTTGTATCTGGTTAGGCTGTAGTGGGGTAGCTAATGTAGGGTAGAACCCCTTAGGGTTCTCATCCTTGTACCCAAACTTTCTTTATAGTCATCAACCTACTCTAACATGGTATTAAGAGCACTTAGGTCTTAGGACCTAATTTCCTAGTGGGCCCACCGTTAACTCTCGTGTTTTAGGTTTTCCCCTGCCTGTCGAGCTGCCCCACCCGTCGCGCCGCCCTGCTGACCGCGCGACGCGCGTTTATTTTTCTTTTTTCTCGTCCTAGGGCCCGGCCCCGCCCGTCGCATCGCCTTAGGGCCTTCGCGCCGCCCACGGGAGCCAGTCCCGCTGCCCTACTGGCAGCGCGCGACCCCGCCTGGCCCGTCGCGCACCTGTAGAGCCCGCGAGCCGCCCTTCCCTGCCCGCTGCGCCGCCGCTTTTTGGCAGCACGCGGCTCGGCCCCGCCCTCGCGCACCCCTACGTCGCCGCGCTGCTGACACAGCCGCCCCTGGACCCTTGAGCAGCCGCCCCTGGACCCAGAGCAGCCGCCCTGGCCCCTGAAGCAGCCGCCCCTGGTGCAGCCGCCCCTGGACCCTTGAGCAGCCGCCCCTGGACCCAGAGCAGCCGCCCCTGGCCCCTGAAGCAGCCGCCCCTGGTGCAGCCGCCCCTGGACCCTTGAGCAGCCGCCCCTGGACCCAGAGCAGCCGCCCCTGGCCCCTGAAGCAGCCGCCCCTAGTGCAGCCGCCCCTGGACCCTCGAGCAGCCGCCCCTGGACCCAGAGCAGCCGCCCCTGGCCCCTGAAGCAGCCGCCCCTGGTGCAGCCGCCCCTGGACCCTCGAGCAGCCGCCCCTGGACCCAGAGCAGCCGCCCCTGGCCCCTGAAGCAGCCGCCCCTGGTGCAGCCGCCCCTGGACCCTCGAGCAGCCGCCCCTGGACCCAGAGCAGCCGCCCCTGGCCCCTGCAGCAGCCGCCCCTGGTGCAGCCGCCCCTGGACTCCGTGCAGCCGCCCCTGGACCCCGCGACGCCGCCCCTGGACCCGCGACGCCACCCCTGGACCCCGTGCAGCCGCCCCTGGATCCCGAGACGCGCCTGCACTTGGTGCTGCCGCCCCTACCTCACCTCGCGCCTGCCTTCATGCGCCTACCCTGCCGCCGCCCGCCGAGCGCCGGCCCACCACTGGTGAGCACCTGCCTTGTTCGTGCGCTGCCGCGCCATCTGCCTGTCTGCCTGCCTGCCTGCCTGCCTGCCTGCCTGACTGCCTGCCTGCGTGACTGCCTGCCTGACTGCCTGCCTGCCTGCCTGTCTGCCTGCCGCGCCTGCCTTGCCCGCGCTGCTACTGCTGCTACTGCTACTACTTCTGTTACTGCTGCTAGGCTGCTGCTGCTGCTACTGCTACTGCTACTGCTACTACTGCTACTGGCGGTGGCCAGATGCAGCTCCAGCGACGTTCCCACGAGTCTCTCACGCCCCAGCAGCTTAGTGAGTGGTACGCTAGTTGGGGCTGTGGCGGTAGCCGTCGTAGCTGTCGCCCTGGAGCTGGTCAGTTGGGAGCGTCTAGCAGTGGCCAGCCGCAGCTGCAGCGGCGTCCACGCGAGACACTCACGTCCCAGCAGCTTCACGAGTGGTACGCTCAGAGTAGAGGGTCGAGGAGTACCGTTCGCTGCCCGTACGTCATTCGTACAGGTGCTCGGACTGGTCAGGCTTGCGGGACGCTTGGTCACACACAATCCCGCTGCTTCGCCCGTCTGAGCGACGCCTGGCGTACCGAGTTTGGCGACGAGGCTGAGCTCCCCGACTGGGTGGAGCTGCTTAGGCAGAGGGTAGATATCTTTGCTCTTGACTATGATGATATTCTCACTGCCATGTATGCATTGCCTACTAGTGCTGACGGTGCCTGTTACCTGTGCGTACCGCCTGACCCAGGTATAGAGCCTGCTGCTCTAGGTGCTGGTGAGGCTGTTGCTCTAGGTGCTAGTGCGTCTCCTGCTCTAGGTGCTGGTGAGGCTGATGCTCTAGGTGCTCGTGCGTCTCCTGCTCCAGTGCTGGTGAGTCTGCTCTCTCTGGTACTGCGCCTGCTGAGGCCTTGTACACCTTCACACTTGACTCAGGTGCTTCCCGCTCCTTCTTTCGCGACAGCACCACCCTCACGCCGCTCAGTCGGCCGGTTGCAGTCTCCCTGGCAGACCCCTCTGGGGGTCCAGTCCTTGCGCACTCCTCCACGGTCCTGCCGTGTCCGGCGGTCCCGTCTGGCTCCCTGTCAGGTCTTCACCTCCCCTCGTTCTCTACGAACTTGGTGGCGGGTTCTGCGCTCCAGGACGCGGGTGTTCACCAGTTCACCCCGGCCTATGAGCGTGTCACACACTGCACGTGTGCTCAGACGGGTCGTCACCTGGCTACCTTCACTCGGCAGCCGGAGTCGAAACTGTACACACTGACCACTGAGTCCCCTCAGGTAGCTGCGTCTGCGTCTGCGTCAGGTCAGCTAGCGGCCCCCTGCTCGTGTCGCGCTTTGTCGCACCAGACCCTCCTTTGGCACCACTACCTTGGTCACCCCTCGGTGCAGTGCCTTCGTAGCATGCACCGCCGTGTCCTTGTCTCTGGCCTTCCCAGTGTTCTCCCTCCCCTCCCACCCTCGCCTGCTCCTCCTTGTCTTCCCTGTGTCGAGGGGCGGCAGCGCGCCGCTCCTCACTCCTCCTCGTTCCCTCCCACAGAGGCTCCCCTGCAGACTCTCCACCTGGACGTGTGGGGCCCAGCCCGCGTCCGTGGACAGGGCCACGAGCGGTACTTCCTGCTGGTCGTCGACGACTACACGCGTTACACCACGGTCTTCCCCTTGTGCACCAAGGGTGAGGTCCCTGATGTTTTGATCCCTTGGATCCGCGCTGCTCGTCTCCAGCTCCGCGAGCGGTTCGGGACGGAGTTTCCAGTCCTACGTCTGCACTCTGACAGAGGTGGGGAGTTTTCCTCCGACCCCTTGGCAGCCTTCTGTGCTGAGCACGGCATCCGCCAGACGTTCACGCTTCCAGCCTCTCCGCAGCAGAATGGGGTTGCTGAGCGCCGCATTGGCTTAGTCATGGAGGTCGCTCGTACCTCCATGATCCATGCGGCTGCCCCCCATTTCCTGTGGCCGTTTGTGGTCCGGTACGCCGCGCATCAGCTCAACCTCTAGCCCCGTGTCTCCTTGCCGGAGACCTCGCCCACACTGCTGTGGACGGGGAAGATTGGCGATGCGTCGCGTTTCCGGGTCTGGGGTGCTCGTGCCTTTGTCCGCGATACCACCGCGGACAAGCTCTCCGCCCGCGCTGTTCCCTGTGTCTTCCTTGGCTTTGTCCCTGACGCGCCTGGTTGGCAGTTTTACCACCCCACCTCGCACCGTGTCTTCCCCTCTCAGGACGTCACGTTCGACGAGTCGGTTCCTTTTTACCGTCTCTTCCCCTACCGCACTGCCCCTCTCCCCCCCCCCGCCGCTCTTCCTCGCTCCAGGTGCTCCCCAGGTAGACCCCCTCCCCGCTCCCGGTCCTGCTCCTTCAGGTGTGTCTCAGGTAGACCCTCCTCCCTTGACTTCGCCGGTTGAGGTCACTGGTGACTCAGGTCCTGCTGAGGGTGGTCCTGCTCGGGGTGCAGCTTCTGGGGGTGCTGAGCCTGGGGGTGCGGAGCCTGGGGGTGCTGAGCCTGGGGGTGCGGAGACTGGAGGTGCGGAGCCTGGGGGTGCGGAGACTGGAGGTGCTGAGCCTGGGCGTGAGGAGTGCTGAGCCTGGGGATGCTGAGTCTGGGGGTGCTGCACCTGGGGGCGCTGAGGCGTCTGGTGAGCAGTCTCCCTGGAGCGGCCGTCTGCGTAGTCGCTCCGCTGGTGCCTCGCCGCTGCACTCTAGTCGTCGACTCCCTCTCTCCCCACAGCAGCTGCTTGAGTGTTACGTTGGCCGTCAGGGTCGCGCTGCTGGAGCTAGGGGCCCTGCTGCGGGAGGCGCTGGAGCTGGTGACTCTGCTACTGGAGTTGTTTCTGCTGGAGGCTATGGAGCTGCTGAGGGTGCTGGAGCTGGAGGTTCTGGAGCTGCTGGAGGTGCTGGAGCTGGTGGCGCTGGAGCTGGAGGTTCTGGAGCTACTGCGGGTACTAGCGCTGGGGGCTCTGGAGCTGCTGCGGGTGCTAGCGCTGAGGGTTCTGAGTCTGCTGTTGCGCGGTCTCCTTGGAGTAGCCGCCTTCGTCCGCGTGTGCCTCTCACCTCACAGCAGCTGCACGACTGGTACGGTCGCCGTCAGGGTCGCGCTTCTGGAGCTCGGGGCTCTGCCGCTGGAGGTACTTCTGCTGTCGTCACTGGAGCTGGGAGTGGTGCTGGTCCCGGAGGTGCTCGTACTGGACGTACTGGAGCTGCTGGGGCTGGAGGTGCTGAGCCTGAGGGTGCTACTACTGGAGACACTGGGTCTGGGGGTGCTGCTGCTGGAGACACTGAGGCTGGAGACCCTGGGACTGGAGGTGCCGGTTCTGGGGGTGCTGCTGCTGGTGGAGCTGGTCCTGGAGGAGCTGGCGCTGAGGGTTCTGGAGCTACTGGAGGTGCTGGAGCTGTTGAGGGTGCTGGAGCTGTTGGTGCTGGTGGCGCTGCACGGCCGCGCCTGTTCTTTGCTCCACCGTCTCCGTCGTCTCAGCCACCGTCTGACTCTGTGCTTCGCCAGGTTCTTAGTCTCCCTTCGTCTACTGGTCTTCCGTTACAGCCTGGCTCACCGCTGCCTGCTCCTTCCCCGTACACTGAGCAGACAGGGGGTCTTACTGAGCGTCGTGAGCCTGCGTCGCGTCCTGTCTCGCCTGTCCGTTCTAGTCGTTCTGGTCGTCGTGTTCCTCGTTCGCGTCAGCCGGCTGTCACCGGCACCCACCTCGTAGTTCGTCGTCATTCCTCTTCTCCGCAGCGTGTTCCCCTGCCGTCCCCTCCTGCGTCTTCTCTGCCTAGCGTTCCTGAGCCTGAGTCTGACCGCGCTCGTGCTGCTCACCCTACTGTCACGCGTCTGCTAGCCACAGTTGTCACTGACCCGTCATTTGAGTCTGCTGCTGCGTCTGCCTTAGTCGCTGAGCTTGTTGACTTTGCTGCTGCCTGTCGTCTAGACTACGCCGCTAGTCTTGTTGCTGAGTCTGAGTCTGTCTGTCCTCCGTCCGTCGGGGGTGAGTGTGCTCTTGGCACGGACGTCCTTGAGGACAGGCAGGAGGACCTTGAGTGTCTTGCAGCTGCTGCGCCTCATCTCATGTCCATGCTGCTTGCCCCTGAGGGAGACCCGGATGCTCCAGACATCCCGACCCCGCGCTCTTACGCTGAGGCGATCGCGGGTGAGTACTCCTCTCAGTGGCAGACAGCCATGGACGCAGAGATGGCATCCTGGAAGTCCACAGGCACGTACGTCGACGAGGTTCCCCCTCCTGGGGCGAACATCGTCAGTGGCATGTGGATTTTCAGGGTGAAGCGGCCGCCAGGTTCTCCACCTGTCTTCAAGGCTCGTTACGTTGCTCGAGGTTTCAGTCAGCGAGAGGGAGTTGACTTCTTCCAGACCTTCTCCCCCACCCCGAAGATGACCACTCTTCGGGTGCTGCTGCACGTTGCTGCTCAGCGTGACTACGAGCTTCACTCTCTTGACTTCAGCACAGCTTTCTTACAGGGCCGCCTGCACGAGAAGATCTGGCTGCGCCGCCCTCCTGGCTTCACTGGGTCGTTCCCTCCTGGTACCCAGTGGAGCCTCAGGCGGCCGGTCTACGGTCTCCGCATGGCGCCACGTGAGTGGCACGACACACTGAGGACGACTCTTGCGGCTCTTGGGTTCGCGCCTTCTACTGCTGACCCGTCGCTGTTTCTGCGCACCGACACTTCGCTGCCGCCGTTCTACATCCTCGTGTACGTCGACGACTTGGTCTTTGCCACTGCTGACACTGAGGCTCTCGCCCTGGTGAAGTCGGAGCTGCAGAAGAGACACACGTGCACAGACCTGGGTGAGCTGCGCAGTTACCTTGGCTTGCAGATCACCCGGGACAGAGCACGCCGCACCATCACACTGACTCAGTCACACATGGTGCAGCAGGTTCTTCAGCGCTTCGGCTTCACCTGGTCCTCGCCACAGCACACTCCTCTGGCTACAGGTCACTCGCTCTCAGCTCCACCTTCGGACGAGTCCGTAGAGCCGAGTGGTCCTTACCCAGAGCTAGTGGGTTGCCTCATGTACCTGATGACCTGCACTCGTCCTGACCTTGCGTACCCTCTTGGCCTTCTGGCTCGCTACGAGGCTCCTGGTCGGCACCGAAAGGTGCACATGGATGCTGCTAAGAGGGTACTACGCTACTTGTGCAGTACATCGGGCATGGGGCTCGTGCTTGGAGGGCGGAGCCCAGTTGTCCTCACTGGGCACTCAGACGCTTCTTGGGTTGACGACCTAGCTACGCAGCGGTCGTCACAGGGTTACACCTTCAGCCTTGGCTCTGGTTCAGTTTCCTGGCGGTCTACACGCTCGTCTTCAGTTCTCGACTCCAGTTGTGAGGCTGAGATCTACGCCACTGCCATGGCTGCACAGGAGCTACGTTGGCTCACCTACCTGCTGACCGACTTGGGAGAGCGGCCTCGTTCTCCTCCAGTGCTGTACGTCGACAACAAGGCCGCCATTGCCTTGTGTTAGGAGCACAGACTGGAGCACAGAACGAAGCACATCGCTCTGCGTTACTTCCTTGCTCGAGAGTTGCAGCAGCGTGGTCAGCTTCGTCTTGCTTACGTGGCCACTCGGGCCAACACTGCTGATATATTCACCAAGGCACTTTCGTATGGTGATCATCAGCGTTTTTGTACTTTGTTAGGCCTTGTGCCCACGTTTCCTCACTTGCTGTAGATTTTGCCTGTACTGTGATCTATATATATGTACATACATGCATGCTTGCTCTGCTAGGTAGAGATCACTGTGCTGCCGTTGTTTCATAAATATCTCTGCATGTGAACTGGCCTTGTGGC
Organism: Closterium sp. Naga37s-1; assembly: GCA_947471745.1. Classification (NCBI taxonomy): domain Eukaryota; kingdom Viridiplantae; phylum Streptophyta; class Zygnematophyceae; order Desmidiales; family Closteriaceae; genus Closterium; species Closterium sp. Naga37s-1. The sequence continues at coordinate 968,230 of CANJKZ010000190.1, read as the reverse complement.
CCTTTGCTTGTGCTCAGTATGTGTGGTGACGTTGTGATCCACCCTGAGCTTGCTTTGCTTCTCTTGACTGGTCTTGTGACCCCTTATTCTCCCCCACTTTGCCTATGGGGGTGTGTCATATATATGCATATTGTATCTGGTTAGGCTGTAGTGGGGTAGCTAATGTAGGGTACAACCCCTTAGGGTTCTCATCCTTGTACCCAAACTTTCTCGATATTCATCAACCTACTCTAACAGTTGAGTAACTGCTGGAGGTTATGCGAAAGTCAAAGGTCAGCGACCTTTAACCTGACAAGTACAGCACGACAGCAAGGACAAACAACTGACTCGCTATCGAGCAGTTGCCCGAGTCGTCTCTGTATCGAACCGTAACAGCAAACAGTAAAACAGTTATTAGTTGCATCTTTTCATATTCCTTGTACTCTTATAAAAGCCTTGTATCTCTTTGATTAATCAATCTACTTTGCCCTCACATACCAGCGCAAGGTGGTTCACAGGCTTATCATTAAACGCTTCCGCTATTACATTGTTCCTACTCAGAGTTTAGTCCTGCAAAGATCCTAAGGGCTTTTCCCAGCCCAACACCTACTAGGGGGTACAGTTGTTAGGGTTGCATATTTGTACCTCTTCACATTCTAGTTTCATCATTCCGTTCTGCGTACTTTTTTAGAGTGCGCAGTAAGGAATGTCGGAAAATTCCTTACACCGACACATCACAGTCACCAACTGGTATATTGAACTACATTCATTTTAGGAGTTTGTAAATGTTGAGGCTTGTTTCACATTTCAGTAGTCAAAAGAAGTATGCTATATTACTTCAAATAGTTTCTAGAAGCCTACTTATTGTGATGAGAGATGAGTTTCTGAATTCACAGCATGTGAACGAATCCGTTTTCGACATAATCTCGTGATACCGAACCCTTTCGGTACGGCGTACGTGCTCCCCAAGACACACCTGCTTGGACTGGTCAACCCTACATTCCCTCATCCACCACTACTCTTTTTCTCTCATCCACCACAATTCTCTCTTCCCGCCATAACTTTCCAGGGGGAGTTAGCTGTGTCGGGTGTTATCTGTGATCTAACCCGCGATCATCCAGGCCGGTCACTAGTGAATTATGCTCCCAGTCTGTCGGTGGCTTCCGTTCCGTTCCGAATTTGACATTCGCGACACGGAATGTCTCGAAATTGATCGCTGGCAAGGCGATTCGACGCCAAATCACGTTCGTCCAGATTGAACCTTCTATAAAAGCAGAATCGTGATGGATCCTCTCATCAACCGCTTGAACTGGTTAGTGAAAATTCGTACTGCTCCCCCTGAGTACCGTGCTTCGACGCTCTCGAATATACTCTGTCTACATTACGACTTCGGTTAGAATCAGCATCTGAGACGTCTACGATCCTAGATTCCCCGATCAGTTTCTCGCTGTGCTCCCCTCTGCTCTCACCTTCCAGCTTTCGCGTTTATCGATTTCACGCCAGGAGGCATCATGGCTTCCACGCGGCGCTTCCTTCTTCTCGCGCTGCTTGCGCTCGTCGCCACGGCCAGTGAGTCGCATTCACTCGTCTCGTCATGGCGTTCGTTCAGTCGTCACATCAGGAGGCCCGTTCCGACGATCTGCGAATCCTCGCAAGCCCTTTGTGAAATTGTCAACTTGGTTGTTCGAGTACGAGTTGTACGAGCATCCTTTCTACAATTTAATTTGATTCCGACCCGGGCTCATGCCTGTCTTGTTCCTTCATCCTCCCTCACCGCCTCCCTTCCCTCCAGTCCTCGCGGAAGCCGCCAGCAAGACCCGCTCGCAGCCGGCGGCAGGCGAGGCGAGGGACAAGGCTGCTAGTAGCAGCAAGCGGGCGGGCAGCTCGGGTGCGAGCGGATCGACGTCTGGAAAGAAGCCAGCCCGCTCGCAGCAGCCGGCAGTGCAGACGGCTGGCAGCAAGCGACAGAGGCAGCAAGAGACGATGGGCGTGAAGCAGCAGAGATCGGTTGATGGTCATGCGGCAGCGAACGGAACTCGTGGGACGGGAGGGAAGGGGCACATTGTGAATGGCACGAGGCACGTGAATGGCACGAGGCCGCAGCGGGGTGGTGGTGCTGCTGGTGGTGGGCTGCGCAAGGAGGGCGGCGGTGCTGTTGGCGGGCGTGGCGGGCGAGGAGGCAGTGTGATTGGTGAGTGGGATTGCGTCATTGCACCACCACATGCTGCTGACGTCTTATTGGCTGCTTGTGACCACCACATGCACCTGTTATGTTCAGTCATTGCTGCAGCCTGTGGCAAGCCGGTTGAGTTGACGCGTTGCTTGTGCGTGGCAGGTGTGGTGGGCGCGCGGATGAGTGGCGAGCAGATGGTGGGGTCAGCAGGCATGGCGAATGCCACAGGGCGGCTGGAGTTGAGGCTTGTCAAGTGAGCGCCGCTGCCTCTCCTTCTCTCTGCCACCACCCGAGTCTCCACCCCTCCCTGCACTTGCATCTGAGCCCTCGTTCCTCTGCTACTTACACTCCGTCTCACCCCTCCTGTGTTGACCCTCCTGTGTTGACCCTCCCTCTTCTCTCCTCACCCCCCTTCCCCACTCCCCATCCCAGGACGGCCACTGACATGGACGTGCACTACTCTCTCTCCCTCGCGCACCTCTCCTCCCCCTCCCCTCCCACCGCCGCCTCCATCCACGCAGGCCCCGCCTCCTCCGCCTCCGCCGCGCTGCTGCTCGCCTTCCCCGCCTCCGCCTGGACCAACACCACCCGCCCCTTCCATCGCGCCACCAACGCCACTGCTGCTGCCCCCCCTGCGGCTGCACGCTTCAGCTACGGCGCCAGGGGCGTGTGGGCCAACGCGTCGTCCCTCTCCGCCGCTGCGGGCGGCTCTGTGGCTGCTGCTGTGAGCAGCATTCTCGCTGCCCCCGCCTCCTTCCACGCTCTCATCGCCACCTCCGCGTTCCCCCAGGGGGCTGTGCGCGGGCAGATGGCCAACATGACCCGCGGGGGGGAGTAGCAGCGGGGAGAGAAGGGGGCGTTGAAGGGCAGATGTGCAACTTGACACGTGGTTGACAGATGGACAGATGGAAGAGGACGGGAGTTGCGAGGTGGGAGCAGGAGAGGGGAGGAGCCGCAACTGCTGCTGTGCACGAGATGTTAGAAACATGCTGCTGGAATAGGAGGAGATCCTCAAAACACACGCCTACCACTGCCTTCGCACATTCTCCAACGTTTCTTTAGGACACACGTGTCTGTGAGGAGGAAGGTGACATGAGGTAGGAGTTGTCATATTTTTTTTCTTGGGTGATTCGATAGACCAATGGCTGCGGAGCTTGTTGCAAGTTGCACGCAATTTATACGGAAGATACTGTGTAGAGGACCCAAGGGTTTAAGCAGGGTATCCCAATCTTATGTCTTGACATTTTAGTCACCATATCTAATCACTTGCTGGTGTAAGAGTGTGTTCTTGCAGCCTCTCATCAGGCTCGCCTCAAACCAGGCTCTCAATAAGTGAACAGCGGAATGAATTGACTGAGGTTGATGGAACATAGTACAAAACCCTACACCCCTTACTGTGTGCCCCACTATAGACTAGCAAGTATATAAGTAGTTTTGACACACCCACATAGGCGAACCGGGGGACAACAAGAAGGAGCAAGGAACACAAATGGTCACAAGTGTTAGAATCTAAGTGAGAGGATGAATGATGAGACTAGCAACAAGGGTGATACAAATGTGGAACCCTAATGGGCTATACCCCCTAGTGAGTACCCCAAGATAGCCTACAGTGATATATAACATTTGACACACCCCCCTTGGCTAAGTGGGGGACAACAAAACGGTCACAAGACCAGTCAAGAGAAGCAAACAAAGCAAAGCTCAGGGTGGATCTCAAGATCACCACGCAGTCCGAGCACAAGCAAGTGGCCACAAGGCCAGTTCACATGCAGAGTTTATAATAGCAATTGCAGTACACTGATCACAACCTAGCAAGTGTAAACATGCAGGTATAATCATCTATATCAGAGTACAACAAGTGCAAGGCAAGATCAAGAGACAAGAAGGTGAGGCAGAGTGGGCACAAGCCCAAGAGCAGTGCAGAAACGCTGATGATCACCAGACCCGAGGGCCTCGGTGAAGACATCAGCAGTGTTGGCCTGTGAGGCCACGTACGAAAGGCGAAGCTGACCACGCTGCTGCAGCTCTCGTGCGAGGAAGTAACAAAGCGCAAGATGCTTCGTTCTGTGCTCCAGTCTCTGGTCCTGACACAAGGCAATCATGGCCTTATTGTCGACGTACAGATCTGGAGGAGAACGAGGCCGCTCACCCAAGTTGGTCAGCAGTTAGGTCAGCCAGCGGAGCTCCTGTGCAGCCATAGCCCCAGCGTAGATCTCGGCCTCACAGCTGGAAATAAGTACAGAAGACGAGTGAGTGGACCTCCACGAGACAGAACCAGTGCCAAGGCTGAAATTGTAACCCTGTGTCGACCGGTGAGTCGTCTGGTCGTCAGCCCAAGAAGCGTCTGAGTGACCGGTGAGAACAACTGGACCCTGTCCCCCAAACACAAGCCCCATGCCTAATGTACTGCACAAGTAACGCAGTACCCTCTGTGCAGCTGTCCAGTGCTCCTTCCTGTGTCTACCTGGCGCAACGTAGTGAGCAAGGAGGCTGAGAGGGTAGGCGAGGTCAGGTCGTGTGCACGTCATCAAGTACATGAGGCAACCCACAAGCTCTGGATACGCACCACTCGGCTCTACGGACTCGTCCGAAGGTGGAGGTGAGAGCGAGTGGCCTGTAGGCAGAGGAGTGGGCTGTGGCGAGGAGAAATGGAAGCCGAATTGCTGAAGGACCTACTGCACCATGTGTGACTGAGTCAGGGTGATGGTGCGCCGTGCTCTGTCCCAGGTGATCTGCAAGCCAAGATAGCTCCGCAGCTCACCCATGTCAGTGCAGGTGTGTCTCTCCTACACCTCCGCCTTCACTAGGGCCATTGCCCCAGCGTCAGCAGTAGCAAAAACCAAGTCGTCGACGTACACGAGGACGTAGAACGGCGGCAGAGAAGTGTCTGTGCGCAGAAACAGCAAAGGGTCAGCAGTCGAGGGAGCGAAACCAAGAGCCGCAAGCGTAGTCCTTTGTGTGTCGTGCCACTCACGGGGCGCCTGGCGCAGACCGTACACTGGCCGCCGGAGGCTCCACTGGGTACCCTTAGGAAACGACCCAGTGAAACTACGAGGGCGGCGCAGCCAGATAGCCTCGTGAAGGCTGCCCTGCAAGAAGGCTGTCGAGAAGTCGAGGGAGTGCAGCTCGTAGTCACGCTGTGCTGCAACGTGCAGTAACACCCGAAGAGTGGTCATCTTCGGGGTGGGTGAGAAGGTCTCGATGAAGTCGAACCCCTCACGCTGACTCAAGCCTCGTGCAACGTAACGCGCCTTGTAGGTAGGCGGAGAACCCGGTGGCCGCTTCACCCTGAAAATCCACATGCCATCGACTATGTTCGCCCCAGGTGGGGGAACTGCGTCGACGTAGGTGCCTGTGGACTTTCAGCAAGCCATCTTTGTGTCCATGGCTATATGCCACTAAGAGGAGTACGGACCCGTGATTGCGTCTGCGTAAGAGCGCGGTGTCGGGATGTCCAGTGCATCCGGGTCTCCCTCAGGGCAAAGTAGCGTGGACGCGAGATGAGGTGCAGCGGCCGCTAGGCACCAGCTCAAACTGCCTGCCCTCAAGGACGTCACAGCCAAGGGAAAGCTCACCCCTGACGGATGGAGGACAGGAAGAGTAAAAAACAAGACTCACAGCGTAGTCAAGGCGGCACCGAGCAGCAAAGTCAACAAGCTCAGCGACTAAGGCAGACGCAGCAGGAGACGAAAAAGCAGGGTCGGTCACAACCGTGGCAAGAAGACGAGTGACAGTCGGACTGACTGCACGAACAAGGTCAGACTCAGGGTCAGGAACGTGAGGAAGAGAAGACGCAGGAGGCGACTGCAGGACAACACGCTGTGGAACAGAGGAAGGACAAAGTGCTATGATGTGCGTGCCTGGGACAGGTGGAGGACGAGGACAGGCAGCACGATGAGTACGGACAGGCGTGACAGGACGCGACGCAGGCTCTCTACTCTCAGTGAGGGACTCTGTCACCGCAGTGTAAGGAGCAGGAGCAGGCAGTGGGGAGTGAGGCAGTAACTGTGGCTGAGACTGGTCAGGCGGTGGAAACAGTAACGGAGGAGTAGTGCAACAGGGAAATCAGAAACAGCAGGTGGGAGACTGAGAAGGTGACGGAGCGCAGAGGGCTGCTACTGAGTAGTCACACCCCCAGCACCTCCATCTCTAGTAGTAACAGCACCCCCAGGACCAGCACCTCCAGCTCCACCACCAGGGCTGCCCCACGGGACAGCCCACTCGCGAAGCTGCTGCAATGAGAGCGACTCCTGCCGACTGGAACCAGGACCTCTAGCACCACGGACTCCAGTACCTCCAGTAGCACCTCCAGGGTCAGCACCTCCAGTGCCAAAACCTCTAGCACCTCCAACTCCGGTAACTCCAGGAGCACCTCCAGGGTCAGTACCTCCAGCACCAGTACCTCCAGTACCTCCAAATCCTGTAGCTCCAGTAGCACCTCCAGTGTCAATACCTCTAGTACCAGTGCCTCCAGCACCTACTCCAGAAACTCCAGTAGTACAGCCTGCTCCAGCACCTCCAGCTCCGCCACCGGGGCTGCCCCACCGGAAAGCCCACGCACGATACTCCTGCGGCGAGAGGGTCTCCAGCCGCAGCACTCCCGGCAGTGGGGACCTGCGGGTCCAAAGTGTGGCGCCCCTAGCAGTGGCTCAGCTAGCAGTGGGCGAGACGTCGGCCCCTGCGGGCACCGGGCCCTGATAGGCCCTGGTGCTGGCACTACCTGCTGGAGTCCTTACCACGCTGCGTCCAGCTGCTACCGTCGACTCGACAACCTCCACCGTGAGCGTTTTAGTCCTCACGCTATTACACCGCACTGGCCCTCGCGTCTTCGCCAGCGCACTGCTGCACCAGTTGAGTCTCACTTACCTGGTCTAGGACCTTTCCCGGTTGCACGAGTAGAGATCTGTGTTTCCAGTCTTGGTGCGTGCGTTGTTTCCAGTCCAGGCGCCTCTGAGGGTCTTTGTGTTGGAGCTGCAACTACCACTAGTCTAGCACCAGCCTTTGTCGCTGGCTCGGGTGCGACCTCACAGACTGCACAACTTTCCTTCACCTTAGACTCTGGAGCATCCAGCTGTTTATTTCGCGACTGTACTGACCTCACACCACTGCGCACTCCAGTCACTGTCGCCTTGGCTGACCCCTCTGTGGGACCTGTAGTTGCCCGCAGCACCACCACTCTCCTTGTTCGGCGGCTCCCTCTGGGTTCCTCACAGGTTACTACACCCCCTCGTTCTCCAGGAACCTGGTGGGTGTCAGTCACCTCCACGACCTAGGTGTAGTCACTACTTTCCCACTGGACGAGCCTGTTGCCTCCTGCACAGTCGGTGCCACTAGGGCCACTCTGGCCACTTTTCACAGGGAGCCGGGCTCTGGTCTGTACTCACTACACACTGGGTCCCACCACACAAGGTCAGGTCAGGTCAGGTCAGGTCAGGTCAGGTCAGGTCAGGTAGCTGTTGTGTCGTGCGACTGTCGGTCCCTCACCCACCCGTCGGTCCTCTGGCACCACCGTCTAGGTCACCCGTCGTTCCCACGTCTCAGTAGGATGGTACGTCACCGTCTGGTCTCAGGTCTCCCAGAGTCGCTTTCCCCGCTTCCTCGCTCGCCTGCGCCGACGTGCACTCCTTGCGTCGAGGGTCGGCAGCGCGCTGCCCCTCACTCCTCCTCGTTCCCCCCCACCACGGCTCCCTTCCAGACCATGCACTTGGACGTCTGTGGCCCCTCCCCGGTCCTTGGCTCACGTCAGGAGCACTACTTCCTGATTGTGGTGGACGACTACTCTCGCTACACCACGGTTTTCCCCTTGCGGTGGAAGGCCGACGTGCCTACCGTCCTCGAGCCGTGGCTACTAGCGAGGGGTGGCGCCCAGGGCCTGTGTGGGCTCCGCCTACACTCGGACCGTGGTGGTGAGTTTTCTTCCACTCACCTGGAGACGTTCTGTCAGGGTCGGGGGATCATCCAGTCTTACACGCCACCAGCTTCGCCGCAGCAGAACGGGGTAGCCGAGCGACGCATCGGCCTGGTCATGGAGGTTGCCCGGACCTCCATGTGCCATGCCGGTGCCCCACCGTTCTTGTTGCCTCAGGCAGTCCGCTACGCCGTGCACCAGCTGAACCTGTGGCCCAGTGACGCACGGTCACGGGTGACGCCGGTCTCCCTTTGGACAGGTTCTCCGGGCGTAGCAGCTGACTTCCGTGTCTGGGGTTCTCTGGCTCACGTTCGCGCCCCTGGCGCGAACAAGTTGTCTCCGCGCACTCGTGCCTGCGTCTTTCTTGGCTTCCCTTTGGACGCCTCTGGCTGGGTGTTCTATGACCCACTCACCTACGAGTTCTTCAGTTCCCAGGACGTCACGTTCGACGGGTCTGACTGTTACTACAGGAGTCATCCCCACCGAGGTACTGAGGTCTTTCCCCCCCCGTTGTTCCTCACCCTTGAGCCCCCCCTAGTCGCCCCGGTAGCCCCCCCCCCCCCCCTTTCGCGTCCTGCCCCGTCAGGTGTGTCGCACGTCACTCCGCAGTCGTCCCCCCCGTAGCGTCCAGTCCCTGTCGTGTCTGGGGGTGTGGGAGGTGCAGTTGCGTAGGGTGAGGGTACTTAGGCTGCTGGAGCTGGTGGTGTCGGCTCTGGGGGTGCAGGGGGTGTGGGTGTGGAGGTCACTCCCATGGAGGACACGGCAGCCTTGACTCGGCGGCCTCGCCCCGCGTCACCCCCTGGCTTCCCGTCCGTCCCGTAGTTCCCTCCCCGTTCTTCTCTGCGGCCGGTTGCTGCAGAGCCTGGGGGTGTTCCTTCGGGAGGTAGTTGAGGCACCAGGGGTGTCGGTGGTGGAGGTGCTGGTTCTGGGGGTGCTAAAGCTCGAGGCACTGGCACTATGGCGCCTACACCGCGCACTGTACGTTTCCTGACACATGAGCAGCTGCTCCTCCGGTTGGAGAGGGAGGAGCGTGAGCGGTTTGAGAGGACACGGCAGCAGCAGCAGCAGCAGCAGCAGCAGCAGCAGCAGCAGCAGCAGCAGCAGCAGCAGCAGGAGCAGCAGCAGCAGCAGCAGTAGCAGCAGCAGCAGCAGCAGCAGCAGGAGGAGCAGTCTCAGTCGCAACGTCAGTAGAGGGTAGAGGAGGAGCCACAGCCACAGCAGGAGAGAGTAGAGGAGGAGTCAAAGCCGCGGCCGGAGAGAGCAGAGGAGGGGTCACGACTGCGGCAGCAGGTGCAGTTGCTGCCGCAGCAGGAGAGAGTACAAGAGGATTCACGAGTGCAGCAGAAGGTGCAGTTGCAGTCGCAGAAGGAGAGAGTAGAGCAGGAGTCCCGCCCTCAGCAGCAGGTGCAGTTGCAAACACAGCAGGAGAGAGTAGAGGAGGAGTCACGGCCGCAGCAGGAGAGGGTAGCGTAGGAGTCCCGGTCGCAGCAGGAGGTGCAGCTGCAGCCACAGTAAGAGAGGGTAGAGGAGGAGCCACTGGAGCAGCAATAGTGGCAGGTGCCATCGCAGCGGACGCCAGGGGAGGCGGAGCAGCAGGGTCTGCGCGACTTGCCCGACCTTGCACCTGTACGCTTGGTTTGTGGTCCTCTACCGTCCCCTCCTGTTCCCCCTGTCGGGTCCCTTTCCTCGTCCCCGTGGACTCGTTGTTCTCCCCTCAGTCGTGCTGTGTCTCCAGAGCCTCGTCGGTCCCGTTACCGTGCACACGGGCCGTTTCACCTTGTTCTCCGCTCTCGTGTTCCACTTCCTCCTGTCCTTCCACAGCCTCCTGAGTCGTCTCTCACTGTGTTTCACGACCCGTTGTCCGACTACCTCCATGCCTCCCGTCCTGTTGTCTCCCGTGTTTTGCCCGCGGTAGTCACTCACCTGTCTGCCCCCCCGTTGTCTGTCTCGGCTCTTGTTACCACTGTTGCTGGCTTTGCCTCTTCCCACCGCCTTGACTACGCCGCTTACCTGGTGAGTGGCCCTGCTCGTTCTCCGTCCTCTGGGGGTGCTCCTGTCTTTCCCCTTGAGGTCCTCGAGGACAGGCAGTTCGAGCTTGGTTTCCTTGTGGCATGCTGCTTGCCCCTGAGGGGGATCCAGACGCCCTTGACATCCTGATCCCTCGCACTCACGCTGAGGCGGTCTCGGGACCCTGGGCTTCGTACTGGATGGCAGTTGAGGAGGCAGAGATGGCATCTTATAGGTCCACAGGCACCTACGTCGACGCTGTCCCGCCACCTAGGGCGAACGTTGTCTGTGGCATGTGGCTCTACAAGGTGAAGCGGCCGCATGGAGCACCACCGGTGTTCAAGGCGCGCTATGTGGTGAGAGGCTTCAGTCAGCGAGAGGGGGTAGACTTCTTCCAGACCTTCGCTCCCACCCTGAAGATGACCACTCTTCGGGTGTTGCTGCATATTGCAGCAAATCGCGATTACGAGTTGCACTCCTTGTACTTCTCCACCGCGTTCCTTCAGGGGAGCCTGCACTAGCAGATCTGGCTGCGTCGTCCGCCTGGCTTCACTTGCACTTTCCCTCCTGGGACCTAGTGGCAGCTGCGTCGACCGGTCTACGGCATGCGTCAGGCTCCCCGCGAGTGGCACGGCACGCTACGTACGACTCTTGCAGCGCTTGACTTCGTTCCGTCATCTGCTGACCCGTCGCTGTTCGTCCGTCGTGGCTCGACCCCGTTCTTTGTTCTAGTCTACGTTGACGACCTGGTCTTCGCCACTCCCGACCGACGCCCACTGGCCTCCATGAAGGAGGAACTGCAGAGGAGACACACTTGCACTGACGTTGGTGAGCTGCAGCGCTACCTTGGCCTGCGGTTCACTAGGGACATGGCAACTCGCAACATTACGCTGACGCAGTCGTATATGGTCGAGCAGATCTTCACGCGGTTTCGCTTCCCGTTCTCCAAGGTACATCTCACCCCTCTTGCTGTGGATCGTGGGCTCACGGCTCCACCTTCGGACGAGCCATCTGATTTCCAGCAGTCCATATCCTGAGTTGGTGGGTTGTCTCATGTACCTGATGACCTGTACTCGCCTTGACCTAGCTTACCCTCTTAGCGTCCTTGCGCGCTTTGTTGCGCCTGGGAGACACCGACCTTCCCACTGGTACGCTGCTAAGAGGGTGGCGAAGTATGTGGCGAGTACATCAGGCAAGGGACTTGTGCTTGGAGGGAAGCAGCCAGTTACTCTCACAGGTTTCTGGGACTCGTCGTGGGGCCGCCGACGCTGAGTCGTTGCGGTCTACGCAGGGTTACTGCTTCAGCCTTGGCACCGGAGCTGTTTCGTGGAGGTCGACTCAGGCGTCGTCCGTCTCTTGTTCCAGCTGTGAGGCAGAGGTGTACGCTGCGGCCATGGCCGCCCAGGAGCTTCGCTGGCTGTATTTTCTCCTCATCGACATTGGTGAGCGGCCTCGCTCTCCCCCAGTCTTGTTCGCCGACAACAGTTCTGCTATCCTGTGGTGTGAGGAACCCCGACTGGTTGGGAAGGCGAAGCACATCCAGCTTCGTTACTTCCTTCTGCGAGATTTGCAGCAGCGTGGCCAGACACTCGTGCGACGTGTGGTCTCTGATGCCAACACTGCAGATATCTTCACCAAGGCGTTGCCACCTTGTGACCACCAACGTTTCTGCACCCAGCTTGGCCTTGTGTCTAGAGGCCCTCACTTGCTTGTGTAGAGATGCTTTGTCTTGTACTCTTGCATCTTACTATATATCCTATATCTGTGCTTGTGAACTGGCCTTGTGGCCCCTTGCTTCTGCAGAGATTCTTGTCATGCATGTTTTGTACTCTTGCATCTCTTATATTTGCTACATCATTGCATGTGGACTGGCCTTGTGGCCCCTTGCTTGTTCTCGGACTGTGTGGTGATCTTGAGATCCACCCCGAGAGTTGCCTTGTTCTTGCTAATTGGTCCTGTGACCCTTGCTCTTGGGTTGTGTGTTGCTCTCCACAGGACTATCGTCACCTACACTATGGGGGTGTGTCAAACTATAATTGTTATAGTTTGTTAGTTTAGTCTAGGTGTTACACTGAGTTATGCTGTAGAGGGTATAACCCCCTTAGGGTTTGCTATATACTCCCTTGTACTGCTTGTTTCTAGACATTCATTATTCAGTTACCTCGTTAACAGGGAAAGGTGTGCCGCGCCAGCTTCCCGCCGACGCACAACACACACGGGAGGTCGGCCCCGATCGACGGCTCGATGTCGAGGCCGGTGGTAACTTCATGCTTCGCCGAGCTCTTGATCGTGTTGAAGCCGACGTGCGCGAGCCTCGCGTGCCACCGGTCGGGGGTCAACTTCGTCGTAGAAGCAATCGTCCGCAGAGCCACCACCTCGGTCGATGTCGACGACAGCTTCGTTGAGCAGGGCCGGAGGTTGGTGCAGAGGACGCGGCCAGTGTAGCGTGCTCGGCCGAGCACCTCACCTGCACTCGACACGAGCATCATCTCGTCGCCGTCGTCCTGCAGCTTCACGCCGCTCTCCTGCAGCTGGCCGGCGGACAGCAAATTCGCCTGCACTCCCGAGACGTAGAGCACGTCGGGGATGAGGACCTGCTTCCCGGCCTCCCCTTGCAGAGTGACAGTGCCGCGGCCCTCGACGGTCTGCAATGCCCCGTTAAAGCCGCGCACATGCTTCACGTCGTCGCTCGGCGCCATGTCGACGAAGACCTCCTTCGTCCCCATCAGGTGGTGCGAACAATTGCTGTCGAGAAGCACCACCTTTAGATTCGCTTGCACGGCGGCCGCGACCGCCTTGAAGTCCTCCCCGGCTCCCGCCGCAAGCGAAAGATTCGGCTCCACAGCGACGACCATCGAGCTCGACGCCTCCCCGTCGCCTCGGCCCTTGCTGCTAGAGGAGTTGACATCCTTCGTCGACGACGTCTTCTTCGACGCCTGCTTCTCCTTGCGCGGCCTTTTGTCCTGACTTTGTCGGCTGATGGCCGACCTCTCGCGGCCTCCTTTGCGGTCGTCGTCGTCGGAATCGTCGCGGTTGGGACACTCAAAGGAGAGGTGGTCGCGGTCGCCACAGACCCAGCATTCTCGCCGTCGATCACCACCTCTGCGATCCTTGTCCCACGTCGACTTCGTCTGGTCAATGTCCTTCGTCGACCTCCCACCTCCGCTACCACCTCCGCCCGGCTTCCAGCGCTGCCCCTGCTGACGACTCTGCTTCGTCGGGGCGGCGTAGTTCGCTTGCGGAAGGAGCTCCGTGGGTCGTTCTGCCTCCTGCATCGCCTCATCCTTGATGATGTGGCTGGTGAGGGTGTCCTCGTCGAGCGACTCACGCATGCCGGGCATCACCAACATCCGACGCATGAGGTTGTAGCCGCTCGGGAGGCCCTTGACAACGTGCGTGATGTACGACGCCGTCGAAGAGTCGACGCCCGCCATCCGCATCTCGGCGAGGATCCGTCGAGCACGATTGCAGTAGTCTGTCGCTGACTCCTGCTCGCCCATCCAGAGGTGGGTCAGTTGCTCCTCCAGCTGACCGATGTACAGATCGTACGTTGCCTGATACGTCGACAGGATGAACCGCCACGCTTGGTGGCCTGCATCGAGTCGAAGTCGAAACGACTTCTGCTCTATCTGCACCACCTGCAAGCAACACCTCGAGATGACCATAAATGCCAGCAGGTGAGCGTCATGAAACTCCGCGCGTAGCTCGACGTCGTCCACGTCTGGTATCGGTACGTCGCCGTCGGCGAAACCCTTCAGCCCGGCGATCTCCAGCTGAGGCTCTATGGACTCCCTCCATGTGATGAGGTCTCGTCGACCTTGCAGGGGCACTGGCACGGCAATCTTGTCCAGCGAAAATTTGAAGTAGCCGTACGCCGGCGCAATCCCGCCCGCCCTCACGTGCGTCGTCGACGTGAGCCTCCCACTGCTTCGTTGGGGTGAGCGACGTCGCTCGTCGGCGTCGACACGCGAGCTGCCTGCAACCGCTGCGGACCGCTGCACTCGCGCCTGGCTCCCTTCGACGCCACCGTCGACCCTGATCACACATCTCTTCTTCGTGCCCTCGCTACTGCTGACTTGGTCACCACCGTCGACCTCCTCATCGACGCCCCCTTCGTTGCGTGCCGGTCGAGGAGTAGAGGTCGGGAAGGGTGATCCGTCGCCCACCGCGCACGGATGCCCAGCTGAACCACCTCCAAGGGGAGGGTCGGCCCGAACTCGCCAGCCTTGTGACGTCTCCTCGCATCAGTCAATCGTGCCTCTAGACTATCCTCTACCACGCCGGATCCTACCGGGATGGGCGTCATGCTCTGCACGAGCTGCCGGCCTACGAACAACTTAGGTAAGTGTGCAATCGGCAACTAGTCTAAAGGTTCCTTGCGGGGCCGTCCACGCTCACCGCACCATGCGGAGAGTCACTCCACACCGAGAGCTGGACTACGAGGGAAGGCACGAGTTCTAGGAGTGATCGTAGCGTTCCTTAGCGTTCTCTAATACTTGTGCGTTCATAGAGCAAATTGGCAAGAGTTTCACTAGGGAAAGTTGTATTTCATCATGATTGAACAAGGAATGGCAAGAATGACTACATCAGGAGCCTAGCAAACCTGCAGACAAGCTGGTCGACCGCCAGCGCAGCAAGGTCGACAATCTGCCAGCGTTGCGTAGAGCCAGCACTACAGAAAGGCGACCTGCCAACGGGGCAGGTCGACAAGGTGGTTTGCCAACGCTGCAGCAGAGCGGTCTGCCAGCGTTGCAACCGCTCGTGACAGTAGCGCATGTGCGCACCCGCTTCCCAGTTGCGCGGCGGCGGTCGAGCATGTTCTCTACCGTCGCGCAGGTGCCAAGTCAGCCACGTGCCGACAATTGCGCCCGGCGCTCCACGTCGACCTCGGGACAGTTACTCGCTCCCTCGCCATCGCAGCCTCGACGAGCCTTGCGTGCCTCCGTGGAACCTCGTTGAGGTTACCTGGTCGACGTGGTCGACCACCCAGCGCCCTGGTCGACGACCTCCTTCGTCGGCCACTGCTCCCTTCGAAGACCACCCTAGTCGACGGACCCCTCCGTCAAGCAGCTCGGTCAGCTGCTGCCGTCGAGCACCCACCATGACGACCTCTTTGACGGTCCCGCACAGGTCGACGACCACCTTCGTCGACCACACCGAAGGCATGTCGACGAACCCCTTCGTCGACCAACCCAGTCGAGATCTGCCGCCGGCTTCCCATCGACGGCGGCTCCGCAGCAGTCTTCTGCAGGTCGTCGACCAACCCCGTTGACCTGCACGCGTCGACCTCTGCGGATGGTCGGCCACACTTCCCGCGCACCCTACCGCTTTGTCGGCTTCGCCCAAGCGAGGGCGGGGCCAACACCCTATTCCCGTCAACAGTCACAGCCAATCACGGCCGAGTAATATGTCGGTTCCATCGCGGATCGTGGCCAGCATTTCCAGGGTGAATGTGAAGTTACCCCCGCGTCAAATCCGAACTCGGTCCACGCGTTCCCGTATTGCCAGTGGCGAGCCGTCGATCAGTCTTGCATCGATCTCAGGTAAACATTGGGCTAGTGGCAGTTGCAGCTTTCGAGCAGTGGCAATTAAGCTGTGACTATCTCTTCCGTAAAAAAACTTTTTGACTAAGTTAGTATGAATTTCCCCGCTAAGCAGTATGGGACTGTCTACCACTGTACCCTCCCTGTTCAGCCAAGTGTGATCGACTACATCAATCAGTACTGTCACTCAGTGAGGGTCGTTGGGTCGGGCGAGCGGCGAGTCTTATTACTAGAGGGCCCATCTGCTACTGACTCCCAACATTTCCTTGCTACTTGGACCCTTTTTGCTTAGACCCCTTCTGCGGTGCGGCTCCCTTATTCCCCGTAGCCTCCGGACATTCGCTGTTGTGGTGCCCAGGCGGATTGCACACGAAGCTTCGCCCTTTGAATGGTGCGGCAGTGGCATTCGCGACGACGGCGCGTATCGTGGCGTGCTCGTTCGTCCCTCAAGTCCGGCGACCCCAATTTCCGTATGACCCCGTTCTCGGTCGGCGGAGGAAGTCAATCTTTTCCGCCATGGCGAGGATGTCGTTGAAATTCGTGACACCACGGAGCAAAATTTCCCATGCGATTTTCAGTTTCAGTCCTCCGACAACGGACTACACATTTTGCCTCGTGCATATACCCAACTTACTCGTGTAGCGCCAGGAATCCGCTAGTGTAGTCTTTGACGGAACCGAGTTGATGCCAAGTGCGCGACTTCTGGCTTTCGGAAATCGACGATGCGATTGGCTCGAATCTCCCACGCATACCCGTGCACAATGCATCCCACGTGCGATACTAGGCGACTTTGCAATACGACGGTGCCCAGGGGATCGTGGGCCCGGAAGGTCCCTCCCCTTGCGGTAGCCGATCATAGTCGCTCGGCGCTGTGACAATGACACGTCACGAGTCCATGGCGGGTCCTCGCAACAACGACACAGCGTATCGAATCTTCGCGGCGTCCGACATGAAGTAATTAGCATCGAAGAATACTTTCGTCGTGAAAATCCACGATTGAATATCGGACCACCCCGTTGACTCGGGTCAAAGCACGGCGGACGCTGCGGCTTGAAAGGCATCGGCGAGAAGAGAGTCGTCTCGCCGTGTTTGGTCACAATGTTGACGCAACGTCGGTCCGTTTCCGCAGTCGTCGTTCCGCCATGTGTCGTACCGCTGTCGTCGCGTGCTTCCTCACGTGCGACGCCATCACTGGCAGCGGACGAGAGTTGCCACACGCTTTCATATTGTGACGGTCTTGGTGCTGCCGGTGCCGGTGTTGCTTGTGTCTGTGTTGCTTGTATCTGTGTTGGTGCAAGATTGGATGAGCGCTGGAGGGATTCGCGTTCTGCCGTCAACGTCGCAATCTTCAATGCGCTTTCGTGCAGTTGTCGCGTCAGCTCGTCCAGGCGCGCCTGCGTGAGGTCCGCGAGATTAATTTGGTCGCCCAAGTCGAAGGACGTCGGCCGTTCTAGGTGCTAGGCGCGGTCGTGACTGCACGTGCTTACGAGAGAGCACCGGGGCAGTGGCTCCTAGTACGTTGAGAGGCATATGTCCCTTCGAGTTGAAAAACAAAAGTTGAGAGTTGCTGGTTGCCGAAAAATGCGCGGTCCGAAAGGAAAGTAGCTATGATAGCCAAGTGTTACGGGTGCAATCGAACGAGCGAGTGAAGATTGCACTAGTGAGTCAAATGAGTACAGTATGAGTGACCGCATTAAGAGAACAATTATAGCGAACGAGAAACCGGTAACGCGGTGCGCGCGAACTAGCTAATGCGATGTTGGCAGCGAGGTTCGGGCTAGTCCCGAAGCATAGGCTGACTCGGCCAAGTCCTGCAGTGCGAGGCTTGGCAAAAGTGACGCGCGAATGTGGCGAACATCGTGAGCAGTAACGGGCGAAGAAACGGTCGGTCTTGTACGCATTGTTGACGTGCGTGTCAAAATGTAATAACATTATAGGTTGTAGTGAGGTACCTACTAGGGGGTACAGTTATTAGGGTTGCATATTTGTACCTCTTCACATTCTATTTTCATCATTCCGTTCTGCGAACTTCTTGAGATGGTATCAGAGCCTGTGTTCAAGGCACGCTACGTGGCTAGGGGTTTCAGTCAGCATGAGGGAGTTGAGATCTTCCAGACCTTTGCCCCGACTCTGAAGATGACTACTCTTCGGGTGTTACTGCACGTAGCAGCACAGCAAGACTACGAGTTGCACTCCCTCGACTTCTCCACTGCGTTTCTCCAGGGCCACCTACACGAGGAGATCTGGCTGCGGCGTCCTCCTGGCTTCACTGACACCTTCCCACCTGGGACCCAGTGGAGCCTGAGGCGACTAGTCTACGGTCTCCGCCAGTCGCCCCGTGAGTGGCACGACACTCTTCGCTCCACGCTTCGTGACCTGAGGTTTCGTCCTTCTTCTCAAGACCCGTCGCTGTTTGTTCGCGCTGGTTCCACTCCTTTCTTTATAATTGTCTACGTCGACGACTTGGTCTTTGCTACAGCAGACAGGGCAGCTCTGGCTGAGGTGAAATCCGAACTGCAAAAGAGACACACGTGCACTGACCTCGGTGAACTGCAGCGCTACCTTGGCCTGCAGATCACCAGGGACAGAGCCGCTCGCACCATCACGTTGACGCAGTCACACATGGTGCAGCAGGTCCTTCGGGGGTTCGAGTTTCAGTTCTCCACCACCCAGCCCACTCCTCTTGCTGTTGACCACCGACTCACAGGCCCCTTTCCCGACGAGCCCTTTGAGTCCAGTGGTCCCTACGCAGAGCTTGTGGGCTGCCTCATGTACTTGATGACTTGTACTCGGCCGGACCTCGCATTTCCCCTCAGCGTCCTCTCTCGCTTTGTTGCGACTGGGAGACACAGTCATATTCACTGGACAGCTGCTGTGAGGGTGGCGAAGTACCTGGCGACTACATCAAGCATGGGGCTTGGGCTTGGAAGGACTCAGCCAATTGAGTTGACCGGTCACTGCGACTATTCCTACGCTGACGACGTGGAGACTCAGCGTTCGACTCAGGGTTACTGCTTCAGTCGAGGTGCTGGTGCTGTGTCGTGGAGGTCCACACGGTCGTCGTCTGTGGCTTTGTCCAGTGCTGAGGCAGAGATCTACGCTGATGCCATGGCGGCACAGGGGCTTCGTTGGTTGACCTTCTTGCTCGCCGACCTTGGTGAGCGGCCTCGCTCTGCACTGACCTTGTACGCTGACAACAAGGCCATGATCCTGCTCTGTCGAGAGCCTCGACTGGAGAGGAGAAAGAAGCACATTGACGTGAAGTACTTTCTCCTTCGAGAGTTGCAACGATGCGACCAGGCACGCTTGGACTTTGTGGCCTCAGAGGCCAACACTGCCGACGTCTTCACCAACGCCTTGGCGCCTGGTGACCACCACAGGTTCTGTGTGCAGCTATGACTTGTTGAGGTTGGCCCTCGGTTGCTGTAGCTTACTGTTTGCTTTCCTTGTTTTGCTTCTATATATACTAGTAAACTGTTGAACTGGCCTTGTGGCCACTTGCTTGTGCTCGGAGTGTGTGGTGACTCTGAGCGCCACCCTGAGCTTTGCTTTGTTGCTTGCACTTGACTGGTCTTGTGACCATTTGCTGTCGCTTGTTTGTCTCTTTGATGTCCCTCACTTAGCCTATGGGGGTGTGTCAAAATGTAATAACATAATAGGCTGTAGTGAGGTACCTACTAGGGGGTACAGTTGTTAGGGTTGCATATTTGTACCTCTTTACATTCTAGTTTCATCATTCCGTTCTTCATACATTTTGAGAGTGCGCGGTAAGGAAATGTCGGAAAATTCCTTATACCGACACATCATAGTCACTAACTGGTATATTGAACTACATTTTTTTTTTAGGAGTTTGTTAATGTTGAGGCTTGTTTCACATTTCAGTAGTCAAAATATGTACGCTAGATTACTTCAAATAGTTTCTAGAAGCCTACTTATTGTGATGAGAGATGAGTTTCTGAATTCACAGCATGTGAACGAATCCGCTTTCGATATAATTTGTCTCGTTATACCGAACCCTTTCGGTACGGCGTACGTGCTCCCCAAGACACACCTGCTTGGACTGGTCAACCCTACATTCCCTCATCCACCACAACTCATTTTCTCTCATCCACCACAATTCTCTCTTCCCGCCATAAATTTTCAGGGGGAGTTAGCTGTGTCGGTTGTTATCTGTGATCTAACCCGCGATCATCCAGGCCGGTCACTAGTGAATTATGCTCCCAATCTGTCGGTGGCTTCCGTTCCGTTCCGAATTTGACATTCGCGACACGGAATGTCTCGAAATTGTTCACTGGCAAGGCGATTCGATGCCAAATCACGTTCGTCCAGATTGAACCTTCTATAAAAGCAGAGTCGTGATGGATCCTCTCATCAACCGCTTGAACTGGTTAGTGAAAATTCGTACTGCTCCCCCTGAGTACCGTGCTTTGACGCTCTCGAATATACTCTGTCTACATTACGACTTCGGTTAGAATCAGCATCTGAGACGTCTACGATCCTAGATTCCCCGATCAGTTTCTCGCTGTGCTCCCCTCTGCTCTCACCTTCCAGCTTTCGCGTTTATCGATTTCACGCCAGGAGGCATCATGGCTTCCACGCGGCGCTTCCTTCTTCTCGCGCTGCTTGCGCTCGTCGCCATGGCCAGTGAGTCGCATTCACTCGTCTCGTCATGGCGTTCGTTCAGTCGTCACATCAGGAGGCCCGTTCCGACGAATCTGCGAATCCTCGCAAATCCCAACAATGTTTCGCCCAAAAACCTCCCCCCAGGTTACCCATAGCTTACCCCGGGGCGGGATACCCCGGGGTCCTTGTCTAGGTGACCTGCGGGTAACCTAGGCAACAACTGTCAAACTGTTATTTCTTGTGTAGGCTGTAGTGGGGTACTCAACAGTGAGTACAACCCTTTTAGGGTTTCCAATATGTATTCCACCTGCCTGCTAGTGCAAACCCTCTTCTTTCATTTCTCCTTCCTAAAACCTAAGCCCTAACTTAGCTTAGGATTCTAACAACCACTTCGTGTGGTGACCCCGAGGTTACCTACAGGTGGTGACCCACACGTAACCCTCACGTCACCCACAAGAAACCCTCGTGTGACCCCTTTGAAACCTTCCCAACTTGTGGGAACGAATAGTAAGCAAGCCGCGTACGCGCTGTGAAAATCACCGCCTGTAGAAAAAATATTATTATACAGTGCAATTCATTATAATTGATCAACATAAGACATTGATCGTGGTATAACTACATTTAGTATTGATAGCAATCCATTAGAGTCGTTATAAAAAAATATAATCCTGATGTAGCCACAACTAAATTTGATCATAATGAGCTTATACAATATTGGAAATCAAACATTTTTATGTGATATAAAGCAAACATATTTTGCTTATCACTTCTCAAATATACAGGTTTACAAACTGAACAAGTTCCACCATGCACAAAACGTGCACCATGATTTATGTACTATGATTCTCTCTGTGAGAGTTCCTGCGCATAGCTCAGCAGTGGCAAAGTTATATTGTTGTGCTCCTGCAACACACAAAACGACTGAAAACAGGAACGAACCCATATGAACTCAGGAAACGTAAAAGCGACATGGCGTCACGCAAAATTCTCACCTCACGAGGGCGTGACAGTGTGACAGGATCGACTTGCGTATTCTGCACAGAGTGGCACCACGAAGCAAACGGAATGAGCGGAGTTCATCTTGCAATCCCATCGTCAGCATGTCAGAAAAATCACAGGCGGGTAGCTTACCTCACGACGAGCACTATTTGGAGCTTCACTGCACATAAATTGTTAGAAAGACACGGATCACATGCGGCTTTGACAGTGCGTAATACTCTTAAGCGCCGCCGAGTAAGAAATAAGAGCACACAACGATCGTACCTCGCAGAAACTCGTGGCGCACGACATGGGGAATTGAGGGACTCCCGTGTTGAGTAGCTCACATGATTGATCACGACGCCGCTCTGCATTTACCGCTCGTGAACAGCTTGTCGTTCAACGCGGGACCTGACCACAGTTAACATCTCACCAGCGCTAATCGTTACAAGCTGCTTGTCGTTCTAAGTACGCTGCGAGTAGGCCTCGTAGTAGCTGCTCTAAGTGTGTATCTTGAGAAGAAACTGAAACAGAAATGACAGATTGCATTAGTAGAAGGGTGGATAAGTATTCTGAAGGTGCTGGGAGAGGAGAGGCAATAGAAGTTGCAATAACGAAGTTCTGTGATTGGTTGGTGAACAACAATGTGCCACGTAACCCAACCCATCACTGTATGTGACATATTGAGCGATGCAATAAGAAAACAGAATCAGAATAGAAAACAAATCTAATATAAATCATTCCAGCATGTTGTGAGACGAAGTGTACCTTCCATGAGGGATTGCCGAACGTGGCTGGCTCGGCAGAGTGAAGCGAGGTTCTGATTGGTGCTGATTCGTCCTCAGGAGCTGGGGGGTATCCTCGGGGTATCCCAACGAACTGACCAGCCTCCTTATTGGTCGATTGTTCTCTTACGAAGGTGCGCGACGAGCTCACTGAGAGTTGCTGACGTTGCAATTGCTCAGGGGTAACGTCCGGGGCACTTGCTGGGAAGTTGTGGGTAACCCCACGAGGGTGATTTTTGCGCTATGAATTTTGGGATGCAAGCCCATTGTGAAATTGTCAACTTGGTTGTTCGAGTACGAGTTGTACGAGCATCCTTTCTACGATTTAATTTGATTCCGACCCGGGCTCATGCCTGTCTTGTTCCTTCATCCTCCCTCACCGCCTCCCTTCCCTCCAGTCCTCGCGGAAGTCGCCAGCAAGACCCGCTCGCAGCCGGCGGCAGGCGAGGCGAGGGACAAGGCTGCTAGTAGCAGCAAGCGGGCGGGCAGCTCAGGTGCGAGTGGGACGTCTGGAAAGAATCCAGCCCGCTCGCAGCAGCCGGCAGGGCAGACGGCTGGCAGCAAGCGGCAGGGACAGCAGCAGACGATGGGCGTGAAGCAGCAGAGATCGGTTGATGGTCATGCGGCAGCGAACGGAACTCGTGGGATGGGAGGGAAGGGGCACGTTGTGAATGACACGAGGCACGTGAATGGCACGAGGCCGCAGCGGGGTGGTGCTGCTGCTGCTGGTGGGCTGCGCAAGGAGGGCAGCGGTGCTGTTGGCGGGCGTGGCGGGCGAGGAGGCAGTGTGATTGGTGAGTGCGAATGCGTCAGTGCACCACCACATGCTGCTGACGTCTTATTGGCTACTTGTGACCACCACATGCACCTGTTATGTTCAGTCATTGCTGCAACCTTTGGCAAGCCGGTTGAGTTGACGCGTTGCTTGCGCGTGGCAGGTGTGGTGGGCGCGCGGATGAGTGGCGAGCAGATGGTGGGGTCAGCAGGCATGGCGAATGGCACAGGGCGGCTGGAGTTGAGGCTTGTCAAGTGAGCGCCGCTGCCTCTCCTTCTCTCTGCCACCACCTGAGTCTCCACCCCCTCCCTGCACTTGCATCTGAGCCCTCTTTCCTCTGCACGTAAAATGCAACTCGTTCCTCTGCTACTTACACTCCATCTCACCCCTCCTTTGTTGACCCTCCCTCTTCTCTCCTCACCCCCCTTCCCCTCCCCCCCATCCCAGGACGGCCACTGACATGGACGTGCACTACTCGCTCTCCCTCGCGCACCTCTCCTCCCCCTCCCCTCCCACCGCCACCTCCATCCACGCAGACCCCGCCTCCTCCGCCTCCGCCGCGCTGCTGCTCGCCTTCCCCGCCTCCGCCTGGACCAACACCACCCGCCCCTTCCATCGCGCCACCAATGCCACCGCTGCTGCCCCCCCTGCGGCTGCACGCTTCAGCTACGGCGCCAGGGGCGTGTGGGCCAACGCGTCGTCCCTCTCCGCCGCTGCGGGCGGCTCTGTGGCTGCGGCTGTGAGCAGCATTCTCGCTGCCCTCGCCTCCTTCCACGCTCTCATCGCCACCTCCGCGTTCCCCCAGGGGGCTGTGCGTGGGCAGATGGCCAACATGACCCGCGGGGGGAAGTAGCAGCGGGGAGAGAAGGGGGCGTTGAAGGGCAGATGTGCAACTTGACACGTGGTTGACAGATGGACAGATGGAAGAGGACGGGAATTGCGAGGTGGGAGCAGGAGAGGGGAGGAGCTGCAACTGCTGCTGTGCACGAGATGTTAGAAACATGTTGCTGGAATAGGAGGAGATGCTCAAAACACATGCCTACCACTGCCTTCGCACATTCTCCTACGTTTTTCTAGGACAGATGTGTCTGTGAGGAGGAAGGGAATGACAGTAGGTAGGAGTTGTCAGGTTGTGTGGCGTTTCTTGGGTGATTCGATAGACCTATGGCTGCGGAGCTTGTTGCAGGTTCCAAGCAATTTATACGGAAGATATTGTGTAGAGGACCCAAGGGTTTAAGCAGGGTATCCCAATCTTATGTCTTAACATTTTAGTCACCAGATCTAATCACTTGCTGGTGTAAGCGTGTGTTCTTGTCTTAAGAACTGAGTGCAACGGAATGTATGAACAAAGAAAGTGTTGGATACAAATAGGAAACCCTAAGATCTGTACCCTCTAGAGTGCATCTCACTACAGCCTATAACTATGATATTTGACACACCCCCATAGGCTAAGTGAGGGGCATAAGAACAAGCAAGGCAGACAAACGGTCACAAGACCAGTCAAGACAAGAATCAAAGCAAGCTCAGGGTGGATCTCAATGTCAACTATCATAGTTATAGGCTGTAGTGAGTTGCATTCTAGAGGGTACATATGTTAGGGTTTCCTATTTGTATCCAACACTTTGCTAGTTCATCCATTCCGTTGCATTCCTACTTTGAGATGGTATCACGAGTAGGTTAGTTCCTCGTTCCTTCATAGCCCGCGCCCTCTCTAGCGCACCTCCGCGCCCTCCGCGCCCCCCGCGCCTTAGCCTCTGCGCCCTCCGCGCCCTCTCCGCGCCTTAGCGCCCTCCTCCTCCGCGCGCCAGCGCCCTCCGCGCCCCTAGCCTGCGCCGTCGCGGACCTCCGCGCCTAGCGCCCTCCGCGCCCCTAGCCTGCGCCCCTAGCCCGTCGCCCAGGCCCACGCCCTAGCCTGTCGCCCAGGCCCGCGCCCTAGCCCGTCGCCCAGGCCCGCGCCCTAGCCCGTCACCCAGGCCCGCGCCCTAGCCCATCGCCCAGGCCCACGCCCTAGCCCGTCGCCCAGGCCCGCGCCCTAGCCCGTCGCCCAGGCCCGCGCCCTAGCCCGTCGCCCAGGCCCGCGCCCTAGCCCGTCGCCCAGGCCCGCGCCTTTGCCCGTCGCCCAGATCCGCGCCCTAGGCCGTCGCCCAGGCCCGCGCCTTAGCCCGTCGCCCAGGCCCGCGCCTTTGCCCGTCGCCCAGACCCGCGCCCTAGTCCGTCGCCCAGGCCCCCGCCCTAGCTCGCGCATCCGCACCTCCGCCTCGTGCCTCCGCGCCTCCGCACATCGCGCCTCCGCCTCCGCGCCTCCGCGAATCCGCGCCCCCCCTTAGTGCACGACCGCGCACCAGCCCGCCCTCTGCTCACGCCCCTTTCTTCCGCTAGCACTAGCCCTCGCCGTGCGCCGCCCGGCCCGAACTCTCACCAGGCCCATGATCATTTTAGGGTTAACCCCTCCACCGCCCTGTTCACCGGGCCCAAACCGTCCCTACTGTCACTAGCTTTCTGCTCAGCGGCTGGCAGTCGCTCCTCTCCCTGGTGACCCTATGTAGACTAGTCTCTAGCCTAGTTCCTAGCCTCCAGTTTCCCGCCTCGCTTAGTCTGCTCAGTCCTCCGCCGGTCTCTACCTTAGTCTCCACTGGCGCTCCTAGGACTCCGTGTTTTTTTTTCTCCTCCGTGCTCCAGCCGCCTCTAGCATGGCCTCCATTATGGAATCCCGCCGCCTTCGTTTTGATGCGAAGGGACGCCCGATCGAGTTCAGTACCTGGCAGCGCCAGACCACGCGCTACCTCACCAGTCAGCGTCAGGACGGCGCCACCCTGTGGGCCCACGCGTCTGGTGCCCTCAAGGCGCCCCAGTCCCCCGCCCCCCTCCCGAACGGCCCTGAGCCGACTCATGCGGCCCAGGCGGACTACGACCGTCGGGTCCTGGCGAGGGACGCGTGGAACTCCCGCGACGCTGCCGCCGCTCTTGCGCTGACGGAGCTCCTCCCCCCGACTGAGGCCGCCCACTTTGACAAGGTGGAAACAGCTCAGGGGGTTTGGGATGCTATTGTTGCACGCTATTCCACCCCTTCCTCTGCCTCCCTCAGTCCCCTCCTCATGCCGTTCGTGTTTCCCGACCTCGGCTCGTTTGCGACTGTGTCCGACCTAGTGACTCACCTCCGCTCACTTGACGCCGGTTCCGTGCGGCCTGTACCGACGCCCAGCTTCTTGCTGCTCCCCCCCCCATGTGGCTCACTGTGCACTGGTTAGTCACCCGCCTCCCTGACCGCCTTGCCACTGCTCGCGACGCGCTTCTCCAGAAGCACCCCAATGAGCTCACTATCGATCTCCTTGAGACCGCTCTCGGGACGATCGAGAGTAGCCTCCTCACCGTTGCCTCCGCCACTGACGCGGTGGCCCCCCTCAGCTTCCCACTTTCACTGCTACCCGCGCTTCTGCTGCTGTGTCGGTTTCTGAGGACACTGCTGCCGTTTCTGCCGCAGACTGGCAGAAACGGGGCAAGAGTAGCACGAAGGGCGGGAAGGGGGGAGGTGGAGGCGGTGGAGGTGGCGGTGGAGGTGGCGGTGGAGGTGGAAGCGGCGGTGGTGGAGGCGGCGGCGGCGGCGGCGGTGGTGCACCAGGAGGAGGGGGTATTGGAGGAGGTGCAGGACAGACAGGCCCGCCCACTGGCGGTGGCCCGACCGGTGGGGGTGCTGGACCCCAGCAGCAGCAGTCGCAGCAGCACCACCCACAGCAGGGACAGCAGCAGCAGCAGGGACCGCAGCAGCAGCAGGCACCGCAGCAGTTCCAGCAGTGGGGTCCGCAGCAGCACTGGGGCCCCCCGCCGCAGTGGGGTCTGGGAGGACCAGGGAGCAACGGCCGCAGCGGCAGTACTTCCAGCTGGGCCCCTCGCCTTCCTCGCCGTGACACTGGCCCCTGCACCCACTGGTGCCTCACCGGACCGGCAGCCCCTGTCTCTGCGGTCGCGACGACCACTCTGCCGCGCGGTGCTTCCGCCGCCTCGACGACCTCTACCGTGCTCGTTGGGGCCCTGCGGCGACCACGCCTCGCTGGGCTCGCCTGTTAGCCCGTAAGATTGATGTGTTTGAACTGTCCATGGACGATGCTCGTCAGCATGCTTTGTATGCTGATGTTGACTATAGTGCTGATGGATCTGTGTGCTCGCGTGTTTGTAGATTAGCTTGCTTGCCTCCTGCTAGTGTAGACTTGTGCCTTTCTAGTCTAGGTGCTTGTGTTGCTGCTCTAGGTGCTTGTGTAGCCACTAGGACAGGTGACCCTCCGGCTGAGGCGTCCCTGTCCTTGACACTGGACTCTGGTGCGTCTCAGTGCTTCTTCCGCGACCACACGACCCTCATGCCACTCCTCACTCCTGTTTCGGTAGCTCTGGCTGATCCTACCTCAGGACCAGCCGTTGAGCGTAGCTCCACTACCCTCCCGTGTCTTGTGGTCCCCTCTGGTGTCCTGCGCGGCCTCCACATCCCCTCGTTCACTCGGAACTTGGTGGGTGTTGGTTACCTCCAGGACAGGGGGATCACGGTTACCTTTGTGGGGGGTGGGAGGACTGCGATCTGTACAGACGCTACCACAGGTGCTGTTCTGGCCACGTTCACCAGGGAGCCCCGCTCTGGTCTCTACGTTCTCCACACCGAGCGCTCCCCGGTTGCGTCCTCCGCTCAGGTCGTTGCGTCCCCTCCAGTCCAGGTGTCCAGTCCGGTTGCTGTGTCTAGCCAGGTGGTCGTGTCTGGTCCAATTGCAGTGTCTAGTCCGGTCGCGGTGTCCTGTCCGGTTGCTGCGTCTTGCTCCTGTCGCTCCCTCACCCACCGGACCGTCTTGTGGCACCACCACCTTGGTCTCCCGTCGATCCCCCGCCTCCGCGGCATGACCAGCCAGGGGCTTGTCACAGGTCTCCCACGCACCTTTCCGTCGCTCCCTACCTCACCTGCTCCCCCTTGCACTCCTTGCGTCGCCGGTCGCTTACGCGCCACTCCTCACTCCTCCTCCCTTCGTCCGGCCAATGCTCCCTTCGAGACTCTCCACTTGGACGTCTGGGGCCCTGCCCCGATGCACGGATCTGGGAGGGAGCGTTACTTTCTGGTGGTCGTCGACGACTTCTCCAGGTACACCATAGTGTTTCCTCTAGTGAAGAAGTCCAAGGTGACTGCTACACTGATCCGGTGGCTTCTGGCCACTGAGGGCACTCGTGGTCGTCGTGTCAGTTGTCTAGACTCCGACCATGGGGGCGAGTTTCGCTCCGGCATTCTTAGCGGATTCTGCGGCGAACAGGGCATCGTACAGTCCTGGACGCTTCCAGAGTCCCCACAGCAGAATGGGGTTGCTGAGCGCCGCATTGGCTTGGTCATGGACATCGCTCGCACGTCCATGATCCATGCCCGTGCGCCCCATTTTCTGTGGCCCTACGCGCTTTGCTATGCCGCACACCAGCTGAACCTCCAGCCGCGCGTCTCGCGGCCCGAGGCTTCACCGACCAGTCTTTGGACCGGGTCCCCTGGTGTTGGGTCGGCCTTTTGTGTCCAGGGCTGCCTTGCGCTTGTTCGCGACACCTTTGCGGACAAGCTCTCGGCACGCGCCGTCCCCTGTGTCTTCCTTGGTTTCCCGGTGGACTCTGCCGACTGGTCCTTTTACCAGTTCTTAGACTCCCGTGACGTCCGGTTTGACGAGTCCGTGTCCTACTACACCCGGTACCCCTGTCGAGGTCTCCCGGTACCCCCTCCCCCCCTTTTCCTAGCACCCTCTCCTCCTCCTGCTCCCGCTCCTCCGGTACCCCCGCCCCCCCCTGGTCCTGCCCCGTCTGGTGTGTCCCACGCTACCCCTCTACCCTCGGTCGCGCGTCAGGCAGTGTCTCCCTCCCCACAGTCCTCCTCACAGTCCCCTCAGCAGCCTTCGGCACTTCCGCGATAGGTTACTATGGACTGAGTTGGTGTTGGAGCTGGAGGTGCAGCTGCTGGCGGTGCTCGGTCTGGGGGTGCTCGTTCGAGGGGTGCTGGAGCTGGAGGTGCTGGCACAGGTGGCGCTAGCTCTGGGGGTGCTGGAGCTGGAGGTGCTGGCACTGGAGGTGCTAGTTCTGGGGGTGCTGGAGTTTGAGGTCCTGGCACTAGAGGTGCTAGTTCTGGGGGTGCTAGAGCTGGAGGTGCTGGCTCAGGAGGTGCTGGTTTTGGGGGTGCTGGTACTGGAGTTACTGGTTCTGGGGGTGCTGGTGCTGGAGGCGCTGGCACTGGAGGTGCTGGTTCTGAGGAGACTGGAGCTAGAGACACTGGTTCTGCGGAGTCCACTCCGCCTCCCCACCGCCACGACACGCGTCTCTAGGCGGCTCGTCGGCGTGCGCGTGAGGAGTAGGTGCTGTTGGAGAGGGAGCGGCAGGAGTTGCGGCAGTTGGACCTGCTGGAGCAGCAGCAGCAGCAGCAGCAGCAGCAGCAGCAGCAGCAGCAGCAACAGCAGCAGCAGCAACAGCAGCAGCAGCAGCAGCAGCAGCGGCAGCAGCAGCAGCTGCAGCCGCAGCAGCAGACACCACCGCCGCCGCCGCGACCACCGCAGCTCCCTCTGGAGCGGCAGTTGTTCCCACCCGTAAGTGGCCTTCGGGCCCTTGGTCTTCCCTCCTCTCCTCCTATTCATACTCCGTCCCCTCCAGCGTTTGGTCCCACGTTTCTTCCTCCTGACGATAGTCCGGCGGTCTGGTCTTCTCCTCCACCGCAGTCTCCTCCACCAGTTGTCCCACACTCTCGTGTCCGTCCCTGTCCTCCGCGTGCTCGTCACTCGTCTCCCGTTACCAACCTCCGCACTGCCCTCCTTTGTTCGTCTCTTTGTCGTCCTCCTCCTGAGTCCGTTCTCCCATCTCCTCCTCCGTCCTCTCTCCCTGTCCCCCCTACTCCTATCACTGACTACTACCGTGCTGTTCGTCCTGTTGTCTCCTGTGTCCTCGCCACTCTTGTCACCGACTCTCGTTTCCCTCCGTCGTCTGTCTCGGCTCTCACTGCCGCTGTCGCTGTGTTTGCTGCCGCTAGTCGCCTTGACTACGCCACCCGTGTGGTGCCAGCTCCTCCCTCCCGTCCTCTGTCTGTCGGGGGTGAGTTTGCCCTTGGCTGTGACGTCCTAGAGGACAGAGAGTCTGAGCTGGAGTACTGGGCAGCCGCTTCTCCCTCTGTCTGTGCCATGCTGCTATCCCCTGAGGGAGACCCCGACGCCCTTGACATACCGACACCTCGCACTTACCGCGAGGCAGTGTCAGGGGCGTGGGCCTCACAGTGGAAAGCGACTATGGCCTCAGAGTTAGCATCTTGGAGATCCACAGTCACCTACGTCGACGCAGTTCCCCCTCCCAGGGCGAACATAGTCGATGGCATGTGGCTCTTCAAGGTAAAGCGGCCGCCTGGTTCACCGCCTGTGTTCAAGGCGCGCTACGCGGCTAGGGGTTTCAGTCAGCGTGAGGGAGTTGACTTCTTCCAGACCTTCGCCCCGACCCCGAAGATGACTACTCTTGGGGTGTTACTGCACGTAGCAGCACAGCGAGACTACGAGCTGCACTCCCTTGACTTCTCCACTGCGTTTCTCCAGGGCCGACTACACGAGGAGATCTGGCTGCGCCGCCCTCCTGGCCTCACTGACACCTTCCCACCTGGGACCCAGTGGAGCCTGAGGCGGCCAGTCTACGGTCTCCGCTTGTCGCCCCGTGAGTGGCACGACACTCTTCGTTCCACGCTTCATGACCTTGGGTTTAGTCCGTCGTCCGCCGACCCGTCGCTGTTTGTTCGGTTTGGTTCCACTCATTTCTTCATCCTTGTCTACGTCGACGACTTGGTCTTTGCTACGGCAGACAGGGCAGCTCTGGCTCAGGTGAAGTCCGAACTGCAGAAGAGACACAAGTGCACTGACCTAGGTGAACTGCAGCGCTACCTTGGCCTGCAGATCACCAGGGACAGAGCCGCTCGCACCATCACACTGACTCAGTCACACATGGTGCAGCAGGTCCTTCGGCGGTTCGACTTCCAGTTCTCCACCACACAGCCCACACCTCTTGCGGTTGACCACAGACTCACCGGCCCCTTTCCGGACGAGCCCTTTGAGTCTAGTGGTCCCTACGCAGAGCTGGTGGGCTGCCTCATGTACCTGATGACTTGTACTCGGCCGGACTTCGCCTTTCCCCTCAGCATCCTTTCTCGCTTTGTTGCGACTGGGAGACACCGTCCTGTCCACTGGACAGCTGCTGTGAGGGTGGCGAAGTACTTGGCGACTACATCAGGCATGCGTCTTGTGCTTGGAGGGACTCAGCCAGTGGCGTTGACTGGTCAGTGCGACTCTTCCTACGCTGACAACGTGGAGACTCAGCGCTCGACTCAGGGTTACTGCTTCAGTCTGGGAGCCGGTGCTGTGTCGTGGAGGTCTACACGGTCGTCGTCTGTGGCTCGTCCAGTGCAGAGGCAGAGATCTACGCTGGTGCCATGGCGGCACAGGAGCTTCGCTGGTTGACCTTCTTGCTCGCCGACCTTGGTGAGCGGCCTCGCTCTGCACTGACCTTGTACGCTGACAACAAGGCCATGATCCTCCTCTGTCGAGAGCCTCGACTGGAGAGCAGAGTGAAGCACATTGACGTGAGGTACTTCCTCCTGCGAGAGCTGCAGCGACGCGGCCAGGCACGCCTGGACTTTGTGGCCTCAGAGGCCAACACTGCAGACGTCTTCACCAAGGCCCTAGCGCTTGGTGACCACCACAGGTTCTGTGTGCAGTTGGGGCTTGTTGAGGTAGGCCCTCGGTTGCTGTAGTCTTGTTGCTTGCTCTGCTTTCCTATATATATCATAGTGAACTCTTGAACTGGCCTTGTGGCCGCTTGCTTGCGCTCGGAATTTGTGTGGTGTCCTTGAGATCCACCCTGGGCTTGCTTTGCTTCTTGCTGACTGGTCTTGTGACCGTTTCTCTGCCTTGCTTGTTTTTTATGCCCCTCACTTAGCCTATGGGGGTGTGTCAAATATAATAGTTATAGGCTGTAGTGAGTTGCATTCTAGAGGGTACAGATGCTAGGGTTTCCTATTTGTATCCAACACTATGCTAATTCATACATTCCGTTGTGTTAAGATTCTGAGACTAACCTACTCATGATACCATCTTAAAGCCAGGGTCTCAAGTAGACCAAGTGCTTTGCAGCCGATGAAAAACGGGCCTGTCTGGTTGGTCTACAAATTTGGGGCCAAAGTTTTGACAAATCGAGACTCTCCAAAGAGCCCACTTTTCGCTCAAATGCTTTGCAGTTGCACGGCTAACCCGTACATGAGACCCTGGCTTTAAAGCTCGCGTCTCATATTTTCTAGTGTTTAACACTTGGTTGGCAAAGTAAGATCCTGATTGGTTTACGAGTGACGATTTTTTTGACGAGCGGGGGAAATATATGGGCGAAGTTCCAAAGTGTTGAGGTCAACACAAGAGCTCAGGGGCAGGTTTTGGGTCACATCCGAACCTCTTGCTGGGCAGGTTTGGGAAGTGTGCACTTTGTGCGACCAACACTGACGACGGAAACACAAATCGTGCAAGGGAGTGAAGTGATAGGGAAATATCAAGTGCCAAGGATCGCACTCCTGCCCTACCTCGTTACACGTAGTACTAGCATTACCACTCCATTAGTAAGCAATCTTCTATCCAACCGCGTCAAAAGAGAAAAGAAATCCCGTAAGAGGGGTGAGCAGCAGTAGCGCTCCCCTTTGGTGAATACGTATGCAGTGTTGGCCTCTGAGGCCACAAAGTCCAGGCGTGCCTGGACTCGTCGCTGCAGCTCTCGCAGGAGGAAGTACCTCACGTAAATATGCTTCACTCTGCTCTCCAGTCGAGGCTCTCGACACAGGAGGATCATGGCCTTGTTGTCAGCGTACAAGGTCGGTGCAGAGCGAGGCCGCTCACCAAGGTCGGCGAGCAAGAAGGTCAACCAGCGAAGCTCCTGTGCCGCCATGGCACCAGCGTAGATCTCTGCCTCTGCACTGGACTATACCACAGACGACGACCGTGTAGACCTCCACGACACAGCACCAGCTCCCAGACTGAAGCAGTATCCCTGAGTCGAGCGCTGAGTCTCCACGTTGTCAGCGTAGGAAGAGTCGCAGTGACCAGTCAACGCCACTGGCTGAGTCCCTCCAAACACAAGACGCATGCCTGATGTAGTCGCCAGGTACTTCGCCACCCTCACAGCAGCTGTCCAGTGGACAGGACGGTGTCTCCCAGTCGCAACAAAGCGAGAAAGGATGCTGAGGGGAAAGGCGAGGTCCGCCCGAGTACAAGTCATTAGGTACATGAGGCGTAGCGCGCCTTGAACACAGGCGGTGAACCAGGCGGCCGCTTTACCTTGAAGAGCCACATGCCATCGACTATGTTCGCCCTGGGAGGGGGAACTGCGTCGACGTAGGTGACTGTGGATCTCCAAGATGCTAACTCTGAGGCCATAGTCGCTTTCCACTGTGAGGCCCACGCCCCTGACACTGCCTCGCGGTAAGTGCGAGGTGTCGGTATGTCAAGGGCGTCGGGGTCTCCCTCAGGGGATAGCAGCATGGCACAGACAGAGGGAGAAGCGGCTGCCCAGTACTCCAGCTCAGACTCTCTGTCCTCTAGGACGTCACAGCCAAGGGCAAACTCACCCCCGACAGACAGAGGACGGGAGGGAGGAGCTGGCACCACACGGGTGGCGTAGTCAAGGCGACTAGCGGCAGCAAACTCAGCGACAGCGGCAGTGAAAGCCGAGACAGACGACGGAGGGAAACGAGAGTCGGTGTCAAGAGTGGCGAGGACACTGGAGACAACAGGACGAACAGCACGGTAGTAGTCAGTGATAGGAGTAGGGGGGACAGGGAGAGAGGACAGAGGAGGAGACGGGAGAACGGGCTCAGGAGGAGGACGACGAAGAGACGAACAAAGGAGGGCAGTGCGGAGGTCGGTAACGGGAGACGAGTGACGAGCACGCGGAGGACAGGGACGGACACGAGAGTGTGGGACAACTGGTGGAGGAGACTGCGGTGGAGGAGAAGACCAGACCGCCGGACTGTCGTCAGGAGGAGGAAACGTGGGACCAAACGCTGGAGGGGACGGAGTGTGAACAGGAGGAGAGGAGGGAAGACCAAGGGCCCGAAGGCCACTCACGGGTGGGAACAACTGCCGCTCCCGAGGGAGCTGCGGTGGTCGCGGCTGCGGCGGCAGTGTCTGCTGCTGCGGCGGCTGCTGCTGCTGCTGCTGCTGCTGCTGCTACTCCAGCAGGTCCAACTGTCGAAACTCCTGCCGCTCCCTCTCCAACAGGACCTGCTCCTCACGCTCACGTCGACGGGCCGCCTGGAGACGCGTGTCGTGGCGGTGGGGAGGCGGAGTGGACTCCGCAGAACCAGTGTCTCCAGCTCCAGTCTCCTCAGAACCAGCACCTCCAGTGCCAGCGCCTCCAGCACCAGCACCCCCAGAACAAGCACCTCCAGTGCCAGGCTCTCCAACTCCAGCACCCCCAGAACTAGCACCTCCAGTGCCAGCACCTCCAGCTCCAGCACCCCCAGAGCTAGCGAAGGGGATGGGGGGAAGCAGGGAAGGGGATGGGGGGGAGCAGGGAAGGTGATGGGTGGAAGCAGGAAACGGGATGGGGGGAAGCAGGAAAGGGGATGGGGGGAAGGGGATGGGTGGAAGCAGGGAAGCGGATGGGGAGAAGCAGGGAAGGGGATGGGGGGAAGCAGGGGGGGAAAGTAGGAGATGTCTTCGCATCTCGCCTCCCCCTGTCTTCGCATCTCTCCTCCCCCTGTCTTCGCATCTCTCCTCCCCCTCTCTTCACATCTCTCTTTCCCTAGGGTGAAATGAGGGGAATTACAGGGGGTAATGATCGGAAACCAAGGGGGGGAATTAGGGGATTCCGACGGGGAAAGTGAGGGGGGGATGACGAGGGAGCAGAGGGGAAAACGATGGCAAGCAAAGGGGGGAATGAGAGGGAGCAAAGGGGAAAATGATGGGAAGCAAAGGGGGGACTGAGAGGGAGCAGTGGGGGAAATGATGGGAAGCAAAGGGGGGGATGAGAGGGACCAGAGGGGAAAATGATGGGAAGCAAAGGGGGGAATGAGAGGGACCAGTGGAATAAATTTATGTTTATCGCAACCCGTCGTGCGCACCTAACCGGGGCGGCGGGGAGAATGAGGGGCAAGACAAGGGGGGTGCGGAGAAGGGAAAGGGGGATGGAGAGGAGGGTACGGAGACAGGAATGATGGGGAGCATTTGTGCGTATGCTCACCTGCAGTTCACACCCGCTGCACTCGCTAATCACCTTTCCCTTCCCGTCATGTCATGTCCCTTACCCATCCCGTCGCGTCCCCTCCCGTCCCGTCCCTTCCCGTCCCGTCCCTTGCCGTCGCATCCCGTCCCTTCCCGTGGCGTCCCCTCCAGTCCCTTCCCTACCCGTCCCGTCTCGTCGCATCCCGTCCTTCCCGTCACGTCCCATCCCGTCCCTTCCCGTACCGTCCTGTACCCGTCTCGAGCCGTCCCTTTGCGTCGCGTCTTGTCCCTTCCCGACGCGTCTTCTACCTTCCCTTCACGTCCCGTCCCTTCCCGTCCTGCCCCGTCGCGTTTCTTCCTGACGCGACCAATTACCAGGACATGGTTCACGATCTGCAAGAAGATCTACCCTGGTCGCCGCTACTAATCGATAAATGGAACCCTAATTTCAAGTTTGTAAGTCAGTCGTATATGCTGATCACTAAAATTCTATCTATTGTCCAAGAGGTAACCTCGGTTGCAAGTGGAAGGCGTTTTACACTTGGACCTGTGCCTAATACCATCGAAATCGAGCTTTCGAGTTCTGAAGTCTCATATTTTTGGGTTGCGTAGCAACCCCTTTACAATTGGTAGCACTTATTTCGGTCGACTCAAATGAACAGTGCAGTTTTTGTCTTTTTTCCAACGCTCGAAGCACTCGATTTAACGTTTAAAAAAAACGGGTGCTCCAAACACGTCGAGATGATGGCACTGATACATACGAGTCTCCAAAAAAAGTGAAACCAAATGTAACCAATCATTCCATAATCGTCGATAAATACGGCGACTGGAAGAATTGGTCGTCATGTTTTTACCTACATAAAGCAGAACTGACGAGACGAAACACAGTGGATGCACATTATGGTACTTGCATCCATTGAACACGTACAAAAACGACAACACATGACAACTGTGACTGTCATAAAATGAATGCTAAAATGCATCGGTACTACAATAGCGATGGATCCGCTATGCTAAGGCGAGCAACGCTGCCCCAACAACGATCCCCACCTCAATTGCAGGGCCGACACACTTTAACATCACACCTTACAAAAAAAATGAACGAGCACATAACAAAAACGACAACACATAACAATTGAAGCGTCTTGGGGAGAATGCTAAAATGCATCGATGATGCAACAGAGATTGGTCTGGCACGCTAAGGCGATTGCCCCACCGGCGATCACAACCTGAGTTGCATACACGAGGCACTTCAGCACACGCCTTGAGACAGACACAAACAACTGTACATATCTCACACACAGGCTCACAAGCACACGTACACACCGACACAAACGCACACACTGACACACACGCAAACAAGCACAGAAACATGCAGATAATAATAAACACGCAACCATCATGAAATTCGGCTATTCATAAATCATCGCTAGCCAATTACCCCTTACCGTCCCTACAACCCTCCCTCCCTCCCTCCCTCCCTCCCTCTTTCCCTCCCTCCCTCCCCCTCTCATCTCCCTCCCACTGCCTCCCTCATCTCCCTTCTCCGCCAATCAAAATTAAAGAATGCAGCTCCCGCGCCCTGCACAAAGCAAAATCAGAGAATGCAACACACATACCCGGCACAAGAAAGAAAAACCAAGAGTACACCTCACATCATTGCTACAAGAGAACAAAAACAGAGAATGCAGCTCACACATGCACTAGAGACGAAACAAGCACAATAGAAAGAGCTGTTTAAGAACGCATGGATCAATAAAAAATGAGCAATGGTTTTCACAACTTACAAAGGTAAACTGGTATCAGTCGTGGCACCACAGATACTACGCCAGCATGATGCGATCCCTTGCAGCCTCCCTCGTGTTCAACTTCACACTCACGTTCACACTCACTATTGTATTCAATCTCGCACCCACTCACACCCGCACAAATACTCCCAACTTTCTTCGACACACTCATATAAACACGCATAAGAACCTACACGCTCACTTTGGCACTTACCCTCGCACTCATAAGCGTTATCACTCATGCTCGCTCGCACTAACCATCGCTTTTGCAGTCACATTCACTCTCGCACGTGCTCTCACGCTTGCTCTCGTTCTCATTCTCACCCTCGCGCTCACCCAAACACTCATCCTCGCACTTGCTCTCACATTCACCCCCATACAAACACTTACACGCACCCTTGCGCTCACCCTCGAGTGCATGCGCGCACTCACTCTCGCAGTCACACCCGCCTTTGCAATCGGATTCAAAACCGCACTCGCACCCTCGCACTCTGTCGTACTCACTCTCGCAACAACTCACGTCACATAATTAATTTCAGCCGTTCTTAGACACACTAACAGAAACACACACACACCCTCGCACTCACCTTTAAATTCGCGCTTGCGCTCACTCTCGAACTCACTCGAACGCTTTCACAAAAACACGCACACAAAGTCGCCCACACCCTCAAACTCAACTCACACTCACACCCACACTCATGCTCACAATTGCCCTCGTACTCACACTTGCACTCACTCTCCTACTTGCCCTCGCACACACCATCTCACACACCCTCGCACTCACACCC
This sequence comes from Closterium sp. Naga37s-1, assembly GCA_947471745.1. NCBI lineage: Eukaryota > Viridiplantae > Streptophyta > Zygnematophyceae > Desmidiales > Closteriaceae > Closterium > Closterium sp. Naga37s-1. Next base: position 930,660 of record CANJKZ010000190.1, on the reverse strand, counting down.
GCGATCACACTTGCGCTCAACATCGCAGTCTCCATCACACTTACTCTCGCACTCACACTCACGCGCACCCTCATGCGCACCCTCATGCGCTCTCTCACGCGCTCTCTCACGCGCTCTCTCACGCGCACTCTCACGCGCATTCTCACCCGCTCTCATGCGCACTCTCCCCCGCACTCTCACGCGCTCACTAGCGCGCTCTCTCACGCGCTCTCTCGCGCGCCCTCTTACGCGCTCTCTCACGCGCACTCTCACGCGCACTCTCACCCGAACCCTCACGTGCTCTCTCGCGCGCTCTCTTACGCACTCTCTCACGCGCTCTCTCACGCGCTCACTCACGCGCTCACTCACGCGCTCTCTCACGCGCACTCTCGCGCGCACTCTCGCGCGCTCTTTCCTGCGCTCTCTCACGCGCTCTCTCACGCGCTCCCTCACGCGCTCACTCACGCGGTCTCTCACGCGCACTCTCACGCGCTCTCTCACACGCACTCTCACGCGCACTCTCACGCGCTCTCTCGCGCGCACTCTCGCGCGCTCTCTCGCGCGCACTCTCGCGCGCTCTCTCGCGCGTTCTCTCGCGCGCTCTCTCCCGCGCTCTCTCCCGCGCTCTCTCACGCGCTCTCTCACGCGCTCTTTCACGCGCTCCCTCACGCGCTCACTCACACTCTCTCTCACGCGCACTCTCACACGCACTCTCACGCGCACTCTCACGCGCCATTCACGCGCTCTCTCACGCGCTCTCTCACGCGCTCTCTCACTCGCCCACGGTGCCAGCACCCTCGAATCGCGCCCCCACGGCGCAAGCGCCTAAGCGCAAGTGCCTATGGCACAAGCGCGCACGGGTACTTTCGCTCCTGCCTCTCCATCCCACGCTCCCACCTGCACGCTCTGCCACCCTCTCTTGGCTCTCACACGCAATCTCTTGCGTGCTCGCTCTCATGCGCACGCTCCCCTCGCGAACCCCTCTCGTTCTACTTCAAATGGGACTGCAATGCAAGAGACTAAGACACAAGACATACGACGAGAGCAAAAAAAAAAGAAAAAAAAAAGATGGGGAGGGAGGATGAAAGGACCGGGAACACACCTGATAACCACGGTGCCAGAAACCAACCCACGCTCTCGCACCAACCCGCGCTCGCGCACCAACTCGCGGTTGCGCCCGTGCACCTGTCGCCGGAGGCGACTACGGGGTGGGAGGGAGAGGCGACGGCGGGGAGGAGGGAGAGGCGACGGCGGGGAGGAGGGAGAGGCGACGGCGGGGAGGAGGGAGAGGCGACGGCGGGGAGGAGGGAGAGGCGACGGCGGGGAGGAGGGAGAGGCGACGGCGGGAGGAACGGAGAGGCGACGGCGGGAGGGAGGGAGCGGCGACGGCGCTGTGGGAGGGAGAGGGGATGGCGGGGTGGAATGGAAAGTGGATGGCAGGGTGGGAGGGAGCAGCGATGGAAAGGTGGGAGGGAGAGGCGATGACGAGGTGGGTGGGAGGGTGAGGCAACAGGTGGTGGGGAAGGGGAAGCGATGAAGGGGTGGGAGGGAGTGCCTCCAAACAAGAAACTACAGTAACCGAAATATGAGAAGGGAGGAGGCATGAAACACAACACGAAAAAGACGATGGGGCAAAACGAAAACACTGAACAGAATTTGCGCACCTCCCAGAAAAAGACGACGCATGAAACACTTCGTATATAGAAACCCGAAAACGATGGGGCAATCTGAAAGCCAGCACAGAACTTGGGCACTTGGAATCTAAAAACAAAAAACCAAACGCTGATGCCACGTGAGAACACACGCATAATCACGTGGAATTTGTGTGAGCTGGAAACACACTTTTGCTAGAACAAGAACCTGGTAGTTCAGTGTTACAAAATATCATATTGAAGATATAAAACATAGTTGTTCACTAAATTTAAATAATACTTAATAGAAACAATCAATGGCTCTATATAAATTCACCCATATTTTAGAAACGAAATCATAAACAATCACTTTATTCCATAATAAAGAACTAGCTAGCCTGTCATATTCGTTAACACATGAAAATTAAACTTGGTGCTATATAAATACATTAAATAGCTTGTCCTCATGTTCTGTAAAATATGAATGTAACATCTACGCAACCCTTCCGGCGTTAACGTCGAATCTTGTTCAGCTTTGTAAATGGTTGATCGGTGCTGCACCCTGGTCGCAGCTGGGGTTGTCTCGGCGACCATGTTTGTCGCCGAATGAATAATCGTGCAGGCGTGTTTCCCCAAGCTGGGTGTACTGTCGCATGCTCGGTTTGGCACGTTTCTCCGCATCCCGCCAAGGAAGGTTGTGGGTGGCCAACCAACCTTTTCAACCTGGGCCATTCTTCAGTGCAGTTGTGCGACAGTCTGTGGGTTACCGGATACCAAGCGTTTAACACTTGGTTGGGAACACAAAATCTGAGACGCGAGCTTTAAGAACGGAGTGCAACGGAATGTATGAACTAAGAAAGTGTTGGATACAAATAGGAAACCCTAATATCTGTACCCTCTAGAGTGCATCTCACTACAGCCTATAACTATGATATTTGACATCTTGCAGCCTCTGATCAGGCTTGTCAAACTGCATTTGTTATCTCTAGGTTGTAGTGGGGCATACTCTAAGGAGTACAACACATTAGATCATTCCTAGTACTTGTACTCATGCTTGCCTACTAGCCAGACCCTCAGATATCAGGGTTTTTTCCCCGAAATTCCTGATTTTCAGCCTACTTTTCTGTACAGGGCCTGTGCTAGGATTTCGGGCATCCTGAGCCCTCAGGGCAACTTTTGAAAATTCTCAATAATGCCCTGATTTTTCAGGGCAAAATTCTATGGCCATCCTGAAATTTCAGGGCACCAACAGGAGTTCATCTTGATCTCTCAGGGCAAAAATTCACAAGACATGAGAGAGGTGGAGGGGAAGGCACGATATGAGTGGGAAGCCCGATGCATGCATGGTACGGTACGACGAGGAAGCGGCGAGATCCTCGGGAGGAGACAAAACCAGTACACACACCCCCCTGCCCCTTCCCCCCTCTTCCCCATCCCCCCCCACACCCCTTCCCCTTCTGCATACGCGTCAGGGCAGTCCTCGACCTTCGTCCTAATGCTTCAGGGCAAAATCTCACGGTCTTCCTGAAATTTCAGGGCTCAGCACAAAAAAGTATCCTGAAGTCACAGGGTAAAACATACCATCATCCTGAAATTGCAGGGAAAACTCCTGACACCATCATGAAATCAGGGTAATCAGGATCTTTTACCTTGATATCGTGGGGCCTGTTTCTGTACCTACACTGATTTTTCAGAATTTTAATTTTAGTGACACTGATTTTTCAGCCTTTATTTCATACATAACACTGATTTTTCAGCCTTTTATCGAATGTGTACTCTGAATGCACATTCCCCATCCTTCCTGCAAAACACCGGAGATTATGGGGACTCGAACATTTCCGCTGTGTTTCCATATAAACATGTCAGAACGGATATCATTTTCCAGTGTGAACGGCCTCAGACGTTTAGGGAATCACTACCGAAGTGCAAGATCCCAGGTTCGAGACACATTGCTGTCATGTTTGTGTAGAAATCAGGCTTTTTTTTTTAGTAACCCTGAAAATTCAGGCTTTTTTTTTTTAGGAAGGCTGTCAATCAGTCTTTTTTCTCACATGGACACTGATGGATCAGGGTACTTAAAAATGAATATGAGGCCTTGTTACTAGTCAATCACTCCTACGTTCTACTTCTGACAAGGCTCTCCTCAAACCAGGCTCTCGATAAGTGAACAGCGGAATGAATTGACTAAGGTGGATGAAACATACAAGTACAAAACCTTATACCCCTTATTGTGTGCCCCACTATAGACTAGCAAGCATATAAGTAGTTTTGACACACCCACATAGGCTAACTAGGGGACAACAAGAAGGAGCAAGGAAGGAACACAAATGGTCACAAGACCAGTCAAGAGAAGCAACAAGACTGTTACAATCCCAAACAGGACTTAGCCAGGGATCGGCTCAGGGTTGATCGCATGTAGTTTGTTGCAGCAGAAGTGTTGACCTCACGTCAGAGTGAATGTAAATGATTGTGATAATAGAAAGCATGCATACATTGAGTTTATATAGGAAATACAAAGGGATACGAAATGACCTAGACTAGCCATGTACACTAAGGGGTACATTCTCTTATTACAGCGAAGTTCAAACCGTGCGGCGCGGGAACCCGTTTCAAACATGTTCCCGCTCTTTTCACTTCAAATGTTTCTGCCTGCATCGGTCTTGATCTGACGGTTGCTGGTGTCGCTTCGACTCTTCTAACTCCTCGACTTCGTAATCGGTAGAGTCAGCTCCTAGTGTACAAAAATGTATTCTCATTAAGTTTCATATCATAACAAAGACAAAGCTCAGGGTGGATCACAAAGTCATCACAGATTCTGAGCACAAGCAAGCGGCGGCAAGGCCAATATAAGAGTTCACAGATATATAATGTACCGTATATGTAAATACAAGCAAATCAAGAGACAGGAAACAAGAGGCAAGACTACAGCAACCGAGGGCCTGCCTCAACAAGGCCTAACTGCAGACAGAACCTGTGGTGGTCACCAGGCGGAAGGGACTTGGTGAAAATGTCTGCAGTGTTCCCCGCTGAGGCCACGAAGTCCAAGCGTACCTGGCCGCGTCGCTGCAACGTTCGTAGGAGAAAGTACCTCACGTCGATGTGCGTCATTCTGCTCTCCAGTCAAGGCTCTTGACACACGAGGATCATGGCCTTGTTGTCAGCGAACAAGGTCGGTGCAGAGCTCGGCCGCTCAACAAGGTCGGTGAGGAAGAAGGTCAACTAGCAAAGCTCATGCGCAGCCATGGCACCGGCGTAGATCTCAGCCTCTGCGTTAGACTGCGCCACAGACGACGACCGTGTAGACCTCCACGACATAGCTCCAGTGGCCAAGCTGAAGTAGTAACCCTGATTATACCTCTAAGTCTGCACGTCGTCGGCGTAGGAAGAGTCGCAGTGACTGGTCAGCACAACTGGCTCTGTCCCTCCAAGCACAAGCCCCATGCCTGATGTAGTTGCAAGGTCCTTCGCCACGCTCACAGCAGCCATCTAGTGAACAGTTGTACCAAAGCGGGACAGGACGCTGAGGGGGAAAGCGAGGTCCGGACGAGTAGAGGTCATCAGGTATATGAGGCAGCCCACAAGATTTGTGTAGGGACCACTGGACTCAAAGCAATCGTCGGGAAGAGGGCCGGTGAGTCTGTGGTCGACTGCAAGAGGAGTGGGCTGTGTGGTGGAGAACTGAAGCCTGAAACGCAGAAGGACCTGCTGCACCATGCGTGACTGAGAGAGTGTAATGGTTGAGCTTCTCTGTCCATGGTAATCTGCAAGCCAAGGTAGCGGTGCAGCTCACCCAGGTCAGTGCACGTGTTTCTCTTCTGCAGCTCGGATGTCACCTCAGCCAGAGCGACACTGTATGGTGTAGCGAAGACCATGTCGTCGACGTAGACAAGAACAAATAACAGAGTGGAAATAGTGCGAACAAAAAGCGACAGGTCGTCTGACAAAGGACAGAACCCGAGGCCAGCAAGAGTGGTGCGTAACGTGTCGTGCCGCTCACGGGGCGTCTGGCGGAGCCCGTAGACTGGTCGCCTCAGGCTCCACTGGGTCCTAGGTGGGAAAGTGCTGGTGAAGCCAGGAGGGCGGCGCAGCCAGATCTCCTCGCGTAGGCGGCCCTGGAGAAAGGCATTGGAGAAGTCGAGGGAGTGCAGCTCGTAGTAACGCTGTGTTGCCACGTGCAGTAACACCCGAAGAATAGTCAACTGCCTCACGCTGATTGAAGCCCCTAGCCACGTAGCGCGCCTTGAAGACAGGCGATGATCCCGGCGGCCGCTTCACATTGAAGATCCACATGTCATCAACTACGTTCGGCCCAGGCGGGGGAACTGCGTCGACATAAGTGCCTGTGGATCTCCAAGACGCCATCTCCGTATCCATGGCTTCTATCCACTGAGAGTTCCACGGTCCCGACACTGCCTCAGTGTAAGTACGAGGAGCCGAAATGTCTGGAGCGTTAGGGTCTCCCTTAGGGGCTAGCAGCATGGCACAAAGATGGGGAGAAGCGGCTCCAAGGAACTCTAGCTCAAACTGCCTGTCCTCTAGGACGTCACAGCCAAGGGCAGCCTCACCGCCGGCAGACAAAGGACGGGTAGGAGGAGCACCCACCAAGCGGGTACGTAGTCAAGGCGGCGGGTGGCGGCAAAGTCAGTGACAGCAGAAACAAGTGCTTGCGACAGACGACGGAGAGGCAGTAGGGTGTCTCACGAAAGAGGAGAGAACGCGTGAGACAACAAGGCGAGCATCATGGTAGTAGTCTGTGATAGGGTGAGAGGAGGCCGTAAGAGACGATTCAGGAGGTAACGGGAGAACAGACTGAGGTGGAGAACGATGAGGAATCGAACGCAACAAGACAATACGCAGGTCGTCAACAGGAGACATGGGAACGGGAGGGACGACAAAGGGCCCAGAAGTGCGGGACGACAGGGGGACACGACTGTGACCGAGGAGGAGAGAAGACAGCCGGGGACGAGTTCGGCGGAGTAAGTCCGTATGCAGTAGGAGGTGGTGAGTGGTCCGGGGAGGAAGAAGGGAGAGCAAGGGCTCGGAGGCCACTCACAGGCGGGAACAGCTGCTGCAAAGCTGACGGGTGTGGCGTCTGCTGCTGCCGCCGCCGCTACTGCAGCTCCTGCTGCTGTAGCTCTTGCTGCTTCTGCTCCAGCTCCAGACTCTCCTGCTCCAACCACTCTTGCTCCTCACGCGCCAGGTGACAAAGAGTGTGAAAACGGGTGCCGTAGCGGTGGGGAGGTGGGGCGGGCGCCGTAGAAGTAGTGCCTCCAGCCCCAGCACCCCCCGAACTAGCACCTCCAGTGCCAGCACCTCCAACTCCAGCACCCCCAGATTAGCACCTCAAGTGCCAGTACCTCCAGCTCCAGGACCCCCAGAACTAGCACCTCCAGTGCTTGTACCCTCTGCTCCTGCACCCTCACAACTAGCACCTCTAGTGCCAGTAACCTCAGCTCCAGCTCCCTCAGCACCAGCACCCTCAGACCCAGCACCTCCAGTGCCTGTGCCCCCAACACCAACACCCCCAGAGTCGACTAGAACCTGTCGCAGTAGTGCCGACGGCTGCTGTGGTGACTGTAAGGACGATTGTGGGCACGGGAGCGGTACCTGACGTGCTACCGAGGGGAGAGGGGTAGCGTGGGACACACCTGACGGGGCAGGACCAAGGGGGGGGCGGGTGTACCGGAGGAGCGGGAGCAGGAGGAGGAGCGGGGGTGAGGAAAAGGGGAGGGGGGGGAACCGGGAGACCTCGACAGGGGTAGCGGGTGTAGTAGGACACAAACTCGTCAAAGGTGACGTCACGGGAGTCAAGAACCGGTGGAGGGGCGAGTGGTAAAACGTGAAGTCAGGGGCGTCCACCGAGAAACCAAGGAAGACACAGGGAATGGCGTGAGCTGAGAGCTTGCCTGCAGTGGTTTCACGGACAAGCACAAGGCAGCCCCAGGCACGAAACTCCGACGCAACACCAGGGGACCCGGTCCAAAGACTGGTCGGGAAGCCTCTGGCCGTGAAACACGAGGCAGAGGTTCAGCTGGTGGGTGGCGTAGCGAACCGCGTAGGGCCACAGAAAATGGGGCGCACGGGCATGGATCATGGAGGTGCGGGCGATCAACATAACCAAGCCGATGCGGCGCTCAGCAACCCCATTCTGCTGTGGGGACTCTAAAATCTTCCAGGATTGGGTGATGCCTTGCTCGCTACAGAATCCGAGAAGAATGCCGGAGCAAAACTCACCCCCACGGTCGGAGTGGAGACAAACGACACGACTACCACGAGTGGCCTCAGTGGCTATTAACCACCTGATCGCCAGGGGGAACACTGTGGTGTGACGGGAGTAGTCGTCCACGACCACCAGAAAGAAGCTGTCCCTCTCAGGCCCAAGGCGAGGGGAGGGGCTCCAGACGTCCAAGTGGAGAGTCTGGAAGTGTGTGGTGGCCGAACGAAAGGAGGAGGAGTGGTACGCAACCGGCTCTCGACACAAGGAGTGCACGGCGGCGCAGAAGAAAGAGGGAGCGACTCAAAGACGCATGGGACACTGGAGACAAGACGCTGACTAGACATGCTACGGAGGCGTGGGAGGGACGGGTGACCAAGACGATGGTGCCACGGGACTGTCGGGTGAGTGAACGACCAACAGGAGCACGATGTAGCAACCTGACCAGATGCAACTACTTGATGAGACGAAGCTACTTGGGGGGACTCAGTATGCAGCGGGAAGAGACCGGAGCGGGGCTCCCGGCAAAACGTGGCCAGGATAGCGTAGGTGTCACCGTCCACGAAGGTCGCAACCCTCTCAGACGGAGGAAATCAGGTGCCTACGTGGAGGTCCTGAAGGTGTCCAACAACCACCAAGTTCCTGGAGAACGAGAGGACGTGGAGACGTGAGAGGACACCAGAGGGGGCAGCCGGGCACGGGAGGGTGGTAGAGCTGCGGGCAACTGCTGGTTCTGAAGTAGGATCAACCAGTGCAACCGGAACCGGAGCAGGAAGTGGTGTGAGAGTTATGTGGTCGCGGAAGAAGCACTGAGGCGCGCCAGAGTCCAGCGTGAAAGAGAGCAACGCGTTAGATGTAGGTGCATATGGTCTAGTAGCAACACAAGCACCTACACTAGAAGGACTAGCACCTACACTAGCAACATGTCAGGATCCTAAGCTTCACACACGCAAGCAAACAGATCTAGCAGCACTATAGTCAACATCGGCATACATCACAGAAGCAGATCCCATTGTTGAGAAATTTGAATGAGTAGAATGTGAAAGTACAAGGGAATATAAACCTAACCTAGGGCAAAACAGGAACACCTAGACTACAACTAAATAAACAATATAAAATATAGTTTGACACACCCCCATAGTCTAGGTGACGGAAGTCCTGTGGAAGGCAAAACAAATCTCAGAGTGCATCACGAAGTCATCATGCAGTCTAAGAGCAAGGGTCACAGGATCAGTCAGCAAGAACAAGCAACGATCACAAGACCAGTTCACAAGCACAAAACAAATCTCAGGGTGGATCTCAAGATCACCACACAGTCTGAGAAAAAGCAAGAGGCCACAAGGCCAGTCCACATGAAAGGATATAGCAAATATAGGAGATGTAAAGGTACAAGACAAGCAGGACAAACATCTCTAGGTAAGCAAGTGAGGACGGGTAGGCACTAGGCTCAGCTGGGTGCAGAAACCCTGGTGGTCACAAGGCGGCAACGTCTTGGTGAAGACATCTGCAGTGTTGGCCTCAGAGACCACACGTCTCACGAGAGCCTGGCCATGCTGCTGCAACTCGCGCAGAAGGAAGTAACGAAGCTAGATGTGCTTCGCCTTCCCAACCAGTCGGGGCTCCTCGTACAACAGGACAACAGACGTGTTGTCAACGAACAAGACTGGGGGAGAGCGAGGCCTCTCACCAAGGTCGGTGAGGAGAAAAGTCAACCAGCGAAGCTCCTGTGCGGCCATGGCCGCAGCGCACACCTCTGCCTCACAGCTGGAGCTAGCGACAGATGACGCTTGAGTCGACCTCCACGAAACAGCTCCGGTCCCAAGGCTGAAGAAGTAACCTTGTGTAGGCCTGTACGTCTGACCACAGTCCGCGTACGAGGAGTCCGAGAAACCTGAAAGTGTAACTGGTTGCTGCCCTCCAAGGACAAGTCCCATGCATGATGTGCTTGCCACATACTTCGCTACCCTCCTAGCAGCCAACCAGTAAGAAGGTCGGTGTCTCCCAGGCACAACAAAGCGCGCTAGGACGCTGAGAGGGAAATCTAGGTCTGGGTGAGAACTGTCAGAAGTAAGAACGAGAATGAATGAACAAGCAGCAAGATGGGTACAAGTAGGAAACCCTAATTGGGTTGTACCCCATATGGGCTACCCCACAATAGCCTACACAATAAGCAGCATATAGTTTGACACACCCCCATAGGCAAAGTGGGGGAGAACAAGAGGTCACAAGACCGGTCAAGAAAAGCAAAACAAGCTCAGGGTGGATCACGAAGTCACCACGCATTCTGAGCACAAACAAATGGCCACAAGGCCAGTTCACATGCAGAGTTATATAAAGGAGAACAAGCAGTACAGTGATCACAACCTAGCAAGTGTAAGCATGCTGGTATATGTATATAGATCACAGTACAAGCAAAGTCAAGAAGTGAGCAAGTGAGACCAAGTAGGCACAAGGCCTAGAACAGTACAGAAACGCTGATGATCACAAGGCTGAAGTGCCTTGGTGAAGATATCAGTAGTGTTGGCCCAAGAGGCCACGTAAGCAAGACGAAGCTGACCACGCTGCTGCACCTCTCGAGCAAGGAAGTAGCGCAGAGCGATGTGCTTCGTTCTGTGCTCCAGTCTGTGCTCCTGACACAAGGCAACCATGGCCTTGTTGTCAACGTACAGCACTGGAGGAGAACGAGGCGGCTCTCCCAAGTCGGTCAGCAGGTAGGTGAGCCAGCGTAACTCCTATGCAGCCATGGCCCCTGCGTAGATCTCAGCCTCACAACTAGAACTGAGAACATAAGACGAGCGGGTAGACCGCCACGAAACAGAGCCGGAGCCAGGGCTAAAAGTGTAACCCTGTGACGACCGCTGCGTAGCCAGGTCGTCAACCCAAGAAGCGTTTGCGTGGCCAGTGAGGACAACTCGAGCCCGTCCTCCAAGCACGAGCCCCATGCCCGACGTATCGCACGAGTAGCGCATCACCCTCTTAGCGGCCTCCTAGTGCTCTGGTCGGTGTCTCCCGGGCGCAACGTAGCGTGCCAGGATGCTAAGACGGTAAGCAAGGTCAGGTCGAGTGCAGTTCATCAGGTACATGAGGCAACCCACAAGCTCTGGATACAGGCCACTCGGCTCTACGGACTCATCCGAAGGCAGAGCTGAGAGCGAGTGACCGGTAGGCAGAGGAGTGGACTGTGGCGAGGAGTACGTGAAGCGGAAGCGCTGAAGGACCTGCTGCACCATGTGTGACCGAATCAGGGTAATGGTGCGCTGTGCTCTGTCCCGGGTGATCTGCAAGCCAAGATAGCTGCGCAGCTCACCCAAGTCTGTGCACGTGTGTCTCTTCTGCAGCTCCGACTTCACAAAGGCCAGTCCAGCAGTGTCAGCAGAGGCAAAGACCAAGTCGTCGACGTACACGAGGATGTAGAACGGCGGCAGAGAAGTGTTGGTGCGTAGAAACAGCGACGGGTCAGCAGTCGAAGGAGCAAACCCAAGAGCCGCAAGCGTCGTCCTCAGTGTGTCGTTCCACTCGCGAGGCGCCTGGCGAAACCGTAGACTGGCCGCCGGAGGCTCCACTAGGTACCTGCAGGAAACGACCCAGTGAAGCCAGTTGGGCGGCGCAACCAGATCTCTTCGTGCAGGCTGCCCTGTAGGAAGGCTGTGCTGAAGTCAAGAGAGTGAAGCTCGTAGTCACGCTGTGCGGCAACGTGCAGCAGCACCCGAAGAGTGGTCATCTTCGGGGTAGGGGAGAAGGTCTGGAAGAAGTCAACTTCCTGTCGCTGACTGAAGCCTCGAGCAACGTAACGCGCCTTGAAGACAGGCGGAGAACCCGGCGGCTGCTTCACCCTGAAAATCCATATGCCACTGACGATGTTCGCCCAAGGTGGGGGAACCTCGTCGAAGTAGGTGCCTGTGGACTTCCAGGAAGCCATCTCTGCGTCCATAACTGTCTGCCACTGAGAGGAGTAGGGACCCTCTATCGCCTCTGCGTAAGAGCGCGGGGTCGGGATGTCTGGTGCATCCGGGTCTCCCTCAGGTGCAATCAGCATGGACACGAGATGAGGTAAAGTAGCTGCAAAACACTCAAAGTCCTCCTGCCTGTCCTCAAGGACGTCCGTGCCAAGAGCACACTCACCCCCGACGGACGGAGGACAGACAGACTCAGACTCAGCAACAAGACTAGCGGCGTAGTCGAGGCGACAGCGGCAGAAAATTCAACAAGCTCAGCAACTATAGCAGACGCAGCAGTGGACTCAAACGAAGGGTCAGTGACAACAGTGGCGAGAAGACGTGTGACAGTAGGACTGGCAGCACGAGCAAGGTCTGACGGCGGGTCAGGAACGTGAGGAAGGGGGACGCAGGAGGAGACGGCGGAGGGACACGATGTGGAACGAAGGAAGGACGAAGTGCCATTTGGTGCGTGCCTGGGACAGGAGGAGGACGCGGACGCGGAACACGACGACCAGTGCGAACAGCGCGAACAGGCGACGCAGGACGAGACTCAGGCTCACGACGCTCCTCAAGACCTCCTGTCGGTCCAGTGTAAGGAGAAGGAGCAGGCACTGGGGAGGCTGGCTGTAACTGCGACTGCTACTGGTCAGGCGGTGGACAGAGTAGGGGAGGAGTAGGGCCAGAAGAAGGCGGGAGACCAAGAACCTACTAAAGCAGTGGAACGAAGTACGGTCGCGACCGCACAGTGCCTCCAGAAGCAGCACCGACAGCACCAGTACCCCCAGCTCCAGGGTCTCCAGCTCCAACGCTTGCAGTACCACCAGCTTCAGCACCTCCAGGAGCTCCAGCTCCAGTAGCTCCAGTACCTCTAGTACGAGAAACTCCAGGACCAGCAGCTCCAGCACCTCCGGCTCCAACTCCTACAGCACCACCAGCTCAAGCAGCTCCAGGACCTCCAGTACGAGCACCTCCAGGACCAGCGACTCTAGCACCTCCAGCACCAGCAGCTCCAGCACCTCCAGCTCCAACGCCCGCAACACCACAAGCACTAGCAGCTCCAGTACCTCCAGTACGAGCACCTTTGGGACCAGTGGCTCTAGTAACTCCAGCAGCTCTAGCTCCAACGCCGAGAGCACCTCCAGCTCCAGTAGCTCCAGTACCTCCAGCTCCAGGGCCTCCAGCGGCAGGCCCCCCAGCTCTAGCATCGCCGCTCCGAAGGCTCCAGCGCCGAGCAAACCACTCGCGCAGCTGCAGTAGAGAGAGAGGCTCCCGCCGTGACGAGGCACCTATAGGACCTCCCCAGGCTCAGCACCCCTAGTCTCAGCAACCGCAGCCTCAGCACCCCCAGGCTCAGCACCCCCAGGCTCAGCACCACCAGACTCAACAACCTCAGGCTCAGCACCCCCAGGCTCCGCACGCTCAGGCTCAGCACCCCAAGACTCCGCACGCTCAGGCTCAGCACCCCCAGGCTCCACACGCTCCCGCTCAGCACCCCCAGCAGCACCACCCCCAGCAGCAGCACCAGAGTCGACCGCGACCTCGACAGGCTCGACAGGGTCTACCTGAGACACACCTGAGGGAGCAGGACCCTGAGGGGGAAGGGGGTCTACCGGAGGAGGACCTGGTGCGAGGAAGAGCGGCGGGGGGGGGAGAGGGGAGGGCATTCTCCAGTCGTTCACGCTTCCGGCCTCTCCGCAGCAGAATGGGGTTGCTGAGCGCCGCATTGGCTTAGTCATGGAGGTCGCTCGTACCTTCATGATCCATGCGGTTGCCCCCCATTTTCTGTGGCCGTTTGCGGTCCGGTACGCTGCGCATCATCTCAACCTCTGGCCTCGTGTCTCTTTGCCGAAGACCTCGCCTACACTGCGTTGGACGGGGAAGGTTGGCGATCCGTCGGTGTTCCGGGTCTGGGGTTCTCGTGCCTTTGTCCGCGATACGTCCGCGGACAAGCTCTCCGCCCGCGCCATTCCCTGCGTCTTCCTTGGTTTTCCCCCTGACGCGCCTGGCTGGTAGTTTTACCACCCCACCTCGCGCCGTGTCCTGCCCTCTCAGGACGTCAAGTTTGACGAGTCGGTTCCCTTTTACCATCTCTTCCCCTACCGCACTGCCCCTCTCCCTCCGTCCCGCAAGAGGTCGGAGGAAAACTCACCACCTCTGTCAGAGTGCAGACGCAGGACCGAAAGGTCCGTGTGGAACCGCTCGCGGAGCTGGAGACGAACAGCGCGGATCCAAGGGATCAAAACATCAGGAACCTCGCCTTTGCTGCAAAAGGGGAAGACCGTGGTGTAACGCGAGTAGTCGTCAACGACCAGCAGAAAGTAGCGCTCGCGGCCCTGTCCACGGACGCGGGCTGGGCCCCACACGTCCATGTGGAGAGTCTGCAGGGGAGCAGTCGTCGGGGGAAACGAGGAGTGAGGAGCGGCGCGCTACCGCCCCTCGACACAGGGAAGGCAGGGAGGGGCAGGCGAGGGTGGGAGGGGAGGCAGAGACTCGGGAAGACCAGAGACAAGGAGACGAGAGTGCTTGCTACGAAGGCGCTGCACTGAGGGGTGACCAAGACGGTGGTGCCAAAGGAGGGTCCGGTGCGACAGTGCGCGACACGAGCAGGGAGCCGCTAGCTGACCTAACGCAGACGCAGACGCAGCTACCTGAGGAGACACAGTAGTCAGTGTGTACAGACTCGAGCCAGGCGCACGGGTGAACGTGGCCAAGTGCCGGCCAGTCCGGGAGCACGTACATATCGCCACACGCTGTCCTCCTAGAGTAAAGGTGTCAACCCATACATCCTGAAGGACGGCGTTGCTCACCAAGTTCGTAGAGAACGAGGGGAGGTGAAGACCTGACAGTGAGCCAGACGGAACCGCTGGACACGGGAGAACAGTGGAGGAACGTGCAAGGACTGGGCCCCCAGAGGGGTCAGCCAGAGAGACAGCAACAGGTGCAGGGAGTGGTGTGAGTGCGGTACTGTTGCGAAAGAAACAGCGGGAAGCACCTGAGTCAAGCGTGAAGGTGTGCAAGGCCTCAGCAGGTGCAATACCAGAGAGATCAGACTTACTAGCACCTAGAGCAGGAGCCTCACCAGCACCTAGGGCAGCAGGCTCACCAGCACCTAGAGCAAGAGACTCTATACCTGGGTCGGGCGGCATGCACAAGTAACAGTCACCCTCAGCACTAACAGTCAAAGCATACATGGCAGCAAGGATAGCATCATAATCAAGAGCAAAGTTATCCACATTCTGCCTAAGAAGATCTGCTCAGGGAGGGAGCTCAGTCGCGTCGGGAAACTCTGCGCGAAAGGCGTCGTCAAGACGAGAGAAGCAGCGCAGTTGGGTGTGAAACTTCCCGCATGTCTGACCAGAGCGGTCACCTGTGCGAATGACATACGGGCAGCGACCACTACCCCCAGACGCCCCACGCTGAGCAAACCACTCACGAAGCTCCTGGGGCGAAGGGGTCTCACGCTGACACTGCTGCTGCTGCCTCTGACCACCGCCAAAGCCTCCCCTCTGACTGGTATCACCCCGGCCGCCACCACTGCCGCCGCCTCCACTCCCACCGCCGCCACCACTGCCGCCTCCACTACTCCCACTGCCGCCACCACCGCCGCCACCTACGCCTCCACTCCCACCACCACTCCCTCCGCCACCACCGCCACCTCCACCGCCTCCATTGCTGCCACCCCCACCGCCCTTGCCTCCCCTGCCCCAGCCGCTGCGGCACCTCCCACTAGGGGCAGACGCAGCTCCTACCTCCTCAGCACGAAGGTAGTCAACAGCTGCAGCAGATGCGACTGAGGGTTCCAGGGGGGAGGGCGAACACCCCTCAAAGAAGGGAGTGCGAGGAGTGCCACGAGAAGCGCCTATAGCGACTATGCTAGTCTCAGCTGCTAGGAGGTGCTTCTCGAGCAGGTCGACAGTGAGGTCGGTGGGGTCAAGGGCTAGAAGGAGGTCCCTGACAGCGCTAAGAGAGTCAGGGAGGCGGGTGACTATGAAGTAGAGAGTGATGTACATGGGAGGAGGGTTCTTGGTGAGAAACTCGGCGGGAAGCGCAGCGCGGTAGCGAGTGTCACTAGTGCGAAGGTGAGTGACGAGGTCGGCTACTGTGGGAAAGGCAGACAGCTCTGGGAACAGGTAGGGCAGAAGAAGGCGGCCTAGAGTAGCAGTGGCCGGGGAGGAGTAACGAGCGACTACAGCGTCATACAGGGCTCTAGCTGTCTTGTGCTGGCCAAAGAGAGCGCGTTCGGCTAGCGGCAAGTGGTTGCGAACGGCTAGGCGAGCAGCAGCGTCACGGGTAAGCCACTGTGAGCGAGTCACACTGTCAGCTGTGGCGGCAGGGGCGAGAGAGGCGCCAGACGTGAGGTCAAACAGTGAAACACCGTCCTTGGAATCGCTCAGTAAGTACAGCTGTAAATCGTCGAGCCACGCATCGAACTCTATCGGGCGGCCCTCCGGATCGAAAGTGAGGACAATGAGCGTGGCCATAGTGGGCAGAGCAGTCGGGCGCGCTAGCAGCAGAGCAGCACGCAGGCAGGGCTAGGCAGGCGAGCGCGCTAGCAGCAGGGCAGCACGCAGGCAAGGCAAGGCAAGGCGGCGCAGGGCGACGCAGCGGCGAGCGGCGCGCGGGCAGCAGGAGAGGGCGGCACAGCAGCGAGCGGCGTGCGGCAGAGAAGGGCACGCGGCGGCGCGGCGCGCGGGCAGGGCAAGGCGCGCGGGCAAGGCAGGGCGCTTGGCGGCGGGCTGCGCGCGGGCAGGGCAGGGCACGCTGCGGCGGGCGGCGCGCGGGCAGAGCAGGGCGCGCGGCGGCGCGCGGGCAGGGCAGGGCGCACGGCGGCGGGCGGCGCGCGGGCAGGGCGACGCGGCGGCGCGGCGCGCGGGCAGGGCAGGGCGCGCTGCGGCAGGCAGCGCGCGGGCAGCGCAGGGCGCGCGGGCGCGGCGGTGTGGCGGCGGACGGCGCGCGGGTAAGGCGGCGCGGCGGCGTGCGGGTAAGCAGGGCGCGCTGCAGCGGGCGGCACGCGGGCAAAGCAGAGCGCGCTGCGGCGGGCGGCGCGCGGGCAGGGCAGGGCATGCGCAGGCAGCGCGACGCAGGGCAGGGCAGGGCAGGGCGGCACGATCACGGCAGCGCGACGGGTAGGGGAAGCGCTACTCGGTGTCCTCTAAAAAACGGTCCTAGGCTAGGACCTGCTCTGAAACCATGTCAGAAGTAAGAACGAGAATGAATGAACTAGCAGCAAGATGGGTACAAGTAGGAAACCCTAATTGGGTTGAACCCCATATGGGCTACCCCACGATAGCCTACACAATAAGCAGCATATAAGTTTGACAAGAACAGGTCATCAGGTACATGAGACAACCCACCAACTCAGGATATGGACCACTGGACTCAAATGACTGGTCTGAAGTGGAGCCGTGAGCCCATGATCCACACCAAGAGGGGTGAGCTGTACCTTGGAGAACGGGAAGCGAAACCGCGTGAAGATCTGCTCGACCATATGCGACCGCGTCAGCGTAATGGTGTGAGCAGCCCTGTCCCTGGTGATATGCAGGCCAAGGTAGCGCTGCAGCTCAGTGCAAGTGTGTCTCCTTTGTAGTTCCTCCTTCACGGACGCCATTGCTGTGCGGTCGGGAGTGGCGAAGACCAGGTCGTTGACGTAAACCAGAACAAAGAACGGGGTCGAGGTACAGCGAACGAACAGCGACGGGTCGGCAGACGACGGAGAGAACCCAAGTGTTGTAAGGGACGTCCAAAGTGTGTCGTGCCACTTGCGGGGAGCCTGGCGCAGGCCGTAGACTGGTCAACTCAGCTGCCACTGGATCCTAGTAGGGAAAGAGTCAGTGAAGCCTGTCGGACGACTCAACCAGATATGCTCGTACAGGCTCCCCTGAAGGAACACGGTGGAGAATTCCAAGGAGTGGAACTCGTAGTCGCGCTGGGCTGAAATGTGCAGCAACACCTGAAGAGTGGTCATCTTCAGGGTGGGAGCGAAGGTCTGGAAGAAGTCTACCCCCTCTCGCTGACAGAAGCCTCTCGCCACATAGCACGCCTTGAATACCGGTGGTACTCCAGTCGGCCGCTTCACCTTGTAGAGCCACATGCCACTTACGACGTTCGCCCAAGGTGGTGGGACAGCGTCGATGTAGGTGCCTGTGGACCTATAAGATGCCATCTTTGCATCCTCAGCTACTATCCAGTACAAAGCTCAGGGTCCTGAGATCGCCTCGGCGTGAGTGCGAGGGATCGGGATGTCAAGGGCGTCTGGATCCCCCTCAGGGGCAAGCAGCATGGCGCAGAGATGAGGAACAGCGGCCGCAAGGAAACCAAGCTCGAACTACCTGTCCTCCAGGACCTCCGGGGGAGAGACGGGAACACCCCCGGTGGACGGAGAACGAGCAGTGCCGCTCACCAGGCGAGAGGCGTAGTCAAGGCGGTGGGACGAGGCAAAGCCAGCGACAGTGGTAACAAGAGCTGAGACAGACAGCGGGAGGGCTGTCGACAGGAGACGACAGCCGGGAGGCAATGAGGTAGTCGGAGAGTAAGGTGAAACGGGCCGTCGGCACGGTAACGAGACCGACGAGGCTCCAGAGACACAGCACGACTGAGGGGAGCACGTGGAGACCACAGGGACAAGGAAAGGGACTGGACTGGGGGAACAGGAGGAGACGGTAGGGGACCACGGACCAAGCGTGCAGGTGCTGGTTGGGTAGGTCTCTCAGTGCTCCGCCTCCTCTGGCGTCAGCTGCTGCGGCACCTGCCCCTGGTGCTCCTCCTGCTGCTCCGGCTGTGGCCCCTCCTCTACCCTCTCCTGCTGCGGCTGCAACTGCACCTGCTGCTGTGGCCGTGACTCCTCCTCTACTCTCTCCTGCTACGGCTGCAACAGTACCTGCTGCTGCGGCCGTGGCTCCTCCTCTACCCTCTCCTGCCGCGGTGGCAACTGCACCTGCTACTGCGGTCGTGACTCCTCCTCTACCCTCTCGTGCTGCGGTGGCAACTACACCTGCTGATGCAGTCGCGAATCCTCCTCTACCCTCTCCTGCTGTGGCAGCAACTGAACCAGCGGCTGCGGGTGTGGCTCCTCCGGTCCCCCCTCCTGATGCTGGTGGTGTGGCTCCTCCTCTTCTCTCGCTAACCACTCCTGCTCCTCCCTCTCCAACTGTAATAGACGCTGCCGGCGGGCCAGGAAACGTACAGTGCGCGGTGTAGGTGCCAAATTGCCAGCACCTCCGGCTCTAGAAACCCCAGAACCAGAACCTCCACCAACGACACCCTCAGTGCTTCCAGTACCTCCCGCAGGAACACCCCCAGGATCTGCAGCGACCAGCCGCAGAGACGAACGAGGAGGGAACTGCGGAACTGACGGGAAACCAGGGGGTGAGGCGGGGCGAGGCTGCTGCCTCGAGGCAGCCATGTCCTCCACAGGAGGGGCCTCCACACCCACACCCCCTGCACCCCCACAGCCGACAACACCAGCTCTAGTAGTCCCAGACCCTCACCCTCCGCAGCTGCACCTCCCCCACCCCCAGACACGACAGGGACAGGACGCTGCGAGGGAGACGAATGCGGAATGACGTGCGACAAGCCTGACGGGGCAGGACGCGAGGGGGGGGGGGGGCTACCGGGGCAACTGGGGGAGGGTTAGGGGTGAGGAACAGCGGGGGGGAAAAGGCCTTAGAACCTCGGTGGGGGCGACTCCTGTAGTAACAGACCGACTCGTCGAAAGTGACGTCCTGAGAGGCGAAGAACTGGTGGATGACCGGGTCGTAGAACGCCCAGACGGAGGCGTCCAGAGGGAAGCCAAGAAAGACGCAGGCATGAGTGCACGCATACAACTTGTTCACGCCAGGGGCGCGAACGTGAGCCAGAGAACCCCAGACGCGGTAGTCAGCTACTACACCTCGAGACCCTGTCCAAAGGAAGACCGGCATCACCCGTGGCCGTGCGTCACTGGGCCACATGTTCAGCTGGTGGGCGGCGTAGCGGATTGCTTAGGGCCACAGGAACTGGGGTGCACCGGCATGGCACATGGAGGTACGGGCAACCTCCATGACCAAGCCGATGCGTCGCTCAGCTACCCCGTTCTGTTGTGGCGAGTCTGGTAGCGTGTAAGAGTGGGTGATCCCCTGGCCCTGTCAGAACGCCTCCATACGAGTGGAAGCAAACCCACCACCACGGTGCGAGTGTAGACGGAGTCCACGAAGGCCCTGTACGCCACCTCTTGCTAGTAGCCACGGCTCGAGGACGGTAGGCACGTCGGCCTTCCGTCGCAAGGGAAAAACCGTGGTGACGTGGGCCAAGGATTGGGGAGGGGCCCCAGACGTCCAAGTGAAGGGTCTGTAAGGGAGCCGTGGTGGGGGGGAACAAGGAGGAGTGAGGGGCAGTGCGCTGCCGCCCCTCGACGCAAGGAGTGCAGGGAAGCGGGGCGAGCGACTCTGGGAGACTTGAGGCCAAACGGTGACGTACCATCCTACTAAGATGCGGGAAGGACGGGTGACCTAGACGGTGGTGCTAGAGGACCGACGGGTGGGTGAGTGACCGGTAGTTGCACGACACGGCAGCTACCTGACCTGACCTGACCTGAGTGGTGAGACCCTGTGTGTAGTGAGTACAGACCAGAGCCTGGCTCCCTGGGGAAAGTGGCAAGAGGCGTCCCAGTGGCACCGAGTGTGCAGGAGGCAACAGGCTCGTCCAGGGGGAAAGTGGTAACTACTCCGAGGTCGTGGAGGTGACTGACACCCACCAAGTTCCTGGATAACGAGGGGGTGTAGTATCCCGTGAGGACCCCAGAGGGAGCCGCTGGACACAGGAGGGTGGTGGTGTTGTGAGCAACCACAGGTCCCGCTGTGGAGTCAGCTAGGGTGACACAGACAGGAGTGCGTAGTGGTGTGAGGTCGGTGCAGTCGCGAAAGAAACAGCTGGACGCCCCAGAGTCGAGCGTGAACAACATAGACGCAGCCTCGGTGGTCGAACCTGTGCAAGTTACGCTAGCAGGGAAAGCACTAGCAACCTCTACAGCACCTAAGCTAGACAAACAAGAGTAATAACCAGAATGCTCAACACTAGAGTCATCAGTGCTCTCAGCTCTCTGGGTATCTGCCTTGCCTTGCCACCAGCATCCTGCACTTGCCCCCTCCTCGGTTGCCTAGCTCCTGCTGCGGGCCGATGGACTCTTTCTTCTTCTGTCTGCTGGATCTCTCCTTCCCGTGCCCTTGCTTTGTCCTCCTTTCCTCCTCCTCTTGGTCTAGCTCGGGCCACGTTGGTCTGGTGGTCTTTCCTCTCCTTCCCTGCCTCGCTTACTAGCACCACCACCCCTGACTCCTTCACTTCTTTGACTTTCCAACGTTCGTTGCTGAGGCCTATGTCCATCATGTCGTGCTTCGCTTGCTTCAGATAGACCTCCTCCCCCACTCCCAGTTGCGTCTCCTTCTTTGCTCCCATGCCCTCTCTCCTCTTTTTGTATCGCTGTGCATCTCTGAGCTGGGCCACATGCACCCTCTCTCCTCTTTTTGTATCGATATGCGTCTCTGAGCTGGGCCACAGGCAGGTTCTCCAGTGCTGCTGGTAGAAATTCTCTCAGGTACCTGGCCCGTGCCTCTGCCAGCCCCACCCAATTCTCTTCTGACGCCACTGTCACTGTTCCTGTCAACAGCTTCGGCGCATCTACTGGCAGTATGGGTTCTCTTCCCAGTAGGAGGTAGTAGGGAGACAAGTCCTTCAGTGCCGCCTGTTTGCTGAACCTGTATCCTGCTGCTACCCATGGCAGTCGTGAGTCCCAGTCGCGCTTGATTTTCTCTCCGTATGCCCTCAGTCCCCGCTTCATGGTCTGGACAAACCTCTCTATGAGCCCGTCACTCTTGGGGTGGTACCGTGATGTCCTCCTGTGTGTGATTCCTGATGCCTGTAGCAGCTTCTCGAACTCTCCCATGAACTCCGTCCCCTGATCTGTCAGGACTTCTCCACACGCGCCGAATCTGGTGAGGACTTGCTCTTCAAACGCCTTTGCTATCTTTGCCGAGTTCTTGCTGGGCTGAGCCTTCACTTCTACCCACTTGCTCCCATGCTCTATCATGATGAGTATATATCTCATTCCTCTGTGGCTCAGTGGCATCTCTCCTGCCAAGTCTAGAGACCACCTGAACCCCAATCCTCGTATGGGAAGTGACTGCAACTCTTCTCTTCCCCTTTCCAGCTCCGCCTTGTTCCTGCTGCACAGCTCGCACGACTCCACCCATTCTTTTATCTCTCTCCTCATTCCAGCCCACCACCATCCTGTCTCTACTAGCTGGCTGGTCCTCAGGCTTCCGTAGTGCCCCAGCCTTCTGTGCACCTTGGCTATTATCTCTTCCCTTTCTTCTTTCCTCGGCACCAGTTTCCACCCATCCTTCATGTTCTTCTGCAGCTGCTCTTGGTACCATCTGTAGTGCACTCCTCTTGCCCTTGCTCACTCACTGGCTGGCTCTGCTTCTGTTGTTTTCCCCTGAATCCAGCTCAGCACTTCTTCATCCTCCCACACGTCGTCTGGCCCTCGATCCTGCTTCTTTCTGGATCCTTCCCCATCTATCTCTCTGGCTAATGCAACCAGACACGCGGTTGGGCTGCTCGGTGGAGGGTTTCTGAACAGTCCGTCCACATGCTGCAGCGTTTTCCCAGGTCTGTGCCGGATGGTGAACTCGTACTCCTGCAACCGCATCGCCCACCTGGCGTTTCGGCCTGTAAGTGTCTGGTTCGTCATCAGCCATGTTAAGGGTTGGTGATCTGTCACCAGGGTGAAGGGCCTGCCCTGCAGGTATACACGGAAGTGGGTGACCCCCCACACCGCTGCTAGTCCTTCTCCCTCGTAGGAGCATTAGTTGGCCTCTGCGGGGCTACAGCTCCTGCTGGCGAAGGCTACTACCATCTCCTGCCCTTCCCTTTCTTGACATAGTATGGCTCCCATGCCGGCGCTGCTCCAGTCGGTGTAGAGCACAAAGGGGTCTTCCTTGCTGGGCAGGGTTAACACTGAGGCCGTCTTTACCGTGTTGAGCAGCGCCTCCAGTGCCCCCTGCTCCGCCTCTCCCCACTGCCAGGCCTGATCTTCTCGTAGCAGTCGATTCAGAGGTGCTGCCGTTCGGCTGAAGTTGGGCACGAACTTGCGGTAGTAGTTCAGGAAGCCTAGCACCGCCCTAAGCGTCGTCCTGTCCTTGGGTGCAGACACTCGGTTTAGCACTTCTACCTTGGCTTGTTGGATGCTCATCCTTCCCCCTTGCACCTCGAAGCCGAAGTACTTCACTGAACTGCCGCCGAACTCACACTTCTTCGGGTGGCAGGTCAGTCCTGCTTCTCCGATGGCCTCTAGTGTCGCTTGCACGTCTTTGACGTGCTGCTCTGGGCTCGGACTGAAGACTATGACGTCGTCTATGTAGCAGGCTGCTGCTGGCACGTTCCTCAGTACTGCATCCATCACCCGCTGAAATAGCGCCGAGGCATTCTTCATGCCAAACGGCATGCACCTCCATTCGTACAGTCCGTCAGGCCCATGGAAGGCCGTCTTCTTGCGGTCCTCCGCCTTGATGGGTATCTGGTTGAACCCTTGCCTGAGATCCAGTGTTGAGAACACTACTGCTCCTTGTAGCTTGTCAAAGATCTCTTCGGCGGACTGCATGAGGTACCTGTCTGCTACTGTCACTTTGTTTAAACCCCTGTAGTCCCTGCACATTCTCCTTGCAGACACTTCCCCGGTGAGGTCTTTCCTAGCCGCCACCACTGTCGCCGCCGCATAGTCACTCTCTCAGCGTTGTATCAGCCCTGCCTCCTGCAGCTCCGCACACTTTTCCATACATATATCTATATCTCCTGGGCTCCTCCGCCTCAACCTCTGGTAGATGGGCATCCCCAATATCAGCTTAATCTCCATGACATGTGTCTTGCACTCTCCCAGTTCTTGCAGAGTGTAGGCGAAGCTCTGCCTGTGTTGCTTTAGTACTTTCTGTAGTTCCTCAGCTGCTTCTGCCCCCATTCCTTCGCCTATGGGCCAGTATTCTTCTGGTGCCCTCTCCTTCTCCTTCTCCTTCACGGCTTCAGCTCTCGCCACCCCTTCTGCCTCCTGCTCCTGCTCCTCTGCCCCTTCACATTCTAGGGCCATGAATGCCCATCCTTCTCTGATCCTTGCTTCCTGCTGCTCTTCTATGGCTTGCAGCTGCTTCCTCCTTCTCTCCACTTCCAGGTATTCCTGATACTTCTCGCTTATCTCTATTTCCCTCTGAATCTCCTTCGTCTTGAGATGCATGCGGATTGTCTCGATCAGCCAGCTCATGACATTGAGATCCATGGCTCGCCCCATCGCTGCCCTCCTCTACTTTTCGGTCACCCTTGGATGCGCCGTTGCATCCCATCGGTGACCCATGGCTGCTTCTCTCTTCCGCGCGCTCGGCTCTTCCCACTTCTCACTCTTTACGGCATATACCATCCATGGCCCTGGGAGCTCTCCTTCCATGCAGAAACACCTGGCCCCTTCGTATGCTACCAGGGTGGGCAGCGCCTGCCTCGGCTTTCCCGGTTCGTTGCACTGGTACTGTGAGGGGTGATCCGGGACCTTCACTGGTGCCGGCAATCTGTTAGGCCCCAGAATGTCGCTCACCAACCTCGGCTCCGGCCTCTGCATCTGTGCAAGTGAGTGTCTCAGACAGGCTTCACATACCCCATTTTGCCTATATCTCCTGGGCCGATGCGCTCTGGATCCCAGCTGTGCTGCGTCTGCTGCCACTCCCCTTCCCACCGCTGCCTCTATCTCGGCAAAGGCTCGCTTCACTGGCTCTCTCTTGTCCTCGGCCAAGTCCACGTTTTCCAGGATGTAGAGCACCTCCCCTTGTTTCCTCTGTATCATCTCCAGCACCTTCTGCAGGTCCCTGAAGGATGCCCCCCATGGGTCATCCATCCCTCTCCCTTCTCCCGCTCGGCAATATCCCTGGCACTCCCATCCCGCCACCACTAAGTCCACTTGCCCCCACTTCTCTAGCTGCTCCTCGATGATGTCCCTAACATCATCCACCGTCGCCTCTTCTTCTGCAGGGATGGTCGTGCTCAGCATCTGCTGGGGGTAGTCCTCAAGCAGCTTCAGTGCGTGGTGTCTGGCCATTCTGCGCACCACAGGGTCCTTCTCCACGTGTACCCACTTCCTGATGAAGCAGCCCGCCTTCAGTGCTGCGGCTAGGCCTGTCCCTATGCCTCCGTACAGCTCCAGTACACACAGTGCGCTCTCCAGCGCCCATACTCGGCTTATCCTTTCCTTTAGTGAGGGCGGGTCCTCTCCTTTCACCCTCCGTTCTGTCCTGCCCTCGTACTCCTGCGCATACTTCTCCCAGCTCCAGTCGTCCAACTCTCCTGAGAGATCTTTCTTTTGCGCTTGGTAAGCTTCCCTCGGCTCCTGCCTCACAAACTTTACTGGCAGCGTGCCAACCGAGCTCTCCGGGTCCCAGTACTGCACTCGGTAGAGTAACTTTTCTTGCCAGGTGCATATGGTGGCCCCCACTCTGTAAAGCAGCTCCATGCCTACTAGGATGTCGTAGTCTTCTGACTCAGAGACTCCACAGTTGAGCCTGATGCAGCATTCCTTTCTGTTCCTGGCAGCACCACCTCGATGGGCCTTCGGGTGCGCGGCATCCATTTCGGCTCCCCCCCTTCGGCTGTCATAAGACATGGTGGGTCCCTGTGTCTATGATGGCTTGTCCCACTGGCAGGCCTCCCACCGTTAGGCTTCCCTTTTCAGCTATCAAGACGGAGGCTTGGCAGACGAGCCTCTCGTTTGGGTTTAGGGAGTAATAGGCGAGCCCTGCCATGCTGCTTCCTCCTGCCTGATCGCTTCTCCGGCTTCTCTCGGTAGTTGCGTCGCTCTCCTGCGTCATAGTGCTCCGGGGCCTCAGGTCAATTTCGTCTCTCCCACGAGGGTAGGCCATGCATGAGTATTCTCGGATATATTCCTCTTCCTCCTCTTCTACCCCTTCCACTTCTTCGTAGGCTAGCATGGCTCTCTCCATGGGCGCGGCTGCCGATCTTCCTTCCAGCTTCAGCTGCAATCGTCTTTATCTCCGCCTGCAGCCCCTCCTTTGTCTCTGGTCCCTCTTCTCTCTTCTTGCTGTAAAATTCTGCCTTCTTGTGTCCTTGCCTTCCGCAGTTCTCGCACGTGGGGGCCTTTGGGCAGTCTCTCTTCAGGTGCCCTGCTTCTCCGCACTCATGGCATCTTCTGCTACCACTGCGGTTGACGGCGGCTTGCTCTGGTTCCACTGCCGCCGCCCAGGTCGTCTTCAGCTTGTTCCGCGTTTCTCCGTCCTCCAAGTCTAGCAGGCGCTGCGCATGCTCCGTCCGCTTGGCCAATCCGTACACCTCCTTGAGTGTAATGTCGGCTCCAATTCCATATACGGTATTCCGCACCACCCCCTTCAGCTCCTCATCCAGACCGCGAACGAACTTGCGTACTAGCAGCCTCTCTTCCTTACACTCCAAGTCGCCCGCTAGCTCTTTCAGTCGGCAGTAATAGGCGAGCAGGGACTCGTCTCTCTTCCGGCGGAACTCTCTGAACTCCTCTACTCTTGCCTTGGTTTGTCCCAAGAACTCCTTTTTAAGCATTTCCAGGAACTTTGCCGTCGGATTTTCTATCTCCTTGCACTCCAGTTCTTCCAGTATTTCCTCTCGCACCATCCGATAATATGTCTCCGCCTCGCCGGCGAGCGTCACCACCATGCGTCTGAAGAACTCGCCGAGGTCCATCCCGTCTCTCTCCCAGCAGTATTTTATGGTCTCCAGCAGCATCATGTAGTTTTTTAGCGACGGCCCTACTCCTGGAATTCCGGTAAAGCGCTCTGCCACTTCGATTTTGGGTAATCCGGCCGTGGTCCAGCGATGCGCCTTGGGGGATTCTTGTCGCGGCAATTCTTCGGCCGGTATCGCGACTTTGCTTTCCGCAAGCTCGCATCGTTGCGGGGTTAGTTGTCCTCCGCTGTAGCTCCCTTGGATCCATTCTTCCTTCGCCTCTCCAGCCCGCCGCTCCATTCCAGGCATAGTTCTTGGTGATCTGGTGTCATACCGGGTTTCCCACCGTGCTCTTGCTTCGCTCGCCCATTGCGGGTTCATCGGGGTTCCTTCGGGATCCGAGCTGACGTGCCGATTCCCCTCCATCTCTTGGTCTGCTTCGCGCGCTCTCTGATGCGGGGTGCGGTATGACGGGGGAGTTCGCTGCTGGCTTAAGCGTTCGGCGGTTCCTACTTCGCCTGTAGTCGCCAAGCTAGGTTGCGCTCTCCAGCTTGGCGCCGCCTCAAGGTCTACTCTGCCGTAGCTTAATCTAGACTTGAGCCGGAATTTATCGGTCATTGCTCGTACGCGAACCTTGCTTGCGAGTTTGTTAAAAGTTCCTCCGCTCACTCAAGAGGAAGCTACTGCTCGGGGTTAGCTCGGCAGACTCTCCTGGCCTGCTTGGCTCAGATCATTACTTGCTAGGATTGGCTCCACTCGTGCTTGGTGCTAGGGGTTTTGCCAGCCTCAATTGTTGCTCAGTGTGAAAACAAACTCGCAAGCAAGGATCTCCTACTTGCCCTACTGCTTAAGTAATTCCTACTGTGGTTACCGTTGCCGAGCAACGGTGATTTTGCCCAGTTCAATTCCTTCTCCCGCTCGAACATTCCCCTTTCCCCCTTACCTCGCTACAGCATACTTTGTCTACTTCCTATTGTCCTGCTTTTATCTTAATTGTTTCTATTCTATGATTAAATGCATGACAGCACACATCACAGAGACAGATCGCAAAGCATGGTCTAAATCTACTGCAGACATCTCAAACAACTGCGGACCAACGGTGCGAGCCAGCGAGCGCCAGTCGGGGGGAGTGCGACCAAGGCCTAACTGTGCGTGGTAGCGGTCCGTAAGCTCCGCAAAGCACTGACCCGGAGGGTGGAGGCGGCCACAGGGGCCGTCTTGACGTGACCCAGTCTGAACCCAGTACTGGCAGGGAGTCAAGGCTGGACCACGCGACGACCAGCTTGACGGGCCACAGCTGCGGGCAGTGCTCCCTGGTCCAACCGACCTCAACTGCGGCTGCATGGGCCACTGTTGGACCTGCTGCTGCTGGCCCTAGAGCCGCTGCTGTCGTGGCTGCTGTTGAT
Source organism: Closterium sp. Naga37s-1 (assembly GCA_947471745.1). Taxonomy (NCBI): domain Eukaryota; kingdom Viridiplantae; phylum Streptophyta; class Zygnematophyceae; order Desmidiales; family Closteriaceae; genus Closterium; species Closterium sp. Naga37s-1. The sequence continues at coordinate 902,777 of CANJKZ010000190.1, read as the reverse complement.
GCTGTGGCTGATGCTGCTGCTGCTGCTGCTGTGGCTGTTGTTGCTGATGCTGCTGTGGCTGCTGCTGCTGTGGATGTGGCTGCTGCTGGAGCTCCACACTCCCAGAGCCAGGACCCCCACCTCCACTACCACCGGAACCGCCACCTCCTCCACTCCCTCTGTTGTGTGATGCAATCATACGCATTCACGTCTGTCTGCCTCCCATCATGTGTTCGTGCGTTGCATGCGTGGTCTGAGCGTATGCAAGAATTTGTGTTTTGTGCGGTTTGGTTTTTCTGAGTGTGTGTGGATGTTATTTGGCTTGAGCAGATATCTGAAGTGACTCCTCTGCTCAAGAGCTTTCCGACGAACCAAGTATCGCTTCAATCGGAGCACGAACAAGAAAGTTACGAACGTTGGAAGTTCGTATGCTTTTGATATTTGGTTGTGGTGACTATGGGAAGTTGTGGTGTTGACTCCATAAGGAGTACAGAATCTTGGGGGTTGGGAAATTCGTCAACATCACTGCAGATGCTGCCAAGTGGTTGGGAGGTGCCAAACCAGGTTGGCAAGTGTGGCCAAGTTGGGTGAGGTGGATGGCATGGGTTGGAAAGTGACAAAGGTCACAGTTTGTTGCCTATGGGGAAGGGAATTGTGTGGTATGGGGTTTCCTTGGTTGGGGACTCCCTTGGGGCCTTCCCTCTCGTCCTCCTCTTCCCCTCCTACCTGGTTTAGTGCTACTCCAATGTTCTTTTGTTGGACGTGTGAGTTAATTGTGATTGAGTTAAATTTCTGTGGCAGCATACCCCCTAGTGCGCCGAAAAGCATAACTCGAGATATACTTCATATGTTGATACGATTCAAACTGGGAAATGTAGCCACGGTCTAGGGCTACAACATATTCGAAATTCGTGGGATTCTAACGGTGCACCTTTCGTCGACAACGTTTCTTGTGAAGTCGACGTTTCTGTCCAGAATTCTAAGCCAACGATTTTGTGATAATTTCGGCTCCTAAGCTTCTAGACTCCGTCCTTAGTCTCTAACAAGTGGTATCAGAGCTGATTAAGGACTTTTTGGAGAGTCTACTGAAGTGTGAAGACCCTCCTAGACCCACCATGGCCTGTGGGCGTGCCTAAGTGGAGTTCTGGAGGTTGCATGTGACTTCCGCTAAGGAGAAACTCTGCCGAAATTTCGTTGGCGCCGACACTTGTGGAAATTGAGTGGGACTTCGGTGTGGACAGCAAGGGGGGAGCTGGAACCTGTGCTTGGGAGCAGAGGAAATGAGTCAAGGGACTGGAGATGCAGCTGAGAAGAGGAATGAGCCGCCACCATCCAAGATCGAGGCATTGGATGGCTCCAACTATGAGGAATGGAGCGGGCGGATGCGGAGTGCATTTAAGCGCTACAAGCTGCTGAAACTTGCAATGGGAGAAGAGAAGATGCCCGAGGAAGGAGATGCCCGCAATCGGTGGATTGAGCGGAGCGCAGTGCTGTACGACTTGATTCTACAGTCGGTCAACGACGACATGTTCCAGCACATCAAGGATTTGGTGGAGCTCGATGACTCGGGACCGAAGGCGTGGAAGCTGCTACGCGACGTGGTTCAACCCAACACGCTGCCCATGGTGATCGTATTGGAGAAGGAGCTGGCTGCCCTCTCCATGCGGCCGGGAGATGATGTGAAGCCGGCCCTTGACAAGATCAAGGACACCTATGCGAGGATGGCAGCGGCGGGCAGCAAGGTGTCGGAGATGCAGCAGTGCACCAAAATCATCTCGGTACTCGACAACTCGTGGGACAACCTTATCCCCACCCTCAACGCTCAGCAGGACAAGTGGACGCCTGAGTGGCTACGGCAGCAGATCCTGCAGGAGGACTTCCGCAGGCGCCACACGGGAGGTGGTGCTGCCAACAAAACTGCTGAGGGGTATGGAGCTGCAGGAGGCAGCAGGGGGAGAGGGGGAGGGAGAGGCCGAGGCCGTGGGAGAGGCTTTGGCAGAGGAAGAGGCCGAGGTGACTACAACGAGGGGCATGGGAGCTCTGGTGGCAGGGGGAGCACCCGAATGGAGGGTGTGTGCTGGTACTGCAAGAAGGCTGGACACCCTTGGTTCAAGTGTTTCAGCCGGCCTGAGGGATGGGCGCCCCCAGGCATGAAGCCGCCAAGTGGTGAACGTGCACGGGGTGGCGCTGTGCAAGGTTCAGGTGCACAAGGTGATGGTGCACAAGGTAAAGCCAACCCTGGGATGTTCCTCATGGTTGAGGATGTGAAAGGGAGTGAGGGTGATGTGGGCTCAGTTGGGAAGGTTGTGATGCACCCCTTCACTCACTGGGTGATAGATTCAGGTTGCACAAGTCACATGACCCCACGGGCAGATTTGCTTGACGAGGTAAAGCCCCCTGGGAAGATCAAGTTTGTGGCTGCCGCTTCAGGTGCTTTGCTCCCTGTGATTGGTGTTGGGAATGCTAAGGTAATGGGAGCCAATGGGGGCCTTGTGGGGCTGGGGAACGTACTGCTGGTTGAAGGTTTGTCCGCTAACCTCCTCTCTGTGCGCCGGCTGCAGAAAAGCAAGGCCAAAGTGACCTTCGGCCCAACCAGCTGCCGTGCAAAGCTTGGGAAATTGCTGCTGTGGGATTTGGAGGAGAAGAGCAGCTGCATCAAGGACCTATGGCAGCTGCCCATCATCCCTTGGAATGGGAAACCACCAGCAACGGCAGCGGCAGCAGCAACGGCTAAAACAACTGCGGGAGGAGAGGAGACTGCACCAACCGATGGGGCCCTAGATGCAGTCAAGAAGGTGCAGCAGTCACAGCAGCCACATGGTGAGGTGCTTGCTGGTGTGGATGCAACCGCTGCATGGGCAAAGGCTTCATCTGGGAATGGTGATGCCGATTGGGAGACGTGGCACGAGAGGTTGTGTCACATCAACATTCCTATGCTGCAGAAGTTAGTGAAGGATGGGAGCTTGAAGGGGTTGGAGGTGAAGGGGGCAGCAAAGGAGATTGGGAGCTGCCCTACATGCCTTGAGACCAAGTTCACAAAGTTTCCGTTCAGCAGCGGCACGGGACCAGCTAAGGCCCCGCTCGCACTTGTGCACATGGATGTGGTGGGCCCTACGAGGGCCCCTTCTCTCTCGGGCAGCCGCTACTTCTTAACCATTGTGGACGACCACACGCGTGCCGTGTGGTAGCGGCTGTTCTTAAGGAGTGGATGCCGAGAGCTCAAAGGGAGAGCGGACACAAGGTGAAGGTGATCCGCACCGACAATGGGGGAGAGTTCACTGGTGCTGATTTTGAGTCGGTGCTGAAGAAGAAGGGGATCCAGCATCAGCTCACAGTGCCCTACAACCCTCAGCAGAACGGCGTGGCTGAGCGGTTCAACCGGACCCTGCAAGAAGGTGCTCGCACTCTCCTTGGGCGTGCAGGGCTGCCGGATCCGTTTTGGGTGACTGCACTGCGGCAGGTCGCTGTTGTGAAGAACCGGGTGCTGGCGACAGTGGGGGACAAGCAATGGGTCCCCTACACCAAGTGGTATTGGAGTGCACCAGCTGTGAACATGCTGAGAGCCTTTGGGTGCATGGTGGTGTTTCATGTGCCTAAGGAGAAGAGGGGAAAACTGGAAGCTTCTGGGAGATGGGGTGTGCACTTGGGGCTTGCTAAGGATCACAAGGGCTGGCTGATTTGGGACTTGACCAGCCAGCAGCTGACTGTGTCAAGGGATGTGAAGTTCCTTGAGTCCTTGTACTACAAAGAGTGGAAGCAGCAACAGCAGAAGCTTCCTACAACACCACTGATCATTGAGGCCGATGAGGTGCAGCGGCCTTCGAGGCAAGTGCAGGTCACTGTCTCAGAGGAGGAGATTTCTGGGGTGACTGAGGATGGGGGAGAACCTGAGGTGGAGGAGCAGCAGCAGCAGCAGCAGCAGCCGCAGCAGCAGCAGCAAGATGCTCCACAAGGTGCCGCACGTCCGGCTGACCGTCCAAGGAGGGATGTGCGCCCTCCTAACCGGCTGACTTATCCGAGCTTTGGGAAGCCAAGTGTGGTAAGGGCTGGGAGTGTGGCTGAGCAGTGTGATGAGGAAGAGATAGCGCACTGCTACTTGGCAGCCGTCCCTGAGCCCAAGACACTTACCGAGGCCTTGAGTGGGCCCGATGCTGAGATGTGGAAGCAGAGCGTGAAGGAGGAGTATGACTCTTTGCTGGAGAACGAGACGTGGGAGCTGTGTGAGCTGCCTCTAGGGAAGAAGGCCATTTCTTCCAAGCTGATTTTCAGGCACAAGTACGGACCTGATGGGGAGCTGACCCGCTACAAGTCAAGGCTTGTGGCTAAGGGGTTCCAGCAGACAAAGGGGAAGGATTTTGATGATATCTTTGCTCCTGTGGGGAAAGGCACTACACTGAGGACGATGTTGGCAATGACTGCAAACCGTGGCTGGAAGATCAAGCAGATGGACATAATCACTGCCTTCCTCAATGGAATCATTCTGGAGGAGCTGTACATGCTGCAGCCTGAGGGGTTGGATGATGGGAGCGGCAGGGTGTGCAGGCTGAAGAAGGCCATCTATGGCCTGAAGCAGGCTCCTCGCGCATGGTACCACAAGCTGGAGGAGACACTGCTGGCCGGGGGGTTCAAGAAGAGCGAGTGTGATCACAGCCTGTTCCTGCTGCAAGAGAAGGAGCAGTTCCTCATGCTCCTGGTGTACGTGGACGACATCCTGCTCTTCTCTGAGTCGTCTGTGATGATTGAACGTGTGGAGGAGATGCTGGAAATGCAGTTCAAGTGCTCCAAGATGGGAGATGTGAAGTACTACCTTGGGATGCATGTGGAGAGGGACCTTGACAAGGGAGTGTTGAGGTTGCACCAGAGGAAGTATTGTGAGGGGCTGGCTGAGAAGTATGGGCTGCAAGATGCAGGAAAGCCAGCCACCCCACTGCCTTCGGGGTTCACTGTGGAGCCCTGTGCTGATGAGGAGGTGGTGGGGGAGAGTGACAGGAAGTTGTTTCACTCCATGGTGGGGGCACTCAACTATGCGGCTAACCACACGCGGCCTGACATTGCCTTTGCTACATCCAGGCTTGCGAGTGTGGTTTCATGCCCAAGTCATGAGCAGCTGGAAGCGGCCAAGAGGTTGGTCCGCTATGTGAGCGCTACAGCATCAGTGGGCTTGGAGTACAGTGCTGTGCGACAGAGGCTGCAGAGGGGTGCAGCTGATTTGAGCAAGGGGGAGATGCGCTTGACTTGCTACACCGACGCTAGCTTCAACTCAGTGAAGACGGATGGCACCAGCATTGGAGGCTATGTGTGCCTCTTTGGAGGTGGTGCAGTGAGCTGGCGCAGCAAGAAGCATAACGAGGTGGGGCTGTCCTCGTGTGAGACAGAGTACATGGCCCTGCATCATGGGGCCAAAGGAGGTGGTGTGGCTGAGGCGTTTGTTGGAGGAAATCGGAGTGTGTCAGAGGGAGCCGACTGTGATTTTCTGTGACAATGAGTCGGCGGTGAAGCTTGCGAAGAATGCCTGTCTTCATGGCTTGACAAAGCACATCAGGCCAAAGTGGCATTGGACAAGGAGGCTCCTGGACAAGGAGGTGCGGCTGGAGATTTTGAAGACCCATCAGCAGGCGGCTGACATTCTCACCAAGCGCCTGGCTGAATCTGAGCATTGGAAAGGCATGAAGCTTGTTGGGATGAGTGTGCATTGAGGGTGCATGCTTGAGCTATGACATGTGGGATGATGGTTGGCAGCCAGAGGGGGAGTTTGTTGTGTGATGCAATCATACGCATTCACGTCTGTCTGCCTCCCATCATGTGTTCGTGCGTTGCATGCGTGGTCTGAGCGTATGCAAGAATTTGTGTTTTGTGCGGTTTGGTTTTTCTGAGTGTGTGTGGATGTTATTTGGCTTGAGCAGATATCTGAAGTGACTCCTCTGCTCAAGAGCTTTCCGACGAACCAAGTATCGCTTCAATCGGAGCACGAACAAGAAAGTTACGAACGTTGGAAGTTCGTATGCTTTTGATATTTGGTTGTGGTGACTATGGGAAGTTGTGGTGTTGACTCCATAAGGAGTACAGAATCTTGGGGGTTGGGAAATTCGTCAACATCACTGCAGATGCTGCCAAGTGGTTGGGAGGTGCCAAACCAGGTTGGCAAGTGTGGCCAAGTTGGGTGAGGTGGATGGCATGGGTTGGAAAGTGACAAAGGTCACAGTTTGTTGCCTATGGGGAAGGGAATTGTGTGGTATGGGGTTTCCTTGGTTGGGGACTCCCTTGGGGCCTTCCCTCTCGTCCTCCTCTTCCCCTCCTACCTGGTTTAGTGCTACTCCAATGTTCTTTTGTTGGACGTGTGAGTTAATTGTGATTGAGTTAAATTTCTGTGGCAGCATACCCCCTAGTGCGCCGAAAAGCATAACTCGAGATATACTTCATATGTTGATACGATTCAAACTGGGAAATGTAGCCACGGTCTAGGGCTACAACATATTCGAAATTCGTGGGATTCTAACGGTGCACCTTTCGTCGACAACGTTTCTTGTGAAGTCGACGTTTCTGTCCAGAATTCTAAGCCAACGATTTTGTGATAATTTCGGCTCCTAAGCTTCTAGACTCCGTCCTTAGTCTCTAACACCCTCCACCTCCTCTACCACCACCCCCACCGCCACTCCCAGCACCACTACCGCCTCCTCCTTTCTTGCCGCCCTTCTTGCCCCCCTTGTTGCCAGAGGCAACGGCTGCCACCTTTGTTGCAGTAGCAACAGAGGCTGAGGCCACAGAGAAGGCAAGGAAGGACGGGGCACACCCCTCAAAGATAGGGGGGAGGACAGCACTAGCAGTGGCAGCAAGGGACCGAGCAGGACCCTCTACTGCAAGGAGGTTCTCCTCAAAGAGCTCAATGGTGAGGGTCGGTGGGTCAACAGTGAGAAAGTGATTACGAGCGGTTTTGAAACGGTCAGGGAGATGGGAGGCTAGGAGGTACAAGGTCATGTACATGGGGGGGAGGGGGAGGGGGGGGGTGTTCTTGGCGAGTAAGGCAAGGTCAACGCAGCACAGAACTGAGCATCAAGCAAATGCAAGTGCAGGATCAGATCAGCCACCCTAGCGAACAACGGGAGATCAGGAAAGAGAAAGGGGAGGATGTGGCGTCCTAGAGTCACAGTGGCCGGGGTGGAATAGCGAGCGATCACAGATTTCATCAGTGCATGGGCCGTCTCCTCCTGCGCAAAGTGTTCCTTCTCGGTCGGCGACAACAGGTCAGTGATAGCAAAGATAGTTGCATTGTCACGCGCAGCCCAACGCCTAAGCTCAGTGCGACGCCAGTCATACGCAGCTTGCTCATCTGCTGACGCATCGTCACCAAGCGGAGCGGGAGTGGAGGGGGCTTTCAACTCACCAGCGGCATGCTCGGATATCATTCTCGAGTCGGCTGCCAAGGTAGAGCTTGAGCTTCCGCAGCCATGCTGGAAAACCGACAGGGCGTCCCTCAGGGTCGAACTGCAGAACACGAGCAGTCGCCATAGCAGGCGCCTAGGGCTAGAGAGGCCCTCTTTGCGGTCGGGTGAGGTTAGGGACGTACGAGGGCGGCTAAGAGCAGCCTGGTTCGGTTGAGAGCGGTTTTGGAGAGGTTACGAGAGGTCTAGAGCGGTGGGCAGCGATCTGGTGCGGTTGAGTGCGGTGAAGGGTGGTTGGGACAGGTTGAGTGTGGTGGGGAGCGGTTTCTCGCAGTTGGGAGTGGTCTAGTGCGGTGAAGGGCGGTTTCTCGCGGCTGGGAGTGATCTAGTGCGGGTGAGAGGCGGATCTGGTGCGGTTGAATGCGGTTCAGCGGTTTTGGAGCGGTTGAGTGAGGTTGAAAGGGTTGGAGAGCGGTTGTGGCGGCTGTTAGGGTTAACTGCCGCTGACTGAGCTAGAGAGAGGTGGGATAGGGCGGTAGTGAGCCGCGGCAGACAGGGTACGGGCAGGAAAGTGGCGGGGTATGGGCGGAAATGAAGGGGAACGCGTGGGGGCCACGGGGCCAGCTAGCGCGGGCCACGGGGCCGTCGATAACGGGCCGCATGGCTCGCTACCGACAGGCCGCGGGGCCTGCTAACAAAAGGGGCCGCGTGGCTCGTGTCCTACAATTGTTCGACGAGCGACAGGTGGGGCGCACGCGGGAAACGGACGGGCGACGGGAGGGGAAAATACGACGGGCGACGGGAAAGCTACGGACGACGGAGTGGCTACTGACGACGGGCGAGCTACAGGCGACGAGCTACGAGGCGCTCGTTAGGACGGGGCGTGCGCTAGTACGGGGCGCGCGCTAGCGATTTTGGTGGGCCCTTAACTATCGAGAGTGAAAACGCTACGGGAAACCCTAGCTAGGGTATACCTAGCTCTACACCATGCTGAGAAATAAGATTGACTAGAATGTGAAAGTACAAGGGAATATAAACCTAACCTAGGGCAAAAGAGGAACACCTAGACTACAACTAAATAAATTAGATAAAATATAGTTTGACACCCATGGCATCAACTAACTCTACCGCAGACATATCCCATAAAGAAAGACCACAAGAGCAAGCAAGTGGGGCCCATTCCGGAGCGGGGTCGTAGCCGTACTGGGCACGGACTCGGTCAGTGAGCTGCGCAAAGCACTGACCCGGAACGTGAAAATTGCCACAACGCAGACCTTGACGAGCGCTCGTCTGAACAACGTACGGGTAGGGAGGAGAGGTGACACCACACGGCGCCCAGCTGGGTAGACCACCGCCACGACCAGCGCTCCCTGGTCCACCAGGACCCCACTGCTGAGGCTGCTGCTGCACCTGCCGCTGAACCTACTGTTGCGCCTGTCCCTTCTGCTGCTGCTCTCCCTGCTGCGGCTACTGCTGCTGGGACTGCTGCTGCTGCTGTACCGTGTACCAAGCAGCCGCCCCATCACCCCCTTCCGTCGGGCCTGCAGGCCCAAGACCACCTCCAGTGCCGCCTCCACCAGACGGACTAGTGCCACCAGCACTGCCGCCACCCTATCCACTACCACTAGCGCCACCACCCTTCCCCCCTTTCTTACCTCCCTTGCCGCTGGGCCGCCCACCCATGGTGGACACGGCCGCAATCTCGTTAGAAGCAGGAGACGCAGTCGAGGAAAGAGAAGCAGTGAAGGTGCGGAGCTGTGGGACAGTACACCCCGGTAAGAGCGAGGGAACTACGGCGCCAGAACCGGAGGCAACGGAGCGGATGTTTCTCTCGACGTCCTTGAGAGCTGTCTCAAGGACGTCCATAGTGAGCGCACTAGGGTGCTTCCGAAGAAGCGCATCGCGTACAGGTGCAAGGCGGTCAGGGAGGCTAGTGACGATGAAGTGAATAGAGATCGCCATAGGCGGGGGGAGCACGGCAAGCTCAGCCTCGGTACAAGCAGCATGGTAGCTGACGTCTAGCGAGCACATGTGAGTGATAAGGTCAGCAGTGCGGTCAAACGCTCCTAGGCGGGGAAAGAGAAATGGCAGAAAGAGGCGACCAAGAGAGGCGGAGGAGGGAGTCAAATAACGGGTCTTAATCGCAGCGAACAAGTCCTTGGCCGATCGAACCTGGGTGAAGTTAGCTGCCTCAGACTCAGGGAGAAGATTGCCGAGTGCAATGCAATCCGCCGCATCACGAGACTACCATACCGAAAGTGCTGTACGAGCCTTATCGAATCGCTCCTGGTCGGCCTCAGTAGGCTCAGAACCCAGGGCAACAGGAAGCGGAGGCTCAGGCAGATCACCAGAGGCGTGCGCCCAGAGTGTATCATTGTCCTGGCGCTGACTCTGAAGGAACTTCTTGGCACGGAGGAGCCAGGAGTGGAAGTCTATAGCTCTACCCTCCGCATCAAAACACAGGACACGAGTGGACGCCATAACGAGAGAGCTACAGGTCTAGGAGCGAAAGGCTAGAAACGGCCGGAGCTAGAAAGGAACAAAGGGCGTACAGCGCAAAATACACCGGTCGAGGAATGGCAGGAGCTAGGAGCGACCTAAGCCAGAGTGGCTAGGCTAGAAGGAGCCAAAACGAGTAACAAAGCGAGGCCTGAGGGCTAACTAGAAGCCGGCAAGGCAAGGAACGAACAAGGCCAAACTGTCTAGGCTAAAAACACCACTCAGAACACGGGGTGGAACCTATTTGCTTCTCACCCTCTTGGCGGAAGACCTCACCTTTGCCAAGGTTTTATCTGCGCTCCTCTCCGCCGAAAAAGACACCACGGCTCAAGCCAATGCCTGCGTACTCTGTGCTCCCATGCCCCAAGCAAGTGTCACCTCAGCACCTTCCAGCACAACTGCTTCCCTCCATGCACCTACGTCGTCAAGTAAGGAAACCGCAAGGGACAAGTGTGTGGTGGCACTAACCATCCCCTCATTATTTGCTTCAAGAAGAAGGACGACAAATGGTATGCCGTTAATGGAGTCGACTCGAAGCCACCAAAATGGATGCGCCTTCGTAAGGTCAACCAAGTTGAGGCACAGGAACCTGCCCAGGCTAGTGCTAGTGGTAGCTGACTCACGCTTCACCACTCATACTAAGGGCTCCTCCACGGTGCCATGCCCTGCCTTCCCATCCGGCACAGTCATTGGCATGTGTATGCCTTCACTACGCCACAATCTAGTGGCCCAACAAGAACTTCAGAGGGCGGGGTCACCACCATCTTTCCAGCGCACGCTTCACATTGTGACCCCATCGGCCCACTCACCAACAAGCTTCTAGCTTGTTTCACCCTCAACAATAGCAAACTCTATACGGTGCGGTCATTGGCCCACATGTATCCACCACCCAAGCATAAGCTGTTGTCACGCCGTGCTCATGCTGCAGTCAAGCCAACCCTACCATCCTCTATCACCATCGGCTCGGAAACCCAAACTTTCGCACGCTCGCTGACATGGCCTCCAAGAAGCTTCTTCTCAGCCAACCAGCATCACTTCCCTCACCACCTGAATCTCCCGCTCCCACGTGCCTTAACTGCACCAAGAGCAAGCTGTGCCAACAGCCTCACCCCGCCTCACCCTCAGTTTCAGCAGCCCCCTTGGATCTAGTGCACATGGGCGTCTGGGGTCCTGCTCCAGTTGCCGCACGAGGTGGTCATCGTTACTTCCTCTCACTAGTTGATGACCATTCTCGCTACGTCTCTATGCACCTCCTCCACACCAAGGCTGAGGCTCCAAAGGTCATCATGGCATGGGTTGGACAGGCGCGGCTCACCTTTGGCACTCTGGACAAGTGCCTCCGTTCGGATGGTGGTGGTGAATTTCGCAACAACAAACTTGATGCGTTATGTTCCTCTCTCGGCATCCAGCAAAGCTTCACGCTTCCTGACACCCCGCAGTGGAACAGCATAGCAAAGAGCCGTAATCAAACATTCGCGCAGATTGCTCGCAGTCTCCACAGCCACTCCCACGCATCACACTCACTTTGGGGGTACGCCCTCTACCATGCCACCTTCCTCTACAATCTTTACCCCCACTCGCATCTTCCCGAGACCACTCCCACCACACTCTGTCTCAAGAACACCCACTATTCGCCCTTTTCGCGTCTGGGGGTGCACCACCTATATCCTCCTCAACTCTCAGGCTCGATGGCTGCAAGGCGGCAAGCTGGGCCCCAAGACCCAGACGTGCATCTATCTTGGGCATAATTCCGACTCCCCTGGCTACATCTTCCTCAACTCCACCACTCACCAGCTAGTCCGCAGCCGTGACGTCGTCTTTGATGAAACTCGCCCCTTCTACTCCACGTCAGGGGGGGATTCTCCCTGCTCCCCACCCTCTCTTGTGTGGGCTGACTTTGATGTGTCTCCTGCACTTCCACCTGCACCAGCACCCTCACCTCCTGCTACTCCTGCCTTGGCTCCATCCCCCTCCGAGGTCTCTCATCCGACCTCTCCGGTGTCCTCGGCAGCTACACCTCCATCCTTCCTTTTCCACTCCGCCTTTCGCACTCCCACTACCCAATGCACCGATCACGTACAAGCGGCATCCTATTCCCCCAGCACCGCCTCCTCCAGCCTCCTCCCCGGTGTTTCATGGCCCTCGATCTCGTGGTCCTGCTCTTCCACTCTCACTTTCACTTTGGTGTGCACCGATCACCCCGACTCCTCCTTCCGGGGGTGATGTTTTTCTACCATTCTGGAAGACATGCATGAGGAGCTGTGCGATCTTCACCCGTCATTCCTCAACTCTTGCAGATCTTTCCCAACATCACTCACTCACCCTTGCTCAACTTCTCCGATAACCTTCTGGGAGACCGTCTTCATGGATCACCCTAAAGGATTTTTGGGAGAGTTTCCTCCCAACACAGTATGGAAGCTCAATTGCCCTGTCTAGGTCTCAAGCAAGCTCCATGTGAGTGGCACAACAGATTGAAGGACCTCCTCCTCTCATTGGACTTTCACCCGTTGTCCTCCGACGCAAGTCTCTTCATTCGCCATCAATCCGAGCCGTTCTATATCCTTGTCTATGTTGACGACATCATTCTCATCTCCAAGGACTTAGCCCAGACGACTTGAGCAAGGCCCTCCTGATGAAGGACCTTGGTGACCTCAAGAATTACATAGGGATGGAGATCGTTCGTGATCGTTAGGCTCGCACCCTCATGCTCTTACAGTAGTTCTACATCGACAATGTTCTCATGCAGTTTGAGATGAGCTCGTGCACTGCATTGCCACCCACTGCCGCTCCAGCCACACCCACACATAAGGATTGCTCCGAGACTTACCCGGAGCTAGTTGGGCCCTTATGTATGCCATGATGTGCACCCGACTTGACATGGCATATTATGTCAGTGTCCTCTCTTGCTATGTGGCACCTGGACGTTTTACCGAGCTCCACTGGTTAGTAGCGAAGCGGGTTTTGTGCTATCAGCAGGGCACCAAGTCTTATGTTCTCACTCTTGGTGGTCTTTCTCCTCATTGACTAGAGGGCTACAGTGGCTCCTCTTGGGCAGATAACCAGACAGACCGACACTCCTCTTAGGGCTACTGCTTCACCCTTGGTATTGGAGTTGTTAGTTGGCGCTCCACCAGGTCCTCTGTGGTCTCCCTCTCATCATGTGAGGCGGAACTGTATGTCGGGACTATGGCTGCCCAGTAGGCTCGTTGGCTCTCCTTCCTCCTCCAGGAGCTTGTCTACCCTCAGTCCACACCCACCCTATGGTGTGACTACCAGAGTACCATCCACCTCTCCCAGGATCCTGTGTTCCACACTCGCACCAAGCACATCGAACTTCACCACTTCTTCATTCGTGACCTTGTTCAGTGTGATGAGCTGAAGGTGCAGTACATCGCTTCAGACCGCAACTTGACTGATCTGTTCACCAAACCCCTTGGGAAGATTCCTCACCATCGTCTTCTTGGTGCCATGGGGCTTTGTGCCCCATCTTCTTTGCCTTGGGTTCGATTGGCGTCTATGGGTGGGTGTTAGATTTAACCCTTGATCTCAACTTTTGTACTTGCACTTTCTATATCCTAGCTTCGTGTAGTTTGTACTTTGTGTTGGGTGGGTGTACACCCACAACCCAACCAAACCCAAATGTGATCAACTGAAATTTCCAACCCACCAATTGGCCCCCTGCTCATCGGCCCCTGCCTCGTCGCCCCGTCTGGCACCCCTGCTCTTCCCCACCCATCCCGGCCTTGCGCGTTTACAGCGGCGGTCGCTGTGGGGGGAGGAAGAGGGGAAGGGGGTGATGGCGGGACGTCTGCAGTGACCGCAAGCGCCAGAGCCAACAGCAGTCATCAGCGCCAGAGCCAGCAGCTAGCTGCGAACGCCAGCGCCAGCACCAACCGCGAGCGCGACAGCGCCATCATTTGCGCCCCCGCCAACTCCAGCCCACTCTTCGCCCCCTTCTCTGCCGCGCTCTGCCACGGAGGACGTTTAGGGGGGGGGGGAGGGGTGGTGGGAGTGGCGGCCGAGGCTGAAGGATTACTCAAGCCTCCTTGATCCCCCCCCCTCCCTTTCCTCCTTGCCGTTGCAGCTGCACCTGGTGTGCCGACCGCGGACAGCAGCGACATCAGCGCCAGCCGCGTCGGCTAGCGCCAGCCGCTGTGGGGGGGAGGTTGAGGGGGTAACGGGAGTGAGCCTGCAGGTGCTGCCCAAACCACCGCCATGCCATGCCTGCCGCTGTGGAGGGGTGGTTGAGGGGGTGGCGGGAGTGAGCCTGCAGCACCAGTCGCCACCCACCTCCCCCTCTCTTCTCTCTCATCCTCCTCACTTGCTCTCTCCTCTATAGTTGCACACTCCTCCTCTCTCTCTTCCACCTCATCGTCGGAACTCCTCCCCCTCCTCCTCACTAGTACTCATTGACTAGCCTTGTGGTCCTTTGTCTCAGAGGATGGGCTAGTAGTACCGCTCTGAGTTGTACCTCATACTCTTTGTTGTTCTTGCTAACTGACCCTGTGGCCTCTTGCCTCAGAGGCTGGATTACTAATGCTGCCTTGAGTTGTTGCTCTTCTTCTTGGCACTGCCCCTTACCTAGCCTAGGGGCTATGTCAAAGTACACATACATATATTTGCATGTGTTCTTGTAGGTTAGATTGGGTTGTGCTATAGTGGGTATGGGTTGCTACGTATCCCAACTGTATGCCCCGATTCTAGTCATTCGTTCACTTCTTGACAAAAATTATGGCAACTATTTTTTCCATGGCAGTCAATCAACACATTTCCGTTACTGCTCACTCTCGCTCAACAAACTGAATTCACGTCTTGTCAACATGTATCTTTACTAACAAGCCGTTGACATGGAATCATTCCCAGTCAACGTGCGTGATATTTTGAACAGCGTACCCCTAAGTCGACTCAGTTGGGTTCGCAAAGGCAAGAGCTGCATTTTGGGTTTTTTTTTTTTCTTTACTTTTTTAATTCTTCATTTGCCTTTTTATTGTCCCTGAGGGAGATTGTGCTATGCAAAACATTTGCGAGAAACCCGTTTCAGCACCATAACTTTCAAGATCAGTTCTTTCTACTTGTTGTTAGAAAATATACTTTATATGTTTTCATATAACTGCCTGCTAGTGTAGCTATTGTGAAGTGTTACAACTGTTGCATACCTTTGCCTATGCCTATTTGTACTTCCACTTCTCTTAGTGAAGCTCTCTTCCGTTCACCCTCGTGACCATCTATGCTCCTAGGCTAGGGTTTCTCCTAAGCATATGTAGTTCCTACTTTAACATGGTATCGGAGCAGTAAAAGATCCTAAGGACCTACCCTTTTTTTTTAAGGCGTGGCTGCTGCTGCACCTGCGCTTCCTTTAACGAGTGACCGTCGCGACCTGTTGCGCGACGGTCGTAATGACCAGCGCGAAAGCCATGGCGCGCTTCGCGCTGGCTCCGTTTCGTCCCGCTCGTCACAACTCGTTTCGTGGCGTTTGTCGCGTCCCTTGGCGCGACCTTCGTCACGCCCTTGGCGTGTCCCGCCCGTCGCCCCCCTCTTCTTGCACCCTGCCACGCCTCACCGGCGGTTGCTGCTGTGGGGGTTAGGTGGCGGGGACGGGGGGCAGAAGGTGAGGGGGTGGCGTGACCAAGCCGGCAGCACCAGCGCCCCGCCCATCTTCTCTTCTCTCTCTCCTGGCCACGCCTGCTGCCGTGGGGGGGAGGGTGTCGGGGTGGCGGGGACCAGGCAGCCGCCCCTCTCCTTATTTCTCCTTATATCGCTTCTCTGCGCGTCGCGTCATTTCAACTCCTCCACACCGAGCATCCACTGCAGGGGTTGAACCGCAGGCGGGCACCTGCCGTGGGTGCCAACCACGGTAGTCCCAGCTGCGGCTCGGTGACTGCTGCTCGTCAGCTTGTGAGGGGTTTTACTCGTGCACCCCTTCAAGGAGTGTTCTGCACATTGGCTTCCACTGCAGGCAGTTTGGGGGTGTGTTAGAAAATATATTTTATATGTTTTCATATAACTGCCTGCTAGTGTAGCTATTGTGTAGTGTTACAACTGTTACATGCCTTTGCCTATGCCTAATTGTACTTCCACTTCTCTTAGTGAAGCTCTCTTCCGTTCACCTTCATGACTATATATGCTCATATATTAGGGTTTCTCCTAAGCCTAGGTAGTTCCTTTTTTAACAGTTGTATACAAAATCAGAGCGACAATCCAACGATGAATCGACACAATCTAATGATCAATCGGCAAATCATGCTGAATTTCAACGCGAAAAAAAAATGATGCTGTACCATCTCGATAACCGATCTGCACTGCACAGCATTTGCGACTAGCGGTCGTTCGTCAATTTCTACTGTCATAAAATCTGATGAAACATTCGACGATGAGGCGAAATCAGGGTGGTAATGTCGTTATCAAAATGTGTTGTGTCTATGGCCGATATGTTTGATATATTTTGCAATTTGGTTAAGGTGCAAGCTAACAGATATGCGGAAGAACTGAAGAGGAACAGAGCTACAGCGCCAAGCGAAGAGGCATAACACGGATATAAACGAGATGCCTGTTAGAGTCGGAACATTCATACTCGACCCACTGGATGGAGAGGTAGCCCCGACAAAGGTTTCACGCTGAGATGAGATGTTTCAGGCTATACGACGGTCAAATTAGTTTTTAAATCGGTATCTAGATTGGTATTGAGCAATTAGGAAATGTAAATGACCCGTCATAAACCCTTCGTGCGGTGGAACCGACGCAGCGCACCATCACGTTGTCCCAACGGTCTTTTCGACTGCTTTCACTCAGATTTATCACCGCATTTCTAGGCGTTTCAGAAGTAGGATTCTTAGGTCAATCGTTGTGCGACGCAGCTCTGACCAGAATGCATTACCACGCCCGAGCCGCTCTGGCTCCTCACACTGTCGCGTTGACACGACAGTGCGGCTCCACAGGGAACTCCCGACTGCTTCCTTTAGCTCAGCCCAGATGATCAACCCGGCCCACTTTTGCCGCCGCGTTTGGCGCCGCTAGTATCGTCGCCGTCAATCGCGCCAGCTCGGAGGAGACACGTGGCAGCTCGAGCAGCATTGGACGACGTATTCTAGGCCGTAGGAGTGGGTGAGTCGTCGAACACGTGTTGTGTGGCGTGCTGGCTGGAATGGTTGATTTCTATCATTACTGGAATGACCTTAGAGGAAACTCAAACATCATATGTGCTTCTCTCCGCAGCTTCTCGCTGCTGCTTCTCTCCGCGGCTTCTCGCTGCTGCTTCTCTCCGCAGCTTCTCGCTGCTGCTTCCCTCCGCGGCTTCGCGCTGCTGCTTCCCTCCGCTGCTTCCCTCCGCTGCTTCCCTCTGCTGGCTTCTTCTCACTACCGCTTGTCTGCATCCTTCATGTTCCATCTCTCCACTTCCCTTCCTCGACCCCCTCTCGCTCCCGTCCCCCTCCCGTCTCCCTCCCCTCTCCCTTCCCTCTAAAAAATGGTGAAATGCGGTGGATTGGTTGTATTTCGGTTGCGGTGTAGCTTTCTAGCAAAGGGCTGAAAGTGTGGGGATGGTGAATGTGGCTGGTGATTGGGATGGGTACTCTGAATTGTAAGGGGGAAAGTGTGGTAGGTCCTCTCTCCCTCCCCTTGCCCTCTCTCTCCTCTCTCCCTCTCCCTCCTTTCTCCCTCTCCTCCTCTCCCTCCCATCTCCCTCCCCTCTTTACTCTCGCTCCTCTCTCCCTCTCCCTCCCCTCTCCCTCCTCGCTTCCTCTCCCTCCCCTCTCCCTCCCCTCTCCCTCCTCGCTTTCTCTCCCCCCCCTCTCCCTCCTCGCTTCCTCTCGCTCCCCTCACGCTCCTCCTCTCTCCCGAATGGTCCTTCATCGATATAGGCATGGTTGATACAGCAAGGTTTATATATAGGGAACAGGGATGCACATGGCGAGCAAACGTCCTACCAGCCTAGCTCCCTACACCGTGCCTCTAGGCCGCGGGTGCCCCTCCTTCAAGGGTGTGCACGAGCTTCCCAATGCCCAGGGGCTCTGAGACGTCTCAAAGTTTTGAGATGTCTCAAAGTTCCCCGATGCCCAGGGGCTCGGGGGAGTGGTGTACCGCCGTTGGTGCCGCCACGAAGGCAGCATGGGTCCTGGAGATGAGGGCGTTTGCCTGGGCCCTTTGTAGCGTGCCGTGCACGAATACTGCTGCCTGTAGAAGAAGAAACGAATTTGTCGGCCTCCAGCGAGGTAGGTTCTGCCAGCCTTGTGTAGGCGTTTGACCGCAAGGTCGGTCGGCGCAGCGGCGGAGGTGGGTGAAGAGAAGAGAAGACGCCCGGCGAGCAGCAGTAGTCGTGGGTGTCTGCCCTGCCGCCATTGCGAGGAGGCCCACCCACTCTGGTCGGTCGCGGTATCTTTGTTCCTTTGCCCGCGCTGATGTTGCTGTTACGGCCCAACCCACCCCCCGACGCGCTGTGGGGTCTTGGGGAGAGATGGGGTCCGTCCGTGACGGTGACGTGGGATATAGGATCCATACCGCGCCGGAGTCGGGGTGGCGGATTGCGATTTCCGCCTTGAGTCCCTCCACAGGTGTGTAGAGCGTTGTCTCCCGTTGCGCAGCGAATCTTGCGCCTGCTGCAATTCTCGTGCACTCGTCACGGAGGGCGTTGTGAGTGTCCGAGCGCCCCTTTCCTGTCCCGCAACGTAGCAAGTGGTTGGATAGTCTTGTGTCGGTGATAGCTATCTGGTCGCGGCAGTCACACGCTCCTGGCCCAATGAGGGAGAGGAGCCGCTGCGTATGTCCCATCAATGGGTTCGGGGTCATAGCACGGCTTTGCTCCAGCAGCTCCCCACCCCATAGCGGGCTGTGTGAACCTGGAGGGAGAGGGCGTGCTGACATTTGAGTCGACACAAAAGACACTTCGGGGTCATGGCACGGCTTTGCTCCAGCAGCTCCCCATATCGGGTTAGCGGGCTGTGTGAGCCTGGAGGGCGAGGGCGTGCTGTGCCTTGAAGATGTCTGTGCCGTGCCCTCCCGGAGTCGCGTGAGTCGGGGATGCAGGTCATCGCTAGAGGGCGAGGGCGTGCTATGCTGTGCCTTGGCCCTTGAAAATGTCAGTGCCCTTCCGGAGTTGCGCGAGTATGGTAAGTGCTTCTGAGGGAGTGTTTGCTCCGCTGCTGCAAGGCAGGTTTTAAGGTCGGTCGGCTCCAGCTTGGGGTGTCTCTGAGTATGGGTCGAACAGCGGCATGAGCGCCGCAAGTCGAGGATGCAGGTCATTGCTGGGCAGTGACACCTGCAGCCAGGTACGCTCCCGTTCACTGCTGAGGCGTGGCCGTGGTACCGAGGCTGCTTCAAGGACGGCCTTGAAGTTCCCTTCCCCCCATGCCGAGCCCACCACTCGCTGCTGGGTATGGTGCCTGGCGACGTCGTCCTGAGTAAGTAGCTGATTCGCCCGCTCACGCAGCGGCTCACGAGGAGGAGGAGGCTCACGAGGAGGAGGCAGCTCACGAGGAGGAGGCAGCTCTGGGGGTCAAGCGGCGCCAGGAGCTGCGTTGGGGATGTTGATGTTGACAGGCGCTGGCGCACGAAGGAGGCGTAGTCCGCTGGTGGGCCTACTGGGCTGCCCAGGACCCCCTGCAGCCCTGACCCGCTGTAGGGGACTCCTTCCGACAGCGAGAGGTGTCGTGGTGGGAGGGGGGGGACCAGGCAGCGCATTTGCCGGGGTTGTGTGATAGTCCCAACTGGCGAAGCGCACATGTGAGCGACTGGAAGGCAAGGCGGCAATGTAGTCCGCAACGCGACGGGTCCCAAGATGGTAATGTCGTCGGTCGGCACACTCGAGTGTAACGACGTCCGTGTGATTCGCGACCACACCTCTGAGGGTGGGCTGGATTGCAGCCACGAAAAGGAGGCGACTATTGAGGCATCTCAAAATTCACCTCACCTCCGTGTGATTTGCAGCCACGGCTCTGAGGACGGGGTGAATTGCAGCCACGAGAAGGAGGGGGCCCACCCATCGGGTCCCCTTGGCGTACGCCCCGCTCGTTGCTCAGTGATGGCGCCAAGAAGCCGTGGTCGATGAGGCGGGTTGAAGCACGGCCGTAGGACGTCTTGGTGATGGGGAGGTTGTTGAATAGTGGAATCCAGCAGCGTGTCTCTGAGGCCCTTGAACACAGCTGCTCACTCGACCGCGTTGAACGCATTGGTAATGTCGAGCTGAAGGGCGGGGTGGGAGGGATGCTGCTCCAGGTAAGTCCTGCTGGCGTGGATTATCGCCACGGCCCCTCCCGGTATAGCCACGCCAAAGTAAAGAGGCGCGAAGTACCGCCTGGCCGCTGGTGCCGTGAGGTGGAGCTGATGCCGTGAGGTGGAGCTGATGTCGTAAGGTGGAGAGCGCTGCTTTGGCAATGATGCGGTGCGGTGCAGGACCTCCCCCACAGCTTTTGAGGTGCCTCAGTGGTGGAGCGCTGCTTTGGCAATGATGCGGTGCGGTGCGGTGCAGGACCTCCCCCACGGCGATGGGCCTCGTGCCTCCTTGTTTTGTGAAGGCTAGGAGGCGGGAGGCAGTTCGGAGGGAGGGAGGCCTCGCCTTCTGGGATTTTCCCCAAGAGTGTTGTGCTGCGTTGACGAGCGCGAAAAGGTGCTCCCCGCCGTTGGGGTGACTTGTGAGTTTACTCAAGAGTCACCTCGATTTTCCCCAAGAGTGCTGTGCTGTGTTGGCGAGCGCAAGAAGGTGCTCCCCGCCGTCGGGGTGGTTGAGAGCCGCGTCGCGGAGGTGCTTGAAGCACATCCCGCTAGGTCCCGCTCGCACGCCGTTTCTGCCTCCCGCTAGGTCCCACTCCCACGCCGCTTCTGCCTCCCGCTAGGTCCCACTCCCACGCCGCTTCTGCCTCCTGCTAGGTCCCGCTCGCACGCCGTTTCTGCCTCCCGCCAGTACCCGCTCGCACGCCGTTTCTGCCTCCCGCTAGGTCCCGCTCGCACGCCGTTTCTGCCTCCCGCTAGGTCCCGCTCGCACGCCGTTTCTGGCTCCCGCTAGGCCCCGCTCGCATGCCGTTTCTGCCTCCCGCTCCCACGCCGTTTCTGCCTCCCGCTAGGTCCCGCTCGCACGCCGTTTCTGCAGCCGATGCAACGCAAGTCCTGGGACGAGATTCCTAGGGGGGTCCCACCAGGGTCGTCTTCTAGCCAAGGAGGTAGGTCTTCTTCGTTGGCTTGGGGGTGGCGATGAGGGCCGAGAGCGTGGAGCTGTTGGTCTCGCCTCGCTGAGCGGAGTTGTTTCCAGGGCGTGCAGGGCCTTTGTGAGGCTCCCTCACCTGACCAAGGTAGTGGCGCGCGCCAAGACGCCTGTGGTGTCTTCGGTGTGGCGGGGTGGTGCAGGTAGGGTGATTGACTGCGTCGCATGCCTCCTGGTACAGTGCCTGCCTGCCAGTCTCCTTGGCGGAAGCGCTGGCAGGAGTCTGGTGGCCATGCCACCCCGACGATCTCGCGGGTTGGCGCCTCCTGGTACAGCTCCTGCCTGCCAGTCTCCCTGGCAAAAGCGCAAGCAGGAGTCTGGTGGCGGCCATGCCGGTCCAATCAGGATTTTGAGCCGAGCCGGCGCGCAAGGTCAGGCGTGGCAGGGAAATCAGGAGGCACCAGCCCGCTAGATCTTCAGGGTGGTGGGCAAGGCGCAGGAGTGGGGTGAGGAGGCATGTGGCGAAGGCGTGCTACTTCAGCCGCTGCTAGCCGCCATGGGAGGGTCGCTGCTGCGTTGGCGTCAGCGTCGAAGAGCGGGAGCAGGTCCGCCACAGATGGGTGCGGTGCGGTGCAGCGAGCTTGTGAGGGATCCGAGCAGGTGGGCGGACGAGATTGCTGCCGCTAGATAGGCGTGGGGTGCTTCCCTCTCACCAGAGGGTCAGTGATTCCGAGCCCTCCTAAGGTGATGGGTTGGGCTTTGCCGCCTGGTCCCAGACCCTCTGGCGATCGTCCGGGCTCCGTGGGATTGCGATGTGGGCGGCGTGCATGAGGCAGTGTGTGAAACAGTCGTTCCCCCTCATGCGGTCCATTCTGCGCCCGCCAGGCAGGTACGGGGGGTGGGTCGGGCCAGGATATGTTTAGGGTTATCTTCTTCAGCCACAACCCAAACTCCTTGCTCAGGAACTCTCCCCCTCGATCGGTGCGGATTGACTTGACTAGACGGTCTTGTTGCCGCTCCACCATCGGGAACCAATCCGTCTTCAACGTTTCAGCCACGTCGCTCTTCTTGGCCAGCACGTACACCCAAGTCATGCGGGTGTAGACGTCGACAATGGTGAGAAAATACTCAGCTCCAGCAGCTCCAAGCTTCAGGGGGCCCACCACGTCCATCACCACCTCATCAAGCGGTGCCTTTGCCGTTGCCTCCGAACTAGGGAACGGAAACCGGGTGAACTTGGCTTGAATGCACGTCGGGCAGCCAAGCACCTCATCGGGCTCCCCCTTCACACGTATGCCAGCAACCATCTCATTCTTCACTAGCTGCTGCAAGATGGGCAGGGCCACATGCCCCATGCGCCGATGCAAGGTGAGCCAATCACACTCCCCCGTAGCCGAAGTTGGATTGGAGAATGCCGCGCTCGCAATAGCGCCCCACATACTCTCTCCGTAGTCCTCCTCCGCTGCTGCCTCTGGGTTCTCCTCACCCTTTTGCTGCTCCTTGGTTGCTGCACCACTCTCCTTAGGTTCACTAAACTTGCTGGTCCCTCCAGGTTTGCTCTTCTTGAGCTCATTCTCCTTAGCGCGACCGTTCGCGCCATCGTCGCTACCGACCGCTCCATCCTTGGTGCTGATGCTTGCTGCCACTTGCCTCTCCTTAGGCATAGGGACCACTGGGATCTGCCACATCTCGTTGTAGACATCCCTGTCCTCATGAAGGTCCCAAAGAATTCGATCGCCAAGCCTTGCGGTGTAGGTCTTGGCTCCCTTCGAGTTCGTGTCCATGCCGGCCTTTGCCAACCGCCGCACGGAAATCAGGTTTGCAGCAAGGCTGGGCACCCAAAGCACGTTCTTGAGGCCCACCATCTTCCCATCAGCACCCTTGAACATGGCCTTGCCCATGCCTTTCACCTCTGCTCGCTGCCCTAAAGCCGATGTGACATGCTTCACCGGTGACGGCTCGAGTTCGGTGAGCAAGTCCGGGCGAGGTGTCATGCTATAGGTAGCGCCACTATCAATCACCCAATAGTCCAGGGGGTGTAGGGTCACCTTCCCCACAGCTGCTGGCTCCTCAAAGCCTTCATCCTTCTCTGGACCAGCCGGTACTTGCGTCGACACGAAGTAGAATAGACCCGGGTATCGATCGTCGCTCGGGTCCTTGTCGTTGTCTCCGCTCTTCATGTTTGCAGCTCCGCCACCGCGACCGCCACGGCCTCCACGGCCTCGTCCTCTCCCTCCTCCTGCTCCTCTACCCTCTTGGCCTAGAGCAGGGGTCCAACCATCAGGGAGTTTGTAGCAGTCGCGCCACATGTGTCCGCTCTTGTGGCAATAGTGACACTCGCCGTCGAATCGGCCGCGACCGCGTCCGTAGCTCTTGTCGTCGCTGCCGTAACCGCCACTCCTGCGGCCTCCGCCGAAGTTGCTGCCACCAAACCTTCCTCCCCCTCGTCCTCTGCCTCTTCCTCGACCATATCCACGGCCGATGCTCGCTGCCCCAGCGCCATCCGCACTCGCCAACTCACGGCGGCGGAAATCCTCTTGAAGGATAGCTCGCTTCACGTCTTCAAGCGAGAGGCGGGGCAAGTCGCGATTAAGGTTGATGATGAGCGAGGACCATGACTCTGGGAGTAAGGCCAGCAACTTGGTCTTCTTTTGGAGCTCACTATAGTTCAAATCAGCTCCCTCAAGCCGCGTCAACAAGTCGAAGAATTTCTGCACCCCTTCTTCAACCGCTTCGTCTTCTTCAATTCGAAGTGCCGCCATTTGCCGTTCCAACACCACCGCTACCGCCGCTGTTGCAGGAGCATGTACACCCTTGAGAGCAGCCCATGCCTTTGGTCCTTTCTCTGGTTCACGCTGGAATGGCTTGATGTGACGGATCTGACTGCTCCCCAACGCTTGCCCAAGTAAGAGATAGCCTTGTGCGCTCTTCCGCACCCACGGGCTCTTCTCCGGGTCGTTCTCGGGGCGCTTCTCCGTTCCTTCCATCACCTCCAGCAGGTCATAGTGGTCAAAGATGTTCTCCATCTTGAAGGACCATTCAGCAAAGTTGTCACCGTTGAACTTGTCAAGCCCAAACACCCTAGACTCATCCCTAGGTGGGCCAAGACTTGGTTGCATGGGCGCCATGGCTGAATCACGGGGTTGGCCTTGAGCTTGGGCTTCTCCACTGCCACCAGCAACTCTGCCACCCCTTTTCTCAGGTCCATCCATTGTCGAAACTGCTCCAAGGGGCTCTGATACCACTTGTTATAGTCACAATAGGCTTGAATGTGCCTAAAACGAAAGATAGAGAGCACAGACGGATTTCTGCACAGCGGCTTCAAACGTTGATAGCGTTCTGCTCACAGCTGCAAATGACTTGATTCAAATTGGATCTGGAGCGTCTTCACGTCGTCTACAATTAGCAATTTAGATTGCACGATTTGATAAAGAATTGACGACACAGCGTCGGTTTGAACGAACGGTACTATGGCAGCCACTATAGTCTTAGAACACAAGATAGGAAGAGTTACGAGTTGGGAATGACTCCCAGCTCCTACAAACCCCAAGAGCCGAGGTACGGTGATGTGGAACAGTGCCACACTGTCCCCAACCACGAAGGGTCTCGAAACTACCCTTCACTAGGGCCTACACCAAGTGAAATGTTACACTACACAAAGTAATGCAACTATCTTCAATATCTTGAGGTGTACCCTTTTGGCAAGCTTCGAAATCACTTGAGGCTTGACACCAAGGCTCGGGCTCTTCATCACAAACTCATCCTTGAGTTCTTGATGGGTTTGCTGCACACACCTGCGACACGCCGAACGTTCGACACAGGACAAAATAGAAACCGCGCACGACAAAATAGAAACCGCGCGCGAGACACAAACGACCGCGTAACACGCGTCTAGCGATAACTCGCTATTGACTCGACACACACACTCGACATCATGACTCAACATTCACACACAATTATAAGCATGAAATATATATTATCCCATGCCCTCATACCATTCCATACACACACACATTCACGCACACGGACAACAAGCCGAGTGCAAACCGTAGGGTTGCACCAACACATATGCTATATGTGATGTTAGCTGCTGCCATTGCATGAATGTATGTATCTACATGTATGCATGCATGTTAGAATGTAGAACTGAACGAGAATGAATGAACTAGGCAGCAGGGTGATACAAGTAGGAAACCCTAGCAATGTTGTACCCCCTAAGGCTAAACCCACTATAGCCTACACTATATAAACATGTATAATGTTTGACACACCCCCATAGGCGAAGTGGGGGACAACCAGATGGTCACAAGACCAGTCAAAGCAAAGCAAATCAAAGCAAGCTCAGGGTGGATCTCAAGGAAATCACAAAAATTCCGAGCACAAGCAAGCGGTCACAAGACCAGTTCACATGCAGTTTGATAAAAACAAGAGGTACAGTGATCACAACCTAGCAAGTGTAAGCATGCAGGTATATATATAGAGATCACAGTACAAGCAGAGTCAAGAAGTAAGCAAGTGAGGCACAGTGGGCACAAGGCCAAGAACAGTACAGAAACGCTGATGATCACAAGGCTGAAGCGCCTTGGTGAACACATCAGCAGTGTTGGCCCGAGTGGCCACGTAAGCAAGACGAAGCTGACCACGCTGCTGCAACTCTCGAGCAAGGAAGTAGCGCAGAGCGATGTGCTTCGTTCTGTGCTCCAGTCTATGCTCCTGACACAAGGCAATGGCGGCCTTGTTGTCGACGTACAGCACTGGAGGAGAACGAGGCCGCTCTCCCAGGTCAGTCAGCAGGTAGGTGAGCCAGCGTAACTCCTGTGCAGCCATGGCTGTGGCGTAGATCTCAGCCTCACAACTGGAGCTGAGAACTGAAGACGAGCGTGTAGAACGCCAAGAAACTGAACCAGAGCCAAGGCTGAAGGTGTAACCCTGAGACGACCGCTGCGTAGCCTGGTCGTCAACCCAAGAAGCGTCTGAGTGCCCAGTGAGGACAACGTCGCTCCGTCCTCCAAGCACAAGCCCCATGCCCGACGTACTGCACAAGTAGCGCAACACCCTCTTAGCGGCATCCATGTGCTCCTTCCTGTGACGGCCAGGAGCGACATAGCGTGCTAGGATGCTAAGAGGGTATGCAAGGTCAGGTCGAGTGCAGGTCATCAGGTACATGAGGCAGCCCACAAGCTCTGGATATGGGCCACTCGGCTCTACGGACTCATCCGAAGGCAGAGCTGAGAGCGAGTGACCGGTAGGCAGAGGAGTGGACTGAGGCGAGGAGTACGTGAAGCGGAAGCGCTGAAGGACCTGCTGCACCATGTGTGACTGAGTCAAGGTGATGGTGCGCTGTGCTCTGTCCCGGGTGATCCGCAAGCCAAGATAGCTTGTCAGCTCACCCAGGTCTGTGCACGTGTGTCTCTTCTGCAGCTCCGACTTCACGTGGGCGAGTGCCTCAGTGTCAGCAGTAGCAAAGACCAAGTCGTCTACGTACACGAGAACGTAGAATGGCGGCAGAGTGGTGTCGGTGCGTAGAAACAGCGACGGGTCAGCAGTAGAAGGAGCAAACCCAAGAGCAGCAAGAGTAGTCCTCAGTGTGTCGTGCCACTCACGGGGTGCCTGGCGGAGACCGTAGACTGGCCGCCGGAGGCTCCACAGGGTACCAGCAGGGAACGACCCATTGAAGCCAGGTGGGCGGCGCAGTCAGATCTCCTCGTGCAGGCTGCCCTGTAGGAAAGCAGTGCTGGAGTCAAGAGAGTGGAGCTCGTAGTCACGCTGAGCGGCGACGTGCAACAGAACCCGAAGAGTGGTCATCTTCGGGGTCGGGGAGAAGGTCTGGAAGAAGTCAACTCCCTCTCGCTGACTGAAGCCTCGTGCAACGTAACGCGCCTTGAAGACAGGCGGAGAACCCGGCGGCCGCTTCACCCTGAAAATCCACATGCCACTGACGATGTTCGCCCCAGGTGGGGAAACCTCGTCGACGTAGGTGCCTGTGGACTTCCAAGAAGCCATCTCTGCGTCCATGGCTGTCTGCCACTGAGAGGAGTAGGGACCCTCTATCGCCTCTGCGTAAGAGCGCGGGGTCGGGATGTCTGGTGCATCCGGGTCTCCCTCAGGGGCAATCACCATGGACACGAGATGAGGTAAAGCAGCGGCAAAGCACTCAAACTCCTCCTGTCTGTCCTCAAGGACCTCCGTGCCAAGAGAACACTCACCCCCGACGGACGGAGGACAGACAGACTCAGACTCAGCAACAAGGCTAGCGGCGTAGTCTAGACGACAGGCGGCAGCAAAGTCAACAAGCTCAGCAACTAGAGCAGACGCAGCAGTGGACTCAAAGGAAGGGTCAGTGACAACAGTCGCGAGAAGACGCGTGACAGAAGGACTGGCAGCACGAGCAAGGTCTGACGGCGGGTCAGCAACGTCAGGAAGAGAGGACGCAGGAGGAGACGGCAGAGGGACACGCTGTGGAGCAGTGGAAGGACGCAGAGTCATATAGTGAGTGCCAAGTACAGGAGGAGGACGCTGACGCGGAGCACGACGACCAGCGCGGACAGCGCGGACAGGCGACTCTGGACGAGACTCAGGTGACTCAGGACGAGACTCAGGCGACGCAGGACAAGACTCAGGCTCACGACGCTCCGTAAGACCTCTAGTCGGCCCAGCATAGGGAGAAGGACCAGGCAGTGGAGAGGCAAGCGGTAACTGTGACTGCGACTGGACAGGTGGTGGACTCGGTAGGGGAGGAGAAGGACCAGTGGAGGGCGGGAGGCCAAGAACCTGCTGAAGGAGCAGAACGTAGTACGGCCGCGGCCGCTCAGCACCTCCTGAACTAGCAGAGACAGCACCAGCACCCTCAGCCCCAGGGTCTCCAGCACCAACTCCCACAGCACCACCAGCAACCCCAGCAGCTCCAGTACCTCCAGCTCCAACCCCCGCAGCAGCTCCAGTACCTCCAGTACGAGCACCTCCAGAACCAGCGGCTCCAGCAGCTCCAGCACCAGCAGTACCTCCAGTAGCTCCAGCACCAGCAGCACCTCCAGCACCAGCAGCGCCTCCAGCAGCTCCAGCACCAGTAGCGTCTCCAGCAGCTCCAGCTCCAGCAGCACCTCCAGCAGCACCACCAGCAGCTCCTGCGCCAGCAGCACCAGCACCAGCACCAGCTCCAGCTCCAGGGTCCGCGGCACCAGCCGCAGCTCCAGCTCCAGGGTCCGCGGCACCAGCAGCGGCTCCAGCTCCAGGGTCCTCAGCACCAGCAGCAGCTCCAACTCCAGGGTCGGCAGCACCACTCCGGAGACTGCAGCGCCGAGCGTACCACTCTCGGAGCCGCTGGGGAGAGGGCGGCTCCCGCCTAGGCGGGGAACCACGAGCACCAGCTCCAGCAGCACCCCTAGCCCCAGAAGCGCCCCTCCTGAGGCTGCAGTACCGCGAATACCACTCACGCAGCTGCTGGGAAGAGGGAGCGCCTCCAGGCGCAGCACGGTCAGTCGCAGCACCCCCATGCTCAGTACCCTCAGACGTAGCACGCTCAGGCTCAGCACCCCCA
Source organism: Closterium sp. Naga37s-1 (assembly GCA_947471745.1). Taxonomy (NCBI): domain Eukaryota; kingdom Viridiplantae; phylum Streptophyta; class Zygnematophyceae; order Desmidiales; family Closteriaceae; genus Closterium; species Closterium sp. Naga37s-1. Next base: position 874,255 of record CANJKZ010000190.1, on the reverse strand, counting down.
GACTCAGCACCCGCAGGCTCAGCACCCCCAGACTCAGCACCCCTAGGCTCCGCACACTCAGGCTCAGCACCCCCAGGCTCCGCACCCCCAGGCTCAGCACCCCCAGGCTCCGCACCCCCAGGCTCAGCACCCCTAGCAGGACGAGAGTCGACAGCTACCTCGACAGGCTCAACCGGGTCTACCTGGGACACAATTGAGGGAGCGGCACCCTGAGGGGGGGAGGGGTCTACCACAGCAGCACCTGGTGCGAGGAAGAGAGGCGGGGGGGGGAGCGGGGCAGTGCGGTAGGGGAAGAGGGGGTAGTAGGGGACCGACTCGTCGAAAGTGACGTCCTGAGAGGGCAGGACACGGCGCGAGGTGGCGTGGTAAAACTGCCAACCAGACGCGTCCGGGACAAAGCCAAGGAAGACACAAGGAACAGCGCGGGAGGAGAGCTTGTCCGCGGACGTATCGCGGACAAAGGCACGAGATCCCCAGACCCGGAACACCGACGCATCGCCAACCTTTCCCGTCCAACGCAGTGTTGGCGAAGTCTCCGGAACGGAGACACGGGGCCAGAGGTTGAGCTGATGCACAGCGTATCGGACCGCAAACGGCCACAGAAAGTGGGGGGCAGCCGCATGGATCAAGGAGGTACGAGCGACCTCCATGACCAAGCCAATGCGGCGCTCAGCAACCCCATTCTGCTGTGGAGAGGCCGGAAGCGTGAACGACTGCTCAATGCCCTCCCCCTGACAGAAGGCCCTCAAGAGGTCGGAGGAAAACTCCCCACCTCTGTCAGAGTGCAGACGCAGGACAGGAAAGTCCGAGTGGAACCTCTCGCTGAGCTGGAGACGGGCAGCGCGGATCCAAGGGATCAAAACATCAGGGACTTCACCCTTGGTGCGCAAGGGGAAGACCGTGGTGTAGCGCGAGTAGTCGTCAACAACTATCAAGAAGTACCTCTCGTGACCCTGTCCACGGACGCGGGCTGGGCCCCACACGTCCATGTGGAGGGTCTGCAGGGGAGCAGTCATCGGGGGAAACGAGGAGGAGTGAGGAGCGGCGCGCTGCCGCCCCTCGATACAGGGAAGACAGGGAGGAGCAGGCGAGGGTGGGAGGGGAGGGAGAACCCTGGGAAGACCAGAGACAAGGTACCGGGAGTGCATGCCACGAAGGCGCTGCACTGACGGGTGACCAAGGCGGTGGTACCAGAGGACGGTTTCGTGCGCCAGGGAGCGACACGAGCAGGGGGCCGACAGCTGACCTGACGCAGACGCAGACGCAACTACCTAAGGGGACTCAGTGGTCAGTGTGTACAGGTCCGACCCCGGCTGCCGAGTGAAGGTAGCCAGGTGGCGACCCGTCCGAGCACACGTGCAGTGTGTCACGCGCTCGTAGGCAGGGGTGAACTGGTGGACACCCCCGTCCTGGAGCGCACGACCCGCCACCAAGTTCGTAGAGAACGAGGGGAGGTAGAGACCTGACAGTGTGCCCGACGGGACCGCAGGACAAGGGAGGACAGTGGAGGAGGTCGCAATGACCGGACCCCCAGAGGGGTCAGCGAGGGAGACTGCAACCGGCCGAGCAAGCTGCTCAAGGGCAGTGCGGTCACGAAAGAAACAGCGGGAAGCACCTGAATCCAGTGTGAAGGTGTGCAGTGCCTCAGTAGACGCAGTACCAGAGGGCGCAGACTCACGAGTACCTAGAGCAGCAGCCTCACCAGCACCTGGGGCAACAGACACACTAGCACCTAGAGTGGCAGCCTCACCAGCACCTGAGGCAACAGACACACGAGCACCTAGTGCGGCAGCCTCACCAGTACCTAGAGCAGCAGACTGGATACCGGGGTCAGGCGGCACACTCAGGTGACAGGCACCCTCAGCACTAGTAGACAATGCATACATGGCAGTGAGGAGAGCATCATAGTCAAGAGCAAAGATATCTACCCTCTGCCTAAGCAGCTCCAGCCAGGAGGGGAGCTCAGCGTCGTCGCCAAACTCTGTACGCCAAGCGTCACTCAGACGGGCGAAGCAGCGGGACTCTGTGTAACTAGGTGTCCCGCAAGGCTGCCTAGTCCGGACACCTGTGCGAATGACGTACGGGCAGCGAGCAGGACTCAGTGACCCGCTACTCTGAGCGTACCACTCACGAAGCTGCTGGGGCGAAAGAGCCTCGCGGGGACGACGCTGCAGCTGCACCTGGCCGCTACCAGAAGCTCCCGAACGACCCACTCCAGAGCGACTCCCACTACGGCCACCCCGACAGCCCCAACTAGCGTACCACTCACGAAGCTGCTGGGGCGAAAGAGCCTCGCGGGGACGACGCTGCAGCTGCACCTGTCCACTACCAGAAGCTCCCGAACTACCCACTCCAGAGCAACTCCCACTATGGGCACCCCGACAGCCCCAACTAGCGTACCACTCACGAAGCTGCTGGGGCGTGAGGGACTCACGCGCACGGCCCTGGAGCTGCATCTGGCCACGCCACGAGCAGCAGTGGGAGCAGTAAAAGCAGTAGCAGCAGTAGCAGCGGTAGCAGCGCGGGCAGGGCAGTGCTCACCAGTGGTGGGAAGGGCAGGCGCAAGACGGCGGCGACAGCGGGGCCGCTACAGTTGCAGGGCGGGGCCGGGCCGCGGTAGGGAGCTCCGCGGCAGCTGCTGCAGGGCGGGGCCGGGCCGCGACGGCAGCTGCTCTAGGGGCCAGGGGCGGCTGCTGCAGGGGTGGCTACTCCAGGGGCCAGGGGCGGCTCCTGCAGTGGCGGCTGCTCGATGTGGCCAGGGGCGGCTGCTCCAGGGTCCAGGGGCGGCTGTAGGTGCGGCTGCTCCAGGGGCCAGGGGCGGCTGCTGCAGTGGCGGCTGCTCCAGGGGCCAGGGGCGGCCGTCCCAAGGGCGGGCGCGGGGTAGGGCAGGGCGCCGCGGCGAGCAGGGGCGACTCCGCACGGGTCCCAGTGGCGACGCGCGGGTCGCGCGGGGGCGTCGCGACGAGGCAGGGGCGACGCGCGCGGGTCCCGCTGAGAAGAAACAAGGAATGAATGAACTATGAATGAATTTGGTACAAGTACTAACCCTAATTGGGTTGTACCCCTTATGGGCTACCCCACTATAGCCTACACAGTATGCATGAGCTATAATGTTCTGACACACCCCCATAGGCAAAGTGGGGGAGAACAAGGGGTCACAAGACCAGTCAAGTAAAGCAAAGCAAAGCAAGCTCAGGGTGGATCACAAAGTCACCACACATTCCGAGCACAAGTTCAAGGCCACAAGGCCAGTTCACATGCAGGAGTACATATATGTAAAAAGGCTAGACAAGCAAGAGCAGGTATATATATATGTAACAGTACAAGCACGGTCAAGAGGTGAGCAAGTGAGGCAAGGTAGGCACAAGGCCCAGCTGAGTACAGAAGCGCTGATGGTCACAAGGCGCAAGCGCCTTGGTGAAGATATCAGCAGTGTTGGCCTCAGAGGCCACGTACGCAAGACGCAGCTGACCACGCTGCTGCAGCTCACGAGCAAGAAAGTAGCGGAGAGCAATGTGCTTCATTCTGTGCTCCAGTCGCTGCTCCCGACACAAGGCCAGCATGGCCTTGTTGTCTACGTACAGCACTGGAGGAGAACGAGGCGGCTCTCCGAGGTCAGTCAGCAGGTAGGTGAGCCAGCGAAGCTCCTGTGCAGCCATGGCTCCTGCGTAGATCTCAGCCTCACAACTGGAGCCGAGAACAGAAGACGAGCGAGTAGCCCGCCACGAAACAGAGCCGGAACCAAGGCTGAAGGTGTAACCCTGTGACGACCGCTGCGTAGCCTGGTCGTCAGCCCAAGAAGCGTCTCCGTGCCCAGTAAGGACCACTGGACTCTGCCCTCCAAGCACAAGCCCCATGCCCGATGTACTGCACAAGTAGCGCAACACCCTCTTCGCTGCAGCCATGTGCTCCGGTCTGTGTCTCCCAGGAGCAACATAGCGTGCGAGAATGCTAAGAGGGTATGCAAGGTCAGGTCGTGTGCAGGTCATCAGGTACATGAGGCAGCCAACAAGCTCTGGGTACGGGCCACTCGACTCTACGGACTCATCCGAAGGCAGAGCTGAGAGCGAGTGGCGAGTAGGCAGAGGAGTGGCCTGAGGCGAGGAGTACGTGAAGCCGAAGCGCTGAAGGACCTGCTGCACCATGTGTGACTGAGTCAGGGTAATGGTGCGGCGTGCTCTGTCCCGAGTGATCTGCAAGCCAAGGTAGCTGCGCAGTTCACCCAGGTCAGTGCACGTGTGTCTCTTCTGCAGCTCGGACTTCACGTGGGCGAGTCCAGCAGTGTCAGCTGTGGCAAAGACCAAGTCGTCGACGTACACGAGGATGTAGAACGGCGGCAAAGAAGTGTCGGTGCGCAGAAACAGCGACGGGTCGGCAGTAGAGGGAGCAAACCCAAGAGCCGCAAGTGTAGTCCTCAGTGTGTCGTGCCACTCACGCGGTGCCTGGCGGAGACCGTAGACTGGCCGCCGTAGGCTCCACTGGGTGCCAGGAGGAAAAGACCCAGTGAAACCAGGTGGGCGACGCAGCCAGATCTCCTCGTGCAGGCTGCCCTGCAAGAAAGCAGTGCTGAAGTCAAGAGAGTGTAGCTCGTAGTCACGGTGAGCAGCTACGTGCAGCAGTACCCGAAGAGTGGTCATCTTCGGGGTGGGAGAGAAGGTCTGAAAGTAGTCAACTCCCTGCCGCTGACTGAAGCCTCGAGCCACGTAACGCGCCTTGAAGACAGGCGGAGAACCCGGCGGCCGCTTCACCCTGAAAATCCACATGCCACTGACGATGTTCGCCCCAGGAGGGGGAACAGCGTCAACGTAGGTGCCTGTGGACTTCCAGGAAGCCATCTCTGCGTCCATAGCTGCCTGCCACTGAGAGGAGTAGGGACCCTCTATCGCCTCCGCGTAAGAGCGCGGAGTCGGGATGTCAAGTGCATCCGGGTCTCCCTCAGGGGTAAGCAGTACGGACACGAGATGAGGTGAAGCAGCGGCCAAGCACTGGAACTCCTCCTGCCTGTCCTCAAGGACGTACGTGCCAAGGGCACACTCACCCCCGACGGACGGAGGACAGACAGACTCAGACTCAGCAACAAGACTGGCGACGTAGTCTAGGCGATAGCGAGCAGCAAAGTCGACGAGCTCAGCAACTAGGGCAGACGCAGCAGTGGACTCAAAGGAAGGGTCAGTGACAACAGTAGCAAGGAGACGCGTGACAGTAGGACTGGCAGCACGAAGAGAGTCCGACTCCGGGTCGGCAAGAGCAGGAAGAGAAGACTCAGGAGGAGAAGGCAAAGGGGCACGCAGAGGAGCAGTGGACGGACGCAGAGACATCCGGTGCGTGCCAGGGACAGGAGGAGGACGCTGACGCGAACCGCGACCACTAGTGCGAGCAGCACGGACAGGCGACGCAGGGCGAGACGCAGGCTCACGACGCTCAGCAAGACCTCCAGTAGGACCAGTGTAGGGAGACGGAGCAGGCAGTGGGGAGGCCGGCTGTAACTGTAACTGCGACGGGACAGGCTGTGGACACTCTAAGGGAGGAGGAGGACCAGTGGAAGGCGGGAGACCAAGAACCTGCTGAAGGAGCGGAACGAAGTACGGCCGAGGCCGCGCGGCGACTCCAGACACAGTAGGGACAGCACCAGCACCCCCTGTGGCAGCACCAGCACCAGTAGCAGCTCCAGCTCCAGTACCCCCAGCAGCACCAGCAGTACCCCCAGCAGGACCGCCTCCAGGACCGACAGCAGTAGCCTCCGCGCCAACACCCGCAGCAGCTCCAGCTCCAGAAGTACCCGCAGGTCCAGCAGCTCCAGTACGCCCAGTACGAGCACCTCCGGGACCCGTGGCACCAGCTCCCTCAGCAGCAACAGAAACTCCAGTACCCTCAGCTCCTCCAGCTCCAGCAGCTCGCCTCCAGCGCCGGGCAAACCACTCACGCAGCTCCTGTGGAGAGAGTGGCTCCCGGCGAGAAGAAGCACCCGGAGAACCGCCAGGCACAGCACCAGCAGGCCCAGCTCCCTCAGGCTCCGCACCCCCAGGCTCAGCACCTCCAGGCGTAGCACCCCCAGGCTCAGCACCCCCAGACGCAGCACCCCCAGGCGTAGCACCCCTAGACTCAGCACCCCCAGGCTCAGCACCCCCAGTCGTAGTACCCTCAGGCTCAGCACCCCCAGGCGTAGCACCCACACGCTCAGCACCCCCAGAGTCAGCACCAGAGTCACCAGCGACCTCGACAGGCTCAACAGCGTCTACCTGGGACACACCTGAAGGGGCAGGACCCTGAGGGGGGAGGGGGTCTACCGGGGGGGGACCTGGTACCAGGAAGAGCGGTGGCGGGGGGAGGGACGGAGTGCGGTAGGGGAAGAGGCGGTAGTAGGGGACCGACTCGTCGAACGTGACGTCCTGGGAGGACAGAACACGGCGAGAGGTGGGGTGGTAGAACTGCCACCCTGGGGCGTCAGGGGGGAAACCCAGGAAGACGCAAGGAGCAGCACGAGGGGACAGCTTGTCCGCAGACAAGTCGCGGACAAACGCCCGAGATCCCCAGACACGGAACGCAGACGCATCGCCAACCTTCCCCGTCCACAGCAAGGCTGGGGAGGTCTCCGGCATGGAGACCCTGGGCTGAAGGTTGATCTGATGCGCCGCGTACCGAACCGCAAACGGCCACAGAAAATGGGGGGCAGCCGCATGCATCATGGACGTACGGGCGACGTCCATGACCATGCCAATGCGGCGCTCAGCAATCCCATTTTGCTGTGGAGAGTCCGGAAGCGTGAAGGTCTGGCGGATGCCTCGTGCACGACAGTAGGCTCGCAGAAGGCCAGAGGAGAACTCTCCGCCTCTGTCAGAGTGCAGACGCAGAACAGGAAAGTCCGAGCCGAAGCTCCGCCTGAGCTGGAGACGAGCTGCGCGGATCCAGTCGATCAACACCTCAGTGACATCACCCTTGCTGCGCAAGGGGAAGACTGTGGTGTAACGCGAGTAGTCGTCAACCACCAGCAGGAAGTAGCGCTCGTGACCCTGTCCACGGACGCGGGCCGGGCCCCACACGTCCATGTGAAGCGTCTGCAGCGGGGCCTCTGTCGGAGGAAACTGGGAGGAGTGAGGGGTAGCCCGCTGTCGTCCCTCGACACAGGGGACGCAGGTAGGGCCAGGCCCCGGAGGAAGTGGAGGGAGGGACCGGGGAAGACCAGAGACAAGGACACGGGAGGCCATGCTCCGGAGACGAAGCAGGGAGGGGTGACCAAGGCGGTGGTGCCAGAGGAGAGTCTCGTGAGACAGGAGGCGACACGAGCAGGGGGCAGACTCAGGACCAGACCTGGACGCTGCAGCAAACACCTGACCCGACGCAGCTACCTGACCAGACGCAAGGACCGGAGGAGACGTAGTGGTCAGTGTGTACAGGCTCGACCCCGGCCGACGTGTAAACGTGGCTAGGTGTCGGCCTGTCCGAGCGTCCGTGCAGTGGGTCACCCGCTGACTCGCAGGAGTGAACTGGTGAACCCCCGCATCCTGTAGGTCAGCACCACTCACCAAGTTCGTAGAGAACGAGGGGAGGTAAAGACCAGACAGGGTGCCAGAGGGGGCCGCCGGACACGGGAGGACAGTGGAGAAGTGAGCAAGGACAGGACCCCCAGAGGGGTCTGCCAGAGAGACCGCAACTGGCCGGTCAAGCGGCGTGAGTGTGGTGCGGTCTCGAAAGAAGGAGCGAGAAGCCCCCGAGTCAAGGGTAAAGGTGTGGGAGGCCGAAGCCGACGCAGAACCTGAGAGAGCAGACTCACCAGTACCTGAGGGAGCAGACGCACCTAGAGCAGCAGCCTCGCTAGCACCTAGAGCAGCAGCCTCACCAGGACCTAGAGCAGCAGTCTCAATGCCCGGGTCGGGCGGAAAACACCGGTAACAGTCACCCTCATCACTAATAGTCACAGTATACATGGCAGCAAGAATAGCATCAAAGTCAAGGTCAAAGACAGCCACACCCGCCCTAGACAGCTCACCCCAGCGGGGGATCTCAGTGGCCTCAGGGAACTGGTGACGCCAAGCGTCCGTCAGGCGGCCAAAGCAGCGCTGGGTGGAGTGCGCACCCCCGCACTGCTCACCCGCGCGGTCGCCGGTGCGCAGGACGTAGGTGCACGGACCAGTACCCCAACCCCTCTGGCGTGCAGTGTACCACTCACGGAGCTGCTGAGGGGAGGGGACGTCACGAGTGCGCTGCTGCTGCTGCTGCTGCTGCTGCTGGCGCTGACCACCACCGGAGCTGACCCTCTGCGCAGCGCCACCCCGACCAGCTCCACCTCCTCCGCCGCCTCCTCCTCCACCGCCGCCACCTCCGCTCCCTCCGCCACCGCCGCTGCCGCCTGCGCCTCCACTGCCGCCACCTACACCTCCACCCCCGCCACCACCCCCACCGCCACCCCCACCTCCTCCACCGCCGCCTCCACCGCCCCCGCTAGCTCCTCCAGCGCCCCTGCCCCCCTTGCCCCTGCCAGGGCGGCGTCTCCCGCTAGGGGTAGACGCTGCCCCAACCGACTCCAAACCAGCGAGGTCGGCCGCAGCAGCAGAGGCAACAGAGGGCAAAAGAGGGGAGGGGGAACACCCCTCAAAGATGGGGGTGCGAGGGTCACCACGAGAGGCTCCTACAGCGACTATGCTCTTTTCTGCTGCTAGGAGGGCCTTCTCGAGGAGGTCAACGGTGAGAGTGGTGGGACAAACCGAGAGGAAGTGGTCCCTGACTACGCGAAGGGAGTCAGGGAGGCGGGTGACTATGTAGTAGAGGGTGATGTACATGGGGGGGGGGGTTCTTGGCGCAGAACTCAGCAGGAAGCGCAGCGCGGTAGCGAGTGTCACTAGTGCGGAGGTGCGTAATGAGGTCAGCGACTGTGGGAAAGGCAGCAAGGTCAGGGAAGAGGTACGGTAGCATGAGGCGGCTCAGTGCAGCAGTGGCAGGGGAGGAGTAGCGTGCAACTACAGCGTCGTACAAGGTCTGAGCACTCTTGTACTGGCTAAAGTGCGCACGCTCAGAGGTAGGCAGGTGGCGACGCACAGCAAGACGTGCAGCAGCATCGCGCGTGGCCCACTGTGAGCGAACAGTGGCGTCAGCATCAGCAGCGGGGGCAGGAGAGGCACCAGAAGTGAGGTCAAAGAGGGAGAGGCCGTCTGCTCTGTCGCACTGTAAGAAAAGCTGCAGGTCATCTATCCAGACGTCAAAGTCAATGGCCCGACCCTCAGCGTCAAAAGCGAGGACACTAGGGGTAGCCATGACAGCAGTAGACTAGCAGTGCAAACAGTAGGGTGAGAGCAGTGCTGTGAGAGAGGCGCTGCTCTTACCGGACAGGGCGGTTCGGGCGGCTCGGCTGCAGGGCGGCTCGGCGACTCGACGGATGGGCGGCTCGGCTGCTGGGCGGCTCGGCGGCTCGGCTGCTGGGCGGCTCGGCTGCTGGGCGGCTCGGCGGCTGGGCGGCTCGGCGGCTGGGCGGCTCGGCTGCTGGGCGGCTCGGCTGCTGGGCGGCTCGGCTGCTGGGCGGCTCGGCGGCTAGGCGGCTCGGTTGCTGGGCGGCTCGGCGGCTCAGCGGCTGGGCTGCTCGGTTGCTGGGCGGCTCGGCGGGTGGGCTGCTCGTAGGAGTAGGAGCGGGGGCCGTAGGAGCAGGCGCCGGGGCCGTAGGAGCAGGGGCCGGAGGCCGCTAGGGCGGCGGATCGGGGCCGCGAGGGCGGCGGAACGGGGCCGCGAGGGCGGCGGAGTAGGGGCCGCGAGTGCGGCGGAGTAGGGGCCGCGAGGGCGGCAGATCGGGGCCGCGAGGGCGGCGAATCGGGGCCGCGAGGGCGGCGGAGTAGGGGCCGCGAGGGCTGCGGATCGGGGCCGCGAAGGGCGGCGGATCGGGGCCGCGAGGGCGGCGGAGCGGGGCCGCGAGGGCGGCGGATGGGAGCCGCGAAGGGCGGCGGATCGGGGCCGCGAGGGCGGCAGAGCGGGGCCGCGAGGGCGGCGGATCGGGGCCGCGAGGGCGGCGGATCGGGGCCGTGAGGGCGGCGGAGTAGGGGCCGCGAAGGGCGGCGGATAGAGCCGCGAGGGCGGCTCGAAGGGGGGCCGCGAGGGCGGCGCGAAGGGGCCGCTAGGGCGGCGCGAGAGAGGGGAGCGCGACTCGGGCAGGGGCTGAGTGCGCTCCGGGCAGGAAAAAAAAAAAAAACGGTGGGCCCTAGGAACAGTTCCCACGGGGGAACCTGCTCGATACCATGAGAAGAAACAAGGAATGAATGAACTATGAATGAATTTGGTACAAGTACTAACCCTAATTGGGTTGTACCCCTTATGGGCTACCCCACTATAGCCTATACAGTATGCATGAGCTATAATGTTCTGACACCCGCAGAAGCGCCGCGACGAGGCGGGGGCAACGCGCGGGTCCCGCAGGGTTGTCGCGACGAGGCAGGGGCGACGCGCGGGTCCCGCAGGGGCGTCGCGACGAGGTAGGGGCGACGCGCGGGTCCCGTAGGGGCGTCGCGACGAGGCAGGGGCGACGCCCGGGTCCCGCAGAGGCGTCGCGACGAGCAGGGCGACGCGTCGCGGGGTCCAGGGGCCGCGCCTCGGGGTCCAGGGGCGGCTGCGCGGGTGCAGAGCAGGCCCGTGCGCGGCCTGCAGGGCAGGGCGGCAAGGTGGCGCTCGAGGGCGCGGGTAGGCAGGCGCTCAAGGGCGCGAGTAGGCAGGCGCTCGAGGGCGCGGGTAGGAAGGCGCTCGAGGGCGCGGGTAGGCAGGCGGACGGCACACGGGGCTGCACGGGGCCGCGAGGGGCTGCGTGCGAGGCTAGTGGGCAGCACGCAACTAGCAACAGGGCGCACGACGGCGCTAGAAGGGGCGCTCGACGGCGCTAGTAAGGGCGCTCGACGGCGCGGGTAGGGGCGCAAGACGACACGAGGTACTATCAGACACGGTCGCGCAAGGGCACGGCGGAACGGTGGGCCCTAACCAACGAGGGTCCTAGGTCCTGACCTAGGCGTCGGATACCATGTTAGAATGTAGAACTGAACGAGAATGAATGAACTAGGCAGCAGGGTGATACAAGTAGGAAACCCTAGCAATGTTGTACCCCTTAAGGCAAAACCCACTATAGCCTACACACTATAAACATGTATAATGTTTGACAATGCATGCATAGAGTGTGCATATGCTATATGTGATGTTAGCTGCTTCCACTGCATGAATGTATGTATCTACATGTATGCATGCATGCATAGAGTGTGCATATGCTATATGTGATGTTAGCTGCTGCCATTTCATAAATGTATGTATCGACATGCATGTATGCACGCGTGAGTGTGCATATGCTATATGTGATGTATGCTGCTGTGATTAAAGTGCAAGAGGATGCTAGAAAAGAGGTTCGGGGTGGTGCAAAAGCAAGAGATTGAAGGCCGCTGTTACACGAAAAAAACTTTCAGATGGATGGATAGGAACAAAAGGTGAGGATATTTTAAAATGTTGGATAACACAACTTTCGAATGCCAATCCTCTATATTGTTATCATAAGAAATGTTATGCTTTATGTGTTTTCAGACGCATAGTGGTGTGAGCAATATATTAACATCATACGGTGATTCATTGTAGCGATCCGTGATTGTAACGCAGGTTGCTCGATTGAAGGCGGAGGGGCGGCTGGAGGAGGAGGTAGCATCGGTGATGCACCAGATGGCAAAGCACGAGGGCCAGGAGGGGAGGAGGCAGGTGCAGGAAGAGCAGTTACTCAAGACTGCAGTGGATGATGGCGCTGATGGTGGTGCTGCTGGGAGTGAGAGCAAGGGTGCTGCTGCTCCTGCTGGGGGCGAGGAGGCGGGGGTAGGAAAAGGGGAAGAGAGTGTGAAAATAGGAATGAGTGATTGCATTAGGTCAAAGGGGGGTACAAGTACAAAGTTGAGAGAATTGTTGTACCCCCTAAGGCTAAACCCACTACAGCCTAAGTAAACATGAACACATATGTGTTGACACACCCCCATAGGCGAAGTGGGGGATAGCCAGAGCAAGCAATGGTCACAAGACCAGTCAAGAAGCAAAGCTCAGGGTGGATCTCAAGATCACCACGCATTCCGAGCACAAGCAAGTGGCCACAAGGACAGTTCACATGCAGAGGTTATAATAGCAAGAGCAGTACACTGATCACAACCTAGCAAGTGTAAGCATGCAGGTATACTCATATATATTAGTGTACAACAAGGGAAAGGCAAGATCAAGAGACAAGCAGGTGAGGCAGAGTGGGCACAAGCACAAGAGCAGTGCAGAAACGCTAATGATCACCAGACCCAAGGGCCTTGGTGAAGACATCAGTAGTGTTGGCCTGTGTGGCCACGTAAGCAAGGCGAAGCTGACCATGCTGCTGCAGCTCTCGCGTGAGGAAGTAACGAAGAGCAATGTGCTTCGTTCTGTGCTCCAGTATCTGATCCTGACACAAGTCAATCATGGCCTTGTTGTCGATGTACAGAACTGGAGGAGAACGAGGCCGCTCACCCAAGTCGGTCAGCAGGTAGGTCAGCCAGCGGAGCTCCTATGCAGCCATAGCCCCAGCGTAGATCTCGGCCTCACAGCTGGAACTAAGTACAAAAGACGAGCGTGTGGACCTCCACGAGACAGAACCAGTGCCGAGGCTGAAACTGTACCCCTGTGTCGACCAGTGAGTCGTCTGGTCGTCAACCCAAGAAGCGTCTGAGTGACCGGTGAGAACAACTGAACCATGTCCTCGAAGCACAAGCCCCATGCCCGATGTACTGCACAATTAACGTAGTACCCTCTTAGCAGCTTCCCAGTGCACCTTCCGATGTCTACTGGGAGCCACGTAGTGAGCCAGGAGGCTGAGAGGGTACGCGAGGTCAGGTCGTGTGCACGTCATCAGGTACATGAGGCAACCCACAAGCTCTGTATACGGACCACTCGGCTCTACGGACTCGTCCGAAGGTGGAACTGAGAGCGAGTGGCCTGTAGGCAGAGGAATGGGCTGTGGCGAGGACCACGAGAAGCCGAAGTGCTGAAGGACCTGCTGCACCATGTGTGACTGAGTCAGGGTGATGGTGCGCCGTGCTCTGTCCCGGGTGATCTGCAAGCCAAGATAGCTCCGCAACTCACCCGGGTCAGTGCAGTTGTGTCTCTCCTGCAGCTCCGCCTTCACTAGGGCCAGTGCCTCAGTATCAGCAGTAGCAAAAAACAAGTCGTCTACGTACACGAGAACGTAGAGCGGCGGCAGAGAAGTGTCTGTGCGCAGAAACAGCGAAGGGTCAGCAGTCGAGGGAGCGAAACCAAGAGCTGCATGTGTAGTCCTCAGTGTGTCGTGCCACTCACGGGGCGCCTGACGCAGACCGTACACTGGCCGCCGGAGGATCCACTGGGTACCCTCAGGAAACGACTGAGTGAAGCCAGGTGGGCGGCGCAACTAGATAGCCTCGTGAAGGCTACCCTGCAAGAAGGCTGTCGAGAAGTCGAGGGAGTGCAGCTCGTAGTCACGCTGTGCTGCAACGTGCAGTAGCACCCGAAGAGTGGTCATCTTTGGGGTGGGTGAGAAGGTCTGGAAGAAGTCCACCCCCTCACGCTGACTGAAGCCGCGTGCAACGTAACGCACGTTGAAGGCAGGCGGAGAACCCGGTGGCCGCTTCACCCTGAAAATCCACATGCCATCGACTATGTTCGCCCCATGTGGGGGAACTACGTCGACGTAGGTGCCTGTGGACTTCCAGGAAGCCATCTCTACATCCATGGCTATCTGCCACTGAGAGGAGTACGGACCCGTGATCGCGTCTGCGTAAGAACGCGGGGTCGGGATGTCCAGTGCATCCAGGTCTCCCTCAGGGCAAAGTAGCGTGGACGCGAGATGGGGTGCAGCGGCCGCTAGGCACTCCAGCTCAAACTGCCTGTCTTCAAGGACGTTACAGCAAAGGGCAAGCTCACCCCCGACGGACGGAGGACAGGAAGAGTAAAAAATAAGACTCGCAGTGTAGTCAAGGCGGCACAGAGCAGCAAAGTCAACAAGCTCAGCAACTAAGGCAGACGCAGCAGCAGACTCAAAGGAAGGGTCAGTCACAACCGTGGCAAGAAGACGAATGACAGTCGGAGTGGCAGTACGGACAAGGTCAGACGGAGGGTCAGGAACGTGAGGAAGAGAAGACGCGGGAGGCGACGGCAAGACAACGTGCTGTGGAACAGAGGAAGGACGAAGTGCCATGATGTGCGTGCCAGGGACAGGTGGAGGACGAGGACGTACAGCACGACGAGTACGGACAGGCGTGACAGGACGTGACGCAGGCTCTCTACTCTCAGTGAGGGACTCCGGCACCGCAGTGTAAGGAGCAGGAGCAGGCAGTGGGGAGTGAGGCAGTAGTTGTGACTGAGACTGGTCAGGCGGTGGAAACAGGAGTTTGAGGAGTAGTGCCAGCAACAGGGAACTCAGTAACAACAGGTGGGAGACTGAGAAGGTGACTAAGCGCAGACGGCTGCGGCTGAGTAGTCGTACCCCCAGAACCTCGAGCTCCAGTAGTAAGAGCACCCCTAGAACCAGTACCTCCAGCTCCACCACCGGGACTGCCCCACCGGACAGCCCACTCGCGAAGCTGCTGCGGTGAGAGCGACTCCTGCCGACTAGCACCTCCAGTGTCAGCACCTCCAATACCTCCAGTAGCACCTCCAGGTCCAGTACCTCCAGTACCTCCAGCTCCAGCACGTCCAGCTCCGCCACCGGGGCTGCCCCACCGGACAGCCCACTCTCGAAGCCGCTCCGGCGAGAGAGGCTCTTGCCGACGTGAACCAGTACCTCTAGTAATGGCACCCACAGCACCCCCAGCACCAGTACCTCCAGTACCTCCAGTAGCACCAGTGCCTCCAGCACCACTAACTCGAGGACCTCTAGTACCAGTACCTCCAGCACGGTCAACTCCAGGAACACCAGCACTAGCACCTCCAGGGCCAGTACCTCTAGTACCTCCAGCTCCAGCACGTCCAGCTCCGCCACCAGGGCTGCCCCACCGGACAGCCCACTCTCGAAACCGCTCCGGCGAGAGAGGCTCTTGCTGACGTGCACCAGTACCACCAGCAACAACACCCGCAGCACCCCCAGCAGCAGTACCTCCAGCACCTCCTGTACCCGGAGGACTCGCAGCTCCCCCAGAGCCAGCACCCCCAGTGTCACCACCTCCAGCAGCACCAGAGTCCACAGCGACAGGCTGCAATGGCGGTGAAGACGGTCGAGGCGGAAACCCAGGAGGGACCGCCAAGCGCGCGGAGCGGCGAGGGGCCACAGTGTCGGCAGCAGTCGGGTCACCCCCCTCAGCTGGGCCAGAGGTGTCAGAGGAGACCTACAAAGGCTCAACCAAGGGGGGTGGGTCTACCTGGGACACACCTGAGGGAGCAGGACCGGGAGGAGGGAGGGGGGTCTACCGGGGGGGGGGGGAGGGGGGGGGGTCGACGACCAGGGAGAGAGGCGGGAGGGGTACCGGGAAACTGCGGTGGGGGTGAAGACGGTAGAAGCAGACTGACTCGTCAAAAGTGAACGTCGCGGGAGGACATCACACGGCGAGAGCCCGGTTGGTAAAACTGCCAGGGCGGTGCGTCGGTGGGAAAGCCAAGGAACACGCACCGAAGAGTGCGCGGAGAGAGCTTGCCCGCAGGCAGATCGCGGACAAGAGAGAGGGAACCCCAGACCCGAAACTCCGACACATCGCCAACCTCTCCCGTCCACCGCAGAGTAGGTAAGGGCTCCAGGTGGGAGACACGGGGCCAGAGGTTGAGCTGATGTACGGCGTATCGAACCGCAAACGGCCACAGAAAATGGGGAGCAGCCGCATGGATCATAGAGGTGCGAGCAACCTCCATGACCAGGCCAATGCGGCGCTCGGCAATCCCATTCTGCTGTGGCGAGGCCGGAAGCGTGAACGAATTGACGATGCCCTCAGCACCATAGAAGTCCTCGAGGAGGCGAGAGGAAAACTCACCACCTCGGTCAGAGTGCAGCCGCAGGACTGGGAGGTCCTACCGGAAACGAGCGCGAAGCTGGAGACGGACAGCGAGCGGATCAAGACACCGCGGACATCCGCCTTGCTCTGCAAGGGGAAGACTGTGGTGTAGCGTGTGTAGTTGTCTACAACCAGCAGAAAGTAGCGCTCGCCCCCCTGTCCAGTGACGCGGGCGGGGCCCCACACGTCCATGTGGAGGGTCTGCAGAGGAGCAGTGGTAGGAGGAAATGAGGAGTAGTGAGGAGCGACGCATTGGCGCCCCTCGACGCAGGGAAGGCAGGGCGGTGCAAGCGACCTCGGGAGTGGTGGCAGGGACCTGGGGAGACCAGACACAAGGAGACGGGAGTGCATGCCACGTAGGCGTGGCAAGGAGGGGTGGCCAAGAAGGTGGTGCCAGAGGAGAGTCTGGTGCGTGAGGAGACGACACAAACACGACGCAGCGACCTCAACCGACGCAGCTACCTGACCTGACTCAGCTACCAGTGCGGACTCAGTGGTCAGTGTGTACAGGCCAGACCCAGGCCTCCGAGTGAACGTGGCGAGGTGCTCACCAGTGCGCGAGTCCGTACAGATCGCCACGAGCTCGCCTCCAGGCTCGGTGACAGTGACCCACTGGTCCTGGAGGACAGAGGTAGCCACCAAGTTCTTAGCGAACGAGGGGAGGTGGAGACCTGTGAGGATGCCAGAAGGGGCCGCCGGACACGGGAGAACAGTAGCGCCATGCGTGACTACCGGGCCCCCAGAGGGGTCAGCCAGTGTGACAGGGACAGGGACTGTGAGCGGTGTGACTGTGGTGCTGTCGCGAAAGAAGCAGCAAGACGCGCCTCAGTCGAGAGTAAAAGTGTGCAAGGCCTCCTCAGGCTCTGCACCTGCGCTAGCTGAGTCAAAAGCACCAAGACTAGCAGCCTCTACCCTAGCAACGCTAGGCACACACGAGTAACAGTCATCCTCAACACTAGCAGAAGCAGCATTCATCGCATACATGACAGCATGGATCACGGCCCAGTCACAAGCAAAAACATCTATGTTCTTCTTCAGCAAGGCTATCCAGTCTGGAGTCGTCATGTGCTCACCATGCTCTGCACGATACAGATCGTCGAGGCGAAAGAAGCAACGCGACTCGGTGTGGTCGGTGTGAGTGCAAGTCGCTCCAGGCTGACCTGTGCGCCGGACGTACCCGCAGCGAGCTGGGCCACCTGAGCTGCCACGTCGGATCGCCCACTCACGAAGGTGTTGCGGCGAGAGCTACACCTGTCGGCTCAGCTGCTGCTGCTGACCACCCCCAGAGCCACCCCCAAAGCCACCTCCACCACCCGTTGCACCACCAGACCCAGCTGAACGAGTGGTCGGACCTCCAGCTCCTCCTCCACCAGCTCCACTCCGAGTACCACCCCCACCCCCTCCACCACCCCCACTGCTCCCACCACCCCCTCCTCCTCCTCTGCCGCCTCCAGCTCCTCCCCCACCACCACCACCTCCGCCACCACCACCGCTGCCCCCGCCACCCCCACCACCCCCACCCTTGCCACCCTTGCCTTTGCCGCTATGGCGCCTCCCACTAGGATCAGACGCATCACCGACCTCCTCAGCACCAAAGAGGTCCACAGCAGCAGCAGAGGCAACAGACGGCGCGAGCTGGGAGGGGGAGCACCCCTCAAAGACAGAGGGGAGGGGAGTGCCACGAGAGGCAGCGACAGCTAGAGCAGCGGACTTAGCCTCCAAGAGACGGGACTCAAACGAGGCGAGGGTGATCTTTGTGGGGTCTAGAGCGAGGAAGTGGTCGCGTACAGCACGAAGGGAGTCAGGGAGGCGGGTCGTGAGAAAGTAAAGGGTGAGATAAATGGGTGGCTTGTTCTCAGCCTGAAAGGCGGGCTCGAGGGCGGCAGCATAGCGGGTCTCAAGAGAGCGCAGGTGAGTCAGGAGGTCGGCTACAGTGGTGAAGTCTGACAGCTCTGGAAAGAGGAACGGCAGCGCCCGGCGGCCTACAGTGGCAGACGCCGGGGACGGGTAGCGCTTGACTACAGCGTCGTAAAGCGCCTTGGCTGTCTTAAGCTGGCGAAAGTGGGTGCGCTGGTCTAGGATTGTTGGCCTTAGGATATGTTGCTCTCTCAGTTCAGAGCCATCCCAGCCAGCTTGCAACACTTCCAATGCTGCTGCTCCACCATCCTCTTGGTCATCATGTCAGCCGGCTGCCCCGTGGTCTTCACGTAGCGCAACTCAACTTCACCCGCGGTTACCATGCTCCTCGTCCAATGCCACTTCACCCTCATGTGCTTCGTGAGTCCATGCAACACAGGGTTCTTAGCAAGAGCAATGGCACCCTGGCTGTCACAGTACAGTGGGGTAGGTCCTTGCTGCTCCTCCCCCAATTCAGCCAACAAACGCCGCTGCCACACAATCTCCCGTACGGCACGGAAGAGTGCCATGTACTCGGACTCCACCGAGCTCAAAGCTTGGTCAACCTGCTTCTTGCTCTCCCAAGCAGTTGGGCCTCCACCAACACAGCATATGAAGCCTCCCACACTTGTCATGTCCTCTGGTTCTGATGCATATGAAGCATCCGAGTAGGCAGTGAGGAACAAACGCCCGGGTTCAACACCATCCGCGCCCTTTTGGCGCCTTTGTGCCGCCGCCGAGTATTGCAGCCCAACGGTCGGTGTTTGGCCAAGATACTTGGCCACCCTCATTCCAGCTGCTACCTGCTCCTCATTAGGGCATTGCACAACCCTAGCCAGCTGCCCGGTAGCAAACGCGACGTCCGGTCGGGTGTTTACCGCCGCATACATGAGGCTGCCCACCAACGAGTGAAATCGGCGCCTCTCCTCTTCACCAACGCTCTCCTCCTCTGGTCCCTTCACACACTTGAACCCAGAGGGAAAGGGTGTAGCCACATGGCCTTCACTCTGCCCAAAGTTGGCAGCCAATGCCTCCAGGTACTTTCGTTGATGCACCCGCATGCACCGCTTCTCCACATCTCGTTCGATGTGGAGCCCAAGGTAGAAGCTCACGTCACCAAGGGCCTTGCACTTGAACTTGTCTTGAAGCTTCAGCATCACCTCCTTCACAAGGTCAGAAGAGGGTGAGAAAATGAGGATGTCATCCACATAAACCACCATGAAACTCCTCTGCTCCCCCTCGCCAAGCATGAACAAGGAGTGATCGGCCGTTGAGGGAGTGAAGCCGATCTCCTCCAAAACTCCTCGCAGCTTCAAGTACCACTGCCTAGGGGCCTGCTTCAGTCCATAAAGGGCCTTCTTCAGCCTCAAAACTCTGCCACTACCATCATCAAACCCCTCTGGCTGCGCCATGAAAATCTCTTCCTCAATGACGCCATTGAGGAATGCCGTTGTGACATCCATTTGTTTCACCACCCATCCTTTGATGGCAGCTCCCGCGAGTAGGGTTCGCAGCGTCGTCGGCTTCACCACAGGAGCAAACAACTCCTTATAGTCCACCTTCTCCTTCTGCTGGTACCCCTTCGCCACAAGCCTAGACTTGTAGCGCTCGATCTTGCCGTCGGCGTCGGACTTGATCTTGAAGAGCCACTTGGACGTAATCGCCTTACGCCCCTCCGGTAGCTCCACCAATTCCCATGTGCCGTTCTCCTCAATGCTCTTCAGCTCACTCTCCATTGCCTTCTTCCACTCCTCAGCATCACTACTCTCCAAGGCCTCCTTGAGAGTTGCTGGTTCCCCCGGCATCTCCACCGGAGAGAAGAACGCGAAGGCACACTCCTCGTAGTCACTCTCCTCGTCTTCTCCAACTATAAGTGCCGCTCCGGCCAAGGCTGACTTGGCTGGCTTTCCCAGTGCCTCATAGGTCAGCCTATTTGGGGCTTGGATTCTCCTTTTGCCCCTTCCTTCTTCCTCAGCTGCAGGGACATGAAGGCCTTGGCGTTGCTGCGGGGTGACTCGGATCCGTGGAGCACTCGTAGTGCGAGAAGGAAGTGTCGGTGCACGCTCGCTCACTTGCTGAACCTCCTCCTCTTCTTCCTCTGCATCCTTGGCCTCCTCTCCCCCATTCACAAGGGAAGATTGCCTTGTGGTGGTGCTGCCGCTGCTCAGCTCCAAGGGCAGCTCCACATGCTCCAAACCGGAACTCTTCACGTCCCCCAACCGCACGCCTATCTTCGCCTCATTCTCCGCCTTCCAATCCTTGTACATCAGATTCTCCATGAATTTGCAGTCCCTGCTCACCAAGAACTTCTTGGTGAATGGGTCCCAAAGAAGCCATCCCTTGCTGTTTTGAGCCATGCCCAAGTGCACGGCCCACACCGCCTTGGCACCAAGCTTGTTGTGCCGAAGATGCTTAGGCACGAGCGCCATGCACATGCACCCGAACACCCGAAGCATATCCACCTTTGGCTTCCTTCCTAGCCACTCCACATAGGGCACCCATTTGTCTGCTCCCACATGAGTCAAGGCTCTGTTCTTGGCCACACACGCGCTCCGCACCGCATCAGGCCAGAAATAGTCGGGTAGCCCGGCTTCAATGAGCAACCCGCGTGCCGCCTCCGTGATTGTGCGGTTCGCTCGCTCGGCGATGCCGTTCATTGCAGGGGAGTATGGCATGGTGAGGGAGTGCCGAATACCATTCTTCTTCAGCCACAACCCAAACTCCTTGCTCAGGAACTCTCCCCCTCGATCGGTGCGGATTGACTTGACTAGACGGTCTTGTTGCCGCTCCACCATCGGGAACCAATCCGTCTTCAACGTTTCAGCCACGTCGCTCTTCTTGGCCAGCACGTACACCCAAGTCATGCGGGTGTAGACGTCGACAATGGTGAGAAAATACTCAGCTCCAGCAGCTCCAAGCTTCAGGGGGCCCACCACGTCCATCACCACCTCATCAAGCGGTGCCTTTGCCGTTGCCTCCGAACTAGGGAACGGAAACCGGGTGAACTTGGCTTGAATGCACGTCGAGCAGCCAAGCACCTCATCGGGCTCCCCCTTCACACGTATGCCAGCAACCATCTCATTCTTCACTAGCTGCTGCAAGATGGGCAGGGCCACATGCCCCATGCGCCGATGCAAGGTGAGCCAATCACACTCCCCCGTAGCCGAAGTTGGATTGGAGAATGCCGCGCTCGCAATAGCGCCCCACATACTCTCTCCGTAGTCCTCCTCCGCTGCTGCCTCTGGGTTCTCCTCACCCTTTTGCTGCTCCTTGGTTGCTGCACCACTCTCCTTAGGTTCACTGAACTTGCTGGTCCCTCCAGGTTTGCTCTTCTTGAGCTCATTCTCCTTAGCGCGACCGTTCGCGCCATCGTCGCTACCGACCGCTCCATCCTTGGTGCTGATGCTTGCTGCCACTTGCCTCTCCTTAGGCATAGGGACCACTGGGATCTGCCACATCTCGTTGTAGACATCCCTGTCCTCATGAAGGTCCCAAAGAATTCGATCGCCAAGCCTTGCGGTGTAGGTCTTGGCTCCCTTCGAGTTCGTGTCCATGCCGGCCTTTGCCAACCGCCGCACGGAAATCAGGTTTGCAGCAAGGCTGGGCACCCAAAGCACGTTCTTGAGGCCCACCATCTTCCCATCAGCACCCTTGAACATGGCCTTGCCCATGCCTTTCACCTCTGCTTGCTGCCCCAAAGCCGATGTGACATGCTTCACCGGTGACGGCTCGAGTTCGGTGAGCAAGTCCGGGCGAGGTGTCATGCTATAGGTAGCGCCACTATCAATCACCCAATAGTCCAGGGGGTGTAGGGTCACCTTCCCCACAGCTGCTGGCTCCTCAAAGCCTTCATCCTTCTCTGGACCAGCCGGTACTTGCGTCGACACGAAGTAGAATAGATCCGGGTATCGATCGTCGCTCGGGTCCTTGTCGTTGTCTCCGCTCTTCATGTTTGCAGCTCCGCCACCGCGACCGCCACGGCCTCCACGGCCTCGTCCTCTCCCTCCTCCTGCTCTTCTACCCTCTTGGCCTTGAGCAGGGGTCCAACCATCAGGGAGTTTGTAGCAGTCGCGCCACATGTGTCCGCTCTTGTGGCAATAGTGACACTCGCCGTCGAATCGGCCGCGACCGCGTCCGTAGCTCTTGTCGTCGCTGCCGTAACCGCCACTCCTGCGGCCTCCGCCGAAGTTGCTGCCACCAAACCTTCCTCCCCCTCGTCCTCTGCCTCTTCCTCGACCATATCCACGGCCGATGCTCGCTGCCCCAGCGCCATCCGCACTCGCCAACTCACGGCGGCGGAAATCCTCTTGAAGGATAGCTCGCTTCACGTCTTCAAGCGAGAGGCGGGGCAAGTCGCGATTAAGGTTGATGATGAGCGAGGACCATGACTCTGGGAGTAAGGCCAGCAACTTGGTCTTCTTTTGGAGCTCACTGTAGTTCAAATCAGCTCCCTCAAGCCGCGTCAACAAGTCGAAGAATTTCTGCACCCCTTCTTCAACCGCTTCATCTTCTTCAATTCGTAGTGCCGCCATTTGCCGTTCCAACACCACCGCTACCGCCGCTGTTGCAGGAGCATGTACACCCTTGAGAGCAGCCCATGCCTTTGGTCCTTTCTCTGGTTCACGCTGGAATGGCTTGATGTGACGGATCTGACTGCTCCCCAACGCTTGCCCAAGTAAGAGATATCCTTGTGCGCTCTTCCGCACCCACGGGCTCTTCTCCGGGTCGTTCTCGGGGCGCTTCTCCGTTCCTTCCATCACCTCCAGCAGGTCATAGTGGTCAAAGATGTTCTCCATCTTGAAGGACCATTCAGCAAAGTTGTCACCGTTGAACTTGTCAAGCCCAAACACCCTAGGCTCATCCCTAGGTGGGCCAAGACTTGGTTGCATGGGCGCCATGGCTGAATCACGGGGTTGGCCTTGAGCTTGAGCTTCTCCACTGCCACCAGCACCTCTGCCACCCCTTTCCTCAGGTCCAGACATTGTCGAAACTGCTCCAAGGGGCTCTGATACCACTTGTTATAGTCACAATAGGCTTGAATGTGCCCAAAACGAAAGATAGAGAGCACAGACGGATTTCTGCACAGCGGCTTCAAACGTTGATAGCGTTCTGCTCACAGCTGCAAATGACTTGATTCAAATTGGATCTGGAGCGTCTTCACGTCTCTACAATTATCAATTTAGATTGCACGATTTGATAAAGAATTGACGACACAGCGTCGGTTTGAACGAACGGTACTATGGCAGCCACTATAGTCTTAGAACACAAGATAGGAAGAGTTACGAGTTGGGAATGACTCCCAGCTCCTACAAACCCCAAGAGCCGAGGTACAGTGATGTGGAACAGTGCCACACTGTCCCCAACCACGAAGGGTCTCGAAACTACCCTTCACTAGGGCCTACACCAAGTGAAATGTTACACTACACAAAGTAATGTAACTATCTTCAATATCTTGAGGTGTACCCTTTTGGCGAGCTTCGAAATCACTTGAGGCTTGACACCAAGGCTCGGGCTCTTCATCACAAACTCATCCTTGAGTTCTTGATGGGTCTGCTGCACACACCTGCGACACGCCGAACGTTCGACACAGGACAAAATAGAAACCGCGCACGACAAAATAGAAACCGCGCGCGAGACACAAACGACCGCGTAACACGCGTCTAGCGATAACTCGCTATTGACTCGACACACACACTCGACATCATGACTCAACATTCACACACAATTATAAGCATGAAATATATATTATCCCATGCCCTCATACCATTCCATATACACACACATTCACGCACACGGACAACAAGCCGAGTGCAAACCGTAGGGTTGCACCAACACAGGCCAAGGTAGCTGCGCAGCTCACCCAGGTCTGTGCACGTGTGTCTCTTCTGCAGCTCCGACATCACAAGGGCGAGAGCCTCAGTATCAGCAGTGGCAAAGACCAAGTCGTCGACGTACACGAGGATGTAGAACGGCGGCAACGAAGTGTCGGTGCGCAGAAACAGCGACGGGTCAGCAGTGGAAGGTGCAAACCCAAGAGCCGCAAGTGTCGTCCTCAGTGTGTCGTGCTACTCACGAGGCGCTTGACGGAGACCGTAGACCGGCCGGCGGAGGCTCCACTGGGTACCAGGAGGGAACGACCCAGTGAAGCCAGGTGGGCGGCGCAGCCAGATCTCCTCGTGCAGACTGCCCTGTAAGAACGCTGTGCTGAAGTCCAGAGAGTGGAGCTCGTAGTCACGCTGAACGGTAACGTGCAGCAGCACCCGAAGAGTGGTCATCTTCGGGTTGGGGGAGAAGGTATGGAAGAAGTCAACTCCCTGTCTCTGACTGAAGCCTCGTGCAACGTAACGAGCCTTGAAGACAGGCGGAGAACCCGGCGGCCGCTTCACCCTGAAAATCCACATGCCATCGACTACGTTCGCCCCAGGAGGGGGAACTGCGTCGACGTAAGTGCCTGTGGACTTCCAGGATGCCATCTCTGCATCCATGGCTGTCTGCCACTGTGAGGAGTACTCACCCGCGATCGCCTCAGCGTAAGAGCGCGGGGTCGGGATGTCTGGAGCATCCGGGTCCCCCTCAGGGGCAAGCAGCATGGCCACGAGATGAGGCGCATTGGCTGCAAGACACTCAAAGTCCTCCTGCCTGTCCTCAAGGACGTCCGTGCCAAGAGCACACTCACCCCCGACGGACGGAGGACAGACAGACTCAGACTCAGCAACAAGACTAGCGGCGTAGTCGAGACGACAAGCGGTAGCAAAGTCTACAAGCTCAGCAACTAGGGCAGACGCAGCAGCAGACTCAAACGACGGGTCAGTGACAACAGTGGCTAGCAGACGCGTGACAGTAGGACTGGCAGCAAGAGCAAGGTCTGACGGCGGGTCAGCAACGTTAGGAAGAGAGGACGCAGGAGGAGACGGCAGGGGAACACGCTGTGGAACAGAGGAAGGACGAAGTGCCATAGTGTGCGTGCCGGGGACAGGAGGAGGACGCTCACGAGGAACACGACGACCAGTGCGACTAGTGCGAACAGGCGAGGCAGGACGGGACGCAGGCTCGCGACGTTCTGTAAGCGAGTCTGTCAGCTCAGTGTAAGGAGAAAGAGCAGGCAGTGGTGTGCCGGGCTGTAACGGGAGGCCAGTAGAAGACGGGAGGCTAAGAACCTGGCGACGCACGGAGTTAGGCGGTGGCAGAGACGACGGTGACGGCGGAGTGAAATACAGTCGCGGCCGTGTAGTGCCACCAGTACCAGTAGCTCCAGCGCCTCCAGCAGCTCCAGAACCTCCAGCTCCAGTGACTCCAGCAGCAGCACCTCCAGCTCCAGCGCATCCAGCAGCTCCTGAACCTCCAGCTCCAGCGCCACCAGTAGCAGCACCCCCAGAACCGGCACCTCCAGCCCCAGGGTCCCCAACTCCAGGGTCGACAGTACCAGCTCCAGGGCCTCCAGCAGCAGCAACCCCAGAACCGGCACCTCCAGCTCTAGGGTCTCCAACGCCAGGGTCGACAGCACCAGCTCCAGGGCCTCCAGCCCCAGTCCCTCCGGCAGCAGCACCCCCAGAGCCGACACCTCCAGCTCCAAGAGCAGTACCAGTCCCGGCAGCTCCAGTACCTCCAGTACGAGCACCTCCAGGACCAGAGACACCAGCACTCCCAGCGCCTCCACGACAAGCAGCTCCAGCAGCACGACTCCTCAGGCGGGTACGCGACGCAAGCCACTCTCATGCCTGCTGTGGTGAGACAGGCCCACGTCATGAAACGAGACCCAGAGGAACGCCAGCAGACTCAGCACCCCCCGACCCGGCACCCTCCGGCTCAGCACCCCCAGGCTCCGCACTCGTAGGCTCAGCACCCCCAGGCTCCGCAGCCGCAGGCTCAGCAACCCCAGGCTCCGCACTCCCCAGCACCTCACGCGCAGGCTCAGCACCCCCAGACGCAGCACCCCCAGCAGCACCTCCCGCAGCAGCACCTGAGTCGCTAGTGACCTCTATAGGCTCAGCCAAGGGGGGCGGGTCTACCTGAGACACACCTGAAGGAGCAGGACCCTGAGAGGGGAGGGGGTCTACCGGAGGGGGACCTGGAGCGAGGAAAAGCGGCGGGGGAGGGAGAGGGGCAGTGCGGTAGGGGAAGAGGCGGTAGAAAGGAACCGACTCGTCAAAGGTGACGTCCTGAGAGGGGAAGACGCGGCGCGAGGTGGGGTGGTAAAACTGCCAGCCAGGCGCGTCAGGGAAAAATCCAAGGAAGACACAGGGAATGGTGCGGGAGGAGAGTTTGTCCGCGGACGTATCGCGGACAAGGGCACGAGCACCCCAGACCCGGAAACGCGACGCATCGCCAACCTCCCCCGTCCAACGCAGTGTGGGCGAGGTCTCCGGCAAGGAGACACGGGGCCAGAGGTTGAGCTGCTGCGCGGGGTACCGGACCACAACCGGCCACAGAAAATGGGGAGCCGCCGCATGGATCAAGGAGGTACGAGCGACCTCCATGACTAAGCCAATGCGGCGCTCAGCAACCCCATTTTGCTGCGGTGAGCCCGGAAGCGTGAACGACTGCTCGATGCCCTCCCCGTGACAGAAGGCCCGCAAGAGGTCGGAGGTGAACTCACCACCTCTGTCAGAGTGCAGACGCAGGATAGGCAGGTCCTGACGGAACCTGCGGCGGAGCTGGAGACGAACTGCTCGGATCCAAGGGATCAGGACAGCAGGGACCTCACCCTTGGTGCGCAAGGGGAAGACCGTGGTGTAACGCGAGTAGTCGTCGACAACCAGCAGAAAGTACCGCTCACCGCCCTGACCACGAACGCGGGCTGGGCCCCACACGTCCAGGTGGAGGGTCTGCAGAGGAGCCTCTGTCGGGGGAAACGAGGAGGAGTGAGGAGCGGCGCACTGCCGCCCCTCGACGCAAGGAAGGCAGGGCGGCGCAGGCAAGGCAGGGAGGGGAGGGAGAGACCTGGGAAGACCAGACACAAGGAGGCGACGGTGCATGCCACGGAGACGTGGCAAGGAGGGGTGACCCAGGCGGTGGTGTTAGAGAATAGTCTGGTGCGACAGGGAGCGACACTTACAGGGGGAGGCTACCAGACCTGACGCAGGCACCTGACCAACAGCAGCTACCTGAGGAGACACAGTCATCAGTGTGTAAAGACTCGACCCTGGCCGACGGGTGAACGTGGCCAGGTGACGGCCAGTCCTGGAGCACGTACAGATCGCCACACGCTGTCCTCCAGGGGTAAAGGTGTCAACCCACTAGTCCTGGAGAACTGCGTTGCTCACCAAGTTCGTAGAGAACGAGGGGAGGTGGAGGCCTGTTAGTGAGCCAGACGGAACCGCCGGGCACGGGAGCACAGTGGTGGACCGTGCAAGAACTGGGCCCCCTGAGGGGTCAGCCAAAGACACTGCAACAAGTGCAGGAAGTGGTGTGAGTGCGGTACTGTCGCGAAAGAAACAGCAGGAAGCACCTAAGTCAAGCGTGAAGGTGTGCAAGGCCTCAGTAGGCGCAGTACCTGAGAGAGCAGACTCTCTAGCACCTAAGGCAGCAGCATCACTAGCACCTAGAGTTGTAACCTCTATACCGGGGTCGTGCTGCACACACAGGTAACAGTCAGCCTCAGCACCACCAGGCAAAGCATACATGGCAGTAAGGATGGCGTCATAGTCTAAAGCAAAGGCATCAACGCCCGACCTAAGCAGCTCAAGCCAGTGGGGGATCTCAGCATCGTCTCCAAACTCTGCGTGCCAGGCGTCACTCAAATAGGAGAAGCAGCGGGACTATGCGTGACCAGGTGTCCCACAGGTCTGACCAGCTCGACGACCTGTGCGAATGACGTATGGGCAGCGACCAGGACTCGGAGACGTCCCACGCTGGTAAAGCCACTCACGAAGCTGCTGGGGCGTAAGGGTCGGACGCCGCTGTAGCTGCATCTGGCCACCGCCAGAAACTCCGCACCGAACAGCGCCACAGTGACTGCTACTACGGTTGCCACCACTCCCACTGCTGCCACCACCGCCGGCACCACTCCCACTGCTGCTGCGAATTGAAGTCATGGCGGGCAAGCTAGGAGGAGCGTGACATCTAGGGCAGGACGGAGTGAAGGCAGTAGCACGAGTAGCAGCAGCAGCGGTAAGAGCAGCAGAGCGGCTCGGCGAGGCTAGGCTGTAGCACCTCCAGTACTCCTAGCAGTACCTCCACCAGCAGCAGCAGCAGTAGGGTGGATCAGGTTGGGCAGGGCGGCTCGTGCTGGGCGGCGCGACTCGGCCTGGGCGGCGCGGGCAGCAGGGCGCGCGCTGTGCAGGGCAGCAGGGCGCGACGCGCGGGCTGCAGCAGGGCGCGACACGCGGGCAGCAGGGCGCGGCGCGCGGGCTGCAGGAGGGCGCGACGCGAGGGCTGCTGCAGGGCGCGACGCGCGGGCTGCACCAGGGCGCGACGCGCGGGGCAGCAGGGCGCGACGGCGGGCTGCAGTAGGGCGCAACGCGCGGGGCAGTAGGGTGCGACGCACGGGCTGCAGCAGGGCGCGACGTGCGGTGCAGCAGAGCGCGACGCGCTGGCTGCAGCAGATCGCGACGCGCGGGGCAGACGTAGGGCGCGACGCGCAAGGCAGCAGGGCGCGACGCGCAAGGCAGCAAGGCGCGACGTGCGGGCTGCAGCAGGGCGCGACGCGCAGGGCAGCAGGGCGCGAGCTGCAGCAGGACGCGGGGCAGGGCAGGGCGCGCGCGGGGCAGCGCAACGCAAGGCAGGACAGGGCGTGCGCAGGGCAGCGCGACGCAAGGCAGGGCAGGGCGTGCGCGGGGTAGCGCGACGCAAGGCAGGGCAGGGCAGGGCGCGCGCTATAGGGCAGCGCAGGGCAAGGCGTGGGGTAACGCGGTAACCGCAGTCGGACACTAGGTAATGGTGGGCCCGAAAAAAACAGCGGTCCTACGGACCTACTGCTCTGAAACCATGTCAAGATAGCAAGCAGGAATGACTGCATGGAAAGGATTGTGGGTACAAGTACTAACCCTAACATGGGGTTGTACCCCATACAGGCTACCCCACTATAGCCTACACAGAACTAGCACATATATAGTTTGACAAGATGCACTGCGCCTTACGGTAAATGTTGCGTGCCTGCCAGCAGGGGAAACCAAGCTTGCATCAGATCGGATCCACCCTGCAAACTCAGGGGTAGATAAAAGAAACCTATTATTTTGTATGAATGCATAGAATTTAATATTCTGAGCGCTGTACGCCGGGTACAAGCAACCTTGCAAGCTTAGGCTACTGGTTGGTTACCTTGCGTTTTCTCCGCTTTGCATGTTGCACATGTGGGAGTTACTTTTGAGTCTTCTCAAAAGCCGCTTCTCGCGTTGCACATGTGAATCTTGTTGAATGAGTACTGGCTGGACTTTGTACCCATGGTTCCATTATTTCAGGTGTGATTGCAGACAGCCAAACCCAATCAATGCACGCCACCAGAGAGACCGCGCCACTATAATGAGGGACCAGTAAAGCTACTCTCTAAGCACACTCCCTACACCGTGCAGTCTTGGTAGATCACAAAATAATGATCTCAACTTTTGCTGCACTAATTGCTAGATCTCCCTAGCACCATTCACAACAGCCTTCACACACAGCGCCAGTCACACGAGGCCTGCCATGCTTCGCCCATCATCGCGCTACGTCTGCAGCAGCACAGCACCGCCCGTCGCCCGTCACACACCACCCATCATGCCTCGGAGCCTCTCCCTTCACGCAACGCCGGCCTTCTTGACGAGCAGCTCTGCGATCTGCACGGCGTTGAGGGCCGCTCCCTTGCGGATCTGGTCGCCACACACAAACAGGTCCAAGCTGGTGTGGGAGGGGACAGAGAAAGGCGGGCAAGGGGAATCAGTGGAGGGGTGGGTTTTAGTCGACTGCAAATCTGCAAATATCCAAATCGATCGCCACACTAACAGGTCCAGCCTGGCATGGAAAGGAGGGCAGAGAGAGGGCGGGAGGATGTAGGGACTAGCGAGTCTTACCTCAAAACCCCATCACCCCCACTCTCACCCTCCCCTCTCAACCCCACACTCAATCCCAACCACTCCCTCACCCCCCTCTCTCACACTCCTCCGCCGCATCCTTGTTGTCGGGTTGCGAGATGCCCTGCCGAATGTCCTCACCCTTGTTTGATCCGACACCAAAGTCATCTCACTCACCATGCTCTCTTTCTCACCCCACACTCCCTCATCCCCCGCTGTGACCACCACCCCCTTCGCCTCACCCCTTGTTGTCAGGTTGCGAGATGTCCTGCCGAATGCGACCCACCGCCACGTCATCCTTGTTTGACACCTGGCGGGCGGCACGGAGGGATGGAAAATGGGGGAAGACAGAGGGCAAGCATGGGTGGAGAATGGAGTGGCAACAGGAAGAGACAGCACAGATGCGGGGCGGTGGTTGATGCAACTGGACAACAAAGAAAGCACTCTGAGAGGGAGAACGATTGGCATGGGTGACATCAAACAGAAGTTGGGAGAAGTCACCTTACAATAGACTCGCAAAAGGAATCGATCACTCGAAGGAGAAGCAGCGGATTAGGCATGTGCTCACATCAAGCGGCGTGGGGAAGGTGTTGGTGTCGCGGTCGTCAATGAGGTACAACCCCTCTGCACCGCTCAGAACCTCCTTCGCCTCCACCTGCCAGCACCAAGGAGCACATCGAGGCACGGGGGGAGGGAGGTGGAGCGATGCATGGGTGGGGAAGCGGGGAGATGCAGGGGCAGGGCGTTCAATGAGGAAGAGCCCTCTGCACCGCTCAGAACCGAAGTGGTGATTCTGGCAGGGTCACAGTGGTGAGGGGGGTGAGGGAGGTGAGGGAGGTGAGGGAGGTGAGAAATCATGGTACCTTCCACTGTTAGCTCGCATCGCTGCCCCTCACCTCACCCATCCACCCTCTTCCCCCATGCACCACATATCCCCTCTCCTCCCCCTCACCTCAGACAGCGGCTCCTCGAGCGTGAGGTTGATGCCCTCCGCATGGGCGCGCATCACCCTTTCTACCGCACACAACCCCCCTCCACCCAACCACCTCTCCCTCCCCACTTCCCTCTCTCCCTCCTCTCTCACCTCAGACAGCGGCTCCTCGAGAGTGAGGTTGATGCTCTCTGCATGGGCGCGCATCACAGGCACTCGGATGCACGTTGCTGTCACTGCCACTGAGGGGTCGCTCTGCATGGAGGGAGAGGGGAGAAGGGAGAACAGCAGGGGTTGGGTTTAAGCAAGACAGCATGCATCACGGGCACTCGGATGCACATTGCTGTCACGGCCACTGAGGGGTCGCTCTGCATGGAAAAGGGGCGGAGAGGGGAGAAAACAGTAGCGGTGGGGTTTGAGTGAGACAGCGCGCATCACGGGCACTCGGATGCACGTGGCTGTCACTGCCACTGACGGATCACCCGGAATGGGGCGTGGCCCGTGTTCCCGTGTAGCAGCAACAGGGGTGAGACAACGGGGAGGGAGAACAGCAGGGGCGGGGTTACTAGCACAGTGGGCCTTTTTCATATCAGATACATAAACTAGGACTGTGTAACACCAAGCAACACGCGGCACTTACACCAAATATATGAAGCAGCACGTCATAAAACCAAGGATCACACAGCACCGAACCAGACCTCCATCCATACTTGGCACCCCCTCACGTCCCCCTCCCACCCACATCTCCCACCCACGACGCACCCAGATCTTGCGCGTCTCCTTGACCATCTTCATCTCCTCCTCGTTGCACCCACAACCCGCCCAGATAAACCAGACTTCCGACAATAAAAGGAATGCATGTGCGCATGTGCGCATGTGCAGCACTGACCCGCACATGCTTGACATGTGACTCACCCAGATCTTGCGCGTCTCCTTGACCATCTTCATCTCCTCCTCGTTGTACCCATTGGCCGTCATGGGCGAGTTGTGCGAGAACAGGTTGAACGCGTACTGGGCGCACAGAGAGGGAACCATGGGGAAGCATGCATGGGGCGAGGCGGGACGAGGCGAAGTGAGCAGATGGCAAGGGAAGGAGCGGGCAAGGGAGGGAGAAGGCGAGGGAGGGAGAGAACGAGGGAAGGAGAGGGCAAGGGCGGGAGAGGGCGAGGGAGGGAGAGGGCGAGTGAGGGAGAGGGCAAGGGAGGGAGAGGGCAAGGGAGGGAGAAAGCAAGGGAGGGAGAGAGCAAGGGAGGGAGAGGGCAAGGGAGGGAGAGGGCGAGGGAGGGAGAGGGCGAGGGAGGGAGAGGGCAAGGGAGGGAGAAAGCAAGGGAGGGAGAGAGCAAGGGAGGGAGAGGGCAAGGGAGGGAGAGAGCAAGGGAGGGAGAGGGCAAGGGAGGGAGAGAGCAAGGGAGGGAGAGGGCAAGGGAGGGAGAGGGCAAGGAAGGGAGAGAGCAAGGGAAGGAGAGGGCAAGGGAAGGAGAGGGCAAG
The DNA here is from genome assembly GCA_947471745.1 of Closterium sp. Naga37s-1. Classification (NCBI taxonomy): domain Eukaryota; kingdom Viridiplantae; phylum Streptophyta; class Zygnematophyceae; order Desmidiales; family Closteriaceae; genus Closterium; species Closterium sp. Naga37s-1. The sequence goes on along the minus strand of CANJKZ010000190.1, from coordinate 841,988 downwards.
GGAGGGAGAGAGCAAGGGAGGGAGAGAGCAAGGGAGGGAGAGGGCAAGGGAGGGAGAGAGCAAGGGAGGGAGAGGGCAAGGGAGAGGCACAAGAGGGGGCAAACGAGGCTTCAGCATGGAAGGGCAGAGACTGGTTGGAGCGTGCGTGAAGGTGGTGGGGAGGTGGAATGGATGAGCGGATATATGGAGGAAGGCAGGTGAGGGGTATGGCGGAGAAGGCAGCGTGTCGTGAGGCGGCATGGCATGGCATGGTCACCTGGCGGCCAAAGATGGTGGTGGTGGGTGGCTTGCCCTCCAGCACCTGCTCTCACATGCACAGACAGGGACGCGGCGCGGAGAGAGGGGTATGGGGTAAGGAGGTTTGTAAGCACGAGAAGATGGCATGGGGTGGATGGCATGGGGTAGATGGCACGGGGTGGATGGCAAGGGGAAATGGCTCGGTAATGGGTTGGGTTGCCATGACTCGTGAAGTTCCGTTGCCATCCTATAGCACTATCCCATGCCCCTCCCCCATGGGGTGATTTCAACTCCAGCTATGTTCAATCCTATGGCGACCGCCCCCTCGTTTTCGCACCTGCCCGCCTCCCCCCTACCACCCCTTCCCCTCCCAATCCCCCCCCCCCCGGCCCCTACCACCCCTTTCCCCCCTCCCCCCACACGCACCTCCTTGGTCTGCAGCTCCAGCTCCGCCATGGCGGCCGCGCCCGCGCCACTGGCGGCCTGGTACGTGGAGACCACCATGCGCTTCACCTGGTGGGCGCAGAGAAGGGGAAAAAAGGGGGGACGGTGGGAAAGTGGGGGGAGAAGAGGGGAAAGTTGTGCGTTGACTCCCGTGTCACCGTCTTCCCCACTAGCCGGCACCTTTTGCGACATGTCAAAAACTCGAGGCGACTTGAGAGTCGACTCAAAAGTCACTTCACCGTCTTCCCCACTAGCCGCCGCCTTTTGCGACATGTCAAAAACTCGAGGCGTCACTGGTATTGCGTGAGGCACGGCATGAAGGACAGTCGACCAGCATTACCCCCTACCCCTCTCCCGTTTCACCATCTCTCCCCCATCTCTTTCTCCATCTCCTCTCTCACCACCTCCCCTTCAACCATCCCCCCTCGAGTGACCACCGCACCTTGGCGCGGCGGTGGATGGGAGTGACGGCGACGAGGCAGATGATGGTGGAGCAGTTGGGGTTCGCGATGATGGCGCCACCCCTCTCACCGTCTCACTATCCGCCCCTTACCCCCTATCCCCATCTCCCCTCTCCACTACACCAGGCGCCCCTCTCCTCACCTTGGTGCGGCGGTGGATGGGAGTGATAGCGACGAGGCAGATGATGGTGGGGCAGTTAGGATTCGCCGCCTTCTCTCTCTCCCGTCTCACCATCTCCCCCCTGTTCCCCTCTCCCCTTCACCAGCGCCCATATCATTGCCTCACCTTGGCGCGGCGGTGGATGGGTGTAACAGCAACGAGGCAGATGGTGGAGCAGTTGGGATTCGCGATGATGGCGCCACCCCTCTCACCGTCTCACTATCCGCCCCTTGCCCGCTATCCCCATCTCCCCTCTCCACTACACCAGCCCCCCCCTTCTTACCTTGGCGCGGCAGTGGATGGGGGTGACGGCAACGAGGCAGATGATGGTGGAGCAGCTGAGGTTCCCTCTCCTCTCTCCCCATCTCCCCCATCTCCCCCATCTCCATACCCCATTTGCGCACTACGCCATACCCCTCCCAGTGGCGCACCTTGGCGCGGCGATGGATGGGAGTGACGGCGACGAGGCAGATGATGGTGGAGCAGTTGGGATTCGCGATGATGGCGCCGCCGCCGCCCAGCTTGATGTGCGCCATGGCCTCGGGGTTCACCTGGTGCGGGGAGGGGGTGGGGGGATGGCGGGCGCGCGGAGAATGTGTGGGGAGGGCGGAGATGGGAACAAAAAAAAAAAAAAAAAAAAATTGAGAGGGGGATTGGGGCGAATGATGGCGCCGCCGCCGCCCAGCTTGATGTGCGCCATGGCCTCGGGGTTCACCTGGTGCGGGGAGGGGGTGGGGGGATGGCGGGCGCGCGGAGATTGTGTGGGGAGGGCGGAGATGGGAACAAAAAATAAAAAATAAAAAGTTGAGAGGGGGATTGGGGCGAATGATGGCGCCGCCGCCGCCCAGCTTGATGTGCGCCATGGCGTCGGGGTTCACCTGTGGGGGGAGGGGGAGGCGGGTGGGGAGGGCGGAAATGCGGGTGGGGAGGGCGGAAATGCGGGTGGGGAGGGCGGAAATGAGGGTGGGGAGGGCGGAAATGCGGGTGGGGAGGGCGGAGATGGGGGTGGGGAGGGCGGAGATGGGGGTGGGGAGGGCGGAGATGGGGATGGGGAGGGCGGAGATGGGGGTGGGGAGGGCGGAGATGGGGGTGGGGAGGGCGGAGATGGGGGTGGGGAGGGCGGAGATGGGGGTGGGGAGGGCGGAGATGGGGGTGGGGAGGGCGGAGATGGGGGTTGGGAGGGCGGAGATGGGGGTGGGGAGGGCGGAGATGGGGGTGGGGAGGGCGGAGATGCGGAACTAAGGAGAGTTGAAGGGAGGGGGGTTGGGGCGCGTGGTAGCGTCGCGGTTCTTCAGCTTCACGTGCGCCTGGGCTTCGGGGTTCACCAGGAAGGGGGTCAGAGAGGGAATTAGGGGGAGGGAGGGCGGGGTTGTGAGGGCGCGCCCGCCGCTCCCGAGCCCTGGAAAAGCGGGGGAACCGGGGGGCGAGATACAGGCTCGTGGGGCGCGTGATGCAGCAGAATCTGCGCGGCGCTGGATGCGCGCGCAGCTGAATCGGCATCATGACGTTGCGAGGCGTGGGCAATGAGCTGTGCGCTCGACGAGTCCCCGCGCACGCACGACGTCACAGGCGCGAGCAGCACGTCCTGCGCCGCCGTGCGTCGCGCGCGCGCGACTTCATGGTACTGCTGCGCTTCATCACTTAGCAATTCCAGCACCATCCACGCACCTCGGGGACGACGAGCGGCACGCCCTCGGTCATGCGGAACGCGGAGCTGTTGTCCACCACGATCGTGCCCTCTGCCACCGCCGCCGGCCCAAACTTCTTGCTGCGCGGACGGAAGAAGGGGTTGGGGGGAAGGGGAGGAAGGAAAAGGGGAGGGTGAGCGAAAGGGGGGCACGGACTAAGGGCTGCTCGCTTCACCACGAACGTGGCCTCCGCCACTGCTGCTGGCGCAAACTTCTTTCTGCGCGGACGGGACAGGGTGGGGGGAAGGCGTGAACGGGTGGGGAAAAGAAGAGGATGAGCGGTAAGGGGGGAGAGAGGTGGGATAAGTGCACGGGCTGAGGGCTGCTCTGCTCCACCACGATCGTGCCCTCCACCACCGCCGCCGGCCCAAACTTCTTGCTGCGCGGGCGAGGCGCGGGGAAAGAGCGGGGGAGGGTGGGGGAGGGTGGGGGAGGAGGAGAGAGGGGTAAGGAAGAGGAAGGCGATGGCAGTGAGGGGCTGCGTGGGGCGTGGGTGGTGAGCGCGCGCGAAAATAAACGAGAAAATGGAAGAGGCTGTAGCCACGAGTGAGAATCGCAGACGATCGCAGAGGAGGATCGCAGAGGAGGATCGCACGCGATAGGTTCGGCAGAAGCTGATGCTGTGATGGGTGACGACGTGCACGCGCGGAGGGCGGAGGACGAAAGACGGCAGCGCAACAGCGTACCTGATGGATCCACCGGCGCTGAATAGCGCAATGTCGACGCCCTTGAAGCAGCAGCGGTGTGGCCGTGCATTGCATGATAACCGATCAGCTGATGAATGATGACGTGATCCCCTGCTGGGTGAATACATGCACGAGCGAAGGCCGGCAGGGAGCAGCAGCTTACCTGATGGAACCGCCAGCGCTGAAGAGAGCAATGTCGACGCCCTTGAAGCTCGCCTCCGTGAGCTCCTCCACCGTGTACGTGCGGCCCTGCGGTTGATGCACGGGTTGAGAAGGGTGGAGAGGGGGGGAGATGGGTGGAGACGAGTTGAAGCTCGCCTCCGTGAGCTCCTCCACCGTGAGAGGATCTGGTCGCAACCCCTTGGCACCAGCGGCCGTGGATCGTTCAATGACAATTGTGTCGACGCGCCTCCAATGCGGCCACCAGCCACGAATATATGAGAACCTCCAAGGACTGACATCCAGCAGCAGACACTTGAGGACTGACATTTAAGGCCTGACTTCAAAAGCATGCGGAGTGCCCGAAGCCCTTCCCCCGACCACCACTAAGCAGATTCCTGAACCTCAGGCGGGCCTTACATCAAAGTCGAACTTCTTCCCGGCGGATCGAGAGCTGGCGAGCATCTTGAGCGAGCTGTACGGAAAATCGCGCTGCGCGAGCACCTGAAGAAACTCCTGGCCCACCGCGCCCGTCACTCCCACCACCGCCACCGACGGGCCGCTCTCCGTCAGCCCCATTCTGACGACGCCGCGACGTGCGACGCGTGACTTGTGCGAAACGGTCGCCTTCGGGAATGCGACGACGCGGCGACCAGAGAAGTCTGACGAGAGGTGGTTGGGCGATGGGCTCAGTGTTGCGGAGGGCTTGAGGGCAGCACTGCGGAGAGAGGAAGCTGAAAGGGCCATCAAGAAAAAAAGCAGAGGTCGGAGGAGAAGTTTGCTGTGCAATGCAAACGCTGATCTCTGCTTGAGGGAAATGTGGCCTTGGTAAATGGCGTGCAAAAAGTAGGAAATTAGTGTTTCGTGATAACTTACCTGGACTATAACCTTCACGGAGAAACAAAGAGCAGTCTTGGGAAAAGCGGGAAGGAGGAGAGACCGGGGATTCGGGAGGTTGGTCGGAGCCACGCAAGAAGGAGGCGAGCTCTGATTCGAGCTCTGCTCGCCGCGCCTCTCCTGGCAGTACTGCCGCGTCAGCAAATGCGTGCGTTCTCAAAGGAAATTGGGGTTTTTGTGGGGCATAATAGCTAGTTTATTCAGTTTCCTCACTGAGCAAGGGTAGTGGAGGTGATAGGTTTCGCTTGCAGAGTCATGAGTACGTGGAGGTGGTGGTAAGTTTGTTGACCAGTTGAACACCCGTCATGAGTTCGTGGAGGTGGAGTACATACTTTCCGCCTAAGCACCTCGAGTCAGTATATTCAAATTCACGTCTGTGTGGTAAGTTTACCGAAACGCCTGGGAAAACAGGACCTCAAAAACAACCACCCAGTACGGAAACGCCTACCCCCAACCTCGAAATACAGCTAGAGACTGCCCTTCTTGACAAACTCACGTGGGACAAATTTCCTTGCGAAAAAAAACTCATTCTCGTTATCCAAACATTTCGGAAGTACGACCGCTGAGCACCAATAGCTTGGGGTTGTTATCAGAAACATGCTGACGTTGCGTGCAGTCAATACGTGGCAGTGCACCACTGGGCCTCATCCTCCCTTCCATCCAATTGATGAGATGCACCATTCAGTGGCACGTGTCAGTCTCCTACCTATCCGGCTCAAGAACGGGGCGAACAAGCCAGCAGGAGTAATGTGTGCAATCGATGCTTTACTGTATCTACATAACATAATGTTATGTAGAATATGTGAATTTTAACAAACAATAGCATCAATACCACCTTTAGTAAACACAAATGGTCACTATGTCGTATGTTTCACGTATTTTGTTGATATAACCAAGGAATCGATGGATAGGATAAAGCTGGCCAAGTAGGGTGTAAGACAATGAAGTCTTGAAGTGACCTTGTTTATAATAACTTAAACGAAAACAAGATGATAAAGATAGCATCACAAGGGGTTTATATAGGATTCCTATCTAGCAATGTAGTCTGTGTCAGAATGTTGTATTTGTCTAGCCTGCAGTGGGGTACTCTATAGCGAGTACAGCCCAATCTAGGGTTTCCTATATGTACTCAACTGCTTGCTAGTGCAACCCCTCCTTTTTCTTCATTCTCACTTTCTACTGCTGATTCTGACATGCTATCAGAGCAGGTCGATCCCCTTGGGTCGATCCTGTGGGTGGGCCCACCACCTAAAGCTTCCGCTGCTCTACTGCTGTCGCGCGCCCCGAGCGCGCTACCCTTTTATCCTGCCGCCGGCGGTTTTCCTGTGTGGCGCGCGCCCGGGGGGCGCGCGGCCCTTTCTTCTTCCTGGCGCCCCCTGGCGAGCCGCGCGCTGCCCCCGCCCGTCCGTCGCGGCACCCTGGGGAGCCGCGCGCTGCCCCCGCCCGTCCGTCGCGGCGCCCTGGGGAGTTGCGCGCGGCCCCCGCCCGTCCGTCGCGGCACCCTGGGGAGCCGCGCGCTGCCCGCGCCCGTCCGTCGCGGCACCCTGGGGAGCCGCGCGCTGCCCCCGCCCGTCCGTCGCGGCGCCCTGGGGAGTCGCGCGCGACCCCCCACTGCCCCGTCGCGCCGCCCTGGGGAGCTGCGCGCGGCCCCCTGCTGCCCCGTGGTGGCGCCCTGGGGGCCGCGCGCCGTCCCCCCCGCCGTCCCCCCGCGCTTCTGCCCCTTGCAACCCGTTTTAGGGTTTTGGGCTGAGGAGTGTGGGGGTGGCGGTTGTGGGGGTGCCCGTTGTGTGCGCCGTCCCCTACTCCTCCTCCTCCTCCGTCTCCCGCTGCTGCAGCTGCCGCTCAGGGGGGTGTGTGTGTGGGGAGCCGAAGGAGTGGTGCTAGGGGGGTGAAGGGGGAGTGGAGCTAGGGGTGAAGCAGGGGGTGTGTGTGAGAGGGGTGTGGGACGGTCGGGGGAGGTTGAGCGGAGGCTGCTGTCTTGTCGTCCGCAGCGCCTGTAGTCCGGGGCGCACTGTCCTGGTAGCCCAGAGAGTCTGCTGCGCCTGTTGCCCGTGGGTCCATTGCTCCTGTAGCTCCTCGTAGCCCGTGAGCCAGTTACTCCAGTAGTCCGGGGCGCACTGTCCCGGTAGCCACTGTGCCAGCAGCTCCTGTTGCCCGTGTGTCTGCAGCTTCAGCCGCCGTCTCTCATCTTCTCTCCTCTCACAGTCCCTCCTCCTCCTCACTTGCCCGCTGTGATTACCTCTAGCTTTGCTTCTTATTGTGAACTCCTGCTATACCTGCTCATTGTGCTGATTACACCCCACTTTGGCAATGGGGGTGTGTCAAAATGTTGTATTTGTCTAGCCTGCAGTGGGGTACTCTATAGCGAGTACAGCCCAATCTAGGGTTTCCTATATGTACTCAACTGCTTGCTAGTGCAACCCCTCCTTTTTCTTCATTCTCACTTTCTACTGCTGATTCTGACAGTCTGAGGGGTACATTCCCTTATTTACTGTTTTGCATGCATTGCTACAGTTGCAGTGACTATTGCGATCCTTACGTAACCTCCGATGACAGTTGCAGAACAGTCAACAGTCGCAACCATTGACCTTCTGCGACTGTTGACCTTCGCGAGACTGCTGACCTTCGCGTGCTCTATACGAGCTAACGCGGTACTGGTACAGGTGCGCTGCTTCGTTATGAAGCGGTGCGCTAAGGGAGAACCTTCGGGAATGTTATAATAACATGTTGGTTATTCCAACACCCCCCTTCATTCCTGAAGGTGAGCCACGTGGGATTTCTTCACGATCCCGCAGAGGTTGGCGAAGTGCTGAAACTTCTGACGTGGCAGCTTCTTCGTCAGAAAATCTGCTGCCATGTCACCAGTCGGGCAATAGGTGAGTTTGAATTTGCCCTTGACGATCTCGTCCTTGACGAAGAAGTAGCGGAGCGCGATGTGCTTCGTGTGATTCACGAAGCCATGTTTGTTCGCGATCTTTATCGCGCTCTGGTTGTCGCAGAGTAACTTGAAGTGCTTGTTCATCGTCAATTTCGCTTAATGCATGAGCTCCGTCAAGTACAGTCCTACGCGGACAGCTGCGCTGGCGGCGATGAATTCGGCTTCAGCTGAAAAAAAGGCAATGAGCTCCTGCTTCTGTGAGATCCATGACATGAGTCTAGCAGGTTCTGTTGTCTGCTCTCCCGCATGGTCCGCGTCCACGTAGCCGCGTAGCTGAAGAGTAGCCGTTAGGTTGGCCGTGTAGGTGAGCCCGACGGCAGGAGTAGATACGAAGTATTGGAGTGCTCGGCGTAGGTCTAGCATATTCTCCCCTTCAGGTCGGCGCATGTACTGTGCGAGCTGGCTTGCGACGTAGGAGAGATCCGGCCGGCACGTGACGTCGGCGAACAGGAGGCACCCTAGCTGCTGCTGGTAGAGACGGTGGTCGTCGATGGAGAGAGGCTTAGTGTCGGCTTCGTGATTAGGAGGAGGAGTGCGGAAAGGGGCGGTGAGGTTGATTGGTGCGATCGCCGATTTCTTCGCGAGAGTTTCGGCGTATTTCGTGGCCGAGAGATGGATGGAGGTGGCGGACTGTGTGATGTTCAGTCCCAGAAACTGAGTGACATTGTGGTTGATAGTCACCTCGAGTTTTTCTTTGATTTCTTCTTCGAATCGATCGAGGAGCTCCGTGTCGTCGCCGGTGTAGAGTAGGTCGTCCACGTAGGCGATTAGGAGAATGAATTTTCCGCGCGACTCCTTCCGGTACCACCCTTGGTCGTGCGGCAGCTGAGCGAAGCCAAGCTCGATAAGCACCGTGTGTAGGTACTGCTGCCACAGGCGGGGAGCTTGCTTAATGATGTATAGAGATTTTTTGAGAAGGAAGACGGCAGAGTCATTTTCTTCGAAGGAATGCGGCTGCTCGACGAAGATGATGGCATCGACGATCGCGTACATAAATGTGTTCGAGACGTCGATTTGGCGAAGCGGGCGGTGCTTGACGGCGACGATGCAGATGAGAATGCGCGCCAAGGTGTGTTGTCCAACATATGCGAGTGTTTTAATCCGGAAAACCCATTTGCCGCTTAATATTTTTTCTCCCCTTTGCTGATGAGCGAGGGACCAGCTTCCACGATCCGCGGCGCTTGAGAGCTGCTACTTCAGCGGCCATGGCTGCTCTTCTGTCGGGACCTTGCAGGGCATGGCGCACGGTGGTGGGCTCCTTGGGAGAGAGCAATATAATCGAAGTCGTGCATGCTAGTAACATCGACAACGTCGTCGTCGTTGTCATTGCTGTTGCGGATGGTGTCTTGCGAGGGATTCGGTGGTGGTAACTCGGCATCTGGGATTTGGCGTGTCATGCTGTTGAAGTTGTGAGCTTCACGAGTTGTATCGTCAAGATCCACTTGCGAAACATTTATGAAGGTTGGAGTTTGGAGTGGGCTTGTAAGGGGGATGTTAGGATAATGTTCGTCGCCACGTCAGCTTCGTCTTGTGCGGTTGCGAAGCTGTGGTGGCCCGTGAAGACGTTTTCTGGCGCTTCGTCAGCTTCGCGATGCTGCTTGTACAGTGGCAATGTCAGCTTCTCGTAGAAGATACAATCACGGGATTTCGTCACTTCGTGTGTCGCGTAGTCCAGCACGATCCAGGCCTTAAATTCCTTCAAAATCCCGAGGTGAATGCACCAGCGTGCCCGATCAGTAAATTTTCCGGTTCGTGCCGTGTGTGGCCTGTACTGTACCATGCAATCGAACACTCGGAGCAGACGCGTGTCAGCTTTTCTGCCCGTCCAGGCCTTGTAAGGTGAGGTGTTGTCCTTTAGGCTCCAGGATGATAGCAAGTTGTGCAGCTGAACGGCATGGTTCATCGCGAACGCCCAAAACCTGGTTGGGATTGAGGAATGCTTCATGAGGGCTCTCATCCTTGTGGCGAGGCTTTTGTTTGTCCTTTCTGCTACTCCTTGCTGCTCGTGCGCGTAGGGCAGGGATACCAGGTGCTCAATCCCTTTCTTGGCAAAGAGTTCTTTGAACTCTTTGGAGAAGTACTCCAAACCCTCATCCGTCTGGAAGCACTTCAGCTTCAGCCCCGATTGTCGCTCGGCGTGTTTCATCAAGACCACGAAGCAGTCGAAGGCTCGGGATTGGTAGCCAATGTTGACGGCCCAGACGTAGCGCGTGAACGCCATCGTATTGTATTCGCCGTCGAGCACACCTTGGCTTAGAATCATGCAGTCGATGTAGACCTTTTCTAGTGGTTCATATCGCTCGTAGCCCGGAGGTAAGTCTGGGAAGGGCTTGTGAGCGAGCGATGTGGTCGCGTAGATGGTGCACGGCGGGTCGTCTGATGTGTCACCATTAGGCAGGAGCAAGCCGCTTGTGTCGAAGACATTGGCGGCAATATTTTTTTTTAGTGTTGCATGAGAAGGGTGTCCGAGCTGCTGATGCCAGATGTCAGGGGAAAGATGATATCCGACGGTGCGCTTGTAATAAAGATTTCTCTGCTCTTCTTCTTGTTGTGGTGTCGCAGGTCCTTTGTCGGCGGCGGCTCGTACGTATGCTGCGAAGGCTTGAGTGGAGGCTGGGTGAAGAGCAGCTTCGGAGATGTCGGCGACGTGAATCGAGTCGTCGATGACGGGCAGAGTTTGTTGAGGTGGTGTCGCTTTTGGCCACTTAGAGGCGGGGAGTCCCTCCATCGGGATTTGGTAGTAAAGGTACTCGTCGCCTGTGATTGAGATTAGCTGTGGTCCTTCCTTCGGCGGCGGTGCTTCCTCCGTAGGTCCGGGTAATTCAGATGCTTCTCCAAAATCGCATATCATCCCTTCTAACTATTCCTCTTCTTCCTGTGTTGGTTCGTAGGGATGCTGATCCGGGAGCGGTGGCCCGCCCCAGCCGGTGCCGCGCGCTGCCCAGTAGGGATCTTCTTCTGCCACGTTTTTGAGAGGAAGTGATGGTGCTTCAGGGAAGGGTGCTGGTGGTCCCCAACCAGGAGTTGTCGATGTACCTTCGAAGGGGAGTCTTGGTTGAAGTGTCGGTGGACCCCATCCGCCTCGATCAGGGTTTGCAGAAGGAGGTTATGGCACGCCCCAAGCGCCTGTGACAACACCAGTGCCCCATCCGGTGGCTGCAGTTGTTCCCGTATATCCCCATCCTCCAGTTTCGGTTTGTTGTGCTGCCTCCCTTTCTGATTCTCCACTGTCTGCTTCTTCTTCCATTGATGCTGGTCGAGTATCGCCGGGAGCAGAGGTTGAGGCTGTTGGAACGACAAATGTGCGGCGGAGACCATCCGGTCCAGGACGCTCAAGGTCTGTCTCTTCGGGGTGCGACCAAGTTGGTGGCTTCGTGGTGGTTGTTTTCAGCAGGAGCGTTCTGTCGGTGTCGCCCTCGTTGCCCTGATATTCAAAGTGGAGGACAAAGACCCCGTTTTGTCAACAGCCTTCCCGATGTAAGTTTTATTGTAAAGAAGGCCGAATCATTTTTCTTCGCAGTTGGTTCGAATTTCAACCCCGCATTTCAAAAGTTGCGCTGTAGATAGGAGATTGAATTGAAAATCGGTGACGACCAGCACATCTCCGACGTGAATGGTGAAGTTGGTGTCGCTTGACTGTAGGTTTATTTCGCCGATGTCGTAAGCCTTTAGTCGGCTGTTGTTTGCAACGGTTATCTCGCATAGATGTCGCGGTCTTCTTGAGTTGTTGATGAACGTTTTTTACCCCACCATGTGTTGTCCGTAGCAGCTGTCGAGATACCATTTGTTGTAGTTGTCACAGCTTCGTCGCGCAACGCTGGCGATCTTGGGAGTGATGATGCGGTCAAGATCAACGTGGAAGCTCGAGAGGTTGTGCTGGTGGGCTGCGGCGAACCCGGGAGGAGACTCGGGCGTGCTTGGAGGCAACTCGTAATCAGGTGGGAGTGTTGTCGGCCTGTTGCTCCAGAGTCCAATCGTGGGGCTCGGGTCGATGGGTTCAACTGGCCCGATGGTCGGAAACTACACTCTGTCATAGTATCGAGCCTCAAAGCGCGCCGTGCAACTCAAGATTGTTCCTTTTCCCTTATCCTTGGCAGAAATGCGTTGAGGAGCTTGCGAGCTTCTCGCGACGGCAGGAGGTGACATCGTCGCCGTTGGTGCAGTTGTTGGCGTCGTAGCGGGAGTTGAAGTTTGATGCTGATAACCAGGTGAGCCGCCATTGTTGCGCCTTTTGTGGGCGGCCTTGCGCTTGAAGCAACAGTCCATTGTGTGTCCTGGTATCTTGCAATATTTTCAGAAATAGCATCTCTTCTCGTTTGACTCCTCTTCAGTTGCGCCAGCGTTGAACACCAATTTCTCTCTCTTGCCGTTTCTTTCGTTATACAGATCGATCTCTTGCTGCTCGGAGAGGAGTGTGGCGCAGAGGGTGGCTTTGGAGACGGCTCCTTGAGCACGAAGCAGCGACTTGCATTGGCGCCACTCTGGTCCTGGTCCCGAAAGGACTGTAGTGACGAACATGTCGTCAAGGACGTTTCCGCCGCACTTCTTGAATTGGACGCGCAGATTTCGGCAACGATTGATATAGAGTCCCGCTTTCTCACCTTCAACCATTTTTGCGGGTGTCAGTTGGCTGAGTAGGCGACTCTTTATTACCGGATCTATCGCGCATGTATTCCCAAGACACTTGCGCGGGAGTCCACTCCGTCTTGAAGGAGCGGATGCCAAGCTGCTCGGTGGGGGAGAGATTACGGAGAAGAATGGTGTACGCGAGGAGAGACTCGTGGTAATAGAGATTCTTCTCCTGAGGAGTGCCTTCCGTCGCAAAGGTAAGATTCCCGTTGTAGTACATCCAGATATGCGAGTTTGTTGCGAGGAGCTCAAACTCGAAGCTAAATGTGTAGAAATCCTTGCCGTCGAATGGAGTTGATGTCTTCAGCTTTGATGTCGTGAGAAACTTGTTTTGCAGTGATGCTAACACATCTGTTTGCGCACATTGTTGATTGTCTTGTGGAGGAGCTGAACCCTGACGATTGTAAAAAAATAAGGACCTCTCTGGATTGACGCGTCGGTCTTCGCCCGGAAGAGGGGGTTCGGCGACTCCTCTGGCGCAGCTTGAACCGTCGATGCTCATTGCTTGATGCCTCTCAAGGGCGTTTATGCGTGCGATGCGTTGTTCCATGACATTGGCGTTGACGGATGTCACTGCTGGCGGTGTGTTTGTTGTTGTTGGTGGTGGGCTCGGAGAGTCTGCTGTTGTCTTTCCTTTAGGAGCCATGTTGATGCAGAATCTGTAACTGATGTTCTAATGCAAGATTTAATAAAGAGTTGTTCTAGAAAGAACAGTGACTTGGCACGCCTTATAATCCAATCGTGCTCTCATACCATGTTGATATAACCAAGGAATCGACGGATAGGATAAAGCTGGCCAAGTAGGGTGTAAGACAATGAAGTCTTGAAGTGACCTTGATTATAATAAGTTAAAAGGAAACAAGATGATAAAGATAGCATTACAAGGGGCTTATATATCATTCCTAGCTAGCCATATACTCTGAGGGGTACATTCCCTTATTAACTATTTTGCAGGCATCGCTACAGTTGCAGTGACTATTGCGATCCTTACGGTTACCATGTTTGCAGTGCGTAACCTCCGATGACAGTTGCGGGACAGTCAACAGACGCAACCATTGACTTTCTGCGACTGTTGACCTTCGCGTGACTGTTGACCTTCGCGTTCTCTATACGAGCTAACGCGGTACTGGTACAGGTGCGCTGCTTCGTTATGAGGCGGTGCGCTAAGGGAGAACCTTCGGGAATCTTATAATAACTGTTGGTTATTCCAACATGTTTGGTAAGTGTCTTAAAATCCCGCGCCTAGAATGGCTCTTTCACAAAATATACTGAGCTTGAAACGCGCTTAGCGATGGGAGACGAACGAAGCATAGTAGCGAATGAATAATGCGATCCAAATCGCCTCGAGTGGGAAGTTTCTACTTCACGTTACTTGAACGAGCACAAATGACAAAACAAAACACATCATCCTGTCAGCAGAATGAACGAGAATGACATGAACTAGCAGCATGCAGGAGTACAAGTAGCAAACCCAAATTGGGTTATACCCCATATGGGCTACCCCACTACAGCCTACACAACATCCAACATATAAGTTTGACACACCCCCATATGCAAAAGTGGGGGAGAACAAGAGGTCACAAGACCAGTCAAGAAAAGCAAAGCAAGCTCAGAGTGGATCACGAAGTCGCCACACACTCTGAGCACAAGCAAATGGCCGCAAGGCCAGTTCACATGCCGATTTATATAATGCAGAACAAGCAGTACAGTGATCAAAACCTAGTAAGTGTAAGCATGCAGGTATAAGTATATAGATCACAGTACAAGCAAAGTCAAGAAGTGAGCAAGAGTGGCCAAGTAGGCACAAGGCCTATAACAATGCAGAAACGCTGATGATCACAAGGCTAAAGTGCCTTGGTGAAGATATCAGCAGTGTTGGACCGAGAGGCCACGTAAACAAGACGAAGCTGACCACGCTGCTGCAACTCACGAGCAAGGAAGTAACGCAGAGCGATGTGCTTCGTCCTGTGCTCCAGTCTGTGCTCCTGACACAAGGCAATCATGACCTTGTTGTCGACGTACAGAACTAGAAGAGAACGAGGCGGCTCTCCCAAGTCTGTAAGCAGGTAGGTGAGCCAGCGTAACTCCTGTGCAGCCATGGCCCCTGCGTAGATCTCAGCCTCACAACTGGAGCTGAGAACAGAAGACGAGCGGGTAGACCGACAAGAAACAGAGCCAGAGCCAAGGCTGAAAGTGTAACCTTGTGACGACCGCTGCGTAGCCAAGTCGTCAACCCAAGAGGTGTGTGCGTGTCCAGTGAGGACAACTGGGGCCCGTCCTCCAAGCACGAGCCCCATGCCCGACGTACTGCACAAGTAGCGCATCACCCTCTTAGCGGCCTTCCAGTGCTCTGGTAGGTGTCTCCCGGGCGCAACGTAGCGTGCCAGGATGCTAAGAAGGTAAGCAAGGTCATGTAGAGTGCAGGTCATCAGGTACATGAGGCAGCCCATAAGCTATGGATGCGGGCCACTCGGCTGTACGGACTCGTCCGAAGGTGGAGTTGAGAACGGGTGACCGGTAGGCAGAGGAGTGGACTGTGGCGAGGAGTACTGGAAGTCAAAGCGCTGAAGGACCTGCTGCACCATGTGTGACTGAGTCAAGGTAATGGTGCGCTGTGCTCTGTCTCGGGTAATCTGCAAGCCAAGATAGCTGCGCAGCTCACCCAGGTCTGATCACGTGTGTCTCTTCTGCAGCTCCGACTTCACTAGGGCCAGTCCCTCAGTGTCAGCAGTGGCAAAGACCAAGTCGTCGACGTACACGAGGATGTAGAACGGCGGCAGCGAAGTGTCGGTGCGTAGAAACAACGACGGGTCAGCAGTCGAAGGAGCAAACCCAAGAGCCGCAAGTGCCGTCCTCAGTGTGTCGTGCCACTCGCGAGGCGCCTGGCGGAGACCGTAGACTGGCCGCCGGAGGCTCCACTGGGTACCTGCTAGAAACGACCCAGTGAAGCCAGGTAGGCGTCGCAGCCAGATCTCCTCGTGCAGGCTGCCCTGTAAGAAAGATGTGCTGAAGTCAAGAGAGTGAAGCTCGTAGTCACGCTGAGCGGCGACGTGCAGCAGCACCCAAAGAGTGGTAATCTTTGGGGTAGGGGAGAAGGTCTGGAAGAAGTCAACTCCCTGTCGCTAACCGAAGCCTCGTGCAACGTAACGCGCCTTGAAGACAGGCGGAGAACCCGGCGGCCGCTTCACCCTGAAAATCCACATGCCACTGAGGATGTTCGCCCCAGGTGGGGGAACCTCGTCGACGTAAGTGCCTCTGGACTTCCAGGATGCCATCTCTGCGTCCATGGCTGTCTGCCACTGAGAGGAGTAGGGACCCTCAATCGCCTCTGCGTAAGAGCGCGGGGTCGGGATGTCTGGTGCATCCGGGTCTCCCTCAGGTGCAATCAGCATGGACACGAGATGAGGTACAGCAGCTGCAAAACACGCAAAGTCCTCCTGCCTGTCCTCAAGGACGTCCGTGCCAAGAGCACACTCACCCCCGACGAACGGAGGACAGACAGACTCAGACTGAGCAACAAGACTAGCGGCGTAGTCAAGGCGACAGGCGGCAGCAAAGTCAACAAGCTCAGCAACTAGGGCAGATGCAGCAGTGGACTCAAACGAAGGGTCAGTGACAACAGTGGCTAGAAGACGAGTGACAGTAGGACTGGCAGCACGAGCAAGGTCTAACGGCGGGTCAGGAATGTCAAGAAGAGAGGACGCAGGAGGAGACGGCAGAGGGAGACGCTGTGGACCAGAGGAAGGACGAAGGGCCATCTGGTGCGTGCTAGGGACAGGAGGAGGACGCTGACGCGGAAGACGACGACCAGTGCGAACAGCGCAAACAGGCGACGCAGGACGAGACGCAGGCTCACGACGCACTCCTAAACCTCCTGACTGCTTAGTGTAAGGAGAAGGAGCAGGCAGTGGGGAGGCTGGCTGTAACTGCGGCTGCGACTGGTCAGGCGGTGGACATAGTAAGGGAGGAGTGAGGCCAGTAGAAGGCGGGAGACCAAGAACCTGCTGAAACAGTGGAACGAAGTAAGGTCGCGGCCGCACAGTGCCTCCAGAACCAGCACTGACAGCACCAGCACCCCCAGCTCCAGGGTCTTTAGCTCCAACGCCTACAGTACCACCAGCTCCAGCAGCTCCAGCTCCAGCGCCTCCAGCTCCAACTCCTGCAGTACCTCCAGCTCCAGCAGCTCCAGTACCTCCAGTATGAGCACCTCCGGGACCAGCGGCTCTAGCACCAACGCCTGCAGCACCTCCAGTGGCAGGCCCCCCAGCTCCAGCAGCGCCACTCCGAAGGCTCGTGCTCCGAGCAAACCACTCGCGCAGCTGCGGTGGAGAGAGAGGC
Source organism: Closterium sp. Naga37s-1 (assembly GCA_947471745.1). Classification (NCBI taxonomy): domain Eukaryota; kingdom Viridiplantae; phylum Streptophyta; class Zygnematophyceae; order Desmidiales; family Closteriaceae; genus Closterium; species Closterium sp. Naga37s-1. Next base: position 825,351 of record CANJKZ010000190.1, on the reverse strand, counting down.
TCCCGCCGTGACGAGGCACCTGTAGGACCTCCAGCAGACAAAGGACCTGCAAGCTCAGCACCCCCAGGCTCAGCACCCCCAGGCTCAGCACCCCCAGGCTCAGCAACCCCAGGCTCCGCACTCTCAGGCTCAGCACCCTCAGGCTCCGCACCCTCAGACTCAGCAACCCCAGGCTCAGCACCCCCAGGCTCCGCACGCTCAGGCTCAGCACCCTCAGCACCCCCAGGCTCCGCAATCTCAGGCTCAGAACCCCTAGCAGCACCACTCCCAGCAGCACCAGAGTCTACAGCGACCTCGACATGCTCGACAGGGTCTACCTTAGACACACCTGAGGGAGTAGGACCCTGAGGGGGGAGGGGGTCTATCGGAGGAGGACCTTGTGCGAGGAAGAGCGGCGGGGAGGGGAGAGGTGCAGTGCGGTAGGGGAAGAGACGGTAAAAGGGAACGGACTCGTCAAACGTGACGTCCTGAGAGGGCAGGACACGGCGCGTGGTAGGGTGGTAAAACTGCCAGCCAGGCGCGTCAGGGGGGAAGCCAAGGAAGACGCAGGGAATGGCGCGGGAGGAGAGCTTGTCCGCGGATGTATCGCGGACAAAGGCACGAGAGCCCTAGACCCGGAACACCGACGCATCGTCAACCGGACCGCAAACGGCCACAGAAAATGGGGGGCAGCTGCATGGATCATGGAGGTACGAGCGACCTCCATGACTAAGCCAATGCGGTGCTCAGCAACCCCATTCTGCTGTGGAGAGGCCGGAAGCGTGAACGACTGGTGAATGCCCTCCCCACGACAAAAGTCCCGCAAGAGGTCGGAGGCAAACTCACCACCTCTCTCAGAGTGCACATGCAGGACAGGAAGGTTCGCGTGGAACCGCTCGCGGAGCTGGAGACGGACAGCGCGGATCCAAGGGATCAAAACATCGGGGATCCCCCCCTTGCTGCGCAAGGGGAAGACCGTGGTGTAACGCGAGTAGTCGTCAACAACCAGCAGAAAGTATCGCTCGCGGCCCTGTCCACGGACGCGGGCTGGGCCCCACACGTCCATGTGGAGAGTCTGCAGGGGAGCAGTCGTCGGGGGAAACGAGGAGGAGTGAGGAGCGGCGCGCTGCCGCCCCTCGACACATGGAAGGCAGGGAGGGGCAGGCGAGGGTGGGAGGGGAGGCAGAGACCTGGGAAGACCAGAGACAAGGAGACAGGAGTGCATGCCACGGAGGCGCTGCACTGAGGGGTGACCAAGGCGGTGGTGCCAAAGGAGGGTCTGGTGCGATAGGGCGCGACACGAGCAGGGGGCCGCTAGCTGACCTGACGCAGACGCAGACGCAGCTACCTGAGTAGACACAGTAGTCAGTGTGTACAGACTCGACCCAGGCCGACGGGTGAACGTGGCCAGGTGCCGGCCAGTCCGGGAGCACGTACAGATCGCCACACGCTGCCCTCCTGGAGTAAAGGTGTCAACCCATACATCCTGAAGGACGGCGTTGCTCACCAAGTTGGTAGAGAACGAGGGGAGGTGAAGACCTGACAGTGAGCCAGACGGAACCGCCGGACACGGGAGAACAGTGGAGGAACGTGCAAGGACTGGGCCCCCGGAGGGGTCAGCCAGAGAGACAGCAACAGGTGCAGGGAGCGGTGTGACTGTGGTACTGTCGCAAAAGAAACAGCGGGAAGCACCTGAGTCAAGCGTGAAGGTGTGCAAGGCCTCAGCAGGCGTAGTACCAGAGAGAGCAGACTCACTAGCACCTAGAGCAACAGCCTCTATACCTGGGTCAGGCGGCATACACAGGTAACAGTCACCCTCAGCACTGACAGTCAATGCATACATGGCAGCAAGGATAGCATCATAATCAAGAGCAAAGATATCCACACCCTGCCTAAGCAGCTCTGCCCAGTGGGGGAGCTCAGTCGCGTCGGGAAACTCTGCGCGAAAGGCGTCGTCAAGTCGGGAGAAGCAGCGGTGCTGTGTGTGAAACTTCCCGCATGTCTGACCAGAGCAGTCACCTGTGCGAATGACATAGGGGTAGCGACCACTACCCCCAGACGCCCCACGCTGAGCAAACCACTCACAAAGCTCCTGGGGCGAACGGGTCTCACGCTGACGCTGCTGCTGCTGCCTCTGACCACCGCCAAAGCCTCCCCTCTGACTGGTACCACCCCGGACACCACCACTGCCGCCGCCTCCACTCCCACCGCCGCCACCACTGCCGCCGCCACCACTCCCACTGCCGCCACCACCGCCGCCACCTACGCCTCCACCCCCACCACCACTCCTTCCGCCACCACCGCCACCTCCACCGCCTCCACCGCCCCCACCACCGCCTCCACCGCTGCCACCCCCACCGCCCCTGCCTCCCCTGCCCCTGCCGCTGCAGCGCCTCCCACTAGGGGCAGACGCAGCTCCTACCTCCTCAGCACGAAGGTAGTCAACAGTTGCAGCAGAGGCGACTGAGGGGACAAGGGGGGAGGGCGAACACCCCTCAAAGAAGGGAGTGCGAGGAGTGCCACGAGAAGCGCCTACAGCGACTATGCTAGTCTCACCTGCAAGGAGATGCTTCTCGAGCAGGTCGACAGTGAGGGTGGTGGGGTCAAGGGCGAGAAGGAGGTCCCTGACAGCGCTAAGAGTGTCAGGGAGGCGGGTGACTATGAAGTAGAGAGTGATGTACATGGGAGGAGGGTTCTTGGTGAGAAACTCGGCGGGAAGCGCAGCACGGTAGCGAGTGTCACTAGTGCGAAAGTGAGTGACTAGGGCGACGACTGTGGCAAAGGCGGACAGCTCGGGGAACAGGTAGGGCAGGAGAAGGCGGCCTAGAGCAGCAGTGGCCTGGGAGGAGTAACGAGCGACTGTCGTACAGGGCTCTAGCAGTCTTGTGCTGGCCAAAGTGATTGCGTTCGGCTAACGGCAGGTGGTTGCGAACGACTAGGCGAGCAGCATCGTCACGGGTAAGCCACTGTGAGCGAGTCGCACTGTCAGCTGTGGTGGCAGGGGCGAGAGAGACTCCAGACGTGAGGTCAAACAGCGAAACACTGTCCCTAGAGTCGCTCAGTAAGTACAGCTGTAAGTTGTCGAGCCACGCATCGAACTCTATCGGGCGACCCTCCGGATCGAAGGTGAGGACGCTGAGAGTGGCCATAGCGGGCAGAGCAGTCGGGCGCGCTAGCAGCAGGGCAGCACGCAGGCAGGGCAAGGCAGGGCGGCGGCCAGCAGGGCGATGCACGCGGGCAGGGCATGTCAGAACTATGCATATATGCTCTAGGCTGTAGTGGGGCACTCCTTATGGGGTACAGCTCAAATTAGGTTTTGCCTATACAAACCTTGTACTGCTCTCTTTCTAGTCATTCTTTCCTTCACATTTCTGACCTGATTTCAGAGCAGGTTCCCTAGTGGGAACGTTTTTTTTTAGGGCCCACCACGATTTTTTTTTTCCTGCCCTGCCCGAAGTGCGCCTCGCGCCTGCCTCACCTGCGCCGTCGCGCGCCCTGCCTTAGTGCCGCCCGTCGCGGCCCTGCCTTCTCGGCCCGTCGCGGCCCTGCCCTAACGGCCCGTCGCGGCCCTGACCTAGCCGCCCGTCGCGGCCCTGCCCTGTCGCCGCCTCGTCGCGGCCCTGACCTCGCCGCCTCGTCGCGGCCCTGCTCTGTCGCCACCCGCGGCCCTGCCTTGCCGCCCGTCGCAGCCTGACCTAGCCGCCCATCGCGGCCCTGCCCTGCTGCCCCTCGTCGCGGCCCTGACCTCGCCGCCCCTCGCGGCCTCTGCCCTTCCGTCACCCGTCGCGGCCCTGCCCTCGGCCGCTCGTCGCGGCCCTGCTCTACCGCCGCCCAGTCGCGGCCCTGCCCTGCTGCCGCCCTGTCGCGGCCCTGCTCTGCCGCCGCCTCGTCGCGGCCCTGCCCTACAGCCGCCCCAGTCGCGGCCCTGACCTAACCGCCAGCTGCGGCCCTGCCCTGCACTCGCCCCTGGTAAGCACCCGCGCCGCCCAGCCGAGCCGCGCCGCCCAGCCGAGCGGCGCCGCCCAGCCGAGCCGCGCCGCCCTACCGAGCCGCGCCGCCCAGCCGAGCCGCGCCGCCCTACCGAGCCGCGCCGGCCTACTGAGCCGCATCGCCCTGCCCGCGCTGCTCCTGCTGCTACTGCTGCTTCTGCTGCTACTGCTGCTACTGCTGCTATTGCCGCCATGGCTAGCCCTAATGTTCTTACCTTTGATGCTGAGGGTCGTGCGGTTGACTTCGACGTTTGGGTAGACGACCTACACCTCTTTCTTCAGTGCGACTCTAAGGACGGAGTCTCCCCTTTTCGATCACACGTCCGGTGTCTCTCCTGCACCTGCTGCCACTGCTGACAGTACGGTTCGCTCGCAGTGGACCACTCGTGACGCTGTTGCTCGCCTTGCTGTTCGTAGTCACCTGCCGTCTGCTGAGCGCGCGCACTTTGGCCAGTACAAGACTGCAAAGTCTTTGTATGACGCTGTTGTCGCGCGCTACTCCTCCCCTGCCACTGCTGCTCTCAGCCGCCTCATGCTGCCGTACCTGTTCCCTGACCTAGCCGCCTTTGCCACAGTCGCTAACCTCATTACTCACCTCCGCACTAGTGACGCCCGCTACCGCGCTGCGCTTCCCACTGAGTTTTGTGCCAAGAACCCCCCCCCCATGTACATCACCCTCTACTACCTAGTCACCCGTCTCCCTGACTCCCTTTCTTCAGTCAGGGACCACTTTCTCTCCCTTTGCCCCACCGAGCTCACCGTCGACTTGCTAGAGGAGCGCCTCACTGCAGCTGAGAAGAGTATCGTTGCTGTAGGGGTGTTCCCCCGTGCCCCTTCTCCCCTCTGTTGCCTCTGCTGCTGCTGTCAACCTCGTTGGCACTGAGGAGGTCGGGGCTGCGTCTGCCCCTAGTGGGAGGCGCTGCTACGGCAAGGGCAAGGGGGGCAAGGGTGGTGGAGGGGACGGTGGGGGCGGCAGTGGAGGCGGTGGAGGAGGGGGGGGGGGTGGCGGTGGAGGTGGGGGTGGTGGCGGGAGTGGGGGCGTCGGTGGCGGCGGTGGGGGTGGTGGAGGCAGCGGCAGTGGCGGTGGAGGCAGCGGCAGCGGCGGTGGAGGTGGCGGCGGCGGTGGTGCTGGTCGAGGTGGAGCCGCGCAATGTGGAGGCTTTGGCGGTAGCCAGCGCCAGCAGCAGCCGCGTTCCCATGAGACCCCGTCGCCCCAGCAGCTTCGTGAGTGGTACGCTGGGCGTGGGGGGTCTGGGGGTGCTGGTCCCTGTACTTACGTTCTTCGCACCGGCGGGCGCCGTGGGGAGACGTGCGGACTGCCCCACACTTTGCAGCGCTCCTTTGGTCGCCTGACTGACGCCTGGCGCGCCCAGTTTCCTAACGGCGGGTAGCTCCCTTGCTGGGGTGATCTGCTTAAGCAGAATGTTGCTATCTTTGATCTTGATTTCGATGCTATCCTTGCTGCCATGTATGCTGTGACTGATAGTGCTGAGGGTGACTGTTACCTGTGTGTTCCGCCCAACCCGGGCATTGAGGCTGCTGCTCTAGGTGCTAGTGAGTCTGCTGCTCCAGGTGCTAGTGAGTCTGCTGCTCCAGGTGCTGGTGAGTCTGCTCTCTCTGGTACTGCACCTACTGAGGCCTTGCACACCTTCACACTTGACTCCGGTGCTTCACGCTCCTTCTTTCGCGACAGCACCACACTCACGCCGCTCAGTCGGCCGGTTGCAGTCTCCCTGGCTGACCCCTCTGGGGGCCCAGTCCTTGCGCACTCCTCCACGGTTCTACCGTGTCCTGCGGCCCCGTCGGGCTTACTGTCGGGACTCCACCTCCCCACGTTCTCTACGAACTTTGTGAGTGGAGCTGACCTCCAGGACGTGTGGGTTGACCAGTTCACCCCTGGAGGTCAGCGTGTGACACACTGCACTTGCTCTCGGACGGGCCGCCACCTGGCCACGTTCACCCGTCGGCCTGGGTCGAGCCTGTACACACTGACTATTGCGTCTCCTCCGGTTACTGCGTCTGGTCAGGTAGCCGCGTCAGGTCAGGTGTTTGCTGCCGCGTCTAGGTCTAGTCCGGCGTCTGCCCCCTGCTCGTGTCATCCTCTGTCACACGAGACTCTCCTTTGGCACCACCGCCTTGGTCACCCCTCCCTGCCTCGTCTTTGAGGTATGGCCTCTCGTACCCTTGTCTCTGGTCTCCCCCGGTCCCTCCCTCCCCTTCCTCCGGGGCCTGCCCCTACCTGTGTTCCTTGCGTCGAGGGCCGGCAGCGCGCCGCTCCTCACTCCTCCGAGTTCCCTCCGACAGAGGCTCCCCTGCAGACTCTCCACATGGACGTGTGGGGCCCAGCTCGCGTCCGTGGACAGGGTCACGAGCGTTACTTCTTGCTGGTCGTTGACGACTACTCGCGTTACACCACAGTCTTCCCCTTGCACTGCAAGGGTGAGGTCACTGAGGTGTTGATCGACTGGATCCGCGCTGCCCGTCGCCAGCTCAGCGAGAGTTTCGGCTCGGACCTTCCTTTTCTGCGTCTGCACTCAGACAGAGGTGGTGAGTTTTCCTCCGACCTTCTGAGGGCTTTCTGTCGTGCGGAGGGCATCCGCCAGACGTTCACGCTTCCGGCCTCCCCACAGCAAAATGGGATTGCTGAGCGCCGCATTGGCATGGTCATGGACGTCGCTCGTACGTCCATGATCCATGCGGCTGCTCCCCATTTTCTGTGGCTGTTCGCGGTTCAGTACGCTGCGCATCAGCTCAACCTTCAGCCTCGTGTCTCCTTGCCGGAGACCACACCTACTCTGCGGTGGACGGGGAAGGTTGGCGATGCCTCTGTGTTCCGTGTCTGGGGATCTCGAGCTTTTGTCCGCGATTCTTCCGCGGACAAGTTGTCCTCCCGTGCTGTTCCCTGCGTCTTCCTTGGCTTCCCCCCTGACACGCCTGAGTGGCAGTTTTACCACCCCAACTCGCGTCGTGTTCTGTCCTCTCAGGACGTCACGTTTGACGAGTCGGTATCTTACTACCGTCTCTTTCCCTACCGCACTGCCCCTCTCCCCCCCCCGCCGCTCTTCCTAGCACCAGGTGCTCCTCCGGTAGACCCCCTCCCCCCTCAGGGTCCTGCCCCCTCAGGTGTGTCCCAGGTAGACCCTGTCGAGCCTGTCGAGGTAGCTGTCGACTCTAGTGCTGCTAGGGGTGCTGAGCCTGCGGGTGCGGGGCCTGGGGGTGCTGAGCTTGGGGTTGCTGAGTCTGAGGGTGCGGAGCCTGGGGGTGCTGAGCCTGAGGGTGCGGAGCCTGGGGGTGCAGAGCCTGAGCGTGTGGAGCCTGGGGGTGCTGAGCCTGGGGGTGCTGAGTCTGGGGGTGCTGAGCCTGAGCGTGCTGAGTCTGGAGGTCCTCAGGGTGTCTTGTCACAGCGGGAGTCCCTTTCTCCACAGCAGCTGCGCGAGTGGTACGCTCGGCGCTGTAACCGTGCTGCTGGAGCTCGGGGGCCTACTGCTGGAGGTGCCTGAGCCGCTCGTCCCGGAGGTGCTCGTACTGGAGGTACTGGAGCTGCTGGAGCTGGAGCTGCTGGAGATACTGCTGGTGCTGGAGCTGCTGGAGGTACTGGAGCCGCTCGTCCCGGAGGTGCTCGTACTGGAGGTACTGGAGCTGCTGGAGTTGGAGCTGTTGGAGGTACTGCTGGTGCTGGAGCTGCTGGAGGTGCTGGAGCCGCTGGTCCTGGAGGTGCTCGTACTGGAGGTACTGGAGCTGCTGGAGTTGGAGCTGCTGGAGGTACTCCTGGTGCTGGAGCTGCTGGAGGTGCTGGAGCCGCTGGTCCCGGAGGTGCTCGTACTGGAGGTACTGGAGCTGCTGGAGCTGGTGGTGCTGCAGGAGTTGGAGCTGTTGTTGCTGGAGGTGCTGCTGGTGCTGGAGTTGGTGGTGCTGAGGGAGGTGGAGCTGGAGACCCTGGCGCTGGGGGTACTGGTGCTGTCTCTGCTGGTTCAGGAGGCGCTGCGCGGCCGCGGCCGAACTTCGTTCCCCTCCTTCAGCAGGTTCTTGGTCTCCCGCCCTCTACTGGTCCTACTTCTCCGCTACTGTGTCCACAGCCTGTCCAGTCGCAGTCGCAGTTACTGCTAGCCTCTCCACTGCTTGGTCCTTCTCCGTACTCTGGGCCGACTAGGGGTCTTACGGAGCGTCGTGAGCCTGGGTCTCGTCCTGTGTCGCCTGAGTCTCGTCCTGGGTCGCCTGAGTCTCGTCCTGCGTCGCCTGTTCGCGCTGTTCGCACTGGTCGTCGTGTTCCGCGTCAGCGTCCTCTTGCTGTCCCAGGCACGCACCAGATGGCACTTCGTCCTTCCACTGCTCCACAGCGTGTCCCTCTGCCATCTCCTCCTGCGTCCTCTCTTCCTGACGTCCCTGACCCGCCGTGAGACCTTGCTCTTGCTGCCAGTCCTACTGTCACGCGTCTTCTCGCTACTGTTGACACTGACCCTTCGTTTGAGTCCACTACTGCGTCTGCCCTAGTTGATGAGCTTGTTGAATTTGCTGCCGCCTGTCGTCTAGACTACGCAGCTAGTCTTGTTGCTGAGTCTGAGTCTGTCTGTCCTCCGTCCATCGGGGGTGAGTGTGCTCTTGGCACGGACGTCCTTGAGGACAGGCAGGAGGACTTTGAGTGCTTTGCAGCTGCTGTACCTCATCTCGTGTCCATGCTGATTGCACCTGAGGGAGACCCGGATGCACCAGACATCCCGACCCCGCGCTCTTACGCAGAGGCGATTGAGGGTCCCTACTCCTCTCAGTGGCATACAGCCATGGACGTAGAGATGGCATCCTGGAAGTCCACAAGCACTTACATTGACGAGGTTCCCCCACCTGGGGCGAACATCGTCAGTGGCATGTGGATTTTCAGGGTGAAGCGGCCGACGGGTTCTCCGCCTGGCTTCATTTTCAACGAGGTAACGGAATAATTAATGACTAGAAATGACAAGGACAAGGAAGATATAGCAAACCCTGGTCAACCCTAGCCAACCCTAATCATAAGTTTACACCACCTAGTCTAGCAAATACAAACCATAACAAGCAGTGGATTTCGGGACGACTCGGGGGGCTGTGGAAGGACAGGAGGAGGTGGAACACGAGAGCGAAGATCAAGGTGGAACGGACCGTCTGCACGGTAACAGGACCGACGACGCTCTGGGGACACAGCACGACTGAGGGGAGGACGACGAGTCCACTGAGATGAGGAAAGGGACTCAACACGGGGAACAGGAGGGGACGGTAGGGGACCACGAACAAAGCGTGCAGGTGCTGGGTCGGGGAGGTCACGGAGTCGCAGTCGTTGCTGCTCCGCCTCCTCTGGCGTCTGCTGCGACGATACCGGCCCCTGCTGCTGCTCCTGTGGCTACGCCTCTGCCCTCTCCTGCTGCGACTGCAGCTGCACCCGCTGCTGCGACCGGGACTCCTGCGCTACCCTCTCCTGCTGCGGCCGTGACTCCTCCTCTACTCTCTTCTGCTGGGTCTGTAACTGCACCTGCTGCTGCGGGTGGGACTCCTGCTCTAACCTCTCCTGGTGCGGCCGTGACTCCTCCTCTACTCTCTCCTGCTGCGACTGAGACTGCTGCTGCTGCTGCTGTGCCCTCTTAAACCGCTCACGCTCCTCCCTCTCCAACCGGAGGAGACGCTGCTCACGGGTCAGGAAACGTACAGTGCGCGGTGTAGGCGCCACAGTGCCAGTGCCTCCAGCTCCAGCACCCCCAGAACCAGCACCTCCACCACCGACACCCCCGGGGCCTCCAGTACCTCCCGCAGGAACAACCCCAGGCTCCGCAGCAACCGGTCGCAGAGAAGAACGAGGAGGGAACTGCGGGACGGACGGGAAGCCAGGGGGTGACGCGGGGCGAGGCCGCCTAGTCGAGGCTGCCGTGTCCTCCACGGGAGTGACCTCCACGCCAACACCCCCTGCACCCCCAGAACCTACACCACCAGCTCCAGCAGCCCCAGCACCCTCACCCTCCGCAACTGCACCTCCCGCACCCCCAGACACGACAGGGACTGGACGCTGCGGGGGGGACGACTGCGGAGTGACGTGCGACACACCTGACGGGGCAGGACGCGAAGGGGGGGGGGCTACCGGGGCTACTGGGGGGGGCTCAAGGGTGAGGAACAGCGGGGGGGAAAAGATCTCAGTACCTCGGTGGGGGCGACTCCTGTAGTAACAGACTGACCCGTCGAACGTGACATCCTGGGAACTGACGAACTGGTAGGTGAGTGGGTCGTAGAACACCCAGCCGGCGGTGTCCAAAGGGAAGCCAAGAAAGACGCAGGCACGAGTGCGCGGAGACAACTTGTTCGCGCCAGGGGCGCGAACGTGAGCCAGAGAACCCAAGACGCGGAAGTCAGCTGCTACGCCCGGAGAACCTGTCCAAAGGGAGACCGGCATCACCCGTGGCCGTGCGTCACTGGGCCACAGGTTCAGCTGGTGGGCGGCGTAGCGGACTTCCTGAGGCCACAGGAACTGGGGGGCACCGGCATGGCACATGGAGGTCCGGGCAACCTCACATGACTAGGCCGATGCGTCGCTCGGGCTACCCCGTTCTGCTGCGGCGAGGCTGGTAGCGTGTAAGACTGGAGGATCCCCCGACCCTGACAGAACGTCTCCAGGCGAGTGGAAGAAAACTCACCACCACGGTCCGAGTGCAAGTGGAGCCCACAAAGGACCTGGGCGTCACCCCACGCTAGTAGCCACGGCTCGAGGACGGTAGGAACGTCGTCCTTCCATCGCAAGGGGAAAACCGTGGTGTAGCGGGAGTAGTCGTCCACCACAATCAGGAATTAGCGCTCCTGACGTGGGCCACGGACTGGGGAGGGGCCCCAGACGTCCAAGTGCAGGGTCTGGAAGGGAGCCGTGGTGGGGGGGAACGAGGAGGAGTGAGGGGCAGCGCGCTGCCGACCCTCGACGCAAGGAGTGCACGGCGACGCAGGCGAGCGAGGAAGCGGGGCAAGCGACTGTGGGAGACCTGAGACACCAGACGGTAACGTGCCATCCTACTGAGACGTGGGAACGACGGGTGACCTAGACGGTGGTGCCAGAGGACCGACGGGTGGGTGAGGGACCGACAGTCGCACGACACAGCAGCTACCTGACATGACCTGACCCAGTGTGGTGGGACCCTGTGTGTAGTAAGTACAAACCAGAGCCCGGCTCCCTGTGGAAAGTGGCCAGAGGCGCCCCAGTGGCACCGACTGTGCAGGAGGCAACTGGCTCGTCCACTGGGAAAGTAGTGACTACACCTAGGTCGTGGAGGTGACTGACACCCACCAGGTTCCTGGAGAACGAGGGGGTGTAGTAACCTGTGAGGATCCCAGAGGGAGCCACCGGACACGGGAGAGTGGTAGTGCTGCGGGCAGCTATAGGTCCTACAGAGGGGTCAGCCAAGGCGACAGTGACTGGAGTGCGCAGTGGTGTGAGGTCAGTACAGTCGCGAAAGAAACAGCTGGACGCTCCAGAGTCTAGGGTGAAGGAAAGCTGTGCAGTCTGTGAGGTCGCACCCGAGCCAGCGACAAAGGCTGGTGCTAGACTAGTGGTAGCTGCAGCTCCTACACAAAGACCCTCAGAGGCGCCTGGACTGGAAACAACAAACGCACCAAGACTGGAAACACAGGTCTCTACTCGTGCAACCGGGAACGGTCCTAGACCAGGTCGGTGAGACTCAACTGGTGCAGCAGTGCGCTGGCGAAGACGCGAGGGCCAGTGCGGTGTAATAGCATGAGGACCAAAACGCTCATGGTGGAGGTTGTCGAGGCGTCGGTAGCAGCGGGACGCAGAGTGGTCAGGACTCCAGCAAGTGGTGCCAGCACCCGGGCCAGTCAGGATCCGGTACCCGCAGGGGCCGACGTCGCGCCCACTACTGGCTGAGCCGCTGCAGCGGTCGGTACTCCTAGGACCCTCAGGTCCCCACTGCCGGGAGTGCTGTAGCTGCTGTCGCTGCGGCTGACCCTGCTGCTGCTGCTGAAGAACTCTAGCACACGCCATGGTAGGCGCTAGAGACGGCCGAGCGCGGTGGGGAGCGGCTGCTAGCTACAGCCTATGCTGCTGCTGAGTCTGCTGGGGGCAGCCTATGCTGCTGCATGTGCTGCTGGGGGCAGCCAATGCTGCTGCTGGTTCTGCTGGGGGCAGCCTATGCTGCTGCTGGTTCTGCTGGGGAACGATTTTGGGCGGTTCTGGGCGGTTCTGGGCGGTTCTGGACGGTCCTGGGCGGTTCTAGACAGTTCTGGACGGTCCTGGGCGGTCCTGGGCGGTTATGGGCGGTTCTGGGCGGTCCTCGACTGTCCTGGGCGGTTCTGGGCGGTCCTGGACTGTCCTGGGCGGTTCTGGACGGTCCTGGACGGTCCTGGGCGGTCTTGGGCGGTTCTGGGCGGTCCTGGACTGTCCTGGGCGGTTCTGGACGGTTCTGGACAGTCCTGGGCGGTTCTGGACGGTTCTGGACGGTCCTGGGCAGTTCTGGACGGTTCTGGACGGTCCTGGACGGTTCTGGACGTTCTTGGGCTGTTCTGGAGGGCTGGTGGCAGGCGAAGCTGGCGGACTGGGCTGGCGGACCGGAGGCGACGAAGAGGGGACGCGACGGGTAGGGGAAGGGGAGGCGACGAAGAGGGGACGCGACGGGGAGGCGACGGGGAAGGGGCGCGACGGGGAGGCGACAGGGAAGGGACGCGACGGGGAGGCCTGCGGGGCGACGGGCTACGGGGGTGGGGGGGGGGGGACGCGCGCGATTCGGGGGCCCGCGGGGGTCGCGACGTGGGGGGACCCGCGGGGGTCCTTCTTAGGTCGCGATTCGGGGGCCCGCGGGGGCCTTTCTAGGTCGCGACGTGGGGGGACCCGCGGGGGTCCTTCTTAGGTCGCGATTCGGGGGCCTGCGGGTGCCTTCCTAGGTCGCGACGTGGGGGGACCCGCGGGGGTCCTTCTAGTTCGCGATTCGGGGGGCCCGCGGGGGCCTTCCTTGGACGTGATGTGGGGGGGGGCGCGGGGGTCTCTCTCTAGCGCGCGATTCGAGGGGGGGGGGGGCTGGCGCTAAGGGGTGACGGGGCACTACGGGTAACGCGTTACTAACGGACGAGCGCGGGGCGGTGGGCCCATGGGAATCGAACTGCTCTATACCATGTCAACGAGGTAACGTAATAATGAATGACTTGAAATGACAAGGACAAGGAAGATATAGCAAACCCTGGTCAACCCTAGCCAACCCTAATCATAAGTGTACACCACCTAGACTAGCAAATACAAACCATAACAATTATAGTTTGACATTCAAGGCGCGTTACGTTGCACGTGGCTTCAGTCAGCGACAGGGAGTTGACTTCTTCCAGACCTTCTCCCCCACCCAGAAGATGACCACTCTTCGGGTTCTGCTGCACGTCGCCACTCAGCGTGACTACGAGCTTCACTCTCTTGACTTCATCACTGCTTTCCTACAGGGCAGCCTGCACGAGGAGATCTGGCTGCGCCGCCCACCGGGCTTCACTGGGTCGTTTCCTGCTGGTACCCAGTGGAGCCTCCGGAGGCCAGTCTACGGTCTCCGCTAGGCGCCTCGTGAGTGGCACGACACACTGAGGACGACTCTTGCGGCTCTTGGGTTTGCACCTTCTTCTGCTGACCCGTCGCTGTTTCTACGCACCGACACTTCTCTGCCGCCGTTCTACATCCTCGTGTACGTCGACGACTTGGTCTTTGCCACTGCTGACACTGAGGGACTCGCCCACGTGAAGTCGGAGCTGCAGAAGAGACACACGTGCACAGACCTGGGTGAGCTGCGCAGCTATCTTGGCTTGCAGATCACCCGGGATAGAGCACAGCGCACCATTACCTTGACTCAGTCACACATGGTGCAGCAGGTCCTTCAGCGCTTCGGCTTCGAGTACTCCTCGCCACAGGCCACTCCTCTGCCTACCGGTCACTCGCTCTCAGCTCTGCCTTCGGATGAGTCCGTAGAGCCGAGTGGCCTGTATCCAGAGCTTGTGGGCTGCCTCATGTACCTGATGACCTGCACTCGACCTGACCTCGCTTACCCTCTTAGCATCCTGGCTCGCTACGTTGCACCCGGGAGACACCGACCAGAGCACTGGAAGGCCGCTAAGAGGGTGATGCGCTACTTGTGCAGTACATCGGGCATGGGGCTCGTGCTTGGAGGACGGGCTCGAGTTGTCCTCACTGGTCATGCAGACGCTTCTTGGGTTGACGACTTGGCTACGCAGCGGTCGTCACAGGGTTACACCATCAGCCTTGGATCCGGCTCTGATTCGTGGCGGTCTACCCGCTCGTCTTCTGTTCTCAGCTCCAGTTGTGAGGCTGAGATCTACGCAGGGGCCATGGCTGCACAGGAGTTACGCTGGCTCACCTACCTGCTGACCGACTTGGGCGAGCCGCCTCGTTCTCCTCCAGTTCTGTACGTCAACAACAAGGCCATGATTGCCTTGTGTCAGGAGCACAGACTGGAGCACAGAACGAAGCACATCGCTCTACGCTACTTCCTTGCTCGAGAGTTGCAGCAGCGTGGTGAGCTTCGTCCTGTCTACGTGGCCTCTCAGGCCAACACAGCTGATGTCTTCACCAAGGCACTCCAGCCTTGTGATCATCAGCGTTTCTGTACTATTCTAGGCCTTGTGCCCACTTGGCCTCACTTGCTCACTTCTTGACTTTTCGTGTACTATGATTTATATACTTATACCTGCATGCTTCCACTTGCTAGGTTTTGATGACTGTACTACTTGTTCTGCTTTATAAAGCTCAGCATGTGAACTGGCCTTGTGGCCATTTGCTTGTGCTCAGAATGCGTGGTGACGTTGTGATCCACCCTGAGCTTGACCTTGCCTAGTTCCCTTGCTTGTCCCCCACTTTGCCTATGGGGGTGTGTCAGAACTATGCATATATGCTCTAGGCTGTAGTGGGGCACTCCTTATGGGGTACTGCCCAAATTAGGTTTTGCCTATACAAACCTTGTACTGCTCTCTTTCTAGTCATTCTTTCCTTCACATTTCTGACAGGGCAGGGCGGCGCGGTGGCGAGCGGCGCTCAGGCAGGGCGGCGCGGCGGCTAGCGGTGCGCGGGCAAGGCAGGGCGGCGCGGCGGCGAGCGGCGCGCGGGAAGGGCGACTGCGCGGTGGCGAGTAGCGCGTGGGCAGGGCGGCGCGGTGGCGAGCGGCGCGCGGGCAGGGCAGGGCGCGCGGCGGCGAGCAGCGTGCGGGCAGGGCAGGGCGTGCGGCGGCGAGCGGCGCACGGGCAGAGCGACGCGGCGCGGCGGCGAGCGGCGCACGGGCAGGGCAGTGCGCGCGGCGGCGAGCAGCGCGCGGGCAGGGCAGGGCGCGCGGCGGCGAGCGGCGCGCGGGCAGGGCGACGCGGCGCGGCGGGGAGCGGCGCGCCGGCAGGGCAGGGCGCGCGGCGGCGAGCAGCGCGCGGGCAGGGCGGCGCGGCTGCGAGCGACGCGCGGGCAGGGCAGGGCGCGCGGCGGCGAGCAGCGCGCGGGCAGGGCAGAGCGTGCGCGGGCAGCGCGACGCAGGGTAGGGTAGGGCAGCGCGGCGCTAACAGGGCGGCGCGACGTGTGGGGTAGCGCGATTCGGTGGGCCCTAAAAAAAAACCGGTCCTAGGCTAGGACCTGCTATGAAACCATGTCAGCAGAATGAACGAGAATGAAATGAACTAGCAGCATGCAGGAGTACAAGTAGCAAACCCTAATTGGGTTGTACCCCATATGGGCTACCCCACTACAGCCTACACAACATCCAGCATATAAGTTTGACACATCCAGCATCTCGCATCCCACATGAAGGAACTCCACGCAAAGTTAGGAGTTTTCAGTTTTGAGGGTAATGTTACAGTAGTAATCCGTCTTTTAAGAAACTTTCATTGCACACTATTTCCGCATATTTCAATCTCACATAGAAGAGCTAGCAATACATGAAGGAATTATCCACATTTGCCCACGTGTTCTATTAATTACCGGCTGTCCGCTGTAGCCCCTCCCAGAACAGAAAGCAGCGGAATCAGTTACAGGCTGTGTTCTGCCCACAGCAAGTAGACGGAATATTATCGAGGGCATCAACCCTAAACACAATGCGACAAGGTGTTTAGGTTTTATGCCATTCCATATGGGGTTCATTTGTTACAGTTAGAAAAACCCAGGAATAAATTGGGGCCACAAAGTTAAGGCAGCGGAAGTCGTAGTTGGACCTTGTCATAGTGAACGTAAATAACAAGATAATAAAAACAGGGCATTGCTTTGAGCTATATAGTCATAACTAGCCATGCACTATGTGGGGTACATTCTCATATTCAACCGTTTTACATGAATTGGTACACTAGCGATGACTATTCCTGATTACCAGTTGCAGTGTGTAACCTCCGGTCCAGGTCAGTCACCCGTCGGTACAGTTGACTTCCGACTGTTGACCTTTCGTCTCCCTTCTATCGCGCACTCTATATGAGTGTAACTCGATCGTGGAGAGTGCACATCCCCTATGAGGTAATGCGCTGTTACGATACTTTAGGAATGCCTATATAACATTTCGGTTATTCCAACACTCTCCTTCATTCCTGAAGGTTTGACATGTGTGTTTTCTGGACGACTCCGCACAGGTCAGCACACTACTCAAACTTCTGACGTGGCAGTTTTTTTGTCAGAAAAACGACTACCATCTTGCCAGTTGGGCAATAGGTGAGGTCCACTTTTCCCTTGTCTATTTCTTCCTTCTCGAAGAAGTAACGAAGCAATATGTGTTGCGGTTGACGAAGCCAGGCTTGTTGGCGATCTTGATCGCACTCTGGTTTTCGTAGAGTAACTTGAAGGACCCGTTCATCGTTACTTTCGCCTCCTTCAGGAGTTCTGGCAAACAACCACGCTGGCGGTAATGAACTCTGTTCGGATGACGACAGAGCGCTGAGTTCCTGCATCTGTGAATTCCGGGAGATGGGCCCAGAAGGTTCAAGGCAGAAGATAAGCCAGTGCAAGATTGTCTGTTATCAGCAGCGCTTGCGTGAGGTGCGTCGACGTAGCCTTTGATTTGAAAAGTAGCAGTTACGTTCGCCGTGTAGGTTAAGTTAACGTGGCGAAGAGATGAAATACTGTAGTGCTCATCGTAGATCTGCCATATTCTCCCCCTTCATGTCGCCTCAGGTACTAAGCGAGCTGGCTTGCGACGCAGGATTGGTCTGGGCGGCACGTGACGGCGGCGATTAGCAGGCATCCGAGTTGCTGCTGGTAGATTTGGTGACTGGCCGCGGAGAGTGGAGTGGTGTCGGGAGTGTGTCCAGGCGGAGGAGTGCGAAATGGAGTGGAGAGAGAGATCGGGGCGATGCCGAAGTTCTTAGCGAGTGTCTCGGCATACTTGGTGCCGGAGAGCTGGATTCTCTTTGTGCATTGAGAGATGTTGAGGCCGAGAATCTGCATAACGAAATGAGAGATAGTGACGTTGAGTTGTTCCTCTTCTTGAAGTGGTCGAGGAGCTTGGTGCTTGTTCTGGTGTAGAAGAGATCGTCGATGTAGGCGACTAGGAGGATGTAGTCGACGCTGTGCTCAAGGAGGTACATGCCTTGTAGTCGCCTCTTCTTGCTGCTGCCACATGCGCTTAGCTTGCTTGGTGCCGTAGAGTGATTTTTGTAGCAGGCACACTTTTGATGCGTCTTCTTCAAATACGTGTGGTTGTTCGATGTAGATGATAGCGTCGACGATGGCGTTGAGGAAGGCGTTCTTGACGTTGATTTGGCGGAGGCCGATGTGTTTGGTGGTGATGATGCAGAGCAGTATGCGGATTGAAGTGTGTCAGCTGACGGGTGCGAATGTTTGGTCGTAGTCGATGCCGTGCGTCTGTTCGAAGCCACGAACCACCCAACGAGCCTTGTATCTATCGATGGAGCCGTCACCATTGGTTTTTATGTAGCTGATCGTAGGACCAGCTTCCAGGTTCTGCGGCGGTGCTGGGCTTTCACTTCTGTGTTCATGGCCGCTCGCCACTTCTCACTGTCTGGTCCTTGCAAAGCTTGGCGGACCGTAGTGGGCTCTCTAGGAGTTGAGGATTGGTGAACTGTGACTGCAAGGCAGAGGATGCAAAGTTTTGTTTCGTTGGAGGCGAGGACGTTGAACCGTTCGATGTCGTGTGTGCTGGTAACTTTGATGACGTCGTCGTCGTCGTCTTCGTCTGCGTTCAGGCGAACAGAGTCGCACGGGTTGTCTCGAGCAGTTGGGTCTTCATTGGGGACTTGCCGCGCGATGCTTGTGTAGTTGTAGGCTTCACATGTGATGCCGACAGAGTCGTGTTGGTCTACGGGAAATAATGTTGGAGTATGGAGTGGGCTTGTAAGGGGGATGGTTGGATATTGTTGGCCAGTGGAGATATTCTCAGGTGCCTCCTGTCGGAAACATGACGGTGTACTGCTATCACTCAGGTGCTTCCCTTCTCATGGTGGAGTTCGCTGACTTCTGTGGCCCTCTCTCTTCTGTTCGGTGCTGTTACTCCCTTTTGTCTTGCACTCTTCCCTGCAGGAGCCCTACCTTGACTCATGTCCTGCTTCCACCACTTTGGTGTTGACTTTGCTATTACAAAAAGCTCACTAAACCATGAACTGCTGACAACCTGGCGTCCGCCTAGTGAGGGTCTGTTTTTGGGTTAACAGGATCCATTATCACGATGCAGAAAACAAACAAAGAAGCAGCGAGCTCAAACCCTAGGTCAAAGCTATGTACAAGATGTTGCTGGCCTAGCACGGAGCTCAAGCTGCTGAGCAAGAAACCACAAACGACAAACACCCATCACATTGTAGCGAGGCTCGGGGGCGCCCGAGGCTATGTACAAGTCGCCAACGGTTTGTGCCTGCATGAGCAGAAGAGGTGCCCAGCTGTCACGGGTCAAGCATGCTCCCCTGCTTGCTTTGCCAACTGGCGGTTGGCTGCACTTGTCCGCATTTGCAGCTCCTCGCTTTGGCCCTGCGAACACTTTCGGAACAACAAAAGGAAACATACACATTCCACGCGCATTCTCATACTCATCCGACATGCCAAGCTATGTACAGTGCACACACATTCACACCGTATTCCACCCCCCCTTCTCACCCGCAGCCCTCGCATCCCCCATTGTAGCTCTGGACTCGCTTCATCCTTCGGTTGATGTTGTACAACGCCCTTCAAGTCCTTCTCCCCCTTACGCTTACTGCTACTGTCTCAGTATTAGGCTGCCCTCCTGCTTGCCATCTGTAGGTCGGCGTAATTCTGTGACACTCCTGAGAAGCGCATTGTTGCTTGAACATTGGCAATCTCTGCTTTTCATAGGAGACGCAGCCGCGCGACTTCGTCACTTTGTTTGTCGCATGGTGGCAATTGTGCCCGTCCAGGCCTTGTGCGATGAGATATTTTCTGAGAGACTTCGAGATAAAGGTATGTTGTGCAGTCGCACGGCGTGATTTATCGCGAAGGGTAGTACTTTGTCAGGATTGCAGACTACTTCGTCAGGGCCTACATCTTTGTGCCGAGGCTTCTCTTCGTCCGCTCTGCTACGCTTTTCTGCTCATGCACATAGGGTAATGAAGTGAGTCATTCAATTGCCTTGGCGTTGATGGAGTCACTGAATTCCTTGGTGTGGTACTCGAGACCTCCGTCTCTCTTAAAGCTCTTGAGTCTAAGTCTTGATTGTCATTCGGCTTTCTTGATCCAGAGGGCGAAGCAGTCGAAGGCTCGAGATCGATAGTCCAGGTTGATGGCCCAGAAGAAGAAAGTGCTAGCATCGATGAAGGTCATAGTGTAGTTTTCGTCATCAAGGCCCGGGGTGGTTAGGACAAGAAAGTCGTTGTAGACGGTTTCGAGGGGAGAGTAGCGGAGAGGTCGAAGAACTTGTTCCAGGAATGGTTTATGAGTTAGGGCAGCTTCAGGGAGATGGTGCAGGCCGGGTGATTGGCGCTAGGTTAGTGAGTCGTTCCATTTGGGAGAAGCATAGCTTATGAGTCGGAAACTCCAGCTTCGATGAAGTTTTTGAGTACCACCTGCGATGGGTGGCCGAGACGCTGGTGTTAGATGTAAGGGGTAACGCGATAGCCGACTGTTTGGCGATAAATGTTTTCTTATCGTGCTTTGCTTGCTGTGCTGTCGTAGGTGTTCTTGTCGAAAAAATAGCTTAGGGTAGAAACTAGGGTAGCAAGAGTTACGAGAGGAAGGTTGGTCGAAGTGGGTTTGCGCTATAGAAAGTGGAGTACAAATAGGCAAGGCAAGAACAAGGCAAGGGTACACTCCTAGGAAAGTGAATTAAATAACAACACTAACTAGTCTGCTGGCAGTTACAAATATATAATAATATAATTTCTAACACACCCCCTAAACCGCCTGCAAGGCATAGCTAGCTGGCAGCTCAAAAGACGACGCGCTGCAGGCACCGGTTGAACCCCCGTGGCCGGTGGCCGGTGTGCGTGACAAAGGTGAGCACGCCCAGAAAGAAAAAACCATAAGCAAACACGGAGAAACAAAAAATGAGCAGAGGGCGTAGTCGAAGTGGAGAAAGGGGGAGTGAGGAGGAGGAGGAGAGGAAAGAGAGAGGAGAGGTTAAGGGGCAGCTATTGGCGGTTTGTTTGGTCACCCCCCCCACCCCCTCACCCTCCCCACCTATAGCGGTAGGCGCGGTAGTGCGAGAGAGGAGGAGGTGGTGGGCGGCTGACGCTGCAGAATCTCTCCTGCCACCCTCTCACCCTCCCCCCCACTGCGACAATCGCGGATGACTCAACTACTGCATCAACACAAAAGTATTTGCAGAAGACGCACTGCTGCTGCCTGACGGAAATTTACTTAAGCCTAGGGAGGACTTACCCAACTGCACCGTCTGCCCAGAAGCCGTGGTAAGGCACAATACCTTCGTGGAAAAGATTCCTGGAGCCAAACGGTACGAACCACTCGACAAAGTCTATAGCGTCTTCCTGGTGCTCACGGCGAAAAGACTAAAAGGGGAGCAGTACACAATCACCTTCATCGACGCTGGCACGCGCTTCGTCTGTGCTGCGAACGTCACCAACTGCGTTTTTGCTTTTATCTCTGGCTCAAAATGGCAAAAACGCAGAGTGAAGGCAAGAAATTGAAGGCCTTCCAGACAGACGGAGCATTGGAGTACCAGACAGAAGAGTTCAAAACCCTCGGTGCGGAAGAAGGGATCCAGAGGATGACTTTCCTTCCCTACGCCCAGGAGCAGCATGGCCTTGCGGAGAGAACCAACAGGAGCCTAGCGACAAAAATGCGAGCTCTCATGAAGCAGTTAGCTGTGCCAACTATTTATTGGCCCTATGCGGTGGCGCATGCTGTGCGGCTGCACAATATGCTTTCTTCGAAAGCCCTGCCCAACAACACCTCACCCTTCAAAGAATGGACTGGCAAGAATCCGGACACGTGCATGCTCCGGGTTTTTGAATGCATGGTACAGTACCGTCTCCACACTGCACGGACCGGAAAATTTGAACCGGAGTACCACGCTTGGACCATTCTCGACTTCGCCACCCACCAAGTCATGCGTTTACGTGACCACATCTTCTACGAAAGGCTGACGCTGCCACTGTACCGCGAGCACCGCACTGGATAAGACGCACCAGACAACATATTCCAGGGGGAGCACAGCTACGCAAATGAGCAGGACAAGGTTGACGTGGCAGGACAGCAACCAGAGGACCCAGCCGCAGGAGAGGCACCCTTCGTACCCGTTACAGAGGAGTTCGGCACAGCAACCTTCATCCCACCGATCCTGATCAACACGAGGCAGTACAGACACAACGCAACTACGAAAGTGCAGAAATGCACTCACCCATGGAAGAAGACCCCAATCTCAACTCCTCTTGCGACACCATTCGCGACATCCCTGGAGACGACGATGTGGTTGAAGTAACCAACACATCTGAATCCAATCTCACAGGACAACGCATTCTTATATTCGCCGTCACCATTCGTGATAACCAGCAGCTCGTCGAACCCACCACTGCCCGCCAAGCCCTGCAGAGATCCAATGCCGAGAAATGGAGAGCAGCCATGGCCGCTGAAGTCAGAGCACTCAAGCGGTGCGGAACCTGGAAGCTGGTACCACGCACATCAGCAAAGGGGAGGAAAATCCCCGGCGGCAAGTGGGTGTTCCGCATCAAGACGCTCGCGGGCGGCTCCATCGAGAAATACAAAGCACGCTGGGTGGTGCGCGACTTCGAACAAACACAGTTCATCGACTACGATCAGACCTTCGCGCCCGTCGGACAACACACTTCTGTGCGCATACTAATTTGCATCGCCGCTGTGAAGCAGCGCCCACTACGCAAAATCGACGTGTCAAACGCCTTCCTCTACGCGATCGTCGACGCCATAATCTACGTCGAACAGCCGCACGCATTCGAGGAAAACGATACCGCCGTCTGTCTCCTCCAGAAGTCCCTCTACGGGATCAAGCAGGCCCCGCGCCTGTGGCAGTAGTACCTCCACACCGTACTCATCGAGCTTGGATTCCAGCAGCTACCACACGACCAGGGGATGTACCGGCTCGAGTCTCGCGGGAAATTCATCCTGCTCGTCGCCTACGTGGACGACTTGCTCTATACCAGAGACGACACAGAACTACTCGATCGCTTCGAACTCGACATCAAGGAGAAGCTGGAGGTGACTATCGATCACGACGTCACCCAATTTCTTGGCCTCAACGTCACTCAGACGGCCGACACCATCCACCTATCCGCTGCGAAGTACACCGAAACACTTCCGAAGAAATTCGGCATTGACCCTATCAACATCACCACACCGTTCCGCTCCCCTCCGCCTAACCACGAGCCCGACACAACCCAATATCCGCCGCCGACCATCGCCTCTACCAGCAGCAACTCGGTTGCCTTCTCTTTGCCGCCGTCACATGCCGACCGGACCTGTTGTACGCCGATAGACAGCTCGCCCAGTACATGCGCCGACCTGAAGGGGAGAATATGGCAGACCTACGACGCGCCCTACAGTACTTCATATCTACCCCCGACGTCGGCTTACCTACAAGGCAAACCTAACGGCTAATCTTCAGCTCACCGGCTACGTGGACGCTGACCACGCAGGGGACGCATAAAACAGAAGGCCCCGCACGGGATTTATCTTCAAGCTTGAACCAGCAGGAACTATCTCCTGAAACTCTCGTCAGCCGAAGCTGAGTTCATCGCCGCCAGCGCAGCAGTTCGCAAAGGGCTCTACCTAACTGAGCTCCTGCAGGAAATGAAACTCACGATGAACGGGTCTTTCAAGTTACCGTGCGACAACAAGAGGGCGATCAAGATCGGGAACAAACACGGCTTCGTCAACCGCACGAAACACATCGCCCTGCGTTACTTCTTCGTGAAGGACAAAATCGACAAGGGTTTAGGGTCATCTCCTCCTGTTCTCCCGCATGATTGGACCACTCGTTGTCCTCCGCGTGCTCGTCCTTCGCCTCCTTTTGACGACCTCTGCACTGTCTTGACAACTCTTCGGGTGTTAGTTCACGTTGTAGCACAACGAGATTACAAGATGCACTCCCTTGACTTCTCCAGGGCAGCCTGCACGAGGAGATCTGGTTGCGTCGTCCTCCTCGCTTCACTGGCACTTTCCCGCCTGGGACCCAGTGGAGCCTGAGACGACCAGTCTACGGTCTCCGCCAGGCGCCCCATGAGTGGCATGACACGCTGCGCGCCACTCTTGCTGCCCTCGGGTTTCATCCTTCATCCGCTGACCCGTCGCTGTTCGTTCGTTCTGGGCCCACACCTTTCTTTGTCCTCGTCTACGCCGATGACTTGGTCTTTGCTACAGCAGACAAGGCCGCTCTGGCTGAGGTGAAGTCCGAACTGCAGAAGAGACACATGTGCACTGACCTTGGTGAACAGCGTCGCTACCTTGGCTTGCAGATCACCAAGGACAGAGCCGCTCGCACCATTACAATCTCACAGTCACACATGGTGCACCAGATCCTTCAGCGGTTCAGGCTTCAGCACTCCACCACACAGCCCACTCCTCTTGTCGTTGACCACATACTCACCGGCCCTTTTCCGGACGAGCCATTTGAGTTTAGTGGTCCCTATGCAGAGCTTGTGGGCTGCATCATGTACCTGATGACTTGTACTCGTCCGGACCTCGCCTTGACTCTCAGCATCCTCTCTCGCTTTGTTGCGACAGGGAGACAGCGTCCTGTTCACTGGATAGCTGCTGTGAGGGTTGCGAAGAACCAGGTGACTACACAAGGCATGTATCTTGTGCTTGGAGGGAGACAGGCAGTTTTTCTGACAGGTCATTGCGACTCTTCCTACGCCGACGACGTGGGGACACAGAGATCCACTGAGGGGTATTGCTTCAGCTTGGGCGCTGGAGCTGTGTCGTGGAGGTCTACTCTGTCGTTGTCTGTGGCTTCGTCCAGTGCAGATGCAGAGATCTACGCTGGTGCCATGGCTGCGCAGGAGCTTCGCTGGTTGACCTTCTTGCTTGCCGACTTGGTGAGCGGCCTCGCTCTGCACCGACCTTGTTTGCTGACAACAAGGCCATGATCGTCGTGTGTCGGGAGCCTCAACTGGAGAGCAGAGTGAAGCACATTGGCGTGAGGTTCTTTCTCCTGCAAGAGTTGCAGCGGCGCGGCCAGGCACACTTGGACTTCGTGGCCTCAGAGGCAACACTGCACACATCTTCACCAAGGCCCTAGCACCTAGTGACCACCACATGTTCTGTCTGCAATTAGGCCTTGTTGCTTTCTCTGCTTGTCCTTGCGGAGAATCACTCTACAATAATCGTGAGCTAGACAACGGGGGGTTGGCACGAACTCTAGGAGTGATCGTAGCTTTGCCTGCATTCCTTAGCACTTGCACATTCACGGGAGAATTCGACAAGAGTTTCCACTAGCAAAGTTGGGATTCTAGAATGATAGATACAACAATGGCAAGAATGACTTCATCAGCCTTGCAACAGACCAGAGCAGCTGGTCGACCGCCAGCACAGCATGGTCGACCGCCTGCCAGCGTTGCGTAGAGGAGCCGTGCACAAAGGCGACCTTCCAACCCAGCAGGTCGACGGCGTGCCAACGCTGCAGCAGAGCGGCTGTCCAGCGTTGCACCCGTAGAAGACAGCAGTGCGCACGCCCGCAGGTGCGTGCAGACGGTTGGCCCGACTTGCACCGTTGTGCATCTGTCGGCTATGGTCTGCGCCTGACGAGCCACATTGAATTCGGGATACTAGCCCAAAGTCGCCTTCGCCATTGCGACCTCGACGACGTTCGTGTGTTTCCGCAGAATTCGCCGAGCAGGTTACCTGGTCGACCTGGTCAACCATCCAGTGCGCGCCCTGGTCGACGACCTCCCTCGTCGACCACCGCGCCCGTAGAAGACCACCTTGGTCGACGGACCCCTCTGTCGACCAGCACTGTCAGCTGCTGTCGACGAGCTCCCCTTATCGACTGCCGCTCACATGTCCTATGCAGGTCGATGGACTGCTCCGTCGACCTCTCCGTCGAACTACCCTGGTCGACAGTCCCGTCGACCAGCATGATCAGCTTCGACAGCCCACAGGTCACCCTCAGGTCGACGGACTGCTCCGTCGACCTCCCATGTCGAACTAGACCACCGGCTCCCACCGACAGCGGCATTGCAGCAGTCGCCTGCAGGTCGACAGCCTCGTCGACCAGCACACGTCGAGCCCTGCAGAACGGTCGGCCGCACCACCCGCGCGTCCGACCAGGAAGTCAGCGTTGCCCAAGCGAGGGTGGGGCCAACAACCTATTCACGTCAACAGTCCTTGCATCTATATATATTTGTGAACTCTTGAACTGGCATTGTGGCCGTTAGCTTGTGCTCCGAATTGTGGTGATTTTGAGATCCACCCTGAGCGTTGCCTTGTTGTTTCTCTTGACTGGTCTTGTGACCCTTTGTTTCCTTTGCTTGTTTTGATGCCCCTCACTTAGCCTATGGGGGTGTGTTAAATGTTATACATTACCGGTATGTTGATAGGCTATAGTGAGTAGGGATGTAGGGAGTACAACACTGTCTAGGTTTAGCATTTGTATCTCCCATCTTGCTAGTCATCATTATTTTCCGCTATACATCACTCTTAAGAGGCGCGGGTACAGTAACAATGCCTGTATTACAGTTATAATAAGGGAATGTACCCCTTAGAGTACATTGTCAAAACATATATGGCAACATATATCTGTAGGCTATATAGGTTCTAGCCTTAGGGGGTACATTCCCAATCTCGTCACTCTACTTGTACCCCCTCTCCAACCTAATCATCATCATTCTTGTTCTCACATCTTCTAGCATGGTATCAGAGCCATTAGGTCCTTAGGACCAGATTTTAAGAAGGGCCCACCGTTAGTTCCTGCCCGAATCGCGCCCCTAGGCACGTTTTTATCCTTCCCAAAACGTGCCTTAGGCGCGTCGATTTTCATTGCCTAGCCCCGCTGCCCCGCTGCTCAGTCCGCGTGCCCCGCTGCCCTGCCTGAGCGCCGCCCTGCCCGCGCGCGCTCTGCCTGCAGCTGCGCCGCCCTGCCTGCCAGCGCGCTCTGCACGCGCACCCTGCTGCCCACCCGCGCGCTGCCCGCATGCACTTTGCCGGCCCCGCCAGTGCGCTTTGCCCACCCACGCGCTGCCCTGCCCCGCAAACGCGCTGCCCGCAAGCAGCCTGCGCCCTGCCTGCGCGCACCCCACACGCACCCTGCCTGCTCCCTGCCCGTCCGCGCTGCTGCGCACTGCTGCTGCTGTCACTTCTGCAGCTGCTACTGCTGCATGCGCTGCTGCTGCTGCTAAGCGCGCTGCTGCCACTGCTGCTACTGCACGCGCTGCTGCGCTGTGCCCTGCCCGAGCCGCGCCGCCCTGCCGAGCCGCGCCGCCCTGCCCGAGCCGCACTGCCTTGCCCGAGCAGCGCTGCCCTGCCCTTGCTTAGCCGCACTGCCCTGCTGCTGCTGCTGAGCGCTGCTGCTGCTGCCACTGCCGCTACTGCTGCTATGGCTACTCCTACTTTGCTCACCTGTGATGCCGAGGGGCACCCGATTGATTTTGAGAACTGGCTCGAGGACTTAGAGTGGTTCCTTAAGAGCGTCACTAGGGAGGATATCTCACCATTTGAGCATACCTCCGGGTCTCTCGCTAGCCCTACTGAGTCCACAGACCAGAAAGTTTGTTCTCAGTGGACCGCTCGTGGCGCCAGTGCAGCCCTTGCTGTCAGTAACCACATTCCGCCCGACCAGCGCTCTCATTTTTGCCAGCTTAAGACGGCCAAGCGCTTTACGACGCTGTAGTCAAACGCTATTCCTCCCCGTCTTCTGCCACGAGAGGCCGCCTTGCGCTACAGTTCCTCTTTCCTGAGCTCGCCGACTTCACCACTGTAGCCGACCTCATCACGCACCTGCGCTCTCTTGACACCCGTTACCGTGCTGCTCTAGATGCCGCCTTTCTGGCTGAGAACAAGCCCCCCATGTATCTCACCCTCTACATTCTCATGAATCGCCTCCCTGACACGCTTCGTGTTGTTCGTGATCACTTCCTCTCTCTCGACCCCACCAAAGTCACCATAGATTCGTTTGAGAAACGCCTCTTAGAGGCTGAGTCTGCTGCCCTAGCTGTAGCTGCCTCCTGTGGCACTCCCCTCCCCTCCGTCTTTGAGGGGTGCTCCCCCTCCCTGCTCGTGTCATCTATTGCCTTTGCTGCTGCTGTCGACTTCCTTGGTGCTGAGAAGGTTGGTGCTGCGTCTGCTCCTGCCGGGAGGCGCAAGAGCGGCAAGGGCAAGGGGGGCAAGGGTGGGGGTGGTGGGGGAGGTGGGGGTGGCGGTGGTAGTGGCGAGGGTGGTCGTGGTGGAGGTGGTGGGGGAGGAGGAGGCGGTGGCGGCAGTGGAGTTGGAGGGGGTGGTGGGAGCAGTGGGGGTGGTGGAGGGGGCGAGGGTGGCACTCGGGGTGGAACAGGAGGGGGTGGAGCAGGAGGCTCGACTACGCGCACTGCTACGTCTGGTGGTGCAGTTGGTGGTGGAGGCGGCTCTGGGGGTGGACAGCTGCAGCTCTCGCCGCAGCCACTTCGGGAGTGGGCAGTCAGGCGTGGCAGCTCGGGTGGCCCAGCTCGCTGTGGGTACATCCGACGCACAGGTCACACGGAGTCTCGCTGCTTCTTTCGCCTCGACGACCTGTATCGTGCGGAGCATGGCGAGCAGATGAAGACTCCTGACCCGTTAGCTTGGCTGAAGAAGGACATCAATGTCTTTGCTTGTGAATGAGACGTGATCCATACTGGCATGTATGCAATGTATGCTGCTTCTGCTAGTGTTGAGGGGGACTGTTACGCGTCTGTGCTCAGAGTTGCTAGAGTAGAGGCTGCTAGTCTTGGTGCTTTTGACTCAGCTAGCATAGGTGCAAAGCCTGAGGAGGCCTTGCACACTTTTACTCTCGACTCAGGAGCGTCTCGTTGCTTCTTCCGCGACAGCACCACAGTCACACCACTCACAGTCCCTGTCCCTGGCCGACCCCTCCGGGGGCCCGATAGTCGCGCGTGGCGCAACTGTTCTCCCTTATCCGGCGGCCCCTTCCGGCCTCCTCACATGTCTTCACCTCCCCTCGTTCGCTAAGAACTTGGTGGCTACCTCTGTCCTCCAGGACCAGTGGGTCATTGTCACCCAGCCTGGAGGCGAGCTAGTGGCGATCTGTACGGACTTGCGCGATGGTGAGCACCTCGCCACGTTCACTCGGAGGCCTAAGTCTGGCATGTACACACTGACCACTGAGTCTGCACTGGTAGCTGAGTCAGGTCAGGTAGCTGCGTCGGTTGAGGTCGCTGCGTCTTGCTCGTGTCGTCTCCTCACGCACCAGACTCTCCTCTAGCACCACCGTCTTGGCCACAATTCCTGCCACGCCTTCGTGGCATGCACTCCCGTCTCCTTGTCTCTGGGCTTCCCAGGTCCCTGACCCCACTCCCGAGGTCGCTTGCACTGCCGTGCCTTCCCTGCGTCGAGGGGCGGCAGCGCGCCGCTCCTCACTCCTCCTCGTTTCCTCCGACCACAGCTCCTCTGCAGACCCTCCACATGGACGTGTGGGGTCCAGCCCGAGTCCCTGGACAGGGCGGAGAGCACTAATTCTTGCTGGTTGTAGACGACTGCACGCGCTACACCACGGTCTTCCCCTTGCAGAGCAAGGCGGAGGTCCGCAGTGTTCTGATCCGCTGGATCCGTGCTGTCCGTCGCCAGCTCAGTGCTCGGTTTCAGCAGGACCTCCCGGTCCTGCGACTGCACTCTGGCCGAGGTGGTGAGTTTTTCTCCGGCCTCCTCGAGGACTTCTGTGGTGATGAGGGCATCCGCCAGACGTTCACGCTTCCGGCCTCTCCACAGCAGAATGGGATTGCAGAGCGCCGCATTGGCTTGGTGATGGAGGTTGCTCGCACCTTGCGGCTGCTCCCCATTTTCTGTGGCCGTTTGCGGTCCAATACGCTGTTGAGCAACTCAACCTCTGGCCCCGTGTCTCCCACCTGGAGACCTCTCCCACTCTGCGGTGCACGGGCGAGGTTGGTGATGCGTCGCCGTTTCGGGTTTGGGGTGCCCTTTCGCTTGTTCGCGACCCCCCCCGTTGGAAAGCTCTCTCCCCGCACTCTTCGCTTCGTCTTCCTTGGCTTCCCTACCGACGCGCCGGGCTGGCAGTTTTACCACCCAGGTTTTCGTCGTGTTCTCTCCTCCCAAGACGTCACCTTTGACAAGTCTGTCTGCTTCTACCATCTCCACCCCCACCGCAGTTCCCACGTGCCCCTCCCGCCTCTCGCACCGGTCTCCGACCCCCCCCCCCCCCCCGGTAGCCCCACTCCCCCCGGAGGGTCTTGCTCCCTCAGGTGTGTCTCAGGTTGACCCATCCCCCTTGGTTGAGCCAGTCGAGGTCTCCTCTGACACCTCTGGCCCAGCTGAGGGGGGTGACCCGACTCCTGCTGCCACCGTGATCCCTCGCCGCTCTGTGCGCTTGGCGGTCCCTCCTGGGTTTCTGCCTCGACCGTCTTCACCGCCGTTGCAGCCTGTCGCTGTGGACTCTGGTGCTGATGGAGGTGGTACCACTGGGGGTGCTGGTTATGGGGGTGCAGGTTCTGGGGGTGCTGAGTGTCCTCTGGGTACAGGAGGTACTGGAGGTGCTGGTGCTGGTGGTCTTGGTACGAGTCGGCCGGAGGCTCTCTCACCGGAGCGGCTTCGCGAGTGGGCTGTCCAGTGGGGCAGCCCTGGTGGTGGAGCTAGCCATCTTCGAGCGGGAGGTGCTGGGACTGCTGAAGCTGGAGGTTCTGCTACTGGTGGTACTGGGGTTGCTAGTGCTGGTGGCACTGGTGCACGTTGGCAGGAGACTCTCTCGCCGGAGCGGCTTCGCGAGTGGGCTGTACAATGGGGCAGCCCTGGTGGTGGAGCTAGCCGAGCTCGTGCTACTAGAGCTGGAGGTGCTGGGACTACTGGTGCTGCTGGAGGTACTGGAGGTGCTGCTGCTGTGGGTGCTGCTGCGGGTAGTCCTGGCTCACGTCGCCAGGAGTCTCTCTCGCCGCAGCGGCTTCGCGAGTGGGCTGTCCGTTGGGGCAGTCCTGGTGGTGGCGCTGGACGTGCTGGAGCTGCAGGTTTTGGAGGTGCTGGCCATGGAGGTGCTAGTGCTGGTGTTCTTGGTACTGGAGGCACAGGTGCTGCTGGAGGTACTGGAGGCGAAGGTGCTGCAGGAGGTACTGGAGATGCTGGCCCTGGAGATGCTAGTGCTGGTGTTCCAGGAGTTGGCCATGCTGGAGGTACTGGTACTGGAGGCGGTGCTGACACTGGAGGTACTGGAGTGAGTGGTGCTAGTCAGCAGGAGTCACTCTCGCCGCTGCAGCTTCGCGAGTGGGCTGTCCGTTGGGGCAGTCCCGGTGGTGGAGCTGGAGGTACTGGTTCTGGGGGTGCTGTTGCTTCTGGAGCTGGAGGTTCTGGGGGTGCGACTACTCAGCCGCAACCGTCTGCGCTTCGTCACATTCTCAGTCTCCCGCCTCTGCTGCTACTGAGTTCCCAGTTGCTGATACTACTCCTCCGTTGCTGTACCCACCGATTGACCAGTCTCAGCCACAGCTACTGTCTGGCTCCCTCTGCCTGCTCCTGCTCCTCACACGGAGGTGACTGAGTCCCTGACTGAGCGTCATGAGCCTGAGACCCGTGCTTCCACACCTGTTCGCGATCGTCGTGTTGTCCGTCCTCGTGCTCCAGCTTTGCCAGGCACTCACCGTATGGCACTTCGTCCTTCCTCTGTTCCACAGCGTGTTGTCGTGCCGTCTCCTCCTGCGTCTTCACTTCCTCACGTTCCTGACCCTGAGTCAGACCTCGTCCGTACTGCCAGTCCGACTGTCACTCGTCTCCTTGCCACGGTTGTGACTGAACCTTCTTTTGAGTCTGCTGCTGCGTCTGCCTTAGTTGCTGAGCTTGTTGACTTTGCCGCTTTGTGCCGCCTTGACTACGCTGCGAGTCTTGTTTTTGACTCTTCCTGTCCTCCGTCCGTTGAAGGTGAGCTTGCCCTTGGCTGTGACGTCCTTGAGGACAGGCAGTTTGAGCTGGAGTGCCTAGCGGCCGCTGCACCTCATCTCGCGTCCACGCTACTTTGCCCTGAGGGAGACCCGGATGCACTGGACATCCCGACCCCACGCACTTACGCAGAGGTGATCACGGGTTCGTACTCCTCACAGTGGCAGATAGCCATGGACGCAGAGATGGCTTCCTGGAAGTCCACAGGCACCTAAGTCGACGAGGTTCCCCCACTTGGGGCGAACATAGTCGATGGCATGTGGATTTTCAGGGTGAAGCGGCCGCCGGGTTCTCCGCCTGCCTTCAAGGCGCCTTACGTTGCACGAGGTTTCAGTCAGCGTGAGGGGGTCGACTTCTTTCAGACCTTCTCCCCCACCCCGAAGATGACCACTCTTCAGGTGCTACTGCACGTTGCAGCACAGCGCGACTACAAGCTGCAATCCCTTGACTTCTCGACAGCCTTCTTGCAGGGCAGCCTTCACGAGGCTATCTGGTTGCGCCATCCACGTGGCTTCACTGGGTCGTTTCCTGAGGGTACCTAGTGGAGTCTTCGGCGACCAGTCTACGGCCTACGACAGGCGCCCCGCGAGTGGTACGACACATTGAGGACTACACTTGCGGCTCTTGGCTTCGCTCCCTCGACTGCTAGCCCTTCGTTGTTTTTGCGCACAGACACTTCTCTGCTTCCGTTCTACGTTCTTGTGTACGTTGACGGACTTGGTTTTTGCTACTCCTGACACTGAGGCTCTGGCCTTGGTGAAGGCGGAGCTGCAGGAGAGATACACCTGCACTGACCTGGGTGAGCTGCGGAGCTATCTTTGCTTGCAAATCACCCGGGACAGAGCATGCCGCACCATCACCCTCACTCAGACACACATGGTGCAGCAAGTCCTTCAGCGCTTCGACTTCATGTGGTCCTCGCCACAGCCCACTCCTCTGTCTACCAGCCACTCGCTCTCAGCTCCACCTTCGGACGAGTCCGTAGAGCCGAGTGGTCCGTACCCAGAGCTTGAGGGTTGCCTCATGTACCTGATGACATGTACATGACCTGACCTCGCGTACCCTCTCAGCCTCCTGGCTCGCTACGTGGCACCCGGTAGACACCGAAAGGTGCACTTTGATGCTGCGAAGAGGGTACTGCGTTACTTGTGCAGTACATCAGGCATGGGGCTCGTGCTTGGAGGACGGGGTTCAGCTGTTCTCACCGGTCACTCAGACGCTTCTTGGGCTGACGACCAGACGACTCACCGGTCGACACAGGGGTACAGTTTCAGCCTCGGCACTGGTTCTGTCTCGTGGAGGTCCACTCGCTCTTTTTCTGTACTTAGTTCCAGCTGTGAGGCCGAGATCTACGTTGGGGCTATGGCTGCACAGGAGCTCCGCTGGCTGACCTACCTGCTGACCGACTTGGGTGAGCGGCCTCGTTCTCCTCCAATTCTGTACGTCGACAACAAGGCCATGACTGCCTTATGTCAGGACCAGAGACTGGAGCACAGAACGAAGCACATTGCTCTCCGTTACTTCCTCACACGAGAGCTGCAGCAGCGTGGTCAGCTTCGCCTTGCTTACGTGGCCACACGGGCCAACACTGCTGATGTCTTCACCAAGGCCCTTGGGTCTAGTGATCATCAGCGTTTCTGCACTGCTCTTGGGCTTGTGCCCACTCTGCCTCACTTGTTTGTCTCTTGATCTTGCCTTGCACTTGTTGTACTCTGATATACATGATTATACATGCATGTTTGCCCTTGCTAGGTTGTGATCAGTGTACTGCAATTGCCATTATAAACTCTGCATGTGAACTGGCCTTGTGGCCGCTTGCTTGTGCTCAGAATGCGTGGTGATCTTGAGATCCACCCTGAGCTTTGCTTTGTTTACTTCTCTTGACTGGACTTGTGACCATTGTTTGCTCTGGCTATCCCCCATTTCGCATACGGGGGTGTGTCAAAACAAATATGGCAACATATATCTGTAGGCTATATAGGTTATAGCCTTAGGAGGTACATTCCCAATCTCGTCACTCTACTTGTACCCCCTCCCCAACCTAATCATCATCATTCTTGTTCTCACATCTTCTAATATACATGGCTAGTTATGATCTAAATATTGCGTAATGTTTTCATTCTAAATAAATCCTTGTCATTTACATTCACTATGCAACAAGGTTCCACCACTACCTAAAAGACTTCCGCTACCAAATCTGTTACGATATGAAACTTTACGAGAAGGCATTCCTGTATGCTGCAGGGGCCGACTCTAAAGTGTACGAAGCCGAGCAATCAGAAGAGTCGAAACGACACTGGTAACCGTCTGACCAAGACCGATGCAGGCAGAAACATTCGAAGTGAAAAGAGCGGGAACAGGTTTGAAACTGGTTCCCGCGCCGCACGGTTTTGAACTTCGCTGCAATAAGGGAATGTACCCCTTAGAGTACATGGCTTGCCTAGGTCGCTTTGTATTCCTTTGTTTTTTTTTTTGTTGAATGTTATTACACTATAAAAGCGCAAACATCATCAGTCGTAACTGATTTTCTGGAGAGGACCTACCCTGGTATCAACATGTTAGTGCCACTACCGGGGTCTCCCCTCCATGAGGCTTCTACGGGGGCTACCTGATCGTTCTGGGATTACGCCAGATGGAGAGAAACCCATCGCTCCACGTGGCCTTTTCACCTGGTTCACTGAGTAGAGCCACCGCCGCTCTCTCGTCACCCTTCAGATCTCGCCATGGGTCCTTCCCCTGCTTCGCTGTACCTGACCTGCGTGCTCTCCGAGTCAGCTCCGTGCGATACACCTGAGCATGCAGCGCGAATTCTCTGATTGCCCCTCTTGCCACCTTCTTCCGCTGAAAAACCTCCCCCCTCCAGACCATGCCACATCTCGCCAGCCAGATGTGGCAGAATGTTGTGGCCACTAAGGTTGACGTAGGAAACCCTGACTTCGTGCCCCCCTCATCAAAAAGCAGCGCACCGAGCGAGTTCGGGCTGCCCGCTTGGCCCAGCAACTGCAACGATCTCTGCAGCGCGCCGATCACCGGTTGGACCAGCGGGCAACTAAACATGCAATGTTCTAGGGTTTCAGGCTCCCCGCAATGTGAGCAGCGCGCCCTTTCCCCCAGGAATTTCAGCCTGCCGCCCACCTGTAGGTTCAGACTGTGCCTGTCGTATTCCTTTGTATTTCCTATATAAACTCAATGTATACATGCTATTATCAATCTCAGTCATTTACATTCACTCTGACCTGAGTTCACTACTTCCGCTGCAAACACTACCATGCGATCAACCCTGAGCGATCCTTCGCTAAGTCCCACTTGGGATTGTAACATGGTATGAGAGCTACTCAGGGATTCTTCGCAACTTCACTTCCGTGAAATTCGCCGAATCAAGATCTGGCGAGCGGCACATGCTCCAAGACCAAGATGGCCGGAGGGTCCGGAGGCCAAGCAAATCTGACGGCCGAAGGACAAACTAACCCGGCTGCGACAAATGAGGCGACAACTACGATCAGCACTGCCGCACTCGAGCAGTTATTTTCGCGACTATCAACTATGGAGAAAGACCTCCAAGAATTGCGCAAAGGCGATGCGGGAACCTCTTCCCAACCAGCTCAACCTGGACAACCGGCTGCGAAAAGCCGTGATACCGCCGCGCACACCTTCTCCCTCGACACAGACAAATCAACAACAACTGCCCCCCGTCCAAGTGATGAAGTCATTAACTCTACGCAAGCACGCCTCCTCGGCGTTTCAAAAATTAAGACTACTATCGCATTTGACGGCAAGGATTTTTACACTTGGAGTTTCGAGCTTGAGCTCCTCCTACAAACAGCGCAGATCTACCATTACTTCGACGGCTCCTACGCAAAACCGGTGGAAGACACCGAAGACGCCAGGACTCAGTACTACAGCGAGTCCCTCATGGCGTACAGTGTGTTGCTGCACAACATGACGCCTGCGGAACAACTCAGCATTCGCTCCTACAAAGAGAGCACCGCTCCAGCCTTGGAAGCCTGGAAGCATCTCGTTGAGGTGTATCAACCGAAGGATTCGGTCACCGCCAGCAGGCTCTTGCAACAACTCATGGAGACCAAGATGGGGCACGGGGAGAAAGCAAACTCATATATTAACCGCTGTCGGAATGTTCGTGACCAAATCACGAAGCACGGAAGCGCCATTTCGGAGGAGATCTTCGTCAATATCGTCCTCCAATGTGGAAGCCCTGCAAAGCGCTACTCCGACAACGAGGAATTATCTCTGAAACCGCGCTATGCGCCGCCCTCCTGACTGAACATCAGGATATGGATTCGAGCAGGACAAGCTCCGCGCCGCGCCGAGAGCGCCTGGCCTTCTACACAGACAACCGTGAAGAGCGACGACAGCCAAGGCGCCACTACTGCAAAATCTGCAAAGTCTTCGGACATTCAACGGACCGATGCAAGTTTCGGTCTAACAATCGCCACCCTAATTCCACTCACCACAACAATTGGGTCGGCCGACAAGACGCTCATCATTTTCAGCCTCAGCAGCAAGCTTCACGCCCTCCTGCACAACAGCAACAACAAGCACAAGGACATCAAGCAGGAGCTCCCAGAAACGTGATCGCCAACATGGCGACAAGACGTCGTCCACGTGCCACCGAACCGGATGAGGAAGAAGAACCTAGCGCGAGCTTATTCAACCTGAAGAAGGGTGTAACAATCCCCTCACCGAAGATCACTACTACCGGTATGACGAGGACGAGCAAGATTGGCATCAGCCCATGCAACTACGGGAGAGTCCACCCCACGACACTCAACATTACGTTCCTGTGGGATGGAGAGAAGATGAGTTTTTTTTAAAGGCGATACAAGGCGACTCTTGTGACACCGCGGCTCGCTCTCCTTCTACGCAACAACAACATTGACAATCATAACACCTGGTACCTGGATAGCTGTTGCGGGAAGCACATGGTGGGGTCTGTCCGCTACATCTCAAACATAAGCCGCGCTCATGCCACCTACGTCACCGTCGCCAACAACGAGCAACTGCGTGCAAATGCGCAAGGCATCGTGGTGTTGCAAGCTCGAGACAGCAACACGCACATCACGTTCAACGACATGCTCTACGTGCCAGACCTCCGCTTTAACCTCCTATCGGCAGGACAACTCCGAGACTGCGGAGTAATGCTCGCTATGGATCCAGACACGTGCGATCTCATCCTCGCCTACGCCCCTCCGGACACGCCCGTCGAATCGCACAAATACCTCGGAAGAGCCCGCTCACTCAACGGCATTTACGTGCTCGACTTCGATATCCCCAACTGCCAGGCATCATCCGACGAGCTCGTGGATCTCGTCCCCCTGGTTTTTCGATACATGAGCATGGAATCATGGCAGCATCCAGACGGACGACCGTGGATTCGCCGCAGTCCCCACCCTGAAGAAATTAATCTTCATCAACCTGGTCCTGACGGCATCTGCACCACCTTCTTCACACCCACGGCAAGCCGCACTGACAAATTTGAGAAAAAACTGACGGCGATTCAAGAGGTGGAGAGCGCCGAGGCCGAACCTTCGGGTTTGACGGAAATGGAGCTCGCTGTCACTACTCACCGCATCTTCGAGGAAGAAAATGAAAGGCTTGGGCAACAACGTCAAGAGCGCCCGACGCCACGCGCAGAAACCCTCCGCTGTATCTTGGAGGCAAACATCGGAACCTTCGATGAAGAAGGACGCCCGCACCCTTACCCTCGCAAAATCTACCGCAACTTCATCGACAAGTCATGGAAGGATCCTGACGCAAAAGAGGAAATGAGCGTCAAAGAGGAGGAAGACAAGGCAAAGGCAGAACAGAAGCAGAAACTATATGAGGAGTGTGTAGCGGCCGGATGGGACAAGGAGTCAGCACGACGCGGCGCATGGGGAGACGACGACTACATACCAAAGGAAGGCGCAAAATGGGGATCCGCAACTGGCGCATCCGGCACCGTGCGAACAGGCGGATGGGGCAATACCGGAGGATGGGGAGGAGACGAATACACGGATGCTCCACTCACCAAAGAAGAAGAAGAGGAGATAGAGCGCGAAATAGCTGCAGAACGCGGAGAACGATCGCCGCGCGTCCCCATTCCGCTAGGACGACCACCCCGCAACCTGCCGTCATCACCACACTCACCATCATGGCGCTGGAACAGCCCCTGGTCGGAGATTGAGGAGGGGAACGTGCCACCAACTCCCCCACGTGACTCACTTGGTCCAATCTCCCGCCCAGATCCATTCGCTCGCCTTAACGAAGGCACGAGGACCCCGCTCAACATCATCCCCGATCGCGAATTTCTTGCGCTCTACCTCACGACGGCACCTGCAGAAGGGGAGACAGCAGCAGAAGCAGAAGCAGAGGAGCCGTACTACGAAGCAGACGAAGAAGAAGAACTTCCACTCCAGATTCCGCAAGAAACAGAAGCGGAAGTGGCGGAACACCGTGCCCGTTACATGCGCACTTCCGGAATCCGCGCCGAAGATGACCTCTGGCATCAGCGACTCGGTCACCCCTCGCGCCAGACACTCAACAACTGTCTCCGCGCTAAAGTGTTCCCCCCAGGAGCGCTGTTGCGCCCCGACGGAACGGAACCCCACAACACCCCACACCCAACCACCTGCACCGTTTGTCCCACAGCTGCCCTCTCTCACTATGCCTACCCCTCCCTGGAACCAAGCACCAACCGCTACAAGAAGCTGCAGAAGGTGTATAGCGACTTCATCGTGCTCACCTACGACGGCATCAACGGTGAAAGGTACACACTCACCTTTGTGGACGCCTACTCACGCCACGATTGGATCGCCAATGTCGACGCTCGCTCCAAGGCTCCAGAGGTCTTCCGCGTCTGGCTCGCACATGCGCAATGACAATCGGGGAGGAAGCTAAAAATCTGGCAGAGCGACGGTGCCAAGGAGTTCCGCAGCAACGAGCTGGAGAGCGTCCTCATGGAGAAGGGGATCAAGCACGAAGTTTCCCTCCCCTACGCTCACCAGCAGCAAGGCGTCGCAGAGAGGGTCAACCGCACCCTCATGACAAAAGTGCGCGCCCTCATGAATCAGTCCGGCCTACCCAAGAAATATTGGTCGTACGCCATGAACCACGCGGTGCGACTACACAACCTGCTCTCCACCACGGCCAACCGGAACAACCTCTCCCCACACATGAAGTGGACAGGCTCAAAGGGAGATCCCTCCATGCTGAGGGTTTGGGGGTGTATGGTGCAGTACCGGCCGACGACCGCGACAATCGGCAAATTCACTCACCGTGCCCGCTGGGGAGTCCATCTGGGACTCAGTAACGAGTACAAGGGTTGGCTCATCCTTGACATTGACAGCAAGCAGATTGTTCCCGCTCGTGATGTCCTCTTCTATGAGCGACTCACCTTGCAGCAGTGGATTGACGACGAACGTCGCAACGAAGCACGCGGCTACGTCAACAACGGCCGCAGTTTCGCATCCCCAGAAGACGAGGCAGCAGCGGCAGCACTCGACCACGATCCCGCCGACGAACATCCCGGCGTTTCGCCTCGCCCGCACGACGACGACGACGATGCTGACGACGACACACCCGCGCCAGGACCCATCGCTTCGCCAACCCGAGCACAGCACTACCGCACCTGCCCACGAGAGTGACGATGACGATGTGGTGGAGGTCACCACCAGCAACACCACCAATGTGTCCGGCCTGCAGCTTCTCGGCCTACACACGTCTAACACTACCCTCACGCGCGCCGTCGAACCCAAGAACCCTCGCCAGGCTCTGACCGGTCCCCACGCCAAGGAGTGGCGTGCTGCTATGGACGCGGAACTGAAGGCACTAGAATCACGCGACACATGGGTCCTGGTCGATCGTGCAGCAGTGAAGGGGAGGAGGGTGCTAAGTGGAAAATGGGTATTCCGTCTCAAAACCAACGCTGACGGCACTATCTAGCGCTTCAAGGCACGCTGGGTTGTACGTGGCTACGACCAGCACCACGGCATCGACTTTGATCAAACCTTTGCTCCCGTCAGCCGTCACACCTCCATCAGATTTCTACTCGCTATTGCCGTCGCGTTCTTATACGCGTTGGTGGATGCAACCATCTTCGTGGAACAGCCACACACCTACGGGGAAGGAGACCCGAGGGTCTGCCAGCTGAAGAAATCCCTCTACGGGATAAAGCAAGCGCCGCGCCTTTGGCAGCAGCATCTGCACAAAATCCTCCTGGAGATCGGCTTCAGGCAGCTGCCGCACGACCCGGGAATGTACCGCCTTCACTTTAACGGCGACTACATCCTTCTGACTGTCTACGTCGACGACCTGCTGTACACCGGCACCTACAACAAGCTCCTTAATCAGTTCGAAGAGAATCTGGCGCAACGCGTTGACATCACCATCAACCACAACGTCACACAGTTTCTGGGGTTAAACATCACCTACGCGCCAGAAGCAATTCATCTGTCAGCCTCTAAGTACGCAGAGAAGCTGGGGGAACGTTTCAACATTTCACCCGCACCACTCTCAACCCCTTACCGCAACCCCAGCGCCAACTACAAACCGGACAACAAACCTCTGTCACTCGCAGGACTCCAAATGTACCAGCAGAAATTGGGGTGCCTGCTGTTCGCCTCTGTCACCTGCCGACCCGACCTTTCGTACATCGCCAGCCAACTGGCACAGTACTCTCGCAAGCCAGTAGCAGAGAACCAGCTGGATCTAGAGCGCGCCCTGCAGTACTTCATTTCCACACCTGACATCGGGCTCTCCTACTCCACGCTGACAACCACCTCCTTCAACCTCAACGGCTACGTGGATGCAGATCATGCCGCTGATCCTGCAAATCGACGATCCCGAACCGGCTTCATTTTCCGCCTGGAACCAACAGGACCAATCTCCTGGAACTCGCAAAAGCAGGAGCTGGTTGCCCTGTCATCGGCCGAAGCATAATACATCGCCGCGACAGCAGCAGTTCGCGAAGGTCTATACATGCAGGAGTTACTGCAGGAGGCAAAAATTCCAACTTCGCCCACCTTTCGCCTTCATTGCGACAACCAGAGTGCCATCAAGATTGCGAACAAGCCAGGGTTCGTGAACCGCACGAAGCACATCGCGCTTCAATACTTTTTCGTCAAGGACGAAATTGACCAAGGCAAGGTTGACCTCACGTACTGCCCCACCACCGAGATGGCAGCCGACTTTCTCACCAAGCGACTGCCACGTCAGCAGTACAAGCACTGCTCCGGCCTCACCGGAGTGGTCAAGCGAGTCAGCCCTCAGCGCACCCAGGAATGAAGGGGAGTGTTACGATATGAAACTTTACGAGAAGGCATTCCTGTATGCTGCAGGGGCCGACTCTAAAGTGTACGAAGCCGAGGAGTCAGAAGAGACGAAACGACACTGGTAATCGTCTGACCAAGACCGATGCAGGCAGAAACATTCGAAGTGAAAAGAGCGGGAACAGGTTTGAAACTGGTTCCCGCGCCGCACGGTTTTGAACTTCGCTGCAATAAGGGAATGTACCCCTCAGAGTACATGGCTAGCCTAGGTCGCTTCGTATTCCTTTGTATTTCCTATATAAACTCAATGTATGCATGCTATTATCAATCTCAGTCATTTACATTCACTCTGACCTGAGTTCACTACTTCCGCTGCAAACACTACCCTGCGATCAACCCTGAGCGATCCTTCGTTAAGTCCCACTTGGGATTGTAACAAAATCCCAGGCATACCTATCCTGTTGCGATCAGAAGTTGATCGACCTCAGGATCACCTCAGGAAGGTTCGCACACTCTTAGTCTAGTGGTGGTGGGCCCTTTGACCTCAATAGCAGAGTGAATGTAAATGCTTGAGGTGATAAAAACATGCAGTACAAGGAATATAAATAAGAGTACAGGGGAATATGAATCGACCTAACTAGCCATATACTCTAAGGGGTACATTCCCTTATTACATCGAAATCCAACCGTGCGACTCCAGACAGTTACGAAACTGTCCGGGCAGAATCCTCGCCACTGCTGTTGCCTGATGCTGTCTGCCCGACGGTCCAGATGCTTTCGTAACCGTGCGACCCTTCGCGTCACTTGTGTCTTTTCACCTTCACTCTCGGTAGTGCGTGCTTCGTTTGCTGCGGTGAGGAGTGCACAGTAGTGTTTCAATAATCACTATTCGTAACACCCCCCTTCACTCCTGGCTGTAGCGAGTCTTGACCCGTTTGACTACTCCGCTGAGTTTGGAGCAGTGCTGGTACTGCTCACATGACAGCTTCTTCGTGAGGAAGTCAGCTGCCATGTCACCCGTCGGGCAGTAGGTTAGGTCAACCTTGCCCTTGTCAACTTCGTCCTTGACGAAGAAGTACCGCAGCGCGATGTGTTTGGTGCGGTTGACGAATCCCGGCTTGTTCGCGATCCTGATCGCGCTCTGGTTGTCGCAGTGTAGGCGAAAGTTCGTCGAGGCTGGAATTTTCGCCTCCTGCAGCAGCTCCTGAAGGTAGAGGCCTTCGCGAACGGCTGATGTTGCTGCAATGAATTCAGCCTCCGCTGATGACAGGGCAACCATCTCCTGTTTCTGTGAATTCTAGGAGATGGGGCCGCTGGGCTCGAGGCTGAAAAGAAAGCCTGTCCTCGACCGTCGATTGTCAGCGTCAGCGGCGTGATCGGCGTCCACGTAGCCAATGAGGTTGAAGGACGAGGTTGGGATGGTGGAGTAGCAGAGCCCGACACTGGGCGTGGAGATGAAGAACTGAAGCGCCCGCTGGAGATCTAGCAGATTCTCAGCCGTTGGTTTGCGGGAGTACTGAGCCAACTGGCTCGCGATGTAAG
Source organism: Closterium sp. Naga37s-1 (assembly GCA_947471745.1). Taxonomy (NCBI): domain Eukaryota; kingdom Viridiplantae; phylum Streptophyta; class Zygnematophyceae; order Desmidiales; family Closteriaceae; genus Closterium; species Closterium sp. Naga37s-1. The sequence goes on along the minus strand of CANJKZ010000190.1, from coordinate 783,100 downwards.
AAAGGTCGGGCCTGCAGGTAACAGATGCAAAGAGCACGCATCCCAACTGCTGCTGGTAGGTGTGAAGCCCAGCAGGGGACAGGGCTTTGTTGTCAGGCTTGTGGTTGGGTCCTGGAGTGCGGTAAGGGGTGGAGAGTGGTGCAGGCGCAATGTTGAAGCGCTTGCTAAGCTCCTCTGCTTTCTTCGCTGCTGAGAGGTGAATGGCTTCCGGCGAATAGGTGATGTTGAGCCCGAGAAACTGCTTCACGTCATGGTTGCAGGTGATGTCGACGCGCCCTGCGAGGTTTTTCTCAAATTGCTCAAGCAGCTCGTTGCTTGACCCTGTGTAGAGGAGGTCGTCGATGTAGACCGTGAGTAGGATGTATTCGCCGCGAAAATCGCGGCGATACATCCCAGGATCGTGAGGCAGCTGCTTGAACCCGATTTCAAGCAGTATGTTGTGCAGGTACTGCTGCCAGAGTCTCGACGCCTGTTTGATCCCGTAAAGGGATTTCCGCAGCTGGCAGACCCGCGAATCCCCTTCGCCGTACGTGTGCGGCTGCTCCACGTAGATTACTGCATCTACAAGCGCGTACAGGAATGCATTCTTGACATCGATCTGTCGGAGCGGCAGATGTCGTGCGGCTGCGATGGCGAGGAGTATCCTAACGCAGGTGTGACGGCTCACCGGCGCAAACGTTTGATCGAAGTCAATCCCGTGCCTCTGGTCGTAGCCGCGTACTACCCAGCGCGCCTTGAATCGTTCGATCGTTCCGTCAGATGCGGTTTTAACACGGAAGACCCATTTGCCGGAGAGGATCCTTCTTCCCTTCACTGCTGCACGGTCGACGAGCACCCAGGTGTCGCGTGTCTCGAGTGCCCTGATTTCCGCATCCATTGCCTCGCGCCATTCCTTGCTGTGAGGTCCCGTGAGTGCTTGCCGTGGGTTCTTAGGCTCGATGATGCGCGGCGCCATTGAGGTGGCAGCGTGGAGCCCGAGAATTTGCAGTCCGGTGACGGTGCTGTCGTGGCGATGCTGCGGGATGACCTCCTGTACATCATCGTCATCGCTTTCTGGTTCTGGTGGGGCTGATGGTGCTGCTCCTCCGCCGTTTCCGCTTCCGCTTCCTCCTGTTGCGCCTCCTGCTGCGCCAGCTCCTCCTTCTCCTGAATCATCGTCGTCGTCGTCGTCGCGTTGATCGCCTCTCGTGAACTCGCCTCTGCGGTCCTGCTCCAGAATTGCTGCTGCGGCTTCGTCCTCAGGTGAGGCGTAGCTGTGGCCCTCGTTGGCATAGACGCGGTTTGCGTTCGCCTGCTCGTCGTCGCGAAATTGCCGAAGGAAGAGCCACTTGTAGAAGATGACGTCGCACGCGTTCTTGATCTTCTGGCTCGAGAGATCCAGAATGAGCCATGCTTTGTGCTCGTGGCTGATGCCGAGGTGGATCCCCCAGCGCGCGCGGCTAGCAAACTTCCCGATAGTTGAAGTCGGCGGCCGGTACTGCACCATGCATCCCCATACGCGGAGCATGGATGTGTCCCCCTTCTTCCCCGTCCACTTCACGTGCGGTGAGGAGTTGCCGGTGATCGCGGTGGTTGACAGCAGGTTGTGCACCCGTACGGCGTGGTGCATTGCGTGGGTCCAGTAGGTTGGCGGAAGCTTCGACTGCTTCATTAGCGCCCGCACCTTCGTCATGAGAGTACGATTCATGCGCTCTGCTACGACCTGCTGTTGGTGCGCGTAGGGGAGAGAGATGTGGTGCTCGATCCCCTTCTGCGCGAGGTAGTCCTGCAGTTCTTTGCTCCTGAACTCCGCCGCGCCGTCAGACTGCCAGATCTTCAACTTCTCCCCAGATTGCCACTGCGCGTGCGCCAGCCATAGGCGGAACGCTTCGTATGCTCTGCTGCGTGCTTCCACGTTTACGACCCACACGTAGCGTGTTCCAGCGTCAAGGAATGTGAGCGTGTAGAGTTCATCGTTGATGCCGCAATGTCCCACGTTGAGGAAATCGCTGTACACCTTCTCTAGTTTGGTGTAGCGATTGGTTCCGGGCTCTAGCAGGGGGAATGGCTGGTGGCTCAGCGCGGCTTCGGGGCAGACGGTGCAGTTGCGCGGATGTGTCGCGCCTCTGACTTCAGTGCCGTCAGGGCGCAGGAGTGCGCCAGGTGCGAATACGCCGGCGTCGATGCAGTTCTTCAGAGTCACGCGCGAGGGGTGACATGGGCGCTGGTGCCAGATGGCATCGTCAGCGCGGAATCCGGAGGTGCGCATGTAGCGCGCGAGAGCTTCTGCAGGATCCTCATCAGGTGCTTGAGCAGGTGTCGCCGCTGCTTCTTCTGCTTCGTCTTCTTCGTTCGCCGTTGTTAACATTAGCGCGAGGAATTCCCTGTCAAGAATAACGGAGAGGGGGATATTGGTTCCAGGGATTGTTCCCGGGAAGAATGTTGGCTCGCGCAGTTCGGGGGCAGGCCCGTAGACGGTGCGTCGCGGAGTTGACGGCTCGTTCCCCCAGTCGATGGTGTCCCAAGGATCACTTCCTGGCGGGATGTCAGGTGGGGGCAGTGCGGGTGCAGGGCGGCGCGGAGGTCGACCAAGAGGGACAATAGGAGGTTCGGCCTTAATGGCCTCCTCAAGTTCTTCTTCTTCCCCCCTTTGGTCCTCGCGGAAGGCTCCCCAGCCGCTCGTCTCGCCGCCAGATGCGGCTCCCCATCCGCCGGTATCGCCACCAGTGACTGCGCCCCATCCGCCAGTAGCACCGCCGGTTGCGGCGCCCCATCCGCCGGTATCGCCACCAGTGTCGCTCGTGCCCCATCCGCCAGCGACTGCTCCCCACCCCCCTTCATTGGAGGCTCTCTCTTCGTCGCCCCATCCGCTCCAGGCGAATGTTCCGCGTGACTCCGCAAGACTCCGTTGGCGAAGTTCTTCTACTTCGCGTCGCGCAAGTTCTTCTTCTTGTGCGACGGTGAGTTTCTTCGTAGAGTCGCGCTGATGAGAATAGATCTCCAGGAATTTCTCCTGCGTGTAGGGTCGCGTGTTTCCTTCCGCATCGAAGGTGCCAACGCCAACGCCGCGCAGCATTCCGCGAAGGTGTTGTGATGCAGGTCCTGGGAGGGGAGCTTCCTCCGTTCCGAAGACGATGCGTGTGGCTGTCTCGCGTTCCAGGTGAGACAGCCCTTCTTCAGGCGGCGCTTCCCGCTCTGCTTCGGCGATGGCGGCAAGGCCACGGACGGCGATCGCGCTCGTCGAAGCTGTAGGCGTGTGGCAATCTCTGCAGATGCCGTCGGGGTCGGGGTCATGCAGCGCCGTTTCGCGCGGGTGTGGGTGATGCGGCACCCATGGGCGCCCATCAGGATGCTTCCAGTCACGGTGGTGCATGTGTTCGAAACGCAGAGGAACGAGGTCGATGAGTTCCTGCGAGTCACCGCTGCAGTTGGGGATATCGAAGTCGAGAACGTACACCCCGTTCTCGGCGTGTGCTTGTCCGATCTGCTTACGCATTTTGTTTGGCATCGTGAAGTGGAGAAGGATGTCGCGCGTCTCGGGGTCGGTACTGAGGACAACTCCGCAATCCATGAGTTGCGCCGCCGAGAGGAGATTGAAGCGCAGGTTCTGCACGATCAACACGTCATTGAGTGTGATGTGCGTTCTGCTCCCATGTGCCTTGAGCACAACGATGCCTTGCGCGCTTGCGCGCAGGCGCGTGTTGTTCGCCACGGTGACATAGGTGACGGCGGGGTTGGCAACGGCGTTGGATATGTAACGCTCGGAGCCCACCATGTGCTGCCCACAGCAGCTATCCAGGTACCACGTGTTGTAGTGCCTGTTGTCGTTACGCGCAAGCAGCGCCAGTCGCGGAGTAACGATGTGCGGTGTGTCGACCTTGAGAAACTGTTCGCGCGTGATCCGATTGATCGGTGCCGTCCGTGCGTCAGGTACGTGCGGGGGGCTTTCAAGCAGCGGGACTGGCAGGTTCCAGTCCTGGTTGTCGTCGTCAGTGAAATCGTGGCGCGTGCTGAACGGGTTGTTGTTCGAAAACGCTCCGATTGGGTGAAGTGCTTCCTCCGGTGAAGGTGAGCGCGCACGGGGACGACGAGATCCGCTCGTCATCGTCATGTTACCCATGACATTGCGAACGGGAGCAGTTGGTGGCTGGAGCAGGCGAGGTTTTGTATGAGCGAATGCTCAATTGCTCCGTCGGCGACATATTTCGCAGAAGAACCCCGTACGCTATCAAGGACTCGTTGTAGTACCTCGCCTTGGCGTCGTCGGTGTCTTCAGCGGGTCCCGAGTAGCTCCCGTCGAAATAATGGAAGATCTGCGCGTTTTGCAGCAGCAATTCCAGCTCGAAGCTCACACTTGTCTTTATTTTTTATATACTCAAAAACCTTGATTGCGCAGAGAGAATTGCTTCTTCGCTGGGACGGGGAGTTTTGGGAGTTGAGCCATTGGTGTCAAGGGAGAAGGTATGCGGGGCGGTATTGTGGCCGTTCGAGGCCGGTTGAGAGGGTTGGGAGGATGTTCCCGCGTCGCCATTCCGCAATGTTTGGAGTCCTTGCTCCAAGCTGGTGAGTCGCTGAAGCAGTTGTGTGAGAATGGCGGAAGGAATTGTCGTCGTTTCCTCGCTTGTCGCAGCCGGGTTGGTCTGCGCTTCAGCCGTCAGATTCGTCTGACCACTGGATCCTCTGGTCATTCTCACACGTGAGCGTGTGCCGGACGCCACTTTCCGTTCGCCGAAGATTTCGGTGGTGGCGGTGCGAAGGATTCCTGAGTCGCTCTCATACCATGTTGCGATCAGAAGTTGATCGACCTCAGGATCACCTCAGGAAGGTTCGCACACTCTTAGTCTAGTGGTGGTGGGCCCTTTGACCTCAATAGCAGAGTGAATGTAAATGCTTGAGGTGATAAAAACATGCAGTACAAGGAATATAAATAAGAGTACAAGGGAATATGAATCTACCTAACTAGCCATGTACTCTAAGGGGTACATTCCCTTATTACATCGAAATCCAACCGTGCGACTCCAGACAGTTACGAAATTGTCTGGGCAGAATCCTCGCCACTGCTGCTGCCTGATGCTGTCTGCCCGACGGTCCAGATGCTTTCGTAACCGTGCGACCCTTCGCGTCACTTGTGTCTTTTCACCTTCACTCTCGGTAGTGCGTGCTTCGTTTGCTGCGGTGAGGAGTGCACAGTAGTGTTTCAATAATCACTATTCGTAACATATCCTATCCAAGGATCCTTTTTCTAACACGAACATCGCAAATATTTGCGACCACTAAATGACAAATCTATACACTTTGAAAACTACACACAAATATGTACGGAGGTTTTCCGAGTGGGGTGCGAAATCCTTACAATTATTAATTCTCAAACCCTCATTACAGAAAGCGTCTATCCGTGATAGAATTTCCTATGACCGCGTGACGATTCGTGATACCGTTGACCATCCGTGATAGATTTCACTGAACATACGACTATCCGTGATAGAAGGGAAAATATGTCAATGGTAACTTACATGGGACACTATAACGCGTACGGTAACGATTTCAACGCGTTTTGTAACTCGCTTAACGCGTTTGGTAACTCGCTTAACACGTTTGGTAACTCGCTTAACGCGTATGGTAACTATACACTAGCAGCCCATCACGCGAATGGTAACTACATGAAACTCCCGCCGAAATGATCGTGACAAAAAGGAATTTATCGAGTTTGAAAGCTTTTACGTACAGTTTTATCGTTTTTGAACAAGTCCCGCCGCAACTTTGAAGGACCCCGTTTGCTCTATTACCACGGACCGAAAAGTTTCAGAGCCGTTTGAAATATATATGTAGCTCGTACTAAAATGGTTAAAATAATGTTTTTGATAGCATGATTGCGAACTTGCAAAATGATAAAAAAAACATTCCCCGAAAGGACCTCGGGGCTTTTACTTTTTGTAATTACTGCAACGTTGGAGAATTTTTGCATGTGGGAAAAATACATCTCTTTAGAATTACATGTTTCATAAAAAAAAACAAAAAAAAAACATAAACGCCTTGTCACAAGGAGTTTAGGGGCCCCTCTCAAATTCATTTGCCATCTGAAAGGGGTATAGATTTGTTTGCCCCGGCTGCACGATAGAATGAAGTACAAACAGTTTGCGGAAAGAGCGCCAGAATATCAGTTATGTATGAACAGTTCTTTTAACAACACTTACGTTTTTTCAAATAACTTGAAAATCGGAAAGTGTGTCAGGATTTCGGAAAGTGTGTCAGAATTTCGGAAAACTGTGTCAGAATTTTGGAGAGTGTGTCAGAGGTTTCTGCTTCAAGACTCGTCAATTTAGTCTGACGCGAGCGGGAAAAACCAGAATCAGGGTCATTTTGGGCGAGGGTTTCTTCTAGTTACCATTCGCGTGATGGGCTGCTAGTGTATAGTTACCATACGCGTTAAGCGAGTTACCAAACGTGTTAAGCGAGTTACCAAACGCATTAAGCGAGTTACCAAACGCGTTGAAATCGTTACCGTACGCGTTATAATGCCCCATGTAAGTTACCATTGACATATTTTCCCGTGATAGAACCTTGACATTTTATAATAATCGTCTACTGTATATGACCGCCCGTATAATTTGGGAAAAGTTCCTCCCGTCGGACCTGGACCCCAAGTTTGGGACCATACCGAGCGAAACCTTCTCGTCCGTTTGAGCCCGTTCGGACCAAGGCCCTGCGGAACAAGGCAGGAGTACATACCTGTGGGTTGCACAACCAGACCAAAACCCGAGGCCAGAACAGCCCTGGTTCGCACTCATGCGCCTCACCTGTGTCAGAACCCTATTTTTTCCCAGTTCCTTGACAGTCATGTCAAAACAGAGAGCGAAAAAACAGGAATGGGAGTGTGAGTCTAGATAGATTCATCTAGCAGCTTTTTGAATAGGGGATACAACAGAGCGGAAGTCTGTTCACGAGTTGAATAATAGGAAAATTTGCGAAAACGACGGAAGAGTGACGTCGACATTTTGAGACGTAGTCACCATGGTCGCGGAGGTGGCGTGCGACTTAGCGTCGCACGCGCAGGCGTTACGCGACGCATTGGCGCAATCGCAGAGCAACAATGATCGACTGGCAGACATCCTAGGGTCGTTCGACCAGCGGCTTTCGGCCTTAGACACGGCTATGCGACCGACCCAGGTGAGGCGTGCGACATGTGCGACGCACTGACCCATTGCGACAAACGTAAGCGAGGCGACGCACGGCGACGAGCGAGATGAAAGCGGCGACGCGAGCGAGCAGACCTCGCTTAAGCCTCTCCGGCCTGGCCGATTCTCGCGTCCGATTGGTCGAGAACGCGGTCCGAGACACGCCCGTCCCTCCCCATATGGCGCGACACGGGAATGAAGCTGCGTATCGTGCGGCTTACTGCGCCGCTCCCCTCCTCCTTGATTTCCTCAAGATTCCCTCCCCATATCGTCTCCCTCATCTCTCTCCCTCCTTTTCCACACCCCCCCCCCCCCCCTCCCCCCCCCCTCCCCTCCCCCCCTTCCCCACTCTCGTCCCGTCCGCATGCTCATGTCGGTCTGACCTGCCAGCACCACACACTATGCCGGAATGTCCGATTCTTTATGTAGGTGTGGCGCAGCGCAGGCGTTCTTTATGCCTTTTCCCTATGAAATTCCTTCCGACAGGAGCGCCTGCGCCGTCTCCAAGGCACACACTCACATGAATATCCCCTGAGTGACTTTTCCCCCTTCCCCCTCCCTCTCCCTTCCCCCCTCCCTCTCCCTCCCCCACTCCCTCTCCCTCCCCCACTCCCTCTCCCTCCCCCACTCCCTCTCCCTCTCCCACTCCCTCTCCCTCCCCCACTCCCTCTCCCTCTCCCACTCCCTCTCCCTCCCCCACTCCCTCCTCCCCTCCCTCCCCCACTCCCTCTCCCTCCCCCACTCCCTCTCCCTCCCCCACTCCCTCTCCCTCCCCCACTCCCTCTCCCTCCCCCACTCCCTCTCCCTCCCCACTCCCTCTCCCTCCCCCACTCCCTCTCCCTCTCCCACTCCCTCTTCGCAGCTCAATAATATGCTCTGCCCTGGCCTCTCTTCCTTTCCCTTTCCCTCGCCCTCTCCCTCCTGCACTCCCACCGTGGTGACCGTGGTCTGACCTGGCAGGAGCGCACATACACGATCCGCAAGGCACACGATCATATGAGTATGCCTTGACCAGCCTTTCGCTCTCCCTGCCCCACTCCCACCGCGGCCTGGCAGGAGCGCACGTACGCCATCCATAAGGCTCACCCTCACATGAATATGCGTAGGCTGACCTTTCTCCCTTTCCCTCTCTCACCTCGGCCTGGCCTGACCTGGCAGGAGCGCACCTATGCCATCCGCAAGGCGCATGTCAACGTGGACAAGGCGCTCAAGGCTGCTGAGGTGGTGCTGGAGAAGTATGACGTGGCGAGGCAGGTGAGCTGACGTGGCAAGGCGGGTTTGAATCGAAATGTGACTTGGAAGGAAGGATGGATAGGGGGATTCCAGGAGGACAAGACAAGGTGGGGGGTGAAAGACTATGGTCACGAAGGTTTGTTGGACATATTCAACAACCTTCGCAAATGCTGTTGGCCATGGGTAAAGGGATGAACCACAGCCATTGATGGCCATTGGGTTGGTTTGGTTGGAGCAACCACAAGAAAGGCCAACAATTCTGTTGGATTGACATACAAACACAAGCGTACACTCAATCTGGCGTTTAAATTCACTAGCCTATCAGGCTACTACACGACACGGTACGGTAGCATGAGGGATGCGGAGGGGGGATGGAGTGAAAAGGTGGTTGGAATGTTGTGATATGTGTCGAATCAGCTAGCAGGCTATCACAACTCTTGAGGCGCCTCAAACTTTTGAGGCGCCTCATAAGGAATGTCATGATATGTGTTGAATCAGCTAGCCAGTGACTACATACATGATACATGATACATGGTAGATGGAAGAGTTGGGAGTGTGTGTCATTACCACATGTGAGGGGTACTCTACCTTGCAACTGCTGCTTGCCTGCATGAGGGATAGCACACTCAGAGCGAGGCACACTTTGTGTGCATTCAACCACCATGTGTAGCACACTTTGTGTGCATCTAACCACCATGTGTAGCACACTTTGTGTGCATCTAACCACCATGTGTAGCACACTTTGTGTGCATCTAACCACCATGTGTAGCACACTTTGTGTGCATCTAACCACCATGTGTAGCACACTTTGTGTGCATCTAACCACCATGTGTAGCACACTTTGTGTGCATCTAACCACCATGTGTAGCACACTTTGTGTGCATCTAACCACCATGTGTAGCGTTACCCCCTCTAAGCGACAGTCCCCTTGTTCAGCTCTCCCTTCAAACAACCGGTGACTTTGGAGTCGACTCAAGGGGCACACTCTGTGTGTGTGCGGTTAGCCACCATGTGTAGCCTTACCACCTCTTGGCAACATGCCCCCTTCTCCCCTCCTCACATCAAGGAGGGTCTCAAGAGAGAATGTGTTGGAGCCGTACCTAGCGGCCATGCAGGTTTACCAGCCATAGCGCGGTTGCACGAGGGCGTGGGGTGCTTTGACGCGCACTGAGAGCAATTGGTCTCCGTATGCACCCTTGCACTATGTGCCCTTCTCCTCCTTTTCCCCTCGCTCTTCCCTGGCAGGTGGAGGAGAGCATCCAGGAGGGTCTTAGGGACGACTTAGAAGTTAGAACTATACTTGGCAGCCATAGCGCGGTTGCACGGGGGCGTGGGGTGCTTTGAGGTGCACTCTGTGCAATTGATCTCCTCCGTATGCCCTTCTTCCCCTTTTGCCCTCACTTCCCGCTGGCAGGTGGAGGAGCGAATCAAAGAGGGTCCCAAGAACGCCCTGGACCCCTACCTGGCAGCCATAGCGCGGCTGCACGAGGGCGTGGGGTACTTCGAGAGGCGTACTATGCAATTGGTTTCCATATGCCCTACTCCCCTTCTCCCTTCCTCACTCTCCGCTGGCAGGTGGAGGAGCGAATTAAAGAGGGTCCCAAGAACGCCCTGGACCCCTACCTGGCAGCCATAGCCCGCTTGCACGAGGGCGTGGCGTGCTTTGAGTTGAGGCGCACTGTTCAATTGGTCTCTGAACTGAGTGGAATTGGTCTCTCCATATGCCCTTCTCCCTTGTTTCCTCTCACTTTCACGTTGGCAGGTGGAGGAGCGAATCAAAGAGGGTCCCAAGAACGCCTTGGACCCGTACCTGGCAGCGATAGCCCGCTTGCACGAGGGCGTGGGGTACTTTGAGGCAAACCGGTCGTTCAAGAGCGCGGAGGCGGCTCTGGCTCACTCCAAGGCGCTGCTGAGGGAGGGCCATCACCGACTGGACGATGCCCTCCGGCAGCACCTCCTGCAATTCACGTGAGGGGAGGGGAGGGTAGGGAGGGGGGGGGGGGGCTAGGGGGAGGGAGGGCGGAACGGAGGCGGCTCTGGCTCACTCCAAGGCGCTGCTGCGGGAGGGCCACCACCGCCTAGAGGATGCCCTTCGGCAGCAATTGTTGCAGTTCACGTGAGTGAGCAGAGGGGAGAAGTGGGTGGCCTAGGGGGAGGGAGCGCGGAGGCGGCTCTGGCTCACTCCAAGGCGCTGCTGCGGGAGGGCCACCACCGCCTAGAGGATGCCCTTCGGCAGCAATTGTTGCAGTTCACGTGAGTGAGCAGAGGGAGAAGTGGGTGGCCTAGGGGGAGGGAGCGCGGAGGCGGCTCTGGCTCACTCCAAGGCGCTGCTGAGGGAGGGCCACCACCGCCTGGACGATGCTCTCCGGCAGCAGCTGCTGCAGTTCACGTGAGTGAGAGGTGGGGGAGGGGAGGGAGAGAGGGGAGAGGGGAAAAAGAATAGAAGAGAGAGCAGCTGTTGCAGTTCACGTGCGTGAGCAGAGGGGTTGAGAGGGGGAGGGAGGAGAGGAGGGATGGAAGGGGAAAGAAAAGAGGCAAAGACATGGAAGAAACAGTGGGGGGACAAACCTAATTTCTTGTGTAGGAAGAAAGGGGAGGAGGGGGAAGAATGGGGAAAAATGGGGCGGTTTTCTGTTTCCATGCTCTTTGCCTGTCTCCATCCTTCTCTCATCCCCTCCTCCTCCATCCACCTCGCCTCCTCTCCTCTCCTCTTCCCTCCCTTCCCTACTTCCTCTATGCAAGGATGCTGTGGTGGACCCAGCCAAGCTGCTGGATGCGACCAAGCGGTGCGAGGGGGAGGTGGAAAGGGGGGACGGTGGGGGAGGGGAGGAAGGGGGAAAAATGCGAGGGGGGGCCACAAATCCGTGCCTCTTGTGATCAGCCCTCACTCGCCCTGTCCGACCCGATCCCCCCTCTCCCATGCCCTCTCCCCTGCCCTCTCCCCTGCCCTCTCCCCTGCCGGTGCTGCTGGCGGATGGCACGGCGGGCAAGCGCATCCGCCAGGCCAGCTGGCAGCTCACTCACCCCAACTGATCCAGCTGCCCCCTTCCTCCCATCTCTCCCATTCCCGCCCCTTCCCCTTTTACCCCCCTCCCCCTTCGCCACTTCCCCCCCTCCCCCCTTCCCCCACTTCCCCGTCCCCTCTTCCAGCAAGGATGCAGACCCGGCGAAGCTGCTAGATGCGAGCAAGCAGGGCGAGGAGGAGGCGGGCGGGGAGGGCGAGAAGGAGGGTGGTGGGCTGCCGGTGCTGCTGGCTGATGGCAAGGCGGGCGAACGCATCCGCCAGCTGGCAGAGGCGCTCATCCGGATTGGCAGGGCTGATAACTGCCTTAAAATATACACGTGAGTGGAGTGGAGGTTTGAAATGTTGATTACTTTTCTGTCTGGGCGCATCCGATGGCTGGGAGAGGCGCTCATCAGTGTAGCACACATCAGTGTATGATGTGTCACACCAGGGGTCTTTGTATCACACTGGCCGCGCATCGCCACCGGCCGCACTGGCAGCTGCCGGTGCTGCTGGCGGATGGCAAGGCGGGCGAGCGCATCCGCCAGCTGGCAGAGGCGCTCATCCGGATTGGTCGGGCCGATAACTGCCTCAAGATCTACACGTAAGGACTTTCTCATTTGAGGAGCATTGAGAGTGGAGGAGAGGAGGACTGAGGTGCCTATTTGATTGCTGGGGCGCATACGAGAGCTGACTGAGGAGGGGGGCTTGACAACGGCCTTAAGACCTACTCGTGGGAAGAGCTGTGTTAGGCCGACGCCACATGATTATGCGTTATGCCTGTCTGATATGTAGAGCCTAGAAGTGCCTCCAGATGTACGTACATGGTGAGACGTTTTTTTCACTTACGTTCTTGGGATGTGAAGTGAAGGGCTCATTTGGTTGCCCTATATTGCACTCCCTCTCATCTCACATTCTCTTCTCTCTTCAAAGTAGTGAGGTGCACGGCACAATGGTGGAGGCGGGGTTGAAGCGCATTGCCGTGGAGAAGAGAAGCTCACTCTTCCTCACACTCTCCTCTCTCTCCCTCATACTTTCCCATTCACACACAACTCACCTTCACCTAATCAGCGAGGTGCGAGGCACGGTGGTGGAGGCGGGGCTGAAGCGCATTGCCGTGGCGAAGAAAGTCTCACTCTTCCTCACACTCTCTCCCTTATACTTTTCCATTCACTCACACTCAACTCGCGCTCACACAGCGAGGTGCGAGGAACGATGGTGGAGGCGGGGCTGAAGCGCATTGCCGTGGAGAAGCTCACTCGCGAGCAGATGGACGGCATGTCCTGGGGGGAGCTGGAGAAGCGTATCGAGGGGTGGCGACGGCAGACCCGGCTGGCGGTACGTCAGAGCAGCTGGCTTGGCGGTGAGTCAGACAGAGCAGAAGGATGAGTTGACTCAGTATATTCGAGTCCAATACACGTGGAGTGGATAGAAGAGCAGATGGACGCCATGACGTGGGGGGAGCTGGAGAAGCGCATTGAGGGGTGGCGCAGGCAGACCCGGCTGGCGGTAAGTCGGAGCAGATTGTCGAGTGGACTCGGTATATTAGACTCAAATACATAGTGGATAAAAGGGCAGATGGATGCCATGACCTGGGGGGAGCTGGAGAAGCGCATTGTGGGGTGGCGCAGGCAGACCAGGGTGACCAGGGTGGCCCAGGCAGACCAGGGTGACCAGGGTGGCACAGGCAGACCAGGGTGGCGCAGGCAGACCAGGGTGGTGGGCTGGAGCTGCACAAGCGAGCTTCCAATCACCAATGGACCTCTCACCTCCCCGTCCCCCCACCAGACCTCATTTCCCCCAAGGTGCACGTGGTGTTCATGGTGGAGAGGGAGCTGTGCATAACTGTTTTTGCGGGGCTGGAACCCCGTCACTTCCACTTCCCATCACTCTCTCAACCGCACCCTTTTCCCCATTGGATCTCCTTTCCTTAGGTGCACGTGGTGTTCATGGCGGAGAGGGAGCTCTGTGAAACAGTCCTTGCAGGGTTGGAGCCCTGTCACCCCCACATCCCCAGCTCTGCACATTGGCTTCCCATCAGCACTAAACCCCTATCACCCGCACCCTCCTCCCCACCCGCCCAGGTGCACGTGGTGTTCATGGCAGAAAGGGAGCTCTGTGAAACGGTACTGGCAGGGTTGGAGCCGCACACAGGGAAGGCATTTGCAGACCTGGCGGGGCTCACGCTGGGCATGCTGTTTGGCTTCGGGGAGGCCGTGGCGCGCAGCAAGAAGTCCCCCGAGAAGGTGTCTGTGCTCATGGACATGTACGAGACCATGCGCGATCTGATGCCACAGGTGAGTGATTGTAGGGGAATTGTGCTGCAGGTGAGGGCTGGGTTACCAGGAGTTCTGGCTATGCATGAGGGACGGGTCACTAGTCCCCCGAGAAGGTGTCTGTGCTCATGGACATGTACGAGACCATGCGCGACCTCATGCCTCAGGTGAGAGGGTTTGATGCCACGGGTTAGGCCCGGATTACCGTGGGATGGGGGGAGAGTGGGGCGTGGCTAGGCTAGGCATGCTGTTAGGCATCTGAGTCAGCACCCAGCAGCTGGCATGCAGCAGCCGCTGCAGCGACTGGCAGTATCACTAGCACCCTTATCGTCTTCCCATGTGTTGCCTCTTCCTTCTTCATTAACCCAACCCCAATTCGGGCTTTAGGTGGAGGTGGTGTTTGCGGGTTCAGCCTGTGACGCCATACGGGGCAGTGCGCAGCAGCTGCTGCAGCACCTGGCGGCGGCGGCCAAGGAGGCGTTCAACAACTTTGAGCTCGCAGTGGAGAGTGAGGACAGCGACAAGGTGCTGCCCGATGGCGCCACGCACGGCCTCACCAGCTACGTCGTCAACTACCTCAAATACCTTTATGAGTGCGCGTTTTTTTTTTTTTTTTTTTTTTTTTTTTTTTTTTTTTTTTTTTTTTTCGTTTTTTCGTTTTAACGCTCACAAAAAAATGAGGTGACCCAAGCAAGGGTACGCACGGTTGCGCGCCAGTTTTAACGTTTTTTTTTGTGTCTTTTCATTTTAACGCTTACCAAATGTTTATGCGCGCCGCACCACCACGCACAAGCTACGTTTCAGCTGCTTCAAATACCTCTATGCTTGCGTAGCTGGATATCTTAAGAACTGGGCCTCAAAGAAGGGCCACGGAGGGGCTCACTACCTATGTGTCTTCAACTGCCTTGAATAGCTCTACAAGTGCATGGCTGATTTTTGGAAGCACCATGACGCAAATAAGGCGTGTTGAGCACAACCTCCGTTCTCTCCCCTTCCTCGCCCCATCCTCTCCCCTTTCCCATTTGCTCCCCAATCAGCTACCAGGCGACCATGCAGGAGCTGTTTGGCCGAGAGAACCTCTTTGGCGAGGCCACAATCCGCATCTTTGCAGCTCTGCACGCCAACCTGGAGAGGAAGAGCAAGCTCTACCGCGACCCGGCGCTCACCCAGCTGTTCCTCATGAACAATGTTCACTACATCGTGCATGCCGTGAGAAAGTGAGCGGTTGAGAGGGGTTGAGAGGGGTTGAGTGGACTGAGAGGGGGCGTGGGGGGTATAGGGAGCAAGCTCTACTGCGACCCCGCGCTCACCCAGCTCTTCCTCATGAACAAGGTGCATTACATTGTGCATGCTGTGAGAAAGTAAGGGGTTGAGAGGGGTTTAGGATGCAAGGCAAGCTGTATCGCATCGCATCGCTCACCCAGCTCTTCCTCATGAACAACGTGCATTACATCGTGCACGCCGTGAGAAAGTGAGTAGATCTGAGGGGGTTGGGGAGTTTAGGCTGTACCGCGAGCAACCCCGCTCCCACACAGCTCTTCCTTAAGAACAACGTGCATGCCGTCAGAAAGTAAGGTGGGGTTGAGGGAAGAAAAAGCATGTCTCGGCAGCTTCCGGTGGCGCCAGCACACATGCTGCTTAGCTTGGCGCTAGCCCTCAACCATAGGGATGAGCTAAAGTTGGTCTGCAGGCCGGTCGGCCCAGGCCCAGTCCGGCCCGGACCGGCCCGCATTTTGGCCGGGCCAGGCCGATGCGTTTGGGCTGTCGGGCGGGTCGAGTCGGTCTGGGCAGACTAGGCCCGGGCACGGCCCACCTTTTTGTGGTGGGTCCGGCCCAATTTCTGGCCCGGAAAAGGCCGGATGATTGACGGGCACGATGAGGAGGTGAAGTAGATGTAATCTTCAATTTCACATCTCCTTTTGCGCAGGGGCGAGCTGAAGGAGGTGGTGGGGAAGGACTGGATCGACCGGCAGCGGCGCATCGTGCAGCAACATGCAGCGGCGTACCAACGGACTTCGTGGAACAAGGTGAGGCAAGAGAAAGGGGGGTTGGAACAATATCTGCTCATTTGTCTTCCCGGTCGCTTGTCACCTCCGCCAACCACCCGTCACTCATGCAATCGCCCCTCCCACTAGCACTGCATGCTCTCTCTCTCCAACAAGCAGTGTCCACACCCTTCCCTTCCCCTTCCTGCCCCTCTCTTTGCCACCCACTAGATTTTTGGTCTGCTGTAATGCCTCCCAGGATTTCTCCCTGGCACCACTGCTCTTAAAGCTCAAGGCCCAAATTGTTCAACTTTAGTAAGGTTGACCGTTGGGCTGCTGGGAAGGTTCTCACAGAAGTTGACAGGGGGTGTTGTGAGCGACGGCTGTTACCCTTTCGCACAACACCTCGCTACACTTATCAAGGGGGGAGAACTTCGAGTTTGGTTGCTCAAGTCCCAAGTTGCAACCGAGCAAGTTTCCGAACCCCCTCCATCAATAATACTAATCTTGCCCCTCGCGGTCTGCAATTTGGGCCTTGAGCTTTAAGAATTCTCAAAAGCTCCCCCACCAATCTAAGCTCAGACCCTGCCACTCCACCTCTGGTTCTCTCCCTCATTCACCACACTGTCCTTCCTTTTTCTCTCCCTTGCCCCACTCCCTCTCTCCTTTGCCCCACTCCCTCTCTCCCTTACCCCACACCCTCTCTCCCTTGCCCCCCGTCTCTCCCTTGCCCCACTCCCCTCCCTTCCCCATCCTTCCCCTCTCTCTCTATTCGCCGCCCGCCAGATTTTTGGGCTGCTGACGTCAGCAGGGCTAAATGCGGACGGCAAGGAGGGCAGCGTGAGCCGCAGCGCCCTCAAAGAGAGGTGCGTTGTGGGGGAGGAGGTGGAGAGAGGGGGGAGGTGGGGATGGGGGACAGAGAGGTGGGGAAAGGGGAAAGGGAGGGCATCGTGAGCCGCAGAGCTCTCAAAGAGAGGTGGGGGGATAGAGGGAGGGGGAAGAGGGGGGATGAGGGGGGGGGGGGTAGAGGTGGGGAATGGGGAAAGAAAGGTGCAATGAGGGCAGTGTGAGCCGCAGCGCTTTCAAAGAGAGGTGCGGAGTGCTTGGGAGGCGGACGGGAGGAGGAGATGTGTGTGGAGGAGGGGGAGGGAGGCGAGAGGGGTGCGAGGGTGGGGGTGGAGGGGGTAGAGAAGTGTGAAGTGGAAGAGGGGAACAGAGGTGCCAGAAGGGAAGGGAGGTGCAAGGGAAAAGAGGTGGGGATGGAGGGGGAGGAGGGAGCAGATGCAAGGGCCGCTGGGGTTTCAGTCGTTGAGTTCCTTTTCTTTGATTTTGTTTTCAACTTGGAAAGTGTTGCGTTAACTTGCTGATTATGTGCTCCACTGGCAAACATCTGCTTTGCCTTTGCTTTGCAGCAATGTTACTGTGGATGCTCAAACAGGGTAGCGTCCAGACATTGCGTCTGGACGCTGGAAGCTGGCTGGACGCGCGTCCGGACCATGGCCGTTCACCAGAAAAATATTGGGCTGCCCGAAAAAGAATGGTGACACGGAATTTCGATTCGCGATTTCGCGTCCAATTTCAGATCGCGTTTTTTACCAATGAGGGTGAAATTGTCGATTTCCAGAAATCGTGTTTTTGGATTTCCATTTTTGTAGTAGACCCACTTCCCTGGCCCCACACTCCTCCCTCTCATCTTCCCCCACTTCCGTTTCCCAGGTTCCGCGTGTTCAATGCAACATTTGAGGAGCTGCATCGCTCGCAGTGCATGTGGAAGATCCCCGACCCCGAGCTGCGATCCGCCGTGCAGCTGCAGATCGCTGAAGTGCTGCTGCCCGCCTACCGTGCATTCGTGCAGCGATACACGTGAGTTGGGTAGAGTAGAGAGTGACGCGTGTTTCGTGGTCTACATGTGTCTGCACATACAGCTCCTGGGTGCAGCAATGCATGAGATTGCTGAGGTGCTGCTGCCCGCCTACCGTGCCTTTGTGCAGCGATACACGTGAGTTGGGTAGAGGGGAAGATGTGTGTGTTGGGTCACCTATGAGTCGACTCTATAGTCACCGCAGCTGCATCACTCCCAGTGCTGCTGCCCGCCTACCGTGCCTTAGTGCAGCGATACACGTGAGTTGGGTAGAGGGGGAGATGTGTGTGTTGGGTCACGTTGGATGCAGGAGTGTTTCATCTCACGCATGTCCCTTGTCTCTCCCGCTCCTTTCCTCCCTCTTCCCCCTCTTCCCAGTCTGGTGTTGGAGAGCGGCGGTCGGTTTGGGCGCAGCAGCGAGGCGGCCAGCAAGTACATTCGCTTCACGGAGGAGGGCCTGGACTTCCTCCGCCCACCCTTGCCGCTTGTCTCTTTCCTTCCACACTTCCCACCCCTCCCCCCAACCCCCCTCCCTCCCCCCCCCACCCCCACAATCAGTCCGGTGCTGGAGAGCGGCGGTCGGTTTGGGCGCAGCAGCGAGGCGGCCAGCAAGTACATTCGCTTCACGGAGGAGGGCCTGGACTTCCTCCGCCCACCCTTGCCGCTTGTCTCTTTCCTTCCACACTTCCCACCCCTCCCCCCACCCCCCCTCCCTCCCCCCCCCACCCCCACAATCAGTCCGGTGCTGGAGAGCGGCGGTCGGTTTGGGCGCAGCAGCGAGGCGGCCAGCAAGTACATTCGCTTCACGGAGGAGGGCCTGGACTCGCTGCTCAACGAGTTCTTCCAGGGCAGGGAGAGCCGCAACATCCTCCTCACTCAACCCGCTGCCCGCTAGTCTTCATGCGTGTCCATGCCGGCCCAACATGTGCCCCACACGTGCCCCTCATGTGTCCCATACGTGTTCCATCCATACGTGCCCCACACATGTCCCACACATGTCTCACACATGCTATGGTCATGGGATTTTTGCGGCTAGAGGTGCTGCCGTAGAGAAATGAAATTAGATAAGGGCCTTTCTCACCCAAGGATGTCGTGCCAAATTCCAGTTTGTAATTCACAAAGTGATGTGTGAAATTGCTATCTATAATGCAGTTTACTAGTTGCAGCAGGCACCACACCACAGGGTGTTATAATTTCTTATCACTTTGTACCACATGACCAGCATCTTGTTACTGTAATCACCCTGATGGACGCCCCTATTTGTGGGCTTTTGTCTTCTTGGTTGTGAAACAATGTTTCACCTTCTACAATGGACAACGAAATGGTGAGTGGAAATTGTCAAACTATGTCTACATATATATGTATACATATCTATCTATATATATGTCTATATACATGTATGTGTGTATGTATGCTAGGCTATAGTGAGGTGCACAATAGGGAGTATAACACTTTTAGGGTTGTATTTGCATCTCCCACCTTTCCTAGTCGATCATTCGTTGTTCCTATTCTGAGATGGTATTATCGAGTTAGCCATCCTAGGACCCTCGCTTAGCCCGTCCCGTCCCGCTACCCATCCTGTCCAGTTCCCGCACGCGCAGTCGCACGCACTACTAGCGCGCAGCCGCGCATGCAGCCGCCTGCACGACGCCACGCGCAGCCGCTCGCCCGCATCCGCGTATGCGCAGCCGCGCAAAAATGTGCAAGCGCTGCAGCACGCACACAGCAGCGCGCACGTTGCTGCACACGTGCACGCAGCTGCACACGTGCACGCAGCTGCACACGCGCACGCAGCTGCACCCGCGCACACGCGCAGCTACACGCACACCAAGAACCGCGCGTGCAGCAGCTTTCAAATGTCACGATATGCACTTAACTGGTAACCGGGTTAAACTAGGCCTTAGGCTTAGTAGCCTAGGCCAAGCGGGTGTCGAGGGTGGCAAGAGCAAGGGTCGAGATAATTGACCAAACAAGTAACTTCACTAAAAGAAAAGCATACAATATTTAGTAGAGAATGATGCACCGGAGGTGGTACACCACCAACAAGAGGTACAAACATTACAGTAACTACAGCAAGCAGGATATATATCAAATATAACTTCAACACACCCCCTTAGCCTGCTTGCAGTAGCAACTAGTGCAGTCAACACCCCCTGAAGGGGTAAACCTGGCGCAGTGGAAGACGGCAAAGAGTGAGGAGGAGGAGGCGAGAGAGAGAAAGGAGAGGAGAGGAGATAAGAACGAAGGAGGAGGTGAGCGAGGGATGAGGAGAGTGTGAAAGATAGAACGAGGAATGATTGCATTGAGCAGCATGAGGAGTACAAGTAGGAAACCCTAAAGTGTTGTACCCCATATGATCTACCCCACTACAGCCTACACAGACTATAGCATATAAGTTTGACACACCCCCAAAGGCAAAGTGGGGGAGAACAAGAAGACACAAGACCAGTCAAGAGAGGCAAAGCAAGCTCAGGGTGGATCACGACGTCACCACGCATTCTGAGCACAAGCAAATGGCCACAAGGCCAGTTCACATGCAGAGTTATATAAAGGAGAACAAGCAATACAGTCATCACAACCTAGCAAGTGTAAGCATGCAGGTATATGTATAGAGATCACAGTACAAGCAGAGTCAAGAAGTAAGCAAGTGAGGCACAGTAGGCACAAGGCCTAGAACAGTACAGAAACGCTGATGATCACAAGGCTGAAGTGCCTTGGTGAAGACATCAGCAGTGTTGGCCCGAGTGGCCACGTAAGCAAGACGAAGCTGACCACGCTGGTGCAACTCTCGAGCAAGGAAGTAGCGCAGAGCGATGTGCTTCGTTCTGTGCTCCAGTCTGTGCTCCTGACACAAGGCAATCATGGCCTTGTTGTCGACGTACAGCACTGGAGGAGAACGAGGCGGCTCTCCCAGGTCGGTCAGCAGGTAGGTGAGCCAGCGTAACTCCTGTGCAGCCATGGCCCCTGTGTAGATCTCAGCCTCACAACTGGAGCTGAGAACAGAAGACGAGCGGGTAGACCGCCAAGAAACAGAGCCGGAGCCAAGACTGAAGGTGTAACCCTGTGACGACCGCTGCGTAGCCAAGTCGTCAGCCCAGGAAGCGTCTGCGTGACCAGTGAGGACAGACAAGCCCGTCCTCCAAGCACGAGCCCCGTGCCCGACGTACTGCACAAGTAGCGCAACACCCTCTTAGCGGCATCCATGTACTCCTTCCTGTGTCTCCCAGGAGCGACATAGCGTGCCAGAATGCTAAGAGGGTAGGCAAGGTCAGGACGAGTGCAGGTCATCAGGTACATGAGGCAGCCCACAAGCTCTGGGTACGGACCACTTGGCTCTACGGACTCGTCCGAAGGTGGAGCTGAGAGCGAGTGGCGAGTAGGCAGAGGAGTGTGCTGTGGCGAGGAGTACGTGAAGCCGAAGCGCTGAAGGACCTGCTGCACCATGTGTGACTGAGTCAAGGTAATGGTGCGCTGTGCTCTGTCCCGGGTGATCCGCAAGCCAAGATAGCTAGTCAGTTCACCCAGGTCTGTGCACGTGTGTCTCTTCTGCAGCTCCGACTTCACGTGGGCGAGTGCCTCAATGTCAGTAGTAGCAAAGACCAAGTCGTCGACGTACACGAGAACGAAGAACGGCGGCAGAGAGGTGTCGGTGCGTAGAAACAGCGACGGGTCAGCAGTGGACGGAGCAAACCCAAGAGCAGCAAGAGTCGTCCTCAGAGTGTCGTGCCACTCACGGGGCGCCTAGCGGAGACCGTAGAGTGGCCGCCGGAGGCTCCACTGGGTACCAGTAGGAAACGACCCAGTGAAGCCAGGTGGGCGGCGCAGCCAGATCTCCTCGTGCAGGCTGCCCTGTAGGAAAGCAGTGCCGAAGTCAAGAGAGTGAAGCTCGTAGTCACGCTAAGCGGCGACGTGCAGCAGAACACGAAGATTGGTCATCTTTGGGGTAGGGGAGAAGGTCTGGAAGAAGTCCACTCCCTCTCACTGACTGAAGCCTCGTGCAACGTAACGCGCCTTGAAGACAGGCGGAGAACCCGGCGGCCGCTTCACCCTGAAAATCCACATGCCGCTGACGATGTTCGCCCCAGGTGGGGGAACCTCGTCGACGTAGGTGCCTGTGGACTTCCAGGAGGCCATATCTGCGTCCATGGCTGTCTGCCACTGAGAGGAGTAGGGACCCTCTATCGCTCGGCGTAAGAGCGCGGGGTCGGGATGTCTGGTGCATCCGGATCTCCCTCAGGGGCAAGCATCATGGACACGAGATGAGGTAAAGCAGCGGCAAAGCACTCAAACTCCTCATGTCTGTCCTCAAGGACGTCCGTGCTAAGGGCACACTCACCCCCGACGGACGGAGGACAGACATACTCATACTCAGACTCAGCAACAAGACTAGCGGCGTAGTCTAGACGACAGGCGGCAGCAAAGTCAACAAGCTCAGCAACTAGAGCAGACGCAGCAGTGGACTCAAACGAAGGGTCAGTGACAACAGTGGCCAGGAGACGCGTGACAGTAGGACTAGCAGCACGAAGGGAGTCAGACTCCGGGTCCGGACCGTCAGGAAGAGAGGGCGCAGGAGGAGACGGCAGAGGGACACGCTGCGGAGCAGTGGAAGGACGAAGTGCCATCAGGTGTGTGCCGGGGACAGGGGGAGGACGCTGACGCGGAACACGACGACCAGTGCGGACTGCGCGAACAGGCGACGCAGGACGAGACTTAGGTGACGCAGGACGGGACTCAGGCTCACGACGCTCCGTAAGACCCCTAGTCGGCCCAGAGTAAGGAGAAGGACCAGGCAGTGGAGAGGTTGGCTGTAACTGTGACTGCGACTGGTCAGGCTGTGGACTCAGTAAGGGAGGAGGAGGACCAGTGGAAAGCGGGAGGCCAAGAACCTGCTGAAGGAGCGGAACGTAGTACGGCCGCGGCCGCGCAGCGCCTCCAGAAACAGCAGAGACAGCACCAGTACCCCCAGCTCCAGGGTCTCCAGCTCCAACTCCCGCAGCATGACCAGCTCTAGCACCTCTAGCAGCTCCAGCTCCAGCAGCACCTCCAGTAGCAACAGCTCCAGAACCTCCAGCTCCAACCCCTGCAGCACCACCAGCCCCATCAGCTCCAGTACCTCCAGTACGAGCACCTCCAGGACCAGCGGCTCCAGCACCTCCAGCAGCTCCAGCACCAGCAATACCTCCAGCAGCTCCAGCAGCTCCAGCACCAGCAGCACCTCCAGCAGCTCCAGCACCTCCAGCAGCTCCAGCTCCCCCAGCAGCTCCAGCACCAGCAGTACCTCCAGCAGCTCCAGCTCCAGCAGCACCTCGCTGGAGTCTCCAGCGGCGAGCAAACCACTCGCGCAGCTCCGGTGGAGAGAGAGGATCCCACGGAGACGAAGCACCTGCAGTAACTCCAGCGTACTCAGCACCCCCAGTCTCAGCAACCGCAGGCTCAGCACCCCCAGGCTCAACACCCCCAGACTCAGCACCCCCAGGCTCCGCACCCTCAGACTCAGCAACCCCAGGCGCAGCACCCCCAGGCTCCACACGCTCAGACTCAGCACCCCCAGGCTCCACACGCTCAGGCTCAGCACCCCCAGCAACACCACCCCCAGTAGCAGCACCAGAGTCAACCGCTACCTCAACAGGCTCGACAGCGTCTACCTGGGACACACCTGAGGGAGCAGGACCCTGAGGGGGGAGGGGGTCTACCGGAGGAGGACCTGGTGCAAGGAAGAGCGGCGGGGGGGGGGGGGGGGGAGAGAAGCAGTGCGGTAGGGGAAGAGACGGTAAAAAGGAACCGACTTGTCGAACGTGACGTCCTGAGAGGGGAGGACACGGCGCGAGGTGGGGTGGTAAAACTGCCAGCCAGGCGCATCAGGGACAAAGCCAAGGAAGACGCTGGGAATAGCACGGGCGGAGAGCTTGTCCGCGGACGTATCGCGGACAAAGGCACGAGAACCCCAGACCCGAAACACTGACGCATCGCCAACCTTCCCTGTCCAACGCAGTGTGGGCGAGGTCTCCGGCAAGGAGACACGGGGCTAGAGGTTGAGCTGATGCGCAGCGTATCGGACCGCAAACGGCCACAGAAAATGGGGGGCAGCCGCATGGACCATGGAGGTACGAGCGACCTCCATGACCAAGCCAATGCGGCGCTCAGCAACCCCATTCTGCTGCGGTGAGGCCGGGAGCGTGAAAGTCTGGCGAATGCCCTCCCCACGACAAAAGTCCCGCAGAAAGTCAGAGGCAAACTCACCACCTCTGTCAGAGTGCAGACGCAGGACGGGAAAGTCCGTCTCAAACCGCTCGCGGAGCTTGAGACGGGCAGTGCGGATCCAAGGGATCAAAACATCAGGGACCTCACCCTTGGTGCTCAAGGGGAAGACCGTGGTGTAACGCGTGTAGTCATCAACGACCAGCAAGAAGTACTGTCCACGGATGCGGGCTGGGCCCCACACGTCCATGTGCAGGGTCTGCAGGGGAGCAGTCGTCGGGGGAAATGAGGAGGAGTGAGGAGCGGCGCGCTGCCGCCCCTCGACACAGGGAAGGCAGGGAGGGGCAGGCAAGGGTGGGAGAGGAGGCAGAGTCTCTGGAAGTCCAGAGCCCCTCCGGGGGCCCCGTCCTTGCGCACTCCTCCACAGTCCTGACGTGTCCAGCTGTCCCGTCTGGCTCACTGTCGGGTCTCCACCTCCCCTCGTTCTCTACGAACTTGGTGAGTGGAGCTGACCTCCAGGATGTGTGGGTTGACCAGTTCACCCCTAGAGGTCAGCGTGTGACCCACTGTACGTGCTCCCGGACTGGTCGGCACCTGGCCACGTTCACTGGAGCGCTTGGCTCGAGTCTGTACACACTGACCATTGTGTCCCCTCAGGTAGCTGCGTCTGCGTCTGCGTTTGCATCAGGTCAGCTAGCGCCCCCCTGCTCGTGTCGCGCTCTGTCGCACCAGACCGTCCTTTGGCACCACCGTCTTGTTCACCCCTCGGTACAGCGCCTTCGTGGCATGCACAGGGAGAGTGCAACTGGCCGACTGAGCGGCGTAAGTGTGGTGCTGTCGCGAAAGAAGGAGCGGGAAGCACCTGAGTCAAGTGTGAAGGTGTGCAAGGCCTCAGCAGGCGCAGTACCAGAGAGAGCAGACTCACCAGCACCTGGAGCAGCAGACTCACTAGCACCTAGAGCAGCAGTCTCACCAGCACCTAGAGCAGTAGACTCTATACCTGGGTCGGGCGGCACATACAGGTAACAGTCACCCTCAGCACTAATAGTCACAGCATACATGGCAGCAAGGATAGCATCAAAGTCGAGAGCAAAGATGTCAACATTCTGCCTAAGCAGATCAGCCCAGCTAGGGAGCTCAGGAGCGTCAGGAAACTGCACGCGCCAGGCGTCAGACAGGCGACCGAAACAACACTGCGACGTGTGTGGCCCTCCGCACGTCTGCCCACGGCGACTGCCGGTGCGGAGAACGTAAGTGCAGGGACCAGCACCCCCAGACCTCCCACGCCCATCGTACCACTCACAAAGCTGCTGAGGCGACGGGGTCTCACGGGAAAGCTGCTGCTGCTGGCGCTGGCGACCGCCGAAGCCTCCACGCTGCGCAGCTCCACCCCGAACAGCACCACCGCCGCCGCCACCTCCAGCTCCGCTGCCACCGCCTCCACCACCACTGCCGCTGCCTCCACCACCGCTGCCGCTGCCTCCACCACCTCCACCGCCACCACCGACACCTCCACCCTTGCCACCACCCCTGCCTCCACCCCCACCCCCTCCGCCTCCTCCACCGCCACCACCGCCGCCCCCGCCGTCCCCTCCACCACCCTTGCCCCCTTTGCCCTTGCCGCTGCGGCGCCTGTCACTAGGAGCAGACGCAGCCCCGACCTGCTCGGTGCCAACGAGGTCGACAGCAGCAGCAGAAGCAACAGAGGGCAGAAGGGGAACGGGGGAACACCCCTCAAAGAAAGGGGTGCGAGGGTCGCCGCGAGAAGCACCTACAGCAACTATACTCTTCTCAGCTGCAGTGAGGCGCTCCTCCAGCAGGTCAACGGTGAGCTCGGTGGGGCAAAGGGAGAGAAAGTGGTCCCTGACTGAAGAAAGGGAGTCAAGGAGACGGGTGACTAGGTAGAAGAGAGTGATGTACATGGGGGGGGGGGGGGTTCTTGGCGCAGAACTCGGAGGGAAGGGCAGCTCGGTAGCGGGCGTCACTAGTGCAGAGGTGGGTAATGAGGTCAGCGTCTGTAGCAAAGGCGGCCAGGTCAGGGAACAGGTACGGTAGCATGAGGCGGCTGAGAGTAGCAGTGGCAGGGGAGGAGTAGCGCGCTACAACAGCGTCATACAGAGACTTAGCAGTCTTGTACTGACCGAAGTGCGCGCGCTCAGCAGAAGGCAGGTGACTACGAACACCAAGGCGAGCAACAACGTCACGAGTAGTCCACTGCGAGTGAACTGTACTGTCAGCATCGGCAGCAGGTGCAGTAGAGGCGCCGGACGTGAGATCAAAAAGAGAGATACCGTCCTTACTATCGCACTGAAGAAACAGCTGCAGATCATCGACCCAGACATTGAAGTCAACGGCACGACCCTCAGCATCGAAGGTAAGAACTGTAGGGCTAGCCATAGCGACAGTAGCAGCAGTGGCAGCAGTAGCAGCAGTAGCAGCAGAAGCAGCAGAAGCAGCAGGAGCAGCGCGGGCACGGCAGCGCGGCTCAGTAGGGCAGTGAGGCGCGGCTCGGGAAGGCAGCGCGGCTCGGCAGGGCGGCGCGGCTCAGCGGAGCGGCGCGGCTCGGCTGGGCGGCGCGGCTCGGAGTAGCGGCGCGGCTCGGCCGGCAGGTGGCGCGGGTAGCGCGCGTAGGGCAGGTGCTCACCAGGGGCGAGCAGGGCAGGCGCGACGGCGGGACCGCAACGGCGGCGACGGCGGCGGCCGCGACGGTGAGGCCACGACGGCAGCAAGGCAGGGCCGCGACGGGTGCTGCAGGCGCGACGGCGGCTGCAGGGCAGGACCGCGACGGGGGGGGGCGCGACGGTGGCAGCAGGCGCGTCGGCGGAGACGGCAGGGCCGCGACAGTGGCTGCAGGTAAGGGGCCGCGACGGCGGCTGCAGATCACGGTCCGCGACGTGGGGCGGCAGGGCAGGGCCGCGACGTAGGGCGGCAGGGCAGGGCCGCGACGTAGGGCGGTAGGGCAGGGCCGCGACGGGCGGCAAAGCAGCGCCGCGACGGGCGGCGGGTAAGGCCGCGACGGGCGGCGACAAGGCAGGGTCGCGACGGGCGGCTAGGGCAGGGTCGCGAATAGCGACAGCAGGGCAGGGCGCGCGACGG
This sequence comes from Closterium sp. Naga37s-1, assembly GCA_947471745.1. Taxonomy (NCBI): domain Eukaryota; kingdom Viridiplantae; phylum Streptophyta; class Zygnematophyceae; order Desmidiales; family Closteriaceae; genus Closterium; species Closterium sp. Naga37s-1. The sequence goes on along the minus strand of CANJKZ010000190.1, from coordinate 756,293 downwards.
CGCAGGTGAGGCAGGCGCGACAGCGCGCTTCGGGCAGGTAGGAAAAAAAACATTTCAGTGGTGGGCCCTTAAAAATCGTTCCCACTAGGGAACCTGCTCTGAAACCATGTGAAAGATAGAACGAGGAATGATTGCATTGAGCAGCATGAGGAGTACAAGTAGGAAACCCTAAAGTGTTGTACCCCATATGAACTACCCCACTACAGCCTACACCGACTATAGCATATAAGTTTGACAGAGAGGAGGTGGGGGGGTAGCCGCGGCGATCCCCTCTTACTATCCCCCTTTTACGAAGGCGGAGGTGAATGAGGGATGAGGAGAGGAGGTGGGGGGGTAGCCGCGGCGATCCCCTCTTACTATCTCCCACATCCCCATCCCCAATCAACCACCACCCCCCCAACCTCACCCCCTTATTTCAGCCGCCCCTTGGAACCTCACCCCCTCCCCCCCTTCCTTCCTCCGGACCCGTCCCCACCCACGGTAGTCCCTGCAAAGTCAGTCACACGGCGGCCAGCCCTCCCCCCCCACCCCCTGTCCCCGCCACCTCCCCCCCACAGCAGCAGTCGCGGGAGGGGAGAGGCAAGGCAGAGGGTGGGGCTGCAGGGGCTCACGGCGACCACCCCTTCCACGCCACCTCCCCCCCCACATCCGCAGTCGCGGAAGGGAAGGCGACGGGGGAGGGGGCGGGGTGACGGGCGGGATCTGACGGTGTGCGGGGGACGGGCTGCAGCAGCAGAGGGCGGCCGAGCGCTGGTGCGATCGCCGGTGCGCTGGCGGTCGTCGCTAGTGTTCCGCCGCCACTCCCTTCCCCCTTTCCCTCTCCCCCCCACAGCGTCCCGCCGCCTCTCCCTTCCCCCTTTCCCTCTCCCCCCCACAGCATTCCGACGCCACTGCCTTCCCCTCCTCCCTCTCCCTCCCACAGCGACCGCCGCTGCACACGTGAACAGACGCGACGGGTGGGGGGGGGGGTGACGGGCAGGGGGCGGGGGGAATGCAACGGGCAATGGGAAGGCCGCGAGCGAGCTCGCCGCCGCGCCCATTACGAAGGATTGGAACAGGATAGACGGTGCACCTAGATGAGCCCGTAAGGTCTTTGGAGGAGAAGGAGTTGTGGGGAAAGAGCACTGGACCTGGGTGGAAGGTGCGCTGGCGGGAATTCCGCGGCCCTGTCAATAATTCCGTGTGAGTCATGTCGACCAATCACGCTGCATTGTACGCGTTGATGGGGATAGCCGGGTCTGTGGAATGTTGTCCAGATACATGCAGCATGTATTGACATTTGGCACCGCGTGCGATAGATGAAATGTGTTGCACTGACGTGCAATTAGCTGGCGACTGTTCCGTATTTCACGTCACCCAATGATAAACACGTGCGGCCCGGCTTTCGGACACCTGGCAGCATATGCTGTACGTACGCGTCACAATCGATTCGGACACTTTCTTTGAGAAAGTGTCCACAGCGGAATGTACCCTCACTCTGACCTAAGGTCAATACTTCCGCTGTAACAACTCAACCTGCGATCAACCCTGAGATGATCCTTCGCTAAGTCCTCTTTAGGATTGTAACATAGTGTACACTCTTTAGAGTGGACCATCTCCCAAACCCTATAGGTTAGGGTTCTCTCTTGTTGGAACTCCACTTCTTGGAAACCCCTTTGGTTCTAGCATGGTTCGTGCCCAAGTTGGCTCGTAAGATTCCTAGGCTTTAGGAGGAGGTTCTAAGAATACTATAGCTTCCGCTAGTAGTTTAGACCATTCTAACATGGTATCAGAGCTAGGAAGGCATAGCAATCTGTTGGAATAGGAGCTACTCAAAAAATTGGACCATAATACCTTGGTGGAAGCTAAATAGCTTCCATCCCTTCCTAGACCATTCTAACATGGTATCAGAGCTAGGAAGGCCTAGCAATCTGTTGGAATAGGAGCTACTAAAAAAATTGGACCATAATACCTTGGTGGAAGCTAAATAGCTTCCATCCCTTCCGAAGGGCTGCCGAAATTGCACCGTGGCGGAATCTGGACGTGGGAGGTGAGGAGGAGAGAAGAAACCCGCTGGAAATCGTGTGAATCTGTTTGGGAGGACGAGAGGAGCGACATCCATTCACGGAGAGGCTCAGTCAACGTTGGCCGATCAAGGCGTGTAGCATATCGTTGGAAATCCCTCGACACGATCTACAACAGTTGCCTCCGGGTCGTCACAAATTGACGAGCGGATCGGACGCAATTCGCGAAATATAGTCGGCGGACGAATTAGAAAATCGCGGATCGGGGATGATTTAAAGCGCGGAAAGCGATTGGAGGGCGAACGCCAAGAGAGGAGGCCAGGGCGCATCCAACAAGCCAAAAATCGGGAGAAACGATCGAGTCTTCGTTGACGGAATCGGCCACCTTCGACGAGTTTAAGCGGACAGCTCGAACGCGGGATCCGGGAGTGTAATACACCATTGAAACGGTCTCGTAGCGAGGATTCATCTGAATCAAACGGCTCATCATTCAGAGGTTCGAGCGCGGAGTTACGCTCCAAAAACTAAGAGGGGGTGAATCTGCCCACATCGTCTTCACCGCCGCTGCCGTTGCCTCCACCACCACCTCATCGTCAATCTTCAGTGCCTCTGCCGCAAATGGATCATGACCCAGGCGAAGGGAAGCTGGAGAGTGCGCCAAAGTTCGACGAGAGCGTCTATTGGACCTGGAGCTTCCGATTCGAACAATGGGCAGAGGCGCACGATCTATGGGGGTACTTTGATGGTTCGGAGGAGCGGCCTGCATCGGGTGACGCACGGCTGAAGTGGAAGAGGAAAAATCAGAAGGCATTCGCCCAATTCTGCAATGCCTTGGGGCCAGATGAGCTGATTCGCTTGGTACGGGAGTTTGGCGGCAAGACCGAGTTGGGCAGCGCACCTGTTGATGGCGGAGCAAGAGCGGTCACCCGAGTTCTTGCAGGCACAGCAGCGGCATATACACGAGTGAAGGAGTTTTACCTTCAGCGTGGATTGTGTAACCGGATGGCACTCTCTGAGGAGCAGCTCTCTTCCTTGAAAGATGAAAGAGGGGGAGGGAGTGGCTGCATACTGGGCGCGTACCGATGACTTGAGGTCCAAGTACTTGGCCGCAGGAGGGAAGGAGGAGGTTGAGGAGTGGATGATGAGGGTACTCAAAGAACTACCTCCTCACTTTGAGATGCTGAAGGTGGTGCTGAACAACCAATCATCATCGCTCACTAAGGATCAGCTGCTTACCACTTTGAGGAGCGAGGAGATGCGGATTGGTGCTGCACCAAGATCGGATGGTGTAGCCACTTTTGGAGCGGGTACGAAAGTGGGCAGCAGAGGCAGGGGAAATTGGGACAAGGGAGGAAAGCATGGAGGCAGCGGTAGCAGCAGCGGCACCAACTTGGGCAGATGGGGTCAGGAGAAAGGCAAAGCAGGAGTGCTTTATTTCCCTTGGGGGTCCAAGGGCATGTCTCCTAGGGGGTTGTGTCATGGCTGTTGGGATGAGGGACATGCATGGCAGCGATGTCCTCACCGACCTAAGGGAGGAATTCCGACATTCTTACAGCGGGGGGGTAGTGGGTCCAACGGCAAGGCACAGGTGGCGGATGAGGAGGAGCAGGATGACAAGGCAGAGGTAGCGGTTGGAGAGGCAGTTGCAGCAGTAGGAGGGGAGCAGCCGCGAGAGGGGTGGTGGATTGACAGTGGGGCTAGCCACAACTTTACTCCTTATGCATCAGACTTCAAGAGTAAGCTTGAGCCACCTGAGATTCGGGGAGTTAGATTGGGAGATGGACGGGTGGTGAAAGCTGTTGGCATGGGTGAGGTGCTAGTGGTTGGTGCTGGAGGTCAGCTGCTGATGATTCAAAAGGTCCACCTTGTGCCTGAGATGCACACGCGTCTTCTGTCAGTCCCACACCTCACCTCTCGGGTTGTCATTGTCACATTCGAGGGCACGGGATGTGTTATCAAACGAGGGGAGAGGGTTTTGGCGATTGGAGAAAAGGAGGGGGGAAGGGACCATGGATTGGTGCGGATGTCTCTTCCTCTTGCTCGGGGCACACAGGGCAGTGCTCTTGCAGCTAGATCCTCCTCATTTTCTCCATTGACCCTTGCTCACCGCCGCCTTGGTCATACCGCCCCCACGACACTGCAACAGATGGCTCGAGGGAACAGTGTACTTGGCTTGGAGATTGGGGGAGGGAGCACTGATTGCTCTCCATGTGAGCCTTGCTTATTGGGAAAGTCGGCTCGAAAGTCGTTTCCCCATGAGGCGTCTCGGGCACTTGGGCCTTTTGATGAGGTCCACATGGACTTGTGGGGGCCAATGGGCACACCGTCACTGGGAGGAGCGGTGTATGTCCTCAGCCTCATTGACGACTTCACAAGACGAGTTTGGTCGTTCCCACTCCCCAACAAGGAATCAGCCACAGTCGCAAAAGTTCTTCGCCAGTGGCATAAGGACATGGAGTTGGAGTGTGGGCAGAAGCTAAAGGCTGTTCGCTCAGACAGGGGTGGCGAGTTCTTGGGGGAAGCTGTGAAAGCATGGAAGGCTGAGTTTGGCATCAAAACTCAATTGAGCGTCGCAGATACCACGCAGCAGAATGGGGTGGTGGAGAGGTGGCACAGGACGATGGCAAAGGGGATCCGCACATTGCTGGTCAGCAGCGGTCTCCCTGCTCGCTTGTGGGGTGAAGCATTGATGTGGGTCGTGTGGGTTAAGAACCGGGTCACCCATAGTGCTTTGCCTGCCTCCGTCACCCCAACGGAGGCGTGGTCTGGCCAGAAGCCGCATGTGGGCATGGCTCGGATTTGGGGTTGTATGGGGAGTGTCATGTTGCATGGGCATGAGAAGGGTGGCAAGCTTGATGCACTCGCCGTCATGTGTGTATGTGTTGGGGTGGACATGGAGAGCAAGGGCTGGCGCATGCTGGACCCTTATCTCATGCGCATTCGCATTGCTCGGGATGTTGACTTTCTTGAGAATGTGATGTGGAAGGATTGGGACAAGGTCAAGGGCTTTGGGGAGCTTCTGCATGATGCAGCTGAGATTTCTCAGCTCCTCCCCCTTCCACTCTCGCCACCCTCAGCAGCGGTTGATGACGCTGATATGACCCTTCCAGAGCCGGTGGATTTACCTCCAGGTAAGAAGGCCATTGGGGTCAAGTATGTTTTCCGCTGGAAGACTGACAAGGAGGATAAGGTGGTACATCACAAGGTTCGCCTTGTTGCTAAGGGGTACACTCAGGAGCCCGAGAAGGATTTTGATCAGGTATTTGCCCCTGTGGGCAAGCTCACCTCAGGTCGGGTGCTTCTTGCAGAAGCCGCGGTAAAAGGGTGGCACGTACAACAGGAGGATGTTGATCATGCTTACCTCAATGCAGTTCTTCAGGAGGAGGTGTATGTGAGGCAGCCTGAGGGATTTGATGATGGTACATGTAGAGTGTATCGCTTGCGCAAATCTCTCTATGGGCTCAAGCAAGCGCCTCGTGCCTGGAATGAGGAGATTGGTACTACCCTGATTGCAGCAGGGTTTGACCGCAATGCATGCGATGAGGCTCTGTACATCAAGTTTGTGAATGGAGAGCCAGTGTTTGTATTGGTGTATTTGGATGACCTCTTGCTTGTGTCTCCACACTTGGAGCTGATCGGTCAGATCAAGGAGGTGCTATATGAGAGGTACCAGATGAAGGATCTAGGTGAGGTATCCACGTACCTTGGTGTGGAGGTTCGCAGGTCGGTCAAGGATGGGTGGTTGGAGATTGGCCAGGAGAAGTATGTCCGTGGTCCTCAGAGAAGTATGCATACTCCCATGTCACCCAATGATCTCTCTAAGATCAGGAAAGGTACTTGGTCAAGTGAGGAAGGTGCAGCAGCTGATGTCAAGGTGTACCAGCGTCTCATTGGCAGCTTGATGTATGCTGTTGTGACTACCCATCCTGACATGTCCTTCACTGTCAACACCCTTGCACAGTCTTGCGTGGCACCAAGACGCATTCACATGCGTGCTGCACTGAGAGCACTCAGATATTTGGTCGACACAGCTCATCGTGTCATCAGGTATGAACGCCAAGGTGGCGAGCAGGCTGTTGGGTACACCGACTCGGATTGGGGTGGTGAGACTGATGGCAAGAGTCGCTCTGCCTACATCTTTAAGTTGGGAGGAGGAGCTATCAGCTGGTATAGCAAAAGGCAAGACACTGTTGCAGCAAGCGTTTCTGAAGCTGAGTATAAGGCTCTATTGGAGGGGGCCAAGGAGGCCATTTGGTTGAGGAGTTTGTTGGCAGAGATGCATCTGGGGGATGGGGGGGCTATTCCATTGTTCTGTGATAATGAGGCTGCTGTCTCCCTTGCCCACAATCCTGTTCTCCATCAGCGCACCAAGCACATTAAGGTGGCTTGGCACTTTGTACGGGATGCGGTGCGCCAGCAGGAGGTCGAGGTGCACTCAGTACACTCCCACCTCCAGGATGCCGACATGCTTACCAGAGCTCTCCCAAGCTTGCAGCTGCATGAGAATCTTGAGCGCATCGGCATGCGAGTGATGGCCTCAAAATCCAAGGCTTTATTCACTAAAGGAGTTGTGTTTTGGTTGATGGGTGAACTTTAATGCTTATTGGAGCAAGGGGGGGTGTTGGAATTATGGTTAATTCGGGTTCCTCCAATAAACATATGTAGTGCTAGATCTATACTATAGCAGTGTAGAATACATTGGTTGGGTTGTGTTACGATTGCAATTGAGCGAGCGAGCCAGAATTGCACTATCGAAGCAAAACAGTACATCGAGCGAAGGCATGAGCGAAGAATATATAGCGAAGCTAGCGTGATAACGGCAACGCGAGAAATTGGGGTGCGCTACGGGTATAGCACCGAGGTTGGGAAATGTCGAGGCGGAGGTTCGGAGCGCGGGTTACCAATCAAACCGTGAGGTTGGGTCGCGCCGTGAACAGTGGTGGGAGTCGTGGTCGAGGAGAGTGTCGCGAGCGGGTAACGTTTCACTGTTGGGTGCTGGTGGCGGGAATGGTCATGTACGCAGTAAGCAGGGGCGCGAAGTAAGAAAAATGAAATTTCCTTACACTACCCCCCTTACGTGGTCAAGTACGCGGTAAGCAGAGGCCCTCCTTACGAGAGTGCGTGTACATCTCGAAAATTTCGGCTGCGCAGGTACTCGGTGAGGACAGGGTGGTTCTCGATTCTATCCAGGGGGACCCAGTTGTCTTCAGTGGGTGTGCGGTCTTTCCAGCGGATCAGAAATTCGATCCTGCGGGCTCCCTGTGGGTCACGAACTCGGTGGCTCATTATTTTTTCAGGCGTGATGACTGGCTCTGCCGGCGGTCGTGTCATGCTGGCGGGGCGGTTGCGAGGCAGTTGGCTGGTGGATGGGACATATGGGCGAAGCAGGCTGACGTGGAACGACGGGCTGACGTACCAGTCAGCAGGGAGGAGGAGGTGGGTGGTGACGGGGGTGATCATGTGGCTGATGCGAAATGGCCCGCAATATCGGGGGCGGAGTTTCGGAGTGATGGGTAGGCGGAGGTTTTGAGTGTCGAGTAATACCAGGTCGTCGGGTTGGTAAGTGACGGGGCGGCGGTGGCGGTTGGTGTTGCGCTTAGCGATGATGTTTGATTTTCTTATTGCGTCTGCTGCTTTGGTCCGTGCTGCCTGTAAGATTTCTGCGAATTGTTGCGCACGTGGCACTGGGTTGTCGGGATTCGGGGTCATGGGTACTGTGGGGTCTTGTCCGTAGTTTAGGTAGAACGGTGACTGTTGGGTCGTGGCGGATGGCGAGTTGTTGTATGCGAACTCGATGAGTGGCAGTTGCTGTTCCCACGTGGTCGGGTCGTCGCACGTGGCTCGGTTTAGCTGTTCCATGGTCTGGTTTGTCCGTTCTGTCTGTCCGTCAGTTTCGGGGTGGTACGATGAACTGAACTGTAGTCGTGTGCCGATCTGCTGCCACAGGTTCCGCCAGAAGTTGCTGGTGAATTTCGTGTCGCGGTCGCTGATGATCGCCGCTGGTATCCCGTGCAGTCGAACGTTGGTGGCGATGAAGAGGCGGGCTGTTTCTTCGGATGTGATTGATTTCTTGCAGGCTGCGAAATGTACCATCTTCGTCAGCCGATCGACGACGACCAGGATCGTGTTGTTCCTACTTGCTCCAGCCGGTAACCCCGTGACGAAGTCCATCGTCACCTGTTGCCAAGCACGCTCTGGGGGTGGTATCGGCTGCAACTGCCCTGCTGGTCGCTGTCGTGACGACTTCATGAGCTGGCAGGTGGGGCACGATGCCACGTGTCGCTGCACGTGGGTCAGCATCTCGGGCCAGTAATAATATGGCTGCAGCTGCTGCCGTGTTTTTTCTACTCCGAAATGTCCTGAGGTGACTCCGTCGTGTGCCTCCAGTAGCAGTAATTCCCGTAGTAGGGTGTAGCCCGGTACCCAGATCCTATCAGTGCCGGCTTTTACGTAATACACCCCTTTTGCTGCTACGAACTGCTGCGAGTTTCATCCGGTGAAGAACGGGTCTGTTTGGTAGCCGTGAGTAAATAGTCCTGTGAGCAGTGGGCTGGTCTGGGCGAGTAGTATGGCGTGGATTTGGGCAGTGGGCCGGGTCAGTGTGTCGGCGAAGTTCGATGCCCCCGTTTTGTAGGTGACCGTGTAGTAAAAAATCGACTCGAGGAAGTCGAGCCAACGAACCTGTCGTGGGTTGAGGTGGGGCTGTGCGCGGATGTACTGTAGTGATTTGTGGTCTGTTCGTACTGTCACGTCTGCGTCGGTCAAGTAACATCGCCAGACCTTGGACGCGTGCACGATCGCGAGCATTTCGCGGTCGTGTATCGGGTAAATTTTCTCGGGCGGATGCAGTTTTCATGACTCGTATGCGATGGGCTGTTGGCCGTTGCCGAAATCCTGTAGCAGTACGGCTCCGATGGCGATGTCGTTTGCATCTGTAACTACTTCAAATGGGCGGTGTGGGTCGGCAATGCGCAGGACAGGCGGTGAACATAGAACATTTTTAAGGGCAGAGAAGGCAGCATGCTCTTTCTCCCCCCACGTAAAAGCGACCCCCTTCCGCAGCAAATCCGTCAGTGGGGCAGTTAAACGTGCCATGTCGGGGACGAACCGACGCACATAATTTACGAACCCTAAAAAACTCCGCAGCTTCGTGATATTTGTCGGGGGGTGCCACGCTTTTATCATGTCCAGCTTCTTTGGGTCGATCTCAACTCCAGCCTCCGAAATAACGTGCCCAAAAAAATCTAACCTATCCTGAAAAAACTCGCACTTGGAACCCCTGGTCAGTAGTCTGTGCTCGTTTAAAACTTTAAACACTTCTTCCAGATCTGCTAAGTTCTGCTGCTTATCGCGACTGTAGACTAGGATATCGTCGAGGTAAACTATCACGCATTTATCTAAAAGTGGCATAAACGCCTCGTTCATGGTCATCTGAAAAGTTGCCAGTGCGTTGTTCAGCCCGGATGGCATCACTGTGTACTCGAATGACCCGTACCGAGTTCTAAATGCCGTCTTGGCGCAGTCCGACGGTTCGACCCTAATCTGATGGTAACCCCCCCGTAAGTCAATTTTCGAAAATACCCGTGCTGTTCGCAGTTGATCTATCAGTTGCATGGGATATCGCGATTTGACTGTTACCCGGTTCAGTGTGCGGTAGTTGATACACATGCGAAAACCTCCGTCTCTTTTCGGTGTGAACAGTATCGGTGCGGCGAACGGTGACGAGCTCGGTCGGATGATTTTTTTCTCTAACAGATAATCTAAATGCTTCCTCAGTTCGTCGACCTCGGGCTGTGTCAGTCTCAACTGTCGCTGTACTGTTGGCTGTGCCCCCGGTTCTAGTTCTATGCGGTGGTCGTGTGCTCGCTGAGGTGGCAATCCCTCCGGCAAATCGACCGGGAGAATTGCTGGGTACCGTTTCAATAGTTCCTGTAGTTCGGGCGGGACGGCTGCTAGCAGTTTCTGAAGATCACTGGCTGCTCGGCTTCTTCTACCAATGCGATATCCACCGCGTAAACGTCGGCTCCAGCGGCGACAGCCCGTTTCATCGTGATGGCGTTCACGTGGTTTGTCGAAGTCTCGGGTGACCGCCAGCGAGGTAGTTCGACCCAGTTACCACTACTTCGCACAGTGCAGCTACCCGTCGTCCAGTCAATTCGCGGGTTGTAGCGTCGCACCCAATCACGCCCCAGTAAAATGTCGTGCCCATCCAGTGTCGTCGCGAGCATTTCCAGTGTAAACCCGAAATTTCCCCCGCAACGAACTTTCACCCTCTCCACTTTCTCCCGTATGGCCAATGGCGTGCCGTCAACTAACCGTGCGTCAATCTTCGGTAAACAGCGGCTAAGTGTCAGTTGTAACTTCCACACGATTGCGGTATTAACTCAGCTGTGACTTGCTCCTCCGTTTATAAAAATCTTCACTGCTGACCCCTGTATTTTCCCGTAATCCGTCGTTGTACCCTCCTTATTCATCCGAGCTCGGTCGATGGCGTGAATAGGTACTGTGACTCGGTGAGGGTCAGTGGGGTCGGGCGAGCAGTGAGTCTCGTCAGTAGTGGGCCCGATCTCTAGTGACTGTTGGCGTTTCCTGCCTCCCAGACTCCCTCCCCTGCTCTGCCCTACGGCGTCTCAGCTCCTCTGGGCACTCGCTCTTGCGGTGGCCCGGCCTGTTGCAAGCAAAGCAGCGCCCCTTAAATGGCGCAGCAGCTGCGTTTTCTGCTACGACATGTACGGTGGCGTGCTCGATCGGTCCCCGAGGACGATGTCCGTAGTAGGACCCCGGTCTCGGACGGCGCAAAATGTCGATTTTCTCGGCGAGCGCGAGGATTTCGTTCGAGATGTCCGACTTCAGCCCTCCGACGTAACGGTCCACCCGCTCCGACTCGTGCATGTAACCGACTTGCTCGCATAATGCGAGAAAACCGCTCGTATAATCTTGGACCGATCCAAGTTGCCGCCAAGTACGCAGTTTCTGACGCGCCAAAATAGAAGCCGCGATTGGCTCGAAGCGCACCCGAAGCCCTGCGCACCACGCATCCCACGTGCTGTACTGGGCGGTTTCGCAAAATGAACTCCAGGTGACGGCTGGACCCGTGGGCCCTTCCTCTTGCGACGGCGGCTCGTAGGTGCATGGCGACGTCACAATGACTCGCCACCAGTCCATGGCGGGGCCCCGTAGCAGCGAAACAGCGTATCGTATCTTCGCTGCGTCCGACTCGACCTAATTCGCGTCGAAGAAGACGTTCATCGTGAAGACCCACGATTGAACTGTCCGACCTCCGCGTTGGCTAGGATCGAAGCAGGGCGGGCGCTGCGGCTTGAGCAGCATCGGTGCAACGATGTTGTCGTTACCGCTTGTTGCTGCAAATTCGACGTGACGATGGGCTTCACGAGGCCCGCTCATGTTTGGTGCAGCACTGTTCCTCTCAATGCCAGGCATCGACTGGGCGGCGACATCACTGGCTGCGCCTGAGCGCTGTCCCACGCTGTCGTGTTGTGACGGTGTGCCGGATGAAATGACAATCGGCTCGTCCGATTGCGCAGGTGCATTTGCATATGTCGGTGTTGGTGCTGGTGCGTTCACCGTTGATTGCTGGTGGGCGGAGTCACGTTCCGCCGTGAGTGTCGCGATTTCGAGCGCCGAATCCTCGAGTTGGCGTACGAGCCGGTTGAGTTGCTTCTGCGTCAACGTTGCGAGATTGAGTTCGGCCATGGCGGGGGTGTCGGGCAAGCTCAGCGAGAGCCTTAGTCGTGGCCGTGTGTGCTTCCGAGAGAGCACTTCGAGCGGCGGTGCCTGAACGCTGAGAGACGTCTACCCCCTCCAAAAATTGAGATAGTGGGGAAGCGAAGGTGTGGGTGCGGTCCGAGAAGATATACGTAGGCTCTGAATACCAAGTGTTACGAGTGCAATTGAGCGAGCGAGCAAGAATTGCACTATCGAAGCAAAACAGTACATCGAGCGAAGGCATGAGCGAAGAATATATAGCGAAGCTAGCGTGGAAATGGTAACGCGAGAAATTGGGGTGCGCTACGGGCCTAGCGCCGAGGTTGGGAAATGTCGAGGCGGAGGTCCGGAGCGCAGGTTACCAATCAAACCGTGAGGTTGGGTCGCGTTGTGAACAGTGGCGGGAGTCGTGGTCGAGGCGAGTATCGCGAGCGGGTAACGTTTCACTATTGGGTGCTGGTGGCGGGAATGGTCATGTACGTGGTAAGCAGGGGCGCGAAGTAAGAAAAAATGAATTTTTCTTACATGTTGGGAGAACTTGTGGTGTATGGTGTACACTCTTTAGAGTGGACCACCTCCCAAACCCTATAGGTTAGGGTTCTCTCTTGTTGGAACTTCACTTATTGGAAACTCCTTTGGTTCTAGCATGGTTTATGCCCAAGTTGGGAGGAGGTTCTAAGACTACTATAGGTTCCGCTAGTAGCTTAGACCATTCTAAAATTGAGATGGTATCATGAGTAGGTATGCTCCTAACCTAGCCTAGCCTAGTACCGCTCCACCGCTCCGTAGTCACTCCGTCGCTCCGTAATCACCTAGCCTACATAGCGCGCGCCACCCAGCAGAGAAACGCGCGCCCGTGCTCTGCCCCTAGGCTGCCTCGTTCTCTGCCTTAGGCTGCCCCGTTCTCTGCCTTAGGCTGCCCCTTTCTTTGCCTTAGGCAATGTGGGGGATAGCAAGAACAACCAACGGTCACAAGACCAGTCAAGCAAGAGAACAAAGCAAAGCAAAGTTCAGGGTGGATCTCAAGATCACCACGCAGTCTGAGCACAAGCAAGCGGCCACAAGGCCAGTTCACATGCAGAGTTATAAAACACAAGCAGTACAGTGATCACAACCTAGCAAGAGCAAGCATGCAGGTATATATATATATAGATCACAGTACAAGGGAGAGTAGGCACAAGGCCTAGAGCAGTGCAAAAACGCTGATGATCACCAGACCCAAGACATCGGCAGTGTTGGCCCGAGAGGCCACGTAAGCAAGGCGCAACTGACCACGCTGCTGCAACTCTCGAGCAAGAAAGTAACGAAGAGCAATGTGCTTCGTTCTGTGCTCCAGTCTCTGCTCCTAACACAAGGCAATCATGGCTTTCTTTCCGTCGTCTGCAGACCTGTCGCTCTTCTTCTGTCGTAGCTCGACCCCGTTCCTTGTTCTGGTTTATGTTGACGACCTGTCTTCGCCACTCCCGACCGACACGCACTAGCCTCCGTGAAGGAGGAACTGCAGAGGAGACACACTTGCACTGACAGGACAGCTCACAACATTATGCTGACGCAGTCGCATATGGTCGAGCAGATCCTCAAGCGATTTCGCTTCCCGTTCTCCAAGGTACAGCCCACCCCTCTTGCTGTGGATCATGGGCTCACGGCTCCACCTTCGGATGAGCCATTTGAGTCCAGTGGTCCATATCCTGAGCTGGTGGGTTGTCTCATGTACCTGATGACCTGTACTCGCCCGGAGCTAGCTTACCCTCTTAGCGTACTTGAGCGCTTTGTTGCGCCTGGGAGACACCGACCTTCCCACTGGTACGCGGCTAAAAGGTTGGCGAAGTATGTGGCGACCACATCAGGCATGGGACTTGTCCTCGAAGGGAAGCAGCCAGTTACACTCACAGGTTTCTCGGACTCGTCGTGGGCCGACGACGCTGAGTCGCTGCGGTCTACACAGGGTTACTGTTTCAGCCTTGGGACCGGAGCTGTTCCGTGGAGGTCGACTCGGGCGTCGTCCGTCTCCAGTTCCAGCTGTGAGGCACATGTGTACGCTGCGGCCATGGCTGCCCAGGAGCTTCGCTGGCTGTCTTTCCTCCTGACCGACCTTGGTGAGCGGCCTCGCTCTCCCCCAGTCTTGTTCGCCGACAACAGGTATGCTGTCCTGCTGTGCAAAGAGCCCCGACTAGTTGGGAAGGCGAAGCACATCCAGCTTCGATACTTCCTTCTGCGAGAATTGCAGCAGTGTGGCCAGGCACTCGTGCGACTTGTGGTATATGAGGCCAACACTGCAGATATCTTCACCAAGGCGTTGCCGCTTTGTGACCACCAGCGTTTTTGCACCCAGCTAGGCCTTGTGCCTACCGGCCCTCACTTGCTTGCGTAGAGATGCCTTGTCTTGTACTCTTGCATCTCACTATATATCCTATATCTCTGCTTATGGACAGGCCTTGTGGCCCCTTGCTTTTGTAGAGATGTCATGGGGCGGTCAAGAGCGGGCGGGTGGGGCTGTAGGGCGGTTTCTCACAGTGGTAGGTAGTAGGTGGGGCTGGCGGGTACAGGGTGGGGCGGCGGGTTACAGGTGGGGCGGCGGGTGACAGGTGGGGCGGCTGGTTACAGGTGTGGCAGCAGGCTATGGGTGGGGCAACAGGTTACGGGTGGGGCAGCAGGCTACGGGTGGGGTGGCAGCTTACAGGTGAGCCTAAGCTGTTGCTGGTGCGCTGGCGGCAACGTATGCTGCTGCTGGTGCTGCTGGCGGCAGCCTAAGCTGCTGCTGGTGCTGCTGGCAGCAGTGTATGCTGGCTTCTGGCAGCAGTCTAAGTTGTTGCTGGCGACGGGTTATAGGTGGGGCGGCGCTTACAGGTGAGCCTAAGCTGCTGCTGGTGCACTGGCGGCGGCCTATGCTGCTGCTGGTGCTGCTGGTGGCAGCCTAAGCTACTACTGGTGCTGCTTGCGGAGATAACTTTAGCAACGGGAGCTAGACTACAGGCTAGGCACGGATGCCTCGTGTGATCTCTGCGTTCGTTCCTTAGTCGTTTACTTGTGCTTGCACTGCTTGCTGGTTCACAGGGAAATTTGGCAAGAGTTTCACTAGCAAAAGTTCACAACAATGATAGCAACAACATTGGCAACACAGACTACATCAGACCTAGCAAGGCTGCTGGTCGACTGCCAGCGCAGCACGGTCGACCGCGTGCCAGCACGACATGGTCGACCGCACTCCAGCAGAGCAGAGTCGCGGCTTGCCAATGTTGCAAGTCCGCGGTGTGCCAACGCTGCAGCAAGTCGGCTGCACAGCGTTGCACCCGCTTGACAACGGTGCACCAGCTTCGCAGGTGCGTGCAGCTGGTTGGCGCCCAACGCCCTGTCACATGCTCAGCGCAGACACTCCACCTGTGACGGCGCCCACCAGCCACGTCGACCTCGGGATACCACCCCCGAGGTCGTCCTCGCGGAAACCACCCCTGGCGACTTTCGCACACGTCGCCCGGGTATCCTGGTTGACCGGGTATCCCGCGGCCCCCGTGGCCCCCGGTCGTCCATCCGCGGCCACCGCGGTCCCCGCGGTCCCGTGGTTGTCTCCCGCGGCCTCCCGCGGCCTTTCGCGGCCCCGCGGTCTCCCGCGGCCTCCTGCGGCCTTCCGCGGCCCCGCGGTCTCCCGCGGCCTCCCGCGGCCTTCCGCGGCCCCGCGGTCTCCCGCGGCCTCCCGCGGCCTTCCGCGGCCCCGCGGTCTCCCGCGGCCTTCCGCGGCCCCGCGGTCTCCCGCGGCCTCTCGCGGCCTTCCGTGGCCCCGCGGTCTCCCGCGGCCTCCCGCGGCCTTCCGCGGCCTCGCGGTCTCCCGCGGCCCCGCGGTCTCCCGCGGTCGTCGAGGTCGGCTCCGCCCAAGCGAGGACAGGGCCAACTACTACTCCCGTTGACACTCCCCTACCGCGTTCACGCTTGGGCCCCCCCCAGCCCACACGGCAGCACTGCTCGGAGAATAGCCCGTCGGCGTGCACACAACGACAGCATGCCGGTCACCGCACCAGCCATGCAAAAGGGCATGGCACCTACTGCTGCACGTCGTTGTCACCGTCGCCCACATCGGCCAGGCACACTTGGCCAATTGCAATGGAGCACCGGTTGAAGGCCGGGTAGTGCAGCGCCTTCGTCAGGAAGTCGGCCGGCTGCTGAGCGGTCGGGATGTACTTCAGCGAAAACTTCCCGCGCTTCACCATGTGCTGCAGCCCGGCCTGTCGCCGCTCCATGTGCTTGAGGTTGCCCGTCAACCCCATGCCCTCGGCGACCGTGATGGCCGACTTGTTGTCCACCCGGAGGACACTCGGCTTCCCGGCATCCAGCTGCCGGAACTCAGCGAGGAGGAAGCGAAGGCGGCGCCCCTCCTTGTTGGCTTCAGTGGCCGCCACGTACTCCGACTCGGTCGACGACGACGTCGCGCACTTGATGTGCTGGCTCGACCAGGAGACCACGGCCCCTCCGTAGACAAACACGTAGCCTCCCGTGCTTGTCCTCTTCTGCTTGTCACCTGCATCGTCGGCGTCCACGTAGCCGACCAGCTCCAGTGACTCAGGTCCACCGCCGAACTCCAGGGCGGTGTCACGCGTGTTTGCGAGGTAGGCGAGGCAGCGGTCGACCTCGCGCCAGTGCTGGTCGCTCCTCACCGTGAGGCCGCTCCCCAGCTTGCTGCAGGCGAAGGCGATGTCCGGCCTCGTCGTTGTCGCCGCGAACTGCAGCGAGTCGACCTCTTGCCCGTACTCTTCCTCCTGTCGCTCCTGTGCCTCCTCGTCATCGAAGGTGAGCTCGGCATAGGCGTCGACCGAGACTGGCGTCTTCGGAGTGCGACCAGTCTCCTCCTCGTTGATGAAGCGCCTACGCAGCTTGTCGGCGTAGCCCTGCTGGTGCAGCCACAGCTTCCTCGCCGGCCTGTCGCGCACGATCTCCAGCCCGAGGTACTTCTGCACCGGCGAGATCTCGCGCAGCTCGAAGGCGGCCTCCAGCAGCTCCTTCAGCATCTCGGCACTACTGCTCGCAGCGAGCAGGTCGTCGACGTAGACCAGCACCCAGCAGGCCACTCCGTCGTCGCCGATCCTGAAGTACAGGGTCTCATCGACTAGGCTCTTCTTCCACCCGGCGCCGACCAGCACGTTGTTGAGCGCCAAGTACCACAGCAACGGCGATTGCTTCAGCCCGTACTGGCTCTTCAGCAGCTTGCACACCCGGCCGGTTCCATCGTTGAAGTAGTCCGGCTGGGACATGTACAGCACCCGGTCGAGCTTGCTCTGCAGGAAGGCGTTCTTCATGTCGAGCTGCATCAGGTTGAGGTCGAGGACGGCGACGATGCTGAGGAAGATCCTCAGCATGACGTAGCTGCCCACCGGCGCGAACGTCTCGTCGTAGTCGGCGCCATACACCTGGGTGAAGCCCTTCACGACCAGCCTCGCCTTCTCGCGCTCAATGGTGTCGTTGATGTGGTACTTCGTCGTCAGCACCCACCGGTTCTTCATGATGTTCACCCCTGGCGGGCGTTCGACCAGCTCCCAAGTGCCCAGGTTGATGAGGATGCGGATCTCCTCCATCGCGGCCTTCACCGCCGGGCCCTTCCAGCTCGCCAACGCCTCCTTCACCGTCATCGTCGAGATGTCCCAACGGTGCTCGGGGTCGGCATGCATGTCGGGGTCGAGCTCCGGAAACTCCTCATCCTCCTTGGCGTCGTCATACGCCAGGTCGTCGTCGTCCACATCGTACACCGTGGTGAAGGCAGCGGGGACGAAGAAGTCGGGTGGCCTCCGAATTCGGCCTGACTTCCGAGGTCCAGGCTGAACCTCCACCACGTCGCTGTTGGTGGACTCCTCGGCGCCCCCTCCTTCGTCACCGGCTTCGCTGCCCTCGTCGTCCTGCTGCACCTCAGTCTGCGTACCGGCCGACTTCTCCCCTGTGGTCGGCTTCACCGCTGACTGCTCCCCTGTCGGCTGCTGCCTTGGTCCCGCCGTCCCGCGGCCCTCCCGTGGTACTGCGGTCCCGCGGCCCCCGCGGTCCCGCGGTCCCGCGGCCCCCGCGGTCTTGCTGTCCCATGGCCCTCCCGCGGCCTCCCGCGGCCCCGCGGTCGCCGGATTCACCAAAGTCGGCTGCACCTCCGTGGCCCGCTTCTCCGCGACTGGCTGGGCGTCACGTCGGCCACTGGCGATGCTCTTGGGGTCAAGCTCCACAGGCGACGCCCCACTGCTCCCCTCATCGTCGGAGGCCGACACCGGAGTCAGGCCACGCAGTTCGACGGGAAGGGGACGGGAAGAAGGGGCAGGGGAAGGCGAGGCAGGGGCGACCGCGGCATCCTCATCATCATGCTCACCGACCGCGGCGAGCAGAGGAAGCGTTGCCGTCGAGGTGTCCGTCGGCGTGTTGGCCCGCGTCCGCCCGGACGCAGGCCCGAGTTCCGACTTCCACACCTCCAACAACATAGTTTCGTAGAACACCACGTCCGACGTGGTGACCACCCGGTTGGCGGCGATGTCGAGGAGCTCCCAGCCTTTGCTCTCCTCCGACACGCCGAGGTGAAGGCCCCGATGGCAGCGACGACCCCGATGGCAGCGACGACCGCTCCAGGCAGTTGCGAACCCAGACGGCTTGCCGTAGAGCGAGATGCCACCAGTGGTGCCGCACGCCCATGTGCAGCACCATCGTCCGCACCGACTCCACCACCGTCCTCATCTCCCGCTCCGCCATGCCATTCTGCAGCGGGGTGTAAGGGCAGGTCAAGTCGTGGACGATCCCCTTGCTGTCCACGAAGGCGGTGAAATCCTTCCCGAGGAACTCCCCTCCGCGGTCAGAACGCAGTTGCAGCACCGAATACTTCGCCTGCTGCTCCACCAGCACCAGCCACTTCGGGAACTCCCGCAGCACGTCGGACTTCTTGGCGACCGGCCTCACCCACACGTAGCGGGTTTTGCGGTCCTTCAGTAGCAAGAAGTACAGACTGCCGTCCTTGGCAGCCACGCAAAATGGCCCGCACAAGTCGATGTGCACGACGGCCAGGACGTCGTTGGCGTCTGAGCCTTGGTCGGGGAAGGTGTGCCGCACCAGCTTCCCGCCGACGCACGAAACACACGGTGAGTCGGCGCCAGACGCCGACTTGAGGTCCAGCCCGGTGGCGACCTCGTGCTTTGCCGAGCTCCGTATGGTGTCCATGCCAACGTGCGCAAGCCTCGCGTGCAGCATGTCCGGGGTTGCCTTCGTCGCCGAGACTATCGCCCGCAGAGCCACCTCCTCTTTCGCGGGCGTCGTCGACTTTACCGCGCATGGGCGCAGGTCAGTGCAGAGGACCCGGCCGGTGTACGTTGCTCGACCGAGCACGTCCCCCGCTGCGGAGACGAGCAACATCCTGTCGCCGTCATCCTTCAGCGTCACCCCGCTCTCCTTCAACTGACCAGCCGAAAGCAGATTTGCCTGCACTCCCGGGACGTTGAGAACGTCGGAGACGAGCACCCGCTTCCCGGCCTCCCCTTGCAGCGCAACCGTGCCACGGCCGCGAACGTCTTGGAGTGCCCCATTGAAGCCACGCACGTGCTTCACGTCGCCGCTCGGCCCCAAGTCGACGAAGGCATCTTTCGTCCCCATCAGGTGGTGCGAGCAGCCGCTGTCGAACAGGACAACCGCCGGGTTCGCCTGCATAGCTGCCGCCACCGCATGGAAATTCTCACCAGCCTCCGGCGCCAGCGAGACGGTCGGCTCTACGATACCGACCAGCGAGCACGACGCCTCCTTGTCGCCTCGCCCTTTGCCACACGCGGAGGAGTCGGCGTCCTTCGCCGAGGTCGACTTCGTCGACTGCTTCTCCTTTCGCGGGTGGTTTCCTCGACGCGAACGACAGCTGCCAGACCTCCCGCGGCCTCCCTTGGTTTCGTCGTCGTCCGAGTCACTGAGGTCAGGACAGTCGAAGGAGAGGTGATCGGGATCGCCGCACAGCCAGCATTCTCGACGTCGACCTCCTCCTCCAGGACCGCCATCCTGGAAGGACTTCTGCTTGTCGGCGTCCTTCGCCGGCTTCCCGCCATCGCGATGACTACCACCAGACTGCCCGCGCTGTCCCGATCGACCACCTTGCTTCGCCGGGGCGACGTAGTTCACTTGCGCGAGGAGCTCCTGGGACCGCTCAGCCTCCTGCATTCCTCGTCCTGCAGGATGTACGAGGTCAATGTGTCCTCGTTGAGTGTCGCCCGCGTGCTCGGCGTCATCGACAGCCGCTTCAGCACGTTGTAGCTGCTCGGGAGTCCCTGCATGACGTGTGTGACGTACGATGCCGTTGAGTACTGCGCGCCAGCCATCCGTATGGTGGCGAGAATTCGCCGAGCTCGGTTGCAGTAGTCGGTCGCGGTCTCCTGATCACCCATACGCAGGTGCGACAGCTGCCCCTCAAGCTGGGCGATGAACAAGTCGTCGGTGACTTGGTAAGTCGACTCGATGAAATGCCACGCCCGGTGGCCGGCGTCGAGGTACTCCCTGCACGACTTCAAGGCGATCTGCACGCCCGGTGAGCAGCACCGCGAGATGACCGTGAAGGTCAGCAACTGCACGGCGCGAAACTCTGCTCGCAGGTCGGGGTGGTGCTCCTCTGGCGTCCCCACGGTCCCGCGGGCGAAGCCCATCAGCCCGGCCATCTCCAGCTGGGGCTCGATGGCTTCCTTCCACGTGAGGATGTCAGGTCGACCGACCAGCAGAGGGGTGACCGAGATCCTGTCCGGCGTAAACTTGAAGTAGCCGTAGCTCGGCGCAATTCCTCCTGCGGTCACGTGTGTCGCCGACATCGGCGCCAATTCACTTCGTCTGCCTCCGACGTAGCCCCGCGAGGCCCCTGCAGCCACGAACGACTGCATCCCTCGTGCCTGAACGCCGCCGACTTCATCGGCGTGAATCACACCTCGCTGCCTTGAAGTGCCTCCCGCGCTGCTGCCGACTTGGCCACCACCCGCGTTGACGTCCGCGTCGACGCCGCCCGCGTTGTTCACCCGTCGAGGAGACGCCGGTCGGGAAGGGTGCTCCGTCGCCCACACGGCGCGGATGCCAGCCTCGACGACCGTCAGCGGGAGAGCTCCATACTCGTTCGCCGCATGACGTCTCCTCGCGTCCTCCAGCTGTGCCTTCGGGGTTTTCACAAAGTCGACTAAACCGAAGGTCACTTCGCGGTGTCGTCCACGCTCACCGCACCATGCGGAGATAACTTTAGCAACGGGAGCTAGACTACGAGCTAGGCACGGATGCCTCGTGTGATCTCTGCGTTCGTTTCTTAGTCGTTTACTTGTGCTTGCACTGCTTGCTGGTTCACAGGGAAATTTGGCAAGAGTTTCACTAGCAAAAGTTCACAAAAATGATAGCAACAACATTGGCAACACAGACTACATCAGACCTAGCAAGGCTGCTGGTCGACTGCCAGCGCAGCACGGTCGACCGCGTGCCAGCACGACATGGTCGACCGCGCTCCAGCAGAGCAGAGTCGCGGCTTGCCAATGTTGCAAGTCCGCGGTGTGCCAACGCTGCAGCAAGTCGGCTGCACAGCGTTGCACCCGCTTGACAACGGTGCACCAGCTTCGCAGGTGCGTGCAGCTGGTTGGCGCCCAACGCCCCGTCACATGCTCAGCGCAGACACTCCACCCGTGACGGCGCCCACCAGCCACGTCGACCTCGGGATACCACCCCCGAGGTCGTCCTCGCGGAAACCACCCCTGGCGACTTTCGCACACGTCGCCCGGGTATCCTGGTCGACCGGGTATCCCGCGGCCCCCGTGGCCCCCGGTCGTCCATCCGCGGCCACCGCGGTCCCCGCGGTCCCGTGGTTGTCTCCCGCGGCCTCCCGCGGCCTTCCGCGGCCCCGCGGTTGTCTCCCGCGGCCTCCCGCGGCCTTCCGCGGCCCCGCGGTCTCCCGCGGCCTCCCGCGGCCTTCCGCGGCCCCGCGGTCTCCCGCGGCCTCCCGCGGCCCCGCGGTCTCCCGCGGCCTCCCGCGGCCTTCCGCGGCCCCGCGGTCTCCCGCGGCCTCCCGCGGCCTCGCGGTCTCCCGCGGCCTCCCGCGGCCTTCCGCAGCCCCGCGGTCTCCCGCGGCCTCCCGCGGCCTTCCGCGGCCCCGCGGTCTCCCGCGGCCTCCCGCGGCCTTCCGCGGCCCCGCGGTCTCCCGCGGCCTCCCGCGGCCTTCCGCGGCCTCGCGGTCTCCCGCGGCCCCGCGGTCTCCCGCGGTCGTCGAGGTCGGCTCCGCCCAAGCGAGGACGGGGCCAAACACTACTCCCGTTGACACTGCTGGCAGCAGTCTAAGCTGTCGCTAGTGCTGTTAGCGGCAGTGTAAGCTGCTGCTGGTACTGCTGGCGGCAGGTGGGGCAGCTTGTGGGTTGGCGGGTTTCAGGTGAGGCGATGGGTTTCAGCGCGTGGGGCGGCGGGTTTCAGGTGGGGCAGCGGGTAACGGGTGGGGCGACGGGTGGGGCAGCTTGTGGGGCAGCGGGTTTCAGGTGGGGCTGTGGGTTTAGCTCGTGGGGTGGCAGGTAACGGGTGGGGCGGCGGGTTTCAGCTCGTGGGACGGTGGTTAAGGCATCTGGCGACGGGTGGGACAGCGGGCGCGGCTAACGGCTGTTGCTGCGCGTGCGTGCGGCGGGGCCCGCTAACGAAAGGGCCTCGGGGCCCGCTAACTAAGGGCCGCGGGGCCCGCTAAGTAAGGGATGCGGGGCTAGCTAACTAAGGGCCGCTGGGCCCGCTAGCCCGCTAACGGAAGGCTGCGGGGCGCGCGCAGAAAACTGACGGGGGAAAACAGGCAACGAGCGACGGGGGGGGGAGGGGGGGCAACGAGCGACGGGCATAGGCTAAACGGGCGACGGTCTAGGCTAAAAGAGTTACGAGCGACTTGGTGGGCCCATGACTTGTCGAGAAAAAATCTTAAGGGGAAAATCTCGCTAGGGTAAACCTAGCTCTATACCATATTAGAATGTAAAATGTTGACTAACATTGACAAGTACAAAGAAGATATAGGCAAGCACTGACCCTAATCTTAGGTCAAAAGCAATACACCTAGACTACATCAATGTATACTATATCTCTATAGTTTGACACCGGATGTCCAGTGCATCCGGGTCTCCCTCAAGGGCAAGCATCATGGCAGCGAGATGAGGTACAGCAGCTGCAAAGCACTCAAGCTCAAACTGCCTTTCCTCAAGGACGTCACCGTCAAGGGCAACCTCACCCTCGACGGAGGACAGTCAAACGCAGAAACAAGACTCGCGAGGTAGTCAAGGCGGCAGGTAGCAACAAAGTCAACTAGCTCGGTGACAAAGGCAGACGCAGCAGCAGACTCAAAAATAGGTCAGTGACAAGTGTGGCCAGACAACGAGTGACAGTCTGACTAGCAGCACGAGCAAGGTCAGACTCAGGGTCAAGAACGTCAATAGAGAGGACGCTGGATGAGACGGCAGGGCAACACGCTGTGGAACAAGTGAAGGACGAAGTGCCATAGTATGGGTGCTGGGGACAGGTGGAGGACGAATACGATGAACACGGCGAAGAGTGCGAACAGGGGAGGTAGGACGAGACGCAGGCTCGCGACACTCGGTCTGGGAGTCTCTCAACTCAGTGCAGGGAGAAGGAGCAGGCAGTGGGGAGTCAGGCTGTAACTGTGTCTGAGACGAGTCATGCAGTGGACACAGTAGAGGAGGTGTAGTGCTAGTAGAAGAAGGAAAACTGAGCACCTGGCGAAGCGCTGAGCCAGGTGGCGGCAGCGAAGACCGCGGCTATGGCCAGAAAAACGCCCGCGGCTGCAGTGGCCGCGTAGCACCCCCAGAACCAGAACCTCCAGTACCTACAGCTCTAGTACCTCCACCACCTCCAGCTCCAGTACCTCCAGTACCTCCAGCTCCAGTACCTCCAACTCCAGCGCCTCCAGCACCTCCAGCTCCAGTACCTCCAGCGGCAACACCACCAGCACCAGCACCTCCAGCTCCAGGACCTCCAGACTCAGCATTAGCGTCAGGAACCCCAGGCTCAACACCCCCAGAGTCAGCACCTCCAGAGTGAGCACCCCCAGACTCAGCACCCCCAGGCTTAGCACCCCCAGAACCAGCAGCTCCAGTGTCAGCACCCTCAAAGTTGACCTCTCCAGCGCCACAACCCCCAGCAGCACCGGATTCCACCGCGACAGGCTGCAGAGGCGACGAAGACTACCAAGGCTGATAGCCAGGAGGGGTCTCCAAGCGCGGGAGTGGCGAGAGGACGCAGTGTCGCCAACAACAGGGTCACCCCCCTCAGCGGGCCAGAGGAGACCTCCAAAGGCTCAACCAAGGGGGGTGGTGCTAACGGAGACACACCTGAGGGAGCAGGACGCGAGGGGGGGTGGGGGTATACCGGGGGGTAACTTGGAACCAGGAAGAGGGGCAGCATGGGGACAGGAGAAGGCGCGTGGGGGAAGAGACGATAGAAGGAGACCGACTCGTCGAAAGTGACGTCCTGGGAAGACAATGACGCGACTCGTGGCTGGGTGGTAAAACTGCCAGCCAGACGCGTCGGTGGGAAAGCCAAGGAAGACGCAGCGAACGGTGCGAGCAGAGAGCTTGCCCGCGGTAGTATCGCGGACAAGGGCAAGCAAACCCTAGACCCGAAACGCCGACGCATCGCAAACCTCCCCCGTCCAACGCAGTGTAGGCGAGGTCTCTGGCTCGGAGACACGGGGCCAGAGGTTGAGTTGATGCGCGGCGTATCGGACCGCAAACGGCCACAGAAAATGGGGAGCAGCCGCATGGATCATGGAGGTGCGAGCAACCTCCATGATCAAGCCAATGCGGCGCTGAGCAATCCCATTCTGCTGTGGAGAGGCCGGAAGCGTGAATTACTGGGTGATGCCCTCCTCACAACAAAAGTCCCCCAAGGAAATCGGAGGAAAACTCACCTCCACGGTTAGAGTGCAGACGGAGCACCGGGAGGTCCTAACGGAACCGTGCGCTCAGCTGGCGATGAACAGCGTGGATCCAAGGGATCAAAACAGCACGGACGTCGCCCTTGCTTTGCAAGGGAAACACCGTGGTGTAGCGCGTGTAGTCGTCAACGACCAGCAGGAAATAGCGCTCCCGGCCCTGCCCAGCGACAGGGATGGGGCCCCACCCGTCCATGTGCAGGGGCTGGAGAGGAGTAGTGGTCGGAGGGAACGAGGAGGAGTGAGGAGCGGCGCGCTGCCGCCCCTCGACGCAGGGAGTGCAGGGCGGCGCAAGCAACGGCGGGGTCGGGGGCGGGGACCTCGGAAGGCTAGAGACACGAAGACGGGAGTGCATGCGACGGAGACGCTGCATGGAGGGGTGACCAAGACGGTGGTGCCAGAGGAGAGATGGGTGCGTGAGCAACCGACACAAGCACGACGCAACTACCTGACCTGACGCAGCTACCTATGCAGACTCAGTGTGCAATGTGTTCAGGCCAGTCCCAGGCCTCCGGGTGAACGTGGCGAGGTGGTTGCCAGTCACCGAGTCCGTACAGATCGCCACGAGCTCGCCCCCAGGAGTAGTGATAGAGACCAACTCATCCTGGAGGACGGCCTGACTCACCAAGTTCGTAGCGAACGAGGGGAGGTGGAAACCTGTGAGGGAGCCAGAGGGGGCTGCCGGACACGGGAGAACAGTGGTGCCACGTGCAACGACTAGGCCAGACGATTGGTCGGCCAAAGTGACAAGGACAGGTGCTGTGAGCGGTGTGACTGTGGTGCAGTCGCGGAAGAAGCAGCAAGACGCGCCTGAGTCCAGCGTGAAGGTGTGCAAAGCCTCCGCAGGAACTGCACCTGTGCTAGCAGACTCACAAGCACCTAGACTAGCAGCCTCTACAAAGCTAGGTACACAAGAATAGTAGTCACCCTCAGCACCAACACCAGCAGAATACATCGCACACATGCCAGCACAGATCTGGTCCCAATCAAAAGCAAACATCTCTACGTTCCTCCTGAGAAATTCTAACCAGTCAGGCTTCTTCAGCTCACCAAACTCCTCACGCCACGCGTTATCGAGGCGGAAGAAGCAGCGTGCCTCAGTGCGCCCCTCCTTGCCGCAGACCTCTCCAGGGCGGCCCGTGCGCCAGCGGTACTGACAGCGAGCTCCACCACTACCCTCTCCACCTCGCTGGGCAACCCACTCACGAAGCTGCTGCAGCGAGAGAGTCTCCTGCCGGCGTGACTGCTGCTGCTGCCCACCTCCAGAACCGCCACCTCCTCCAGCTACACCCCCAGACGTAGCTCCCTGGGCTCCACCGCCACTATCTCCACCTCGACCACCACCCGAGCCCCCTCCGCCACCCCCGCCACATCCACCGCCCTTGCCACCTCCACCTCCACCGCCACCTCCACCACCCCCACCACCCTTACCCTTCTGACGCCCACTCTTGTTGCGCATCCCGCTAGGAGTGGACGCCGCACCTGCCTCCTCAGAGGAAGTCAACAGCAGCAGCAGAGGCGACAAACGGCGCGAGGAGGGAAGGGGAGCACCCCTCAAAGAAGGAGGGGCGGGGAGTGCCATGGGAGGCAGCTACAGCGTAGGCACTGGTCTCGGCCTCGAGGAGACGGGACTCAAACGAGGCAAGGGTGAGGTCGGTGGGGTCTAGGGCGAGAAAGTGGTGGCGGATGGGGCGAAGGGAGTCAGGGAGATGGGTCACTAGGAAGTAGAGAGTGATGTACATCGGGGGGAGGTTCTCAGCCATAAAGTCTGGCTTGAGAGGAGCACGGTAGCGAGTGTCACTGGTGCACAGGTGGGTTGTGAGGTCAGCAAGAGAAGTTCAGCAACAGTCGGACAGCTCAGGAAAGAGGTACGGCAGCAGCTGGCGGCCTAGGGTGGCAGAGGAGGGGGAGGAGTAGCGCTTTACTACAGCTTCATAGAGCGCTTTGGCCGTTTTCAGCTGGCGAAAGTGGGTCCGCTGGTCGGGCGGGAGGTAGTTGCAGACTGCGAGCGCGGCCGTGGCGTCGCGTGCTAACCACAGTGTACTAGCGACGCGGTCAGTCTTATACTTCTGTTGTGCATCTGCCGGCGCAGTAGAGGCAGGCACAGTCGGAGTGAGTGGGGCCGGAAGGGGGCCGGAGGTTTGCTTCAAAAGAGAAACGTCGTCCCAAGTAACACTAAGGAGGTACAGGTGAAGGCCCTCGAGCCAGGACTCGTAATCGATCGGGTTACCCTCGGCGTCAAACTGGAGTACGGTGGGTGTCGCCATAGTGAGCAGCGCGGCCTAGCGACAGTAACGAAGAGGGCAGTACTAGGAACAAGGGGCAGTGCTAGGTCCGGGCTGCACGGTAGGACGGTTCGGTAGGACGACTCGGCGGGGCGGCTCGGCAAGGGCGGCTCGGCAGGGCGGCTCGGCCACGGCGGCTCGGCCACGGCGGCTCGGAAGGGCAGCTCGGCGACGCAGCGGCTCGGTTCTGCAGGGCGTATAGCAGCAGGGGCAAGGCGGCCTGCAGCGTGAGGTAGCAAGGGCTGCAGCGCGGGCGGTCAGGCTGCAGTGCGGGCGGCAAGCTGCGGCTTGGGCGGCAGTATGGGCAGCGGTGGGCAGATCGGGCGCGCTGCAGGGTAGGGCGGTGGCGGGTAGGTGCTGGCGACAGCGCGAGCGGAAGCGCAGCAGCGTGCGCGGGGCAGCAAGGGCAGCGCGCGTAATCAGAAGCAGCGCGGGGGGCAGACGCGTCAAGGCAGTGCGCGCGGGCAGGCACGGCGTTCGGGGCAGGCTCGGCGCGAGGGGCGGGGCAGCGCGAGCAGCGCGCGTGGGGTCGAGCGGTAGGGCAGGGTGCGCGGGACAGCGCGGGCAGGGCAGGGCAGCGGCCGCGTAGCAGGGTAGCGCAGGCGGCGGCTAGGCAGCGCGACAGCGCGTGGGGCAGGGCAGGGCAGCGCGACAGCCCGCGGGCTGGGCAGGGTAGGGCACGGCTCGCTGCAGGGCAGGGCAGCGCGACGGGCAGGCCAGGACAGCGCGTGGCAGCAGCAGCACCTGGGACAGAGCTAACGGCGGGCCCTAGGAAAAAATAGGCGGTCCTAGATCGGGACCTGCTCTGAAACCATGTTAGAAACTAATGACAGCGGAATGATTGAATTAGCAAGGGTTGTGATACAAGTACCAACCCTAGAATGTTTTGTACCCCACTATAGCCTACCAAGCACATTTGCAATTTGACATATGCCTAACCCTAAAAAGGTCATATCCCTTAGAGGGTGCCTGTGAGAGTACGACGGCTTTTGCTGGCTTTGCTAGCTTGCCTGGACTTTATTATGCTATTATTAGCTTAGGTTTTATTTATCATGCATAGATATGCTTGATTTCCTAGGTTAGGTGCATTCCTATATGTTATTATAGTTATTGCACCGAACCAGGTTATGTGTACCGAACTCAAGCCTCTTCGGTTCCCACCGAATTGCTTTCTACCGAGTTCGGAAAGGTTCTGTTCGGGACGCTTTGTGACCCTCAGAACATTCACGTAGCCATCGTACTCTCACACGTCCCCCCCTCAAAGCTGAGTGGCGTGAGAAACACCCTGGTTGACAAGATAGTCCTTGAGAGCACGGCGTGCGTTGCCCATATCAGCTTATGCAACCCAACTGTCCTCTGTGGGGTCATAACCCTTCCAGCGTATCAGGAACTCGAGGGTCTTGCCGCCGCGGCGCCGATGAGTGAGAACGCGCTCCACTTCGTACCCTGGCTCATCCTGTATGAGAACAGGCGGTGGTGGCGGTAGCTGCCGTCCCTGGAACTGTTGGTTGGGATCCTTGTAGGGCTTCAGTAGTTGAACATGGAAAGCATTGTAAAGCTTCCACGTAGTAGGTAAGCGCAAGCGGAATGTTACTGGTGTCACGTGTGCTTCAACGTGAAAAGGACCACAGAAGCGAGGCCGGAGCTTGGATGGTAGGTGAGACAGGTTCAAGTTGCGCGTGTCAAGAAGCACCTGATCTCCGACTGCTACTGAGTGATCACGTTGCTAGCGATCGGCATACTGCTTCTGAGATTTCTGCATCGTGATGAGACATCGTTGAGTCTTCTCCCATAGCTGCTGCATGGTGGTGACGAAGTCGTGTGCGGCTTGGACGTGTGCCGGTGTGGTTGGCTGCTGTGGTGTAAGTGGTTCCCGTCCATAGCACAAGAAGAAAGGAGATTTCTCTATGGCCGCATGTGACGCGTTGTTGTAAGCGAACTCAAGTATCGGTAACTGTGAATCCCAGTGGCTGACATCGTCTTTGCATGCTGTGCGCAGTAACTGTTCAACCACCTGATTGAGTCGCTCTATCTGTCCGTCAGTCTGGGGGTGGTATGCTGAAGAAATTGCAAGCTTTGTCCCCAACAGTCCCATGAGCTCCTTCCAGAACTTACTAGTGAATTTTGGGTCTCTGTCTGAGATGAGTGTAGCGGGGATTACTTGGATGGTGATGATGCGGTCGAATAAGAGGCGAACAGGTGCTTCAGCTGTAGCCGTGGTGTTGGTCGGGATGAAGTGACCCATTTTGGAGAACTTGTCGATCACCACGAGTATGGCGTCATGCCCTCGTAAGGTCGAAGGAAGTCCCGTGATGAAGTCGAGGCTAACGACTTGCCATGGCTGCTCCGGTACGGGTAGAGGCTGAAGTAACCCTGCTTTTTTCTGCTTACTACTCTTCATCCGCTGGCACGTGTCGCATGAGGTGACGAATTGCTGCACGTCTGCTACCATCCCGGGCCAGTAGTAATATTTTGCTATCCCTGCTAACGTCTTGTTGCTCCCAAAATGTCCCGCGTAGGGTACGTCGTGAAACTCCTCCTGTAGGATCTGTCGTAGCGGGGCGTAGTTCGGTACCCAAATCTTTCCTAAACCCTTCCTTACAGCTAAGTCTTTCTCCCACTGTAACAGCTTCCGTTTCCCTGCTGTAGCGATCTCTACGTCTACGGAGTATCCATGTTGGAATAGACCCTTGAGCAGAGGGTTCATCCCGTCGAGTTGGATGCCTGCTACATGACCGGGGCGGCTCAACGCGTCTGCTTTGTTGTGTAGCCCGGGCTTGTAGATGATGTCGTAGTGAAAGTGAGTTTCCAGGAAGTCCATCCACCGCACATGTCGTCGTGAGAGCGTCGTCTGCGACTTCAGGTATTTGAGACTGCAGTGGTCAGTATAGACTGTAGTCTTGGCTCCCTCTTGGTAACACCTCCACGCCTTGAAGACTATGACTATCGCTAAGGCTTCCTTGTCATGGATGGGGTAGTTCAGTTCTGCTCCGTGTAATTTCTTACTGAGGTAGGCGATGGGCTGCAAACCGCGTCCGTGATCCTGCTTCAGTACTGCTCCGACTGCTTGGTCACTACCGTCTGCTTCCACTACGTAGTCCTTGTCTGGATCCGGTAAGATGAGTACTGGTGCTGTATTCAGTGCTGTCTGTAGCTACTCCATGGCATGCTGATGAGGATTATCCTATTTGTAGGGTGTGTCCTTTTTCAGTAGGTCGGTCATTGGTGCTGCTATCTTAACGTACTGTGGCACGAACCTGTTGTAGTAGTTGGCGAAGCCAAGGAACTGCTGCAACTCCTTCACGTTCTCCGGTACTTTCCACTTCTTAACGGCTTCGATCTTCCGCGGGTCCACGTGTACGCCCTCGGCACTCACCATGTGCCCGAGAAACTGCACCTTCTTCATGGCGAAGTCGCTTTTAGATAGCTTCACGTAGAATTTGTTTTTCTGCAGGATCTCGAACACCTTCCGCAGATGCTCCACGTGCTCCTTCATGTTCTTAAAGTAGATGAGTATGTCGTCCAGGTACACCACTACGCACTCGTCCAGCAGGGGCCGTAGGATATGGTTCATCTTGTTGATCGAGTTGTTCGCCATCTTGATCTGCCTGTAACCCGACCCTAGGTCCAGCTTTGAGAATACTGTTGCTCCACGAAGTTGGTCTAGAAGATCGTCTATGCGCGGTATGGGGTATTTTTTTTTTACTGTCTGTTTGTTCAGTGCGCGGTAGTGGATGCACATCCGTAAACAGCCATTTGGTTTCGAGGTGAAGAGAACTGGTGCACCGTAGGGAGAGGTGGATGGGCGGATCAGTTGTCTGTCCAGTAGATACTATATTTGCTTCTTCATGTCTGTCAGTTCCGTCAGACTTAGTCGGTATGGTGCACGTGAGACGGGTTTCACACCTGGTTCCTCCACGATCTCGTGCTCGTGGGTGCGTGCTGGAGGTACGCCTACGGGTAGGTCGTCGGGCATTATATCTTTGTACTGCTCCAAGACCTCCTTCACTGCTGCAGGTAGCTCCAAACTCGGCTTCTCCTCCTCTGCTGCTGCCATAACCAGTGCTAAGTAACCCGTGTTACTCCCGTTCACTGTCTGTTTGAACCATGCAAGTGTCATTTCAGGAACGTTCCCTGTATCCGTCCAACTTCTCAGCTCCACTTGTTTCACGTTGTTGTAGATGCACGCCTTCCTGTTGACCCAGTCGATCTCGGGGTTGAACCGCTTCAGAAAATCTCGCCCCAAGATGAAATCTAAACCTTTGATGTTCGTGATTGGCAACGTCGGCTTCCACCTCAGCGCCCCTATGTGCAGCTGCAGTGATGCTTCGCCGTGGATGGGAAGTTTCGTACCGTCCACCATCGTTGCCGTGAACTTGGTCTCCTCCGAAGCTTCTCCAATTTTCTCCAACGTCCCGCGGTCGCACACCGAGTGAGATGCACCGCTGTCCACCAGTGCCTAGAGGCGTCGCCCTTTGCATAACACCTCGAGGAGTAGTGGTTTCTGCTGCGCTAAGTAGCCAAAGAGGGTCTCATTAATAGGATCATAGGGTACATCAAAATGAACACCATCCATATTCCCTATACATGACTCAGCACTTTTCACTTCCAACTTCACCTGGGGGGTAGGAGGATTTTTCCGAGGCTTGAACAACTTCTCCTGAGCCTGAAATTTTCCTCTAAGCCTTTGCAGCTGTGTAGGCTTCACCTGTGGGCAACGGGGAGCTTTAACACTGTGCTGCTGGGAGAGAATATTAACTCCACGGAACGCACGACCCTTTTCTACGCTCCGCAAGACTTTGCCCAACTTCTCAGGTACCTGGATAATGTTCAAACGCTTTTTCTTAGCCTCTAACTCTCCCTTGGTTTTTTCAAAGGCTTGAAAACCACGAGAAGTATTATTCTTTGTTAAAGTATCTTTGTAGGATAACTTTAACGAATTCATACTTTCGTGGGTGTTTGGCTGGAGTTTCCCGGTCAGTGCTGAGTCTTTTTTCGCGGAGCCTCCATTCGCCTCGGCGATTTCCCCTGTTGCCGGCCGGTCGTGACGTTTTATATTCGCGCCATCATTTTCTCCTTTTTTCGCCCGCTCCAAAGTCGCCACGTCGTCGCCCTTTTTCCCTTTTCGGATCTTTACGCGATCGCCAGGTCGATCCGCGGCTACTGGCGATTCCCGTTTTTTTACTTCGGGGGTGCTGTACTGTTGCCGCCCAGCAATGCCGTACGTGCTTTCTTCATTTTGTAGCACGACATGATTTGATGTCCGGCTGCGCCGCAGAATTCACATTTTGTCGGCTGCTGCTTCGCGTCAAATCTGTCGATATCCATCAGTTCGGTGAACATGGGGGGTGCCAATCGCTCCGTGCCAAATGTACGGTTTGGCCCGTAGCGTCGTGTTTCGGGTTGACCACGCGTCAACGTGTCGTATCGTTTGGCTGCACGTACCATGTCGCGGTAGCTACTGTAGTTCGCGGTGATGACCTGTCGGCGAATCTCCAATTTTAACCCCTCTGTGTACGCTTGGATTTTCTCGCTTTGGTCAGGTCGGTGATGCGATTGAAAAGTTGCTCCATCTGCTGCGTGTACAGTGCTACACTCACCAGTTGCTTGTGTCGGTGAATCTGCTGCCGCGCCATCTACACCGAATTTATCGGCTCAAATCTTTCGATGAGGTCTGACCGAAACTGCGCCCACGTTTTCTCCCCACGGGCCACGTCACTGTAGTAAATCTACTCGAGTGCTGGTCCTCGCAACAGTGTCGCTGCGAGCCGAATCCTTGCTGCATCGTGTGTCGGGGTCGAACAGCCAATGGCCTCGAAATATTTTTTCGAGGGTCGCCACGAATCGTTGAACGTCCGATCCTCTCGTGCTCGGATCGAAGGCTTCGGGGAGCCTCGGGCGAGCTGCTTCGAGGTTCGGCGAAGGTGGTGCCATCGGTCCGTGAAATGTCGGTGTCGTCGCCGCTGCTGCTACTGCTGTCGCTGCTACGTTCGCTGCTGCATTAACTGCTGCTGTGGCGGCTACCGATTGGTTTGTCAGGAGGGCCTCGATTCGCCGGATCGCCGCCTGCGTCTGTTCCACGTCGGTGCGAAGGCTGGTGATGTCGTGGGTGGTCGCGTAATTGTCGCCTTGCCCCTCCATCCCTGACATTGCGCGTCCGAAAACCGAAAACGAGGGGGAGTGAAAAACACGGAACCGATTTTACGTACCCGAAATCGGTGTTTAACAGTCGTCGCCCCCGCGGTTTTTGAAGACTCGGTTTTAGTGGTTGAAAAAGCTTCGCATGTAAACGGCTCTGATTACCAAGTGTGAGGATCTAGGAACGAGCTCAGAAAAGAGAGTTTGAATTGAATGATCCACCTCGGTACATAACGAGGCTATATATAGGCTCGACACAAGGCAGGTAACCCAGGTGTTACGCGAATGTTCTGAGGGTCGCGAAGCGTCTCGAACAGAACCTTCCCGAACTCGGTAGAAAGCAATTCGGTGGGAACCGAAAGGCTTGAGTTTGGTACACGTAACCTGGTTCGGTGCTATAACTATAATAACATATAGGAATGCACCTAACCTAGGAAATCAAGCATATCTATGCATGATAAAATGAACCCAAGCTAGATATAGCATAATAAGCAAGTATAAGCCGTCGTACTCTCACAAACACCCTCAGAGTCCACTGCAACATGTCACGGTAGTGCCGAAGACTGTGAGGACGACTGTGGAAAAGGAGAAGACACCTGACGTGCTACTAGGGGGAGAGGGGTAGTGTGCGACACCCTGGATGGGGCAGGACTAGGGTGGGGAGATTGTACCGAAGGAGCAGGACCAGGAGGAGTAGTAGGAGCTAGAAAGAGGGGAGGGAGGGAAACCGGAAGACCTCGGTGGGGAAAGCGAGCTAGACTCGTCAAAGCGAATGTCATGGGAGTCGAGGAACCGGTGGAGGGGCGGGTGGTAAAACGTGAAGTCAGGGGCATCAGCCAGGAAACCAGGGAGGACATAGGGGAGGGAGCGAGCCGAGAGTTCGTCCGCAGAGGTATCGCGGACATGCGCAAGACAGCCCCAGACACGAGACTCCGAAGCAACACCAGGAGACTCGGTCCAAAGACTGGTCGGTGAAGCCTCTGGTCGTGAGACACGAGGCCATAGGTTCAACTGGTGGCCGGCGTAGCGAACCGCATAGGCCCATAGAAAATGGGGCGCACGGGCATGGATTGGCAATCTCCATGACCAGGCCAATGTGGCGTTCAGCAACCCTATTCTGCTGTTGGGACTCCAGAATCGTCCAGGAATGAGTGATGCCCTGCTCGTGACAGAACCCCGCAAGCACGCCGGAGCGAAACTCACCCCCACGGTTGGAGTGGAGACAAAGGACATGACTACCATGTTCAGCACTAGTGGCCAGCAACCACGGAACCAGGGTAGAAGTCACGCCGACTTCTTCCGTAGGGGGAACACCATGGTGTAGCGAGAGAAGTCGTCAACAACCACCAAGAAAAAGCTCTCCCTCTCGGGTCCAGGCCGAGGGGCAGAGCCCCAGACGTCCAAGTGGAGAGTCTGGCAGGGCACGGTGGTCGGGCAAAGGGAGGAGGAGTGAGGAGTTGTGCGCAGCCTACCCTCGACGCAAGGAGTGAACGGTGGCGCAGGCGAAGGAGGGAGCAATGCAAACGCGGGCGAAAGACCTGAGACAATACGCTAGCTAGACATGTGATCGAGGCGTGAGAGGGACGGGTGACCAAGACGGTGGTGCCACAGGACTATCGGGTGGGTGAGCACAGGACAGGAGCACGACGCAGGAAATTGACCAGACACAGCTACCTTGGGAGACGCTCTGTGCAGTGTGAAGAGACCTGAGCGGGGCTCGCGACGAAACGTAACCAGAGTAGCTCCAGTGGCACCGTCCGTGTGGGTCGCAATGTGCTCATGCAGAGGAAACCAGGTGCCAACACCAAGGTCCTGAAGGGGCCCAACACCCACCAAGTTCCTGGAGAACGAGGAGATGTGGAGACCAGTGAGGACACCAGAGGGGACGATCGGGCACGGGAGGGTTGTAGAGCTGCGGGCAACTGCTGGTCCTGAAGTAGGATCAGTCAGTGCAACCGGAACCGGAGCAGGAAGCGATGTGATAGTACTGTGGTTGCGGAAGAAGCACGGAGACGCGCCAGAGTCCAGCGTGAAGGAGAGCGAAGCGTCAGCCGTAGGTATACCTTTGCTAGTAACTACACAATCACCAGACTGAAGCACTAGCAGGATCCTAAGCTACGAACACGCGAGCAAACAGGTCCAGCAGCACTATAGTCAACATCGGCATACATCACAGAAGCAGATCGCAAGGCATCAAGTAACTCTACCGCAGACATGTCACGCAAGACCAAGAGAGCAAGCCAGCGAGGCCAAAGCCATACTGCGCCCAGAGGCGGTTTGTGAGCTGCACAAAGCACTGACCCGGAGGGTGAAGACGGCCACAGGGGCCACCGTGACATGTCACGGTCTGAACAAGGTACGGGCAGGGAGAAGGGGCGACACCACGGGACGTCCAGCTGGGTGGGCCACCACCACGTCTAGCGCTCCCTGGTCCACCAGGTCCCTACTGCTGAAACTGCTGCTGCCTCTACCGCTGAACCCTTTGATGCGGCTGTCCCTCCTGCGGCTGCTATTGATGTTGTCCCTGCTGTGGGTGCTGCTGCTGGGATTGTTGCCGCTGCTGTGCTGTGTACCAACCAACTGGTCTAGCACCCCCTCCCCTCAATCCCTCAGCCCTAGTACCACCTCCAGTGCCTCCTCCACTCGACGCACTAGTACTGCCACTAACACCGCCACCCCCTCCACCACCACCGCCGCCACCACCCTTCCCCCTTTTCTTACATCCCCTGCCTCTGGTCTGCCCACTCATGGTGGAAACGGATGGAGGCTCATCAGAAGCAGGAGACACAGTTGAGGCAAGAGAAGCATTGAAGGTGGGGAGCTGTGGGACAGTACACCCCCGAAAGAGCGGGGGAACTACTACGGCAGAAACGGAGGCAACGGAGAGAAGGTTGCTCTCGATATCCTTGAGAGCTGTCTCAAGGACGTCAATAGTGAGCTCACTAGGGTGCTTCCGAAAAATCACGTCGCGTATAGGTGCAAGGATGTAAGGGAGGCTAGGACTACGAAGTAAATAGTGGTTTGCATGGGTGGGGGGGCGACTGCAAGCTCAGCCTCGGTACAAGCAGCACGGTAGCTGGCGTCGAGCGAGTGCAAGTGGGTGACAAGGTCAGCAGTACGGTCAAACGCTCCTAGGTCGGGAAACAGAAACGGCATGAAGAGGCGACCAAGAAAGGCGGAGGAGGGAGTGGATCAACGGGTCAATCGCAACAAAAAAATCCTTGGCAGATCGAACCTGGCTGAAGTGGGCCTCCTCAGTCTCGGGGAGAAGGCTGCCAAGAGCAATACGAGCCGTAGCGTCACGAGACTGCCACACCGACAGAGCTATACGGGCCTGCGCAAAGCGCTCCCGGTCTACATTAGTGGGGTTGGGAGGCAGGTCTGCAGGGCGCGGAGGCGAAGGCATCTTACCAGAGGCTTGCGCCCAGAGCGTGTCACTATCCTGGCGCTGACTCTGGAGTACAACTCGGCACAGAGGAGTCAGGTGGGAAAATCTAGCGCTCTACCTTCCGCATCAAGACTCGACCGGACGTCACGGCGAGTGCGTTACTAGACTAGGAGCGAAAGGCTAGGAACGGTTGGAGCTAGAAGCGAACGAAACCAGGAAGACAAGGCTAGGAACGGCCGGAGCGAGTAGCAAACAAAGCCAGAGAGGCTAGACTAGGAACGACGTGCGGGCCCTAACGATGAACGAATCCCTAGGGGCGGCGTGGAGGCCCTGAAACGACTCTAAACGCCAGTAAACGAGATAGGATGCGGCCTCCAGCCGCTGCGAAAGGTGTCACCAAGAGTACGGGCCGGCAGTTGAGGCAGCGGTGCATGTGGTGTAGTGTGCACTGGTGCAGGTGCGCTACGGTAGGTGCGTGAACGGGGATAGTCGCGTGCAGCTATAGTTGCAGGCGCGGTAGGTGCTGCACGCGGGGCTGCTGATGTGCAGGCGGCAGAAGCTGATGCTGCGCATGCTGCACAATCTGCGCGTGTGGCTACTGCTGCGCGTTTGATGTTAAAGTTATATTTAATATATATCCTGCTTGCTGTAGTTACTGTAGTGTTTGTACCTCTTATTGGTGGTGTACCACCTTCAGTGCATCATTCTCGACTGTATCTTGTATGCTTTGCTTTTAGTGAAGCCACTTGTTTGGTCAATTCTCTCGACCCTTGCTCTTGCCACCCTCGACACCCGCTTGGCCTAGGCTACTAAGCCTAGGCCCTAGTTTAACCCAGTTACCAGTTAAGTGCATATCGTGACATGGTATCAGAGCTTTAAGAGCCTCATGGGCCCACCATTTCGTCTGCGTTCCATGGTGCCCGTCGCGCCCTTAGTAGAGACCCCCGTCGCCTCTCTAACGACGGTCGCAAAGCTCGCAACCGTCGTAACGGGCGCGGCGGCGAGCTCGTTCGCGGTCGTCCAATTGCCCTTCTCCTGTCGTCTTCGCCCCGTCGCCCGTCGTCACCTTCTCGCTTTGCACTGTGTCCCTTCAGATCTAGATCAAGAAACACCCCGCGCCCCCAGCATGGCTCGTAAGCGTAAGGGGCAGTCCCTTAACGACTGCCCCAAGGATCTTAATGACATCCCTTACATCCGCTGGATGAACCAGCAGATCGCCAACGGTCGTCATCCGATTGGCTTATCCGCGCCGCCCGCGCTTGACGGGCAGGGTTCTAGTGCACAGTCGCCCAGCGCGGGCCCGTCACGTGTGCGCCGTCAGCCTGCAAGGACAGCGGCAATAGTGCGGCCCGTCGCGGAGCAAGATGTCGACGACGATGATGAGGAGTACCGCGGCGACGCCGACGGCACCGAAGACGAGGAGGACGAGCCGGAAGACCTTGGGATGTCGGACGACGACGACGGCGACGATGACGACGCCGACGACAACGCGGAGGAGGAAGCGCAACCTGTGGCACAGCCGCCGAAACGGAGCGCCGCACGCGCTTCTGGCGCTGACAAAGGCAAAGGCAAGGCGGTTGCACCACCGCCACGCCAGGAGCCCCGGAAGAAGCGGTCGACTGCACCAGTCGAGAGGGGCTTATGGTCGGACAAGGAAAGCACTATCTTCGCCGCGGCGCGTTGGTTCACCAAAGACGAGCTCGAGCCTCTCAAGGGGAAGCAGGGGACGCA
The DNA here is from genome assembly GCA_947471745.1 of Closterium sp. Naga37s-1. Lineage (NCBI taxonomy): Eukaryota > Viridiplantae > Streptophyta > Zygnematophyceae > Desmidiales > Closteriaceae > Closterium > Closterium sp. Naga37s-1. The sequence goes on along the minus strand of CANJKZ010000190.1, from coordinate 718,109 downwards.
ATACTCGGTCCGCCTTCTCTCGCACATCAAGGAGTCGAACCCGGGTTGGTGCAGGAATGTCAACGCGTTGCAAAAGCAGTGGCGCAACTTGATGCTGCTTTGGAAGGAGTACAAGCGTGGTGATGGTGGTTCGGGCAACGGTTCTGTGGAGAAACCACCCTGGTGGCCGTATCTTGAGCTGTACAACAAGGACACTGCCGCAGCCGCACCGCATGCGGTGGACGGCGGCGGCGCCACTAACGTCAACGTGCAGGCCGGCATGGAGGTTCCAAGTTCCTCTCAGCCCGGCACGTCGACACCGACCTTTACAGGTGAGTTGTGCTTCTTTTACCGCATGCGCCTTCCGTGTTCATTTCGTAAATGTTCAATAACGGTAACGCGTATGTGACTAGCATATATTGCGGAAACATCATACAACCGTAAATGTACTAATCGGCACTGCAATTTTCATTGCACTTCTGTCACAGCACCGCCGCCGCAGACCACTGCAACACCCAAGCGCGCGCGGGTTCATGAGACGGCTACTATGCAAGCCGCCAAGCTTGTCTCCGCGACCATCAAAGATTGTCACGATGACGCGATGACGCGCATTGAGGGTCTCGTCTGTGAATGGATGGCGCAGGACATGCGCCTTGCCCGCGAACGCATGACTGAATCAGCTCCACCACATGTGCACCGTGCGCCGACGGATTTCAGCCCTCCACCGCCACGCGGGGAGTCCGCGCCACCTCCCGATGCCGCTCAGCAGCGCGACGATGGTGGCGACGTCAACACCGTCACTCCGGGTGATGATGATGTGGAGATATGGGTGCGCGGCGCCGACGATTAGCGTAAGAATCTTGTAGAGCTTCACCCAGTCTTTTCCGTCTCTCTCTCAGAGCCTGATGTGTCGCGGGAACACACGGTTCCCACTTGTGATCCGCGATGGCACCCCGTGTCCACCATGGGTCGCGGTTGCGGGGCAGATTGTACCAGGCCATATTCGTGCGCCTAACCTCTGCCATGTCTTCGCAAATGTTGTGCAGGATGACACAACACGCGGCCCCTGCAAGAATGCGCCATAACCTGCAGTCGTTGCGCCCGCTGAAGAGGCGCCATCTCCCTTTGAATGCGCCGATGCACCTTTCCACCGCCATGCTCGTAGCGCTCTGGCAGTAGTTGAAACATTGGGCCCAATCGTCCATTAGGTCCTCTTCGCGCGGGGCATGCAGTGGGGTTAGGCAGTATTCTCTGAGCGGGTATGCCGCATCCCCAACAATCTGGTATGGGGTTATGTCCCCGTTTTGTAACCTTTCCAGTAGTGGAGAGTTCTTGAAAACACGCATGTCGTGCGCGCTGCCGGGATAACCGATGAGGTAATCCCATATTCTTCCACGTGCATCACACGTGATTTGAAGTTGTACGGCGTAAGCCGACTTTCTTGTCCAATACTCAGTCCGGTGCCCCTCCATCCCTTTCATGTAGATGTGAGTCCCGTCTACAGCCCCCACCACTGCAGGTACACCTTTGACGGCGGCAAATTCTCTCGCCATTTCCGGAAGTTCTTCGCGTGTGGGGAAGCGCACCCAGGCGGCCTTGAACACAGCGGGGAACTCGGTGAGGAAGACGTCGACGAGCTCGTGGCAGAGTGTCTTGGAGACACCGAAAAGGTACGACATGTCGACGTAGGAGATCCCGCTTGCCAGATATTTTATTGGGATGAGCAACGCAGTGTCCATTGTGATCATCGTGCGATAGACGACCGGTTCTAGATATTGGCGCATCCCTGTCTTGATATGCTCAAGGATGGCGCGATTGATTCTGAATATGTCCTGGAAGTCGTTCTCCCGCATATGTTGCAGGTCCTCAACCCACAGCGCATGGCGTTGCCGCCGTACTCTCGCTCTGTGACGGCGGTTCTCCCCAGTATCGTCCCCAAGAGATGTGGACTGCTCGTCCGCGTCTTCGAACACACCGGCCTCAATCATGCCGACGAAGGACTTGGCGACATTTTCGTAAAAGATGGTGTAGTAGTAGGTGACCCAGGCGACGAGTAGGCGTAGGATGAAGGGGATGGCCCTAGGCTCCGCCATTGTGCGTAGATCATGCGTGTGTAGTGGTGGCGGTGGTGCTCTGTTTGCTTTATCTTGCCCTTGTATGTGATGTCGTGCTGGCGTTGTACATATCGTTGTGGCAATTATTGGAGGGGCGGAGGAGTACATAACCCTCCGCGGCCTCCCCAGACACCACCCATGATCTATTGCGGGCCTGGCGGTGTTGGTGCTTGTGATGCGCAAGATGAGTGGGCCACCTTATGGTCTGACCAATCAGAAACGTTCGCATATAATTGTCGCGCGTCTGTGCAGAGTCGCAATACATCGATCGATTGAGACATGCAGACCCGAGACATTTGAGGGCGACTCGGGCCAAATGTGATTGGGACACTTTCCTTGAGAAAGTGTCCACAGCGGAATGTACCCTGAATGTAAATGACTGAGATAATTAAAAGCATGCATACATCAACTTTATATATAGAGTAGAGGGAATACAAAACAACCTAGACCCGTGCGGCACCGGAACCCGTTTCAAAACCTGTTCCCGCTCTTTTCAGCTCAAATGCAACTGCCTGCATCGGTCTTGATCTAACGGTTGATGGTGTCACTTCGACTCTTCTGACTCCTCGACTTCGTACTCGGTAGAGTCGGCTCCTGCAGCATACAGGAATGCCTTACTCATTTTTCATATCGTAACACTCCCCTTCATTCCTGGTCGCGCAGAGGGCTGACTCGCTTGACTACTCCGGTGAGGTTGGAGCAGTGCTGCTACTGCTGACGTGGCAGTCGCTTGGTGAGGAAATGAGCGGCCGAAAAAAGTATCGAAGCGCAATGTTCTTCGTGCGGTTGACGAACCCTGGCTTGTTCACGATTTTGATGGCGCTCTGGTTGTCGCAGTGGAGGCGAAAGGTGGGCGAAGTTGAAATTGTTGCCTCCTACAGCAGTTCTTGCAGGTAGAGTCCTTGCCGCACCTACCACTGCGGCAGATCAACCAATCTGCTGACGCGGCGATGTACTCTGCTTCGGCCGATGACAAGGCAACCAGTTCCTGCTTCTGCGAGTTCCAAGAGATTGGTCCTGTTGGCTCCAGGCGGAAGACCAAGCCGGTTCGTGACCATCGATTGGCGGGGTCAGCAGCATGATCTGCGTCCACGTAGCCGTTGAGGTTGAATGACGTTGCTATCAGTGTGGAGTAGGAGAGCCCGATGTCAGGTGTGGATACGAAGTACTGTAGGGCGCGCTCTAGGTCCAGGTGGTTCTCTGCTACTGGCTTGCGGGAGTACTATGCTAGTTGGCTGGCGAAATATGAGAGGTCGGGTCGGCAGGTGACGCAAGCGAACAGCAGGCACCCCAGTTGCTGTTGATAAAGGTGGAGTCCTGCGGGTGACAGAGGTTTGTTGTCCGGCTTGTAGCTGGCGCTGGAGGTGCGATAAGGAGTTGAGAGTGGTGCGGGCGAGATTTTGAAGCGTTCCCCCAGCTGTTCTGCGTACTTGGAGGCTGACAGTTCCTTCTGGCGCGTAAGTAATGTTAAGCCCCAAGAACTCTGTGACTTTGTGGTTGATGGTGATGTCAGCGCGCTATGCCATGTTTGATTCGAACTGGTCCAGAAGCTTGTTGCAGGTGCCGGTGTACAGCAGGTCGTCGACGTAGACTGTCAGGAGGATGTAATCGCCGTTGAAGTGGAGGCGGTACATTCCCGGGTCGTGCGGCAGCTGCCTAAAGCCGATCTCCAGAAGTATCTTGTGCAGGTGCTGCTGCCAGAGACGTGGCGCCTGTTTTATGCCGTAAAGATATTTCTTCCGCTGACAGACCCTGGGGTCTCCTTCCCCGTAGGTGTGAGGTTGTTCCACGAAGATGGTTGCATCGACCAACGCATATAGGAACGCGTTCTTGACGTCGATCTGCCGCAGTGGTAGGTGCTTAGTTGCAGCGATGGCGAGTAGGATCCTCACTTAGGTATGACGACTGACGGGAGCGAAGGTCTGGTCGAAATCGATGCCGTGGCGCTAGTCGTAGTCACGTACAACACAGCGTGCCTTGAAACGCTCGATAGTTCCGTCAGCTGCAGTCTTCAAACGAAAAAAAAAAAAAAACCCATTTTCTGTTTAGCACCCTCCTCCCCTTCACTGCTGCACGATCGACTAGGACCCAGGTGTCTCATGACTCCAGCGCTTTCAGCTCCGCATCCATGGCTGCACGCCACTCCTTGGCGTGTGGTCTAGTGAGGGCTTGTGGTGACTGCTGTGTGTAGGCCGAAAAGTTGGAGGCCTGTGACATTGGATGCACCTTCGGCTTCCTGAGCGGTGACTTCTACTATGTCGTCATCATCGCTTTCGTGGGCCGGCGATGTGTCACTTGGCGGAGCATGGCGACGTGACGGTCCGGGTGTGGGAGCGTCGTCGCTGTCATCATCGTCGTCGTCATCGCGTGGACAAGGAGGTAGGCCAGGATGTTCGTCCGTGGGGTCGCGGTCAAGCAATACTGCTGCAGCCTCATCTTCCGGCGAAGCGAAGCTGCGGCCGTGGTTGGCGTAAGCTTGTGTGACATGGCTGAGCTGATCCTCGTTCCACTGCTTCAAGGTGAGTCGTTCGTACAAGAGGATGTCACGCGTCGGCACAATCTTGTTGCTGTCGATGTCAAGTACCAGCCAGCCCTTGTACTCGTGGCTGATTCCCAAGTGGACTCCCCATCGTACGCGTTGAGTGAACTTGCCAATGGTCGCGGATGTCGGCCGATACTGCACCATGCACCCCCAAACCCTCAGCATGGAGGTATCTCCCCTTGTCCCAGTCCACTTCATGTACGAGGAGAGATTTCCCCTGTTCGCCGTTGTGGAGAGAAGGTTGTGCAAGTGCACGGCGTGGTTCGTGGCGTACGGCCATAACTTCTTTGGTAGGCCGGACTGGTTCATGAGGGCGCGGACCTTCGTCATGAGAGTGCGGTTGACTCTCTCTGCGACGCCTTGTTGCTGGTGAGCGTAGGGGAGTGAGATGTCGTGCTTGATCCCCTTCTATGCGAGAAGTCCTTCGAGCTCATGGCTGCGAAAGTCCTTGGAGCAGACGTCGACGTTGGCAACCCAGACGTGTCGCGAGTACGCGTCCACAAAGGTGAGGGTGTTGTCCTCACCGTTGAGTCCTTCACAGGTGATTACGATGAAGTCGCTGTAAACCTTATGCAGCTTCTTGTAGAGATTGGTACTCGGCTCCAGTGAGGGGTAGGCTTGGTGTGTGAGGGCAGCAGTGGGGCAGACGGTGCAGGTGGTTGGGTGTGATGTGCTGAGTGGTTCCGTGCCGTCAGGACGTAGCAGGGCTCCTGGTAGGAACACTTTGGCGCGGAGGCAGTTGTTGAATGTCTGGAGCGAAGGTTGACCGAAGGTCATCTTCTGCGCGGACTCTAGGGGTGCGCCGGTAACATGCGTGGTATGCGGCTGCCTCTGCTTCTATTTCATGCGGGATTTCAAGCATGGGTCCTTCTTCTTCTCCTGGTTCTGCTTCGTCTTCATCCTCCTCTGCTTTTGGTACTGCTGCTGTCTCCCCGTCTGCAGGTGCTGTTGTGAGATAGAGCGCGAGGAAGTTGCGATCAGGGATAGGGGTGAGCGGGGTCCTGGTGCCCTCGATGAAGCGGGCAAATGGATCTGGGCGCGAGATTGGTCCAAATGCGTCTCGAGGCGGGGTTGATGGTATGTTCCTCTCCTCAATCGTAGACCAGGTCCAATTCCAGTTATAGGGTGATTGGGGCGGAGATGGGCGTCTGCGCGGAGGTCGTCCGAGAGGGACTACTACTCTTGGAGGTTGCTCTCCGCGTTCGGCAGCAATTTCTCGCTCAATCTCCTCCAGATCTTCTCTGGTGGGCGGGGCATCCGTGTAGTTGTTGTCGCCCCATCCTCCTGCATCGCCCCAGCCGCCAGTTCCCCAACCTTGCACGGTACCGGATGCGCCAGTTGCGGATCCCCATGTTGCACCGGCGGTGTCGGGATCTCCCCAGTCGCCGCGTCGTGCTGATTCCGGGCTCCATCCTGCAGCGTTGCGCTCTTGGTACAGGCGTTCCTTCTCCTCTGCTGTTGCTTTCCCTTCCTCTTCCCTTACGCTGAGCTCCTCGGGCTTGTCGGGATCTTTCCACTCTTTGTCGATGGTGCGGCAGACGTTGCGGGGGTAAGGGCGCGGCCGATTCTCCTCATCGAACGTTCTGACCGTGGCTACTTCCAGGATCCAGCGGAGAGTTTCTGCTGCGGGTGTTGGGCGCTCCACCGCTTGCATGCCGAGCTCTTCATTCTTGGTGCCGAAGACGCGGTGAGTGGTAACCGCCAGCTCCATTTCTGTCATGCCTTCAGGTTTGGCTTCAGCGCTTTCTGCTTCTTGAATTGCCGCGTAGTCTTTCTCAACTTCTTCTGTGCGGCTCGCGGTGGGAGTGAAGCAGGTGGTGCAGAGCCCGTCCGGTCTGGGTTGGTGCAGGTTTATCTCGTGGGGGTGAGGACTGCGGCGGATCCAGGGTCGTCCGTCCGGGTGTTGCCATGACTCCACGTTCATGTACGGAAAGTTCAAAGGAACGAGGTCCATAAGCTCGTCTGAGGATGCTTGGCAATTGGGTATGTCGAAGTCGAGCACGTAGACGCCGTTGAGCGAGCGAGCTCTTCCGAGGTATTTGTGCGACTCGAAGGGTGTGTCAGGGGGAGCGTATGTGAGAATGAGGTCGCGCGTGTAGGGATCCGTGGCGAGCATGACTCCGCAGTCAGATAGTTGTGCCGCGGAAAGTAAGTTGAAACGCAGATCTAGCACATAGAGCACGTCATTGAACGTGATGTGTGTGTTGCTGTCTCGAGCTTGCAGCACCACGATGCCTTGCGCGTTTGTGCGTAGTTGCTCGTTGTTGGAGACGGTGACGTAGGTGGTGGGAGCGCGGCTGATATTTGAGATGTATCGGACAGATCCCACCATGTGTTGGCCGCAGCAGCTGTCTAGGTACCAGGTGTCATAGTTGGTATTGTTGTTGCGCAGGAGGAGTGCGAGCCGCGGTGTCACCAGGGTCGCCTTATATCTTCTCTCAAAATATTCATCTTCTCTCCATCCCACGGGAACGAAGCGCTGGTGATCGTGGGGTGGGCTTTCCCGCAGTTGTATTGGCTGGTGCCAATCTTGCTCGTCCTCGTCGTCGTAGTATGAGTTCTGTGTGAAGGGATTCTTGTACCCTTCTTCAGGTTGAATTAATCTGCCGATATGCTCGTCCCCTTCGTCCGGAGAGGTAGCTCGTGGGCGACGCCTTGTCGCCATGTTCGCGATTACGATCCTGGTAGCTCCGGTCTGAGGCGTTTGTGTCTGCTGCTGGTGGTGTTGTTGAGCAGGTGGACGAGGAGCTTGGTTTTGAGGCTGAGAATTGCGAGCGCCTTGTCGCCCAACCCAGTTCTTCTGGTGAGAGGGGTTCTGGGGGCGATCGTTGAACCGGTATCTGCATCGGTCCGTTGAGTGTCCAAATATCTTGCGTATTTTGCAGTAGTGGCGCCTCGGTTTCTGTCGCTCTTCTTGATTGTCAGCGTAGAAGGCGAGTTGGTTCCGACGTGGCGCGGAGTTGGACTTGCTTGAGTCCATGTCTTGCTGTTCTGTCAAACGTGCGGCGCACAGGGCGGCTTCTGAGAATATCACCCTTTGTCGGAGCAGCGCTTTACAGGGCTTCCATTCGGGCCCGAACCCTTGAAGGACTATGTTGACGAAAATTTCCTCCGAAATTGCGCTTCCATGCTTCGTGATTTGATCATGGATGTTCCGACACCGATTGATGTACGAATTCACTTTCTCCTCGTTCCCCATCTTTGTCTCCATGAGTTGCTGCAGGAGCCTGCTGGAGGTGACTTAGTCCTTCGGCTGATATACCTCAACAAGGTGCTTCCAGGGTTCCAAGGCTGGAGCGGCGCTCTCTTTGTAGGAGCGGATGCCGAGTTGCTCCGCGGGCGTCATGTTCCTTAGCAGCACGCTGTACGCCATGAGTGACTCACTGTATTATTGAGCCCGGGCGTCTTCGGTGTCTTCCACCGGTTTAGGATAGGAGTCGTCGAAGTAGTGGTAGATCTGCGCTGCCTTTGCCGTTGAAAGCGGCGGTAGTCTTGATTTTTGAAACACTGAGAAAACGTGCTTGCGCAGAATTGATGACTTCATCACTTGGACGGGGGGCTGTTGGTGTTGACTTGTCTGTGTCGAGGGAGAAGGTGTGCGCGGCGGTATCACGGCTTTTTGTGGCCGGTTGAGCAGGTTGTGCTGGTTGCGAGGAGGTTCCCGCATCGCCTTTGCGCAGTGCTTGGAGATCTTTCTCCATAGTTGATAGTCGCGAAAACAACTGCTCGAGTGCAGCTGTACTTATCGTGGTTGTCTCCTCATTTGTCGCAGTCGGGTTGGCTTGTCCTTCGGCCGTCAGATTCGTTTGGCTTCCGGATCCTCCGACCATCTTGGTTTTGGAGCGTGTGTCGCTCGCCAAATCTTGGTTCAGCGAATTTTACATAAGTGTTGTTGCGAAGAATCCCTGAGTAGCTCTCATACCATATTACAATCCTAAAGAGTGTCAAACATTATTTGTTTGTGCTTTGTAGGTTGTAGTGGGCCTTACCTTAGAGGGGATATAACTTTAGGGTTTCCCTATGTATCCCCCTTCATTCCTAATTCAATCATTCTCCTTCCGTTAGATTCTTGACATGTTATTAGAGTATGATCCCGATCCTGCTAGGGCCCACTGTTCCGCTCTACCAGAAGCGCCACGTGCTGCCCTGCTGCCAGCGCGCTGGTGCGTTTTTTCACTGTCGCGACCCCCCCAAATGGCCCGTGCGTTTCTTTGCGCTGTCACGATGCCCCCCCTTCCCGCGCCCCAGCTGCTCAGCGCGCCGCTCGCGCTGCTCGCCAGCCCCTGCGCCCTGCCTGCCTCCTGCCCGCGCGCAACATGCGCGCACCTCTTGCTCTACCCACGCGCACCTCCGCGCACCTGGCTCGTGCGCACTCAGCCCGCGCGCTGCTGCTGCTGCTGCTGCGCGCCTCCTACTGAGCGCTGCTGCTGCTGCTACTTGCTGCAGCTGCTGCTACTTGCTGCTGCTGCTACTTGCTGCTGCTGCTGCTACTTGCTGCTGCCGCTGCTTTTGCTCCTGCTGCTGCAAGCGCTACTGCGCCTGCCCCCTGCCCAGCCCGAGCTGCGCCGCCCAGACCGAGCCGCGCCGCCCTGCCGAGCCGCGCTGCCCTGCCGAGCCGCGCCGCCCAGCCCGGGCCGCGCCGCCCTGCCTGAGCCGCGCTACCCTGCCCCTACTAAGTCGCGCTGCTGCTGCTGCTGCTGCTGCTGCTGCTGCTGCTGCTGCTACTGCTGCTGCTGCTGTTGCTGCTACTGCTCCTACTGCTGCTACTGCTACTATGGCTACAGTCTCAGTTCTTCGTTTCGACACTGAGGGTCGCACGATTACCTTTGACATTTGGCTCGATGACCTCCAGCTTTTCCTGCAGAGTGAGGCTAGGGATGGCATTCCACTGTTCGCACATACCGACGGATCCCTCCCAGCCCCACCTGCGACAGAGATAGCGGATCATTCGAAGTGGCTCATTCGTGACGCTACTGCCCGCCTTGCTATCCGCAACCACCATCCTGTCGCTAAACGAGCACATTTTAGCCAGCAGAAAACAGCCAAGGCCCTCTATGACGCTAAAGTCGCTCGCAACTCCTCCCCAGCTACTGCTTCCCTAGGTCGTCTCATGCTGCCGTACCTGCATCCCGAGCTAGCCGATTTCCACACTGTCTCTGACCTCTTTCTCCACCTCCGCTCTAGTGAGGCTCGCTACCGCGCCGCTCTCAAGCCGACCTTTCTCGCTGCGAACCCCCCCCCGCTGTATATCACCCTGTACTTCCCCGTCACTCATCTCCCTGACTCCCTTCGCACTGTCAGGGACCAGTTCCTAGCCCTTGACCCCACTGAGCTCATGTTTGACTCGCTCAAGAAGTCCCTTCTCAAGGCTGAGAAGAGCACTGTCGCTGTCGCTGCCTCTCGCGGCACTCCTCGCTCCCCCTTCTTTGAAGGGCGTGCTCCCTCCCCTCTCCTTCCCTCAGTTGCTACTGCTGCTGCTGTCGACCTCCTTGGTGCTGAGGAAGTTGGCGCTGCGTCTGCTCCTAGTGGGAGGCGCAACAACAGCAAGGGCAAAGAGGGCAAGGGTGGTGGGGGTGGCACCAGCGGTGGAGGTGGCGGGGGTGGTGGTGGCAGAGGTGGAGGTGGTTGGGGTGGCTTTGGGGGTGGAGGCAGTGGAGGCGGATGGGGTGGTGGAGGCGGCGGGGGTGGTTGAGGCGACGGGGGTGGTGGAGGCAGCGGGGGCGGTGGAGGGGGTCGGGGTGGAGCTGGCAAAGGTGGAGGTCATGGCGGTTCCACTTGTGGCGGTGGAGGCTTTGGGAGTGGACAGCAGCTGCCGCGCCTCCTGGACAACCCCACCCCTCAGCAGCTTCGTGAGTGGGTTGTCTAGCGTGGTTCCCCTGGGGTCTCTGGTCGCTGCCCGTACGTCAGGCGCACAGGGAAGCTGAAGGGTCAGACCTGCGGGAAGGCGCACACTGAGTACCGCTGCTTCGGCCGTCTTGAGAATGCTGGGTGGATGAGTACGGTGATGAGCTGGAAGTCCCCAACTGGCTGAAACTGCAGGGGATGGGAGTAGATGTCTATGCTCTTGACTTTGTTCAGATCAACAAGGCTATCTATGCTATGTATGTGACTGAGCTTAGTGATGAGGTGTGTGTTACTCGTGTGTTCCTGGTGATACTGGTGTCACTGCTGCAGCTCTAGGTGCTAGTGCGTCTGCTGTCGCAGGTGCTAGTGAGTCTGCTGCTAGTGAGTCTGCTGCCTCCGCTGAGGCCTTGCACACTTTCACACTTGACTCAGGTGCGTCTCGTTGCTTCTTTCGTGACTGCACCACACTCACACCACTAGCTGCACCGGTACCAGTCTCAATGGCTAACCCCACTGGGGGCCCGGTAGTCGCACGAGCCTCCACTGTCCTCCCGTGTCCAGCACTCCCCTCCGGTGCACTGTCACGTCTCCACCTCCCCACTTTCTCGACGAACTTGGTGAGCAACGCTGCCATTCAGGATGTTTGGGTTGATACCTTTACTCCTGGAGGGCAGCATGTGGCGATCTATACGTGCTCCAAGACGGGCCGTCACCTTGCTACGTTCACTCGACGGCCTGGGTCTAGTCTGTACACACTGACCACTGCGTCTGCACAGGTGGCTGAGTCAGGTCAGGTGGCTGCGTCCAGTCAGGTGTCTGCGTCTGGTCAGCTTGCAGCATCTTGCTCGTGTCGGGTACTCTCCCACCAGACTCTCCTCTGGCACCACCGTCTCGGTCACCCCTCGCTGCCGCGTCTCCGCAGCATGCACTCCCGTCTCCTTGTCTCTGGCCTTCCCAGGTCCCTGCCCTCCCTTTCGCGCTCGCCTGCCCCATCATGCCTTCCCTGCATCGAGGGGCGGCAGCGCGCCGTTCCTCACTCCTCCGAATTTCCTCCGACCACAGCTCCTCTGCAGACTCTCCACATTGACGTGTGGGGCCCAGCCCCCGTCGGTGGAACGGACCAGGGGAGCTACTTCCTGCTGGTTGTTGACGACTACACACGCTACACCACTGTCTTTCCCTTGCGGCGCAAGGCGGACGTCAGCGGTGTTTTGATCCCCTGGATCCGTGCTAGTCGTCGCCAGCTGCGCAAGCAGTTTCGTCGGGACTTGCCAGTCCTGCGTCTGCATTCTGACAGGGGCAGAGAGTTCTCTTTTGGCCTCCTTGAGGAGTTCTGTCGAGACGAGGGCATCCGCCAGACGTTCACGCTTCCGGCCTCTCCTCAGCAGAATGGGATTGCTGAGCGTCGCATTGGCTTGATCATGGAGATTGCTCGTACCTCCATGATCCATGCGGCTGCTCCCCATTTTCTGTGGCCGTTTGCGGTCCGATACGCTGCGCATCAGCTCAACCTCTAGCCCCGTGTCTCTGAGCCAGAGACCTCGCCCACACTTCGGTGGACGGGGAAGGTTGGCGATGCGTCGGTGTTTCGGGTCTTGGGCGCGCTCTCCCTTGTTCGCGATGCCAAAGCGAGCAAGCTCTCCTCTCGCACTCTCCGCTGCGTCTTCCTTGGCTTCCCCACCGACGCCCCGCCGTGGCAGTTCTACCACCCGCACGCGTCCCATCCGGTCCCCCTAGCGCCTCTCTTCTTGGTACCAGTCCCCCCTCCGGTAGACCCCCTCCCCCCGCAGGATCCTGCTCCCTCAAGTGTGTCTCAGGTAGACCCACCCCCCTTGGTTGAGCCTTAGGAGATCTCCTCTGACTCCTCTGGCCCAGCTGAGGGGGGTGACCCCGCCGCTGACGACACGGCGGCAACTCGCCGCTCTCCACGCTTGGAGACCCCCCCTGGTTTTCTGCCTCGGCCGTCTTCGCCACCTCCGCAGCCTGCTGCTGTGGACTCTGGAGTTGAGACTGCGGGTGCTAAGCCTAGGGGTGCTGAGACAGAGTGTGAGGGTTCTGGGGGTGCTGCAACCGGGGGTGCTGACTCTGGGGGTGCTGCGAGTCCTCGTGGCGGTGGAGCTGTGGGTGACCCTACTGGAGGTCCTAGAGCTGGACAGCCACCGCAGCCTGCTCGACTTGAGACGCTCTCGCCGCAGAAGATTCGTGCGTGGATCATTCGGCGAGGTAGTCCTGGTGGTGGAGGGTTCGGTCTTGCTGGTGCTGGAGCTGCTAGTCCTGTTGGTACTGCTGGAGGTTCTGCTGGTGCTGGAGGTGCTGGAGGTGCTGGAGCTGCTAGTGCTGGAGGTGCTGCTAGTGCTGGAGGTGCTGGAGTTGCTAGTACTGGAGGTGCTGCTAGTGCTGGAGGTGCTGGAGCAGCTAGTACTGGAGGTACTCCTAGTGCTGGAGGTGCTAGAGCTGCTAGTGCTGGAGGTGCTGCTGGTGCTGGAGGTACTAGAGGTACTGCTGGAGGTGCTGGAGCTGCTAGTGCTGGAGGTACTGGACCTGCTGGTGCGCTTCGCCACCTTCTCGGTCTTCCGCCAGCTCCTACTGAGTTCCCTGTCGCTGGTACTACTCCGCCTTTACTATTCCCACCAGCAGACCTGTTTCAGCCACAGCTACTCCCTCACTCCCCACTGCCTACTCCTGCTCCTTACACTGCTGTGACAGAGTCCTTGACTGAGCGTCGAGATCCTGAGACTCGTGCTCCCACTCCTGAGCGTCCAGAGCCTGAGACTAGAGCTTCCGTTCCTGCTCGTGTTCGTCGTGTGCGTCGTCCTCATGCTCCGGCTGTCCCAGGCACTCACGATATGACACTCCGCCCTTCCTCTGTTCCACAGCGTGTTGTCCTACCGTCACCTCCTGCGTCTTCTCCTCCTGGCGTTGCTGACCCTCCGTCTGACATTGCTTGTGCTTCTAGTCCGAAAGTCACTCACTTTCTTGCTACAGTTGTGACGGACCCTACGTTCTCGTCTCCTTCTGCGTCTGCCTTAGTCACTGAGCTAGTTGACTTTGCTGCTGTGTACCGCCAAGACTACCTTGCGAGTCGTGTTTCTAACCCTGACCCTGTCTGTCCTCCGTCCGTCGGGGGTGAGGTTGCCCTTAGCTGTGTCGTTCTTGAGGACAGACAGGAGGAGCTGGAGTGCCTTGCGGCCGCTGCACCTCATCTCGCTACCATGCTGCTTGCCCCTGAGGGAGACCCGGATGCACTTGACATCCCCACCCCGTGCTCCTACAGGGAGGCGATTTCGGGTGAGTACTCCTCTCAATGGCAGACAGCCATGGACGCAGAGATGGCTTCCTGGAAGTCCACAGGCACCTACGTCGACGAGGTTCCCACACACGGGGCATGTGGTTTTTCAGGGTGAAGCGGCCGCCGGGTTCTCTGCCTGCCTTCAAGGCACGTTACGTTGGGGCTTCAGTCAGCGTGAGGGGGTCGACTTCTTTCATACCTTCTCCCCCACCCCGAAGATGACCACTCTTTGGGGGTTGCTACACGTTGCAGCTCAGCGTGACTACGAGCTGCACTCCCTCGACTTCTCGACACCTTTCTTGCAGGGTAGCCTTCACGAGGCCATCTAGTTGCGCCGTCCAGAGGGCTTCACTGGGTCGTTTCCTGAAGGTACCCAGTGGAGCCTACAGCGAACAGTCTACGGCCTGCGTCAGGCGCCCCGCGAGTGGCAGGACACACTGAGGACGACACTTGCAGCTCTTGGGTTTGCTCCTTCGACTGCTGACCCGTCGTTGTTTCTACGCACCGACACTACCCTGCCGCTGTTCTACGTTCTCGTGTACGTCGACGACTTGGTTTTTGCTACTGCTGACACTGAGGCGCTGGCCCTAGTGAAGGCAGAGCTGCAAGAGAGACACACCTGCACTGACCTGGGTGAGCTGCGGAGCTATCTTGGCTTGCAGATCACCCGGGACAGAGCACGGCGCACCATCACCCTGACTCAGTCACACATGGTGCACCAGGTCCTTCAGTGCTTCGGCTTCCATTACTCCTCGCCACAGCCCACTCCTCTGTCTACCGGTCACTCGCTCTTAGCTCCACCTTCGGACGAGTCCGTAGAGCCGAGTGGTCCGTATACAGAGCTTGTGGGTTGCCTCATGACCTGATGACGTGCACACGACCTGACCTCGCGTACCCTCTCAGCCTCCTGGCTCGCTACGTGGCACTCGGTAGACACCGAAAGGTGCACTTTGATGCTGCGAAGAGGGTACTGCGTTACTTGTCCAGTACATCGGGCATGGGGCTTGTGCTTGGAGGTCGAGGTTCAGTGGTACTCACAGGACACTCTGACGCTTCTTGGGCCGACGACCAGACGACTCAGTGTTCGTCACTGGGTTACACCTTCAGTCTTGGCTCTCGTTCTGTCTCGTGGAGGTCCACTCGTTCTTCTTCTGTGCTTGGTTCCAGCTGTGAGGCCGAGATCTACGCTGGGGCCATGGCTGCACAGGAGCTACGCTGGCTGACCTACCTGCTGACCGACTTGGGGGAGCGGCCACGTTCTCCTCCAGTTCTGTACATCAACAACAAGGCAATGCTTGCCTTGTGTCGCGAGCAGAGACTGGAGCACAGAACGAAGCACATTGCTCTTCGCTACTTCCTTGCGCGTGAGCTGCAGCAGCGTGGTCAGCTGCGCCTTGCTTACGTGGCCTCTCGGGCCAACACTGCTGATGTCTTCACCAAGGCCCTTGGGTCTGGTGATCATCAGCGTTTCTGCACTGCTCTTGGGCTTGTGCCCACTCTGCCTCACCTGCTGGTTGCTTGACTTGCTATATCTTGATACCTGCATGTTTACTCTTGCTAGGTTGTAATCAGTGTACTGCCTTGTTCTTATAACTCTGCATGTGAACTGGCCTTGTGGCCGCTTGCTTGTGCTCAGACTGTGTGGTGTTCTTGAGATCCACCCTCGGCTTTGCTTTGCTTGTTCTCTTACTTGACTGTTCTTGTGACCGTTCTTTGTGTTAGCTTTCGCCCACTTTGCCTATGGGGGTGTGTCAAACATTATTTGTTTGTGCTTTGTAGGTTGTAGTGGGTCTTACCTTAGAGGGGATATAACTTTAGGGTTTCCCTATGTATCCCCCTTCATTCCTAATTCAATCATTCTCCTTCCGTTAGATTCTTGACAAAGAGGACTTAGCGAAGGATCGTCTCAGGGTTGATCGCAGGTTGAGTTGTTGCAGCGGAAGTATTGACCTCAGGTCAGAGTGAATGTAAATGACTGAGATAATTAAAAGCATGCATACATCGAGTTTATATATAGAGTACAGGGAATACGAAACGACCTAGACTAGCCATGTACTCTATGGGGTACATTCCCTTATTACAGCAAAGTTCGACCATGCGGCGCGGGAACCCGTTTCAAAACCTGTTCCCGCTCTTTTCAGTTCAAATGCATCTGCCTGCATCGGTCTGGATCTGTGGTGTCGCTTCGACTCTTTTGCACTCCTCGACTTCGTACTCAGTAGAGTCGGCTCTTGCAGCATACAGGAATGTGTCAAATAACATTTATATGTTTTGTTAGTTTGCTAGCCTATAGTGAGTTGCCTAGTATAGGGTACACAAATTCCCTCGACATTCCTACTTGTACCTCTTGCCCTACTAGTCGACCAACCTCTTCCGCTAGTACTTTGAGATGGTATCACGCTAGTTCCTTCCTTGACCTAACTTACCTCCTTAGCAACGTTCC
This sequence comes from Closterium sp. Naga37s-1, assembly GCA_947471745.1. NCBI lineage: Eukaryota > Viridiplantae > Streptophyta > Zygnematophyceae > Desmidiales > Closteriaceae > Closterium > Closterium sp. Naga37s-1. The sequence goes on along the minus strand of CANJKZ010000190.1, from coordinate 701,898 downwards.
TAAGCTAGTTTAGTCCTTAGCTTCGTCTCCGCCAGCCAGCCTTTGCCAGCGTGGCGCCTCCGCCAGCCGGCCTTCCCGTCGACCTTAGTGCAGTAGCAGTCGCGCGCTCCCTTCTAGCCTCTCGAACGCGTGCCTGCATTCCGCACGTACCAGCACAGCGCCCGCCAGCATAGCGCACTCAGCAGGGCAGAGCATGCCAGCAAACCGCACCTGCATAGCGCGCGCGCCAGCACAGCGAGCGCCAGTGATGCTCGCGCGCCAGCAATGCGCACGCGCTCAGCAGACACACACGCGCACCAGCGCGTAGCGCGCCACAGCAGCCTACCCTGCCGCAACACGTGCCGCAGCGCACACCAACACTGCTGCATGCGCTGCACCCGTAGGCACTCACTGCTGCTAATCGCCGGCAGCTGTGCTAGCTGCCAGCACCTCAGCTCGCCGCCAGCAGCAACTACGCTAGCCGCCAGCCCGCCTCTGCCTCAGCAGCCACGAACGTGCAGCGCTGCGCACGCCACGCTCCGCCTGCTGCCCGCACGCAGCAGCGCACGGCTGCATTACACGCAGCCAGCAGAAGCGCTAGCGCGAGCAGCACTCGCTGGAATTTGCCGCCAGCAGCAGCAACTTACCGTCAGCAGCAGACACCAGCCGCCCAAATCTCTTTCCAGCTGCCCACAGTTCATCCCAGCCGGCCACAGCCTCTCCCAGCCGCCCAGAGCCCCTCCTAGCCACCCACCACCGCCTAATTCCGCCCATTTTTTGCCTACTGCCGCCCATCGTACCACCAGTGCCCATTGTCTAGTGCACGCCTCCTGTCTTTGGCATCCCTAACCACGGCGGGCAGCCGCAATCACTTTTCCTGGCGTAGTTTCGGTTTCTGCCTCGACTGGCGTTCCTAGCACCCCTTGCCTAGCCGACTGTTCCCAGGATGGTGTCTCTTCTTCGGTAGTTCTTAGTATTGCTCCAGCCGTGCCTTGCTCCAGCCGTGCCTTGCTCCAACCGTGCCTTGCTCCAGCCGTGCATTGCTCCAGCCGTGCCTTGCTCCAGCCGTGCCTCGCTCCTAGCTGTTCTCGCTCCTCGCTCCTAGCTGTTCTCGCTCCTCGCTCCTAGCTCAGTGTGCTCCGTGTTCCGGCCATTCCTCACCTAGTTTCACCTGGCGCTCCTAGCTGTTCTCGCTCCAGCCGTTCCTAGAGCCCGTAGTTTCTAGCCTGGCGTTTCTAGCTCCGGCCATGTCTCACTTCAGTCGCTCCTAGATCCAGTCGCTCCTAGCCTACCGCTCCTGCACCCAGCTAGCCTTTACCATGGCGTCCACTAGAGTTCTCCAGCAGAAGGGACAGCAGCAACGGCAGTTTCAGCAGTGGGAACCTCAGCAGCAGTGGCGCCTCAGCAGCAGTGGCGCCCTCAGCAGCAGTGGCGCCCTCAGCAGCCGTGGGGGCCTGGTGGTTCAGGTAGCGTTGGTTGCAGCAGCGGCCCAGCCAGCTTGGGGGCTCGTCGCAGTGGCCGCGACGTCGGCCCCTGCCAGTACCGGATCCTGACCGGCCCTGGTGCTGGCACTACCTGCTGGCGTCCTGACCACTCTGCACAGCACTGCTACAGTCGCCTCGACGACCTATACCGTGAGCGTTTTGGGCCTGAGTCGAGGCCACCGATCTGGCCCGGTCTATCTCGTAGTGGTTACCCTGTGTTTGATATGTCTATGGATGTTGCTTATTCTGTCACGTATGGATCTCTTGGCTTGCGTGTACCTAGCTTAGGACTTTTGCCTGTTGCTAGTGTAGGTACTTGTGCATTTAGTGTAGGTGCTTGTGTAGTCACTAGTCCAGCTGTGATGACTGCTGTCGCGTCGCTCTCCTTTACGCTGGACTCAGGCACGTCGCAGTGCTTCTTCCGCGACCACACCACTGTCACACCTCTTTCGGCTCCTGTTCCAGTTGCCCTGGCTGATCCTACTTCAGGACCAGCAGTCGCTCGCAGCTCGACCACTCTCCCGTGCCCGGATGTCCCTTCTGGTTTCCTCACTGGTCTCTACATCCCCTTGTTCTCTCGGAACTTGGTGGGTGTTGGATACCTTCAGGACCGTGGGATCACAGTCACTTTTCCTGCGCACGGGAGGACGGCGATCTGTACAGATGCTTCCACCGGGGCTCTTCTTGCCACGTTCACCAGGGAGCCCCACTCAGGTCTCTTCGTTCTGCACACTGCATCCCACCAGGTTGCAGAGTCCGGTCAGGTTACGGCGTCCCCTCCGGTTGCTGTGTCTAGTCAGGTAGTTGCGTCTGGTCAGGTTGCTGCGTCTTGCTCCTGTCGGTCTATCCCCCACCCGACCGTCTTGTGGCACCACCGTCTTGGCCACCCATCGATCCCCTGCAGCATGGCTAGTCACCGTCTTGTCTCGGGTCTCCCTCGCGTCTTTCCGTCACTCCCTCCTTCGCCTGCACCGCCGTGCACTCCTTGCGTTGCCGGCCACTTGCGCGCCACTCCTCACTCCTCCTCCCTTCGTCCGGCCACTGCTCCCTTCCAGATTCTCCACTTGGACGTCTGGGGCCCTGCCCCTACGCAGGGACCTAAGAGAGAGCGCTACTTTCTGGTGGTCGTCGACGACTACTCCAGGTACACTACGGTGTTTCCTCTCGCGAAGAAGTCCGAGGTGACTTCTACGCTGATCCGGTGGATTCTGGACACTGAGGGCACTCGTGGCCGTCGTGTCTCTTGTCTCCACTCCGACCGTGGGGGCGAGTTTCGCTCCGGCATTCTTCCCGGATTCTGCGGCGAACAGGGCATCTCACAGTCCTGGACGCTTCCGGAGTCCCCACAGCAGAATGGGGTTGCTGAGCGCCGCGTTGGCTTGGTCATGTGACATCGCCCGCACGTCCATGATCCATGCCCGTGCGCCCCATTTTCTGTGGCCCTACGCGGTTCGCTACGCCGCCCACCAACTGAACCTCCAGCCGCGTGTCACGCGGCCAGAGGCCTCACCGACCAGTCTTTGGACCGGGTCCTCTGGTGTTGGGTTGGCCTTTCGTGTCTGGGGCTGCCTTGCGCTTGTCCGCGACACCTCTGCGGACAAGATCTCGGCTCGCGCCATCCCCTGTGTCTTCCTTGGTTTCTCGGTGGACTCTCCCGACTACGCCTTTTACCACCCGCCTCTCCACCAGTTCCTAGACTCCCGTGACGTCCGGTTTGACGAGTCAGTGTCCTACTACACCCGGTACCCCTGTCGAGGTCTCCCGGCCCCCCCTCCTCCTATTTTCCTTGCACCCTCTCCTCCTCCTGCTCCCGCTCCTCCGATACCCCCGCCCCCCCTTGGTCCTGCCCCGTCAGGTGTGTCTCACGTTACCCCTCTCACCTCGGTCGCGCGTCAGGTAGCGTCTCCCTCCCCGCAGTCCTCCTCACAGTCCCCTCAGCAGCCTTCGGCACTTGTGCGACAGGTTGCTGTGGACTCTGGGGGTGTTGGAGCTGGAGGTGCTGACATTGGAGGTGCTCGGTCTGGGGGTGCTCGTTCGCGGGGTGCTGGAGCTGGAGGTGCTAGTTCGGGGGGTGCTGGAGCTGGAGGTGCTGGCACAGGTGGTGCTAGTTCTGGGGGTGCTGGAGCTGAAGGTACTGGAGCTGGAGGTGCTGGCACTGGAGGTGCTAGTTCTGGGGGTGCTGGAGCTGGAGGTACTAGAGCTGGAGGTGGTGGCACTGGAGGTGCTAGTTCAGAGGGTGCTGGAGCTGGAGCCACTGACACTGGTGGTGCTCCCTTTGGAGACACTTGCACTGGGGGAGCTAGTTCTGAGGAGACAGGAGTTGGAGGCACTACTTCTGCGGTGCCCGCTCAGCCTCCCCACCACCACGACACGCGTCTCCAGGCAGCTCGCCGGTGTGCGCATGAGGAGCAGGAGCAGTTGGAGAGGGGGAGGCAGGAGCTGCGGCAGTTGGACCTGCTAGAGCAGCAGCAGCAGCAGCAGCAGCAGCAGCAGTAGCAGGAGCAGGAGCAGCAGCAGCAGCAGCAGCAGCAGCAGCAGCAGCAGCAGCAGCAGCAGCAGCAGCAGCAGCAGCTGCCGCAGCCGCAGCAGCAGCAGCCGCAGCAACTCCCTCTGGAGCGGCAGTTGTTCCCGCCTGTGAGTGGCCTCCGGGCCCTTGGTCTTCCCTCCTCTTCTCCTGCCCGCTCTCCGTCTCTCCCGGCCTTTGGCCCTACGTTTCCTCCTCCTGACGACTCTCCGGCTGTCTGGTCTTCTCCTCGGTTCCCGTCTTCTCCTCAAGTTGTCCCACACTACCGTGTCCGTCCCTGTCCCCCACGTGCTCGTCTCTCGTCCCCCGTTACCGACCTCCGCACTGCCCACAAATTCCCTCGACATTCCTACCGTCTAGCCCCAGATATAAGCGCATATGCGCTTATAATAAATTCGTTTTTTTTAGGGGTGGCTCTTGTAATTGAGTAACGGCCATAAGCGCCGGCGCTTTTATAATGTCAAAAATGAATTTTGTTTTTAAAGGTAAGAAACTGAAGCCCTCAATAAGGCGAACAAGACCATGTACTCTGCGCATGGGATCGTGCATGAAATCCCGACGAAAACAGCCGCGACTCGATTTCCCACCACACAAAGCATGTCCCGGAGCAACGCACCTGCCAGCGATGACGTGCATCCTGCCGTGCAGCCCAATAGGAATGTCATGTGCTGCCAGGGTGCAACATTTCACCCGAACCTTCTAAAAGGGGGTGGAATATCCCTGACAGCGCAGCAGATACGTGCCGCGATTCCCTCCTCTGCGGGTTTAGGCAGGGGGTACCCGACTATTCCTAAAGAGGACCTCGAGCCGCACACTAGAAGGGGGTCCCCTCTAAACCCTCATTTCTTCTCCAATTCTTTCAATTTCACATTCAGATTCTTGTTCTCTCCCGCCTGGCTGTGGAATCCATGGCGGAATTCTCTGGCACTCATTTCTTGTTCAAGAGGAAACCTACCCGTAAGTCCGCCTTTGTAGTTGACGAGGACGGATGGTACTCCCGTGTCCCACCTAGCCCACCACAGCCTCCAGCGCCTCCTGCGCCGCCTGCTCCTCCTGCTCCTCCTGCGCCTCCTGCGCCTCCTGTTCCTCCTGTTCCTCCTTCTCACCCGTTGCCGGTGTCTCATGTGCACACGGGAAATCCTCCCATGCTCACGCTTCTGCTCCCATCGGCGTTCGACGAATACCTCTCGGAACCAGAGTCCAAGAAGCCCACAGATGAGTATGTGGCTGTTGATTATGTGCTTGGACAGCGCTGGGGCCGGCCCGACGATTGTACGTGGGACGAATCTACTGTCGGCGCCGACGACGGTGTCCTTGAAGCTGAGGAGGAGTGTCGCGAGGAGGGCGGCAAAGGCGCCGAGGGTGGCACGGAGACTGGCACCGAGGCCGGCACCGCTGAGGATGTGTTTCCCGAGGGAGCGCCGGGCGGCGACGAGGACGACGGTGTTGAGTATTGGTCACGCGACGGGCTCCCAGAGAAGTTGCCGATACTTACCTACCCTCCTACTAATCGCAAGCGACCCCACCCTGGTACACAGAACCGTGATGCCCGCCCCCCCTCTCCCAGGCATAAGCTCAACGATCACAAGCGTCAGGCCTATACCGCCGCCGAGAAAATGAAGTACGTCGCGCTTCTGCAGGTGGCGGTTTTGGTGCGTGCTTTGGCTCGCGAGAGTGGCATACACCGCAAGTGCCTCTCCAACTGGAAGCGTTCAGCGGGATTCCTGAAGGAAGCTCAATCCGCACGGAAGCGGATGCACGGTCGCGGGAGATCGTCGTGTTACCGACCGATGGAGATGAAGGTGTACGAGCGGCTCCTCGAGTGGCACCGCAAAGGAACTGCCGTGTCGGTCGGCCGCCTGCAGGAATGGTTGAAGGAGTTTATGAAGGTTCTCTACCCTCTCGAGAAGTGGAAGGGGAGTCAAAGGTGGTCGGAGCGGTTTCGGAAGCGCTGGAATCTAAGCGTTGCACAAAAAACCGTCGCTCGTAAGATTGCGTTTGCATACTTATTTGTGCTTTACCATGTGATGTACTAATTGCACCCGTGTGTTTCGCCCTGTCTCCCACCGTCTCGCAGATGTCGTGGAGCAGTTCGTCCGAGACAAGCGACGCGAGCGCGGCATCGAGACCACGTGGATCATCAACGCTGACCAGACGCCTCTCTGGCTGGAGATGCCCGCCACCACGACCGTTGAGCAAGCGGGCGTTCGCTCGGTGCCCATCAGGAGTGCCGTGTACCAGAAGGGGCGCGTGACCGTGATGTTGGCCTGCACGGCGGACGGCGCCAAGCTCAAGCCGAAGAGCGAAGGGCGGACGGCGGACGGGATTTTTCCAAGAGGAAGACGCTGCCGAAGGGCGAATTTCCGCCTGGTAAGTGAGGTTTGTTTGACGTGTGTCGCACATGTTTTTGTCTTACGGTTTCACTAATTTCTTGTTTCACAACTTGATGTTTATTGTGCATATGTGGTCGTGGCGTGCCACGAGAACGGGTGGATGGACGCCGCGGGCGTCATTCTCTGGCTCGACGAGTGTGTCAAGCCGTTCTTGAAGCCGTCTTTCGGTCGCCACTCCAGGAGCTCCATGGTGGTTCTGGATTCCTACCGCGGGCACCTGACTGACGAGGTGAAGGAGAAGTTCCGCGAGATGAACTGCGTGCCGGCGATCATCCCGTTGGGCTGTACAGGGGAGATACAGCCCCTCAACGTCTCCGTCAACAAGAGCTTCAAGGCCTCCGTCCGTCAGCAGTACCAGAAGTGGTTTGAAGAGGAGGGGCAAGAATAGCTGACGGCAGCAGGTACGGTGTTAAACATGTTTCTATCTATGCACGTTGATAAAATCCCCCCGTTGTTGATCTAATCACCATCGTTTCTTTGTGTTGTTTCAGGGAATCTCAAGAAGCCGCCACCTGCAGTGGTCCTGAGGTGGATCTTGCGGGCCTGGAGGGCAGTGCCTGCATACCTCATCAAGCGCGCCTTCCTCACCTGTGGCATCAGCAACGCGCTCGACGGCAGTGATGACGGACTCGCCATGGCGCACAGGTGGAGCCAGCTGACCGCGGAAGTGGATGTCGACGACGACATCATCGCCGATGGCTTCTTTGGCAACAACTGCCAAGAGCCGGAGTCTGACGAGGAGGAGTAGCTAGTTGGTTCCTTGGTAGAAAGGACTTTGTAAACGCCTGTTCATTGAGTTCGAAGTAGGTAGTTGTAATTGTTGGTGCTAGATTTCTAATGAAATGCTTTTGAAGATGTTAATTGTTAGTGTTTACTAAAAAATAGTAAAACGGTTAAAGGTATGCGCTTATAATAAGTACGGGTACAAAATTGGGTGCGCCTATAATCGAGGAACGGCCATAAGCGCCATGCTCCAGATAGTAGCACCGGCGCCTTTAATCGGACGGCGCCTATATCCGGGGCCATACGGTACTTGTACCTCTTGCCCTACTAGTCGACCAACCTCTTCCGCTAGTACTTTGAGAGAATGCCTTACAGTCGTAGCACACCACAAGTTCTCCCGACCCAACCAATGTATTCTACACTGTTAGAATAAGGGAAACAGTAATGAAAGGAAGAAGAGGGGTTGTACTAGCAGGCAGGTGGAGTACATATGGGAAACCCTAAAAGGGTTGCACTCTCTGTTGAGTACCCCACTACAGCCTACACAGCAAATAACATTTTGACACACCCCCATAGGCGAATTGGGGGATAGCCAACACAACAAGCGGTCACAGGACCAGTCAATCAAAGAAACAAAGCAAAGCAAGCTCAGGGTGGATTTCAAGATCACCACGCATTCCGAGCACAAGCAAGCGGCCACAAGGCCAGTTCACATGCAGAGTTTAGCGGAAGAAACTGAGGGCAAGTGAGGAGGAGGAGGGACCATGAGAGAAGAGGAGGTGGTGGGCAGCGGCTGAAGCTGCTGGCACACGGCGCAACTGGAGCAACTGGCACACGGGCAACTGGAGCAACTGGCACACGGGCAACTGGAGTAACGGTCTCTGCGGCCGGACGAGCGGCAAGAGCAACTGACTCACGGGCGACTGGAGCAATGGTCTCACGGGCGACTGGCGCAACGGTCTCACAGGCGACTGGAGCTGCTGGCTTCATGGCGGCCACCCCCCTTCAACCTCCCCCATTTTCCCAAAACTCCCTTTCACACCCCTCGGCATCCCTACCGCCACTCACTCGTCTCCCCCACACCCTCACCCCCCTTCAGCGGCAACTGCAGCAGTGGGAGAGAGAGGAGGAGGAGCGGCAGCTGATCACTCACACCCGCCACCCCCATACCCTCCCCCTCACTGCTGCACGGGCAGCAGGGAGATGGAGGAGAAGGGGGGGCAAAAAAGCGGGGTAAGAGCTTTGGCAAAAGTTCCACTAAGAGAAAAGTTCACAACAATAATACAAATGGGATAGGCAAAGTTGACTACATCTGAGGCCTAGCAAGCCTAGCACACAGCAAGTCGACCCAGCCCACCACGAGGGCGACTTGCCAGCTGGTCGACCTCAGGTGCCCACAGGCAGCCTGAGGTACCCTCGTGTACCGCAGGTCGACACCACAGGTCGACGTGCCAGCCTTGCAGCCTCAGGCGCCCACGTGCGCACGCGCGTGCACCTACTTCGCAGGTGCCGCCCTGCCCGGTGACAGTCCCCTGCCCTGCCCTGCGCCAGCGCCCTGCCCTGCACCAGCGCCCTGCCCTGCTCTGCACCAGCGCCCTGCCCTGCGCCAACGCCCTGCCCTGCGCCAGCGCGCTGCCCTGCGCGTCGCGCCCTACGGCAGCCTGTGCGTCGCGCTCTGCTGCCCCGCGTGTCGCGCTCTACGGCAGCCCACGCGTCGCGCGCTGCTGCCCCGCGCGTCGCGCTCTGCTGCAGCCCCCGCGTCGCGCCCTGCTGCCCTGCGCGTCGCGCCCTGCTGCAGCCAGTGCGCCGTGCCCTGCAGCCCTCCACAGTGCGCGCCCTGCTGCCCGCGCCGCCCAGGCCGAGCCGCGCCACCCGACACGATCCGCCCTTCTGCTCGTGCTACTGCTGCTGCTGGTGGAGGTGCTGCTAGGAGTGTTGGAGGTGCTGCAGCCTAGCCTCACGAGCCGCTCTGCTGTTCGTCTTACTGCTGCTGCTACTCGTACTACTGCCTTCACTCCGTACTGCCCTAGAGGTCGCGCTCCTCCTAGCTTGCCCACCATGACTTCACTTTGTAGTCGCGGTGGGAGTGGTGACGGCGGTGGTGGCAGCAGTGGGAGTCGTGGCGGCCGTAGTAGCAGTCACTGTGAAGCTGTGTGGTGTGGAGTCTCTGGCGGTGGTCAGATGCAGCTACGGCAGCGTCCGACCCTTACGCCCCGGCAGCTTCGTGAGTGGCTTTACCAGTGTGGGACGTCTCCGAGTCCTGGTCGCTGTCCGTACGTCATTCGCACAGGTCGTCGAGCTGGTCAGACCTGTGGGACACCTGGTCACGCACAGTCCCGCTGCTTCGCCTATTTGACTGACGCCTGGCACGCAGAGTTTGGCGACGAGGCTGAGACACCCCACTGGCTTGAGCTGCTTAGGTCGGGCGTTGATGTCTTTGCTTTAGACTATGACGTCATCCTTACTGCCATGTCTGCTTTGCCTGGTGGTGCTGAGAGTGACTGTTACCTGTCTGTGCAGTACGACCCCGGTATAGAGGTTGTTGCTCTAGGTGCTAGTGAGGCTGCTGCCTTAGGTGCTGGTGAGTCTGCTCTCTCAGGTACTGCGCCTGCTGAGGCCTTGCACACCTTCACACTTGACTCGGGTGCTTCCCGCTGCTTCTTCCGTGACAGTACCGCACTCACACCACTCCCTGCACCTGTTGCAGTCTCTCTGGCTGACCCCTCAGGGGGCCCAATTCTTGCACGGTCCACCACTGTGCTTCCGTGCCCGGCGGTTCCGTCTGGCTCACTGTCAGGTCTCCACCTCCCCTCGTTCTCGACCAACTTGGTGAGCAACTCCGTCCTCCAGGATCATTGGGTTGACACCTTTACCCCTGGAGGACAGCGTGTGGCGATCTGTACGTGCTCCAGGACTGGCCGTCACCTGGCCACGTTCACCCGTCGGCCAGGGTCGAGTCTTTACACACTGACGACTGTGTCTCCTCAGGTAGCTACTGTCGGCTAGGTGTCTGCGTCAGGTCTGGTAGCCTCCCCCTGTGAGTGCTGCTCCCTGTCGCACCAGACTCTTCTCTGGCACCACCGCCTGGGTCACCCCTCCTTGCCACATCTCCGTGGCATGCACCGTCGCCTCCTTGTGTTTGGTCTTCCCAGGTCTCTCCCTCCCCTCCCTGCCTCGCCTGCGCCGCCCTGCCTTCCTTGCATCGAGGGGCGGCAGCGCGCCGCTCCTCACTCCTTCACGTTCCCCCCGACAGAGGCTCCTCTGCAGACCCTGCACCTGGACGTGTGGGGCCCAGCCCGCGTTCGTGGACAGGGCGGTGAACGGTACTTTCTACTGGTTGTCGACGACTACTCGTGTTACACCACGGTCTTCCCCTTGCGCACCAAGGGTGAGGTCCCTGCTGTCCTGATCCCTTGGATCCGAGCAGTTCGTCTCCAGCTCCGCCGCAGGTTCCGCCAGGACCTTCCTGTCCTGCGTCTGCACTCTGACAGAGATGGTGAGTTCACCTCCGACCTCTTGCGGGCCTTCTGTCAAGGGGAGGGCATCGAGCAGTCGTTCACGCTTCCGGGCTCACCGCAGCAAAATGGGGTTGCTGAGTGCCGCATTGGCTTAGTCATGGAGGTCGCTCGTACCTCCTTGATCCATGCGGCGGCTCCCCATTTTCTGTGGCCGTTTGCGGTCCGGTGCGCCGCGCAACAGCTCAACCTCTGGCCCCGTGTCTCCTTGCCGGAGACCTCGCCCACACTGCGTTGGACGAGGGAGGTTGGCGATGCGTCGCGTTTCCGGGTCTGGGGTGCTCGTGCCCTTGTTCGCGATACGTCCGCGGACAAGCTCTCCTCCCGCACCATTCCCTGTGTCTTCCTTGGCTTTGTCCCTGACGCGCCTGGCTGGCAGTTTTACCACCCCACCTCGCGCCGTGTCTTCCCCTCTCAGGACGTCACCTTTGACGAGTCGGTTCCTTTCTACCGTCTCTTCCCCTACCGCACTGCCCCTCTCCCTCCCCCGCTGCTTTTCCTCGCTCCAGGTCCCCCTCCGGTAGACCCCCTCCCCCCTCAGGGTCCTGCTCCTTCAGGAGTGTCTCAGGTAGACCCGCCCCCCGTGGCTGAGCCTGTAGAGGTCACTAGCGACTCAGGTGCTGCTGCGGGAGGTGCTGCTGGGGGTGCTGCGTCTGGTGGTGCTGAGCCTGCACGTGAGGTGCTGGGGAGTGCGGAGCCTAGGGGTGCTGAGCCTGCGGCTGCGGAGTCTGGGGGTGTCGAGCCGGAGGGTGCCGGGTCGGGGGGTGCTGAGTCTGCTGGCGTTCCTCTGGGTCTTGTTTCACGACGCGGGCCTGTCTCACCACAGCAGGCACGAGAGCGGCTTGCGTCGCGTACCCGCCTGAGGAGTCGTGCTGCTGGAGCTGCTTGTCGTGGAGGCACTGGGAGTGCTGGTGTCTCTGGTCCTGGAGGTGCTCGTACTGGAGGTACTGGAGCTGCCGGGACTAGTACTGCTCCTGGAGCTGGAGGTGTCGGCTCTGGGGATGCTGCTGCTGGAGGTACTGGGGCTGGAGGCCCTGGAGCTGGTGCTGTAGACCCTGGCGTTGGAGACCCTGGAGCTGGAGGTGCCGGTTCTGGGGGTGCTGCTACTAGTGGCGCTGGAGCTGGAGGTTCTGGAGCTGCTGGAGTAGTTGGAGCTGGAGGTGCTGCTGCTGGAGTCACTGGAGTTGGAGGTGCAGCTGCTGGAGGCGCTGGAGCTGGAGGTTCAGGAGCTGCTGGAGGCGCTGGAGCTGGAGGTGCTGCTGCTGGAGTCACTGGAGCTGGAGGTGCTACTGCTGGAGGCCCTGGAGCTGGAGGTTCTGGAGTAGCTGGAGGCGCTGGAGCTGCTGGTGCTCGTCCTGGAGGTGCTGGAGCTGCCGGAGCTTGTGGTGCTGCGGGCTTTGGAGCTGGAGGCGCTGGCGCTGGAGGCGCTGGAGCTGGAGGTACTGGAGCTGGAGGCGCTGGAGCTAGAGGCGCTGGAGCTGGAGGTTCTGGAGCTGCTGGAGGCGCTGGAGCTGGTGGTACTAGTGCTGGTGATACTGCACAACCGCGATTGTTCTTCGCTCCGCCGTCACCGTCGTCTCTGCCACCGCCTGACTCCGCGCTTTGCTAGGTTCTTAGCCTCCCGTCTTCTACTGGTCTCCCGTTACAACCAGGCTCTCCGCTGCCTGCTCCTTCTCCTTACACTAAGCAGACAGACTCGCTTACAGAGCGTTGTGAGCCTGTGTCTCGTCCTGCCTCGCCTGTTCGCGCGCGTCGCACTGGTAGTCGTGTTCCTCGTGAGCGTCCGCCTCCTGTCCCTGGAACGCACGCTATGGCACTTCGTCCTTCCTCTGTTCCACAGCGTGTTCCCCTGCCGTCTCCTCCTGCGTCTACTCTGCCTGACGTTCCGGACCCTGAGTCTGACCTGGTTCGTGCTGCTCACCCCACTATCACGCGTCTGCTAGCCACTGTTGTCACTGACCCGTCGTTTGAGTCTGCTGCTGCGTCTGCCTAAGTCTCTGAGCTTGTTGACTTTGCTGCTGCCTGTCGTCTAGACTTCGCTGCTAGTCTTGTTGCTGAGTCTGAGTCTGTCTGTCCTTTGTCCGTCGGGGGTGAGTGTGCTCTTGGCGCGGACGTCCTTGAGGACAGGCAGGAGGACTTTGAGTGTCTTGCATCCGCTGCGCCTCATCTTGTGGCCATGCTGCTTGCCCCTAAGGGAGACCCGGATGCTCCAGACATCCCGACCCCGCGCTCTTACGCTGAGGCGATCGCGGGTGAGTACTCCTCTTAGTGGCAGACAGCCATGGATGCAGAGATGGCATCCAAAAAGTCCACAGGCACTTACGTCGACGCGGTTCCCCCTCCTGGGGCGAACGTAGTCGATGGCATGTGGATTTTCAGGGTGAAGCGGCCGCCGGGTTCTCCGCCTGTCTTCAAGGCTCGTTACGTTGCACGAGGCTTCAGTTAGAGACAGGGAGTCGACTTCTTCAGACCTTCTCCCCCACCCCGAAGATGACCACTCTTCGGGTGCTGCTGCACGTTGCCGCTCAGCGTGACTACGAGCTTCACTCTCTGGACTTCAGCACAGCGTTCTTACAGGGCACTCTGTTCGAGGAGATCTGGCTGCGCCGCCCACCTGGCTTCACTAGATCGTTCCCTCCTGGTACCCAGTGGAGCCTCCGCCGGCCAGTCTACGGTCTCCGTCAGGCGCCTCGTGAGTGGCACGACACACTGAGGACGACACTTGCAGCTCTTGGGTTTGCACCTTCCACTGCTGACCCGTCGCTGTTTTTGCGCACCGACACTTCGCTGCCGCCGTTCTACATCCTCCTGTACGTCGACAACTTGGTCTTTGCCACTGCTGACACTGAGGCTCTCGCCCTTGTGAAGTCGGAGCTACAGAAGAGACACACGTGTATAGACCTGGGTGAGTTGTGCAGATCACGGGACAGAGCACGGCGCACCATCACACTGACTCAGTCACACATGGTGCAGCAGGTCCTTCAGCGCTTTGGCTTCACTTGGTCCTTGCCACAATCCACTCCCCAGGCTACCGGTCACTCGCTCTCAGCTCCACCTTCGGACGAGTCCGTAGAGCCAAGTGGTCCGTACCCAGAGCTAGTGAGCTGCCTCATGTACCTGATGACCTGCACTCGTCCTGACCTTGCGTACCCTCTTGGCCTTCTGGCACGCTACGTGGCTCCTGGTAGGCACCGAAAGGTGCACATGGATGCTGCGAAGAGGGTACTGCGCTACTTGTGCAGTACATCGGGCATGGGGCTCGTACTTGGAGGAAGGAGCTCAGTTGTCCTCACTGTGCACTCAGACGCTTCTTGGATTGACGACCTGGCTACGCAGCGGTCGTCACAGGGTTACACGTCCAGCCTTGGCTCTGGCTCTGTTTCTTGGCGCTCTACACGCTCGTCTTCTGTTCTCAGCTCCAGTTGTGAGGCTGAGATCTATGCCACAGCCATGGCTGCACAGGAGCTACGCTGGCTCACCTACCTGCTGACCGACTTGGGAGAGAGGCCTCGTTCTCCTCCAGTTCTGTACGTCGACAACAAGGCTGCCATTGCCTTGTGTCAGGACGACAGACTGGAGCACAGAACGAAGCGCATCGCTCTGCGCTATTTCCTTGCTCGAGAGTTGCAGCAGCGTGGTCAGCTTCGTGTCGCTCACGTGCCCACCCGGGCCAACACGGCTGATGTGTTCACCAAGGCTCTTCCGGCTGGTGATCATCAGCGCTTCTGCACTACTCTAGGCCTGGTGCCTACGTTTCCTCACTTGCTGTAGACTCTGGTTGTACTGTGATATATATATATATAAATATATATCTGCATGTTTAATCTTGCTAGGTAGTGATCACTGTAATGTTGTTGTTGCATATATACCTCTGCATGTGAACTGGCCTTGTGGCCCTTTGCTTGTGCTCGGAGTGTGTGGTGACGTTGTGATCCACCCTGAGCTTGCTTTGCTTTTCTTGACTGGTCTTGTGACCCCTTGTTCTCCCCCACTTTGCCTATGGGGGTGTGTCAAACCATGTCTGTGCTAGTTGTGTGTAGGCTATAGTGGGGTAGCCCATGTGGGGTACAACCCAAGATTAGGGCTAGTACTTGTACCCACAATTCATTCAATGCAATCATTCCTGCTTGTTAATTCTTAACAACTACAGCCTACACAGCAAATAACATTTTGACATTCACTGTTATAGTGTAGATCGCATTACATATGTTTATTGGAGCAACCTGAATTAACCACAATTCCAACACATGCATAGCGGAATGGTCATGACTAGCAAGATGGGAGATACTCTCAGAATAGGAATGCAACGGAATGGTGAAACTAGAAAGTGTGGAAGTACAAATATGCAACCCTAACAACTGTACTCCCTATTGTGCTACTCACTGTAGCCTACAAGCATAGAATTACATTTGACACACCCCCATAGGCTAAGTGAGGGGCATCAAAGCAAGCAAGGTGAACAAACGGTCACAAGACCAGTCAAAGCAAGAAACAAGGCAAGCTCAGGGTGGATCTCAAGGACACCACACAAATTCCGAGCGCAAGCAAGCGGCCACAAGGCCAGTTCAAGAGTTCACTAGGATATAAATAGGAAGCACAACAAGCAGAGCAAACTAACAAGACTACAGCAACCGAGGGCCTACCTCAACAAGCCCCAACTGCACACAGAACCTGTGGTGGTCACCAAGCGCTAGGGCCTTGGTGAAGACGTCTGCAGTGTTGGCCTCTGAGGCCACAAAGTCTAGGCGTGCCTAGCCGCGTCGCTGCAGCTCTCGTAGGAGGAAGTACCTCACGTCAATGTGCTTCACTCTGCTCTCCAGTCGAGGCTCTTGACAGAGGAGGATCATGGCCTTGTTGTCAGCGTACAAGGTCGGTGCAGAGCGAGGCCGCTCACCAAGGTCGGCGAGCAAGAAGGTCAACCAGCGAAGCTCCTGTGCCGCCATGGCACCAGCGTAGATCTCTGCCTCTGCACTGGAAGTAGCCACAGACGACGACCGTGTAGACCTCCACGACACAGCACCAGCTCCCAGACTGAAGCAGTAACCCTGAGTCGAGCACTGAGTCTCCACGTCGTCAGCGTAGGAAGAGTCGCAGTGACCAGTCAACGCCACTGGCTGAGTCCCTCCAAGCACAAGCCCCATGCCTGATGTAGTCGCCAGGTACTTCGCCACCCTCGCAGCAGCTGTCCAGTGGACAGGACGGTGTCTCCCAGTCACAACAAAGCGAGAGAGGATGCTGAGGGGAAAGGCGAGGTCCGGCCGAGTACAAGTCATCAGGTACATGAGGCAGCCCACAAGCTCTGCGTAGGGACCACTGGACTCAAAGGGCTCGTCAGGAAAGGGGCCAGTGAGTCGGTGGTCAACAGCAAGAGGAGTGGGCTGTGTGGTGGAGAACTGGAAGTCGAACCGCCGAAGGACCTGCTGCACCATGTGTGACTGCGTCAGTGTGATGGTGCGAGCGGCTCTGTCCCTGGTGATCTGCAGGCCAAGGTAGCGCTGCAGCTCACCCAGGTCAGTGCACTTGTGTCTCTTCTGCAGTTCGGACTTCACCTGAGCCAGGGCTGCCCTGTCTGCGGTAGCAAACACCAAGTCGTCGACGTAGACAAGGATAAAGAAAGGAGTAGAACCCGCTCGAAAAAACAGCGACGGGTCGGCGGAGGACGGGCTGAACCCAAGGTCACGAAGCGTGGAGCGAAGAGTGTCGTGCCACTCACGGGGCGACTGGCGGAGACCGTAGACTGGTCGCCTCAGGCTCCACTGGGTCCCAGGTGGGAAGGTGTCAGTGAAGCCAGGAGGACGGCGCAGCCAGATCTCCTCGTGCAGTCGGCCCTGGAGGAACGCAGTGGAGAAGTCGAGGGAGTGCAGCTCGTAGTCTCGCTGCGCTGCTATGTGGAGTAGCACCCGAAGAGTAGTCATCTTCGGGGTCGGGGCGAAGGTCTGGAAGAAGTCAACTCCCTCACGCTGACTGAAGCCCCTAGCCACGTAGCGCGCCTTGAACACCGGCGGTGCTCCAGGCGGCCGCTTCACCTTGAAGAGCCACATGCCATCGACTACGTTCGCCCTGGGAGGGGGCACTGCGTCGACGTAGGTGCCTGTGGATCTCCAAGACGCCAACTCTGAGTCCATAGCCGCTTTCCACTGAGAGGCCCACGCCCCTGACACTGCCTCGCGGTAAGTGCGAGGAGTCGGTATGTCAAGGGCGTCGGGGTCTCCCTCAGGGGAGAGCAGCATGGCACACACAGAGGGAGAAGCGGCTGCCCAGTACTCCAGCTCAGACTCTCTGTCCTCTAGGACGTCACAGCCAAGGGCAAACCCACCCCCGACGGACAGAGGACGGTAGTGAGGAGCTGGCACCACACGGGTGGCGTAGTCAAGGCGGCTGGCGGCAGCAAACTCAGCGACAGCGGCAGTAAGAGCCGAGACAGACGATGGAGGGAAACGAGAGTCGGTGACAAGAGTGGCAAGGACACGTGCGGCAACAGGACGAACAGCGCGGTAGTAGTCAGAGATAGGAGTGGGGAGGGCTGGGAGAGTGGACGGAGGAGGAGACGGGAGAACGGACACAGGAGAACGACGACGAGACAAACAAAGGAGGGCTGTGTGAAGGTCATTAACAGGGGACGAGTGACGAGCACGCGGAGGACAACGAGTGATCAAGTCGTGACGGACAGAAGGAGAAGGAGACTGGAGAGGAGGAGAAGACCAGACCGCCGGACGGTCGTCAGGAGGAGGCAATGGAGGGACAAACACAGGAGGAGACTGGGAGCGAACAGGAGGAGAGGAGGAAAGGCCAAGGGCCCGCAGGCCACTCACAGGTGGGAACAACCGCCGCTCCAGAGGAAGCTGCGGTGGCGGCTGCGGCTGCTGCTGCTGCGGCGGCGGCTGCGGCTGCTGCGGCGGCGGCTGCGGCTGCGGCTGCGGCTGCTGCGGCTGCGGCTGCTGCTGCTGCTGCTGCTGCTGCCGCTGCTGCTCCTGAAGGTCCAGCACCCGCAGCTCCTGCCGCTCCCTCTCCAACCGCTCCTGCTCCTCACGCTCACGCCGACGGGCAGCCTGGAGACGTGTGTCGTGGCGGTGGGGAGGCGGAGTGGACTCCGCAGAACCAGGGTCTCCAGCGTCAGTCTCCTCAGACTCAGCACCCCCAGAACCTGCACCTCCAGTGCCAGGACCTCCAACTCCAGCACCCCCAGAACTAGCACCGCCAGTGCCAGCACCTCCAACTCCAGCACCCCCAGAACTAGCACCGCCAGTGCCAGCACCTCCAGCTCCTGCACCCCCAGAACTAGCACCTCCAGTGCCAGCACCTCCAGCTCCAGTACCCCCAGAGCTAGCGCCACCTGCGCCAGCACCTCCAGCTCCAGCACCCCGCGACCGAGTACCCCCAGACCTAGCACCGCCAGTGGCTGCACCTCCAGCCCCAACACCAACCGAGTCCACAGTAACCTGTCGCGGAAGTGCCGAAGGCTGCTGAGGGGACTGTGAGGAGGACTGTGGGGAGGGAGACGCTACCTGACGCGCGACCGAGGGTAGAGGGGTAACGTGGGACACACCAGACGGGGCAGGACCAGGGGGGGGGCGGGGGTACCGGAGGAGCGGGAGCAGGAGGAGGAGAGGGTGCGAGGAAAAGAGGGGGAGGGGGTACCGGGAGACCTCGACAGGGGTACCGGGTGTAGTAGGACACGGACTCGTCAAACCGGACGTCACGGGAGTCTAGGAACTGGTGGAGGGGAGGGTGGTAAAAGGACCAGTCGGCAGAGTCCACTGGGAAACCAAGGAAGACACAGGGGACGGCGCGTGCCGAGAGCTTGTCCGCGGAGGTGTCGCGAACAAGCGCAAGGCAGCCCCAGACTCGAAAGGCCGACCCGACACCAGGGGAACCAGTCTAAAGACTGGTCGGTGAAGCCTCGGGCCGTGAGACACGCGGCTGGAGGTTCAGCTGGTGTGCGGCGTAGCGAACCGCGTGGGGCCACAGAAAATGGGGCGCACGGGCATGGATCATGGACGTGCGGGCGATGTCCATGACCAAGCCTATGCGGCGCTCAGCAACCCCATTCTGCTGTGGGGACTCTGGCAGCGTCCAGGACTGGGTGATGCCCTGTTCGCCGCAGAATCCGCCGAGAATGCCAGAGCGAAACTCGCCCCCACGGTCGGAGTGGAGACAACTGACTCGACGACCACGAGTGCCCTCAGTGGCTAGAAGCCACCTGATCAGCGTAGCAGTCACCTCGGACTTCTTCGCAAGAGGGAACACTGTGGTGTACCTGGAGAATTCGTCGACGACCACCAGAAAGTAACGCTCCCTCCCAGTCCCCTGCGTCGGGGCAGGGCCCCAGACGTCCAAGTGGAGAGTCTCGAAGGGAGCGGTGGCCGGACGAAGGGAGGAGGAGTGGGGAGTGGCGCGTAAGCGACCGGCGACGCACGGAGAGCAAGGAGGGGCAAGCGAGAGAGGGAGCGACGGGAAGGTGCGTGGGAGACCTGAGACAAGTCCCTGACTGAGCATGCCACGGAGGCGAGGGATCGACGGGTGGCCAAGGCGGTGGTGCCACAGGACGGTGCGGTGGGTGAGAGAGCGACAGGAGCAAGACGCAGCGACTGGACTGGACACAGCGACCGGACCGGACACTACTACCTGGCTAGACACAGCAACTGGACTGGGGACCTGGGCCGGAGGGGACGCAACGACCTGAGGGGAGGACGCGACCGGGGAGCGCTCGGTGTGGAGAACGTAGAGACCGGAGCGGGGCTCCCTGGTGAACGTGGCCAGAACAGCACCTGTGGTAGCATCTGTACAGACTGCAGTCCGCCCACCCCCCACGAAGGTAATCGTGATCCCCCTGTCCTGGAGGTATCCAACACCCACCAAGTTCCGAGTGAACGAGGGGATGTGGAGGCCGCGCAGGACACCAGAGGGGACCACAGGGCACGGGAGGGTGGTGGAGCTACGCGCAACGGCTGGTCCAGAGGTAGGATCAGCCAGAGCCACTGACACAGGAGTGAGGAGTGGCGTAAGGGTCGTGTGGTCGCGGAAGAAGCCATGAGACGAGCCCGAGTCCAGCGTGAACGACAGAGAGGCCTCAGCCGGAGGGTCACCTGACCCAGTCGCTACACAAGCACACACAAGCACCTAAGCTAGACAGGCACAAGGCTACACTAGCAGGAGGCAAGCAGGCTAAACTACGAACACGCGAGCACACAGATCCCTCAGCACTAAAGTCAGCATCAACATACAAAACATGCTGACGCGCATCGTCCATGGACAAATCAAAGACATCAATCTTACGGGTTAACAGACGAGACCAACGAGGCGTGACCGCCAGGGGGCCCCAACGAGCCCGGTAGAGGTCGTCGAGGCGGCGGAAGCACCGCGCGGCAGAGTGGTCGTCGCGACCACAGAGACAGGGGCTGCCCGGCCCGGTGAGGCACCAGTGGGTGCAGGGGCCAGCGTCACGGCGAGGGGGGCGAGGGGCCCAGCTGGAAGAGCTGCTGCTGCGGCCGGTGCTCCCAGGGCCTCCCGGACCCCACTGCGGCGGGGGACCCCAGTGCTGCTGCGGACCCCACTGCAGCGGGGGCCCCCACTGCTGGAACTGCTTCGGTGCCTGCTGCTGCTGCTGTCCCTGCTGCTGCTGGTGCTGCTGTGGCTGCTGCTGCTGGGGGGCAGCACCCCCACCGGTCGGGCCACCACCTGTGGGTGGACCTGTCTGTCCTGCGCCTCCTCCAAGGCCCCCTCCCCCTGGTGCACCACCGCCGCCGCCGCCGCCGCCGCCTCCACCACCACCGCCGCTCCCACCTCCACCGCCCCCTCCACCGCCACCTCCTCCGCCCCCACCTCCCCCCTTCCCGCCCTTCTTGCCACTCTTGCCCCGTTTCTGCCAGTCTGCGGCAGAAATGGCAGCGGTGTCCTCAGAGACCGACACAGCAGCAGAAGCGCGGGTAGCGGTGAAAGTGGGAAGCTGAGGGGCGGCACACCCCGCAAAGAGACGGGGGGCCACCGCATCAGTGGCGGAGGCAACGGTGAGGAGGCTGCTCTCGATGGTCCTGAGAGCAGTCTGAAGGAGGTCTATAGAGAGTTCAGTGGGGTGCTTCTGAAGAAGCGCGTCGCGGGCAGTGGCAAGGCGGTCAGGGAGGCGGGTGACTAACCAGTGCAGAGTGAGCCACATGGGGGGGGGAGCAACAAGGAGCTGTGCGTCGGTACAGGCCGAACGAAAACCGGCGTCAAGCGAGCGGAGATGAGTCACTAGGTCGGAAACAGTCGCAAACGAGCCTAGGTCGGGAAACACGAACGGCATGAGGAGGCAACTGAGGGAGGCGGAGGAGGGGGTGGAATAGCGAGCCACAATAGCATCCCAAACCCCCTTGGCTGTCTCCACCTGGTCAAAGTGAGCGGCCTCAGTCGGGGGGAGAAGCTCCGATAGCGTGAGGGCGGCGGCCGCGTCACGAGAGAGCCACACGTCCCGAGCCAGGACCCGACGGTCGTAGTCCGCCTGGGCCGTAGGAGTCGGCTCCGGGGCGGTCGGCAGGGCGGCGGGGGACGGGGGTGCCGCGAGAGCACCCGACGCGTGGGCCCACAGAGTGGCGCCGTCCTGACGCTGGCTGGTGAGGAAACGTGTGGTCTGGCGCTGCCAGGTACCGAACTCGATCGGGCGTCCCTCAGCATCGAAACGGAGGCGACGGGCCTCCATAGCGGAGCCCATGCTAGAGGCGACTGGAGCACGGCGGAGGCGGAGCTAAGAACGAGGAGGAAAACTACGGAGGGCTAGGGACGCCAGCGGGGAAAACGACGAGAGACAGTCGGCGAGAAAATAGTCGTGGGGCGGGGCTCTAACCGAACCTAGGTGGCGCTACCGGAGGGAAGAGCGGCTGCCAGCCGCTGAGCCGGGAGCCAAGTGCAGTAGGAATGGCGTGGGACCGGTGCACAGGTGAAGGGGAGAGAGATGCAGTAAGCGCACAGAGTGATGTGGTAAGTGTACGCAGGTGTGCGGTAAGCGCACTCAGGTGTGCGGTAAGGGCACGCAGGTGTGCGTTAAGGGCACGCAAGTGTGCGGGAAGCGCACGCAGGTGTGCGGGAAGCGCACACAGAGTGATGCGGTAAGTGCACGCAGGTGTGCTGTAAGGGCACGCAGGTGTGCGGGAAGCGCACGCAGGTGTGCAGGAAGCGCGCACAGAGTGATGCGGTAAGTGCACGCAGGTGTGCGGTAAGCGCACGCAGGTGTGCGGTAAGTGCACGCAGGTGTGCGGTAGGCGCACGCTGGTGTGCGGGAAGCGATGACGGAGGAGGGCGCGCGACAGGCAGAGGGGAGGGCACGCGACGGTCTAAGGAGGGCGCGCGACGGTTGAGGAGGGCGCGCGACGGTGGGGGAGGGCGCGCGGCGGTCTAAGGAGGGCGCACGACGGTTTTGGAGGGCGTGCAACGGTGGGGGAGGGCGCGCGGAGGTCTAAGGAGGGCGCGCGACAGGCTGGACAGCGCGGGAGGGCGCGGGCTAGGCGCGAGGAGGGCGCGGAGGGCGCGGAGGGCGCGGAGGGCGCGAGAGCACGGAGGGCGCGTAGGGCGCGGAGGCTAGCTAAAAACGAACGAGGATCTAACCTACTCGTGATACCATCTCAGAATAGGAATGCAACGGAATGGTGAAACTAGCAAGTGTGGAAGTACAAATATGCAACCCTAACAACTGTACTCCCTATTGTGCTACTCACTGTAGCCTACAAGCATAGAATTGCATTTGACAGATACAAATGCTAAACCTAGAAAGTGTTGTACTCCCTCCCTACAGCCCTACTCCCTCACTACAATTCCTACTTATCAATATAATGTATAACATTTGACATCAACACACACTTCTAGGATCAGGGTAAAACATTCATTACACTGCCTGCATCAGGGTAACAACCAAAAAGCAGCATGTAAGAAATCAAAAAATGGTACCGGTACTAGTAGCTTGCCTTGATGGGGCCTTCCATTTAGTGGGGTCTTTTATAAGGCGGCCATAAGAAAGTTAGGCAGGACCAGCACAAAACTGTTTAGCCATAATTCTTTTAGCAAACTGCAATGACAAGAATAGAGAAAGCTCTGTAAGCTGAGATTTCTACAGACCAGAACATATACAGTGTTCTCATTAGAAACCTGCCAGACACTAAGGAGGCAGAAAAATGCGAAATTTGTGCTAACAACCTAGCATCTGGTCGTAAGCATTAGCTTCTTCCGAAGTTCGCGCGCCTATATCACAGCAAGCAAGTCCGAGCGGTTAACTGCTCACGACAGCGCAGAGACAAATATATGTACAATCACGTAGAAGGGACGCTGGCCATACGCGCTCGCGCCATTCGCGTTCGGGCAGCCCAGTGAAAAACGGATTCATCGGCAACTACTCGCGCCAGGGGAGATGTCGGCAATGCTGGCAACGGGTTACTCGCCTCCGCGCCGCTCTCGATGGATGCAGTTCGCCAGACTGGGCGTGACGTGGCAGCACCTGGTGAATTCCCGAGCGAATGCGAGCTCACGCGCGAGTGCACGTGCGACTGCGACTGCGACCGAATCGGATTATCGACGGCATTGTAGTCCCCGTTCGTGGAATTATCCTCGACGGGACATGACGATGTGCGAAGAGGAATGACGGGGAAACATATCCGTGGCGAATTAGATCCACTATTACCAGCACTGGGGGTGTTGCTGCTACAGGTGGAACCCACACTGCTGCCAGAGCTCGTGCTTAAACACCCCGTGGATACCCCTCCCGCGCTCTCCCGACCCGCGGTTACCCGTTGTGCTGCCTCCACCACTCCAGACGACAGTCGTCGCGTCCTTTCTCCGCGTCTAGCGACGGCGGCGGCGACGTCTGCGAGCTCATTTCCGGACGACGTGGATCGCGCGACGACACCGCTGTTGTTGATGGGGAAGGGAACGGCAGCGCTGCTTCTAGGGGAGGAAGAGGAGGCATAAGCGGAAGCGGAAGCGCCGGCGTTGGCGAGGACCGCGCAGGACTGCGTGCGGAGGAGCGTTGTGCGGAGGCTCTGCGAACACTCCCCGTTTCGCGCAGCCTCCCAGAAGAGCAGGCGCTGATTGGTCCGCTGAAACGTGGGTTGCTTCCACGCTTGCGATTGGCTGTCCAATGAGCTTTGACGGCTCGAGTCGCGCGAGACGGGGAAAAGCGCCGAATGCGGCAGCCCGACGAGAGGCGACGCCACCGGGAAAGAGGGGGCGTCGGCATAAGAAGGAATGGCAGATGGCGCCATGGGGGAACAAGCAACCGGGGAGGAGCCAATCGGGGAGGAAGCGATTAGGGAAGAAGCAGCGGTGTTGGCGTCGGCGGGAATAGCGTCGGCGGGGGGAGTGGTGAAGGAGGAAGAGGCGGGGAAAGCGGCGGCGGCGGAAGAGGCGGCGGCGGAGGAAGAGGAGGTGACAGCAGAGAGCGCGTAGATGCGGAGCGAGCGGATGTGGTCGGAGCAGTCGGCGGGGAGCGACGAGGCCTTGAGGAGGGGAAGCGGCGGCATGGCGACAGTCGATAACTGTTTAAACCACGGGATTTGTATTAACAACTTGTGCGTCTTCCCGCGAGCAAATAAATGGTCCTGTCAGTTTACTACACGGTCACGCTGACGAGCGACTCGGGGTTGCTGGCTGTTGTTTATCGCGGTTTGTCTCAAAGTCGCGAAACTCAAGTCAGGGGGATCGCTGTCGGTACCGTTGCTGTATGGGCCAGACGCAATCGGCTGCTGGTCGCTGTCGGCTGAGGCTCCTACTATCGCGAACCCTTTCTAGCTTTAGTGATTTGATCGAGGCTAAAATGATGCTGTTCTGCTCTAAAGCTGTAAGATGATATTCTGCTCTGAAGCTGAAATATGCTGTTCTGCTCTGAAAATAGTGTTTCGCGAAGTGCACCCGACAGGGAAATTGGAACGGAGATAACGGAGCAGCTGGCGAAGGATCACAGGGGATTGAGTGCTGTGGCTCTGAGTTGGAAAACGTGAGGGATGACAGAAATAGCTCACAGCAGGCAGGTACGGAGGGGGATATGGAACAGCGAGGGAAGGAGACGGGTAAGCAAGAAACCGTGGCGAAGGGTGGAAATGGGAAAGGCAGTGTGATTGCTGGAGTGCCAGCTTGCTGTTGGTTCTGTTTCTGTCACGCGGGTTGCTAAAATGGTTTTGACAGCCTGTTCCGCTGCGACAGCAACAGGCTTGTTCCTGCATCTGCATTGCATCAATTTGACTGCAGTGTTTGCGGAACTGCAAAGTGTACACAGCAAGGCCTGGGGGGTTCACACATGGGCTGGGCAGCGATGGTTCTGAAAGGCAGGGAGGGGAGGGGGGAGAGACGCCAGCTGCAGGCATGTGGTTACTGCTGTTGCAGCGCGATGGCAGTTCCCTGACTTGTGCGCTGACGTGACTGCCCCACCCACGCAACCTCCTGCCAGTGAGTCGTAGAGGTTGGGGGAACGGGCAGAGGCGTGCGGGCGGGAATAGCGGTTGCGTTGGGGCGGGGCGGAGAACAGTGACGAAGTTCAAAGTTTCGGGTCTTGGCTTGGGAAAGGGGCATTGGTGATTGGTACAGTACGTGAACTGTACAGTTCCCGGAAGGGGTGAGTGTTCCGCCAAGCACGGCATGGTCTGGTGTACAGCGCAGAGGTTGTACAGTAGTGGCGACGGCATTTTGTTCTCGGGACGTAATAATAAAGAGCAATTGGTTCAGCCAGATCCTTCGTAAGTTTTACGGCTGCCAACCATCACACCCTAATACACCCTCATTCTCGATAGACTGGCATATGTTATACTGACCGAGACGCTTAGTGTGACCGCACCGGACCCAAGAAGGTCCTATCACATGCGTTATAGTGACAATTTGACCCAGGGCGTTTAGTCAAGGTTTTTTACGTTCTGGAACGGTACTGTTGTTTTCAAAGCGGTTGGGATGGTTATTCACCGTTAATGGTTTTTTACGGCCCAAGGCATGTTTCAAACCCTCGTGCGACTTTACCCACAACCGAGTTATCTCACCAGCCCGCTACGTCCAAACACTGTAGCCAGTGCTTCCGCCGGTGAGATAGGTGAGAAAGAGGGTGTACAGATGTTCTGGTTTAAGAGCCCGCGCTAACAGTGTCTCAGAAGCGAGTAGCTTTTTCCTATATCTCCTAGGTGTAGCCCTCCTCTACAAGCCCTTTTGGCGGGAATTTTTGCCGCGTGACGGGCTTGATAAATATTCCGTGTACAAAATCAGCTACGCAGCCAATCGGAGGACACGAATCGAACCAAACCAGAATTCGCGTAAATTACTTGGCTAGGCAGATTGTATATTCTAAAATTTGTTGTTTGAATAATATATTGTTTATCTGAACCGCAATATCTTCTACATTCCATCGCGTGTTTCACACAACGCGAGACGATAACATCTCATGTATTTCGCTGACCAGCTAAAAAAAACTAAGAATCTCATAAATAATGGCATAAAACAGTAAGGTTTTGTGTATTTCTGCCCGTCGGTTACGCGACGATGACCATAGGGGAGAACCGTGCGATGCGAAGTTGAAGCAAGCGCGGTCACAATGTACGAACTAGTAGCGAAGAAAAACCACTTTACATGCAAATTTCCTGAATTTGGGACTGTAAGGTCCCATTTGCCCGGAGTTTGTGAGTTTCGCCATAAAGGCCGCGCGGCGCGTGTTTTGCCCCGGGATCTTAAAGCCCAAGACCTGAATTACTCAACGGAAGCCAACGGAAAAAATTAGGTTCGGAAGGGAGGGACACGGAGGTTCGGTTGGGGTGCGAAGCACTTTCGCTCGCGAAACCAATTTGCGACAAAAGTTTCTCGCGCACAAGAATATGAGTGATGGGTGGTCCTTCCCACAACGACCAGAAAAGGGCGTCCATCCCAAACTGTGCACAGTTTGAGATAGCACGCAGATAACTAGGCATAGAGCATACCTGTAGACATAGCGGGGAATCAGAGGCGCCTTACGAATGAGTGTGGCGCGGATTTCGATGACGCGCAAAGATAGTGTCCACTGGTGTCGAAATGCAGGTTTGAGTGCAACTGATGCGTAAACTCGCGGCGAATATCGTAGCGTGACCCTTCGCCCAAGCGTGAACCTCTCCTCGCCCTCGCTCCTTTCCCTAGGTCCCACGCTTCCAATCTCTTTCGCCATCGCTTCCCCAGCTCGTCGCCTTCGCGACCTCAGCCCGTCGCCTTCGCCCCGCCCGTCGCCTTCGCTTTCCACGCCTGTCGCCTTCACTTCCCCTCCCCCGTCGCCTTCACTTCCCCTCCCCCGTCGCCTCACTTTCCCCCCCGTCGTCACCTTCACTTCCTCTCCGCCGTCGCCTTCACTTCTCCCCCACCCGTCGCGCTCATTTTCCCCCTCCCGTCGCCTTCCCCCGCCCGTCGCACTCGCTTTCCCCGCCCGTCACACTCGCTTCCCCGCCCGTCGCACTCGCTTCCCCGCCCGTCGCACTCGCTTCCCCCGCCCGTCGCACTCGCTTCCCCCGCCCGTCGCACTCGCTTCCCCCGCCCGTCGCTCTCGCCTCCCCCGCCCGTCGCACTCGCTTCCCCCGCCCGTCGCTCTCGCTTCCCCCGCCCGCCGCACTCGCTTCCCCTCCCGTCGTCACCTTCTCTTCCCCGCCAGTCGCACTCGCTTCCCGCCTGTCGCCTTCACTACCCCTCCCATTGCCGTTCACTCTCTCCTGCTCACGCTCTCCCCCCCGCTTACTCTCTTCCCCACCCTCACTCTCTTCTCTCCTGTACACTCCCTTTCTCCCTGTTCTCACCCCTCTCTTTCCCCCTTCACTCAACCCTTTCCCCCTGCTCACTCTCCTCCCCCCTGCTCACTCCCTTCCCCCCTGCACTGCTCACTCTCTTCCCCCCCCCCCCCCTTACTCTCTTCTCCCGTGTGCACTCTCTTTCCCCCTGCTCACTCTTTCCCCCCCTGCTCACTCTCTCCCCCCCTGCTCACTCTCTCTCCCCCTGTTCACTCTCTTCCCCCCTGCTCACTCTCTTCCCCCCTGCTCACTGCTCACTCTCTCCCCCCCATACTCTCTTCTCCCCCGTGCACTCTCTTCTCCCCCCTTCGCTCTCTTCTCTCCTGTTCACTCCCATTCCCCCTGCTCACTCCCCCTGTCCTCACCCCACTTTCCCTCTTTCTCACCCATTTTCCCCCTTCTCGCTCTCTTTCCCCCTTTGCTCGCCACCTTTTTCCCGGGTCACTCCATTACTCCCATGCTCTCTCTCTCCCCCTCTGCTCACTCTATTTCCCCCTGCTTACTCTCTCCCCCCTTGCTCACTCTCTTTCCCCTCTGCTCACTCTCTCCCCCTCTGCTCACTCTCTTTCCCCCTGCTCACTCTCTCCCCCTCTGCTCTCTCTCTTTCCCCCTGCTCACTCTCTCCCCCTCTGCTCACTCTCTTTCTCCCTGCTCACTCTCTTTCCCCTCTGCTCACTCTCCCCCCCTCTGCTCTCTCTCTTTCCCCCTGCTCACTCTCCCCCCGTCTGCTCTCTCTCTTTCCCCCTGCTCACTCTCTCCCCCTCTGCTCTCTCTCTTTCCCCCTGCTCACTCTCTCCCCCTCTGCTCGCTCTCTTTCCGCCTGCTCACTCTCTCCCCCTCTGCTCTCTCTCTTTCCCCCTGCTCACTCTCTCCCCCTCTGCTCGCTCTCTTTCCGCCTGCTCACTCTCTCCCCCTCTGCTCTCTCTCTTTCCCCCTGGACTCACTTATCTTTCCCCCCTGTTTACTCTATATTCCCCTTCGTTCAACCCTTTTTCCCCACAATCCCTCCCCCTGCTCACTCTATTTCCCCCTTTGCTCACCCCCTTCTCCTCCCTGCTCACTCTATTTTCCCCTTTGCTCATCCCCTTCTCCTCCCTGCTCACTCTATTTCCCCCTTTGCTCACCCCCTTCTCCTCCCTGCTCACTCTATTTCCCCCTTTTCTCACCCCCTTCTCCCTGCTCACTCTATTTTCCCCTTTGCTCACCCCCTTCTCCTCCATGCTCACTCTATTTCCCCCTTTTCTCACCCCCTTCTCCCCCCTACTGACTCTCTTTCCCCTTCGCTCACCCTTCTGCCCTGTCCCCACTCCTCCCATACATGCCCTTTGTACCTCCCACCTCCACCCCTCGCTCATTCGCCGTACCCCCTCTTCCCTCCCCATTCTATCACAGAACCATGCTTGTACAGGTGCCCGGCACCATGGGTCCCAACAGGAGTGGGATGGAAAGTTACCACCCCCTAGGTTTGTGCATTGTGCCTCTATAATCCACTGTTGACAACTTTTATAAAAATATAACTTGCTTTGTTGCATTTCTTTGTCGTGGTCATGTGCATGGCTGCTCCAAAGCCCAGAGTGTTGTATGATTGTATCATGAAAAGCATCCACCATCATGGCATGGCATGGCATCGCTATTTGTACCACTATCACCCAACAGCAAAGACATCACAACTTCATGCATGACAGACCTGCACAAACACGAACCACAAAATCTTCTGTGCCAAAAGTTGAAGCAGCGGGGAAGGATACAAAGCAATGCCAATGGAAGGGCAGGCAGGGAACAAGAAACAAGCCCCTAGAATAAACAAACAAGGTAGGAGTGTACAGGCGTGGCAGGGTAGAAGGGTGCGGAGGAATGGTTGACGAGAGGAAGTGTGGAGGCTGAGAGGAAGGGAGGATGGCAGCGAGGGATGCAGGGAAAATAAGCATGCGCCGAGGGAGAAAATGAGCAAGGGAGACAAGGAGGAAGGGCGGAAGAGAGAAAGGGAGGGGGGAAGGAAGAAAGGGAGGATGGGAGGATGAGAGAACGGGAGGATGAGATGAAGGGAGGATGAGAGGAAGGGAGGATGAGCGCAAGGGCTGGAGGGTGGAAGGGTGGAAGGGGAGAAGGGGGGATGAGAGGATGTGAGGAATTCAAGTAGGGATAGGACAAGTGGGTGAGACGGAAAGGCGGACTATAGGAAGCTCGGAAGGTGGCAGTTTGAAAAGAAGGTCGGCATGGTGGAAGAGAGGCACGAGGATGAAAGAAAGAGTGGGTGAGAGAGTGGTAGGGAGGAGGGAGACTGGGAGGAGGGGCGGACGGGAGAAGTGGAGGGAAAGAGAGAGAAAGTCGATTTTTGAGTCGACTCAAAAATTGAAAGAAAGAGTGGGTGAGAGAGTGGTAGGGAGGAGGGAGACTGGGAGGAGGGGCGGACGGGAGAAGTGGAGGGAAAGAGAGAGAAAGAGAGGAGGGAGGAATGGAGAGTGGAAGGGCGGACAGGAGAAGGCGAATTAGCGGACGAGAGAGGAAGTCGGGACGGCTTCCTGCCCCCGCCACCCCCACTCCCCTGCCCCGCCTCCCCCACTCCCCTGCCCCGCCTCCCCCACTCCCCTGCCCCGCCTCCCCCACTCCCCTGCCCCGCCTCCCCCACTCCCCTGCCCCGCCTCCCCCACTCCCCTGCCACGCCTCCCCCACTCCCCTGCCACGCCTCCCCCACTCCCCTGCCACGCCTCCCCCACTCCCCTGCCCCGCCTCCCCCACTCCCCTGCCCCGCCTCCCCCACTCCCCTGCCCCGCCTCCCCCACTCCCCTGCCCCGCCTCCCCCACTCCCCTGCCACGCCTCCCCCACTCCCCTGCCACGCCTCCCCCACTCCCCTGCCACGCCTCCCCCACTCCCCTGCCACGCCTCCCCCACTCCCCTGCCACGCCTCCCCCACTCCCCTGCCCCGCCCCCCTTTCCCTTTGTGCACAGCGCTCCTCACTTCCCGCCTGCACGCGCTGCCCCGGCTGTGCGCCCAGCATTCTCCTCCAATGCTGCAGCAGCACCTGCCATGCGAGCGGGGTTGGTGAAAGAGAGAGGAGGAGGCTGGTTCAAGCTTGCTGTGCTGCCATAGGGTTGTGTGGGGCACAGCGTGAGGGGCAGGACGTGTGCACCGCGGAGCATGCTCCTCGCCTCGCACACCCAGGCAGTGGGGAAGGGAGAGTCAGAGAGAAGGAAAGAAGGGTGCAAGGGTGGGGGGAAGCGTGGGTGACTGTGGGAGGGAGTGTAAGGGAGAGTGGGAGGAAGCGAGGGCGATGGTGGGAGGAAGCGTAGGCGATGAGAAAGGAAGAGTGGGGGAAGGTGGGGGAAAGCGTGAGCGACGGTGGGGGGGAGCGTAAGCGACGGTGGGCGGAAGCGTGGGCGACGGTGGGGGGAAGCGTGGGCGACGGTGCGGGGAAGCGTGGGCGACGGTGGGGGGAAGCGTGGGCAACGGCGGGGTGAAGTGTGAGCGACAGTGGGAGGAAGCGTGGGCGACGGTGGGGGAAGCGTGGGCGACGGTGGGCGGAAGCGTGGGCGACGGTGAGGGGAAGCGTGGGCAACGGCGGGGTGAAGTGTGAGGGACAGTGGGAGGAAGCGTGGGCGACGGTGGGCGGAAGCGTGGGCGACGGTGGGGGGAAGCGTGGGCGACGGTGGGGGGAAGCGTGGGCGACGGTGGGGGGAAGCGTGGGGGACGGTGGGGGGAAGCGTGGGTGACTGTGGGAGGGAGTGTAAGGGAGAGTGGGAGGAAGCGAGGGCGACGGTGGGAGGAAGCGTAGGTGATGAGAAAGGAAGAGTGGGGGAAGGTGGGGGAAAGCATGAGCGACGGTGGGGGGGAGCGTAAGCGACATGATGGGGAAGCGTGAGCGACGGTGAGGGGAAGCGTGGATGACAGTGAGGGGGAGGGTGGGCAACGGTGGGCGGAAGCGTGGGCGACGGTGGGGGGAAGAGTGGGCGACGGTGGAGGGAAGCGTGGGCGGCGGTGGGGGGAAGAGTGGGCGACGGTGGGGGGAAGAGTGGGCGACGGTGGGGGGAAGCGTGGGCGACGGTGGGGGGAAGCGTGGGCGACGGTGAGGGGAAGCGTGGGCGACGGTGGGGTGAAGTGTGAGGGACAGTGGGAGGAAGCGTGGGCGACGGTGGGCGGAAGCGTGGGCGACGGTGGGGGGAAGCGTGGGCGACGGTGGGGGGAAGCGTGGGCGACGGTGGGGGGAAGCGTGGGCGACGGTGGGGGAAGCGATCGGGGACGGTGGGGGGAAGCGTGGGCGACGGTGGGGGGAAGCGTGGGCGACGGTGAGGGGAAGCGATCGGGGACATAAAAGTGCCGCCGTTGTGGGATACGACGACGTCGACGAGGAAGCGATGGGAGGGGAAAAGGGCGGACGGAAACGTAGGGCGAATGCGCCCTACAACTGGAGCTGAGGGCGTCGGAATGGGGTCATGACGGCAAGCAGGACAGGAAGTCACTGCAGGGCGGCGGGTAGTTGACTACCATGGAGAGGAAGGTGATGCATGCGGCAAACTGGCGTTTTGCGCGGTCGCGCAGGGGTTCGACGACGATGCAGAGTAAAAGGCGGGGCCATCGCACAGAATCTAGATTTTTTTGTGAACTAAGCTACAGCTCTATTGGCTTTCTGTTCTACCTCTGCTGGTAAACTGGGAGTTTCTCGTACCATACGACCTGAATTACAAAAAAATCAAACTGTGCACAGCCGCAGCCGTTATCTCTTGTGGAGGGAGTGGTTGGGGCTCTCGCCAACCGAACCTGTGCTGCTCTACGACTCACTGTTTTTCTGGTAACCGGAGAGGCTCGGGAGAAAAACTGTGGGCTCGGGAGGCAAACTGTGCACAGTTTGCCTTCCTTTTTTTGTAATTCAGGTCTTGGGCTTTAAGCGAGAACATCTGTACTCGCTGGTGGTTCTGTACAGTGGTGGGTCGAGCTATAACGCCTTGGATTGAATGCCAGCCGAAAATAGACCCTGCCACACGGGTGTTTATTGAGGCCCGTACAGTGTACACCCTCTTTCGCGCTACACTGACAATGAGATTCACAGGCTACAGTGTGTACTGTTGCTTGGAACGTAACGGTCTCGTGCTTACAGCCGAACTGCAGGTAGTGACGGGCAAATGGACTCCTGGTGAACGGTACACAACGGTTTTTAGAAAACAACTTGCTTTTGGGTACGGTTGAGTGCGGGCAAACGTGCTTATATCGTATGTGCATGGACCATCCTGGACGCATTGATGTGTGTACATCCGATCAGTTAGTATAGCCATTGACAGTGTAGCGCGAAACAGGGTGTATATACAAGTAAGTTTCTAGACACTGGCTCTTGTCTGATTTTGTGGATCCCGCACAGAACCAGGCAGAAGTCACCCTTGAATCAAAGTTTCCCCTTCTCTAAACTACAAATTCAGGGTAGAAAAAGAGCCCATCATGAAACAACGGGGACACGATAGTGCAGAGTATATTCTGACGCGTGTCAAACCTTGTTGGTGAATCATGGAACTTGGGCCTCTCTTGGCAGAAATCGCGTTGGTTAGTCCGGGCATGATTTGTTAAGGCACGAAAGTCTATGAAATTTGGCGTCACGAAACTACTCTACAGCGTGGATCAGTTTGTAGCTAAATTTCTAGAAGCTGGAAGGAGGTCTCCCAAGAGCGAATCGGATGTTTTAACCCAGCAGTTTAACCCACCAGGGCAGCCGAGTGGAGTGGCCCTGAAATCAGACGAGAAATAGGCATCAGAGCCACGCAACGCATGACAGCACAACAAAGTTCGCATGTGGAAGAGCCAACGTGGCTGGCTGGTGGATCCTAAGTCCAGACTGTGATTTCCTACCCTCCAGGCACCCAAACTGATTTTTCTTTCCGGGCAACTCTTGAACACGGTTCGTGTAGATGGTTTGTGGGAACTGTCAACGGAGTACTGTAAACACTATGGACCAGGCCGCATTGTGTACAGTGCAGTTCATGAAGAAAACAAGGGCTGGGTTGGGTTTGAGGACAACAAGGGTTGTTTTCAAGCGTGTGTCTGTTGACCACAAAGGTCGTGCTATGGTGATTGTACGTTGGCCATTCTTTCGCATATGATTGGTCTACTTCGCCGAGATCAAACTACAGTACAGAACTGTGTGTCGAGGCGCAGGTTGTTCGCCAGAGATTGAAAATTTTGGGGTTCGTTTGGAACGTCGGGGAGGCATCCAACCAGTGGACGATGACGACTTGCCCTGCCTCCAGCTGTTTTGGGAGCTCTGTGATTGGAGCCCCACCCTCCTTTGTCGCACAGTGCAAGATGTACTTACTGTATCACCAATGAGATCTCACTCCACTCCACACCCCATTCATCACTGTTGCCAGAACGTGGTCATCATTCAAGACGACGACGACGTGTTGTCTCGGACATCGGTCCCAGCCAGTCAGACGCCCAGCAAGCAGCCCCCAAAGGGACTATCGCTGGCCGTCAAAATGCAGAACGGGTGCAAGCCGTGCAAGCAAGTGATGATCTTTGAAATTGATCTCGATACGAACGTCTTCATCTACTCTTTATGTGTACCATCTCGTGTAGTGACTCAAGTTCCATGTACTTAGCAAGCATTTCAATACATCACCCTCGCATTCATCCTCACATTCAGGTTTGCACAAAGCATGAACCAGCCTCTTCCAGCCTGTGCTTTTCCCGACAGCCAGGCAACACAAGGCCATATGATGCACATGAGTCAGCCAACGTTCTCCTACATTTAATTTCCTCACGGTTCACCTTCCTCTGTTTTCGGTCTAATGTTGCGGCGTTTCCGATTCGCTCGACTCGGATCGCTCCCCATCCAGCCACACGCCGCCCTCTCGCGCCTCTTTCCGCTACGAAATGCTCCGCTCACATTCCTGCACGCCCTTCCGCGGGAGCCCCCGCGCGCATGTCCCTCTGATGCGCGTCCGCGCCACCTCACGGTCGTGGCGGGGCGGCGGAACCACGGGGGGGGCGCGATGAAGCAGCGCCCCAAGGACTGGCGCCCGCAGTCCACCCCCTTCCACGCGCGCAACCGCAGCCCCCGGCGAAACGA
This sequence comes from Closterium sp. Naga37s-1, assembly GCA_947471745.1. Classification (NCBI taxonomy): domain Eukaryota; kingdom Viridiplantae; phylum Streptophyta; class Zygnematophyceae; order Desmidiales; family Closteriaceae; genus Closterium; species Closterium sp. Naga37s-1. Next base: position 667,491 of record CANJKZ010000190.1, on the reverse strand, counting down.
TCGCGCCGTTCCGCTGGGCCCGCGGGGCGGAAACGAGGGCGATGGCGGAGACGGTTCCGCGGAGAGCGCAGGGCGGATGCAGCGCGATGTGGCGGATCTGGGCGCGGATTGGCGGCTGGGGCCGGGGGAAGCAGTGGGGAGAGTTATGTCCGCTCAGGCCAACTTTGTACGCGTGATTGTAACGAGATGCGGAGTAGAAGATGAGAGAGAGGGCAGCGAGGAGCGAGGAGAGGAGCCGGGCCGAAGCAATAACGGTCAATCACACCAAGGTGGGATGATACGAATCTACGGCTAGAGTATTCCTCTTCCACAAAACCCGAAACCCTTTCCTATTGTTCTTCCCCTCTCTTAGAGGAGCAGAAACCCTGAACCGTACCCAGCCCCCTCCACGCCCTCGCCTTTCTTCCCCCAAACCCCCGAACACCCAAACCGCAACCCCCTCACCCCTCCCCCCTCACACCCCCCTCTCCCCCCCGCTTTTCCCACCCCTAGCAGAACCTTAAACGTCTGTTAAACCTCTCCCCGCTCCCAAAGGAAAACCGAACCTCCAAACTCTCGGGCAGTAGCAATCACTGCAATTGGCTTTAGATCGTATCCACCTCTGCCATGCCCCACAAGATGGCTTTCTAGTCGACTTTTGAGTCGACTCAACAGTCAGGCCGTAGCAGTCACTCCAATTGGCACCAGAAGAACGTATCCCGCCGCTGCTTCTGGATGCCATGCCACACAAGACGGCAGTTGGGGGAGGAGAGACGCCAAGGGGCGCAGCAGAGCAGCAAGTGGGCCAGCAGACAGACACTGCAAGGGGCATCTGAACTGACCTCCCACCTCCCCTTCCGCCTCTCTGCTTATGCATGCCATCCCACCCCCCTCTCCTCTCCCCACCTCCCGCCTCCCCTTCCGCCTCTCTGCTTATGCATGCCACCCTCCCATGTTTGCAGGTGGGCAAAGAGAGATTCCAAGGGAGGCCCCAAGGGGCACAGCAGAGGTGGCAGGGATGGGCATTCGAACTGACCATCCCACTCCCCTTTTCTCTCTGCTTATGCATGGCACCCTCCCATCTGTGCAGGTGGGCGAAAGGAGACGCCAGGGGGCGCAGCGGAGCAGCAACTGGGGGGGCAGACAATGCAATGGGCATTCGAATCGACCTCCCACACCCCCCCTCTGCCTCTCTGCTTATGCATGCGTCCCTCCCATCTGTGCAGGTGGGGGAGGAGAGACGCCAAGGGGCGCAGCAGAGCAGAGGCGGCAGGGGGAGGGCGCGGAGGGGAGAGAGGGGAAAGATGGTACGGAGAGAAGGGATGGGAGGGAGGAGGAAAAAGGGGGGAGACAGGGGAGGGAGGAGGAGAGGGAGGGGGTTGAGTTGCTGTGTGTGGTGCGAGCACTGCTGAAGAAACTGAGGAGGAGGGTTCTAGTGGGGGACGTTGTAAGGCTAGGTGGGATTGATTGGGCTGCCCGCCAGGCTGTCGTTCAAGACGTTGCCCTGCCCCGGGCATCTGAAATTTTGGACCCGCCCGTGGCGAACGCGGACCACCTGCTGCTGCTTTTTTCGCTTGCCCAGCCGCCGCCCGAGCCGTCGAACGTGAGCCGGTTCCTGGTGGCTGCGGAGGCGACAGGTGTCGCCGTGTCATTGGTGTTCAACAAGGCGGATCTTGTGGATGAGGAGGTGAGGTTTTTGGTCTTGCTGAGAATAGGCAGGCAGGAATAGTGCATGTGTGCATGCTTCTGTTGCTGTGCTGCATCAGTGACGTTCAATGAGGCGGATTTAGTCGATGAGGAGGTGAGGATTGTGGTCGTTCTGAAAATAGGAAGGCAGGAGTAGTGCATAACTGCGTGGATAGCCTCCTGCAGATAAGGATCAACAGGGATCCTATGTGTCGCCGTGTCATTGGTGTTCAACAAGGCGGATCTAGTGGATGAGGAGGCGAGGATTCGGTGTTTGTGAGAATAGGCAGGAACAATGCATCCTTGTGTTGGTGTGACTGCGTGACTGCATGCATGCATGCATGTGTCGCCGTGTCATTGGTGTTCAACAAGGCGAATCTAGCGGATGAGGAGGTGAGGATAGTGGAAGTTCTGACCTGATGATAGGCAGAAATAGTGCATGTGTGCATGCTTGTGTCGCTGTGTCATTGGCGCGTATCTAGTGGATGAGGAGGTGAGAGGGTTGTTGCAATGTGGTGTGGTCTGATTTCTGGTAGATGCTCAAGGTTTGGGCTTTTGAGACGTCGCACATTTCTAGTTTTGAGGCGCCTAGTTTTGAGGCTCCTTTGAGGCGCCTCAAAACTAGACTCAAGGTTTGGGCTTTTGAGATGTCGCACATTTCTCAAGAATTGGGCTGGGCTGCTTTGTAGCAGTGCGCTGGGCTGTGTAAGTGAGTGCTTATACTGCTAGCCTTCTCTCCCCCCTCTCTCCTCCCTCCCATCAGGGATTACGGGAGAACAGCAGCGGGCGGCATAGTGGGGTTACCAAATGCTCACATGTGGTCACCAGATGACTGTAAAGGTTATCCCGCCCTCCTCGCTCCCTCAACTTCCCCCCTTTACCCCTCCCTTTACTGCTCCTTCCCTCCCTGCTCCCCTCCCTCCTCAGGCAGTGCAGGAGTGGCAGCAGCGGGCAGCAGAGTGGGGTTACCAGATGCTCACATGCAGTGTGGAGCGGCGAATCGGAATACGCCACCTGGCAGGCCCAGGAGGCCTCTTGGCTGGTCGCACGACAGTGATTGCCGGGCCTAGTGGGGTTGGCAAGTCCAGCCTTATAAACGCTGTTCTTGGGGAGGCTTATAACGGAGACGCTCATAACAAGGAGGTTTGTGATGCAGATGGCTTGAAGGAGGGAGGGGAGGGAGAAGGTGGAGAGGCTAAATTTGAGGAGTTGAGGGTTGGGGAGGTTTCAAAACGGAGTGGGAGGGGGCGACACACAACACGACACGTGGCCCTTGTGAAAATACCAGATGTGACTGTAGAGGGAGACTCTGCTGTGACAATACCAGATGTGACTATAGGAGGCATGAGTGCAATGGTACATGATGTGACTATAGAGGGAGACACGAGGGAGGCAGTGGGGGGAGTGAGAGTACAGGAAGAGGATGCAGTTTGCGATCACAGCAGCAGTGCGAGCAACAGTAGAAGTAGTGACAGAACTAACAGCAATAGCAGTACCAGCAGCGATCTAAGCAGCAGCAGCAGCGATCTAAGCAGCAGCAGCAGCAGCAGCAGCAGTGGCGGGTTGCTAGCAGACTCACCAGGGTTCAGCCAGCCTTCCCTTGCCAACGTCACCTGCTCCGACCTTCCGATGCTCTTCCCTGAGGTACTTATATTGAGGCAAGGTGTGTATCGAATCAGGTGTGTCTTGAGTCGAGGTGTGTTGTGAGTCGACTCAAGATTCACCAGGGTTCAGCCAGCCATCACTTGCCATTGTGACCTGCTCTGACCTTCCCATGCTCTTCCCCGAGGTACTTGTTTTGAGACGACTCTCAACCACAGCTTCAGCCAGCCATCCCGCCCCAATGTCTCCCCTTCTGCCCTCCCCATGCTCTTCCCTGAGGTACCCTTTGAGTCCACTTAAAATTAATATGATGTTTTTTTTTTTTTTTAACGATTAACCTGACTGTCTCTCCCCACTCCTCCCCTTTTCTTCCCATGCCGCTTCGCACACTGCCTTCCGTTGCACTCTCTCTCCCTTTGCACTCTCACTCCCTTTTTTTTTATATCATATGTACTCTGATTCCATCCCCCCAACCATGCAGATCCGCACTCGCCTTGCCACTTCCCCCACCTCCTGCGCATTCGCCGACTGTCGCCACATCAGCGAGCCCGGGTGCGCGGTGGACAGCGGTTGGGAGCGGTACCGGCACTACGTGATGTTGATGGACGAGATCAGAGTGCGGGAAGCAGCGGAAATCCGGGCCGTTGGTACGAAGAGGGAGGGGGATGTGAGGTTGAAGAGTGGGGGGTATGGGGTGGTGGTGGCAGAACCGAGACTAGAAGCAAAGAAGCACCGGAGGGAATCGAGGAAGAAAGGGAAGCAGCTGCTGCTGCAACAACTGGCTGTGGAGGAAGAGGAGGATGAGGAGGAGGAGAGACTGGGGTTTGCAGGTGGGTACGAGGGGAGTGAGAGGAGGCGGTGAGAGTGTTTCGGCTCTTCGGAGGCAAGGTTAGTCTCGGAGATGGGCGTATTTCGAGGAGCCTTATTGAAAGAAGCTCTGGGTGGGTGGGGCTAGTGGCGATGAAGCACTGCAGGGGGTCGAGGAAGAGAGGGAAGCGGCTGCTGCTGCAGCGAGGCTGGTATGGGAGGCAAGGCTAGTCCGGGGAGGTGTGCATAGTTTAAGGAGTCTTGAAAGAAGCTCGGGGTGGGGCTAGTGGCGATGGAGCACTGCAGGGGGTCTAGAAAGAAAGGTAAGGGAAGGTCGTTTGCAGTGGCTGCTGCAACAACTGGCCACTGAGGAAGAGGAGGATGCGGAGGAGGACGTTTGCAGGGAGGGTGCCAAGGGAGTGAGACACGGTGAGAGTGGCCATTTAGGGAGCCGAGGGTAGACTGAGCCTGGGATTCTTAACACGTGCTGAACCTGCTGCTGAGTTCATTAGTGTTTTAGAGAAATCAGCCTCTAGTTAACACAAGGAACAAGCCTTGGGCTAAGATGTACAGTGTACTGTTTGTGGAAGAAATGTTGCTCATATGAAAGGGCAAGTGCAATGGTATAATGCGATGAAACCCGAAAACCGCCCCCAGACGTGGCTGACCGTAGTAAAAAGTGCGTCGAACAGACCCAGAACAAAAAAGCATGACCCCCGAACGAACAAGCAAGCCAGCAATTGTTATTCGTAGCATGCATTCATATGCTCGCGTGCAGTCAGTCGCAGGGGAACCGTACTTTTGGTGCAAGGGCCACTCAAGGTGTCATGATCATGATACGATGCAAATCAATATTTGGTTTGTTTATGAATACCATACATGGGATTTTGCATGTGAAATGTTATGTACAATGATAAGAAACTGTGTTCAACACCATACTCCTTGATGCCATTCAGACCTCTAGCGAACAACATTGTATGGTTATCATTGACCAAAAAGTGGTGTAGATTCGATGCTGTTGCCATTGCTAGGAGTCGCCGGTCTTTTCCGCGCTTGAATCATTGGGCTGGCGATGCTTGTCCCTGTGCCAATACTAGTGCCAATGTCATTGGTAGTGGAACGGATGGTAGCACTGGTGGTGGGAGTGGTGGTGCTGTGGAGGTGAGTGTAGGAGGAGGAGGGTGAGGAGGAGTTGGAATGGAGGATGGGTTGAACAGCTTGGCTGTTCTGAGAGGGAGGCGCCACCAGCGTTGCACCTGCAGGGGTTGAGAGGTGGGAAGAAGGTAGGCGAGATGAAGCATGCAAGGGGGAGATGGTGACAAGCGGTGTGGAGGAGTTAGAGTGGAGGATGGGTTTAACGGTCTGGTTGTGGCGGGAGGGAGGGACCACCAGGGTTGCACCTGCAGAGAAAGGTTGAGCGGTAGGGGTGGGAAGGAAGGTAAGCGAGATGAAGCATGTAAGGCGGAGACAAAGGCAAGGGGCGAGGTGGAGCTGGGGTTGAGAATGGGACAGGTTTGGTTGTTCTGAGAAGAAGGCACCACAAGGGTTGCGCCTGCAGAGGTCGAAAAGGAAGGCACATGGGTAGTGGGAAGGGAGGTCAGCAAGATGAAGGAACGATACAGCACAACCACATGGAAGCGGTGAAGGGTGGTTGAAAGTGATGCAGTGTGAAATGCTGTGCTAGGCCAGGGATGATTAGGGGAAGGCGGAATGGGGGACGACGGAGTGAGGTGAAGCGGGAGTTGGGGAAGGTGGAGCAGGGAGAGGATGAGTAGGGTTACCGTGAGCCCATAGGGCAGCGGCAGGTAGCAGCACAGCAGTGAATATTCCCATGCTTATGCGCCAGTTGCCCACCATGTCCTGTGCGCATGGGGGGATGGGGAGGGGAGACAGGGCAGAGAGAAGAAGACATGGCAGAGAGTAGAGAGGGGAATTGGGATGGGAGGCAGCAGCACGGCAGTGAATATCCCCATGCTGATGCGCCAGTTGCCCACCGTGTCCTGTCCGCGTGGGGAGGTGGAGGGAAGACAGGGAGGAGGGTTGGGGGGCGGGAGGCAGGGGATGGGTGGGAGACGCAGGCGGTGGTGAGCGGCGGCAGCAGGCAGTATAGAATGGGGAGGTGAAAAACAGACAGTTAACTCTGAGTCGACTGAAAACAACCACATGAAAGGGCAGCATATGAAGAAGCACCTGGGAATGATAAAAAGCATATTTAGGAGGCCAAAGATGGCAGCACCTGAAAAAACACCTGAGGGAAAAAAGGTACCTGAAAAAACACCTGAGAGTGAATGGCAAGGCACCTGAAGGAGGCCGAGGATGGGTGGCGAGGGCACGTCTCCTAGCAGGTGAGCAACAACGGTTGCAGCGGCTATTGCGAGGGCTCTGAGGTTGGATGGCACACACTGCAGTGACACTATGTTGGCTGGACCCTGGTAGGCGAGAGTGGGGGATTCAGTAAAAGAACGGAGGCAAGGGAGTGACAAGTGAGGTGGCTATTGCGAGGGCTCTGAGGTTTGATGGCACACACTGCAGTGGTACTATGTTGGCTGGACCCTGGTAGGGGAGGGAGGGGGATTGGGTGAAAGAACAGAGGCAAGGGAGTGACGATGGTTGCAGTGGCTACTGCAAGGGCTCTGTGGTATGATGGCACACACTGTAACGAGACTATGCTGGCTGGACCCTAATGGGTGAGGGAAGGGGCATGGAGAGACAAGGGACTTTTGAGTCCCCTGGTAAGGGAGCGACGACAGTTGCAGCGGCTATTGTGAGGGCTTGGAGGTTGGGTGGCACACACTGCAGTGACACTATGTTGGCTGGACCCTGGTGAATGGTGGGAGGCAACATGGTGAGACAAGAAACTTTAGAGTCCCCTAGGAGGGGAGCAAAAACGGTTGCAGCGGCTATTGCGAGGGCTCTGAGGTTTGATGGCACACACTGCAGTGGCACTATGTTGGCTGGACCCTGGGGGGTGGAGGTGAGAGGAAACGGGGGGCATGGTGGGCGATTATGGAGGTGAGAGAGGGCTCTGAGGTTGGATGGGATGGGACGCGGTGCAGTGATACAATGGGACAAAAGACATGGCCACAGCAGCAGCGGCTATTTCGAGGGCTCTGAGGTTGGATGGCACGCACTGCAGTGACACTACATTGGCTGGACCCTGGGGAAAGGAGGGAGACAACATGGAGAGATGACAGAGGGGGTCCTGGGAAGGGGGATGGGGGGATTGGCAGAAAATACAGCGGCAAGGGAGTGACAAGTGAGGTGGGCATTACAAGGGATCTGAGGTTGGATAGTACACACTGCAGTGACACTATGTTAGGGCGCGTAACCAATTTGACGGTTGCGTTTTCGCCAAAACGAACCGTTTTAACGAAGTGGAGTAACACGGCTTCGTTAAAACCGAGTTCCGTGCGACCCCTTTACGAAGATAGTAACACGGCTTCGACAAAACAGTTCGTTTTGGCGAAAATGCAACCGTCGAAATGGTTACACGCCCATACCACTTGGTTACCATCTGTGTGGTCACTTCTGGTTACCAGCTGTGTGGTAACCAGCCGTACATGGATGGCAAATATGAGAACTCCCTGAGAGCCATGAAGAGCACAAAGAGATCAATGGGGGGCGAGGCGAAGGCAAGGACGATCAACTCACTGGTTACTGTGTGTACCTGGATGGCAATGATGAAGAACCCTCCGAGAGCCATGAAAAGCACAAAGAGGGCAATCGGAAGTGAGGCGAAGGCAATCAGCTTGCTGGTTACTACTTGGTTACCAGCTGTGTGGTTACCACCTGGTTACCAACTAGTTACGGTCTGTATGTACCTGGATGGCAAATATGAAGAACTCCCCGAGAGTCATGAAGAGCACAAAGAGGGTGATGTGTGGCGAGGCGAAGGCAAGGAGGCAGAAAATAGCTCCCACCACTGTCACCCGGGATTGTAGCTGATTGGGGGTTGGGGACATGCAAAGGGGAGGGAAGAGGACAAAGCGGGCGATGTGTGGCGGGGCGAAGGCGAGAAGGCAGAAGAGGGCTCCAACCACTGTTACATGGGACCAACGCTGATCGGGGAAGGTGGGGTTGTGGGAAGAAGAGGGAGAGAGAGGGCATGAAAGCAGCCATGCCCCCAACACCGCCGTTGACTACAGTCAGGCCGAGGTGCATGTGTTGTACACCCATACCGTGCGTGCACAACACACAACATACCAGGAGGGGACCCCACACCGGTGACTTACCACCATGTTGCTCGATTCAATTCACACCATACGGCCGCCGGGCCATAAGATGGTTCACAATGCCATGAGGTGCATTGCACTCCAAGAGGGCGTTGGGGATGGTTGCATCCCATGCGTGCATTGCCTGACACCCATGCGGGTCAGCCCCATCCTACAACGTTTCCTCCACGCCTTCACAACAGTGATGCCATGTTTCCTCCCGTTCATGCGGGACAGCAATGGGGATGCACACCACGTGAGCCTGTGAGGGTCCACCCTACATACACGCCATACCAGCAGCGCATTGGGAATGGTCGCACCCATGCGGTCGAGCATGATACCACCAAAAAGCGTGCCACCAACCCCCATCACCACAGTGATGCCTCCAAACAGCACACTACACACAGCATACCAGCAGGGCGTGGGGAATGGTCGCACGCACCCATGCGGTCGAGCATAATGCCGCCAAACAGCGCACCGCCCACTCCTCTTACCACCGTGATGCCTCGAAACAGCGCCAGTGACTGTGGTCATGCTTAGGTACACACTACACACGCACAACGAGTCGTGTTTTGAGTCGACTCAAAACACAGCAGCAGCGCGTTGGGGATGGTTGCACCCATGCGGTCGAGCATGAGACCTCCAAACAGCGTGCCCCCAGGTAAGCAACCCACCAAAGCCATAGGCCACTCGGACATGCACGCGTGTACACAAAGACCATACCAGCAGCGCGTTGGGGATGGTTGCTCGCTCCCATGCGGTCGAGTCTGAGACCTCCAAACAGCGTGCCCCACACGCCAGTCACCACCGTGATGCCGCCAAACAGTAATGGGGACTATGATGGTGCTAACACACATACAAAGGCGGAGACTAGGTGCATACACACACACCAGCAAGGCGTTGGGGATGGTTGCTCGCTCCCATGCGGCCGAGCATGAGGCCACCGAACAGCGTGCCTCCCATCCCAGTGACCACCGTGATGGCCCCAAAACAGCAATGCTGGTGACTATGGTGATGCAATAACCTAGGTGCACAGACCAAGCCTAGGTGCACAGACCAAGCCTAGGTGCACAGACCAAGCCTAGGTGCACAGACCAAGCCTAGGTGCACAGACCAAGCCTAGGTGCACAGACCAAGCCTAGGTGCACAGACCGAGCCTAGGTGCACAGACCGAGCCTAGGTGCACGGACCGAGCCTAGGTGCACGGACCGAGCCTAGGTGCACGGACCGAGCCTAGGTGCATGCATATGATACACACCAGCAGCGCGTTGGGAATGGTGGCTCCCATGCGGTCAAGCATGAGGCCGCCAAACAGCGTGCCGCCCACACCAGTCACCACCGTGATGCCTCCAAACAGCGCATCCGCCCTCTCCTCATTGAAGATTTCCCTCATTGCCTTGGGCGCCCAGTAAGCGTAGGCGCCTATTACGAACGTATATGCCGCATAGCCTGGGGAACGAGAAGAAGGAAACAGGGAGAGAAAGGGGAGGGCAAGGGAGGTCGGAGTGTGAGTGAATTGCCTCCCCACCCAAACAGTGCATCCGCCCTCTCCTCATTAAAGATCTCCCTCATTGCCTTGGGCGCCCAGTAAGCGTATGCTCCGATCACAAAAGTGTATGCTGCATAGCCTGGGGGTGAAGGGAAGTAGAGACAGGGTCGGAGTGCGAGTCTGGTGCCTGCCCCCCCCCCCTCACAAACAGTACATCTGCCCTCTCCTCGTGGACTATCTCCCGCATAGCCTTGGGCGCCCAGTAGGCATAGGCGCCGATTACAAAGGTGTACGCAGCATAGCCTGGGGGTGAAGGGTAGTAGCAGCCAGGGAGTGAGGTGGGGGAGTGGAGTAAAGAGGCAGGACTGTGAGGTGCCTGCCTCCCCCACCCAAACAGTACATCCGCCCTCTCCTCGTGGACTATCTCCCGCATCGTCTTGGGCGCCCAGTAGGCATATGCTCCAATCACAAAGGTGTAGGCCGCATAGCCTGGGGGAGAGGAAAGGGAAGTACGGACAGGGAGCGAGGTGGGGGAATGGAGCAAAAGAAGGTCGCCTTGTGAGGTGCATGCCCTCCCCAAACAGTGCATCCGCCCTCTCCTCATAAAGAACCTCCCTCATCACCTTGGGCGCCCAGTAGGCATATGCTCCGATTACAAAGGTGTAGGCCGCATAGCCTGGGAGGGGAAGGGAAGGAAAGGACAGGGAGAGACAGGGGCGTGGGTGAGTGGGACGGAGGGAAGGACCTCCCTTGTTGCCTGAATCGCCCGGTACACAGCGACCAGAAGGCAAGTGCATATGCTGCATATGATCCCTTATAGTGCTGTAATGTGCTGTAAAACCTGCCTGTTTGCTCAATGAAGGACCATTCGAGCATCAGTGATGTCTCAAAACGTCCCCCCTTTCCCCTCCCTCCTTCCTTTTCCTTTCCCTTCAAAAGCTCATGATGAAGAAAATCAGTGCGGAAGGGACAGAGAGCAAATCTCTCACCAGCAACCAAAGGCCGGGCAAGCAGCACCACACCACACCACAACACACCCTACGTAACTCACACCATACCACACTGCACTACACCGCACAGCACCCATGGTGTCATACCGAGAATATTAATGGTGAAGATCTCGTTGCGAACGAGGGAAAGCGAGTCGTCCAGCAGAGACCCATCGCCATGCTTCGACTGCAGAGACCACAAACTGTGTATCGTACCGTACTGCACCGCACAAAACCCAGGAAACCCATCGTACCGAGCACATTGACGGTGAAGATGTCGTTGCGAGCGAGAGAAAGTGAGTCGTCCAGCAGAGACCCATCGCCATGCTTCGACTGCAGAGTCGCTTCAACATGTGACGATGCTGCCAGTGATGGTGCCTCCTCTGCCTTCTCCTCGTCATCATTAACACCAGCAGTAGCATGGGTCTGCGTCCTGCCTGCCAGAAACACGGCAAGGGAACCAAACATTTGGCGCTTTCTGAAACACCTCGAGAGGTTGTACTACGGGACCCATCGCCATGCTTCGACTGCGGTGCGGAGTCGCCTCAACATGTGACAACGCTGCCAGCGATGGTGCCTCTTCTGCCCTCTCCTCATCATCAGCAGCAGCAGTACCATGGGCGTGCGCCCTGCCGGCCCATGAACCCAGCACAGGAAATAAGCACTATGAGAGAGTCAGCAGAGTAAAGAAGGATTCGAAGAGAATTTTCAAAAGTACCAGGATATAAGCACTATGAGAGAGCCAGCAGCAGCACCCACAATAACTCAACAGTGACTCATCATCAGCAGCAACAGCGCCCGTACCATGGGTGGGCATGCGTCCTGCCTGCCAGGAACACAGCACGAGAAACAAGCACCCATAGGCGTTTGAGACGCCTCAACACATGGCCGCGCTGTCAGTGACGGTGACCCCTCTGCCCTCTCCTCGTCATCCTCATCAGCAGCAACGGCAGTACCATGGGCATGCGTCCTGCATGTCAACCCCCCCTCTAGAGGTAGCCAGGTGACTTTTGAGTCGACTCAAAAGTCACCGCAGTACCATGGGCATGCGTCCTGCATGTCAACCCCCCCTCTAGAGGTAGCCCAGGGCAAAGCTGACCGGAATGCAGAGGTAGAAGGTGGGGTGGCGGGAGTGAGATGAGAGGAACGCGAGGCACAGCAGGGGAGCAGGAGACTACCTTTTAGGTGCGGAGGGGCAGCAGTAGCACTGTAGATTACAGATGGCAGCATGAAAAGAGCCTTCAGCAGAAATGCCCCTCTCCAACCCAGCAGCGGGCCAGCCACCCCCCCGTAGAGGTAGCCGAGGGCAAAGGGAGAAGCAGCGGAGGAGGAGGCAGCAACGAACAGGGCGTCACCTTTGAGGAGAGGAGGGGCAGCAGTAGCAGTGTAGAGCACAAAGGGCAGCATGAACAGGGCTTCGAGCACGAACGCCCCTCTCCACCCCAGCAACGGGCCAGCCACCCCCCCGTAGAGGTAGCCCAGGGCAAAGCCGACCGGGATGCAGAGGTAGAAGGTGGCGAGCCATTGCGCTGTCTTGCCCGGTGGGGCATTGTCGTCTATGAAGGGCGCTGCTAGACTGATAAAAGAAGCTTCTCCCACTCCCACTAGCCTGAGGTGTGGGGGGAGGGGGAATGGGGTGAATGCATAGGGCACACACATTAGGTGGCGAGCCATTGCGATGTTTTGCCTGGTGGGGCGTTGTCGTCTATGAAGGGCGCTGCTAGACTGATGAACGACGCCTCCCCCACCCCCACTAGCCTGGGATTGGGGAAGAGAACAGGAAGCAGAAATGAGGGAAGAGAACTGGCATGTGGTATGGAGGAGGAGAACGGGCAAGGGAAAAGGGGCGGAAGGATTGTGGCAAAGGGAAAAGGGCTTGTGGTCCCACTAGGAGAGGAGGGGGATGCTGGAGGAGAGAAGGGAGAGGACGAGACAAGTGGAGAGAAAGACATACTTACATGCGGCAGAAGAGGAGGGAGAGCAGGCCCGGGGATAGCCCACAGCCGGCCACTGCGAGCGTCCAGACGAGGAGGCCGAGAGCGATTAGGCGGAAGGGGTTGTGGCGCTTGGAGGCATGGGCGAAGAGAGGGGAGGCGGTGAGGAGACCCACTAGGAAGGCCGTTGCTAGTAGACCATCCTGGAAGTTGGAGAGAGCAAAGTCGCCCCTGGATTATAAAAAATGGGGGTGGAGGGGAAAAGAGGGAGGGGATATGCATCGATCAACGAGGCGGTGGGAAGCTGTGTGAGGAAGGCCATGGGGAGCAGACCATCTTGGAAGTTGGAGAGAAGTATTTCATTGAAGTGGGGGTACATAACCAACTCAACCTACTGTGGCGGAAATTTGATCGGAATTGACTGCCCCTACAACTCACTGAATGCCACTGCCAGCGTCACAGATGTCCCCCTGGCAGTGCGAAGGAGAGCCGTTGATTCCGTTGCTGGCGATGGCCCCCCGGTCGATGTAGTTCACCATGTTGATGGCGCAGAAGAGAAGCAGCAGGCTGGGGGGAGAGAAAGGACGATAGGGGGAGATGGGGGTGGAGAGAGCAGCAGTGTCATCAACCTCTCGTATGGCTGTCAATGGCACCTCGATCGATGTAGTTCACCATGTTGATGGCGCAGACGAGGAGTAAGAGGCTGGCGGGTATGGGAAGGGAGGTGGGAAGATAGCGCGAGGAGGGGTTTAGAGAAGCACTGTCAGAACCCTCGTGCTGCTGGCGATGGCTCCCCGGTGGATGTAGTTCACCATGCTGATGGCGCAGAAGAGCAGCAGCAGGCTGAGAGGGGGAACAGGAGGGATGGGAGTGCAGGGTGTCACTGCCAATGATTCTCGTGCTGCTGCCAGCGATGGCTCCCCGGTGGATGTAGTTCACCATGTTGATGGCGCAGAAGAGCAGCAAGAGGCTGGAAGGTGGTGGGCGGAAGAGAGAGGGAAGGGTAGAGAGTTAAGCGTGTTAATCATGGAGGCTCCTCAAGAAGGGTGCAGGCGAGAAGGAGGAGGCTGGATTGGAAAGGGAGCAAGGAGGGGATGGAGAGTGGTTGTGCTGTATCAAGGATGCATGGCAGTGTGAGCGGCGCTGCTACCACCCTCGATGTACTTGGCAATGCTGAAAGAGCGGAGGAAGTGCAACGTGGAAAGTGGCTATTGGTCGCTCAACAATGCGTCAAGCCACCACCGCAACCGGACCCACCGCTCACGCCAGCGGTGCCGTTTAAGAGGTTCCAGGAACCCTGAACCAGACCCACCTCTCATGTCAGCAGTGCCTTTTGAGTCGTTTCAGCAGTCCAAACCGGACCTATCGCCCACGACGCAGCAACCACAAATGATTAATAGCCATCCTCAAATTCGATCTCTTGTGTCGCTCACTTGAGATCAAATTTCAGTCGACTCAAAAGGTCAAGACACACAGCTCACGCCAGTAACGCGGCAGCGCAGCGCGACCGCGGCAATTGGGGCAATCTCGGAATTCGCGGCGACCCACCTCTCGGCGCTGCAGCCACGTGGCCGTTGTCGCGGCGCGGGAGAAGCATGATAGACGCCGTCGCCGCTGCCGTCGTTGCCGCCGCAATCGGCGGGAGGGTGCGGAACGATTGGGTCTGACTCGTCCATTCCCGGCTCGGCTCGGCGCGTAGCGACGCGCGTCGCGGCTCGGTTCCGTTCGGCTCGGCTCGGTTCGGCTCGGTGCGGAGCGACGGGCTTCGCACGGACTCCACTCGAAACGGTACCTTCTTGGGCAGATTTTTTATTTAAAATTCAAACGAATTTCGACTAGAAATTAATAATAGAAGGTCGGGCTACACGTTGGGGACGGCCACTAACAGAGCACGCGCTGAGGGCGAACGGCTGAGATCGTCGGTGGCGTGAGGAGTCTCTGTGAAACCGTCGATGCACCTACGTGGGTTTACCAGCAGCAGAGCGAGCGTCTAGGCGAGCGGCAATGGCGGCAAACTTGGGAGTGGCAGTCACGTGTCGCCTAGGTGAATGTCAGGTTCAGTGTGAGTCATGCTCTATAAGAGGAAAATTCGATAATGAAACGAGGCAAATCGCTTCCAGCACTACACCAAGTAACACCAGCCAATTAGCCGATCTAGCTTGTTTGCGTTGGACTGGTCAACTTCCCATTGACTTAGCGCCCAACCAAGAGAAAACATTTATACAACTCAAGCAAACTAAATCAGAAATTTTACTAGCAAAGGCAAATTGAGCAAACCAAAATTCAAATATTCATTCCTAGTCCACCAACCAACTTCACGACCACTCCGGATCCAACCATGTTGCTCCTTTACGGTTGGATCTATTCCACCATATACGGGAAGCACCAATCCAGGTCCTCGTACTGTACCCCACCCCCACCTTTGGTTTCCTTTCCTTAAAACCTTGTCTAATGCTCTATATGAAGCATGGGGAAGGTGCTGTGCTGTGGATCTACTTATAGAGACACCAGAATTTGGTTGCCTCACGGTGATACAGTACCCCAGCCCAGGCTCATGGTCTCTGAAGCGTGAGGAACCAAAGCAGGGTGCAAAAAACTGCATACAGAGCACTGCAGTGCAGACCAGCCCGACCTAGTGGTCTCTAAAGTGGGCAGTAAGATTATTGCATCACACAGCACTGCAGACCGGCCTAATGATCTCTGAAGCGCGAGGGGCCGAAGGAAGGCGCGAGCATCTGGAAAAGGCCATCAGGGTTGTCGGTGTGGACCTGAGGGGGTGGGGATTGGGAGAGAGCAGGGAATGGTGCAGGGAATTGAGGGTGTGAGGATGATGAAGAGGGTGCAAGGAAGGCTCGGGAAGAGGCCGTCCAGGTTGTCGGTGTGGACCTGGGGGGGTGAGGAATGGGGAAAGGACGTGTGAAAGGGTGTGTGCCGCCTTGCTATTACACAGCGCGAGGCGCCGAAGGAAGGCGCGAGCATCTGGAAGAGACCGTCCGGGTTGTCGGTGTGGACCTGAGGGGGTGGAGATGGGGTACAGGAAAGGAAGTGAGTATACATTTGGAACATGAAAGTGGAGGGAAGGGATGTGAAAGGACCATGCCTCCATGCCCCAACCATGTCCATTACACCTTGAGACCCCTTTGCACCGCACTGCACTCACCCAGAGCCCGACATCTTCCAGCACGTGCATCCTCACGGCAGCGCCATGCCCCATCGCCTCCTGCTCTGCTCCCGCTATCCTCCGAATGTCCCATTGCCCACACCAACAATGCCTCTGAAACACCTTGAAACCGCTTTGACACGCCTAGAAATACCCAGGAACCACACTAAACCGCACTGCACTCACCCAGTGCCCGGCATCTTCCAGCACGTGCATCCTCACAGCAGCGCCATGCCCCATCGCCTCCTGCTCTGCTCCCACTATCCTCCGAATGTCATCCCGCGCCCACCGGTGCAGCGATCTCTCTGCTCTGAGGAAGTTGATGTGCACTCCCTCTGGCACGTCCTCCACTAGATGCCTGGGAGGGGTTTAGGAAGGGCGGGGAAGGAGGGGGATACAGTAGACAGTCACCGCACAGCACAGGTGCAGCAAGCGCTCTGCTCGCAGAAAATTAATGTGCACTCCCTCTGGCACATCCTCCACTAGATGCCTGGAAGGAGGGGGCGCTGGGAAGATGGAATTACCGCACAGCACCATACACCACACCGCACCACACCACACCACACCACACCACACAGCACTGCACATACTCTGTCAAACTCACCACAAGTTTGTCGTTTCATAAGAAGAGTACATTTGAGAAATCCCCTCCAGATCAAAAGCCCACCCATACGCCGCCTGCCCTTTACTCGCTGCCCTGGCCGCCTCCTCATGCTTCTGCTGCTGTTGTGAAGACGGCAGGTCCCGCACGAGATCTAGTGAAGGCAGGAGCGTCTTGGACAGGTTGGTGGTCATCCACTGCGCGATGGGCTTGGAGAAGCCCTGCAAGAGGAGGGTGTTCACCACCTCGCTGCGATCCAGAATCTGAGGAGGGGAGTACAGTGGGGGAGGGGAGGGTTGGGATGAGCAACAGGGGGGGGCAACGTGGGGCCATAAACAAGGGAGCAATGTGGGAAGGCGCAAGGGAAGGGGTGGGAGAGGGAGCAGGGTCAGAGGAGTGGGTGGGAAAATTTAGATGAGGAGCAAGGCAGACTGGGAGGAAGGCGATTGAGGGCGGGAGCAGTGTGCAAGTTAGCGAGAAAAGTTGAAATATTGGAATCTTAAGGGTTTTTATTGAAGATTTCACATCTGATTACTGAAACGAAGCCTTACCAGGGGTGGCATGCCTCTGAGTGCGTCGATCAGGTCAGCTGGATGGTCCTCCCCGTCACCTCCGGCCCTCACTTTGCCCGGTGTAGCGTCCAGCACCCACACCTGAGTGAGGAGGGGAGAGAGAAGAGGGTTGGTAATGGTGAGAGGGAGAGGTGAGCGACGAGTCAGAGAGGAGATGCCGGAGGAAAACCAAAGTGCACTTTTGGTTCTCAAAAGAAAACCCGAGTGCAATTCTAGTTCTCAAAGAAAAACCGAAGTGCACTTTTGGTTCCCAAAGAGTCCACAGCTAAATGACTTGTGGGTCGACTCAAAAGTCAAAGAGTCATAGCGCGATTTGCCGAGCGTGGGTTCTAATGTAACACCCGTACTTGAGGGGAGGAGAGACGGGGAGAGAGCAGCAGAGAGGGGCGCAGCGTGCAAATACCTTGATAGCGCTGGGCATGGGCTTGGCTGCTTGGTCTATCATGCTTAAAGCCACTGTGTGGTTTGATAAGGGGGAGAAGAATAGAGAGGAAAGCAGGAGAGGAGGGGATGAGGGTGAGAAAGCGAGGGGAGACAATGAGCGCAATGGGCACATGGGTTTTGCTGCTTGGTCTATCATGCTTAAAGCCACTGTGTGGTTCGATGATATATGAGGGGGAAGATTGGAGGGGTAGGGGTAGGGGCAGGAGAGGAGAAGAGAGGTGAGAGGAGGAGAGGGGGCAGGGAGGGCACTGGGCATGGGCTTTCTGCTTGGTCTATCATGCTCAAAGCCATTGTAAGAGTTGATGGGGGACGTCAGAGGGTAGTAGGAGGGGAGGCTTGACATGGATGGCGTCTCAAGGGGAGAGGGGGAGAAGGGGCGACCGGGAAAGGAGAGGGGGAGGAGGGGGAGAGGAGGAGAGGGGGAGAGGGATAGCTGGGGAGAGGGGTAAAAGGGAAGCGGATGGGGTGTTTGGAGAAGAATAGGGCAGCAGAAGAGCATTCGAGAAGAGAGCCAGAATAGAAGAGCAGCAGAATGAAAGAGGGGGTAGAGAATTTACAATGGGTGGGGTGGGGTGGGGTGGGGTGGGGTGGGGAGGGGTGAGGTGAGGTGGGAAGAGCAGTGTGCAGAGAAAGTGGGGAAAGGAAAGGAAGCGAGTACAGATGGTGAATTCATGGGGGAGAGGAGAAGAATGGAAGTTCCAGAAAAGGTCCTGAGAGAGCTTATAAAGAGGATGGTGAGGCTCGATATAAGTGAATGCACCTTTGCCGCCGAAGCTG
Organism: Closterium sp. Naga37s-1; assembly: GCA_947471745.1. Taxonomy (NCBI): domain Eukaryota; kingdom Viridiplantae; phylum Streptophyta; class Zygnematophyceae; order Desmidiales; family Closteriaceae; genus Closterium; species Closterium sp. Naga37s-1. The sequence goes on along the minus strand of CANJKZ010000190.1, from coordinate 649,240 downwards.
TGGTCGATGAGAATGCTGGGAGTGATGCAGACCACTGCAGGTGCTGGAGAAGCTTATCAAGAGGATGTTGAGGTAAATATAGTTGAGTTGAATGTACCTTTGCCGCCGAAGCTGTGGCCGATGAGAATGCGGGGGGTGATGCGGAGACGACCCATCTGAGTGGAGGGGAGGGAGGGGAGGGAACGGGGAGGAAGGGAGAGGGGAGGGGATAGAACAAGGGAAGGGGAGATGGGAGAGGGGAGGAGAGAGGAGAGGAGAAAGATGAGAATGTGGAGAGTGATGTGCATGCGACCTATCTAAGAGGAGAGGGTAGATGGGAGAGCAGAGGTGGGGTAGACAATGCGCCCCACCCAGAAAAGAGGGGTAAATGGAAGGCACACCCACCACCCACATAGTAACGACAAGAATGAGTAGTGCCCAATAACAACAGGATGGCACATCGAAGCAGCCACTCACCAGGTGCAGCACATCCTTAGCAACAAAGTGCACTAAGTGCGGTCCCAGGTGTCTTGATGCTGCTAACGGAGGCTAACGGACTCTTATCTGCCCACGGTCAGAAAAAAACTAAATCCCATTTGGATGGCATGCGACTAGGGACCTCAACCCCAAATACGGGTAACCGAGATATCTCCGTTTCAACGCCAAGGATGTCTCTCGCCGACGCAGTGGCAGGGATGGTTTGGGCAGATAAATCCCCCGTCACATCACATCCTCTATCACAGACACATTTCCTCGGATTCCTCGCCATGCAGTAGCAAGATCTGTTTGAGCAGACACAATCGAATTACCCCCGCAATTGCCGTAGGTAGTCGAGACCCCCGCCATGCCCGTCGGCGCAGAATCAACTGCTCAGATTCCCGTAGACGGTGGGGCGGCAGTGCACGCTCTTCGCCAAGTGCACGCTCATGGCGAAGGCGTGGAAATGCAACTGCGGGCTTAAGGCTCCACGCCCCGAACATGTCCATCCAACCAACTATAGTTTCATCTCGCGGCTCTTGTCACATAACATCTCTCACTGCCAATCCAGGGATGGAAGACGAAAACCGCAGCAGCGACAAAAACTTCAGCGGCGCAGAGTCAGATTACGACTCGGGAGATGATGAGTTATGTTCTCAGGCGGAAGTGAACTGGAGGAAAAGGTTCGATAATCTGGGCGCTGAAGGCTGGAATTTTGGCTCATGGCCATGCTATGTTCCCGGTTGTAGCTCTAACGGAAAACGCTAGAAGAATATCCAAGCATATGAGCAGCACTTGCTTGGATAAGCACCCGAAAAGCTCCATCACCACGAAATGGATGCCGTTCATGCGGCAACGACAACAGAATGAAAACCTGGTGGCGCGTTATGGGTATCCGAATATGAGAGGTGATTGGCACACTAGATGGTGGCGGACATCCACAACTCGCCACCGGGTTTTTATTCTGCTGCCGTTGCCGCACGAACGTCGTCCATTTCGTGGTGATGAAGCTTTTAGGGTGCTTATCCAAGCAGTGCTGCTCATATGCTTGAAAATCCTTCCAACATTTTCCGTTAGGGCTACAGCGGGGAAGATAGCATGACCATGAGCCGAAATCCCAGCCTTCAGCGCCCAAATTATTGAACCTTCTCCTCCAGTTCACTTCTGCCGGAGAACATTACTCATCATCTCCCGAATCGAAATCTGTTTCTGAGCCGCTGAAGTTTTCGTCGCTGCTGTGGTTTTCGTCATCCATCCATGGATCAGCAGTGAAAGATGTTCTATGACAAGAGCCGCGCGATAGGACTATGGTTGGTTGAATGGACATGTTCGGGGCGTGAAGCCTTAAGCCCACAGTTACGTTTTCACGCCTCCGCCATGAGCGTGCATTTGGCGAAGAGCGTGCACTGCTACCCCACCGTCGACGAAAATTTGAGCAATTGAGTCTGCACCGACGGGCATGACGGGGGTCTCAACTACCTACGGCAATTGCGGGGGTAATTCGATTGTGTCTGCTCAAACAGACCTTGCTACTGCATAGCGTGGAATCCGAGAAAATGTGTTTGCGATAGAGGATGTGATGTGACGGGGGGTTTGTCTGCCCAAACCAGCCCTGCCACTGCGTCGGTGAGAGACATCCTTAACAAGAAACGGAGATGTCTCGGTTACCCGTATTTAGGGTTCAAGCTTCCCTGGTCGCATGCCATCCAAATGAGATTTAGTTTTTTTTTAATAAGGGCAGATAAGGGTCCAACTCACCAAGTGCAACACCCACCCACCCACACACCAGGTGCTACACCCACTCACCAGGTGCAGCACCCACCCGCCCATCCACCCATCCACCCACCAACCCACCCACCCACTCACCAGGTGCAGCACGTCCTTGGCAGCAGAGTGCACTGAATGAGGACCCAGGTGGCTCAATGCTGCTGTGGAGGCACAACCAGTATCCGCCAAGAGCAGAGCACAGGCACCGACCAACACAGCAAGCAGCACTCATCAGCAAGGCGCACCAACCCACCAGGTGCAGCACCCACTCACCAGGTGCAGCATGTCCTTAGCAGCAGAGTGCACTGAGTGCGGTTGTCTGAATGCTGCTGTGGACGCTCAGCCAGCATTACCTATCAAAAGCAGAGCCCACCAGCCACACCCACAAACCCACCAGGTGCAGCACGTCCTTAGCAGCAGAGTGCACTGAGTGTGGCGCCAGGTGCCTCGATGCTGCTGTGGAGACACAACCAGTAGCACCTATCACGAACAGTGCACAGCAAGCAGCACCCAACAAGCAGCACCCACCAACTCACCAGGTGCAGCACGTCTTTAGCAGCAGAGTGCACTGAATGCGGTCCCAGGTGCCTCGATGCTGCTGTGGACGCCCCGTGGCAGCGCAGGTCCACACACAGGAACTGGGGGTGAATGGGAGGGGGGAGTGCGGGTGGTTACAGGGTGGAGGGAGCACGGACAGGAAGGGAAGGGGAAGGAGGGGCTGGAGTTGTGGTGCTGCTGTGGAGGCCCCATGACAACGCAGGTCCACGCATAGGAACAGGGGGAGGGGGTGGGAGGGGGGAGTGTGAGAGGGTGGGTGAGGATTGGCAGATTGTAAAGGGGAGCAAGGCATGGCTCTGTTGGTGGTGCTGCTGGGGAAGCCAACAGTGGATAAGCGCACTCCACCACCCTTCACCGCACTGCACCCACAGACACTAGCGTGGCACGGGTTCACATGATGAGGCTGTGGAATTACCATACAATCCAGGCTCACACACAGCATACTCAGACAAGCACCAACCCACCTGCAAGGCGGGGAACTCAGAGGCTAGCCTCCTGGAAAACGAGCCCCAGTTCTTGCCGCTGCCCAGAATGCCGTGAATGGATGAGCACTGCTGTGGGGGGTGGTGGCAAAGACAACCCTCCCCCCCCTCCCCACCATGCGCATTCATCCACGCAAGGCAAACACCAGACAACCCACCTGCCAAGCGGGGAACTCTGTGGCGAGGCGGCGAGCAAAGGAGCCCCAGTTCTTGCCGCTGCCCGGAATGTCGTGAATGAGCACTGCTGTGGGGGGAGGAGGCTAATGCCGCCCCTCCTCTCACTGCACACACCAATCCGGCAAGGACACATGCACCCACCTGCCAGGCAGGGAACTCGGTAGCAAGCCTTCTGGCGAACGAGCCCCAGTTCTTGCCGCTGCCTAGAATGCCGTGAATGAGCACTGCTGTGGGGGGAGGGGGCTGGCGGCGAGTGCGGTCCTCCGACCAACGCACCTGATGGGCGGGGAGATGGAGGGAGGGGGGGGGGAGAAAGGAGAACCGGAGGACAGAAGGGAGGGGCAGAATGCAGTGGATGTATGAGCACTGCCGTGGGGGGAATTGGTGGGCTGGCGGCGAGTGCGGTCCTCCGACCAACGCACCTGAGACGAGGGCGGGGGAAGGGAGACGAGAAGAGGCAACTTGAAGCTACATTAGGGAATCTCTCACAAGTGACACAGCCAGATGGGATGGGTTGGGGCAACAGTCAGTGGCGTTTTTTGGATTCACAAAAGCAAAAGGGAGAATCAGAGAGTTACGCATCAGTGTGGGTTGCTCCGGCTTGGAAGAGAGGAGGGGCACGTAAGACCGTTCGAGCGAGACATGTGGGCAGGCGATCGACAGGTGAGTGAGAGGCGCGGGAGGGAGGGTGAGGGGAACGGGGGGAGCGGGAGGGCGAAGGGGGGAGGAAGGAAGGGAAGGACAAACGATACCGTTTGAACGAGACAGGTGGGAGAATGGCAACTTTGACTGACTGTTAAAAGGACGAGGTGGAGGAATGGACTGACACACACGGTGTAAGGCGAGAGGTGGGTGGGCGCGCGAGGGGTGAGAGCGAGCAGGGATGGTGAGAGAATTGGGGGAATGACGAGTTTGGACTACTGAGGAAGGAATGAACTGAGGAGTGGATTGACACACGAAATCGTGTAAGGCGAGAGAGAGGCGAGGACGGAGAAGAGGAGAGGCAGGGAGGAAGAGAAAAAACAGAAAATCTCACCAGTGCGCCTTGCACGAGCATGTATGACTGGACGGATGGAGGCGAGACAGGGATAAGTGGCATGGGGGGAAGAGGCAATAGGCGAGGTGGGGGAAGGGGCAAGAGGCGAAGCGAGGGGACGAGCAGCAAGGGAGGATGAAGAGAAGGGTGCTCACCAGTGCGCCTTGCACGAGCTCGTATGACTGGACGGATGGAGGCGAGGCACCCACAGTTGGCCCGAACGATTTGATGCGGCAGGCAGCATAGATGGCAGGGGCGGGATAACACATGTCAGAAAAAAATGGCACGGAGTGGGGAAGTGTGGGGCGGGTGGGGGAGCGAGGACGGGGTGCGGGGGGGATGGGTGGGGATGGTGAGGGGGTGTGGGGGTTGGAAAGTGAAGAGGGAGTGAGAGGCTATACATGTGTTCGCATTGTTTGGATGGCTTGGAAGCAGAATACAGAGGCAAGCCAAGCTGCAATCTGGATCACCCAGGAAGATTCTCGATCCGGATCACAACACCGTGTCAAACTTTGAGATAGCCTCTCACTCCCAAACTGTCAAGTCCCCGTGTCTATCACAAGTTGGACCCCTTGTTGCTTGCTCCTCCCGAACCACTCAATCCAACGCATGACTTTCGCTCGCAATCCACTGCCGCCCTCCTCTTGTTCCCCGTCCCGTTCCCTCCCCTTTTCCTCCCCTTCCCCTCCCCTCTCCCTTCTCCCTCCCCTCTCCCTTCCCTTCCCCCTCCCCTCTCCCTTCCCCTGCCCTCTCCCTTCCCCCGCCCCTCCCCTCCCCCGCTCCCCTGCCCCCAGAGACCACTGCGCTCACCAGCTCAGCCACGGGACTCGGCCCCGCCCTGGCCGCACGTCCGTCTAAAGCTTGCCCCACCTCGCCGCCCAGTAGCACCTCCCGCATCTCCTCCACCGACGGCTCTCGCGCTCTCCGCTGCCGATCGTACGGTGGAGACGACACGAACTCGAAACGCGGCCCGACAACTGTCTCTGTCGCGCCGCCGTCAGGCGCCGCGGCGGCGGCGGCCTGCCTGCCCCTAGCGATGCCTTTCGCGGCGGGAGCGGAAAAACGCGGGGAGGCAGCGGCGGAGGCGGCGGAGGAGGTGGTGGGTGGCGGGGAGGAGTGAGGCGGGGAGTGGGAGGACGAGGGAGATGGAGAGGAGGGGTCTGCGAGGGATGCTTGGGTCGGGACGAACTTGACAATGCGAATGCCGTTGACGATGCTGGTGGTGATGGTGGTGCGGCTGCTGCTGCTACCGAGTCTTATGTAAGTGTCGGAATTAGGGACGGCGGGGGATGCTAGAAGGGGGAACCGCGGGAGGGCGTTTCGGCGGGATTGTGACTGTACGCGAGGAAAAGGAGGGAGGAGGGAGGACGAACAAAGGGAGCAAGATAAGGAAGAGAAGGAAGTCTAAAGTTGTGAAACCTTGAGGCTGGGACGATTCTCATAAGGGAAGGGAATGGGGGGGAATGGTGGAAAGGGAAAACGGTAGAGGGGGAAGGAGAGAAGGGAAGGGGAAGAGGTGGGAGGACGGAGGAGAGAAGGGAAGAGGAGGAGGGGGGGAGAGAAGGGAAGGGAGGAGGGAGAGAAGAGAAGGGATGAGGGAAGGAGAGAAGGGAAATGAAGGAAGGAAGGGGAGCAGGGGAAGGAGGGAAGGATAGAAGTGAACGGGAGGCGGGACGCACCGCCAAGCGCGTGGCGCCCCTTGAGATCGACGCAGATGATGATGCGGCGCGGGGATTGGTGACGTAAGACCCGGCGGGGGAGCGAGGCGGGGCGTAAAGGGATCGCGACAAGCCGGCAATCTTAGAGACTGACATGGCGGCGTAGCGACGGGCGACGCGTGCGAGATTCGCGATTTCGAAGCGTGCGAACGTCGCGATGTCGACGCGTATGAAATTTCGCGGTTTCGATGCGAGTGTTCGTCACGATTAATATTCAAACGCGCGCGACTCGAGTAGCGTGCACGAATTATCGGACGTTGGCGAAAAGGTTGTCACGAGGGAAACGTGAGAGCCGTTGGATACGATCAGCAGGAATGCTGGAAAAAAAGCGGTAGAAGAAAGCTGCAGGTGAGCGTTAACATATGAAAGGATTCGAGTGTTCTTCAACCTGTCAGTTTCTCCCGACAGGCACCTGCACCATTCTACAAACAAGCAGGAGGGATGGGGGGGAGGGAGTGCCTTGTGGTTGGGTGGGCTGGGGTGGGGTACGACGACTCGCAGCAGCACACAAAGCAACTCGACTCGAGGGATGGATGCAGGGTGTAGAGAATACAGCTCAGCTGAGCAGGCAAGTTGTGGTCGTTGTGACTCCCCAGATTTGTTCGTTGCTTTCGAATTCGCGACACAGAGCTTTGCTGTTAGTGGCCGTCAATTCTGTCAGAGCTGTCGCCGACAGAAAGGGATGGTGTTCACGAGACACAAGCGAAAAGTAACACAGTTCGTCAACCCTGAACAGGGATCACAATCTCGATGATCTGTGCTCGACGCGGTTCGACGACACCTTTGCTGGCTGGCGAAGCGAGTGACGATTGGCGAACTGGCCTAGCACAAATTTCGGAAATGGACGGAAAGCTGACCCTCGTTCAATCAAACTGTCCCGACTCTCGAGTGGAACTGAGCACACACGTGTACTCCCGGGCAGACGACTGGAAAGAAATGTCAACCGTTGCGCGAACACCTGGTCAATTCACCACCATCCAATACATTATGAGCATCTAGCAGGGTTTTAGGATGACGTGGAAAACCACGTCCAACCACGGAAAAGTGTCGATACAGCTAGACCTCGTCTCACCTGCACGTGTGAGATTGCGGAATGGAACGAATGGCTGTTGTTGCGAATGTCGAGTCAGTCTGGAAGGAACCCTTTTGACTTTCTGCACCACTGCACTTCGTGCACTCGTAAGAAAAAACGTAAAATCGTGTAGATAAAACATTATTGATAAGGCTATCACATCTCCAAAGGGCGGACAGCAATCCCGGTGGGTCTATCTGCACACGGCATGAGCGGCACATCCGGCGCTACAGCCAGCAGCAGCTGTAGCTGCTGGGGAACCCCATCCGGGCACCGGTCATTACTGGGCGGGAAGTGCAAGCACGGCTCAGTTACCGCTCGGATACATGTGGGCCCCACAAAGGAAACATAGGGAACTCCGAAGAGAGACGCGCTAACGTACCCAAAGGTGGAGTTGCGGGAGATGACAAGAGCGTCAGAGAAGAGAGCGAGTGTGTATATGTCGAGAATGGCGCGATCGACTAGACCGGTGTCGGTGTTGTTTTCTGACTCGTCGACCGTTAGCCGAGCAATGTGCACACGGGAACCCACCAGGTATGCGACGCCTTTTTTGGGAAGACGTTCTTCCGCCGTGGCAGCACAAGGGGTGTCGCTCCCTACAGTCACGCTTACTCCCGGCACGCTGCCTGCTACAATCACCGAAAGGTTGTGAGCTAACACAGGACTCAACGACGCCACCATCACCTCAGTCGCACCGCTTGGAGAATCGTTCTCAACCGCACTGCACCCATCACCACCACTGCCACTGGTATCATCACCACTTGTACCACCCCGGTTTGATAGCCGTACCTCCCGTGCCTGGTGCACAGAGGAGGAGTTGAGTGCCTCTAGCAAGCACCGCCCCATAGCCTTGGTCTCCCAGGGGATCCCCCTTTCCAAAGCCTGCTTCTGAAACCGTCCCTGCAGACCTATCCGGGCAGAGGCCGGGGCAATGAGGGTGTGAAATCGGTGGGTGAGTTGCGCCCAGATGCGGTTGCGGGGGAAGAGGAGGAGGCGGGAGAGGGAGCGGAAGGGGTGATGGGAGGGGAAGAGGAGGATGAGGCGGCGGCGGAAGGAGGGGAGGAGGTAGAGGGCCGGGAGGAAGTATTGATTGGAGTAGCTGAGAAGGGTAGGCGTGCGGGAGAGCCACTGCTGCTCGGATTCACAGTAGAAGAGATGACCGGATGGTTTGGTGAAATGGGTGATGTCGACCCGTAGGCTGCAGGGGAGCGGAGGAGGGAAGGGACGAAGAAAGGGGACGTTAAAGGGGAAGAGAAGGAAGAAAGGATATGCAAAAGCAAAGGAAGGAAGAGGAAAAGAGAAGGGAAAAAACGATAAAGGGAAGAGTGCGGGTGAGGGAAGGGAAAGAGAGAAGTAAGGACATGTCGAAAAACGAATGCTAGAAAGCTGGAACGAAGGACTACCTCCCGCTACGTAGCACGCCTTGAAAACATGAGGCGATCTAGATGGCTGCATCATCTTGACGATCCACATGCCGTCGACTATATTCCCTTTAAGAAGGGGGAAACTGCGTTGGGTGTCAATGGATCTCCAATATGCTATCTCTGCGTCCATGGATGTTATCCACTAAGAGGTCCACGTTCTCAAGATCGCCTCAGAGTAAATGCGTGGAATCAGGATGTCAAGAGCGCCTGGGTCCCCATCTACAACTAGCAGCATGGTACAGAGGTGAGGAACAACGACAGCAAATAACTCCAGCTCAAACTGTTTGTCCTCGAGAACTTGTTGCACTCAGACACTGGTTGCACGGTATGACATGAGATGATATGGCATGGTATGGCATGAGACGGTATGGCATGAGACGGTATGGCATGGCACAGTATAGCATATGGCATACGTACACTGGTGGTACCATCGAACCGCTCTCTTCCTCCTCGCGCACGCTGCTCCACTCCTTAGCCACCTTAAACCGCAGCATCCACACATACTTCTCCTGATCCGGCCCATCAAACAACACCCACGACGCATCTTCACCCGCCTCTTGACCTGCCTCCTGCCCTGCCCCAACAGCCGAGCCATGTTGACCCGTTGCCCCGTGCTCAAACGGCTCGCAGTATTCTTCAGCCAGGCCGCTACCAGACGCAAGCAGGAGAATCCGGTCGGTTAGCAGCGCGTAAGCAAACGCAGAGATGAGCGAGACGAGCCGGTTGCCCTGCCCGTCTCTCGTGTGGTAGTAGACCAGGTAGCGACAGAGCGTGGGCTTGTTGGCTAGGAGGGTGGCTCGAAGGGTTTCTTTAGGTTCTTTTAGCAGGCACTCGCGCCGGTACGTGTGGTACTGGCGCATTTTCATCTCAAGCCTCTCTGACATGTCGCCTCCTGTGCTTCCCGCACTGTCCGCATAGCATGGGAGCTCGGCCCTGCTCCAGCACTTTCCCGCCTCACGCTTGTACCGGGAGGAATGAGGAGATGCGTGGGGGGAGGTGTCAGGGGAGGCGTAAAAGGGCGCGTGTGCCTCGCTCCGTAAGCCACGGGCTGGCCTCTCCTTGCCCCCATTGCTACCACCGGTGGTGCGGGAGGGGGTGGCGGTGGTGGTGGGAGTGGTGGTAGTGGTAGTGGTGGTGGTGGGGTTGGGGGTGTTTTCTGGGTCAACTGATGATGGGAGGCCCACTCCTGCTGCAAAGATGTCGGCACAGTCTGCAGTGGGAGTGAGAAGGGGAGAGAAGGGAGGGGAAGGGGAGGTACGGGAGGGAGGTAAAAGGCGACGGGGAGATCAGGAGGAGGCTTGGGGTGTAGTACCATAGGAAAGCGCAGGCGTTACAAAAACATAGGTGCTAATAATAGGTGCTGTACCAAACAGGTGCTACTAATTGATGATAAAAGCAGGTGTTAGAAACAGGTGCTACTAACAAATTATAATAGCAGGTGCTAATAACAAGTAACAGTAACAAGTGGCAATAACAGGTGATATAGCAGGTGCTAAAAGCAGATGCTAAGTAGGTGCTAAAACGGTGTTAATACAGAGGAAAAAAAAAAAAAAAAAAAAAAACGCACGCACGCACACACACACACACACGAACACATTTTGTGAAAAAATGCAGGTTCTACTCTGCATCAGAATTAGGCCACAGCGTTACGCCTCACAACCTTCCGGCAATGCACCAAACGCACACTGTGGGGCTATGCGTGAGTCCCCTCTGAGAATTTTCGAAAAGAAAGAGAAAAGATAAACAACCAGCGGCAGACGGGCAGGCGGTTTTGAGGAGGCTGGTTACCAGCACCTCTATCATGAGACTCCGTGCTGGTTACCGTGTGCCCTACAGACAGACATCAGATTGCACATCCCAGCGACTGGTGGGCAGGTGGTCTTGAAGAGGCTGGTGGGTACCAGCACCTGTACCATGAGACTCCGTGCTGGTTACCGTGTGCCCTACAGACAGACATCAGATTGCACATCCCAGCGACTGGTGGGCAGGTGGTCTTGAAGAGGCTGGTGGGTACCAGCACCTGTACCATGAGACTCCGTGCTGGTTACCGTGTGCCCTACAGACAGACATCAGATTGCACATCCCAGCGACTGGTGGTTACCAGCAAGCAAAGCAGGTGGTTACGAGCAAGCAGGTGGTTACCAGAAAGCAGGTGGTTACGAGCAAGCAGGTGGTTACCAGCAAGCAGGTGGTTACCAGCAAGCAGGTGGTTACCAGCAAGCAGGTGGTTACCAGCAAGCAGGTGGTTACCAGAAAGCAGGAGGTTACGAGCAAGCAGGTGGTTACCAGCAAGCAGGTGGTTACCAGCAAGCAGGTGGTTACCAGCAAGCAGGTGGTTACCAGCAAGCAAAGCTTGAGCCTTATGGGCATGGGATCGCACATAGCCACAGCAGCTCATACGTACCTTTGAGGCTTCTTCTGTGCTCCAAAGCCGAGATTCCATGTGGAAAGGTGCCAATGCAGGCGAAGCAGGCCAGCAGCAGCAGCAACTCCTCGTACCTCTGAGGCTTCTGCTGTGCTTTAAGGCCCACACCCCATGTGCGATGGTGCCGATGCAGGCGAAGCAGCAAGCAGCAGCAGTGACAGCATGAGGTGGGGTGGGGAGCCAAGCCTGTAGCGCACATAGCAGCAGCAACAGCACCGCGTACCTTTCAGGCTTCTGCTGTGCTCCAAGGCCCACACCCCATAAGGGATGCTGCCGATGCTGCAGGCTAAGGGGGTCAGTAGCAGCAGCAGCAGTAGTGGCGGAAGCAGCATGCGGTGGGGGAGCCTAGCCTGTATCGCACACAGAACTCGTTGGTAGTGGTCTTACCTCTGAGGCTTCTGCTGTGCTCCAAGGCCCACACCCCATGTGGGATTGTGCCAATGCAGGAGCAGCAGATCAGCAGCAGGCAAGCAGCAGCAGCAACAGCAGCAACAGCACCTCGTACCTCTAAGGCTTCTACTGTGCTCCAAGGCCCACACCGCATGTGGGATTGTGCCAATGCAGGAGCAGCAGATCAGCAGCAGCAGCATGCGGTGGTGGAAGTGACTGCGCCTGCCCTCACATGCTGTACGGCAATAAAGAGAGAAGATTCTGGGAAAGGGGAGAGACGGGGAATGAGGTGGAGTAGGGAGGGGTTAGAGGTAGTAGGCAGCATGTTGGGTGGTGGCACTGGGAGTGTGTGTGTGCGTGCATCAGCTCATAGAAGCGACAAAGGGAGGAGTGGGGAGGGAAGGGAAGTAGAGGGTGAGAGGGAAGTGTGCACGCATCAGCTCACAGGGATCAAAGAATAAGAAAAAAATCCGTGAGGGTGGGAGGGAAGGGAAGTGACTTTTGAGGCGCCCCAAATTCGTCTCACTGTGCGCGGATTTCGTACATAGACGATTTTGGGGGTGTGGTGGGGTCGGGAGGTGTGGGAAGAGGTGAACGAGGGAACAGCGGTGCTGGGAGGCTGAGGCTGGGGGGGTGTTCTAACGTCTGACTGGGGGAACAGGTGAGGTGTTGGGAGGGGGGAGTGGGAGGTGGGACTATGGAGGAATTGGAGAAAGAGGAGTTGAATGGGGTGAAGTGTGGTTGATCTGACGGGGGAGGGGTAGGTGTGGAGAGGTGGGAGAGTGGGGAGTTGAGTGGAAGGAAACAGGGGAGACAGGCTGGTGGGGGTTGGTGGGGGAAGGTGGAAAGTGGAAAATGGAGGAAAGAGAAAGAGGAGTTGAATGTGGTGGAGGGTGGTTGACCTGACGGGGTAGGGGTAGGTGTGGAGTGCTGGGAATGGAAAGTGGGGAATTGAGTTGAAGGGAAGGGGGAGGCAGGGGAGGGTTAGGGGAAATGGTGGGGGAAGTGATAGTAGGGAGTCGGGTACCAGCAGGCTGGGTGGGAGCAGTAGGGCAAATCGGTCATCATGGATTTGTTAAATATGGCAAATTCCAAATTGGCGATTTTGTTTATGCTGTTGTGGCTGCAAGGAGTCGCTTGGTTAAAACCCGCGGGCCAAGAAAGCCCAAATTGGTTCAACCTTCTTAACTTCGGTTGAGTGTGACCCTGGCACCCAAAATCTTGGCCAATTGCATCTCTCGCCCCAACCAACCTTCCTAACGTTGAACTTCTTGGCCCGCGGGTTTTAAAGCAGCGTGCCGCTCTCACAACGGCAAAAGCGCGGATTTTTATAGTAGAAAGAAAAGTGAAAGGCGAAAAGAATGTGTGTGTAGACAGTGTGGCTCTAGCGAATGTGATTACCGAATGTGCCTATAACGAGCGTGAGTAGCGAGCGTGGCTATAGCGAGCGTGACAATACTTGGTGAAGGCGAGGAGGCCCTCCCAGAGCCAAACCAGCGCCTCTTCCCCCTTCCGCTTCCCCCCTCGCGAGTCGAACACGCAGGCGCCCGCCGCGCATCCCGCCGCACATCCCGCCGCGCAGCCCGCCGCGCCGCGCATCCCGGCTCCCCCTGCGCCCTTCCCGCCGATCCCCTAGCTGCGGGGGGACGCGCGGAGGGGCGGAAGTGACGAGAGGCCGCGATCCCACGGCGATTTACGTGCGGAAGGGCACTGCCCTGGCAGGTGAAATGCGTGGTTGCTGCGACTTCGCGGCTGGTGCGGCTGGTGCGTGGTTGCTGTACAGATCCTTCAGCCGCAGCAATTCTTTCAACTACAGCATTCCAGTGCTTCTCGCTCGGAACCCTTGCTAGGAAAGGAATAAGCTATAGCCTCGCCTCGTTAGTAAGTATTTTCGCTTCTCGCGAGCGCGCTCCGTCAGCTCTTTGCCTTCCAGGGTGACGGAAAATGTTTTCCTGGCAGGTGCAGTCGATCAACGTTGTACGCGATTGTGATTTGCGAAAATGGGATTCGCCGAGATTGAGAACAAAAAAGATGAGATTTCGTGACAGAAAATATTGTTTCAACAAATCTGCAATAATTTCTGTTTTAGTGAGGACATTGGGCATAGTTTATACCAGGACGATTTGGACGTATCGAGTATTGCAGTAACGCGGAACAATCAGGCCAATTTTCTCCTGGGCTGAGGAATTCGTAACTTGTTACAAGGATTTGGCAGGACAAAGGCATCCGCGTTATAATAGCTCAGCCCCCGCTGGGATGTTGACGCATTTCGTTCATTCCCCGCATATCCGCGTCTCCGCATATCCGCACTTCCACAGCCGTTCCGCGCGTGCCTGTTGACTCAGCGCAGAAGCCCGTGTGATCTCGATTTCCCCGCACTCCCGCCCGTCCGCGCGTCTCCCGTGGCATGGGGAAAGGCGGAGCAGGCGCAGGGGGAGCCGGGATGGGCGGCGGCGGGGGAAGCGGCGGGAGAGGCGGCGGGGGAGGCGGAGCGGCGGGAAGCGCGGTGCGCGTGTGCGTGTTCGACTCGCGGCGGGGGAAGCGGGAGGGGGAAGAGGCGGAGAAGCTTCTGTTCTTCTTTCCGCCCGCCACTCCGCCGTCCGAGCAAGTGGCGCTGCTGGGCCTCTGGGAGGGGCTACTCGCCTTCACCAGGTCTCTCGCTATAGTCCCGCTTGCTGTAGGCACACTCGCTGTGGTCACACTCGTTTAGGCATATTCTTTCCGTCAGAGCAAGTGGCGCTGCCCGCCTTCACCAGGTGACTCTGTAGAAGTCGCCTCGCTATAGTCACACTCGCTAGAGTCACACTCATTGTAGTCACACTCGGTAGAGTTACACTCGTTATACCATTATAGGCATATTCATTCTTACAGGCGACTCTGCCGTCGGAGCAAGTGGCACTGCTGGGCCCCTGGGAGGGCCTCCTCGCATCATTCACTAGGTGACTCGCTGTAGCCACACTCTCTATTGTCACAATCTCTAAAGGCAGACTGGATAATCACACTCGCTGCCCTCCTTACCTCCCGTTCCCCCCCCATCAAATGAACCACCCTCAACACCCTCTGCTCGCCCACCAGTCCCACGTTCGCCCCCATGTGCGGCCCTCCCTCTCCCCCCCGCTCCCCACTCTGTTGCCTGTCCACGTATTGCCTTCCGCCCCCCTCAGGATCTTCTCCCCCCATCGCCCCTGTGAGGTGATGCGAGCGCATTTCAACCGCCACGTGCTGCTGGAGTGTGAGCCGGGGATCTTCATGGTGCTGGTGAGTGCGGTGGTGAATGGTGCTGGTGGGTGCATGGCGCTTGCACATGCTCACAGTCATTACAGTGACACACCCAGTAGCCAGCACGCTTCATTCCACACCCACATACTGCTGGAGTGTGAGCGGGGCATATTCATGGTGCTGGTGAGTGGGTAGTGATGGTGCTGGTGAGTGGGTAGTGATGGTGCTGGTGAGTGGGTGTGAGCCGAGCACATGCTTGCTTCCACCGCCACGTGCTGCTGGAGTGTGAGCCGGGCATATTCATGGTGCTGGTGAGTGGGTGTGTGGGGTTTGCACATGCTAATGCTCACAGTCATTACAGTGACACACCCACCTCCTTCCTTCCACCACCACGTGCTGCTGGAGTGTGAGCCAGGCATATTCATGGTGCTCGTGGGTGAATGGGGCTTGCCACGTATTGAATTGAAATCATGGCACCTTCAAGGTGTTCCATCACTCTCACCATCGCCAGCATCTTCATGGCGCTTGAGAATAATCAGAGTGAGGTGACTTTTGAGTCGACTCAAAAGTCACCTGATTACTTGCTGTGCTTGCTCGTGAGTGAGTGTGAGAAACTGGTTTGCAAAACGCAAGGAGGATCTTTTTGAGGCTAATAGACCCACTTTTCACACACAAGTGCTTTTACTCCTCTGGCTCAAGCGCTTTGATCTGCTTCTAGCATTGCCGGCTTTCTTTCTACGATGAGCTAAGAAGTCAACCCTTGTGAACCTACTCACCTTCTGGTATCAGCACCTTTATAGTGATGGTGAGTGGGTGCTGCTGCTGGTGTGATGATGTCTGTGCTTTCATGCGCCCATCTTTTTATCTCCCACATGCTCTCTGCCCACTTCCATCCCCCTACCCGCCCTTACCTCTGTTCACCACTCCCCGCCAATGTGTTGTGCCGCCCAGCCATTTTCCTCACTCAAACCCATTCCCCCATGGCCCCCCATACCCCCCACTCCACCCACCCACCGCCGCCCATCATCTCATACACTTGAATTGACCCTCAGGCGGTGGAGTGGTGGAGTGGTGGAGTGGTGGAGTGACGGGGGGTGAAAATGGCGCTGTGCCTCCCACCCATTCTTCCAACTCCACCCATTCCCCCCGTTTCCACCCACTCCTCCCATTCCCCCATGCCCATCCGCCCCCATGTGCCCGAATCGAATCGCAGGTGATGGAGTGTCGGGGGGTGAACGGCGTCGTGCCGCCCGACGCTACAGTGCGCGACGAAGCTCTTCGGCAGAATCTGGTGGAGGCGCATGCCCTCTTTTGTCTCTTCTTCGGCAGCATCGACCGCTTGTTGCAGCAACAACCCCTACCTCCTCCTACTCTCCCATCAGAAGCAACAACTGGGCCCTCTTCAAATCCTTCATCAAATCTTGAGTCCAGCACACCTTCACATGATTCTCCGTCAGCCGTTCCCCCTTCAGCTGATTTAGCCCGTGCCTGCCTGAAAGCCTTCCTGCCAGACTTTCTCACAGGTGCGTGTCTCGTCTACCTCCTACGCAAGTGGCAAAAGACGCGTCCTGCGTCCTCGACGCATGCGTCCAGACGCAGCGTCCAGGACGCAGGACGCAGAATGAGGGCCTTTGAGACGCAGCAAAAAACGCAGGCCCGGGCAGGGCAAAAAAAAACCCCGGGCAGCCCAAAAAAGTTCAGATAGGGCACGGGAAGGGGGGGGGGAGGGACCGTAGCCCACTTTCATTGCAAAATTCTCCCCAACAATAAAATTTCCCCCAAAACTATAGAGCAAGATGGTGAGTCGCAAGTTCCTCAAGGTCAAACATAATCCAGTGTCGGGTTTAGAACATGCACACTAACACTAACATGCATCACTCATCCACATCCTCATCGCTCTTTTTCTCCTCCTCTTCCTCCATGTCTTCCTCCATGGGTTTTGGGGGTCGAAATTTCGACCCAAAGACATTCGCGTCAAAATCGCGAATGTCAATTTCGCGATCTCGGAAAAAAAAAAAAAATCGGTCAGCCCGAAAAAATTTATGGGTTGCGTCCTGCGTCTGGACGCGCATCCTGCGTCTTTGCGTCCGGACGCTGCGTCAGGACGCCCCCTGCGTCTTTTGCCACTTAGCTCCTACGTATAGTGCGTGTTGTTTTCTCCCCTCTCCTTTCTCTGATCTCTCACACACTTCTCATCTGAATTCTGATTTAGCCCGTGCCTGCCTGCAAGCCTTCCTGCCAGACCTCCTCACAGGTGCGGGCCTCTAGTCTCTTTAAGAGGCTCCTCCAAACTCGCCTCTTTTAGAGGCTCCTCCAAACTCGCCTCTTTTAGAGGCTCCTTGTGGATCGTACACGTTTCCCCCTCCACCCCCCCCTCCCCCCCACCCCACCTTCTGCTTTGACTGCTCTCTCCCACACTTCTCACCTCCTCTCTCACCTTCCCCTCCTCCCCTACCCCTCCTCTAGTCCTTTTTTTTCTGTCGACTCAACCAATGCTTTCCACTTCCTTCCCGCACTCCTCCTCCCTTCCCTCTTCACCCCCCTCCAGGCGGCTCCCCAGAGCCTTCCGCCCTCACATTCCCCTTCGCCCTCTCCGGCCCCACACCTGCACGGCTTTACACTTTTTTTTTAGTCGACTCAAAAACCACTGCTTCTCTGTACCCCCTTCACTACATTTCTCTCCCCCCACTTCCCAATGCTTCCCATCTCTCCAGGCGGGTCCCCAGAGCCCTCCGCTCTCGCATTCCCCTTCGCCCTGTCCGGCCCAACACCTCCTCGAGTCCGCCTGCCTGCTCTCCTCGACTCCCTCTCTAACCGCCTCTCCTGCCGCCAACTGAATCTGCCACGCTCCCTCACGCTCCCTGCTCTGGTGAGTCGCTCCTTCGTCCCTGCATGCATGCCCCTTTGCTCATCCCTCGCCGCTTCTCTCCTCCACTCCCTCTCCAGCCGCCTCTCCTGCTGCCACCTCAACCTCCCCCGCTCCCTCACACTCCCCTCTCTGGTGAGCCTTCTTCTGCTTCTGCATACACCCCCTCCTCCTCCCCTCCCCACTTTCCACCCTCCACCCCGCCCCACTCACCTTTCTCCCGAGTCTGCCTCCTCTCCTTCTCTCCCTCCCTCACCCTCCCCTCCATCGCTCTCTCGCCCACTCCCTTCTATCGCTCCTAATCTCTTTCCCCATCTCCCCCCTCTACCCCCCTCCCACCTGTCATCACCTGCGGCACCTTGGTCTATCCTCTCGCTTACACCCTCTCTCTCCCTGCTCCCGCTCTGCTTCTCTTCACCCCGCCTCGCCCCTCTCCTCTCTCCGCCCTGCCTCCTCCCACCAATCACTCACTCACCCATCGCCTGGAAGACGCCATTCAAGGCAAGCCTCTGCTACCCCGTTATCCGTCCTTTCCTACCCCTCTCTCTGCTCATGCTCTGCTTCTCCATCCCCCTTCCCTTTCTTCCCTTCTCTTTCCCTCCCATCACCAGTCACTCGCCCATCGCCTGGCAGACGCCTTCCAAGGCGGAGCACTGCTGCTCTGCCAAGACCTCTTTTCTCAATCACCCCCAGCGCTGCTCCTCCCTTCTCTCGCCCATCCCTCCCCCGCCTCCCCCTCCCACCAGTCACTCACCCATCGCCTGGCAGACGCCTAAGGCAAGCCTCTGCTACCCCGTTATCCGTCCTTTCCTAACCCCCTCTCTGCTCATGCTCTGCTTCACCATCCCCCTTCCCTTTCTTCCCTTCTCTTTCCCTCCCATCACCAGTCACTCGCCCATCGCCTAGCAGACGCCTTTCAAGGAGGGGCGCTGCTGCTCTGCCACAACCTGCTGCTCGCCTCCACCCTCCCCGGTAAGACTCATGCCCTCTCCCTGGTAGTAACCACTCAGGCCTTGCTCTTCTTCTCTGCTGCATTTTGAGTCAAAACCAGATCCTCACGTCACAAGCCCCAAGCCACAAGCCTTGTTCTGCTGCTCTGCCACAACCTGCTGCTCTGCCACAACCTGCTGCTCTGCCACAACCTGCTGCTCTGCCACAACCTGCTGCTCTGCCACAACCCTCTGCTCTGCCACAACCTGCTGCTCTGCCACAACCTGCTGCTCTGCCACAACCTGCTGCTCTGCCACAACCTGCTGCTCTGCCACAACCCTCTGCTCTGCCACAACCTGCTGCTCTGCCACAACCCTCTGCTCTGCCACAACCTGCTGCTCTGCCACAACCTGCTGCTCTGCCACAACCTGCTGCTCTGCCACAACCCTCTGCTCTGCCACAACCTGCTGCTCTGCCACAACCTGCTGCTCTGCCACAACCTGCTGCTCTGCCACAACCTGCTGCTCTGCCACAACCCTCTGCTCTGCCACAACCTGCTGCTCTGCCACAACCCTCTGCTCTGCCACAACCTGCTGCTCTGCCACAACCCTCTGCTCTGCCACAACCTGCTGCTCTGCCACAACCCTCTGCTCTGCCACAACCTGCTGCTCTGCCACAACCTGCTGCTCTGCCACAACCTGCTGCTCTGCCACAACCCTCTGCTCTGCCACAACCTGCTGCTCTGCCACAACCTGCTGCTCTGCCACAACCTGCTGCTCTGCCACAACCTGCTGCTCTGCCACAACCCTCTGCTCTGCCACAACCTGCTGCTCTGCCACAACCCTCTGCTCTGCCACAACCTGCTGCTCTGCCACAACCCTCTGCTCTGCCACAACCTGCTGCTCTGCCACAACCTGCTGCTCTGCCACAACCCTCTGCTCTGCCACAACCTGCTGCTCTGCCACAACCTGCTGCTCTGCCACAACCTGCTGCTCTGCCACAACCCTCTGCTCTGCCACAACCTGCTGCTCTGCCACAACCCTCTGCTCTGCCACAACCTGCTGCTCTGCCACAACCTGCTGCTCTGCCACAACCTGCTGCTCTGCCACAACCTGCTGCTCTGCCACAACCTGCTGCTCTGCCACAACCCTCTGCTCTGCCACAACCTGCTGCTCTGCCACAACCTGCTGCTCTGCCACAACCTGCTGCTCTGCCACAACCTGCTGCTCTGCCACAACCTGCTGCTCTGCCACAACCTGCTGCTCTGCCACAACCTGCTGCTCTGCCACAACCTGCTGCTCTGCCACAACCCTCTGCTCTGCCACAACCTGCTGCTCTGCCACAACCCTCTGCTCTGCCACAACCTGCTGCTCTGCCACAACCCTCTGCTCTGCCACAACCTGCTGCTCTGCCACAACCCTCTGCTCTGCCACAACCTGCTGCTCGCCTCCACCCTCTCCCTGGTAACCACTCATGCCCCCCTGCTTCCCTTCCTTAGCTTGCACAGTCTGCCGCTGCTTCTCGTTTTTCTTTCCCTGCTCTTTCTCACTTCCTTTGATCTTCAAAGTTTATATTTTCTTGCTTCTCACTTTCTGCCTCCCCTCACCTCTCCCCCTCTAATCCCTCTCCTTCCCCTCTCCTCCGCATGCCTCCGCCTTCTCCTCTCCTCCCTCTCCCCGCCAATTTTGGGGTGCCTCAACAAAAGCAATCCCCCTTTCTACTCCCCCCCTTCCTCCCCTCTCCCCACTCCCTTCCTCAGGCTGACACTGCAGCACTACACTCCTACGCATGCCTGCGCCTTCTCCCTTCCTCCCTATCCCCCTCCTCCTCCTCCTCTTCCATCCTTCGCTCCCTCTCCCCCTTCCGCTCCCCTTTCACCTCCTCCTCCTCCGCCTCCTCCTCCCCCTCCTCTCACCGGCCCTCCTCCCCCTCCCCTCGTCGCACCTCCTCCTCTTTCCTCAGCCCCTCACTCACTCCCTCACTCACTCCCTCACTCGCTCCCACCCTACCTCGCTCCTCCTCCACTCCCTCACTCGCCCATCTCTCCCCTTTCGGCCACACTCCCCCTCTCTCCCCCTCTGCTTGCCCCAACCCCAACCAGCCATTCCCCCCTTCCCCCTCCGCCTCCACCCCCCCCACCCACTCCTCCCCTTTCCCCCTCCCCTACTCCTCCCCTCCCCTCCCCCTTCGCCCGTCATCCTGGGCCAAATCCACGTCAGGCCACTCCCTTTCCACGTCAGCATGGGGATTAGATCCTCAAACCAGCACCCCTCTCCCCCCTCTTGTCTATTTACGGTCTGTGGGAGTAGAGGTGGGGGGAGGAGGCGCGGGGGGAGGGGTTGGGGGAGGAGGTGCGGGGGGAGGGGAACGGGGAGAGAAAGGAGCGAAGGAAAAGGCTGGTGGAAAGGGGAAGGGTGGAGAGGAAGGGGGAGGGGAAGGAGGAGCAGGAGGGGCGCCAAAATTAATGGGAGTGCTGAGAGTGTTTTTTGTCAAAGACCTCATAGCCCTGGTGGTGGAACCACTAGCAGCAGCAACAACAAGAGAGGGGCGAAGGAGGAACGATGAAGCTGGTCAAGCGAGTCTGCACCCCGAGGTGAGTTGAGTGAATTGCCCTGTCTGCGTGTGTTGGGAGTGGTGGGAGTGGTGGGAGTGCTGCGAGTATTTTTTTGTCAAGGACCTTATAGCCCTGGTGGTGGAACCACTACTCCAACAATCACGGCAGCAGCAGAGGAGGGATGAAGGGCAAATGGGCCGACACGACACAACACCTCGAGGTGAGTTGAAGGTGTTGTTGCCTTGCCTCCTCTGCGAGGTGAGATGAGATGCAGGGCAAATGGGCCACTGTCTCCCCCCCATGCCCCATCAGCTGCTGAGGGAGATGGAAGCACCGGAGGCAGCACTTCAGGCTGTTGTGCTCTTGCGGATTCTCATTTTCACTGTCTCTTCCCATCCCATCCCCCATCAGCTGCTGAGGGAGATGGAAGCACCGGAGGCAGCACTTCAGGCTGTTGTGCTCTTGCGGATTCTCATTTTCACTGTCTCTTCCCATCCCATCCCCCATCAGCTGCTGAGGGAGATGGAAGCACCGGAGGCAGCACTTCAGGCTGTTGTGCTCTTGCGGATTCTCATTTTCACTGTTTCTTCCCATCCCATCCCCCATCAGCTGCTGAGGGAGATGGAAGCACCGGAGGCAGCACTTCAGGCTGTTGTGCTCTTGCGGATTCTCATTTTCACTGTCTCTTCCCATCCCATCCCCCATCAGCTGCTGAGGGAGATGGAAGCACCGGAGGCAGCACTTCAGGCTGTTGTGCTCTTGCGGATTCTCATTTTCACTGTCTCTTCCCATCCCATCCCCCATCAGCTGCTGAGGGAGATGGAAGCACCGGAGGCAGCACTTCAGGCTGTTGTGCTCTTGCGGATTCTCATTTTCACTGTCTCTTCCCATCCCATCCCCCATCAGCTGCTGAGGGAGATGGAAGCACCGGAGGCAGCACTTCAGGCTGTTGTGCTCTTGCGGATTCTCATTTTCACTGTCTCTTCCCATCTCATCCCCCATCAGCTGCTGAGGGAGATGGAAGCACTGGAGGCGTCGCTTCAGCGGCACCACATCAACCCGCAAGCTGTCCACATACAGGGCTGTCGCTACCTCTGCACCGACCCGCTGCTCCTCCCCTCTTCTCCCCCATACCTCCCCATGCCTCCCATGAATCCCCCCTCTCCCCCATCAGCTGCTGAGGGAGATGGAAGCACTGGAGGCGTCGCTACAACGGCACCACATCAACCCGCAAGCAGCCCACATTCAGGGCTGCCGCTACCTCTGCACCGACCCGCTTCTCCAGTCCTTCTCTGCCTCCCCACCCTGCAAAGTTACCACCCTCGCCAAGGTTGGTTCTTACCCTATCAAAGGTTTGTTGCTAACCTTGTTAGTGTTAGCCCTCAATCTCACCTTTTGTACTTGTACTTTTTATACCCTAGTTTAGTGTAGTTTGCACTTCGTGTTTGGTTGGGTGTACACACGATGAGACACGAGGCGGACAGGCAGAGAGGCGGCGGGTTGACGACTCTCAATGGTGTGCTCTCTCTCTTTTCTCTCCCTCCCCCAGGACTCCCTTGCAGTTCTGAACCAGATGAGACACGAGGCGGACAGGCAGCAGCAGAGGAGGGAGATGCTGAGAGTGCAGGGGGGAGGGAGGAAGAGAAGAGATGGGCTCACCAGGAGGGCGGGAAGAGGAGAGAAAGGTATGGTTGGGAAGAGAGAGAAAGGTATGGGAGGCATTTGAGACACGAGGCGGACAGGCAGCAGCAGAGGAGGGAGATGCTGAGGGAGCAGAGGGGAGGGAGGAAGAGAAGAGATGCAGACGCGCACAATGGGAGGGCGGGACGAGGAGAGAAAGGTATGGGTGGATGGGTTCTCTGGCAATGCTGAACTGAATGAGACAGGAGGTGGACAGGCAGCATCGGAGGAGGGAGATGCTGAGGGGGCAGGGGGGAGGAAGGAAGCGAAGAGATGCAGTGACAGGGAGGGCGGGAAGTGATGCCTGCTCTCCTGCTCTTCCTTCTGACTGTTTGCCTGCTCTTCTCTCTGACTGCACCCCTGCTTCCCACTAACCACGCTTCTGTGCCCGGTGCAGGCTGGAAGGAACAACATCCGGCGAGCACACTAGGGGGGGATTCAGAGATGGAGAGTTCCCCCAAGGGCGGAGAGGGGGATCGTGGAAGGAGAGAGGCGGAGGGAGCAGCGGGTGAGGGAGGCGAGGGGGAGCAAGGTGTAGCTGTTGTTGGGGAGAGGAAAGGGATAAGTCCAGAGAAGGGAGGAGAGGGTGGGGTGAAAGAGGCAGGGGAGGAGTGGCTTGGGGAGGGGGGTGAGGAGGAGAGTGAGGAGGAGAGTGAGGAGGTGGCATCGAAGGTTGGGAGGAACGCGTGGGTGGTGGAGAGAAGGAGCGGAGGGCGGCAACTGGTGGTGGCAGTGGAGAGAGGATGCGATTCGCTGCTGGGAGCAGAAGAACTTGTGGATAGACTGAATGCCCAGTGAGTGGATTGGGAGGCTCTATAGTGGGAGAGTTTTGAGGCCTCAAAAAGGGGAGAGAGGGTGTGACTCGTTGCTGGGAGCAGAAGAAGTCGTGGATCGACTAAATTCCCAGTGAGTGTTCTCTGAGTCGCCTCAACCTCTTTTTAGGCGCCTCAGAAGTCCTCTCTTGTTTTGCGGTTTTGAGGCACCTCAATAGTGGTGGGCGGCAGCTGGTGGTGGCGGTGGTGGATAGAGGGTGTGACTTTCTGCTGGAAGCAGAAGAACTCGTGAGGTGCCTCAAGAGTGGTGGGCGGCAACTGGTGGTGGTGGTGGTGGAGAGAGGGCGGGACTCCCTGCTGGGAGCAGAAGAACTCGTGGATGTGCGTGCGTGCATGTTTCTTTTGATGGAGTTCCCCTAATGCGTTTCTCTCTTCCTCTGCCGCAATTGCTCGTTTCAGGCACTTTGGGGGCGTGTTCCCATCTCACTAAGGGGCATGAGTGGGGGCAGGAGTGGGGGCTACCTTCACACAGCAACTGTCGGGGATGGTGTCAGCCACTTTGGGGGCGTGTTCCCATCTCACTAAGGGGCATGAGTGGGGGCAGGAGTGGGGGCTACCTTCACACAGCAACTGTCGGGGATGGTGTCAGCAACTGTCGTGTCGCCCTTGATGACTTTGTTAGGGCCCTTCCATTTCCTCACTCCCGGGCCCCACGGGTTCCATGCATTGCGACCGCCAACGTAAATCGTTTTCGCCTGCCCATTGGAAAACAAGAACAGAAAAAAAGCAGCAGCACGCAACAAAGTGAGTGTTTGTCGAGTTTCCACTAGTACTGCAGAGATAAGGGGGAGAAGGTGGGGGGTTGGAAAAGAGGGAGGGGAGGGGGTTGTTAAGGGCGTGAGGCCTTATAACGGAAGCAGTCCGGGGACTAGTCTCCAAAACGCGACAACACCAGGGAGGACGCGACAAAACACCAGGGAGAAATTAGGGTTCCTAGTTTCCCAAACACTAGGAAGCAACAACTAGGAAGCAGGCTCAAATGTGCAAACTCAAACTCATGCGCAAATAAAGATGGGCTGGAGAGAGCCACCCAAGCACACTACCCGGGAATATAGATTTTTATTTTTTTAAGGGGATGAGGCAGAAGAGAGCGCTAACCTGTGCGAGCGAGAAGCCTGGTTGGATGGGGGAGAAAGGAGGGCGATAGGCTGAGGTGATAGGGGAGGGGATAGGCGGAAAGGAGGCCCATAGGCGAGGGGGAAACGGGAAGGGGGCAGAAGAGAGCGCTAACCTCTGCCAGCGAGAAGCCTGGTTTGCCGACACAGACACAGGCAGCGCCGAATCGGTTGGAGGCAGCGCCGAATCGGTTGGAGGCAGCGCCGAATCGGTTGGAGGCAGCGCCGAACAACGCGAGCGCGGGAGAGAGAGGTGCGGGTGACACGGTCGATAGCGGCGACGCGGCCATGGAGATGCGGAATGGTCACGGGAGGGGGGGGGGGAAGGGGGGGAGCAGAAGAGAGAGCGTTCATGAGTGGGAGCGGAAGCGCGGGAGCGAGAGGTGCGGGTGACACGGTAAATAGTGGCGACGCGGCCATGGCGATGCGGAGAAGCGCCCCGACGCGACACGACACGTGAGAGAAACGAACCGACGCGATATGCGATGAGGATCACGAGGATATGAGGATTGGTGGGGAGGGAGAGGAACGGTCGTGGGAGGGAGTTGGGGGGAGGTGGGGGGGCGGGGGGAAGGGAAGGGGGGAGGGGGGAGAAGAAGGCATTGGCGGGGAGGAGGGAGGGGGAAGTGGGAGAAGCGGAAGGAAGAGAGGGTTTATGAGTGGGAGCGGCAGAGCGGGGGAGAGGGGAGAAGGTGGAAGGTCAGCTGGAAGCAACGATGTCGGTGCCTCAAAAACAGGTGCGAAGAAATAGATGCGACAGGACAGGTGGGGGCACGACAAAGGGGGCACGACAAGAGCAGCAGAACCGTGGGGTCAGAGAAGGCTTAGCAGAACACAACGGGACGAACAAGGGGGGACGAATGAGGGGCGCAGAACAAGGTGGGAAAAGACAAGAGGGGAGGGGGAGGGGGGGGGGGGAGGGGAGGAGTGGGGGGGAAAACAACGGCCCTAGGACAATGTGGGAAGCACAAGGGATGCCGAACGAGGGGGCAAGGGGAAGGGAGGGCGGGGGGAAGAGATGAGGAGAATAAGGGGGGTGTAACGAACAGAGCAGAACAAGGGCGCGCGACGAGTGATTAGTGACAGCTCCATCACATGACGTGTTCTTCACTCACCGAAACGATATAACATACGCCTCCCATACGACCCCGTTTTCCAGTGACGCAAACGCAAACGCAACGCAGACTCAAACGCAAACGCAAACGCAAACGCAAACGCAGACGCAGACGCAGACGCAAACGCAGACGCAGACGCAGACGCATACGCAAACAATGGGATAACAGGAGGCGGAAACGGGAAGTAGGGCCGTTTTCATATTTTCTCATGAGGCGCCTCACACGTGCTCTTACGCACTTGAGAGCAGAGCGAGAAGCGATATGCTTGCTAGCAACAGCACGAGCCGCGTGGACATTGTTGTAAGGTGTCGAGCCACAGCCGTCGCGGCAACGTTGCGAATGAGCGGGAGGCAGGACTACACTGGAGATTGAAAGAAACGACGAAACTCAAAACTAGAAACCAAACCCTAGCGCTAGAAGGTGGTGTCGGTCGTTGCAAAAGCGTAAGATTGCTAACGAGTACTAACAAAAATCACACTCTAGTCTCATGCTTTTGTGGCGGGAATAAGGAAAGGTGGGTGAAAATGGTGAGCTGGTGCTGCTGTGTAGTTCGAGTTTGGGTGGTTCGGTGAGGTGGTAGGAGTGTACGCTGTGCAAACAAACAAACTCCCAAGGGAGAGAGGGATGCCTTGCAGAAAGCGAGTCTGCTACACCGCGAATCGCGATCAACCGAAACCACCACTACAGTGCCACCGAACCGAACACCGCCACCAAACAGCCCTCACAGACGTGATGCGGTGCGACTACAGTCACCAACACCCAGCATCAACGACTTTCCACCTTGGGCTGTTTTTTAGACAATCACGAACTTTCCATTTGTTTCCATAAGCTGCTTATTTAACTTTTTTAATAATCAAAGATAGCTTATTAGATGCTCAACTCCAGTTTGCCCGTTAAGGAGAGAACTTTCGGCATATTTTGAAGGTACCCAGCCCAGACACCCCGCAGTTCATTTCGTGCACAACCCAACCACCTGCTTCTCCGAACCAAACCTGGAGGTGAGGTGAACAAGACATCAACCGTGCCGCGCTAGCGGCCAGGCTTTTCAGCAAAATTCCGTCCACGTGTACAGTGCATGAAACCAAACATGCTAAACGTGGGCTGTACATCAGGCTCGGAGGAGCCGGCTTTCTTACTGGATGGAAAATGGCGACGCGACACTTTGGACGCTGTTGTCTTTTGTGCCACAGTCCAACTACTGCAGCGCCCCCCGCCTCGCCGCGCGCACGTTGCCGGTTTGGTGGGTGGGTTTTCGGTGGCGGTGTGGCACGTCGGCACGGCATCCCCTAGCCTTTCGGTTTTTGGGGCCTTATCTCCATTGGCTGAAATGGGTTTGGCTCTGTGTGTGGAGCACCTGTTGTACTCCGACCCAGCTTGCGGAAGTTCCTTGTTTTAGCTAAGCAAAATCAACTTCGAACACGGTTGTGAGGTAAAGGCTAAGTACGTCTTACACCAACTTTCACTACCCTGCCCGTTCCGCCCCTATCACTTTCTTCCGCGACCCCGAACCCGAACTCAACCGATCAACCAACCCCGCTAAAAGCACAGCCACTCCTACCAACAACCAACCCACTCCACCCCAATTTCATGCTTCAACAAGCTTCACTTACAGAGCACAAGGAACACAGTTTTGCCTCGACCTCCGGCATTCCTTCCTCCATTTCGTTTTCGTGCCTCGCGCCATTTTACAGTATCCCGATTGAGTGCCTCCTTCGCTCTCTCCTCAGCATTGATCGGCCGATAGTTGAAAAATCCCTTGGTTGCGCGCCTCCAGCCATGGCCACGCGCCGCGTTTCTTCGGCCTTACTAGCAACCGCTTGCGTCCTCCTGCTCTCAAGTGCGCGCCTCTCCTTGCCTCCTGTCTTGCTTATGTTCTGTCTTTTATTCTCCTCGCGGCAGCTTTCGTCCCAGCTTTAGCACGTCTCGATATGTTTATGTAGCGGCGCCGGTGCTAGCGGCGCCATTGCTCAACCCCCACGGCTCTTCCATCATATACAATCTTCACCCTATTTAATTTTTGTCTTCCTTGCCTGTACGTTCTTTCTCCCCATCTTATTTCCCCTGTCTCGAATTGCCCGTCGTTGTCGCCGTTCGCCGTTTGCCCGTCGCCCGTCGCCCGCCGCCCGCCGCCCGTCGCGTTCCCGTCGCAACCTCGCGTTCGCACTCGGTCGCGGGTCTCCCGTCTCGTGTTGTGCTGCTCTATCTCGCCTCGTCGCCAGCCGTCGCACAAGTTCAGGTGACAACAACAATCACACCTTTCACATTGCCGTTTTTTCTTTCGTTCTTTTCGTTCGCCTCTTGGACAGAGCGAGACTCAGACAGCAGCAACCGCTCTGCCCACCTGCCGCTTTTGTTTCGTTTCTGAGACGTCTCAATAAACGTCCCCTCCTCCTTTTTAGTCAAGATTGAATGACCGCTTGTGCAATCGTGGCCGTGCGACTTTAGCCGTGCGATCCTGACCGTCTGATCCATGTCGCACCACCACAAGCCCCACGGCTTGCTGATTAAAGAAGAGCGTACGGGACAGGGAAATGTCCGTAGGGCACGGGCCAATGCTCATACGTACGTACGGACGGACGGACGGACGGACGTAGGATGGGCACGGGCTAGTATTCGCGGACGAGTGTATGCGCGGAGGTTTGTTGCTCGCTGAGAACATGTCAGAAGACCGAGGGCGCTTGACGAGTGTATGCGCGCAGGTGGGAGGGAGGACGAGAAAGGTGTATACCTTTATCATCCCATTCCCCCCCCACCCCCCGCCCCCCACCCCTCCTCCCCCTATTATTTATCCGCGCGCTGACAGGCGAAGACAATCCTCGTGGGCGGGCCTTACACGTTCTCGCCGTTAGTCTCATATTTGTCTTACCCACCTCCTTCTCTTGCCCGTGTTTCCTCCTCTCGCCCCCATTCATGCGCGCGATGCCAGGCGAAGAAGATTCAAGTGGGCGGGCCTTACAGGTTGTCGCCGTGGGGCCCGCTGACGATTAAGTGGAAGTGCCCGCCGATTGAAGTGGGCGACAAGCTGGGTGAGTGCGGTGCAGAGAGGTTAAGTACGGTGCGGAGAGGCTGGGTGTGGTGCAGAGAGGCTGGGTGCGGTGCAGAGAGGCCGGGTTCGGTGCAGAGAGGCTGAGTGCGGTGCAGAGAGGCTGAGTGCGGTGCAGAGAGGCTGAGTGCGGTGCAGAGAGGCTGAGTGTGGTGCAGACAGGCTGAGTGCGGTGCAGAGAGGCTGAGTGCGGTGCAGAGAGGCGGTGCAGAGATGCTGAGTGCGGTGCAGAGAGGCTGGGTGTGGTGCAGAGAGCTGCGTGTGGTGCAGAGAGGCTGAGTGCGGTGCAGGGAGGCTGAGTGCAGTGCAGAGAGGCTGCGTGTGGTGCCGCCGCCGCTGCCGCTGCTGCTGCTGCTCTTACCCTCTTCATTGATTGGCTACAGACGATTTCTGAGGCACCTTGAAAATTCTGTGGTACCCTCTGCATAGATCAATTGAGCTTCCCCAGCCCGCTGCTTCCCTCCACACTCTCCCCCCCTTTTCACCACTCCCCCTCTGCACCCTTGCCCCTCCCCCTCTGCACCCCTCTGCACAATGTCTCATCAGGATTCTGTCGCACTGCACTGCATCGCATGTAAACCCATTCAACCGCACTCAAACTCACTGAATCATGCGACTCTGATAAGAGGTGTGTCTGAGAAGAGGGAGGCATCAGAACTGACTCAAAAGTTCCCCTATCCCCCCCCCCCCCCCCCCCCCCCCCTCCCCTCCTTCCCCCTCCCCCCTCCCCTCCTTCCCCCTCCCCCCTCCCCTCCTTCCCCTCCCCCCCTCCACCCTCCCCCTTTCCCCCTCCTCCCCACGCCCACCTGATTCGCTGCCGTTGTTGCAGTTTTTAAATGGACACAGCGTTCTGATATCCATCAGTTTATCACTCAGTACACGGATCCAGATTCTTTCAGCCAACCCAAGTACTGGGCCCAGTGCAAGACCAGCAAGGCCGCTAAGACTCTCGCGAAAGCGTCGAAATCGGGAAGCTACACCTACACTGTTTCAAAAGACGATCATTTCAATCTCATGTTCGCGAGCGGCGTGGGGAACATGTGCAGGCGGGGGCAACGCTTTCAGTCGCCTGTTCCTAAGTGTACTACGTCTAGTGGGTGTATTGGTCTTTGAGTTAAATGCAACATGTTTTCATGGCAAGTTGGTGTAGAAACCCTAACTAGATGGTGTGGTAGGATATCTGATTGCAACTCATTTCCTTTCGGCTGTGCAGCTATGTTTGTACTGTCTCGGTTTTTTATCTCCTATATTAATTTTGCATTTGAATATTAGTGTAGGATTTGAAATTGCAAATGGATGGCATAATGAGCAACTGCTATTCTTATACGTTGGGTACAACTTCTATGTGTGATATTCCAGAATTCTGCCCCTCTTCATATAACCTCACTAAACAGTTGTCTGTAAAGCTGGTGCACCTGGTTTGGACTAGTGTAGTCATTTATGACTAAAGGCACCAAAGCCTGTAAGGGAACGAATGTAGCGTGTGGGGCCCTTGTGATGCACTTTCGAGCTGCCCCGTTATTGGAACAAAACGGTACGGTAACAAATCTATTTGTACCGCAAATCACCCAACAGGCTGCTCGCGAATCCTCCCAAGCTCATTCGTCGTCTGTCGCGGGGCGCGGAGGGCTTGCCGTGCGCCTCGACTCCTTTCTCCGCGCGCTCTTCCGCTTTCGGCTGCGCGCGACGGCGCCAGGAGCCTCCCCGCGACTTGCTTGTTTCTTCTTTATCGCTCGGGCCATTTTGGGTTGGCTCACGCGCGGACTGCGGGGCGGTTGGCGCAGTGTGCGCGCAAGCAGCGGAAAACGGAGGTTTACCAGGCGCGGATGCAGCGGAAACGGGCGCAAGTTGGTCGAAGGGACCCGCGGCATTGGCCCAGGGGGAGCGGAGCCGGGCGGAAGCTTCGGGGCTGGAGGGGGAGGCGGACGAGGCGGAAGCTGGGGACGATGAGCGGGAGGAGCCTGTTTCGAAGGATGAGTCGCAGAGAGGGGAGGTGGTGGCGATAGAGTTGGAGGACGAGAAGACGGACGGTACGATAAACGACGACGATGACGTGGAGCGAGTGCAGCCGTTGGATGAGGGTTCGGTAGTCGCACGAGAAGGCAGCGACGGATCTGCGAGCCAATTGCATTCGTCGGATGCCGAATTGAGATCCCTCTGCGACAGCCGTTGACTTCGCAGACTCGATTGACTTCGCAAATCGGGTTGACTCCGATGACTGAGCTGACCGGCAGGCCAATGAACCCCGCTCAGCTCGGCGCGCTCTGCGGCGCAGCGATCCTCGCGCGCCTGCCCGTACCGCTGCTCCCGAGTCGTATGAAACGATCGCCGCCCCGCAGTAGCTGCGCGCCGGGTCTCGCCGCCGCCACGAAGCGAATCGTACACATCGCGGGGCAGCGCCTCAGCGCAAGCGGCGTCGGGGGCGCCGCGGGGGGCACCAGGCGCGCGGAAGGAGCCGCTGCGGCGGCGGGAAAGGGGGCGGGCGGGGCTTCCGGTGCCGCTGGCACTGGGGGTGTAGAAAATCATGTCTTCCCGCCACGACGCGCAGCGCGCCGATCCTGATGACGCCGACGGCACGTCGACGGACCTCCGGCGATACGCGCCGTCGACTCTCGGAGGCGCGAAAGGTTCGTACGCCCTCCGCCCGTCACCACTGCTACCGCTGCCGCAGCCGCCGCCGCTGCTGCTGCTGTTTCTGTTCTGCGCGCGCAATCTTTCGCACGCCGCATGCTGCTTCGCGCCTGATGATGATAGCGTCCGTGCCAAACCGGTATTCCTCTTAGTATAGGGTGCGTATTCCGGCAACTCAGAACTCGAACTGGTGTCTCCCTTAGTATACGCAGCGTATTTCTCGATAGTGGACTCCTCGGCACACTCCATTGTTGATTCCATCATTTCGACGAAGATGCGACACTTGACGGCGCTGAGCTGCCGCTGCGACTCGAGCAGGGCCAGTTTGCCCTCCAGCGCCGCCATTTCCACGTCAGCGAGTACACGGCTGCAACTTGGCCGGCGTTCTAGAGCTGGCATGGCGGCGGGATTCGCGCCGGAATTAGTGCATGAGAGTGAAATGTCGGGACATGCGGCGGATGTTGAGAAGTCAGAGAATGCGGACTGCGCGCCCGAAATTGATGGTTGTGCGCCGGGATATGCGGGTTGGATACGGCTATCGCTGGCGGGTCTGGCTTTGTGGGATTCTGAGGCACCATGAAACGTCGAAGACATGGCTGCGATTGCACCTTACCACTTTTAGCGGGTCCGCACTCGTTTAGCGGGTTACTTTCTCCCTACAGCAAGTAATTCCACTCTGAATAATACTTCGTAGAGATTGCGAACGTGTGTCTACGTTTGAACTACGGGCTTCAGGATAAGTCTTCAACAACGCGAAGGAGGCGCATCTGGAATCTCATCGCAAGTCAGTAAGCTACGATCAGTCGTGTCAGAGCAGTCAGTGGCAGCCAGCAGCAAACAATAAATGGAAGGGAGGGATGGGGGCAGGGGAATGAATGGGAGAATGGAGATTGGAGCGAGGAGGATACGGTGGGGGCGGGAGAGATTGGGTTGGGACCAAGTGAGGGAGAAAGGGGGGCAACAGGGGGGGAGTGAAAACATGGGGTTGTTGTTGCCTCGGATCTCGCTTCGCGCTCGACGAGAAAGATTTCCGCGTCGGATGTCCAGAGGTTTTCCTCGCTTCCCCTCCCGCTGCCTTTGGTGAACCAGTCAGGTGATCTCGTGAGCGTGGTGCGAATCCAAGCGCTTTCACGT
The DNA here is from genome assembly GCA_947471745.1 of Closterium sp. Naga37s-1. Taxonomy (NCBI): domain Eukaryota; kingdom Viridiplantae; phylum Streptophyta; class Zygnematophyceae; order Desmidiales; family Closteriaceae; genus Closterium; species Closterium sp. Naga37s-1. The sequence goes on along the minus strand of CANJKZ010000190.1, from coordinate 616,615 downwards.
CGACCGTCCGTCGCCGGAATCCCCTCACGCTGAACGTCTAGCAAGATTCTTCCCACAGCCTATCGTGTCCCAGCCAACTGCCTCAGTCGACTTTCCCTCCATTTCCATCCAGTCATTTGAGTTCGTTGGCATTCCCGCATGCTTGTTGGTGTTGATTAACTGTAAACACGTGATACCCTCACCCCCCCTGTGACTGGCTCGACACCCAGATAGTTCTGTATTTTGTCAGTGTATGCTTTCACTGCCCACACTGACCGTAGGGAGAACAGCCTGCATTTATTTCCACTAGGGAGTCGCTCATTTCTCGTACTCACCACTTCGAGTTCAAAACCCTTAAGTTTCATAAAATATGCTGGGCTTTTAGTCCATTCATGAGGATCTTAAGTAGGCGACCTGATGTATATTTGTGCACTTCAGTTGCTGGATGGTAGTGCGGTAGCCCAAGCAAAGAAACTCGTTGCTGCCCAAGCTATCTAGTCACATAAATAGTTTTTTTACCAAAACGGTCTATCATAATGACAAAACTGTTTGCACGTGTTGGGCCCCTCGACAGCCCTTTTGGACCTAAATCGAAACGCACGGGCAGCTCCAAGGCCGCTCATTTGATGTAAGCAGAATCAAAAACAGGCTAAACTGAACAGCGTTCCCATCGGATTGGGAGGAGCCACGTAGCAGCGACTTCTCCCGGCCTTTGCTCCATCATAAGTTCCTGGGAGCAGCCCTGAATCCGAGCGCCTCGGCTTCCGTCCGCATATTTGCCTAAATCGCATCATTGTCCCTCCACATTTTGTACAGCGTGCGTCTGAAGCTTCTGCAATGACATGGGACGAGCAACTACGTCCAGTAATTAATCTGACACGTGTGTTCCGCCGCTTCCAGACCATTCGACCTACAAGTTGTTGATTGCGTTTAGGGCGTGTCTGAAGTGCAAACGTCGAGTTTCGTCAAATTTCGTCGACGAAACTCATCCGTGGGACCCACGCGTGTTGGTGTCTGAAGTGCAGCCTGACATCCCTCGACGAAACTCGACGTTCGTGCACATGTCGAGGGATGTCGAACAGTGATACCGGGCAGCTGTTTGAGTCACTGTAGTCAGTGAGTGTTTCAAAAACAATTCTTCGACACGCCATGTCTGCATAGCTGTGGCAAACACACGTGAATAAGAACTAAGACGAGAGCGACACGTGCTAGAGAAATTTCGCTGGCAATGTGACAGTAGAATATCCGGTGTTACCAGCAACAATCTATGCTAAGCGAAATTCGCGAGATTGCAAACAATTGAGTTACATGAATGATTCTGTTAATTCCACGTCGAATTTTCATGGGCAACTTATAACAGTGTTCCTATGGCACGTGTGGGTTATTTTGTCGTGTGGGTGTCTGAAGTGAACACAGCTGAAAACGGATGTCGAGTTTCGTCAAGGAACGTCGACGAAAGTTTCGTCGGCAAACGTCGAAATTCACTTCAGACACGCCCTTACACGTAGGAGTTTAATGGGCCACTTGTTCATAGAAAGAATAGGGTTGCCCTAAAAGTGCTAAAATATCTTCCAGATTACAACAGCCCAAGCTCACCTTTCAGTACCACTCTGTTTGCACTGCATTCGCAGCATCGTATAGTGCATTTCGATTACACGTATTTTAAAAATATGGGCTTCAGATAGGTACACGATCTTTTCATAGCATACAGTAACATTTCGAACAAACAAAACCTTTAGCGTACGAAAACGTGGAAGAAATGGTGGCTAGGAGCGACAGTTCAATGCTTTGGGACGTGGGGCACTAATTACGTTAGTCAGCGGCTGGTAACTGGTACAGGGACCCAAAAGTTCTGATAAGCATTGATTAGTTTTATGAGCATGAAAATATGCCTAATATGACACAACTGAAGTCTGTAGAATCAGCTCGTAGTGCTGTTACTCTCTTATTGATGCGTGTGTTGCTTGTGCTACTGCCATCTATTGCGCTTCTCTTGTTGCTGCTGCTTCTAATAGATAGCTTGTGTTATTTCTGCTGCTGCGTCGGCTGCTCGTGCTTCTGCTGCTGCTTTTGTTGCTCCTGCTTCTGCTCCTAGCTTGTGTTATGTCTGCTGCTGCTTCTGTTGCTCCTGCTTCTGTTGCTCCTGCTTCTGTTGCTCCTGCTTCTGTTGCTCCTGCTTCTGTTGCTCCTGCTTCTGTTGCTCCTGCTTCTGTTGCTCCTGCTTCTGTTGCTCCTGCTTCTGTTGCTCCTGCTTCTGTTGCTCCTGCTTCTGTTGCTCCTGCTTCTGTTGCTCCTGCTTCTGTTGCTCCTGCTTCTGTTGCTCCTGCTTCTGTTGCTCCTGCTTCTGTTGCAGTTGTTGCTCTTCTCCCACCACTGCTGCTCCTACAGACATCCACACCCCACAAGCAGCAGCAACGCTGCACCCATTTCTATTTCTGCTGCTACTAATGCTTCTGCTGCTACTAATGCTTCTGCTGCTACTAATGCTTCTGCTGCTACTAATGCTTCTGCTGCTACTAATGCTTCTGCTGCTACTAATGCTTCTGCTGCTATTAATGCTTCTGCTGCTACTAATGCTTCTGCTGCTACTCCTGTTGTTGCTGCTTCTGATTCCGCTGCTTCTCCACACATCAACCCCCACAAGCAGCAGAAACGCTGCACCTCTGTTTCTGCTGATACCGTTGCTTCTGTCGCTTCTTCTGTTTCCACAGCTGAACCACACGTCCATCCCCCACAAGCAGGAGTGCTGCACCGCGCTCCACCGTTTTGGGTGTGTCCTATCCAGCTTGGAATCACCTCTTGGCTTCGGTTGACACCTTCTCTGCTGCCTCTCATTCCGCTCCTGCTCCACACGCCCATCCCCCACAAGCAGCAACCACGCTGTACCACACTCCACCGTTCTTGATGTGACGCTGATCCACTGCTTACTCCGCTGCTTACTCAGCAGCTACGCTGCACCTGTTTCTGTTTCTGCTGCTGCTGTTGCTACTGTTGCTTCTCCTGTTGTTGTTGCATCTGATTCCGCTGCTACTCCACACATCAACCCCCACAAGCAGCATCAACCTTGGGCCGTGGGATTACCCTGGGCCGTGGGATTACCGCCTAGCTTTTGCAGTCTTCCCTTTCTGCTGCTGCTGCTGCTTCTGCTGTTGCTGCTGTTGCTGCTCCACATATCCGCACTCTACCAGTAACGATCTTGCTGCGTTGTTGATGTGCCTGAACCGATCTGGACCCAGTAGAATTCCTCCGAACCACCTCGAAACCACCACCACCTGGAAAAACGGAAGGGGAAAAATGATATTTTTTTAGACCCTTGAAAGGTTGTGTTGTTTGTTTTGTTTTGTTCCCGTGCGTGCGTGTGTGTGTGTGTGTGTGTGTGTGTGTGTGTGTGTGTGGGGGTGAAAGTGTGTGTGTGTGAGTGTGTGTGTGTGATGTGTGTGTGTGTGTGGGTGAAAGTGTGTGTGTGTGTGTAATGTGTGTGTGTGTGTAATGTGTGTGTGTGTGGGTGAAAGTGTGTAATTCACAACCCCTAACCCACCATCCCTCTCTCACCCCCCTTACTCACCACATTAGCCGCCCCCACGATCTGCAGCAGATGCATCAGCCTGCCACCTGCTGACTCATTTAGTCAACTCAAAACTGGAAATTAGCACCACTCCTCACCATTCCTCACCACTTCTCACCACCATCCCTCACCACCCCTCGCTCACCACATTAGCCGCCCCCACAATCTGCAGCAGATGCATCAGCCTGCCACCTGCTGCTGCCCCCCCCAGGTGACTTTCAGTCAACTAAAAAACTGGAAATTTCCACCACTCCTCACCACTCCTCACCACCCCTCACCACACCTTACTACTCCTCACCACCGCCTCACCACTCCCCACCACGGTCCACCCCTCACTCACCACATTGGCCGCCCCCACAATCTGCAGCAGATGCATTAACCTGTTCCCCGCTGCTGCTTCCCCATCATCATCATTGTCTTGAATGACCTGCTGGGAGGGGTCAGAGGGAGTAAGGAGGAGCGAGGAGGAGTAAGAAGGAGTAAACAAGAGTAAGGAGGAGTACAAAGGAGTAGCAGGGAGTAAGGAGTAAGAGGGAGTAAGGAGGAGCAAGCAGCAGCCCCATTCGCCCCACCCAATTTCTCTTGGCCCCCCGTTTCTGCCTCCCCATCATCGTCATTGTCCTGAATGAGCTGCTGGGAGGGAGGAAGGAGGGGTAGGAGAGAATATGAGCAGGGGAGACACAAAGAGTGGGAGGGAGCCCTGATATCGCCCCACCCACTAGCAACCTGCCCCCCGCTGCTGCCTCCCCGTCATCGTCATTGTCCTGAATGAGCTGCTAGGAGGGGGGCACGGAGGGAGTAAGAGGGAGTAAGATGGAGTAAGAGGGAGTAAGATGGAGTAAGAGGGGGTAAGAGGGAGTAAGAAAAAGTAAGAGGGAGTAAGAAAAAGTAAGAGGGAGTAAGAAAAAGTAAGAAGCCCATTCACTGTCTTCCTGCCGCCTGCTGCTGCCTCCCCATCGTCGTCATTGCCCTGAATGAGCTGCTGGGAGGGAGGCATGGAGGGAGTAAGAGGGAGTAAGAGGGAGTAAGAGGGAGGAGGGAGTAAGAGGGAGTAAGAGGGAGTGAGAGGGAGTGAGAGGGAGTGAGAGGGAGTGAGAGGGAGTGAGAGGGCCATCATCTAAATGACCCGATAGGCCAGGCTGCAGTGTTGGTGGCTCATGAGAATCCTAAAGAATCCCTCCCCCTCCCCCTCCCTCTTCCCCCTCTCCCTCCCTCCTCTCCCTCCCCCTCCCTCCTCCCCTTCCCCCTCCCTCCCCCCAGCCCTCCCCCCCTCCTCCCCACCCCCCCCAACCCCAACGCACGGCACTCACGGTGCTGCCGTTTGCGCCAGCTGTCACGATCCGATAGGCCATGATGTTGTGGGTGGCGCCTGCTATCTTGCGATTGGCCAGAAGGACTTTCATCACTGCTGCCACGTCAGCAGGCGAGCCCACAGGTGCCAGGTGGGCCTGGAAAGTACCTGGAAGGTGCGGCCATGGGGAAATGAGGGCATGTGAGGCAGTGAACTTGATGTCTCACACTCTCACTCACTCAGTCACTCATACTCTTACTCACTCAGTCACTCACTCACTCACACTCTCACTCACTCACTCACACTCTCACTCACTCACCTCACTCACTCACTCACTCACTCACTCACTCACACTCTCACTCACTCACCTCACTCACTCACTCACTCACTCACTCACTCACTCACTCACTCACTCACTCACTCCCTCACACATTCTCAATCACTAACTTCTCTTCTCAGCAAAAGGAATGCCATCCACAATGCTCAGCACCCTCTCTGCATTAGGCATGAGCAGAATACCGAGCCGCAGTTCGGTTCGACGCGGTTCGGTTCGTTACGAACCGAACCTCGGCTTTGTTTTCTTCATTAGGTTCGCAACGGGCCGAACCGGTTTGCCGTCGAACCGGTTCGGAGGTTCGACCGGTTCGGTTATTTGTATTTATCTAGGGGCAAAGAGGGGCGGGGAAGGGTTACGAGGGGCGAGGAGGGGCGAAAATGGCTGGTTTGGTTCGGTTCGGTTCGGTTTTGCGACTATAATACCGAACCTCGAACCGGCCTGAAGTCAGGACGGTTCGAAACGAACCGGTTCGGTTCGTTAACGAACCGGTTCGGTGAATGCGCTAAAGTACCCGAACCGGTCCGGTTCGGTATTTTGCTCATGCCTACTCTGCATCCCCCACCTGTTGAGTTGAGGTGCTTCAAAAGACACTATGCATACACGATACCCAACACCCTCTCTACCAGATGACTTGTGAATCAACTCAAATAGTGCCACTCACTCACACTCAACTCACGCACTCACTCTCATTCACACACTCACTCACTCACTCACTCGCTCACTCACTTCTCTTCTCAGTGAAAGGAATGCCATGCACAATGCCAAGCGCCCTCTCTACCTCCCCTGCCCCCTCCTCCCCACTCTCCCCCACCTTCCCCTCCTCCCCTCTCCTTCCTCCTCCTCCTCCTCCCTTTGCTGCTGCTACCGACGCTGCTGCACTCGCTTCTGCCTCTTCTGCTGCCTCCCTGCCCTCCCCTCTGCTGCTCCCCTCTCTCTCCGTCTCCTGCTGCTCTGCCAACACAGGAGCGTGCTGCCACACCCACTGCTGCTCCTGCACACGTTGGGGGTTGGTTGGAGTGGTTGGGAGTGGTTCAGGGTGGTTGAAATGCTGCTCCCCCCGTGTCTCTCTGTCCCCTGCTGCTCTGCCAACACAGGAGCGTGCTGCCACACCCACTGCTGCTCCTGCACACAGTAGAGGGAGGCAGGAGTGGTTGGGAGTGGTTAGGAGTGGTTGGGATACCATTGTCCTCTCTCTCCGTCCCCTGCTGCTCTGCCAACACAGGAGCGTGCTGCCACACCCACTGCTGCTCCTGCACACACGAGAGGCAAGCAGGAGTGGTTGGGAGGGGTTGGAAGTGGTTGGGTTTGAATGGGGGCGCATGGAGAGGGGCGGGGTGCATGCTGCCACACCCACTGCTGCTCCTGCACACACGAGAGGCAAGCAGGAGTGGTTGGGAACGGTTGGAAGTGGTTGGGTTTGAATGGGGGCGCATGGAGAGGGGCGGGGTGCATGCTGCCACACCCACTGCTGCTCCTGCACACACGAGAGGCAAGCAGGAGTGATTGGGGGTGGTTGGGGGTGGTTGGGGGTGGTTGGAGATGGTGCGTGATGGGGGAAGGTGGGGGTTGTGGGGGAGACATGGGGAGGCAAGGGGAGAGGTCCGAGAGGGGAGGGAGCAGACAGGCAGGCGTGAGTGATGCCACAAACACGTGGGGTGAGTGAGGGGACCGCGATGCATGGGATGGTGGGCTGAGCAGCTGAGACTCTGTTGTTGTTGCAGGTGGTTGTTGGGAATTCTCAAGAACCGCGTTGGGAAGGGGCAGGCAGGCAGGCAGGCAGGCAGGCAGGCAGGCAGGCAGGCAGGCAGGCAGGCAGGCAGGCAGGCAGGCAGGTGTGAGTGATGCCACACGCACATGGGGACTGCGATGCGTGGGATGGTGGGGTCATCTGAGACTCTGTTGCTGCAGCAGGTGGTGGTTTTGGAAAATTCTACAAATGTCACTTCAAAGGCGCCTTAAAAGGATGGGATGGTGGGCTGAACTGTGACTATAACGCAGCCTACTTATTGTGACTGTAATGCAGCCTACCTAGTGTGACTAAAATGCAGTAACCACGTAACCTACCCACCTTTATCCATTCCACCCATTGGAAAATCACCACTTCTCCACACAAACTCTCCTCTTCCCCTCCTCTTGCCTCCCCCTCGTGTGCCCCTCCCCCTCCCCCTCCCCCTCCCCCTCCCCCTCCCCCTCCCCCTCCCCCTCCCCCTCCCCCTCCCCCTCCCCCTCCCCCGCCCATTCTATCCAGCTGGCAGCACAGCCTGCTCCTGGCGTCGTCCGGGAGCCAATCGCAGCGCGCCAGCTCAGCAACGGGGGCAGCATGGGAGGGGTAGGCGGCGGGGAGGTGGACGAGGAGAGTGAGGGATGGGGAGGGGTGGTGGTGGGTGTGACTGTCCAAAGATGTGACTGAATCGGGGTGTTGAATGGTTATCTGGTTGGGGGAGGAAAGGAGGGAGAGGGGATGGGGAGGGGGAGGGGGAGGGGGAGGGGTGGGTGTGACTGTCCGTAGATGTGACTGAATAGGGGTGTTGAATAATTATCTGTTGGTAAAAGGGAAAGAGAAGGAGGCAGGAGAGGAGGAGCATGAGGAGAGCGAGTGGGAGGGGGGAGGGGAAGGGGAGGGGTGGTGGCAGCGGTGGTGATACAGGGTGTGACTATCCATATCTGTGACTGAATCGGGATCCCTGATAGAGCCTGATGGGAGGGCCAGGGACAAGGTGGGGAGGAGAAGGAGGAGAAGGAGGGAGCGGGAGCGGGAGCGGCGGCGGTGGGTCGATCGCGCCAGATCCGCACTCGACCCCTGCTCGCCAGATCCGCGCGAATATCGTCGTTCGCGACGGGGCGTGTGGACGACACGACAGACGAGTGGCTGCGATCGACGCCGACTGGGCGAGCCGCCAGCTCGGCTCGGCTCGGCTCGGCTCGGTTCGGCTCGGCTCGGCCCGGTTCGGTTCGGTTCGGCTCATCAAGCCGGCTCGGCTCGGCTCGGCTTGGTTCGGTTCGGTTCGGCTCGGGATTGGGCTGAGCTCAAAGCGCTCGCGTGCCGAGCCGACGAGCCGAGCCGATTGGCTCGGCCACTTGCAATGCAGATGGCGAGCTGCTTTGAGACGTCTCTAACGGGAATGTTCGCGACGCGATCCGCTCACTCTGCAGCAGTGCTCGTCGCTCGAGTACGATACACGCTTTCGCGACTTTCGTGACTCTCCCGACTTTCGCGACTTTCGCGGCTTTCGTGACTTTCGTGTCCGGCTCACTCTGCAGCAGTGCTCGTCGCTCGAGTACGAGAAACATTCTGAGCCGTAGATCGCCTCGAGCGCCTCCATCTCATCCGCCTGCGCTTGCCGATTCGCCTCCTCGTCCGCCATGGCTTTAAACCCGTGATATACGAACCGTGACCTACGGCCCGTGACAGGTGCGTAAAGACGTATTAGACCTGTTATGACTATTATGGTCACGGTTGGGCGTGGAGGAATTCACGGGTGAATAGTAAGGTTTGAGAAGCAGCTACCAGGCGGCTCGAGAAAATGTTGTTTAGAGCGCGTATCGAGGTCGCCAACGTGTTTCTGTGATGCGAGAGAAACGGATGCGGTACGTTCTGTGAGGAGGAGATTATACACGCTATGAGATCCATCGCCGATTCGCGGAATTTAGGTTGTAGCATAAAGTTTCTTTTGTAGCACAACATCAAGAAAGCATCAAAGCGTACTATCACTCCACAATTTGATCAAAGGATAAATTTTATGTAGAAACCGAATAGCCTAGCTCAAGATATCTAGTAGGCTTTCCAATTTGTCATCAGATTGTAATTACATATTTGTTTAAACATAAGAATGTTTCTAACTCTGAATGACAATAAACAATATTGGAGATGCGTTAAATCAATCAGTTCACTGACAACAGAAGTCACTCCTTCCACTTCCTGTCAGTCCTCCAAACAACCCAACCCAACGCCTCCGCGCCGCCATCAAAAGTGAACCAGGGGCGGTCTGGGCTTGCACAGGTAGATCGTTCCTTCAACTCTCTCTCGTGTTAACCATCAATTGGCCCTTGAGCGGCGTGGCCATCAACCACGCGAATGCCATTCTTCGCCTCTCTATCTCGCCTGATCGCGAGGTTGACTATAGAGTCCCTTCAAATACTTGGCCCCGCCGCGTGCGGATTCCGTTAGAATCATCCGAATGCCACCCCTCGCCTCTCATTCCCGCCTGATCATTCGCCAGATCGTTCCCTTCAGAAGCATTCTCGAAGCGCGTCAAGCATCCCTCACCTCTCATTCGCAGTCCCATTTGATCGCGAGCCAGACCATTTTCCCTCCTGTTACTCCTGTTACACCTGTTACTCCTGTTACACCTGTTACTCCTGTTGCTCCTAAAGCCATGCGTTTCCTGCTCGGAGCGCAGGTGTTACATCCTGCACCAGATCAATGCTGCACCCGCGCCGCGCGTGTAGTGGTTAATCCCGTGAAGGAGATTAAGTCTCACATAGGTCCTAGAGCCTTAGCCCCAACCTCTGTTTCGAATCGCGTCTTCCAAAGCAGCTGGGATAGGGGATACCAATTCAGACAGATCTCCCGTAAATCACGGAATGTTGTGCCACGTGGCACGGCTGCTAGTGAGATAACCCGAGCCGCTGCAAGATCCGCCATCAGCGAAGAGGCCACTGAGGCAGGCCCTGGAACGGTGACACGTCAGCCCAACGCCCTACAAGCTTTGGACACGTGTCAGGCGGTGGTTGGAGAGGGAGATTCGTCCGGTGGCGGGAAGATCCGGAAGCGGCGAGTGGCGCTTTGGGTGGGATACGTTGGGACGGAGTTCAAAGGTGGGTCATGGTTTGAGTCCAAGGGGAAGGATCTAGGGTTTGGGGTTTAGGCTTACGAGCGGGTGACACCAAGTAATTCAAGAGTGGCAAAAGCGGCGGGTGGCTCTCTGGCTGGGATACGTTGGGAAGGAATTCAAAGGTGCGAGCAAATAAATATCCCGTCAACGATGGGGTAACATGGGAGTTCAGGGTTTAAGTAAACCTGTCATTCACTTAAAGCCTGCAAGCAGCGGTGGTTGTTGAGGTGGCAGCAATCTGTAGGTGGCATACGCTGGGACGAAGCTCAGTAGCATGAACTGGTTCTGGGGGTTTAAGATGAGGGTTTTAGAGGGGGTTAGGGTGAAGGGAGAGGATTTAAGCAGGTAATGAAGGATTGAGGTTGGGAGAAGCAGGGGTTGATTTCTGGTGGGGAACGATGGAGTGCGGTATGGCGTTCGTCACCTCTCCCTTCACTCTTCTCCTTAACACATTTCGTTCATCCTCCTACCCTTGTTCTCGTAACCTCTCCTCCCCCACAGGCCTTCAGGTTCAGAGAGCGACCCCGGTGCCTCTCCCTTCAGACGCCTCTGATAGTGACAGTGACTATGAGGAGTGTGACAGTAACGGCAACACTGCTCCTAACCACTGCCCTGACTTTCTTATCCCAACACCTGCTCCTCCCTCTCCCTTCTTTCTCTTCCCCTCACAGGGCTGCAGATCCAGAGAGCAAGCCCGGTGCCGCTCCCTTCAGACGCCTCTGATGACAGTGACTATGAGGACTGTGACAGTAGCGAAGGGGAACCCGGCAGCAGCAGCAGCGGCGGCGAACCTGCCAGCACCCTTTCAACTGAATCAGTACCGAGTGAGTTCCCTCATCCCTCATCACATGCGTCTCGTCTCGTCTCGTCTCGTCTCATTCACAACCCCTTACTCGAGGCGCCTCAAAATATGCGTGAACTGAGACGATGGTTGAGGCGTGGCGCGCACCTCAAGAATCCAATCAGTACCGAGCGAGCTCTCTCGTCGCATGTGTTTCATTCACAACCCCTTCACAGGGGTTGAGTGCGATGCGGTGTGATGCAGTGCGGTGCGGTGCAAGAGGTACTGTACCGAGTGAGCTCTCTCGTCACATGCGTCTTATTCACAACCCCTTCCCATCCATTCACAACCCATTCTTTCCCATTCTCCAATCTCTCCTCGTCCCTTCCCAAATTGTGTTTTGAGTTGACTCAAAACACTTTCCCATTCTCCAATCTCTCCTCGTCCCTCCCCCAAATTGCCCGGCGTTCCCCGTTTCTCCCCTTTTTCCCCCACCCCACTGCCCCCCTTGCCACCCTCCAGCGGTGGAGGGTTATTTGGAGCAGGCTCTACTGGCGGCGGGCATGATGCTTCCCCGTCGCCCATCCCCTCCCCACCCCTCCAATACGCACTCTATCTTCCCCCCTCCACACTCGCCCCCCCCGTCTCCAGCGGTGGAGGGTTATCTGGAGCAGGCTCTACTGGCGGCGGGCATGATGCTTCCCAGCAACTTCGGGGATCTGTTCAAGATTGGGTGGAGCAGGAGCAGCAGGACGGATAAAGGGGTGAGTGGAGTGTGGTGCAGTGCGGTGAAATGTGGTGCAGTCCGGTGCAGTGCAGTGCAGTAGATAGTGTAACGGGTAAGCCAAGCAATCTGGCCAAGATTGGGTGGAGCAGGAGTAGCAGGACGGACAAGGGGGTGAGTGCACTGTGGTGCGGTGCAGTGCGGTACTGAAGGGAAGCGCATGGGAGAGGGTGGGACCTGCATTACCTAGCATGGCCTTTTAAGGAATCCCAAAACATTCTCCAAAACATTGAGGTGGTTTTTTAGGCGCCTAGAAATTCGCCTTTTGAGGAATGTCAAAAGTTTATTCCAAAAACGGAGGGGTGAGGCTCGAGACAGCATGGCCTGTGTTTTGCTCGAGGCGCTTCAAAACTTTTCTCATTGCGAGCCCCTTAAAGCCCGTGACCAGCATGGCCCGTGACGGCTCTTCAGAGCCCCTTTCACATCTCTGCTACTCCGCTTTTATTTCTTCTCTCGCTTCCTCTGCCTCTATAAATCTCTCTCCCGTTCCCTCCTTCTCGTCCTTCCCCCTTCCCTCTACCCGTCAGGTCCCCTCTCAGGTGCATTCAGTGGCAACGGTGGTGTCAGTGAAGCTAGAGCGGCCAGAAAGTGCCTTCCAAAGAAGGCAAGGCCAGCAGCAGGAGGAGGAGCGGGCGCGCTTAGTGTTTCATCTCGCTCTGCCCGTTCTCTCCCCGCACATCTGCCCCTGTTCGCCCCTCCCAGGTGCATTCAGTGGCAACGGTGGTGTCAGTGAAGCTCGAGCTCCCAGAGAGCCTCTTTCAAAAAGGCCAAGGGCAACAGGACGAGGAGCGAGCTGGCTTGGCAGTAGCAGATGCAATCAACGCCCATCTGCCCGCCTCCATCCGGGTCTTTGGCGCCGTGCCTGTCACCAAGTGAGTGCCTTGTGCTCTCTGCAAGAAGGGCGTGTGTGAGCCGCAGTTACCATTAGTTGTTGCCTGCTGACCTGCTGCTGAGTAGGAGCAGCAGCAGCAGCAGGAGGAGGACTTACCACTACTTGCTGCCTGCCTGCTACCCATTCCCGCCCACCCCTCCGTTCTCTGCAGGAGCTTCTCGGCCAGAAGGGCGTGTGTGAGCCGCACTCATTGCCGCCTGCTGATTTGCTGCTGTGCTGCTGCTGCTGCTGGTTACACTCTTTGATCTCTTACTCTCTTCACCCTGTTTGCTGCAGGAGCTTCTCGGCCAGAAGGGCGTGTGTGAGCCGCACGTACCACTACCTGCTCCCTGCTGATTTGCTGCTGCCGAGGAGTAGCAGGAGAGGAGGACTGGGAGGGGTGGGAGAAGAGGAAGGGGAGGAGGAGGAGGAGTTGAGGAGGCGGTTGAAGGAGTTTCAGCAAATACTCAACACGTTTGAGGTGAGTATAACGATTGACTCTGTTTTAAGGCGCCTCAGAACGTGCCTCTATGCAGGAGGCGACTGAAGGAGTTTCAGCAGATGCTGAACACATTCGAGGTGAGTATCATGATAGACGGTTCGGGTGGGTATCACGATACATGGCCAGTGCAGTGCAGTGCCGAGAAGGGAGGGTGAGGAGGGGGTGAGGAGGGGGACGGGGTGCGGAGGGGGACGGGGTGAGGAGGGGGACGGGAAAGCAGCAGGCTGTTTTCACTGAGTATCCGGATTGTGTTTCCACTTTCCTCTGCATTTGCTGTTGCTCCTTTCCCCAGGGGAGGCACGCGAGAAGAAGAAGAGGGAGGCGCCTGCATTTGCTTTTCCTGTTGCTCCTTTGCCCCAGGGGAGGCACGCCTTGCTCAACTACACTGTGCGGCGGCTGTATGGCGAGAAGGAGGAGGAGGGGGAGGAGGGAGAGGAGGGTGCTTTACTGACTCTCTCCCATCTGCATTTGCCGTCCCTATCCCTCCTTCCCCGTCCAGGGCAAGCACGCGTTTCACAACTACACTGTGCGGCGGCTGTATCGCGAGAAGAATAAGAGGGAAGAGCGTGAGGAGGAGGGGGAAGGAAGCAGGGGAGATGGTGGAGAGATGGAGAATGGCGGTGACAGAAGGCTGAGAAGCGGAGGGGCATGGGGGAGAGGCAGAGAGGGGGGGAGGGGGGAAGGAAAGGGGGAAGGAAAGGGAGAAAGAAGGGGAAATGGCAGAGAGGCAAGTACTGGGGCTGTTACGACAGGAGGACACATAGTGGAGGGGGCAGCAAATATAGTTTCTTCGGGCCTTCCAAAGGAGGCAACTTTTGAGACGTCTCAAGAGAGGAGAGTTGAGACGACTGAGAGGGTTCAAACAGACATGGGCAGTGGCACTGGAGAGGAGCAAGCGGGAGTAGGGAAGAAAGAGGGAGAGAGGGGGGATGGACCTGGAGGGTTAGGGGAGCAAGAGGGGGAGGAAGCGGCGGGGGCAGGGGGGTTGGATAGGGCGGGGAGGAAGGCAGTGTGGTTGCATGAGACGGATAAGAGTGATAAGATCAGCTCGACACACTTTCGAACCATCGATACTTGCACGGTGCTGCCTTGGATTGAAGAGGACGTGTTTGATGGCGGCAGATTGGAAGGGAGCAGCCTTGATGCGAGCAGCCTTGATGCGAGCGGCTGGGAGGGAGGGGAGACGGAAGGAGGGAGCGGAGTGGGACGGCAGGAGCGGCGGAGATTCGTTCGCGTTGTGATTCGAGGAGAATCGTTCATGCTGCACCAGGTGAGGGGGAGGAAAGGTGAGGGGGATGAGGAAAGGGCGGTGGGGGGCTGAGGGGGTGTGATACGGCAGTTGTGGCTGTCTGTGTTCTGTTTGGGTTGAATTCGAGGAGAATCGTTCATGTTGCACCAGGTGAGCGGTGGGGTTGAGGGGGTGAGGGAAGGGGGGCAGAGAACGGTAGGTGGGGGTAGAATGATGTACGGAAGAGATGGGAATTGGGTAAGAGGAGTGTAAGGCAGAGAGGGGAGAGGGGGGTTGAACACGGGGGCATGAGGGGGAGAAGGGGGGGGGAAATGAGAAGGAGAAGGGAGGGCAATGAGCAGGATAAGGGGCGGGTATGAGAGGGAGCACGGTTGGAGATGAGAGGAGAAGGGGGGAAAAGGAGAAGGAAAAGGGGTGGAAAAGAGAGGGAGAAGGGGGGTTGAATGAGAGGGATACAAAGGGGAAAGGAGTGGCAGCACGCGGGGCAACGAGAGGGAGAAGTGGAGGGAACGAGCAGGTGAAAGGGGAGGATACGAGAGGGGGGAGGAGGGGGGGGGGGATCGAGGAGGCTCATAAGGGGAAATGAGAGGGAGAAAGGGGGGAGGTGAGCTTGAGAAGGGGGTGGGGAATGAGAGGGAGGTCGGAAGGGGAAACGGGGAGGTGGGAAGGGGAAACGGGGAGGTGGGAAGGGGAAACGGGGAGGTGGGAAGGGGAAACGGGGAGGTAGGTAGGGGAAACGGGGAGCCGGAAGGGGAAACGGGGAGGTGGGAAGGGGAAACGGGGAGGTGGGAAGGGGAAACGGGGAGGTGGGAAGGGGAAACGGGGAGGTGGGTAGGGGAAACGGGGAGCCGGAAGGGGAAACGGGGAGGTGGGAAGGGGAAACGGGGAGGTGGGAAGGGGAAACGGGGAGGTGGGAAGGGGAAACGGGGAGGTGGGAAGGGGAAACGGGGAGGTGGGAAGGGGAACGGGGAGGTGGGAAGGGGAAACGGGGAGGTGGGAAGGGGAACGGGGAGGTGGGAAGGGGAAACGGGGAGGTGGGAAGGGGAAACGGGGAGCGGGAAGGGGAAACGGGGAGCGGGAAGGGAAACGGGGAGCGGGTAGGGGAAACGGGGAGCGGGAAGGGGAAACGGGGAGCGGGAAGGGGGTACGGGGAGCGGGAAGGGGAAACGGGGAGCGGGAAGGGGAAGCGGGGAGCGGGAAGGGGAACGGGAGCGGGAAGGGGAAACGGGGAGCGGGAAGGGGAAACGGGGAGCGGGAAGGGGAAACGGGGAGCGGGAAGGGGAAACGGGGAGCGGGAAGGGGAAACGGGGAGCGGGAAGGGGGTACGGGGAGCGGGAAGGGGATACGGGGAGCGGGAAGGGGGTACGGGGAGCGGGAAGGGGGTACGGGGAGCGGGAAGGGGATACGGGGAGGCGGCTAGGGGAAACGAGGAGGCTGGAACGGGTATTGAGGCGGCGAGAAGGGGAAACCGGGAGGCGGGGAGGGGTAATGGGGAGGGGTAATGGGGAGCGTGAAGGGGAAAACAGGAAGGTGGGAAGGGAAAACGGAGAGGTGGGGAGGGGTAATGGGGAGCGGGGAGGGGAACGCGAATGGGGGAAGAGGAAACGGGGAGCGGGAATGGGAAACGGGGAGGCAGAAAGGGAATTGCGGGGCGGGAAGGGAAACCGGGGAGGCGATATGTTCGTGAAGGGACACGGGGAGGGGAAAAGGGGTGGCGGAGAGGGGATTTGGGGAGGCGGGAAGGGGATACGGGGTACGGGAAGGGGAAACGGGGAGGCGGAAAGGGTAAATGCGGGGCGGGAAGGACAACCGGGGAGGCGGGAAGGGGTAATCGGGACCCGGGGAGGGGAAAATGGGTGGCGGAAAGGGGAGTTGGGGAGGCGGGAAGGGGATACGGCGTGCGGGACGGGGAAACTCTGAGGGGATACGGGGTGCAGGGAACGTGAATTGAGACGGCGGGAAGGGGAAACGTCGTGGCAGGAATGGGCAATGCGGAGTAGGAAGGGGAAGCGGTTGAGGCGGGATGGAGAATTGGGGAGGCGAGAAGGGATAACGAGGAGGCGGATATGGGGGGGACATGCAGACGTTTCAGCAGTCGTTCCGTACCTCAACCTCGCCTCCCGGCGGCTAGAACGGACACGTGGTCGCGTTTTTGTGCGATCAGTCTGCGTTTGTGCTCGTGCGCGTTCGGCAGTTTGGGCCGCGTCGCCCGCGTTCACGGTGGCGTGAAGAGGAAACGTGTTTCCCGGAACGCGTCGGACAACGAGGCGAGGCTGTAGGAAGGGGTCTGGCGGCGCCGTTATGTTAGAGGGCGGAAATGACTTCGGTGCGGACATGTAATTACGCCCACGCGTCTAGGCTTGTGACACCTTCCTGTTTTCCCCTTCACGCTCCCCATTACCCCTAAACCCTAAACCCTAAACCCCTAAACCCTGGAACTTGGTAAAATGAGCTCGCTATTTAGTCACGACCTGCTTAGCATCGGGTTATGCTGCCTCTAGAGCGTAGTAGCGTAGATCTGAGAGTGGAGGGCATTTCGTATACTTTTGTCGACCCTAAACTTTTGAATCACCAGGGAGTGCTGGGTGCCGGGGCAATCTCCCTCCCTTGTTCAGCGAGGTTTTGTAGCTGTAATGTGGTTACCAATATTTCAGATTTCAGATTCGCAAGATGGTGGGAACAGCCTTAGCAGTGCTGCACGGAGCCATCCCCCCCTCTCTGCTGCTGCCCTCCCTCGCCCGCCACTCCCGCATCGTTCTTCCCCTCGCCTTCCCCCTCCCCCATTCCTCTGGCACTATTGGGCACGTTTCGAGTCGTTTTGAGGCGGTTTGAGGCGGTTTGGAGGCAGTTGAAAGGCGGGTTTGATGCACCAAGAAACCTCACCACTTCCTCTCCTCCCCCTCTCCTTGTCCTCCCTTGATCCGCCCTTCTTTCCAGATTCGCAAGATGGTGGGGACAGCTCTGGCTGTTCTCCATGGTGCCATCCCCTCTTCCAGGCTGCTGCCCTCCCTGCTCACTGCTCCCACACTTTACTCACTGCCCCCCCATTCAACCCGTTTGCCCCTCCCTCTTAGATCCGCAAGATGGTGGGGACAGCTCTGGCTGTTCTCCATGGTGCCATCCCCTCTTCCATGCTGCTGCCCTCCCTCGCCCGCCACTCCCGCATCGTGCTGCCCCTCGCTCCGCCCCAAGGCCTCCTATTGGCCGACTGCTCCTTCATGCCCTTCCGGGCGCCAAAGCTGCCCGGAAACAAATCCTCCTCTTCTGCTGCCGAACTTGAGGTTCCTCACTCCAGCACGCCTCTAGAAGCTGAATCAACAGACCGTTTCAAGCAGCAGCAGCAGCAGCAGCAGCAGCAGCAGCAGCAGCAGCAGCAGCAGCAGCAGCAGCAGCAGGCAGAGGCGCTATACACTCAGTGGCACTGTGCCGAATCCCCTCGTGAAATCGCCAGCACCCACACTCGAAACACTCTCCGCATGTCCCCTGCCGTGTGCGAGGGAGTAGAGGCGTTCTCTCAGCACCACGTGCTGCCAGCCATGCTGCAGTGGTTGGAGGCGGGAGGAGAGCCGTGGAGTGGGTGGGAGGAGAATCTGCTTGCTTACCAGTGGGTATCGGAGGAGGAGGAGCGGGAAGTGGTAGAGGGGTATTCCCGGTGGATGCAGGGGAGAGCAGACAGAGGGTACTAGCTGCTGCAGCGCCTCCCTCCCCCCCATCGCTCCGCATGTCCCCTGCCGTGTGCCAGAGAGTAGAGGCATTCACCGAAGGCCACGTGCTGCCAGCCATGCTGCAGTGGGTGGAGGCGGGAGGAGCGCCGTGGAGTGGGTGGGAGGAGAATCTGCTTGCCTACGAGTGGGTATCGGAGGAGGAGAAGAGCGAAGTGGTAGAGGGGTATGCAAAGTGGATGCAGGGCAGAGCAGAGAGAGGGTACTGAGCCCCGTCTCCCAGCAGCACGAGCCAGAGAGTAGAGGCATTCTCCCAACACCACGTGCTGCCAGCAGTACTGCAGAGGGTGGGAGGAGAATTTTCTGGGCTACCAGTGGGTGTGTGAGGAGGAGGAGAGGGACAGTGGTAGAGGGGTATACTACGTGGAATCAGGGCCGAGCAGGCAGAGGGTACTAATACTGGCCCGCTTCTTCCAGCAGCACGTGCTGCCTGCAGTACTGCAGAGGGTGGGAGGAGAATCTGCTGGGCTGCCAGTGGGTGTGTGCTGAGGGGGAGAGGGACAGTGGTAGAGGGGTTTACCAAGTGGAAGCAGGGCCGAGCAAGCAGAGGGTAGGTAAGGTGGAAGAAGGGTGGGGGAGCAACCTGTGTGGAGCAGCTGGGAGAATCTGCTGGGTTACCAAGGGTGTGTGAGGAGGAGGAGAGGGAGGGCAGTGGTGGAGGGGTTTACCAAGTGGAACGAGGGCAGAGAGGGGGTATTGACTCTATTGAAGGGTGGAGGGGGGATCTGTGTGGAGCAGTGGGGAGGAGAACTTAATGTGGAAGGGAGGGCAGTGGTGGTGGATGGGTTTACCGGGTAGAAAGAGGGCATGGGTGCATGGAGAGGACGAGAAAAGAGAGTTGTGGTGGATGCAGGGCAGGGCAGGGCAGGCAGGGAGTGCTGCTGAAGCGGGGAGGAGAATTTGCTTACCCACAAATGGTTGTCTGGAGAGGACGAGAAGGGAGAGTTGTGGTGGGTGGGTTTTTGCAGGGGATGCAGGGCATTGCAGGCAGAGAGTGTTGATTTATTGATATCTCTGTGGGTAGGGTTATTGATGCTAACATCAGTCTCACCATTTGCACATGCACTACTTATTGCAACCGTGGCAGAATAGGGAGTTAGTGCAGTGCATGATTTGAAGTGATTTGACAAATCCAATTGTCGGCAGCAAGCAAATGTTCACCAGAGCAAATGGTACTAAACTCCATTATGTACAAAAAGCAAACACGTTGCTTACACCGTGTGAGGGGTCGGCTCTGGCAAACCCCTTCTAGAAATTCACTAAACGAGATACTGACATTGTGCCAGTAAGAGGAGGCAGCCTAGCTGGGTGTTCTACACTAACTTTATTTGCTTCGGTAAGTCGTAGAGCAGTAAATTGTAATGAGTTGTACAGTTTGTGTCAGTTGGAAGTTGCGGAGTAACACAGCGTGTCTGCTGAATTCGCTGAAGTTACCGCCTTCGTTGAGAATATTCATTGGCACGGGGATTCAAACCCTGCACTCAGGCTCACGTGCCTCCGCAGGGACGAATTCGCAAGCGCAGCAACTCGCGGAGTAGCGGCGGAAACCGTGCGCGGAGTAAGCGGAAGCTGACGCGCGCCTGGCGCAGCAACGAGCGGAGATCCGGGCCGAAGAAGAGCAGGCGTTTGCGCAAGGGCGCGCGGCGAAGCGGATGCGCCAGCCTGCGCGCGCGCGGAAGCATTGCGCGGGGATCTGTGTCGCGGGGAACCGCGCAACTGCGAAGGGCTACCGTGAGAAGCGGCGTTTCCACCATGACCCTGCACGCGTGGAGAGCACGACGTGGGTTCGTCGTAAAAGCTAAGATCTTCTTTCCAGGTTTGGTTGCCGGCCGTTGGATGAACTTCGAGCGACATATGCCGGAAAAGCTGCCGCGATTGGCACCTCGATCGATCCAGCGGCTCGACGCCATTCCGCGTCAGCCTCGGATCAGCGCCAGCGCCGCCGCCAGATGCGGCGTCACCGCCGCCAGCGGATCTTGCAGCAGATTTTACTGCGGATTTCACGGCGGATGCGGCGGCGGCTTCTTCTTGCTCTGCGAGCAGCGAGGATTGGATCATCTCAATGAAGCCTTGGCATCGGACGGCTGAGAGCTCTCGCTGGATTTGCAGCAGCTGCAGCTTGCCTTCCAGCGCCGCCATTTCAACCGCGCCGAGCGTGCTGCGGAGCGCGTTTGACGGCGCGATGTCGATTCCATTGTTCGGTGGTGTTTGTATGTGAGTTCTAATGCCAATGGCAGTCTGTGAAGCCATTTAAAGCTTTTGTATACATTTGCAAGTACTGTTTAGGGTTGTACTGTAGCCTGGGTAAATTTCGCCAGAACGAAACAACGGGGGTTGGCGAGAGGATTGGCAAAAAATTGCACCCCTGAGGAGTTCCTCACACGGGAAATTCCCCCGTCACCCAACCTTGCACTCACACGCACACTCCGAAGCATACTAAGCGTCTAATAACGTAGGCTCAGGGTTGAGAGAGGAACCGGGGCGCGTTCGAATAATACCCGGAGCATCAAAACCGCCCATACAGTCGCATCTGAGATGAGTTTAGGTACATTATAGGCTGGTCCCTGCGCTAAAATACTATCTAGCTTGCCCGCCAGCACCATTCCGCCGCAGCGGCGGAAAGCAATCCGAGTCGACGACGGAAAGGCTCCGCATTCATCTAGCGCGTCTTCAGTTTAGGCAGTGTGGTCTGGCCCGTCGAAGCCCTGTCAAGGGCGCCTCGACGGAGTGCATCACCACGCAGGGATTGATAATTCAGGCGTCGACGAGGGGATCGCATATTTCCCATGCGCCGTTCGCCCCGCCGCCCCTCTCAACACCCACTCGGTAGGCATTTCCCACTAAGCGCATCACCCACTGCGCGGGTCTCCCGCTTACCGCCTTCAACGCGAAGAGCCTCTCCCGCTTAGCGCCTCACCCTCTGCGCGCCATGCCAGCGTCTCACTCGCTGCGCGCATTTCCCGCTTAGCGCCTAATCCGCTGCGCGCCTCTCCCGCTTAGCTCCGCACCCGCTGCGCGCCCCTCCCGCGCAAAAAAATCACCCGCTGCGGGCCTGTCGCGCGTACCGCCTCGCCCCCTGCGCGCCGGCACCGTGTGCCGCCTCGCCCTCTCCCGCTTAGCACCGCACCCTCCGCGCGCCTTCCCGCGTAGCGCATCCTCTTCTAATTACCCCTCCCTCGCCCCCTTTATCCCCCCTGCTCCCCCTCACTACCCCGCCTACTCCCCCTCCTTTTGCCTCCCTTCTCCCCCTTATTTGCCGTTGTTCTTCCCTCTCTTTCCCTCCTCCCCCTCATTATCCATCCTACTCCCTCTCATTTCGCCTCCAGCTCACACCGATTACCCCCCTTCTCGCCTTGAGTCGTTCCCCTACTCCCTGTCATTACCCTCCCTCCTCCTCCTCATGTTGCTCCCCGTCCACCCTCTCATCGCCCCCCCTCCTCCCCCTCATTTTACCCCCCTTCTCCCCCTCATTTCAGCCCCTTTCTCCCCCCCATATCCACCCTTCAGTTCTGCATTATCCCTCCTTCTCCTCCACCTTTTGCCCCTCTTCCACTTCTCATTTCCCCCCATTCTCCCTCTCATTACCCCCCCTTGTCCCTCTCATTTCACCCCCTTCTTCCCTGAGATTATGTACCCATTTTTCCATAACAAACCCGACCCAGATCGCTCACAAATCCCCCTTTTCTCCCTGTCATCCTCCCCCTTCCTTCTCCCTGTCATTACCCCACTACTCCCTCTCAAAGCCCCCTTGCTCCCTCTCAGTAACCCCACATTTCCTCCCTTGCTCCTCCCAACTCCCCCCCTTCTCCCTCTCATTTCCCCCTTGCTCACGAGGATTTTCCCCCTTCTCCATCTCAATTCCCCCCACCTCCCTCTCATTTCCCCCCTTCACCCTTGCGTTTCCCCCCATTCTCCCTCTCATTACCCCCCCACCCCCCCCCCCCCCCTCCCCCCCCTTTGTCCCTCTCAATTCACCCCCTTCTCCCCCTCCTTTATCTACCCTTATGTTCCTCTCAAATACCCCTGTTATCCCTCTCAGTTTCCCCCTTACTCCAGCTCATAACCCTCTTTCTCCATCTCATTTCCCCCACGTCGCTCCCTATCAGCCCCCCGAACCACCCCCCCCCCCCTGTCACCACCATCTTCCCCCCCATGCTCCCACTCATCGCCCTACCTTCTCCCCCACATGTCCCCCCTTTCTCCCTCTCATTTCCCCCCCATTCCCCTCTCATTTCCCCACATTGCCCCCCTAATTTCCAACCTTGCTCCCTCTCAGCCCGCCCCATTCTCGCCCTCATTTCCCCCTACTCCCTCTCTGTAACCCCACTGCTCCCCTTCATTTTCCCCCCTGCTCCTTTTCACTTCCCCCAGTTCTCCCCCTTATTACCACCCTTGCCGCCTCACACTTCCACCCTTTCCTCCCTTGCTCCCCCTCATCCCGCCCACTTCTCACCATCATTTCCCCCCTCTTCTGATCCTCATTTTCGCCCTTCCCCCTTCCTATTCGGACCTTGCTCCCCGCCATTTCCCCCCATGCTCCTTCTCACTTTCAACCGTGCTCCCCCTCAGTTCCACCCTTGCCGTCTCACACTTTCCCCCTTGCTCACTCTCATGTCCCGCCTTGCACCCTCTTGTTTACCCCCTTGTCCCCCCCTCGTCTCCCCCCTTTCTACCAGGCAGTTCTCTCCCTGCTCACACTGACATACGCCCCCTTCTCCGTCTCACTTCCCCCCACGCTCATCCACATTCCAGCCCTTCTCCCTAACATTTCCTCCCTTGCTCCTCCCAACTCCCCCCCTTCTCCCTATGCTTCCCTCGTATTTGATTGAACACCCCTTGCTATCCCAAATATATTCCTTTTACAACTCGCCAAAACATACCCACCGCGATCTAGCGCGCAAGCTTAGGGTTCTTACCCTGGTGAGACTCCGTCCAACTTCCCTTCCCTGCCTTGCCATCCCCCCAACCCTGCCCTTCATCGACTGCCATGCCCTTTCCCTACTGCCCTTCCCCTCCCCGCTATTGCCTTCCCTCTCTACACATGTCTCCCCGTACCTTAGTTCACCACTGCACTCTTGTCCACCCCATCTTCCCTCCCTTGCAGGGGCCCATTTTACAATAGAAAATATGTCAGCAGGGTGTAAGCCCTTATTTCCCATCATTACTATGGGTCTCTCTACTCCAATCCCTTCTTCCTCATACCTCCACATCAAGTTGTCTTCTCACCTCACATGCCATCACATCTACCGGTTATTCTTGGAGTCCTCCATGCCCTCCCATCTCATCTGCCCTCCCTTCCTGCCCCTTATTTGTAGGATGCCGCATTGACATGGTCGAAGGGACCGCGCATGATTACATACCCACCATGACGAGATCTCTATCCTCCTCCTATTCGTATCCCCCATTCATGCTCCGCCGCACCCATGCGCTACCCCTGCTTCCCCCCTCCATTCCATCCGCTGTCGGTACAGCAGGGATTCTCATCGGAGAGTGCAATTCATGGGGCATCCAAAAAAAATGTCTGTGGAGACATGGACAAAGAGGGTGAAGGAATTGGTGAAGGCTAAGGAACAGGGAAATCTGTCGATATCAAAGCACATGCAGATTCCTATTTGTTACTTGCGATGTGGCTTAAGTGCTCTGATGGGCGAGGGACGTACAGCAACGCTTTCAGACCTTGTGTACTTCCTGTTACACGCCGGCCCAGGGGCAACGGAGGCTCTTATGACAGCAGCGAAGAAGGCCGGTGAGTGCCAATGTACTCATGAGCTGCCAAAAGCCCACGATTGGTTTTGTTGAGTCGAAATGGCATAGGTGAAACAACGTAATATGGAGCTTCTCTAATCCCATCTCCGCACCCTTTCCCGTGCATTCACCCAATGTACAGGTGCGGACGGCGACGCGGCCGAGAAGGCGGTGCAATGTTGTTTGGAAAAGTACGCTGGCAAGTTTCAGGGGGGGAAGGATCGCATGGCTGGCCGACCTGATGCCCTCGTAGGAGGACAGCCAGCTGCTATAAGGGGTTTGGTATATGCCTTCCCGGGAGATCATGGGAGCGATGCGGAGTCTCTACGACGCGACACCACCGTGTTCCGTCAGGGAGGGGCCCGTCGGGGTGCTGCGTATGCTGAGCTGAAGCAAAAAGGTATGCTTCCCAATCTACTTCAACTACACCGCACAGCTCGCACAGTGAAACCATGTCATCGCTGTTAGTGTGTACGTCGGTTGGGGGACCATGTAATCTAGACAGGGGCACACACAGCGGACGATCAGGTGGAGGTCGATCCGCGGGTGTGTGATCATCAACATCTCAGCCCTACCAACCCCTACCAAGGCACGCCCCAGAGATGCACCATACGCAGATCCATTTTTTCGAGCCTTTTGTGCCCATTACATCACTTGGGCACTCAGGCGATGGGATTTCCCCCTTTCTCTTCCAATCCTTCTCTGCCCCATCCAACCCCTACCCCAGTGATGAGGCGTGGGCAGCTCCACTTTTTCCACCCTTCTCCTCCATTTTCCATCACTACCACACTCATGCTATAAGGTTCCCTTATCTTTCCTTTTCCATCACTACCACCTCATACGAAGGTGTTCCCCCTTTCTCTTCCCTTATTTCTCTCCCATCCAACCCCCTACCCCAGGGATGTGGCATGGGCATAAACACTTTTTCCATCACTACCACACTCATGCGAAGGAGTACCCCATTTCTGGAACCCTTCATTCTCTGCCCCTTCCAACACCTACCCCATGGATGAGGCATGGGCAGATCCACTTTTTCCACCCTTCGGTACGGCGAGCCACACCCAATCAAACTTTGGCATCGCACATAGTGTGGATGTTGTGTCTGACTTTTTACTTTGATCTGTATTATGTACAGCGGGAGAGGCAAACACCACAACTACCATGCCTACGGTGCGGGATGTGAGGGAGGAGGAAGAGGAGCAGCATGACGTGGTGATTGACATTGATGATGAAGTTCCGGTACAAGTTGGAGATGTCCAAGTGGAGGTCGATCTTGAGATGGGAGGAGGGAGTGGGCCGCCCACTGCCACATCTGGCAAGGAGGACGGACACACACACAAAGGGTAAGTGTAGGGGAGCTGACGTACTGGAAAAAGCGTACCCAAGTGAAGTGAAAGGTAAGAAGTAGATCATCTTCATGCAATATAACCCATGATGGGTTTTGCTAGCCCAGGTAGTACCCTAAAGCCCAATATAATTGCATCCCTGCCCAACCCTGGCAATCCTCGCTCCCGCTTCATATCCCACTCCACAATTCAATATCAGATTATACACCCCATTTCTCCCACTCATTAGGAACTTGCACGATCATGTGATCCCGATCGAGACCTCGCCCGGGCGATGGCCGGCACACCCAACACTTGACGGACTGCGGGATGTCGTGTGTTTGCTGAGCCCAGTACACATCATTCGATTCTTCATGGTTGTGACGCTGCATTGCACCATTGGAGGTGGATGTGGAGGCTCGATGAGGTTGCGCTCTTGGAAACTATTGTGGGCTGCATTTGGAATGGTTTGGAGCTGTGATAAGTGTGGAAAATCGATGTCGCTGTGGTCAGTGGATCGTCAGCCACTGGGTTGCACGGCCGACAAGCCTGGAAGGAAGCAGCTCCCGTTGTTACAACGCTTCCTTGCGTCTTTTGCTCTAGCGGGTTTCGGATATACAGCGCTATCGGAGGTCGGTAGGAATCTCGGTCTGCCCATCCCATGTAAGAGAACCTTCTACAGGTACATGAGTGGGGTAGGTGGGCTATGGGAGAAGATCATTGAACATGCCAACAAGAGCATGGAAGTGGTGCGTGCAGCTATGTTAGCTCGGAGAGAACGTGGATATTGGGTGTGTGTTGACGGAAGGTGGGGCCAACCACGAGAGGCGGAATGGTGCAGTGTTGCATTCATGGATCCCAGGTCACGTAAGATACTTCACTGTGTGACGGTGTCAAGATCCATGCTAAAGGTATCGTCGACGGAGCTAGAGGGTCAGGCATTCTCTAAGGGTCTAGAGGACCTCGAGAATTGGGGGTTTCCGGTGAAAGGTATCATCAGTGATGACGGCAGCAGTTTCAAGGCCGTAATTATGAAGACAGACCTCGAGCACCAGATGGATGTGTGGCACAAAGGTCGTTCGTTATCACGGAAGTTTGTGAAGCACTTTGTGAATGCACGAAAGGCCGCACTATCTACCAAAGATGCAAAAACCGCTGAGGATTTGTGGGATGTAAAGCTCGATGATCTCAGGGCCTGGTTGCGAGATCATCCAGGTCATGGCCTCAAGGGTCTACACAAAGCGCCAAAAAGGGAATTGATTGGTGCTGTTTGTCGTGTGCGGGGCTGGACCTTTGTGGATCTTTCCGGCGATAGCTCGCCGTACTTGTACCCTGAGATGCGGCGTGTAGCGTATGTGCGGAGTGGGCGCAGTAGAGGTTCGACCCGCACAACGTCTGATGGCACGTCGGTTGGTCCTGATGGGCGTTGCATGATGGAAGGTTTGTCACGGGAGGCAGTGGATGTGCATGTTGCACAATCTCAGCATATTGAAGGCGGGGATAAACGGGTCACGGACGAAGCGCTAAAAGGGTTTGTTGCAATTGATATTCTGGATGATGGTATTACAGAGAGGCCAGCTGTCCCAGGAGGGGTGGATTTACAGTACTCCGACGTGGGAGAGTTGTGGGGATACGATCCCCATCCAGAGCATGGAGTGCGGCCAAGCTCTGTGGTGTCGTTCTTCCTCATGCAGGCAGCTGCGTCAAACCATGCCGATGCAACTCGTGGCATGACGGGTGCCGCGACACGCACCAGCTCAACTTCGGGACCGCCAGGTGAGGACCGAGCAAAGCAACTACTTGATGTATTTGTTTTTCCCTTTGCTTACATCCACCGCTCTACTTGGATACAATATGTGTGCCTACACGTTGAATATATAATATCAAAACCCCCATCCCAAATCATTTGTTTCCAAAGGTACAATTGGTGACAGCACCACGGTGGGAGGTGAGGGCAACACTACGCCGTCCGGTCAACCACGACGCTGGGTGAATAAGCGACCCCGTAGTGGGAAGAGGGGAGCAGACGATTCGCCTGAGGAAGACGGCGAGGATCAGGGAGGGGTAATCGAGAAGATGACAGTGGCACAGCGATTCAGTGTACACTTCCATCACGTGATGGCTCGTTGTGCTACACTCTGGCGAGCGGGCACGCCGATGTCGGCTCGGGACGTTGCTGAGGAGATTGCTGTTGCGGCCGATCATTGGGCTGGAGATCACTCACGCTGTGGGCGGGGTTCCGAGAGGCCAATATGCGTGAGAGAGAATTGGGGTGCTGAAAGTGCGTTGTATAAGCCTGGCTCCCGCACGCACATTGCTTTTAAGAAGTGGTTGAGTGAGAACTGTGGGGCCGACGAGATGAAACCCTACGTGAGTGGGGAGTGCAATTGGATGAATGAGTCATTTCATTCATTGATCTGCAAGTACGCTCCGAAGCGCACCTTGTTTCGAGGAAGCATGCAAGCAAGGGTTGGATTGGCTGTAATGCACTGGAATCATTCTTTGGAGCGAGAGGTCCGAGCCACCAAAATCAGAATGCAACGTGTAAGTAGGGTCCGACGAGGTAAGACCTCCCGCACCTTAGGGCCTATGGATTGGACCTGGGTAGATGACATTATGCGAGATTGGAATTGCATGACACTTGACCCTGTGACGAGTCCAATCGGAGCCAACGCCAGTGCTGCTGCTCCTTCCACTCCCCAACCACCCGACAAGCGAAGGCGTACCAACACCAGTGGCTCATCTGAACCTCGACGTACACTCTTTGGTAAGTCCCCCCATATGTCACGAACAGGCAATTTGGTGCATTATACATGCAAGTAGACAGTACATTTGCAATGTTGTGAGTGTGCATTTCATACGCCGTTGTGACCATTGACCTCCATTTGTGTTGTTTGCAGGAGACGTCTCGAACGTCAGATGATTCAACCTGGTGGGCAGCATGCAACATTGGGGGCTGCGCGAGTATGTGGGTTCCATTCTCACCCATTAAATACCCAAACCATTTTCGCCATATGCTTCCAATCCATGCACCTCCTCTGCCAATATTTCCAATGCTCAAACCCATGCTTGCTCCTTCCTCCCTCCACGTCCTTTCTTTTGCCCCTCAGCATCAATAAACATCTGCCAGAAGGGGTTTTTCGACATGGACCGTCCCGGGTACGTCACAGTGTGTTTGCTGAGTGTGGATTATTTAGGAGCTGAGGGGGAATGACACAGTCCTACCGGAGTATGGATTGGTTCGAAACAAAGCCATCACAGTTCTGGAGCCATCACAGTTCTGCTCGTTTTGTCTGGGCATATGAGGCTATTCTTTGGGTTACCCTGTCTGAACACCCTAGATATTCTTTGGCTTCCCCTACATTGCTCTTTGTCTCTTTCACCTCTGCCTTATCCATTCCAGTCGACCCCGCTTACTCTACACTGCACCATTTCTCACTTGCAGGTACGCCATTGGTGGGCTCTGCCCAGGGAGCAGACATGCACGACTGTGCCTGCCCCACGCGCTCGGCCTGCTTCAGCACGGCCCTGATCCCGGAGGGCGTGTTGAAACTCAAGCATGCCGCCATGGCCCATGACCACCGCCCAATCGACGCCTCCTGCTCCTGCCTGGTGGGTCGCAAGGCCCCTCTACTCATGTCTGAAGGGTTGCATTGCCTGCTGCCTGCTGCGCCTTCCTGCCTCCCCCCCCCCCTGCTGCTCGGCACCTTGACTTCCACCCCCCACACCACTCCCATCTGCACCGCACCACGCCTCTCTCCCTCCAGGCATGCCGTAGCTTTTCACGGGTGTATCTGCACTCACTCGGTTGAGGTCTTTCAGGTTCAACCATCCACCGCATCCCACCCCAGACTGCATTCCCACTTCAATTGTATTACCTCCCGCCCTCCCATTTCTCTCCTTCATCTGTGGCTTTTTTTTATCGGAGGAGGCGAGCACTCTGCCGATATTTTCTCCCCTCGCCTTCTCATCGACAGAGTCTCACCCTCCCCCCCATGCCCCATCCAGCAGCCCCGACACCATCAAGTTCTGCCGCACCACCACGCCACCTAACACCACTTCCTAAACCCCCCATTCTTTCCTTATGGTTTCCCTCGTCTCCGTGTCTTTTCTTCTTGCACTCTTGCCAAGGCACCTCATCCACGTTTCATTCTTCTCAATTACAGAGGCGCGAAGTGTGATGTATCAAAGTACCGCTCTTGCCTTCCAATATTCATTCTCCACGAGCAAGTTTTGCTCTGTCCTTTCTCGCGCATATCCCTACTTCAACCACCATTCCCCTCTCCCTTTTCGCTCCCTATCCCCTCCCACCCATGCCATGATCCCGCGCTCTCTGGAATGGTTTTCAGGTTTGCAGGAACCCCCTTTGAACACTGCATCTTTGGCCGCCTTTTAGCTACCTTTACAATGAAATGTAAAAAGTCAAATGTGACTGAAACGTTAGCACCAAGCCATGTAGCTTCCACAGGTGCATCAAAGACGCAACGCTATGTCTCCCCATGCCTACGTTTTCAGCCTATCTGCCAACCATATAATGTCAGTGACATGCGAGTGTGTAGGGCAGAGGAATGCTCCTTATGGTCACTAGGTCTCAAATACAAACTTGCTTGTCAAGGTAACTATCATGCGTTTACTGGCTATCACCATAATGACTACGCATGAACCCAACAATCCCGTCACATTCAAAGTCGACCACATCAGGCATCATCTTATCATAGTCGTTGAACCACACCACGTCGTCCTTGTCACATCGCACGTAATACCCCTCCGTGTCCGGCTCTGGGTACAACCCAGGGAGAAGCAGGGTGAATGCCAGAGAGGGAAAGGAAGAGTAAAATTGTAAGGCAGAACGGGTAGAGAGGGGGAAGAAGGGTGTACGGAAGATAGGGGAAAGGGGGAAGCAGGGCGTAAGGCAGAGAAGGAGACGGGGAAAGGGAAGCAGGGTGTAGGGAAGAGAGGGAAAAGGGGTTTAGCAGGATATAAGGGGGAGAACGCATGATGGGGGATGAAGGGTGTGGGGTAGAGAGGGGAAAGGTGGAAGAAAAGAGTAAGGCAGATAGGGGAGAGGGTAAAGAATGGTGTAGAGAAGAGGGAGGAAGGGGGGTCAGACAGAGTGGGGAATAGAGCAAGGCGGGGTGTAACGCAGAGAAGTCATGGTGGGGGAAGAAGGGTGCAAGGATGTGAGGGAACGGGGGGAGGATGGGCGTAAGGCAGAGAGATGGAAAAGGGGGAAGATGGGTGCAAGGAAGAGAGGAAAAGGGGGGTAGCGCGGCATATGACAGAGAACGCATGGTGGGGGAAGAAGGGTGTAATGAAGAGAGGGGAAAGGGGGTAGAGGGGAGTAAGGCAGAGAGGGCAGATGCGGAAGAAGGGTGTAGGGAGGAGAGAGGCCTGAAGTGGGAAGCAGAGCGTAAGGCAGAGAACGGTAGGTGGGGGTAGAATGATGTACGGAAGAGATGGGAATTGGGTAAGAGGAGTGTAAGGCAGAGAGGGGAGAGGGGGGTTGAACACGGGGGCATGAGGGGGAGAAGGGGGGGGGAAATGAGAAGGAGAAGGGAGGGCAATGAGCAGGATAAGGGGCGGGTATGAGAGGGAGCACGGTTGGAGATGAGAGGAGAAGGGGGGAAAAGGAGAAGGAAAAGGGGTGGAAAAGAGAGGGAGAAGGGGGGTTGAATGAGAGGGATACAAAGGGGAAAGGAGTGGCAGCACGCGGGGCAACGAGAGGGAGAAGTGGAGGGAACGAGCAGGTGAAAGGGGAGGATACGAGAGGGGGGAGGAGGGGGGGGGGGGATCGAGGAGGCTCATAAGGGGAAATGAGAGGGAGAAAGGGGGGAGGTGAGCTTGAGAAGGGGGTGGGGAATGAGAGGGAGGTCGGAAGGGGAAACGGGGAGGTGGGAAGGGGAAACGGGGAGGTGGGAAGGGGAAACGGGGAGGTGGGAAGGGGAAACGGGGAGGTGGGTAGGGGAAACGGGGAGCCGGAAGGGGAAACGGGGAGGTGGGAAGGGGAAACGGGGAGGTGGGAAGGGGAAACGGGGAGGTGGGAAGGGGAAACGGGGAGGTGGGTAGGGGAAACGGGGAGCCGGAAGGGGAAACGGGGAGGTGGGAAGGGGAAACGGGGAGGTGGGAAGGGGAAACGGGGAGGTGGGAAGGGGAAACGGGGAGGTGGGAAGGGGAAACGGGGAGGTGGGAAGGGGAACGGGGAGGTGGGAAGGGGAAACGGGGAGGTGGGAAGGGGAAACGGGGAGCGGGAAGGGGAAACGGGGAGCGGGAAGGGAAACGGGGAGCGGGTAGGGGAAACGGGGAGCGGGAAGGGGAAGCGGGGAGCGGGAAGGGGAAACGGGGAGCGGGAAGGGGAAACGGGGAGCGGGAAGGGGAAACGGGGAGCGGGAAGGGGAAACGGGGAGCGGGAAGGGGAAACGGGGAGCGGGAAGGGGGTACGGGGAGCGGGAAGGGGATACGGGGAGCGGGAAGGGGGTACGGGGAGCGGGAAGGGGGTACGGGGAGCGGGAAGGGGATACGGGGAGGCGGCTAGGGGAAACGAGGAGGCTGGAACGGGTATTGAGGCGGCGAGAAGGGGAAACCGGGAGGCGGGGAGGGGTAATGGGGAGGGGTAATGGGGAGCGTGAAGGGGAAAACAGGAAGGTGGGAAGGGAAAACGGAGAGGTGGGGAGGGGTAATGGGGAGCGGGGAGGGGAACGCGAATGGGGGAAGAGGAAACGGGGAGCGGGAATGGGAAACGGGGAGGCAGAAAGGGAATTGCGGGGCGGGAAGGGAAACCGGGGAGGCGATATGTTCGTGAAGGGACACGGGGAGGGGAAAAGGGGTGGCGGAGAGGGGATTTGGGGAGGCGGGAAGGGGATACGGGGTACGGGAAGGGGAAACGGGGAGGCGGAAAGGGTAAATGCGGGGCGGGAAGGACAACCGGGGAGGCGGGAAGGGGTAATCGGGACCCGGGGAGGGGAAAATGGGTGGCGGAAAGGGGAGTTGGGGAGGCGGGAAGGGGATACGGCGTGCGGGACGGGGAAACTCTGAGGGGATACGGGGTGCAGGGAACGTGAATTGAGACGGCGGGAAGGGGAAACGTCGTGGCAGGAATGGGCAATGCGGAGTAGGAAGGGGAAGCGGTTGAGGCGGGATGGAGAATTGGGGAGGCGAGAAGGGATAACGAGGAGGCGGATATGGGGGGGACATGCAGACGTTTCAGCAGTCGTTCCGTACCTCAACCTCGCCTCCCGGCGGCTAGAACGGACACGTGGTCGCGTTTTTGTGCGATCAGTCTGCGTTTGTGCTCGTGCGCGTTCGGCAGTTTGGGCCGCGTCGCCCGCGTTCACGGTGGCGTGAAGAGGAAACGTGTTTCCCGGAACGCGTCGGACAACGAGGCGAGGCTGTAGGAAGGGGTCTGGCGGCGCCGTTATGTTAGAGGGCGGAAATGACTTCGGTGCGGACATGTAATTACGCCCACGCGTCTAGGCTTGTGACACCTTCCTGTTTTCCCCTTCACGCTCCCCATTACCCCTAAACCCTAAACCCTAAACCCCTAAACCCTGGAACTTGGTAAAATGAGCTCGCTATTTAGTCACGACCTGCTTAGCATCGGGTTATGCTGCCTCTAGAGCGTAGTAGCGTAGATCTGAGAGTGGAGGGCATTTCGTATACTTTTGTCGACCCTAAACTTTTGAATCACCAGGGAGTGCTGGGTGCCGGGGCAATCTCCCTCCCTTGTTCAGCGAGGTTTTGTAGCTGTAATGTGGTTACCAATATTTCAGATTTCAGATTCGCAAGATGGTGGGAACAGCCTTAGCAGTGCTGCACGGAGCCATCCCCCCCTCTCTGCTGCTGCCCTCCCTCGCCCGCCACTCCCGCATCGTTCTTCCCCTCGCCTTCCCCCTCCCCCATTCCTCTGGCACTATTGGGCACGTTTCGAGTCGTTTTGAGGCGGTTTGAGGCGGTTTGGAGGCAGTTGAAAGGCGGGTTTGATGCACCAAGAAACCTCACCACTTCCTCTCCTCCCCCTCTCCTTGTCCTCCCTTGATCCGCCCTTCTTTCCAGATTCGCAAGATGGTGGGGACAGCTCTGGCTGTTCTCCATGGTGCCATCCCCTCTTCCAGGCTGCTGCCCTCCCTGCTCACTGCTCCCACACTTTACTCACTGCCCCCCCATTCAACCCGTTTGCCCCTCCCTCTTAGATCCGCAAGATGGTGGGGACAGCTCTGGCTGTTCTCCATGGTGCCATCCCCTCTTCCATGCTGCTGCCCTCCCTCGCCCGCCACTCCCGCATCGTGCTGCCCCTCGCTCCGCCCCAAGGCCTCCTATTGGCCGACTGCTCCTTCATGCCCTTCCGGGCGCCAAAGCTGCCCGGAAACAAATCCTCCTCTTCTGCTGCCGAACTTGAGGTTCCTCACTCCAGCACGCCTCTAGAAGCTGAATCAACAGACCGTTTCAAGCAGCAGCAGCAGCAGCAGCAGCAGCAGCAGCAGCAGCAGCAGCAGCAGCAGCAGCAGCAGCAGCAGCAGGCAGAGGCGCTATACACTCAGTGGCACTGTGCCGAATCCCCTCGTGAAATCGCCAGCACCCACACTCGAAACACTCTCCGCATGTCCCCTGCCGTGTGCGAGGGAGTAGAGGCGTTCTCTCAGCACCACGTGCTGCCAGCCATGCTGCAGTGGTTGGAGGCGGGAGGAGAGCCGTGGAGTGGGTGGGAGGAGAATCTGCTTGCTTACCAGTGGGTATCGGAGGAGGAGGAGCGGGAAGTGGTAGAGGGGTATTCCCGGTGGATGCAGGGGAGAGCAGACAGAGGGTACTAGCTGCTGCAGCGCCTCCCTCCCCCCCATCGCTCCGCATGTCCCCTGCCGTGTGCCAGAGAGTAGAGGCATTCACCGAAGGCCACGTGCTGCCAGCCATGCTGCAGTGGGTGGAGGCGGGAGGAGCGCCGTGGAGTGGGTGGGAGGAGAATCTGCTTGCCTACGAGTGGGTATCGGAGGAGGAGAAGAGCGAAGTGGTAGAGGGGTATGCAAAGTGGATGCAGGGCAGAGCAGAGAGAGGGTACTGAGCCCCGTCTCCCAGCAGCACGAGCCAGAGAGTAGAGGCAT
Source organism: Closterium sp. Naga37s-1 (assembly GCA_947471745.1). Lineage (NCBI taxonomy): Eukaryota > Viridiplantae > Streptophyta > Zygnematophyceae > Desmidiales > Closteriaceae > Closterium > Closterium sp. Naga37s-1. Next base: position 582,540 of record CANJKZ010000190.1, on the reverse strand, counting down.
TCTCCCAACACCACGTGCTGCCAGCAGTACTGCAGAGGGTGGGAGGAGAATTTTCTGGGCTACCAGTGGGTGTGTGAGGAGGAGGAGAGGGACAGTGGTAGAGGGGTATACTACGTGGAATCAGGGCCGAGCAGGCAGAGGGTACTAATACTGGCCCGCTTCTTCCAGCAGCACGTGCTGCCTGCAGTACTGCAGAGGGTGGGAGGAGAATCTGCTGGGCTGCCAGTGGGTGTGTGCTGAGGGGGAGAGGGACAGTGGTAGAGGGGTTTACCAAGTGGAAGCAGGGCCGAGCAAGCAGAGGGTAGGTAAGGTGGAAGAAGGGTGGGGGAGCAACCTGTGTGGAGCAGCTGGGAGAATCTGCTGGGTTACCAAGGGTGTGTGAGGAGGAGGAGAGGGAGGGCAGTGGTGGAGGGGTTTACCAAGTGGAACGAGGGCAGAGAGGGGGTATTGACTCTATTGAAGGGTGGAGGGGGGATCTGTGTGGAGCAGTGGGGAGGAGAACTTAATGTGGAAGGGAGGGCAGTGGTGGTGGATGGGTTTACCGGGTAGAAAGAGGGCATGGGTGCATGGAGAGGACGAGAAAAGAGAGTTGTGGTGGATGCAGGGCAGGGCAGGGCAGGCAGGGAGTGCTGCTGAAGCGGGGAGGAGAATTTGCTTACCCACAAATGGTTGTCTGGAGAGGACGAGAAGGGAGAGTTGTGGTGGGTGGGTTTTTGCAGGGGATGCAGGGCATTGCAGGCAGAGAGTGTTGATTTATTGATATCTCTGTGGGTAGGGTTATTGATGCTAACATCAGTCTCACCATTTGCACATGCACTACTTATTGCAACCGTGGCAGAATAGGGAGTTAGTGCAGTGCATGATTTGAAGTGATTTGACAAATCCAATTGTCGGCAGCAAGCAAATGTTCACCAGAGCAAATGGTACTAAACTCCATTATGTACAAAAAGCAAACACGTTGCTTACACCGTGTGAGGGGTCGGCTCTGGCAAACCCCTTCTAGAAATTCACTAAACGAGATACTGACATTGTGCCAGTAAGAGGAGGCAGCCTAGCTGGGTGTTCTACACTAACTTTATTTGCTTCGGTAAGTCGTAGAGCAGTAAATTGTAATGAGTTGTACAGTTTGTGTCAGTTGGAAGTTGCGGAGTAACACAGCGTGTCTGCTGAATTCGCTGAAGTTACCGCCTTCGTTGAGAATATTCATTGGCACGGGGATTCAAACCCTGCACTCAGGCTCACGTGCCTCCGCAGGGACGAATTCGCAAGCGCAGCAACTCGCGGAGTAGCGGCGGAAACCGTGCGCGGAGTAAGCGGAAGCTGACGCGCGCCTGGCGCAGCAACGAGCGGAGATCCGGGCCGAAGAAGAGCAGGCGTTTGCGCAAGGGCGCGCGGCGAAGCGGATGCGCCAGCCTGCGCGCGCGCGGAAGCATTGCGCGGGGATCTGTGTCGCGGGGAACCGCGCAACTGCGAAGGGCTACCGTGAGAAGCGGCGTTTCCACCATGACCCTGCACGCGTGGAGAGCACGACGTGGGTTCGTCGTAAAAGCTAAGATCTTCTTTCCAGGTTTGGTTGCCGGCCGTTGGATGAACTTCGAGCGACATATGCCGGAAAAGCTGCCGCGATTGGCACCTCGATCGATCCAGCGGCTCGACGCCATTCCGCGTCAGCCTCGGATCAGCGCCAGCGCCGCCGCCAGATGCGGCGTCACCGCCGCCAGCGGATCTTGCAGCAGATTTTACTGCGGATTTCACGGCGGATGCGGCGGCGGCTTCTTCTTGCTCTGCGAGCAGCGAGGATTGGATCATCTCAATGAAGCCTTGGCATCGGACGGCTGAGAGCTCTCGCTGGATTTGCAGCAGCTGCAGCTTGCCTTCCAGCGCCGCCATTTCAACCGCGCCGAGCGTGCTGCGGAGCGCGTTTGACGGCGCGATGTCGATTCCATTGTTCGGTGGTGTTTGTATGTGAGTTCTAATGCCAATGGCAGTCTGTGAAGCCATTTAAAGCTTTTGTATACATTTGCAAGTACTGTTTAGGGTTGTACTGTAGCCTGGGTAAATTTCGCCAGAACGAAACAACGGGGGTTGGCGAGAGGATTGGCAAAAAATTGCACCCCTGAGGAGTTCCTCACACGGGAAATTCCCCCGTCACCCAACCTTGCACTCACACGCACACTCCGAAGCATACTAAGCGTCTAATAACGTAGGCTCAGGGTTGAGAGAGGAACCGGGGCGCGTTCGAATAATACCCGGAGCATCAAAACCGCCCATACAGTCGCATCTGAGATGAGTTTAGGTACATTATAGGCTGGTCCCTGCGCTAAAATACTATCTAGCTTGCCCGCCAGCACCATTCCGCCGCAGCGGCGGAAAGCAATCCGAGTCGACGACGGAAAGGCTCCGCATTCATCTAGCGCGTCTTCAGTTTAGGCAGTGTGGTCTGGCCCGTCGAAGCCCTGTCAAGGGCGCCTCGACGGAGTGCATCACCACGCAGGGATTGATAATTCAGGCGTCGACGAGGGGATCGCATATTTCCCATGCGCCGTTCGCCCCGCCGCCCCTCTCAACACCCACTCGGTAGGCATTTCCCACTAAGCGCATCACCCACTGCGCGGGTCTCCCGCTTACCGCCTTCAACGCGAAGAGCCTCTCCCGCTTAGCGCCTCACCCTCTGCGCGCCATGCCAGCGTCTCACTCGCTGCGCGCATTTCCCGCTTAGCGCCTAATCCGCTGCGCGCCTCTCCCGCTTAGCTCCGCACCCGCTGCGCGCCCCTCCCGCGCAAAAAATCACCCGCTGCGGGCCTGTCGCGCGTACCGCCTCGCCCCCTGCGCGCCGGCACCGTGTGCCGCCTCGCCCTCTCCCGCTTAGCACCGCACCCTCCGCGCGCCTTCCCGCGTAGCGCATCCTCTTCTAATTACCCCTCCCTCGCCCCCTTTATCCCCCCTGCTCCCCCTCACTACCCCGCCTACTCCCCCTCCTTTTGCCTCCCTTCTCCCCCTTATTTGCCGTTGTTCTTCCCTCTCTTTCCCTCCTCCCCCTCATTATCCATCCTACTCCCTCTCATTTCGCCTCCAGCTCACACCGATTACCCCCCTTCTCGCCTTGAGTCGTTCCCCTACTCCCTGTCATTACCCTCCCTCCTCCTCCTCATGTTGCTCCCCGTCCACCCTCTCATCGCCCCCCCTCCTCCCCCTCATTTTACCCCCCTTCTCCCCCTCATTTCAGCCCCTTTCTCCCCCCCATATCCACCCTTCAGTTCTGCATTATCCCTCCTTCTCCTCCACCTTTTGCCCCTCTTCCACTTCTCATTTCCCCCCATTCTCCCTCTCATTACCCCCCCTTGTCCCTCTCATTTCACCCCCTTCTTCCCTGAGATTATGTACCCATTTTTCCATAACAAACCCGACCCAGATCGCTCACAAATCCCCCTTTTCTCCCTGTCATCCTCCCCCTTCCTTCTCCCTGTCATTACCCCACTACTCCCTCTCAAAGCCCCCTTGCTCCCTCTCAGTAACCCCACATTTCCTCCCTTGCTCCTCCCAACTCCCCCCCTTCTCCCTCTCATTTCCCCCTTGCTCACGAGGATTTTCCCCCTTCTCCATCTCAATTCCCCCCACCTCCCTCTCATTTCCCCCCTTCACCCTTGCGTTTCCCCCCATTCTCCCTCTCATTACCCCCCACCCCCCCCCCCCCCCCCCCCTCCCCCCCCTTTGTCCCTCTCAATTCACCCCCTTCTCCCCCTCCTTTATCTACCCTTATGTTCCTCTCAAATACCCCTGTTATCCCTCTCAGTTTCCCCCTTACTCCAGCTCATAACCCTCTTTCTCCATCTCATTTCCCCCACGTCGCTCCCTATCAGCCCCCCGAACCACCCCCCCCCCCCTGTCACCACCATCTTCCCCCCCATGCTCCCACTCATCGCCCTACCTTCTCCCCCACATGTCCCCCCTTTCTCCCTCTCATTTCCCCCCCATTCCCCTCTCATTTCCCCACATTGCCCCCCTAATTTCCAACCTTGCTCCCTCTCAGCCCGCCCCATTCTCGCCCTCATTTCCCCCTACTCCCTCTCTGTAACCCCACTGCTCCCCTTCATTTTCCCCCCTGCTCCTTTTCACTTCCCCCAGTTCTCCCCCTTATTACCACCCTTGCCGCCTCACACTTCCACCCTTTCCTCCCTTGCTCCCCCTCATCCCGCCCACTTCTCACCATCATTTCCCCCCTCTTCTGATCCTCATTTTCGCCCTTCCCCCTTCCTATTCGGACCTTGCTCCCCGCCATTTCCCCCCATGCTCCTTCTCACTTTCAACCGTGCTCCCCCTCAGTTCCACCCTTGCCGTCTCACACTTTCCCCCTTGCTCACTCTCATGTCCCGCCTTGCACCCTCTTGTTTACCCCCTTGTCCCCCCCTCGTCTCCCCCCTTTCTACCAGGCAGTTCTCTCCCTGCTCACACTGACATACGCCCCCTTCTCCGTCTCACTTCCCCCCACGCTCATCCACATTCCAGCCCTTCTCCCTAACATTTCCTCCCTTGCTCCTCCCAACTCCCCCCCTTCTCCCTATGCTTCCCTCGTATTTGATTGAACACCCCTTGCTATCCCAAATATATTCCTTTTACAACTCGCCAAAACATACCCACCGCGATCTAGCGCGCAAGCTTAGGGTTCTTACCCTGGTGAGACTCCGTCCAACTTCCCTTCCCTGCCTTGCCATCCCCCCAACCCTGCCCTTCATCGACTGCCATGCCCTTTCCCTACTGCCCTTCCCCTCCCCGCTATTGCCTTCCCTCTCTACACATGTCTCCCCGTACCTTAGTTCACCACTGCACTCTTGTCCACCCCATCTTCCCTCCCTTGCAGGGGCCCATTTTACAATAGAAAATATGTCAGCAGGGTGTAAGCCCTTATTTCCCATCATTACTATGGGTCTCTCTACTCCAATCCCTTCTTCCTCATACCTCCACATCAAGTTGTCTTCTCACCTCACATGCCATCACATCTACCGGTTATTCTTGGAGTCCTCCATGCCCTCCCATCTCATCTGCCCTCCCTTCCTGCCCCTTATTTGTAGGATGCCGCATTGACATGGTCGAAGGGACCGCGCATGATTACATACCCACCATGACGAGATCTCTATCCTCCTCCTATTCGTATCCCCCATTCATGCTCCGCCGCACCCATGCGCTACCCCTGCTTCCCCCCTCCATTCCATCCGCTGTCGGTACAGCAGGGATTCTCATCGGAGAGTGCAATTCATGGGGCATCCAAAAAAAATGTCTGTGGAGACATGGACAAAGAGGGTGAAGGAATTGGTGAAGGCTAAGGAACAGGGAAATCTGTCGATATCAAAGCACATGCAGATTCCTATTTGTTACTTGCGATGTGGCTTAAGTGCTCTGATGGGCGAGGGACGTACAGCAACGCTTTCAGACCTTGTGTACTTCCTGTTACACGCCGGCCCAGGGGCAACGGAGGCTCTTATGACAGCAGCGAAGAAGGCCGGTGAGTGCCAATGTACTCATGAGCTGCCAAAAGCCCACGATTGGTTTTGTTGAGTCGAAATGGCATAGGTGAAACAACGTAATATGGAGCTTCTCTAATCCCATCTCCGCACCCTTTCCCGTGCATTCACCCAATGTACAGGTGCGGACGGCGACGCGGCCGAGAAGGCGGTGCAATGTTGTTTGGAAAAGTACGCTGGCAAGTTTCAGGGGGGGAAGGATCGCATGGCTGGCCGACCTGATGCCCTCGTAGGAGGACAGCCAGCTGCTATAAGGGGTTTGGTATATGCCTTCCCGGGAGATCATGGGAGCGATGCGGAGTCTCTACGACGCGACACCACCGTGTTCCGTCAGGGAGGGGCCCGTCGGGGTGCTGCGTATGCTGAGCTGAAGCAAAAAGGTATGCTTCCCAATCTACTTCAACTACACCGCACAGCTCGCACAGTGAAACCATGTCATCGCTGTTAGTGTGTACGTCGGTTGGGGGACCATGTAATCTAGACAGGGGCACACACAGCGGACGATCAGGTGGAGGTCGATCCGCGGGTGTGTGATCATCAACATCTCAGCCCTACCAACCCCTACCAAGGCACGCCCCAGAGATGCACCATACGCAGATCCATTTTTTCGAGCCTTTTGTGCCCATTACATCACTTGGGCACTCAGGCGATGGGATTTCCCCCTTTCTCTTCCAATCCTTCTCTGCCCCATCCAACCCCTACCCCAGTGATGAGGCGTGGGCAGCTCCACTTTTTCCACCCTTCTCCTCCATTTTCCATCACTACCACACTCATGCTATAAGGTTCCCTTATCTTTCCTTTTCCATCACTACCACCTCATACGAAGGTGTTCCCCCTTTCTCTTCCCTTATTTCTCTCCCATCCAACCCCCTACCCCAGGGATGTGGCATGGGCATAAACACTTTTTCCATCACTACCACACTCATGCGAAGGAGTACCCCATTTCTGGAACCCTTCATTCTCTGCCCCTTCCAACACCTACCCCATGGATGAGGCATGGGCAGATCCACTTTTTCCACCCTTCGGTACGGCGAGCCACACCCAATCAAACTTTGGCATCGCACATAGTGTGGATGTTGTGTCTGACTTTTTACTTTGATCTGTATTATGTACAGCGGGAGAGGCAAACACCACAACTACCATGCCTACGGTGCGGGATGTGAGGGAGGAGGAAGAGGAGCAGCATGACGTGGTGATTGACATTGATGATGAAGTTCCGGTACAAGTTGGAGATGTCCAAGTGGAGGTCGATCTTGAGATGGGAGGAGGGAGTGGGCCGCCCACTGCCACATCTGGCAAGGAGGACGGACACACACACAAAGGGTAAGTGTAGGGGAGCTGACGTACTGGAAAAAGCGTACCCAAGTGAAGTGAAAGGTAAGAAGTAGATCATCTTCATGCAATATAACCCATGATGGGTTTTGCTAGCCCAGGTAGTACCCTAAAGCCCAATATAATTGCATCCCTGCCCAACCCTGGCAATCCTCGCTCCCGCTTCATATCCCACTCCACAATTCAATATCAGATTATACACCCCATTTCTCCCACTCATTAGGAACTTGCACGATCATGTGATCCCGATCGAGACCTCGCCCGGGCGATGGCCGGCACACCCAACACTTGACGGACTGCGGGATGTCGTGTGTTTGCTGAGCCCAGTACACATCATTCGATTCTTCATGGTTGTGACGCTGCATTGCACCATTGGAGGTGGATGTGGAGGCTCGATGAGGTTGCGCTCTTGGAAACTATTGTGGGCTGCATTTGGAATGGTTTGGAGCTGTGATAAGTGTGGAAAATCGATGTCGCTGTGGTCAGTGGATCGTCAGCCACTGGGTTGCACGGCCGACAAGCCTGGAAGGAAGCAGCTCCCGTTGTTACAACGCTTCCTTGCGTCTTTTGCTCTAGCGGGTTTCGGATATACAGCGCTATCGGAGGTCGGTAGGAATCTCGGTCTGCCCATCCCATGTAAGAGAACCTTCTACAGGTACATGAGTGGGGTAGGTGGGCTATGGGAGAAGATCATTGAACATGCCAACAAGAGCATGGAAGTGGTGCGTGCAGCTATGTTAGCTCGGAGAGAACGTGGATATTGGGTGTGTGTTGACGGAAGGTGGGGCCAACCACGAGAGGCGGAATGGTGCAGTGTTGCATTCATGGATCCCAGGTCACGTAAGATACTTCACTGTGTGACGGTGTCAAGATCCATGCTAAAGGTATCGTCGACGGAGCTAGAGGGTCAGGCATTCTCTAAGGGTCTAGAGGACCTCGAGAATTGGGGGTTTCCGGTGAAAGGTATCATCAGTGATGACGGCAGCAGTTTCAAGGCCGTAATTATGAAGACAGACCTCGAGCACCAGATGGATGTGTGGCACAAAGGTCGTTCGTTATCACGGAAGTTTGTGAAGCACTTTGTGAATGCACGAAAGGCCGCACTATCTACCAAAGATGCAAAAACCGCTGAGGATTTGTGGGATGTAAAGCTCGATGATCTCAGGGCCTGGTTGCGAGATCATCCAGGTCATGGCCTCAAGGGTCTACACAAAGCGCCAAAAAGGGAATTGATTGGTGCTGTTTGTCGTGTGCGGGGCTGGACCTTTGTGGATCTTTCCGGCGATAGCTCGCCGTACTTGTACCCTGAGATGCGGCGTGTAGCGTATGTGCGGAGTGGGCGCAGTAGAGGTTCGACCCGCACAACGTCTGATGGCACGTCGGTTGGTCCTGATGGGCGTTGCATGATGGAAGGTTTGTCACGGGAGGCAGTGGATGTGCATGTTGCACAATCTCAGCATATTGAAGGCGGGGATAAACGGGTCACGGACGAAGCGCTAAAAGGGTTTGTTGCAATTGATATTCTGGATGATGGTATTACAGAGAGGCCAGCTGTCCCAGGAGGGGTGGATTTACAGTACTCCGACGTGGGAGAGTTGTGGGGATACGATCCCCATCCAGAGCATGGAGTGCGGCCAAGCTCTGTGGTGTCGTTCTTCCTCATGCAGGCAGCTGCGTCAAACCATGCCGATGCAACTCGTGGCATGACGGGTGCCGCGACACGCACCAGCTCAACTTCGGGACCGCCAGGTGAGGACCGAGCAAAGCAACTACTTGATGTATTTGTTTTTCCCTTTGCTTACATCCACCGCTCTACTTGGATACAATATGTGTGCCTACACGTTGAATATATAATATCAAAACCCCCATCCCAAATCATTTGTTTCCAAAGGTACAATTGGTGACAGCACCACGGTGGGAGGTGAGGGCAACACTACGCCGTCCGGTCAACCACGACGCTGGGTGAATAAGCGACCCCGTAGTGGGAAGAGGGGAGCAGACGATTCGCCTGAGGAAGACGGCGAGGATCAGGGAGGGGTAATCGAGAAGATGACAGTGGCACAGCGATTCAGTGTACACTTCCATCACGTGATGGCTCGTTGTGCTACACTCTGGCGAGCGGGCACGCCGATGTCGGCTCGGGACGTTGCTGAGGAGATTGCTGTTGCGGCCGATCATTGGGCTGGAGATCACTCACGCTGTGGGCGGGGTTCCGAGAGGCCAATATGCGTGAGAGAGAATTGGGGTGCTGAAAGTGCGTTGTATAAGCCTGGCTCCCGCACGCACATTGCTTTTAAGAAGTGGTTGAGTGAGAACTGTGGGGCCGACGAGATGAAACCCTACGTGAGTGGGGAGTGCAATTGGATGAATGAGTCATTTCATTCATTGATCTGCAAGTACGCTCCGAAGCGCACCTTGTTTCGAGGAAGCATGCAAGCAAGGGTTGGATTGGCTGTAATGCACTGGAATCATTCTTTGGAGCGAGAGGTCCGAGCCACCAAAATCAGAATGCAACGTGTAAGTAGGGTCCGACGAGGTAAGACCTCCCGCACCTTAGGGCCTATGGATTGGACCTGGGTAGATGACATTATGCGAGATTGGAATTGCATGACACTTGACCCTGTGACGAGTCCAATCGGAGCCAACGCCAGTGCTGCTGCTCCTTCCACTCCCCAACCACCCGACAAGCGAAGGCGTACCAACACCAGTGGCTCATCTGAACCTCGACGTACACTCTTTGGTAAGTCCCCCCATATGTCACGAACAGGCAATTTGGTGCATTATACATGCAAGTAGACAGTACATTTGCAATGTTGTGAGTGTGCATTTCATACGCCGTTGTGACCATTGACCTCCATTTGTGTTGTTTGCAGGAGACGTCTCGAACGTCAGATGATTCAACCTGGTGGGCAGCATGCAACATTGGGGGCTGCGCGAGTATGTGGGTTCCATTCTCACCCATTAAATACCCAAACCATTTTCGCCATATGCTTCCAATCCATGCACCTCCTCTGCCAATATTTCCAATGCTCAAACCCATGCTTGCTCCTTCCTCCCTCCACGTCCTTTCTTTTGCCCCTCAGCATCAATAAACATCTGCCAGAAGGGGTTTTTCGACATGGACCGTCCCGGGTACGTCACAGTGTGTTTGCTGAGTGTGGATTATTTAGGAGCTGAGGGGGAATGACACAGTCCTACCGGAGTATGGATTGGTTCGAAACAAAGCCATCACAGTTCTGGAGCCATCACAGTTCTGCTCGTTTTGTCTGGGCATATGAGGCTATTCTTTGGGTTACCCTGTCTGAACACCCTAGATATTCTTTGGCTTCCCCTACATTGCTCTTTGTCTCTTTCACCTCTGCCTTATCCATTCCAGTCGACCCCGCTTACTCTACACTGCACCATTTCTCACTTGCAGGTACGCCATTGGTGGGCTCTGCCCAGGGAGCAGACATGCACGACTGTGCCTGCCCCACGCGCTCGGCCTGCTTCAGCACGGCCCTGATCCCGGAGGGCGTGTTGAAACTCAAGCATGCCGCCATGGCCCATGACCACCGCCCAATCGACGCCTCCTGCTCCTGCCTGGTGGGTCGCAAGGCCCCTCTACTCATGTCTGAAGGGTTGCATTGCCTGCTGCCTGCTGCGCCTTCCTGCCTCCCCCCCCCCCCTGCTGCTCGGCACCTTGACTTCCACCCCCCACACCACTCCCATCTGCACCGCACCACGCCTCTCTCCCTCCAGGCATGCCGTAGCTTTTCACGGGTGTATCTGCACTCACTCGGTTGAGGTCTTTCAGGTTCAACCATCCACCGCATCCCACCCCAGACTGCATTCCCACTTCAATTGTATTACCTCCCGCCCTCCCATTTCTCTCCTTCATCTGTGGCTTTTTTTTATCGGAGGAGGCGAGCACTCTGCCGATATTTTCTCCCCTCGCCTTCTCATCGACAGAGTCTCACCCTCCCCCCCATGCCCCATCCAGCAGCCCCGACACCATCAAGTTCTGCCGCACCACCACGCCACCTAACACCACTTCCTAAACCCCCCATTCTTTCCTTATGGTTTCCCTCGTCTCCGTGTCTTTTCTTCTTGCACTCTTGCCAAGGCACCTCATCCACGTTTCATTCTTCTCAATTACAGAGGCGCGAAGTGTGATGTATCAAAGTACCGCTCTTGCCTTCCAATATTCATTCTCCACGAGCAAGTTTTGCTCTGTCCTTTCTCGCGCATATCCCTACTTCAACCACCATTCCCCTCTCCCTTTTCGCTCCCTATCCCCTCCCACCCATGCCATGATCCCGCGCTCTCTGGAATGGTTTTCAGGTTTGCAGGAACCCCCTTTGAACACTGCATCTTTGGCCGCCTTTTAGCTACCTTTACAATGAAATGTAAAAAGTCAAATGTGACTGAAACGTTAGCACCAAGCCATGTAGCTTCCACAGGTGCATCAAAGACGCAACGCTATGTCTCCCCATGCCTACGTTTTCAGCCTATCTGCCAACCATATAATGTCAGTGACATGCGAGTGTGTAGGGCAGAGGAATGCTCCTTATGGTCACTAGGTCTCAAATACAAACTTGCTTGTCAAGGTAACTATCATGCGTTTACTGGCTATCACCATAATGACTACGCATGAACCCAACAATCCCGTCACATTCAAAGTCGACCACATCAGGCATCATCTTATCATAGTCGTTGAACCACACCACGTCGTCCTTGTCACATCGCACGTAATACCCCTCCGTGTCCGGCTCTGGGTACAACCCAGGGAGAAGCAGGGTGAATGCCAGAGAGGGAAAGGAAGAGTAAAATTGTAAGGCAGAACGGGTAGAGAGGGGGAAGAAGGGTGTACGGAAGATAGGGGAAAGGGGGAAGCAGGGCGTAAGGCAGAGAAGGAGACGGGGAAAGGGAAGCAGGGTGTAGGGAAGAGAGGGAAAAGGGGTTTAGCAGGATATAAGGGGGAGAACGCATGATGGGGGATGAAGGGTGTGGGGTAGAGAGGGGAAAGGTGGAAGAAAAGAGTAAGGCAGATAGGGGAGAGGGTAAAGAATGGTGTAGAGAAGAGGGAGGAAGGGGGGTCAGACAGAGTGGGGAATAGAGCAAGGCGGGGTGTAACGCAGAGAAGTCATGGTGGGGGAAGAAGGGTGCAAGGATGTGAGGGAACGGGGGGAGGATGGGCGTAAGGCAGAGAGATGGAAAAGGGGGAAGATGGGTGCAAGGAAGAGAGGAAAAGGGGGGTAGCGCGGCATATGACAGAGAACGCATGGTGGGGGAAGAAGGGTGTAATGAAGAGAGGGGAAAGGGGGTAGAGGGGAGTAAGGCAGAGAGGGCAGATGCGGAAGAAGGGTGTAGGGAGGAGAGAGGCCTGAAGTGGGAAGCAGAGCGTAAGGCAGAGAACGGTAGGTGGGGGTAGAATGATGTACGGAAGAGATGGGAATTGGGTAAGAGGAGTGTAAGGCAGAGAGGGGAGAGGGGGGTTGAACACGGGGGCATGAGGGGGAGAAGGGGGGGGGAAATGAGAAGGAGAAGGGAGGGCAATGAGCAGGATAAGGGGCGGGTATGAGAGGGAGCACGGTTGGAGATGAGAGGAGAAGGGGGGAAAAGGAGAAGGAAAAGGGGTGGAAAAGAGAGGGAGAAGGGGGGTTGAATGAGAGGGATACAAAGGGGAAAGGAGTGGCAGCACGCGGGGCAACGAGAGGGAGAAGTGGAGGGAACGAGCAGGTGAAAGGGGAGGATACGAGAGGGGGGAGGAGGGGGGGGGGGATCGAGGAGGCTCATAAGGGGAAATGAGAGGGAGAAAGGGGGGAGGTGAGCTTGAGAAGGGGGTGGGGAATGAGAGGGAGGTCGGAAGGGGAAACGGGGAGGTGGGAAGGGGAAACGGGGAGGTGGGAAGGGGAAACGGGGAGGTGGGAAGGGGAAACGGGGAGGTGGGTAGGGGAAACGGGGAGCCGGAAGGGGAAACGGGGAGGTGGGAAGGGGAAACGGGGAGGTGGGAAGGGGAAACGGGGAGGTGGGAAGGGGAAACGGGGAGGTGGGTAGGGGAAACGGGGAGCCGGAAGGGGAAACGGGGAGGTGGGAAGGGGAAACGGGGAGGTGGGAAGGGGAAACGGGGAGGTGGGAAGGGGAAACGGGGAGGTGGGAAGGGGAAACGGGGAGGTGGGAAGGGGAACGGGGAGGTGGGAAGGGGAAACGGGGAGGTGGGAAGGGGAAACGGGGAGCGGGAAGGGGAAACGGGGAGCGGGAAGGGAAACGGGGAGCGGGTAGGGGAAACGGGGAGCGGGAAGGGGAAGCGGGGAGCGGGAAGGGGAAACGGGGAGCGGGAAGGGGAAACGGGGAGCGGGAAGGGGAAACGGGGAGCGGGAAGGGGAAACGGGGAGCGGGAAGGGGAAACGGGGAGCGGGAAGGGGGTACGGGGAGCGGGAAGGGGATACGGGGAGCGGGAAGGGGGTACGGGGAGCGGGAAGGGGGTACGGGGAGCGGGAAGGGGATACGGGGAGGCGGCTAGGGGAAACGAGGAGGCTGGAACGGGTATTGAGGCGGCGAGAAGGGGAAACCGGGAGGCGGGGAGGGGTAATGGGGAGGGGTAATGGGGAGCGTGAAGGGGAAAACAGGAAGGTGGGAAGGGAAAACGGAGAGGTGGGGAGGGGTAATGGGGAGCGGGGAGGGGAACGCGAATGGGGGAAGAGGAAACGGGGAGCGGGAATGGGAAACGGGGAGGCAGAAAGGGAATTGCGGGGCGGGAAGGGAAACCGGGGAGGCGATATGTTCGTGAAGGGACACGGGGAGGGGAAAAGGGGTGGCGGAGAGGGGATTTGGGGAGGCGGGAAGGGGATACGGGGTACGGGAAGGGGAAACGGGGAGGCGGAAAGGGTAAATGCGGGGCGGGAAGGACAACCGGGGAGGCGGGAAGGGGTAATCGGGACCCGGGGAGGGGAAAATGGGTGGCGGAAAGGGGAGTTGGGGAGGCGGGAAGGGGATACGGCGTGCGGGACGGGGAAACTCTGAGGGGATACGGGGTGCAGGGAACGTGAATTGAGACGGCGGGAAGGGGAAACGTCGTGGCAGGAATGGGCAATGCGGAGTAGGAAGGGGAAGCGGTTGAGGCGGGATGGAGAATTGGGGAGGCGAGAAGGGATAACGAGGAGGCGGATATGGGGGGGACATGCAGACGTTTCAGCAGTCGTTCCGTACCTCAACCTCGCCTCCCGGCGGCTAGAACGGACACGTGGTCGCGTTTTTGTGCGATCAGTCTGCGTTTGTGCTCGTGCGCGTTCGGCAGTTTGGGCCGCGTCGCCCGCGTTCACGGTGGCGTGAAGAGGAAACGTGTTTCCCGGAACGCGTCGGACAACGAGGCGAGGCTGTAGGAAGGGGTCTGGCGGCGCCGTTATGTTAGAGGGCGGAAATGACTTCGGTGCGGACATGTAATTACGCCCACGCGTCTAGGCTTGTGACACCTTCCTGTTTTCCCCTTCACGCTCCCCATTACCCCTAAACCCTAAACCCTAAACCCCTAAACCCTGGAACTTGGTAAAATGAGCTCGCTATTTAGTCACGACCTGCTTAGCATCGGGTTATGCTGCCTCTAGAGCGTAGTAGCGTAGATCTGAGAGTGGAGGGCATTTCGTATACTTTTGTCGACCCTAAACTTTTGAATCACCAGGGAGTGCTGGGTGCCGGGGCAATCTCCCTCCCTTGTTCAGCGAGGTTTTGTAGCTGTAATGTGGTTACCAATATTTCAGATTTCAGATTCGCAAGATGGTGGGAACAGCCTTAGCAGTGCTGCACGGAGCCATCCCCCCCTCTCTGCTGCTGCCCTCCCTCGCCCGCCACTCCCGCATCGTTCTTCCCCTCGCCTTCCCCCTCCCCCATTCCTCTGGCACTATTGGGCACGTTTCGAGTCGTTTTGAGGCGGTTTGAGGCGGTTTGGAGGCAGTTGAAAGGCGGGTTTGATGCACCAAGAAACCTCACCACTTCCTCTCCTCCCCCTCTCCTTGTCCTCCCTTGATCCGCCCTTCTTTCCAGATTCGCAAGATGGTGGGGACAGCTCTGGCTGTTCTCCATGGTGCCATCCCCTCTTCCAGGCTGCTGCCCTCCCTGCTCACTGCTCCCACACTTTACTCACTGCCCCCCCATTCAACCCGTTTGCCCCTCCCTCTTAGATCCGCAAGATGGTGGGGACAGCTCTGGCTGTTCTCCATGGTGCCATCCCCTCTTCCATGCTGCTGCCCTCCCTCGCCCGCCACTCCCGCATCGTGCTGCCCCTCGCTCCGCCCCAAGGCCTCCTATTGGCCGACTGCTCCTTCATGCCCTTCCGGGCGCCAAAGCTGCCCGGAAACAAATCCTCCTCTTCTGCTGCCGAACTTGAGGTTCCTCACTCCAGCACGCCTCTAGAAGCTGAATCAACAGACCGTTTCAAGCAGCAGCAGCAGCAGCAGCAGCAGCAGCAGCAGCAGCAGCAGCAGCAGCAGCAGCAGCAGCAGCAGGCAGAGGCGCTATACACTCAGTGGCACTGTGCCGAATCCCCTCGTGAAATCGCCAGCACCCACACTCGAAACACTCTCCGCATGTCCCCTGCCGTGTGCGAGGGAGTAGAGGCGTTCTCTCAGCACCACGTGCTGCCAGCCATGCTGCAGTGGTTGGAGGCGGGAGGAGAGCCGTGGAGTGGGTGGGAGGAGAATCTGCTTGCTTACCAGTGGGTATCGGAGGAGGAGGAGCGGGAAGTGGTAGAGGGGTATTCCCGGTGGATGCAGGGGAGAGCAGACAGAGGGTACTAGCTGCTGCAGCGCCTCCCTCCCCCCCATCGCTCCGCATGTCCCCTGCCGTGTGCCAGAGAGTAGAGGCATTCACCGAAGGCCACGTGCTGCCAGCCATGCTGCAGTGGGTGGAGGCGGGAGGAGCGCCGTGGAGTGGGTGGGAGGAGAATCTGCTTGCCTACGAGTGGGTATCGGAGGAGGAGGAAAGGGAAGTGGTAGAGGGGTATACCAAGTGGATGCAGGGCAGAGCAGAGAGAGGGTACTGAGCCCTTTCTCCCAGCAGCACGTGCCAAAGAGTAGAGGCATTCTCTCAACACCACGTGCTGCCAGCCATGCTGCAGTGGTTGGATGTGGGAGGGGAACCGTGGAGTGGGTGGGAGGAGAACCTGCTGGGCTACGAGTGGGTGTCGGAGGAGGAGGAGAGGGAGGTAGTAGAGGGGTATGCAAAGTGGATGCAGGGCAGAGCAGAGAGAGGGTACTGAGCCCCGTCTGCTGGGCTACGAGTGGGTGGGAGGAGAATCTGCTTGCCTACGAGTGGGTATCGGAGGAGGAGAAGAGCGAAGTGGTAGAGGGGTATGCAAAGTGGATGCAGGGCAGAGCAGAGAGAGGGTACTGAGCCCCGTCTCCCAGCAGCACGAGCCAGAGAGTAGAGGCATTCTCCCAACACCACGTGCTGCCAGCAGTACTGCAGAGGGTGGGAGGAGAATTTTCTGGGCTACCAGTGGGTGTGTGAGGAGGAGGAGAGGGACAGTGGTAGAGGGGTATACTACGTGGAATCAGGGCCGAGCAGGCAGAGGGTACTAATACTGGCCCGCTTCTTCCAGCAGCACGTGCTGCCTGCAGTACTGCAGAGGGTGGGAGGAGAATCTGCTGGGCTGCCAGTGGGTGTGTGCTGAGGGGGAGAGGGACAGTGGTAGAGGGGTTTACCAAGTGGAAGCAGGGCCGAGCAAGCAGAGGGTAGGTAAGGTGGAAGAAGGGTGGGGGAGCAACCTGTGTGGAGCAGCTGGGAGAATCTGCTGGGTTACCAAGGGTGTGTGAGGAGGAGGAGAGGGAGGGCAGTGGTGGAGGGGTTTACCAAGTGGAACGAGGGCAGAGAGGGGGTATTGACTCTATTGAAGGGTGGAGGGGGGATCTGTGTGGAGCAGTGGGGAGGAGAACTTAATGTGGAAGGGAGGGCAGTGGTGGTGGATGGGTTTACCGGGTAGAAAGAGGGCATGGGTGCATGGAGAGGACGAGAAAAGAGAGTTGTGGTGGATGCAGGGCAGGGCAGGGCAGGCAGGGAGTGCTGCTGAAGCGGGGAGGAGAATTTGCTTACCCACAAATGGTTGTCTGGAGAGGACGAGAAGGGAGAGTTGTGGTGGGTGGGTTTTTGCAGGGGATGCAGGGCATTGCAGGCAGAGAGTGTTGATTTATTGATATCTCTGTGGGTAGGGTTATTGATGCTAACATCAGTCTCACCATTTGCACATGCACTACTTATTGCAACCGTGGCAGAATAGGGAGTTAGTGCAGTGCATGATTTGAAGTGATTTGACAAATCCAATTGTCGGCAGCAAGCAAATGTTCACCAGAGCAAATGGTACTAAACTCCATTATGTACAAAAAGCAAACACGTTGCTTACACCGTGTGAGGGGTCGGCTCTGGCAAACCCCTTCTAGAAATTCACTAAACGAGATACTGACATTGTGCCAGTAAGAGGAGGCAGCCTAGCTGGGTGTTCTACACTAACTTTATTTGCTTCGGTAAGTAGTAGAGCAGTAAATTGTAATGAGTTGTACAGTTTGTGTCAGTTGGAAGTTGCGGAGTAACACAGCGTGTCTGCTGAATTCGCTGAAGTTACCGCCTTCGTTGAGAATATTCATTGGCACGGGGATTCGAACCCTGCACTCAGGCTCACGTGCCTCCGCAGGGACGAATTCGCAAGCGCAGCAACTCGCGGAGTAGCGGCGGAAACCGTGCGCGGAGTAAGCGGAAGCTGACGCGCGCCTGGCGCAGCAACGAGCGGAGATCCGGGCCGAAGAAGAGCAGGCGTTTGCGCAAGGGCGCGCGGCGAAGCGGATGCGCCAGCCTGCGCGCGCGCGGAAGCATTGCGCGGGGATCTGTGTCGCGGGGAACCGCGCAACCGCGAAGGGCTACCGTGAGAAGCGGCGTTTCCACCATGACCCTGCACGCGTGGAGAGCACGACGTGGGTTCGTCGTAAAAGCTAAGATCTTCTTTCCAAGTTTGGTTGCCGGCCGTTGGATGAACTTCGAGCGACATATGCCGGAAAAGCTGCCGCGATTGGCACCTCGATCGATCCAGCGGCTCGACGCCATTCCGCGTCAGCCTCGGATCAGCGCCAGCGCCGCCGCCAGATGCGGCGTCACCGCCGCCAGCGGATCTTGCAGCAGATTTTACTGCGGATTTCACGGCGGATGCGGCGGCGGCTTCTTCTTGCTCTGCGAGCAGCGAGGATTGGATCATCTCAATGAAGCCTTGGCATCGGACGGCTGAGAGCTCTCGCTGGATTTGCAGCAGCTGCAGCTTGCCTTCCAGCGCCGCCATTTCAACCGCGCCGAGCGTGCTGCGGAGCGCGTTTGACGGCGCGATGTCGATTCCATTGTTCGGTGGTGTTTGTATGTGAGTTCTAATGCCAATGGCGGTCTGTGAAGCCATTTAACACGCACACAACGTGGACAGAATCAATTCAGCCTCCGAAACTCAAGGAGCAATAGTGACGTTTACTACCGCACTTTCCCAATCGCAGCAAACAGGAACTGAGTTTCAAGGCGACAGCTTGCAGCGCGAGGTACTACTGTCTGTCACAGTAGAAATGCGTCGTTGCAGCACTCTCTTGCAGAAGCTCCGATCAAGATAAGCAGCTTGGTAGAGGTGGACAAACAATAGTTGTCATCACGTTGGTTTTATGGACGTGAGGTTGGGATGGGGAGAATTGGGTCGAGACACTCACCTCCTCGGGAAATCACTCCGAGCCGAAAAAACTCTGCATGTGAGGTGGGGAGGATCTGGGGAGACAGACAGCCGCACGCGGAATCTGGCAGCCTCCATGCCGCGGATGTTGGGGTGCGGACACGCCGCCAGGGGCAAGTGCGGCTAGCGGAAAGCGCGAAACGGGCTCTTCGCCTCCAGGGGGGCTGTATGAAAAGTGCAAGTGCTCCAACCAAACGTACAGTATAATCTGCATGACGTCGTCCTACAATTAGGATAATCCAGTGACATCCCCAAACTGGGCTATATACCCTTTCTAATTTAAACAATAAAAAAACCATCCCGCCGCACGTCCAGACTTTCCACTGGCCACTGGGTTATTTTGCCAAAGTTTTCTCACCCAGTTGTGGAAGGACCCGTTGAATAACCATTGTTCATGCAACAGCCACGTTCCAGAGTTATCTCATGTACTGAAATTTGCTGTCACAAGATGGGAAAGAGGGAAACTCTTGCTGAGGTGAAACGAATCTTGCTTGCTTTTGCGGGCAGGGTGTGGGAAGGGGGCGAATGACAGGTCTGATCAGAAATGCAACGCCAGCCAATCCTCCTCACTGTACAGTACCTGCCATCACCGCGTTCCGGTTCGAAAGGTACCCGCAGATCAAACGAAGGTGGAGGCGACCAGTCGCGTCGCGATTCGCGAATTGCTTGCCTGCGACGGGGCTTCATGTTGGCTAGTGCAGCATACCAGGAATCTGGTCGGTGACAGACTCTATGGGGAGGAGTTGGGTAACGTTATGGGCATACATTCTACGACACGTGTCAACTCGGCATGAACTAAAGGTGGCCATGTCTCGCTCGATGAAACTCTTCCAAAGCTTGTCATCTACGGCTCAAATCATCCGTGCGGAGGCCGGAGGGAGTAACGCTTTCGTTTCCGTCAGGTGAGGTTTGTCGAGCTTCCCCGAATGTCAGGTTCGCACGGGTCGTCCATGCGACACTGCAACACTGGACGACCGTTGCGGCAGATGCTTACGACATCGGCAGCTTCTGTGAGCCTGGTGACGAATTCGAGGAAGGTGCGTCAACGAACGAATTTACACGCCAAAGCTTCATCGAAAATGTAACTGCTAGGGGAAATGAGCACCGCTGATGCCAGCATGTTCCGATGACGTTGCACAGGGAATGGTGGTGAGCAGCGAAACCGACGAGATGACGAAGGAGCACGTACGGCTGCCTGCCCGCTGCCCGAACAGTTGTATTTAGCCAAATTCGCACGGGAAGGGTGTGGAAAAGGAACCTGGGACATGTCCAGGTGCTGAAAATATGTTGCTTTTGGCTCAAAGAGTAGAACCATGTCGGACGAGTTGCCTACATCTGGTTCCTTCGATGAAAATCGACTGGAGAAGGAAATTGATTGGACAAGGATGCCCGGGGCAGCATATTTGCTCTCGAAGTTCCGCGCACAGTGGTTCCCACGTGTCAGAACACTGAGAACGCTGTATTATGAATCCGCTGAATTTCGATATTTTTTTAATCTCGACGTCGTATACATCAGTGTTAACAACTAATTGAAGAAGGCATGTATACATACAGAGAGAGTATATCCAAAATCCCATACCATCTTTAGTACAACTCAACCTAGCCTACAAATTACACATGACAAATGTATATGTGCACGTTGACGCCGCGGGCGTCAGATGACCGCGGTATGAGTCAAGCACGAGCGTCGCGCTCCGCGCACGCACTCGAAACCGTGGCTTGATGAAGGGCGCAATCGCCTCGTCGAGCCAGCACACGACGCTCGCGGTGTCCATCCAGCCGGTGGGCTGCACCGCCACGACCACATCTGTGCATAAACAGGAATGATGGTTAGTTGAAGAAACTCCGAGGAATTCCTGTACGATAAACATCAAACATCTGGCACATCTC
Source organism: Closterium sp. Naga37s-1 (assembly GCA_947471745.1). Taxonomy (NCBI): domain Eukaryota; kingdom Viridiplantae; phylum Streptophyta; class Zygnematophyceae; order Desmidiales; family Closteriaceae; genus Closterium; species Closterium sp. Naga37s-1. The sequence goes on along the minus strand of CANJKZ010000190.1, from coordinate 562,074 downwards.
ATGCTGCTTACCAGGTGGAAAATTGCCGTTCGGAACTCGCTTGAAAAACACCCATGGTTTCAGTTTCACGCATGTCGCCGTGCATGCCAACATAGCGTGACTCGTTCCTAACACCAATGACTGGGGCGGGGCCCCAGACATCCAATTAGAGAGTCTGGAAGGGGGCGGTGGCCTGGCGAAGGGAGGAGGAGTGAGGGTTGGCGCGCAGCCTACCCTCGACGCAAGGAGTGCACGGCGGCGCAGGCGAAGGAGGGAGTGACGGAAACAAGGACAGGAGACCTGAGACAAGACGGAGGCTAGACATGAGACGGAGGCATGGGAGGGACGGGTGACCAAGATGGTGGTGCCACAGGACAGCCGTGTGGGTGAGCGCCCGACAGGAGCACGACGCATCAACCCGACTAGACGCAACTACCTGGGGGGACGCAATGTGCAGTGTGAAGAGACCTGAGCGGGGCTACCGGGAAAACGTGGCAAGACGTGACCCGATAGTAGCGTCCGTACAGGTCGCAAACCTCTTGTATGCAGGGAAAGTGGTTGTGACCCTACGATCCCGAAGGTGTCCAACACCCACCAAGTTCCTGGAGAACAAGGGGATGTGGAGACCAAAGAGGAAACCAGAGGGGACAGCTGGGCACCGGAGGGTGGTAGAGCTGCGATCGACAGCTGGTCCTGAAGTAGGATCAGCCAGGGAATGTGAGACTCGTGCAAGAAGAGGTGTGACAGTGGTGTGGTCGCCAGAGTCAAGCGTGAAGGACAGCGACGCGTCAGCGGGGGTACACCTGGTCTAGTAACTACACAAGCACCTACACTAGAAACACACGCACCTACACTAGCAACAGGCAAGGATCCTAGTCTAGGAACAAGCGAGCAAACAGATCATGTGGCACTATAGTCAACATCAGCATACATGGCAGATGCATAAGCACGAGCATCATCCATGTTCAGATCAAACACCTAAATGCGACGAGCAAGCAGCGTCGCCCAGCGTGGGGGAGCCTCAGGGCCGTGTCGGTGACGGTAGAGGTCGTCGAGGCGTCGGAAGCAGCGCGCTGCAGAGTGGTCGGAGTGCCCGCAGTAAGCGCCGCTACCCAGACCCGTCTGGATCCAGTAGTGGCAGGGACCAACGTCGCGGCCAGTGGGACGATGGCCCCAACTGGTGGGGCCGCTGCTGTGGCCAGCGCTCCCCGAACCACCAGGTCCCCACTGCTGCGGAGGGCCCCACTGCTGGGGAGGTCCCCACTGCTGAAACTGCTGCTGGACCTCCCGCTGCACCTGCTGCTATGGCTGTCCCTGCTGCGGCGGCTGTTCCTGCTGCTGCGGCTGTCCCTGCTGTGGCTGCTGCTGCTGTGACTGCTGTCGCTGCTGTGCTCCCGCCCCACCTCCAGAGCCGGCTCCTCCTCCCGTTGGGTCCGCGAGCCCGGTACCACCTCTTGGCGCACTTCTACCGCCACCACCTCCGCCACCCCCACCACCACCGCTACCACTACCACCACCATCACCACCCTTCCCCCTTTTCTTACCTCCCTTGCCCCTGTTATGCCAACCAGCGGCAGAAACAGCTGCATTCTCCTCATAAATAGACGACGCAACAGTGGCAAGAGAAGCAGTGAAGGTGGGAAGGTGTGGCACAGCACACCCCTCAAAGAGATGGGGAACTACTGCGGCAGTTGCAGAGGCAACAGTGGAGGTTACTCTCGATCTCAGCGCTTTCAAGGAGTTTGATCGTAAGGTCACTGGGGTGTTTTTGAAGAAGCGGATCGCGGGAAGAGGAGAGGCGGTCAGGGAGACGGGTGACTAACCAGTGGAGGGTGAGCCACATAGGCAGGGGGGCACGGGCAAGCTGGGCCTCGGTGCAGGCGGCACGGAAGCTAGTGTCAAGGAAACGCAGGTAAGTAACAAGGTCTGAAACAGTCGCAAACGAGCCAAGGTCGGGAAACACGAACGGCATGAGGAGGCGGCTGAGGGAGGTAGAGGTAGGGGTGGAATAACGAGCTACGATGGCGTCATAGCACCACTTCGCATACTTGACCTAGGAGTCCCAGACGTCCCGTGCCAAGAACAGCCTGTCGTACGTCGCCTGCTTTGCGTCGGTGGGAGAGGGCTCAGGAGGCAGGGGACCAGGGCGCTGAGGAGCTTGGAGAGCGCCGGACGCGTGAGCGAACAGAGTGGCGCCGTCCTGACGCTGGGCCTGTCGGAGCCACGCGCTAAAGTCTATCTCACGACCCTCGGCGTCAAAGCGCAAACCTCGAGCGGACGCCATGGTGAAAGCTGGGAGCAACTGGAGCTAGGAGCAGCTGGAGCTAGGAGTGGCCGGAGCTAGGAGTGGCCGCAACTAGGAGTGACCGGAGCTAGGAGTGGCAGGAGGGAGAAACTGCTAGGAGAACCAGCCTAGGAACTGGAGACTCAGAAAGCCCATACTAGGATCGGTCGACTAGGTACGACGGGTTAGAAACGACAGTCTAGGAACTAACCCTAATCTGCTCCATTGGACGTGACTGTGGCTGCCAGCCTCTGCTGGTGGTGCCAGTGGCAGGAGGAGTGTGCGAGACAGTTGGCACGGTTGGGGTGGGGAGGGGAACGGGTAGTGCTGCCAGTGTGGTGGTTGCGCGCTACTGTTGCGTGTGTGCGCGTGGCCTGTGCTGTGCGTGCGCGTGCGGCCGCAGCTGTGAGTCCACGTGCAACAGTGCGTGTAAAGGACAGCGCGCGGCAGCACGGGGCAACGTGGGAGGAGCGGAGGTCAGCAGAGCGCGGGGCAGCGGAGGGCAGCGCGCGGCAGTGCGGGGCAGCGCAGGAAGTAGCGCGCGGGGCAGCGGAGGGCAGCGTGCAGCAGTGCGGGGCAGTGCAGGAAGCAGCGCGCAGGACAACGGAGGGCAGCGGCGCAGTGCAGGTTAGTGCTGGGCAGCGCGCAACAGCGCGGGGCAACGCGGGGCAACACAGGAGGCAGCGCGCGGGGCAGCGGAGGGCAGCGCGCGGCAGTACGGGGCAGCGGAGGGTAGCGCGCGTGGGAGGGCAGCGCTCGGGGCAGCGCGCGTGGGAGGGCAGCGCGAGAGCGTACTGCTGCTGCTGTGCGCGCGTGCGCTGCTATGCATGCACGTGCGGCTGCTAGTGCGGGCGTTAGGAGGCCGGGAGGACGGAGCTAGGACGGGCTGCGGAGCTAGGGTCCTAAGAGAACATCGGAATGAGTTTGACTAGCAAGAGGTGGGTACAAGTAGGATGTTGGAATTAAGGTTAATTCGGGTTGCTCCAATAAACATATGTAGTGGTAGATCTACACTATAGTAGTGTAGAATACACTGGTTGGATTGGGAGAACTTGTGGTGTACACTCCCTAGAGTGGACCACCTCCCAAACCCTATAGGTTAGGGTTCTCTCTTGTTTTGGAACTTCACTTCTTGGAAACCCTTTGGTTCTAGCATGGTTCATGCCCAAGTTGGCTCCTAAGATTCATAGGCTTTAGGAGGTGGTTCTAAGACTACTATAGCTTCCGCTAGTAGCTTAGACCATTCTAATATGGTATCAGAGCGAGGTTGGCCTAGCAATCTGTTGGAATAGGAGCTACTCAAGGAATTGGACCATACTACCTTGGTGGAAGCTAAATAGCTTCCATCCCTCCCGAAGGGCTGCCGAAATTGCACCGTGGCGGACTCTGGACGTGGGAGGGGAGGGGGAGAAAAGAAACCCGCTGGAAATCGTGTGGATCCGTTTGGGAGGACGAGAGGAGCGGCATCCATTCACGGAGAGGCTCAGTCAACGTTGGCCGATCAAGACGTGCAGCATATCGTTGGAAAGCCCTCGACACGATCTATAACAGTTGCCTCAGAGTCGTCACAAATCGACGAGCGGATCGGACGCAATTCGCGAAATACAGTCGGCGGACGAATTGGAAAATCGCGAATCGGGAACGATTTAAAGTGCGGACAAACGATTGGAGGGCGGAAGCTAAGAGAGGAGGCCAGGGCGCATCCAACAAGCCAAAAATCGGGAGAAACGGTCGAGTCTTCATCGACGAAAAATCGGCCAACTTCGACGAGTTTAAGCGGACAGCTCGGACGCGGGATTCAGGAGCACGATACACCATTGGGACGGTCTCGGAGTGAGGATTCATCTGAGCCAAACGGCTCATCATTCGGAGTTTTGAGCGCGGAGTTACGCTCCAAGAACCAAGAGGGGGCGAATCTGCCCACATCGTCTTCACCGCCGCCACCGTTGCCTCCACCACCACCTCAACGTCAATCTTCAGTGCGTCTGCCGCAAATGGATCATGACTCAGGCGAAGGGAAGTTGGAGAGTGCGCCAAAATTCGACGGGAGCGACTATTGGACTTGGAGTTTTCGATTCGAACAATGGGCAGAGACGCACGATCTTTGGGGGTATTTTGATGGTTCGGAGGAGCGGCCTGTATCGGGTGACGCACGGCTGAAGTGGGAGAGGAGAAATCAGAAGGCATTCGCCCAATTCTGCAATGCCTTGGTGCCAGATGAGCTAATTCGCTTCGTACGGGAGTTCGGCGGCAAGACCGAGTTGGGCAGCGCACCTGTTGATGGCGGAGCAAGAGCGGTCACCCGAGTTCCTGCAGGCACTGCAGCGGCATACACACGAGTGAAAGAGTTTTACCTTCAGCGTGGATTGTGTAACCGAATGGCACTCTCTGAGGGGCTCTCTTCCTTGAAGATGAAAGAGGGGGAGGGGGTGGCTGCATACTGGGCGCGTGCCGAGGACTTGAGGTCCAAGTACTTGGCTGCAGGAGGGAAGGAGGAGGTTGAGGAGTGGATGATGAGGATACTCAAAGAACTACCTCCTCACTTTGAGATGCTGAAGGTGGTGCTGAACAACCAATCATCATCGCTCACTAAGGATCAGCTGCTTACCTCTTTGAGGGGTGAGGAGATGCGGATTGGTGTCGCACCAAGATCGGATGGTGTAGCCACTTTTGGAGCCGGTACGAAAGTGGGCAGCAGCGGCAGGGGACAAGGGAGGAAAGCATGGAGGCAGCGGTAGCAGCAGCGGCACCAACTCGGGCAGATGGGGTCAGGGGAAAGGCAAAGCAGGAGTGCTTGATTTCCCTTGGGGGTCCAAGGGCATGGCTCCTAGGGGGTTGTGTCATGGCTGCTGGGATGAGGGACATGCATGGCAGCGATGTCCTCACCGACCTAAAGGAGGAATTCCGGCATTCTTACGGCGGGGGGGTCGTGGGTCCAACGGCAAGGCACAGGTAGCGGATGAGGAGGAGCAGGATGACAAGGCAGAGGTAGCGGTTGAAGAGGCAGTTGCAGCAGTAGGAGGGGAGCAGCCGCGAGAGGGGTGGTGGATTGATAGTGGGGCCAGCCACAACTTTACTCCTTTTGCTTCAGACTTTAAGAGTAAGCTTGAGCCACCTGAGATTCGGGGAGATAGATTGGGAGATGGACGGGTGGTGAAAGCAGTTGGCATGGGTGAGGTTCTAGTGGTTGGTGTTGGAGGTCAGCTGCTGAGGATTCAAAAGGTCCACCTTGTGCCAGAGATGCACACGCGTCTGCTGTCAGTCCCACACCTCACCTCTCGGGATGTCATTGTCACATTCAAGGGCACGGGATGTGTTATCAAACGGGGGGAGAGGGTTTTGGCGATTGGAGAAAAGGAGGGGGGAAGGGACCATGGATTGGTGCGGATGTCTCTTCCTCTTGCTCGGGGTACACAGGGCAGTGCTCATGCAGCTAGATCATCCTCCTCATTTTCTCCATTGACCCTTGCTCACCGCCGCCTTGGTCATACCGCCCCCACGACACTGCAACAGATGGCTCGGGGGAACAGTGTACTTGGCTTGGAGATTGGGGGAGGGAGCACTGATTGCTCTCCATGCGAGCCTTGCTTATTGGGAAAGTCGGCTCGAAAGCCGTTTCCCAGTGAGGCGTCTCGGGCACTTGGGCCTTTGGATGAGGTCCACGTGGACTTGTGGGGGCCAGTGCGCACACCGTCACTGGGAGGAGCGGTGTATGTCCTCAGCCTCATTGACGACTTCACCAGACGAGTTTGGTCGTTCCCACTCCCCAATAAGGAATCAGCCACAGTCGCAAAAGTTTTTCGCCAGTGGCATAAGGACGTGGAGTTGGAGTGTGGGCGGAAGCTGAAGGCTGTTCGCTCAGACAGGGGTGGCGAGTTCTTGGGGGAAGCTGTGAAAGCATGGAAGGCTGAGTTTGGCATCAAAACTCAATTGAGCGTTGCAGATACACCGCAGCAGAATGGGGTTGTGGAGAGGTGGCACAGGACGATGGCAGAGGGGATTCGCACATTGTTGGTCGACAGTGGTCTCCCTGCTCGCTTGTGGGGTGAAGCATTGATGTGGGTCGTGTGGGTTAAGAACAGGGTGACCCACAGTGCTTTGCCTGCCTCCATCACACCAATGGAGGCGTGGTCGGGCCAGAAGCCGCATGTGGGCATGGCTCGGATTTGGGGTTGCATGGGGAGTGTCATGTTGCATGGGCATGAGAAGGGTGGCAAGCTTGATGCACACGCTGTCATGTGTGTCTGTGTTGGGGTGGACATGGAGAGCAAGGGTTAGCGCATGCTGGACCCTTCTCTCATGCGCATTCGCATTGCTCGGGATGTTGATTTTCTTGAGAATGTGATGTGGAGAGATTGGGACAAGTCAAAGGGATTTGGGGAGCTTCTGCAGGATGCAGCTGAGATTTTCCAGCTCCTCCCTCTTCCACTCTCGCCACCCTCAGCAGCGGTTGACGACGCTGAGATGCCACCTTCATCACCGCCACCGGCACCGCTGAGTGTTTCGGTGCAGCAGCAGCCCACCCCTCTGCAGCAGCTCAGCGTCCCATCGGTCATTCAGCGGAGATCCGCTCCACAGGCTTCTTCCTCTTCCTCCTCCTCTGGTCAGCGACCTGTCACTCTATCTACGAGTGACCCTATGTCACCAGTGTCTACCTCCCCACCACCGGTTACAGGTTTGCAAGTGCTTGGTGTCCGGTCTGGTACAGGTGGTGAGGAGGTAGGGGGGGATGCTGGTGTGGTTGAGGGCATGATGTGCTTGGCCAGAGAGGTGGAAGGTATTGCACTAGCATGTGTGAGCACCGGTAATGTCCCACGCACACTCACTGAGGCACTGCGTGGCCCTGAGGGCCCTGCGTGGAAGGCAGGCGCTGAGAAGGAGGTGAATGCCATGCGCACTATGGGTGTATGGGATCCAGAGTCGGTCGACTTACCTCCAGGTAAGAAGGCCATTGGGGTCAAGTATGTTTTCCGCAGGAAAACTGACAAGGAGGATAAGGTGGTACAGCACAAGGTTCGCCTTGTTGCTAAGGGGTACACTCAGGAGCCCGAGAAGGACTATGATCAGGTATTTGCCCCTGTGGGCAAGCTCACCTCAGGTCGGGTGCTTCTTGCAGAAGCTGCGGTAAAAGGGTGGCATGTACAGCAGGAGGATGTTGATCATGCTTACCTCAATGCAGTTCTTCAGGAGGAGGTGTATGTGAGGCAACCTGAAGGATTTGATGATGGTACAGGTAGAGTGTATCGCTTGCGCAAAGCTCTCTATGGGCTCAAGCAAGCGCCTCGTGCCTGGAATGAGGAGATTGGTACCACCCTGATTGCAACAGGGTTTGACCGCAGTGCATGCGATGAGGCTCTGTACATCAGGTTTGTGGATGGAGAGCCTGTGTTTGTATTGGTGTATGTGGATGACCTCTTGCTTGTGTCTCCACGCTTGGAGCTGATTGATCAGGTCAAAGAGGTGCTTGCTCAGAGGTACCAGATGAAGGATCTGGGTGAGGTATCCACGTACCTTGGTGTGGAGGTCCGCAGGTCGGTCAAGGATGGGTGGTTGGAAATTGGTCAGGAGAAGTATGTCCGTGGTCTTCAGGGAAGGTTTGGTGATCTGCTGAAGGAGACACATAGGGTGCACACTCCCATGTCACCCAATGATCTCTCTAAGATCAGGAAATGTACTTGGTCGAGTGAGGAAGGTGCTGCAGCTGATGTCAAGGTGTACCAGAGTCTCATTGGCAGCTTGATGTATGCTGCTGTGACTACCCGTCCTGACATGTCATTCACTGTCAACACCCTTGCACAGTCCTGCGTGGCACCAAGACACATTCACATGCGCGCTGCACTGAGAGCACTCAGGTACTTGGTCGACACAGCTGATCGTGTCATCAGGTATGAACGCCAAGGTGGTGAGCAGGTTGTTGGGTACACCGACTCGGAGAGACTGATGGCAAGAGTCGCTCTATCTACATCTTTAAGTTGGGAGGAGGAGCTATCAGCTGGTATAGCAAAAAGCAAGACAGTGTTGCAGCGAGCGTTTCTGAAGCTGAGTATAAGGCTCTATCGGAGGGGGCCAAGGAGGCCATTTGGATGAGGAGTTTGTTGGCAGAGATGCATCTGGGCGATGGGGGGGCTATTCCATTGTTCTGTGATAATGAGGCTGCTGTCTATGAAGAATGGAGCACAACGGAATGATTGGGATTAGGGTTTGCAAGCATACAAATAGGAGTCCTACAAATGTTGTACCCTCTAGGGAGTGCCTCACTGCAGCCTATCATAACATTAACATTTGACACACCCCCATAGGCTAAGTGAGGGACACCAGGGCAAGCAAGGTGAAACAAACGGTCACAAGACCAGTCAAGGCAAGACAAGCTCAGGGTGGATCTCAAGGACACCACACAAATTCCGAGCACAAGCAAGCGGCCACAAGGCCAGTTCAGGAGTTCACTAGGATATAAATAGGAAAACACAACAAGCAGAGCAAACAACAAGACTACAGCAACCGGGGGCCTACCTCAACAAGCCCCAACTGCACACAGAACCTGTGGTGATCACCAAGCGCCAAGGCCTTGGTGAAGACGTCTGCAGTGTTGGCCTCTGAGGCCACAAAGTCCAGGCGTGCCTGGCCGCGTCGCTGCAGCTCTCGCAGGAGGAAGTACCTCACGTCAATATGCTTCACTCTGCTCTCCAGTCGAGGCTCTCGACACAGGAGGATCATGGCCTTGTTGTCAGCGTACAAGGTCGGTGCAGAGCGAGGCCGCTCACCAAGGTCGGCGAGCAAGAAGGTCAACCAGCGAAGCTCCTGTGCCGCCATGGCACCAGCGTAGATCTCTGCCTCTGCACTGGAAGTAGCCACAGACGACGACCGTGTAGACCTCCACGACACAGCACCAGCTCCCAGACTGAAGCAGTAACCCTGAGTCGAGCGCGGAGTCTCCACGTCGTCAGCGTAGGAAGAGTCGCAGTGACCAGTCAACGCCACTGGCTGAGTCCCTCCAAGCACAAGCCCCATGCCTGATGTAGTCGCCAGGTACTTCGCCACCCTCACAGCAGCTGTCCAGTGGACAGGGCGGTGTCTCCCAGTCGCAACAAAGCGAGAAAGGATGCTGAGTGGAAAGGCGAGGTCCGGTCGAGTACAAGTCATCAGGTACATGAGGCAGCCCACCAGCTCTGCGTAGGGTCCACTGGACTCAAAGGGCTCGTCAGGAAAGGGGCCCGTGAGTCTGTGGTCAACAGCAAGAGGAGTGGGCTGTGTGGTGGAGAACTGGAAGTCGAACCGCCGAAGGACCTGCTGCACCATGTGTGACTGCGTCAGTGTGATGGTGCGAGCGGCTCTGTCCCGGGTGATCTGCAAGCCAAGGTAACGCTGCAGCTCACCCAGGTCAGTGCACTTGTGTCTCTTCTGCAGTTCGGACTTCACCTGAGCCAGGGCTGCCCTGTCTGCTGTAGCAAACACCAAGTCGTCGACGTAGACAAGGATAAAGAAAGGAGTAGAACCCGCTCGAAAAAACAGCGACGGGTCGGCGGAGGACGGGCTGATCCCAAGGTCACGAAGCGTGGAGCGAAGAGTGTCGTGCCACTCACGGGGCGACTGGCGGAGACCGTAGACTGGTCGCCTCAGGCTCCACTGGGTCCCAGGTGGGAATGTGTCAGTGAAGCCAGGAGGACGGCGCAGCCAGATCTCCTCGTGCAGTCGGCCCTGGAGGAACGCAGTGGAGAAGTCGAGGGAGTGCAACTCGTAGTCTCGCTGCGCTGCTATGTGGAGTAGCACCCGAAGAGTAGTCATCTTCGGGGTCGGGGCGAAGGTCTGGAAGAAGTCAACTCCCTCACGCTGACTGAAGCCCCTAGCCACGTAGCACGCCTTGAACACCGGCGGTGCTCCAGGCGGCCGCTTCACCTTGAAGAGCCACATGCCATCGACTATGTTCGCCCTGGGAGGGGGAACTGCGTCGACGTAGGTGCCTGTGGATCTCGAAGACGCCAACTCTGAGTCCATAGCCGCTTTCCACTGAGAGGCCCACGCCCGTGACACTGCCTCGCGGTAAGTGCGAGGAGTCGGTATGTCAAGGGCGCCGGGGTCTCCCTCAGGGGAGAGCAGCATGGCACACACAGAGGGAGAAGCGGCTGCCCAGTACTCCAGCTCAGACTCTCTGTCCTCTAGGACGTCACAGCCAAGGGCAAACTCACCCCCGACGGACAGAGGACGGTAGGGAGGAGCTGGCACCACACGGGTGGCGTAGTCAAGGCGGCTGGCGGCAGCAAACTCAGCGACAGCGGCAGTAAGAGCAGAGACCGACGACGGAGGGAAACGAGAGTCGGTGACAAGAGTGGCGAGGACACGTGCGGCAACAGGACGAACAGTGCGGTAGTAGTCAGTGATAGGAGTGGGGAGGGCTGGGAGAGAGGACGGAGGAGGAGACGGGAGAACGGACACAGGAGAAGGAGAACGACGACGAGACGTACAAAGGAGGGCAGTGTGGAGGTCAGTAACAGGGGACGAGTGACGAGCACGTGGAGGACAACGAGTGACCAAGTCGCGACGGACCGAAGGAGGAGGAGACTGGGGAGGAGGAGAAGACCAGACCGCCGGACGGTCGTCAGGAGGAGGCAACGGAGGAACAAACACAGGAGGAGACTGGGAGCGGACAGGAGGAGAGGAGGAAAAGCCAAGGGCCCGCAGGCCACTCACAGGTGGGAACAACCGCCGCTCCAGAGGAAGCTGCGGTGGCGGCTGCGGCTGCTGCTGCTGCGGCGGCGGCTGCGGCTGCTGCTGCTGCGGCTGCTGCTGCGGCTGCTGCTGCTGCTGCTGCTGCTGCTGCTGCTGCTGCTGCTGCTGCTGCCGCTGCTGCTCCAGAAGGTCCAGCACCCGCAGCTCCTGCCGCTCCCTCTCCAACCGCTCCTGCTCCTCACGCTCACGCCGACGGGCAGCCTGGAGACGTGTGTCGTGGCGGTGGGGAGGCGGAGTGGACTCCGCAGAACCAGGGTCTCCAGCGTCAGTCTCCTCAGACTCAGCACCCCCAGAACCTGCACCTCCAGTGCCAGGACCTCCAACTCCAGCACCCCCAGAACTAGCACCGCCAGTGCCAGCACCTCCAACTCCAGCACCCCCAGAACTAGCACCGCCAGTGCCAGCACCTCCAGCTCCTGCACCCCCAGAACTAGCACCTCCAGTGCCAGCACCTCCAGCTCCAGTACCCCCAGAGCTAGCGCCACCTGCGCCAGCACCTCCAGCTCCAGCACCCCGCGACCGAGTACCCCCAGACCTAGCACCGCCAGTGGCTGCACCTCTAGCCCCAACACCAACCGAGTCCACAGTAACCTGTCGCGGAAGTGCCGAAGGCTGCTGAGGGGACTGTGAGGAGGACTGTGGGGAGGGAGACGCTACCTGACGCGCGACCGAGGGTAGAGGGGTAACGTGGGACACACCAGACGGGGCAGGACCAGGGGGGGGCGGGGGTACCGGAGGAGCGGGAGCAGGAGGAGGAGAGGGTGCGAGGAAAAGAGGGGGAGGGGGTACCGGGAGACCTCGACAGGGGTACCGGGTGTAGTAGGACACGGACTCGTCAAACCGGACGTCACGGGAGTCTAGGAACTGGTGGAGGGGAGGGTGGTAAAAGGACCAGTCGGCAGAGTCCACTGGGAAAACAAGGAAGACACAGGGGACGGCGCGTGCCGAGAGCTTGTCCGCGGAGGTGTCGCGAACAAGCGCAAGGCAGCCCCAGACTCGAAAGGCCGACCCGACACCAGGGGAACCAGTCTAAAGACTGGTCGGTGAAGCCTCGGGCCATGAGACACGCGGCTGGAGGTTCAGCTGGTGTGCGGCGTAGCGAACCGCGTGGGGCCACAGAAAATGGGGCGCACGGGCATGGATCATGGACGTGCGGGCGATGTCCATGACCAAGCCTATGCGGCGCTCAGCAACCCCATTCTGCTGTGGGGACTCTGGCAGCGTCCAGGACTGGGTGATGCCCTGTTCGCCGCAGAATCCGCCGAGAATGCCAGAGCGAAACTCGCCCCCACGGTCGGAGTGGAGACAACTGACTCGACGACCACGAGTGCCCTCAGTGGCTAGAAGCCACCTGATCAGCGTAGCAGTCACCTCGGACTTCTTCGCAAGAGGGAACACTGTGGTGTACCTGGAGAAGTCGTCGACGACCACCAGAAAGTAACGCTCCCTCCCAGACCCCTGCGTCGGGGCAGGGCCCCAGACGTCCAAGTGGAGAGTCTCGAAGGGAGCGGTGGCCGGACGAAGGGAGGAGGAGTGGGGAGTGGCGCGTAAGCGACCGGCGACGCTCGGAGAGCAAGGAGGGGCAAGCGAGAGAGGGAGCGACGGGAAGGTGCGTGGGAGACCTGAGACAAGTCCCTGACTGAGCATGCCACGGAGGCGAGGGATCGACGGGTGGCCAAGGCGGTGGTGCCACAGGACGGTGCGGTGGGTGAGAGAGCGACAGGAGCAAGACGCAGCGACTGGACTGGACACAGCGACCGGACCGGACACTACTACCTGGCTAGACACAGCAACTGGACTGGGGACCTGGGCCAGAGGGGACGCAACGACCTGAGGGGAGGACGCGACCGGGGAGCGCTCGGTGTGAAGAACGTAGAGACCGGAGCGGGGCTCCCTGGTGAACGTGGCAAGAACAGCACCTGTGGTAGCGTCTGTACAGACTGCAGTCCGCCCACCCCCCACGAAGGTAACCGTGATCCCCCTGTCCTGGAGGTATCCAACACCCACCAAGTTTCGAGTGAACGAGGGGATGTGGAGGCCGCGCAGGACACCAGAGGGGACCACAGGGCACGGGAGGGTGGTGGAGCTACGCGCAACGCCTGGTCCAGAGGTAGGATCAGCCAGATCCACTGACACAGGTGTGAGGAGTGGTGTAAGGGTCGTGTGGTCGCAGAAGAAGCACTGAGACGCGCCCGAGTCCAGCGTGAACGACAGAGAGGCCTCCGCCGGAGGGTCACCTGACCCAGTCGCTACACAAGCACCTAGAGCAGCAACACAAGCACCTAAGCTAGACAGGCACAAGGCTACACTAGCAGGAGGCAAGCAGGCTAACCTACGAACACGCGAGCACACAGATCCATCAGCACTAAAGTCAGCATCAACATACAAAGCATGCTGACGCGCATCGTCCATGGACAAATCAAAGACATCAATCTTACGGGCTAACAGACGAGACCAGCGAGGCGTGACCGCCAGAGGGCCCCAACGAGCCCGGTAGAGGTTGTCGAGGCGGCGGAAGCACCGCGCGGCAGAGTGGTCGTCGCGACCACAGAGACAGGGGCTACCCGGCCCGGTGACGCACCAGTGGGTGCACGGGCCAGCGTCACGGCGAGGGGGGCGAGGGGCCCAGCTGGAAGTACTGCTGCTGCGGCTGGTGCTCCCAGGGCCTCCCGGACCCCACTGCGGCGGGGGACCCCAGTGCTGCTGCGGACCCCACTGCAGCGGGGGCCCCCACTGCTGGAACTGCTGCGGCGCCTGCTGGTGCTGCTGTCCCTGCTGTGGCAGGTGCTGCTGTGGCTGCTGCTGCTGGGGGGGAACGCCCCCACCGGTCGGGCCACCACCTGTGGGTGGGCCCGTCTGTCCAGCACCTCCTCCAAGGCCCCCTCCCCCTGGTGCACCACCGCCGCCGCCGCCGCCGCCTCCGCCACCACCGCCGCTCCCACCTCCACCGCCACCTCCACCGCCGCCTCCACCGCCCCCACCTCCCCCCTTCCCGCCCTTCTTCCCACTCTTGCCCCGTTTCTGCCAGTCTGCAGCAGAAACGGCAGCGGTGTCCTCAGCGACCGACACAGCAGCAGAAGCGCGGGTAGCGGTGAAAGTGGGAAGCTGAGGGGCGGCACACCCCGCAAAGAGACGGGGGGCCACCGCATCAGTGGCGGAGGCAACGGTGAGGAGACTGCTCTCGATGGTCCCTAGAGCAGTCGCTAGGAGGTCGATAGTGAGCTCAGTGGGGTGCTTCTGAAGAAGCGCGTCGCGGGCAGTGGCAAGGCGGTCAGGGAGGCGGGTGACTAACCAGTGAACGAGCCACATGGGGGGGGGAGCAACTAGAAGCTGTGCGTCGGTACAGGCAGCGCGGAAACCGGCGTCAAGCGAGCGAAGGTGAGTCACTAGGTCGGAAACAGTCGCAAACGAGCCTAGGTCGGGAAACACAAACTGCATGAGGAGGCGACTGAGGGAGGCAGAGGAGGGGGTGGAGTAGCGAGCAACAATAGCCTCCCAAACCCCCTGTGCAGTCTCCACCTGGTCAAAGTGGGCGGCCTCAGTCGGGGGGAGGAGCTCCAACAGAGTGAGAGCGGCGGCTGCGTCACGCGAGAGCCACACGTCCCTGGCCAGGACCCGACGGTCGTAGTCCGCCTGGGCCGTAGGGGTCGGCTCCGGGGCGGTCGGCAGGGCGGCGGGGGACGGGGGGGCGTGTAGGGCACCAGACGCGTGAGCCCACAGTGTGGCGCCGTCCTGTCGCTGGCTGGTGAGGAAGCGCGTGGTCTGGCGTTGCCAGGTGCCGAACTCTATCGGGCGTCCCTCCGCGTCGAAACGGAGGCGACGGGACTCCATAACGGAAGACATGCTCGAGGCGGCTGGAGCACGGCGGAGGCTAAGCTAAGAACGAGGAGGACGGCTACTGAGGGCGAGAGACGCCAGCTAGAAAACTACGAGGGAACCGATAGCGGAGGGAGCAAACGAGGTGAGGCGGAGAGCGGCTAGGGACGCCAGGGACGGAGCGATTAGAAGCTAGGGAGGATTCGGCGCCACGGCTAGCTACTGGAGGTATGAGCGGCTGCCAGCCGCTGAGGTGAAGGCCAGTGACCGGGAGAATGGGGAGGTGCGCGGAGGTGCGCGGAGGTGCGCGTAGGCGGGCCGCGGGCTAGGGTGCGGGCGGCGTTTCTAGGGCGCGAGGCCGACGCGACGGTGAGGGCGCGGGCTAGGGCGCGGGGCCGAGGCGACGGTCTAGGGCGCACGGAGGGCGCGAGGCGCACGGAGGGCGCTAGGCGCACGGAGGGTGCGGGACGCACGGAGGGCGTGGAGGGCGCTAGGCGCACGGAGGGCTAGGAGCGACGGAGGGTGCGGAGGGCGCTAGTCGCACGGAGGGCTAGGCTAGGAACGACCTATTCATGATACCATCTGAAGAATGGAGCACAACGGAATGATTGGGATTAGGGTTTGCAAGCATACAAATAGGAGTCCTACAAATGTTGTACCCTCTAAGGAGTGCCTCACTGCAGCCTATCATAACATTAACATTTGACACTGTCTTCCTTGCCCACAATCCCGTTCTCCATCAGCGCACCAAGCACATTAAGGTGGCTTGGCACTTTGTACGGGATGCGGTGCGCCAGCAGGAGGTCGAGGTGCACTCAGTTCGCTCCCACCTCCAGGATGCCGACATGCTCACCAAAGCTCTCCCAAGCTTGCAGCTGCATGAGAACCTTGAGCGCATCGGCATGCGAGTGATGGCTGCAAAGGCCAAGGCTTCATTCGCCGGAGGGGTTGCGTTTTGATGAATGGGTGAACTTTAATGCTTATTGGAGCAAGGGGGGGTGTTGGAATTAAGGTTAATTCGGGTTGCTCCAATAAACATATGTAGTGGTAGATCTACACTATAGTAGTGTAGAATACACTGGTTGGGTTGGGAGAACTTGTGGTGTACACTCCCTAGAGTGGACCACCTCCCAAACCCTATAGGTTAGGGTTCTCTCTTGTTTTGGAACTTCACTTCTTGGAAACCTTTTGGTTCTAGCATGGTTCATGCCCAAGTTGGCTCCTAAGATTCCTAGGCTTTAGGAGGTGGTTCTAAGACTACTATAGCTTCCGCTAGTAGCTTAGACCATTCTAATATAGGAAACCCTACAAAGTGTTGTACTCTATAATATCCACCTCAATGTAGCCTAACAAACATATAAATCGACACCCTTGTAGAGGAGCCAGAGTCGGATGGTGGGACAGACATGGATGACCCCACTACCGCTGGGAAAATGAGTAGATGAGTTAAATATTTTTTTTTAGAAAATTAGTAAAATGCGTCTTGTAACTCTAGATCGTTTTTTTATTGAAAATGTATTAACGTAGTTTTGGCAAAAAAAAATCATTACCCATTGTAGGGGGTGCGGCGGTGCGCTTACGGTATGATACGCAAGCAATTAGGGCGAGGGCCACGTGCCAAATAGAACCGCATGTGCTTGTCAAAGGCATGCGCTGCGCTTATATCCGGGGGGAGACGGTAACCTGATTATTCAGCCCTTACACAGCCTAATCCTGAATTCAGGGTAATCAGGACCTTTTATCCTGACAAATAAGAGCATTCTTAAATCTGTATGGGGTCAATGAAAAGCCAGAGAACTCCACTGCCCCCAAGAATTCCTAGATGGAAATGGGCATATGGAATTCCTTGGTCCAGGCAATGCGAGTTGACAAAACCATGGTTGAAGGAGCAATGTTGAAGCACAAGGCAGGAGCGGCTGGTGTAACTTCTCTTAGCGAAAAAAGTCGCCAAGCAACGTTCGCTAAGCAGACTATGCCAGCGATATGTACACGCAAGTTACTCCGGCGTAGCGTATGTGTCGAGGCTGCTGTTCACGCTGACATGGCGCCGCAGGGATCTTGCCATCCTTCGCTCGCGGTAACCATGTATCTTTCGCAGAGCTTCCATATCCACATCATGGGAACTCCTCCTGCTCGCTTCGTCCTGTGCGACCGTCGCGGACGGTGACCCTTTTCCCGGCGATCCCGCTTGCCGCGAATCGAGAGCCGTTGATTCGCACAATGGGTCGAGAACGGTCGATTCGCAAGTAGATTGCAGAGGAAACTCGGCGCTTCGGGACCCACACTTAGGCGAACTGCGCCGCGACCAACGCTTATTACTAGTATTAGCAGGATACGCTGCAGCGGGTCGGGGATTGTCGTATAAGCTTAGGTCATCTCGCAAGCTCGGAACGAACGCTGATCTTCCAGCCGCGGCGCTGCTGCTGCTGCCACCGCTATCAGATGACTTGCAAGGCCCCGAAAAGCCCGCGCACCTTCCGCTTCCGCCGCAGTGCATGCTAGAACAGCATGCAGCAGATTTCGACCTAGGAATTGCCGATCTTCGAGTCGTAGTCTCCGTACCAAGGTCTTTTTGCGTCGCCGTCAGCGCCGTTGGATTCGAAGTCCTTCCGCCGGTCGACGATCCCCTTTTGCTACTACCAGATTACGCGGATTGCTTGGCGCTGCCCCATCGGAATCCCCAAAAGTCATTTCGCGATCTGTCGTTGTACTGCCGCCTTAGGCGGAGCAAGTCGCGTGTTTCGCGCTGGCTCAGCCCGAGTTCTCCCGTCGCTGCCGTTGCTCCCGTCGCTGCCGTCGCTGCCGTCGCTGCCGTTGTTACCGTTGTCTTCGCTGAGCCACAGCGGTCTGATGCACTGCATGAGTCAGGGTTCCCTTCAGGTGTGGCGAGCCCGCCAGGCTCGGGTTTCCGAAGCTCCGCCGCGCGAGGCTCGGACTGCAGAAGCTGAGGGTTGGAACCTGCTGCGAAGGTGCCGTCCGCTGGTTCGTCCAGATTGCATTCGTCCATGGACGACCAGGACCGTTCGATCATGTACACGAACTCCTGGCATCGGACGGCGCTCAGCTCTCGCTGCGTATCCAGAATACGAAGCTTCCCCTGCAGCGCCTCCAGCTCCAGCTCCTCTGCCAGAGAACGCGGAGAGAGCTTCTCCGCCCCCCGCAAAGGCGCGCAGCCGGGGGAAGAGCTTGCGGCGGAGCTTCCGCCGCTCCGCGCGCGCCGTCCTTCCGCCCGTGAAGCGGAGTTTATGACTTTCTGCGCAGTCTCCCCGCGGTGCGGAGGGGTGATGGACGGGGGTGAAACCTCCGTGGTAGCAGCACTTGGATCAATCGAACCAATCGCATTGATCGTATCCGTCGTAACAATCGTACCATCAATATCACTGACTGCATCCATAGAAGCACCACCGAGGAAAGTGCTCACTGAAAAGTCTGCTGCTTCGGCTGATATCAATGTTGTTACGTGGTGAGTGATCGCGGGGTGAACCGACGTCGCGCCGGCCATGGATTACGAACTCGGGTGACCGAGTCGACTCAAGAATGCTGATGACGCGGAAAAGGAAAATTTGCTTCGAAGCGCGTGCTGGATTCGAAAAGAGGGTCGATATCACTGATCGACAGACGACTCTAAGTCTAAAAAACTAGTTACTTCGATGTGGTTTAAATAGCTGAAAGCTGACCTCCAACCTAAAACTAGCGACAAATCACGTTTGCAGCATGGTCTAAAGCCGACAAACTAGTAACGGAAATGAGCCTTATTTTTTTTCCTTTTCGCCACTTGGAGCTGTCACAGGAACATTCGGCTATGCGGCTAAATCTACCTTGCCATGCTGTCTTCGATGCTATCAGATCCGATGACACTCTCTGAACCTCAAGCATATGAATGCTTTATACGGCACAGTTGTTCTCGGCTGAGGTGAGGCGAATCCTCCTCAGCTGAGGCGTTTTTGCTGCAGCTATGGCTGACAGTATTGCTGCTGCCCTGCCTCATCGACTTGTATCTCATTCCAACAGAAACCCCACTGCTGACTCCTTCCTTGCTCAAGAAAGCATATTCCCGCGTTTGCCGGCTTAGCTGGCATAGGACGGACTGCGTGTCTTTTCGTGTCCACTAAGCATTGGGGAATAATGGGGGAGACCAATCAAAAGCCCACGACTTATGCAGCTTCTTCGTTGCAACAGCTCTGTATTCGTACGCCACTTGAATTTCGCACGCGTGCACACAACTAGAAGTGGAAGGAGTTCGAAAGAAATAAATTGCAGGACGCACTTGAGGACGAGCGCGTAGCAGCCTACTGGCTGGCGATGTACAGTAGAGGCAGTCTAAGCGCATATGCGCGACGACGCGGAGTAAGCGCGACGACGCGGCGCGGGCGTGAGAATAAGTGCAGCAGAATCAACGCGGCATGACGTCATTTCTCTTGAAATTGAAGTTATAGACGAGGGAGGGTAAATGGTAAGGAGAAAGAAAGAAAACACCTAGAAAGAAAAGGTAAGATCAAAGTAAAACCAAGTTGAAAAGCAAAAACAAGTTGAAAGGAAATCTTGAAGTATGGAGTAATTAAGAATGAAGAAAGTTTTGAAGGAGAAGATAGATAGACTTGATAGGGATAAAAGGGACCAAACAAGATTGGCTTAAAAGAAAGTATTGAAGAAAATGTAAAGGGCTTGAAAGATACTTGAAAGGAACTTGTAACGAACTTGAGAATAAGAACTTGATTATTATGGAAAGAGCTTGAATATAAAACAACTTGATAATAGCAAATGAACTTTGATGTAAAAGAAACTTGGTGAAAAATGAGAGGAAGGGATAACCACTTACTTGAAAAGAGTTCTTACTATTATGTTGTAGAAGTTGATCTTCACTTCAAGCTTAAATGTTGTCTTAGTTGTTAATGAAGAACCTCAAAGCTTGAATGTTGAGAAGTTGATCTTGAATGTTGACTTGTAGATAATGTTTGTTGAATGAAGAGAAACCTCCAAGCTTGGATGTTGAGGTTGGAGCTTGGACCTTGGGTAGAAAAATACACCAATCTTGCTTGAAGCTTTAAAGTACATTAATCAAAGGGAGGTACATGGTAGGATCTTGAGATCAACTATCCTTGATGATCTAGAAGTAAAACTATGTGGCACAAACTTCTCTAGAATTGGAGCATATGGCTATGAGCTTGGGTTGGGAGAGGTTGGTGGTGATGATGAAGCCTTAGGAGTTGGAGCATAAGGAGGAGGACTTGAGGTTGGCCTTGAGGGAGTTTGAAGAACTTGTTGAGAGTTTGGGTATGAAGTAGCATTGAAGAATATTTTTTTGAAGAAATGAAGAGGACCCTTTTGTATTTGGTGGAGCTTGATGTTGGATGAAGGATGAGGAAAGGATGAATGGTTGTGATTGGTTGAGTTGGATAAGATGGGGGTGATGAATGTGGCCTTGAAGTGAAGGCTTGGTGAAGAGAATGAATGTGGCCTTGAAGTTAAGGCTTGGTGAATGGGATGTATTTGGCTTTGATTTTAAGGCTTGGTGAGTGGAATGAATGTGGCTTGGATTGGAAGGCTTGGTATGGAATCTTTTGTTTGATTGGTGGATAATGGGATGAGAAAGATGATGAGGATAGGAGGAGAGTTGAGGTGGAGGATTGATAGGTTTTGATTGGTAGGTTTTTGCTGTCTGGAGATAGGAAGGGTGTGGTGGCGAGTGGGCATTTTTGCAAGATGCCTTTTGCATATTCGGATTTTGGCTGACGGGGAAATTGCGGCGAAAAATTTCGCCACGTGAAATATTTCCCGCCACCCTGGTGCCACGCGAGCAGCAGCCACAGTTCACTGCAACAATTTCGTAAGCGCGGCAGCGCTATTGTTGCGACAAGCACAGCTGTCATACACATGACCACAAAAGAGAAGTGTTTGAACAGTGCGTAGTTCCTAGTGTTCAGAGCTCACATCTCTACTTCTCGAGTTCCTAGCTGTTTCTGCAAAGCAATGCTGCTTGCTTGACAAACAACTCGACTGTGGTGTGGTGGCGTGGTTGTGGGGAGCGACTCGGGTCGGGGAAGGCGGGGTGATGGATGGGTCACGCAAGGGAAATGCTGCTGCTTGCATGAGCTTCGTGTCGTGAACTCGCGGTCGTGTTCACCGTTGTACTCGTGATGGTGACGGTTCAACTGGGTCAACAGAGAGCGGCGGTTGAATGGAGAGGAGGTGAACGGACGGGGGGAGGAGGAAGAGAGGAGACGGGGAAGGAGAGTGGGGCTGGGGACGGAGGGGAGGAACGCAGAGGCAGAGCGTACTCTTGTACAGAATCACCGTCAACAACGGGACAGATTCCTAGGCGTGATTTCCTCCATGTGAGCCATATACGATTGTGAACACGGCCTTATTTGAACCCAATTACTGACAGGGGATGCTGGCGGTGCTTGATTGTCTTGGAGAAAACAAGCCAATGAGAGGTTGAAGATACACGAAGTCATTGGTGAGAAAGTAGCGATGACAATCTCACACGCGGAGCCAATCAAAGGCGGCCTTGTGCCGTAAGTGACGCTCGCATGGCATCGTGTCAGAAACGTTGTGTCACTAACTGATGGTCGAGATGATCCCATCTGGATATTCGCGCACTCAGAATGAGTCCTCAGTCAGAACTTGTGAGATCTGAAGGGTGCAACATTTTGGGTTTGATTTTTTGCAAGATACCGTTTCGGCAAAGCTGCGAACGCCACGACGAGGAAAAAGTCTGGTGTCGCAAATGGATTCTGCAGGATTTTATTTTCGCAACCTGGTGGACGTTACTGACGATTTGCAACAGGTTGCCTGCTCGTTTTTGCCATTGCACGTATGTGTAGCAAGATTCCGTTTTGGGAAAGATGCGAGCGTTACGAAAGGCAAAAGATGGCCAGGCCACATTTTTCAGGACACGAGGTGAAGTCGGTCTCGGCAAGGTAAATAGTAACAATACGAAATACTGCTACACTCACCTATGATCACATCATTACGTTGAATAATTGTAGAATATGCACTTCTGCCTCAGTTTTCAAGTCTTTTTGTACCTCGTCCTCCCAAGCTGCTGCTGCTGTTGCTTCTACTGCTGTGACGGCTGCTGCTGCTACAACTGTGGAGTCACTGCTGGCCTCCCGTTACCAGCACCACATGTGGCAGCACCCTGAGGACCAATACTCCCAACGTCAGCCCCCTCCGACGTACCAGCACCTCCACGTCCTCCACGACTACGACTGTTAACGGGAATGGAGTGTTGGCCCCGCCCTCGCTTGGGCAACGCCGACGACTTGGTCGGATGTACGGGAGTAGCAGCCGACCGTTCACAGTGGGAGAGCTGCTCGACAGGCTTGGTCGAGCTGCAGGGGACCGCTGTGGTGTTGCTGTCGACCAGGGAGCTCGACGGCTGCAACTGACTGGTCTGGGCGACGGATGGGCCGTCGACCAGGAGGGGCAGTTCGACCGGGAGGTCGACGGAGCAGTCCGTCGACCTGACAAGTGAGCAGCGGTCGACGAGGGGAGCTCGACGACAACCGTTGACGGTTCTAGTCGACGGAAGGGGTCCGTCGACCAGGGGGTAGCTCGACGGGAGTTGTGGTCGACCAGAGGCACCTGGTGGTCGACCAGAGGGACCCGGTGGTCGACCGGAGGCACCTGGGGGTCGACCAGAGCACTTGGTGGTCGACCAGGTCGACCGGGTAACCTGCTCGACGAGTTCTGCGGAGGCACGCGAACGTCGTCGAGGTCGCGATGGCGAAGGCGACTTCGGGCTGGTATCCCGAAGTCGATGTGGCTCGTCAGGCGCAGACAACAGCCGACGGATGCACAACGGTGCAAGTCGGGCCAATCGTCTGCGCGCACCTGCGAGCGTGCGCACTGCTGTGGTCTATGGGGCAACGCTGGACAGCCGCTCTGCTGCAACGTTGGCACGTCGTCGACCTGCTCTGTTGGCAGGTCGCCTCTCCGCAGTGCTGGCGCGGCTCCTCTACGCAACGCTGGCAGGCGGTCGACCAAGCTGTGCTGGCGGTCGACCAGGCTAGCTGCAGGGTTGCTAGGTGCCTGATGTGGTCAATTCTGTCATTGCTTGTTCAACAATTCTGTAATTTCGACTTTGCTAGTGAAACTCTTGCCAACTTCTCCCGTGAATGCGCAAGTGCTAAGGAACGCAAACAAAGCTACGATCACGCCTAGTAGTTCGTGCCAACCCCCGTAGTCTAGCTCACTACCGTTGTCGAGTGACTCTCCGCATGGTGCGGTGAGCGTGGACGGCCCCGCAGATTACCTTCAGATAGGAGCCGACTTTTGCACCTACTAAGTCGTTCGTAGGCCGGCAGCAGCGTTAGTCGCCATGGTCGACCCCGTAGTTGATGCGGGCGTAGCGGACACCCTGGAGGCACGTTTGGCTGACGCGAGGAGATGCCACGCGGATGGCGAGTACGGGACGATCCCCTTAGTGATCGCCGAGTTGGGCATCCGGTCGCAGTGGGCGACGGAACACCCTTCCCGTCCTGCATCTCCTCGACCGGTGCGCAACAAAGGTGGCGTCGACGACGAGGTCGACGGTGGTGCACGAGTCAGCGGCAGCGAAGGCACGAAGCAGAGAGGGGTGATCAACGTCGACGGTGGAGTCAACAGGATCCAGGCGCGAGTGCAGCGGTCGACGGCGACTGCAGGCAGCTCGCGTGCCGACGTCGATGGTCGACGTCGATCTCCTCTACGAAACGGTGGAGGGCTCTCGGCGACGACGCACGTGACGGCGGGCGGGATTGCACCGGCGTATGGCTACTTCAAGTTCTCGCCGGACCGGATCACCATCGCACCGCTGCAAGGTCGACGGGACCTCATCACCTGGAGGGAGTCGATAGAACCTCAGCTGGAGGTCGCCGTGCTGAAGGGCTTCGCCGACGGCACCGTGCCAATTCCGCCCGTGGACGATGTCGAGCTGCGCGGGGAGTTTCGTGCGGCTCACTTGCTCACCTTCATGGTCATCTCGAGGTGCTGCTCGCCAGTGGTGCAGCTGGCTCTCAGGTCCTGTCGAGAGCGACTGGACGCCGGTCATCAAGCATGGCACTTCATCCTGTCGACGTACCAGGTGAAGGACGACCTGTACATCGGACAGCTGGAGGAGAAGATGACACACATTCGGATGGGCGAGCAGGAGTCGGCGACGGACTACTGCAACCGTGCTCGACGGATCCTGGCCGAGATGCGGATGGCGGGCGCCGAATACTCTACGGCGTCCTGCATCACCCACGTCCTCAAGGGCCTGCCGCGCAGCTACAACCTCATGAAGAGGTTTACGATGGTGCCCGGCACACGTGAGTCCCTCGATGAGGACTCCCTCAACAGCTACATCCTCCAAGACGAGGCGATGCAAGAGGCCGAGCAGCCCACGGAGCTCCTTCCGCAGGCGAATTACGCTGCACCGACGAAGCCGAATCAGCAGCAAGGGCAGCGCGGGAAGCCGGGCGGAGGTGGTAGCGGAGGTGGGCGGTCGACGAAGGACGTCAACGAGAAGAGGTCGACGCGGGGCAAGGGCCGTGGAGGTGGTGGTCGACGGCGGGAGTGCTGGATCTGCGGCGACCCCGACCATCTTTCCTACGATTGCCCCGACCGCGACGACAGCGACGAGGACGACACCAAGGGAGGCCGTGGCCGGTCGACCAGCCGTCGCCCCCGTCGAGATGAGAAGCCGCGCAAGGAGAAGCAGATGTTGAAGAAGACGTCGTCGACGAAGGACGTCGACAGCTCCAGCGGCAAGGGCCGAGGCGACGGGGAGGCGTCGTGCTCGATGGTCGGCGTGGTGGAGCCGACAGTCTCGCTGGCACCGGAGGCTGGCGAGGACTTCCGAGCGGTGGCGGCAGCTGTGCAGGCCAACCCGATGGCGGTGCTGCTCGACAGCGGGTGCTCCCACCACCTGATGGGGACGAAGGCGGTCTTCGTCGACATGGCGCCGAGCGACGGAGTGAAGCACGTGCGTGGATTCAACGGGGCGCTGCAGCCTGTCGAGGGTCGCGGAACCGTCGCTCTACAAGGGGAGGCCGGGAAGCAAGTCCTCATCCCCGACGTGCTCTACGTTCCGGGCGTACAGGCGAACCTGCTGTCAGCTGGCCAACTGAAGGAGAGCGGAGTGCAGCTGCAGGGCAACGGCGACGAGATGCTGCTCGTCGCCGTGACCGGGGAGGTGCTCGGTCAAGCACGCTACACCGGACGAGTCCTCTGCACCGACCTTCGCCCCTGCTCGACGCGGTCGCCGTCGACCGAGGTGGTGGCTCTGCGGACGATCGTCTCGACGACGAAGTCGACCCCTGACCGGCTGCATGCGAGGCTCGCGCACGTCGGCGTCGACACGATCAAGAGCTCGGCGAAGCATGAAGTTGCTACTGGGCTCGACATCACGCCGTCGACCGGAGCAGACCCGCCGTGCATCTCGTGCGTCGGAGGAAAGCTGGCGCGGCAGACCTTCCCCGACAAGGGCTCGGACGCCGAAGAGGCGCTGGCTGTCGTGCACATTGACTTGTGCGGGCCATTTCGGGTGGCTGCCAAGGACGGCAGCTTGTACTTCCTGCTGCTGAAGGATCACCACACTCGGTTCGTGTGGGCAATGCCGGTCGCTAAGAAGAGCGATGTGCTGCGGGAGTTTCAACAGTGGCTGGTGCTGGTCGAGCGGCAGACGAAGAAGACGGTGCTGATGCTCCGCTCTGACCGAGGAGGGGAGTTCCTCGGGAAGGAGTTCACCAATTTCGTCAACGTGAAGGGCATCGTCCACGATCTGACGTGCCCCAACACTCCGCAGCAGAACGGCATGGCTGAGCGGGAGATGCGCACGGCCGTCGAGTCCGTGCGGACGATGCTGCTGCACATGGGCGTGCAGCACCACTGGTGGCACCTCGCTCTACGCCAAGCTGTCTGGGTGCTCAACTGCTTGGAGCGGTCGACGACGCCGCCGGGGACGACGCCATACCAGCTGCTGACCGGGAAGAAGCCCGATCTCACGCTTGCGCGGGTGTGGGGCTGCATGGTGCAGTTCATGATTCCCGAGCAGCAGCGCGGTGGGAAGCTGGCGCCGAAGGCTCGCTGGGGGCTTCACCTGAGTGTGTCGCCGGAGAGCAAGGGCTGGGAGGTGCTCGACCTGACCGACAACAAGGTGGTCACGTCGGTCGAGGTGATCTTCTACGAGACGCTGTCGCTGGAGGTGTGGAAGGCGAAGTATGGGCCGGCGTCGGGGCGGACGCAGGCATACCCGCCGACGGACACCTCGACGGCGACGGTTCCACTGCTCGCCAACGTCTATGAGCCTGCTGATGAGGATGTTGTGGAGGTTCTTCTACCTCCCCCTGTTCTTGCTCCTCCCTCTCCCGTCGCAGATCGGCCTGCGTCGACACCTGTGTCGGCCACCGGTGATGAGGGGAGCCTTGAGGCGTCGCCTGTGGCGCCGGCCAGTGACATCGCCGGCGGTCAACAAGGCGTCAAGCTCGTCGACCAGGATGGGAAGCCGTCGACGACATAGGAGCACCAAACATGGGAGCCGGTCGAACAGGAGGCAACAGCAGGGGTGCAGTCGACAGGGGAGCAGCAGCCGGGGCGGTCGACAGGGGAGCTGTCGAAGTCAGCAGCAGGCGAGCAGCCGGTCAAAGGGTCGCAGCAGCTGGTCGACGACGAGGACGTTGACGAGGAAGGGGAGCAGTCGGCGGGTGAGGAGTCCACCAACAGCGACGTGGTGGAAGTGCCGATCACGAAGCCTGAGCTGCGACGCACATGTCGAGCTCGACGGCTGCCGGAGCGGCTGAGCTTCCACGCCTGCCTACCGCCAGTTGCCTTCACCACGGTGTACGACGAGGTCGACGATGGCCTGTTGTACGATGACTCCGAGGAGGATGAAGACCTGCCGGAGCTCGACCCCGACGTGCATGCCGACCCCGAACACCGCTGGGACATCGCCACGATGACGGTGAAGGAAGCGCTGTCGAGCTGGAAGGGCGAGGCAGTGAAGGCCGCCATGGAAGAACGCCCACGCGGGGTGATCCGCAGCCTCATCGGTATGGGCACTTGGGAGCTGGTCGAACGCCCACGCGGGGTGAACATCATGAAGAACCGATGGGTGCTGACGACCAAGTACCGCATCGACGACACCGTCGAGCGCGAGAAGGCGAGGCTGGTCGTGAAGGGCTTCACGTAGGTGTACGGCGCCGACTACGACGAGACGTACTCGCCGGTGAGCAGCTACATCACGCTGAGGATCTTCCTCAGCATCGCCGTCGTCCTCGACCTCAACCTAATGCAGCTCGACATGAAGAACGCTTTCCTGCAGAGCAAGCTCGATAGGGTGCTCTACATGTACCAGCCGGACTACTTCGACGATGGGACCGGCAGGGTGTGTAAGCTGCTGAAGAGCCTCTACGGGCTGAAGCAGTCGCCGCTGGTGTGGTACAGGGCTCTCGACGGTGTGCTGCTGGGCGCTGACTGGAAGAAGAGCCAGGTCGACGAGGCGCTCTACTTCAAGGCCGACGACGACGGAGTGACCTGCTGGGTGCTGGTCTACGTCGACGATCTGCTCGCTGCCAGCAGCAGCACCGCGATGCTGAAGGAGCTGAAGGAGCTGCTGGAGGCCGCCTTCGAGCTGCGTGAAATCTCGCCGGAGGTGAAGTACCTTGGGCTGGAGATCGTGCGCGACAGGCCGGCAAGGAAGCTGTGATTGCACCAGCAGGGCTACGCCGACAAGCTGCGCAGGCGCTTCATCGACGAGGAGCAGGGCGATCGAGTCCCGAAGACGCCGGTCTCGATCGACGCCTATTCTGAGCTGACATTCGACGACGAGGAGGCGCAGGAGCGCGAGGAGGAGGAGTACCGGCAGAAGGTTGGCTCGCTGCAGTTCGCGGCGACGACGACGAGGCCGGACATCGCGTTCGCCTGCAGCAAGCTGGGGAGCGGCCTCACGGTGAGGAGCGACCAGCATTGGCGCGAGGTCGTCCGCTGCCTCGCCTACCTCGCCGACACCCGCGACACCGCCCTGGAGTTTGGCGGTGGGCCAGAGTCGCTGGAGCTGATCGGCTACGTGGACGCCGATGATGCGGGCGACAAGCAGAACCGGACGAGCACGGGTGGCTACGTGTTCGTCTTCGGAGGGGCCGCGGTCTCCTGGTCGAGCCAGCGCATCAAGTGCGCGACGCTCTCTTCGACCGAGTCAGAGTATGTCGCGGCCACGGACGCTGGCAAGGAGGGGCGTCGACTTCGTTTCCTTCTTGCGGAATTCAAGCTGCTCGACGCTGGGAAGCCGACCATCCTCCGCGTCGACAACAAGTCGGCAATTACGGTCGCTGAGGGCTTGGGGCTGACGGGCAACCTCAAGCACATGGAGCGACGCTACGCCTGGCTGCAGCACATGGTGAGGCGCGGAAAGTTCGTGCTGAAGTACATCCCGACCACCGAGCAGCCGGCGGACTTCCTGACGAAGGCGCTGCATTTTCCAGCTTTCAACCGGTGCTCTGTCGCCATCGGCCAAGTTCGTCTGGCCGACGTCGGCGACGGCGACGATGAGGTGCAGCAGTAGGTGCCGTGCCCTTGTGCACGGCTGGTGCGGTGACGGCGTGCTGTGTGTGGGGTGCACGCCGAGGACGAGTTTTCTCCGTAGAGTGCTGCCGTGTGGGCTGGGGGCCCAAGCGTGAGCGCGGCAGGGGAGTGTTAACGGGAATGGAGTGTTGGCCCCGCCCTCGCTTGGGCAACGCCGACGACTTGGTCGGATGTACGGGAGTAGCAGCCGACCGTTCACAGTGGGAGAGCTGCTCGACACGCTTGGTCGAGCTGCAGGGGACCGCTGTGGTGTTTCTGTCGACCAGGGAGCTCGACGGCTGCAACTGACTGGTCTGGGCGACGGGTGGGCCGTCGACCAGGAGGGGCAGTTCGACCGGGAGGTCGACGGACGGGGCAGTTCGACCGGGAGGTCGACGGAGCAGTCCGTCGACCTGACAAGTGAGCAGCGGTCGAGGAGGGGAGCTCGACGACAACCGTTGACGGTTCTAGTCGACGGAAGGGGTCCGTCGACCAGGGGGTAGCTCGACGGGAGTTGTGGTCGACCAGAGGCACCTGGTGGTCGACCAGAGGGACCCGGTGGTCGACCGGAGGCACCTGGGGGTCGACCAGAAGCACTTGGTGGTCGACCAGGTCGACCGGGTAACCTGCTCGACGAGTTCTGCGGAGGCACGCGAACGTCGTCGAGGTCGCGATGGCAAAGGCGACTTCGGGCTGGTATCCCGAAGTCGATGTGGCTCGTCAGGCGCAGACAACAGCCGATGGATGCACAACGGTGCAAGTCGGGCCAATCGTCTGCGCGCACCTGCGAGCGTGCGCACTGCTGTGGTCTATGGGGCAACGCTGGACAGCCGCTCTGCTGCAACGTTGGCACGTCGTCGACCTGCTCTGTTGGCAGGTCGCCTCTCCGCAGTGCTGGCGCGGCTCCTCTACGCAACGCTGGCAGGCGGTCGACCAAGCTGTGCTGGCGGTCGACCAGGCTAGCTGCAGGGTTGCTAGGTGCCTGATGTAGTCAATTCTATCATTGCTTCTTCAACAATTCTGTAATTTCGACTTTGCTAGTGAAACTCTTGCCAACTTCTCCCGTGAATGCACAAGTGCTAAGGAACGCAAACAAAGCTACGATCACTCCTATTAGTTCGTGCCAACCCCCGTAGTCTAGCTCACTACCGTTGTCGAGTGACTCTCCGCAACGACCAATCCTGCACCGGCCCTGTCCACTAACGGTGGCTGCGACCTCCGCCGTTGTAGTAGGCTCAGCAACAGGAGCAGAGGCAGCTGATGTAGGGAGCTGGGGCGGAGCGCTCCTCTCAAATATGGGGGGGACTACTGTATCAGTGGTGGAGGCGATAGCACGAAGGCGAGTCTCTGTCTTAGTGAGACTAGTCGCAAAGAGATCGATAGTCAGGCGGTCAGGGAACAGACGTGAGGCGGTCAGGGAGGCGGGTCGCAAGGATGTACATGGTGAGATACATGGGGGGTGGGTGCACTGTGATAACCTCAGAAGTGCAAGCAGCGCGGTAACTAGCGTCAAGCGAGTGCAGGTGAGTAATAAGGTCAGCGACTGTTAAGAATGCAAGAAGTTTAGGGAAGAGGAAAGGTATGACAATGCGCTCCAGAGTAGCAGAGGAGGGGGTGGAGTAGCAAGCACAATATCATCCGGGCACTCCTTCGCCGACGCGACCTAACAAAAGTGAACTAGCTCGTCCGTCGGCAGGAAGCGGCGAAGAGCCAGACTCGCAGCAGCGTTACGCGACTGCCACACCAAGTACGTCAGTCGAGCCGCGTTGTAAGCCTCCCGGTCTGCCAACGTGGCCTTAGCAGTAAGAGGAGTAGGACTCTGGGGGGCAGGCAGCTCAACAGAAGCGTGGGCGTACAAAGTGTCGCCATCCTGGTGCTAGTTCCGGAGGTAGAGCGTGGCGTCAAGCAGCCATGCATCAAAGTCGATCGCCCGCCCCTCCGCATCGAGCCGCAGTACGCCCTAGGACGCCATGACTGAGGTGAGAAGTGGTCCAGCAGCAACAGATTTGAGGAGACGATGACAAGTGGAGGAGAAGACAAGCAGGGAGAAACCCTAAGGTATGGCTGCAGGCACGGCAGTCGGCAGTAGCTGTAGGCACTGCGTCCGCAACATCCGGTGCGCGACAGCTGCAGTGGCAAGCGCAATAGGGCGCACATCAGGATCGAAGAAGGGCACGGACCGCCGCACGCGCAGGCGCAAGAGCGGGCGTGGCCGGCGCATGCGTGAGATTGGGCACGGCAGGAGCGGGCGGCAGCAGGTGCAGGCAAGGTCGGCGTGGGCGCGGTAGGCACAGGCGCGGTAGGGCGCGGCAGGGCGAGCGAGCGCGCGGTAGCGGCAGGGGCGCACGGCCTCATCATCAGTGCGTGCGACATAGGCATCAGCATGCGCGACAGTGGCATGCGGCAGCAGGGCGTTAGGGGGGGGGGGGGGGGGGGGGGGGGGGGGTCTAGGGGCGGCCGTGGATGCTAGGTGGTGGGGCTGACGGGTTCCTAAAGGGGGGGCGTTAGGGCACTAGGAGGGGGGGGCTGCGGGTGGTAGGGCATTAAGGGGGGCCGGGGCGCGCGACGAGGGCTAGGGTACTAGGGCGGGTAGGCCGGGGGGAAGCGTGAGATCTAACCTACGATGATACGATGCTAAAATGTGAAAGGAATTCGAAAATGAGGGCATACAGCTGGGATATGTAACAAACCCGTACCCTATATTGCACAACCCATTCTAGCCTACTAGACATGCCCCCAGAAGTCAGAAATTTTACGCTGATTTATGCTTAGAACGTTGTTGTTCAAGGTGTTTTTGTGCCCTTAGGCTGATTCATCCGATTTTTTTTTATTGTAGACTCTAATTTTCTAGCTAGTTTTTGTATACTAAGTTTTTTTTTTCAGACGATTTTTCAATGTAAACAATGAACCATAAGCAATGTATCGAACCGAGCCCTGTGGGTGAAATTGCCGAGATTTGTGGAATTTTCGCTTGGATATTCCACAACCAGCGTCAATCACGGAAAATGACATCTTTACTGGAAGTGGTGTCGCACTTATGATGTACTATCGCCAGAGTCGTGCAATTTGACAAGGGACTGGGCATGTTCTTGTAATTACAAGGAACATCCAATCATGTGCCCCACACTGGCAACAAACCGCAGCATCAAGGTTGCAAATTGAATTGCTGGTGGAACGTGCCCTAAACAGAGGCACATACACTTTTTTGGATGGCCCAATGGGGACCATCGGTTTCTGCAAGCCTAGAGTTGCAAAAAACGTGGTCCTTCCTTCTTCGTCTTCACCCTATTCTTTGTTCATATTGATCTAGAGGCCCCTGCTAACCTGGCTGACTCCCCTTGCGCTTAGGCTATTGATTTCTGCTCAAATCCCGCCACTGCCGCCATGGCTGGACCCGTCGAGGACTCGCCGACGATGACGACCCCGACGACCTCGAAACAGAGGTAGCTCGGACAGACTTAGACTCGCTTTTGTGCTCGATATCAAAAGTGTGGAATGCACTCAGTTTGAATTTATCATCTCTGTGTTTTTCTCCAATTCTACATGATCATGCAGGAGAAATCTGGAACTTTCTAACGATACTAAGATCGCCTTGTCTTCTCTCTCCCCCCCTCTTGCTCTCCTCCTCCCTCTCTCCCTCTCTCTCACTCTCTCTCACTCACTCACTTACTCACTCTCTCTCACTCTCTCTCGAACACTCACTCACTCACTCACTCACTCACTCACTCTCTCTCTCTCTTTCTCTCTCTCTCACCGTCTCACTCACTCTCTCACTCACAAACCTCCACTCTGTTTCATTCCAACCAATTGCTACAGTGTTCACATGGAAGAAAAAATCAAACGTGATTATGCTGGGCGATGCAACGGACCCTTTGGCGCCTTATTGTTACGACAAGTGTACACACGAAGCTGATACCAGCTTGTTCACTGTGATCGCGGAACCCAAGGCCTCAGGATCTGTCAAGTTCACAATTCCCACGGACGCTCAGGCACTCCATTATTGGTTCACCAGTACAGTCGGCAAGACGTGCAAGAAGGGGCAGAAATATGAAACGCCGCCTATCTTTGCCAAGTAGTGATGGTAGGAGCAACTGTGCGAATGGCTGGTTGAAGTATCTGCTCTGCATGCATGTTCAATTAGATTAGGTTGCATCTATCCTTTTAGTAGTTTGTAAGTATGAGCATCTGACAAAGAAACTGGATGGCAGTGTAACTGGAGCAGCAGTGGTTGCAGCGCCTCACCAGCGCCTCAGATAGGTGGGCATGTTTGGTCTGCTGCACCGCATCATGCTTTGGAGTTGTAAGTTGTAGCACATTTTTGTCAGTGACTATAGTGATATCTGCCTATAGTGATGTCTGCTAATGAATGGTAACAAGCAGCACCGCAACAGGGGAATGCAGCAAATGGTTTTATTGACAAATGCAGGAGTGTAACAAATGTCGAGAGAACTGTTGCAGGAATGAGGAATGACTAGCAGCAAGGTGATACAAGTATGAAACCCTAACTAGGGTTGTACTCTATACTAAGCATCTCACTTTAGCCTAGCAGAACTAAGAACATACAAATATGTTTTGACACACCCCCTAGGCAAAGTGAGGGATAGCCAACACAACAAGTGGTCACAAGACCAGTCAGGCAAGAGAACAAAGCAATGCAAAGCCCAAGGTGGATCTCAAGATCACCACGCATTCTGAGCACAAGCAAGTGGCCACAAGGCCAGTTCACATGCAGAGGTATAATAGCAAGGCAGTACACTGATCACAACCTAGCAAGAGTAAACATGCAGGTAGAAATATATATATCAGTGTACAACAAGTGCAAGATCAAGAGACAAGCAGGTGAGGCAGAGTGGGCAGAAGCCCAAGAGCAGTGCAAAAGCGCTGATGATCACCAGACCCAAGGGCCTTGGTGAAGACATCAGCAGTGTTGGCCCGAGAGGCCACGTAGGAAAGGCGAAGCTGACCACGTTGCTGCAGCTCTCGAGCAAGGAAGTAGCGAAGAGCAATGTGCTTCGTTCTGTGCTCCAGTCTCTGCTCGTGACACAAGGCAAGCAAGGCCTTGTTGTCAACGTACAGAACTGGAGGAGAACGAGGCCGCTCCCCCATGTCGGTCAGCAGGTAGGTCAGCCAGCGTAGCTCCTGTGCAGCCATAGCCCCAGCGTAGATCTCAGCCTCAAAGCTGGAACCAAGCACAGAAGAAGAACGAGTGGACCTCCACGAGACAGAACCAGAGCCAAGACTGAAGATGTAACCCTGTGACGAGCGCTGAGTCGCCTGGTCGTCGGCCCAAGAAGCGTCGGAGTGTCCTGTGAGTACCACGTAACCCCGTCCTCCAAGCACGAGCCCCATGCCCGATGTACTGCACAAGTAACGCTCTTCGCATCATCCTAGTGCACCTTTCGGTGTCTACCGGGAGCCACGTAGCGAACCAGAAGGCTGAGAGGGTACGCGAGGTCAGGTCGTGTGCATGTCATCAGGTACATGAGGCAACCCACAAGCTCTGGATACGGACCACTCGGCTCTACGGACTCATCCGAAG
Source organism: Closterium sp. Naga37s-1 (assembly GCA_947471745.1). Classification (NCBI taxonomy): domain Eukaryota; kingdom Viridiplantae; phylum Streptophyta; class Zygnematophyceae; order Desmidiales; family Closteriaceae; genus Closterium; species Closterium sp. Naga37s-1. The sequence continues at coordinate 528,205 of CANJKZ010000190.1, read as the reverse complement.
GTGGAGCTGAGAGCGAGTGGCCAGTAGGCAGAGGAGTGGGCTGTGGTGAGGACCACGTGAAGCCGAAGCGCTGAAGGACCTGGTGCACCATGTGGGACTGCGTCAGGGTGATGGTGCGCCGTGCTCTGTCCCGGGTGATCTGCAAGCCAATATAGCTCTGCAGCTCTCCCAGGTCAGTGCAGGTGTGTCTCTCCTGCAGCTCCGCCTTCACTAGGGCCAGTCCCTTAGTGTCAGCAGTAGCAAAAACCAAGTCGTCGACGTACACGAGAACGTAGAACTGCGGTAGAGTAGTGTCGGTGCGGAGAAACAGCGACGGGTCAGCAGAGGAGGGAGCAAACCCAAGAGCCGCAAGGGTCGTCCTCAGTGTGTCGTGCCAATCGCAGGGCGCCTGGCGGAGACCGTAGACTGGCCGCCGGAGGCTCCACTGGGTACCCGCAGGAAACGACCCAGTGAAGCCAGGTGGGCAGCGCAGCCAGATCTCCTCGTGAAGGCTGCCCTGCAAGAAAGCTGTGGAGAAGTCGAGGGAGTGCAGCTCGTAGTCACGCTGTGCTGCAACGTGCAGCAACACCCGAAGAGTAGTCATCTTCGGGGTGGGGGAGAAGGTCTGAAAGAAGTCGACCCCTTGTCGCTGACTGAAGCCTCGAGCAACGTAACGCGCCTTGAAGGCAGGCGGAGAACCCGGAGGCCGCTTCACCCTGAAAATCCACATGCCATCAACGATGTTCGCCCCAGGAGGAGGAACCTCGTCAACATAGGTGCCTGTGGACTTCCAGGAAGCCATCTCTGCGTCCATGGCTGTCTGCCACTGAGAGGAGTACTCACCCACGATCGCCTCAGCGTAAGAGCGCGGGGTAGGGATGTCAAGTGCATCCGGGTCTCCCTCAGGGCAAAGCACCATGGATGCGAAATGAGGTAAAGCGGCCGCAAGACACGCAGGCTCAAACTATCTGTCCTCAAGGACGTCACTGCTAAGGGCAGGCTCACCCCCGAGGGACGAAGGACAGACAGACTCAGACTCAGTAACAAGACTCGCGACGTAGTCGAGATGACTCCTAGTTGCAAAGTCAACTAGCTCAATGAATAGGGCAAACGCAGCAGTAGACTCAAAGTCAGGGTCAGTGACGACAGTAGCGAGGAGACGAGTGACAGTAGGACTGGCAGCATGAGCAAGGTCGGACTCAGGGTCAGGAACGTGCGGAAGAGAGGACGCAGGATGCTCAGGCAGAACAACACGCTGTGAAACAGAGGAAGGACGAAGTGCCATAACGTGAGTGCCAGGGATAGCAGGAGGACGAGGGCGAGCGACACGACGAGAACGAACAGGTGTGGAAGCACGAGTCTCAGGCTCACGACGCTCAGTCAGGGACTCAGTCACCTCAGTGTGAGGAGCAGGAGCAGGTAGCGGGGAGCCAGGCAGTAGCTGTGGCTGAGACTAGTCTGTCTGTGGACACAGGAGCGGTGGAGTGAGGCCAGTGGAAGACGGGAGACTAAGAACCTGGCGAAGGGCCGAGTCAGGCGGCGGCAGGGACGACTGCGGCTACGGGTAGAAAAACGGTCGGGTCGGCGCAGTACCCATACCGTCAGCAGCTCCAGCACGTCCAGTACCTCCAGCTCCAGCACCTCCAGTAGCACCTCCAGCACCTCCAGCACTAGTAGCTCCGGCAGCTCCAGCACCTCTAGTACCTCCAGTACCTCCAGCTCCAGCACCTCTAGTAGCACCTCCAGCACCAGCAGCACCACCAGCTCCGGCAGCTCCAGCACCTCGAGGACGAGCAGCTCCAGCACCTCCAGTACCACCAGCTCCAGCACTTCCAGCACCAGCAGCACCACCAGCTCCGGCAGCTCCAGCACCTCTAGTTCGAGCACCTCCAGGACCAGCAGATCCAGCACCTCCAGTACCTCCAGCCTCAGCACCTCTAGTAGCACCTCCAGCACTAGCAGCACCACCAGCTCCGACAGGTCCAGCACCTCTAGGACGAGCAGCTCCAGCACCTCCAGTACCACCAGCTCCAGTGCCTCCGGCACCAGCACCTCCAGCACCAGTAGCGCCAGCACCTGCAGTACCTCCAGCACCTCCATCACCTCCAGCACCTCCAGCGTCTAGGTAACTCCAAGCTCCAGCACCAGAGCGGCCTTGCCGAATGACCCAGTCACGAAGCTGCTGCGGTCAGAGTGTCTCGAGTCGACTAGGGGGCTGCTACTGTCCAACACCAGGACCTGCAGCAGGAGCACCCACGGCCCCTCCATCACTAGGACTCGCAGCACCCCCAGAACCAGCACCCCCTGTCTCAGCACCCCCAGTCTCAGCACCCCCAGTCTCAGCACCCCCAGGACCAACACCCCCAGGACCAGCACCTCCTGCGTCCTCACCCCCAGTGTCACCACCCCCAGCAGCACCAGTGTCCACAGCTACAGGATGCAGAGGTGGTGAAGACGGTCGAGGCTGAAAACCAGGAGGGGTCTCCAAGCGTGGAGAGCGACGAGTGGCCGCCGTGTCGTCAGCGGCAAGGTCACCCCCCTCAGCTGGGCCAAAGGAGTCAGAAGAGATCTCCAAAGGCTCAACCAAGGGGGGTGGGTCTACCCGAGACACACCTGGGGGAGCAGGACCCTGTGGGGGGAGGGGGTCTACCGGGGGGGGAACTGGTACCAGGAAGAGAGGCGCCAGGGGGACCGGGTGGGACGCGTGCGGGTGGAGCCTGTAGAAACAGACCGACTCGTCAAAGGTGACGTCCTGGGAGGAGAACACGCGACGCGAGCGAGGGTAGTAAAACTGCCACGGCGGGGCGTCGGTGGGGAAATCCAGGAAGGCGCAGCGGAGAGTGCGAGGAGAGAGCTTGCTCGCGGTGGTATCGCGAACAAGGGAGAGCGTGCCCCAGACCCGAAACGCCGACGCATCGCCAACCTTTCCCGTCCAACGGATTGTGGGCGAGGTCTCTGGCAAAAAGACACGGGGCCAGAGGTTGAGCTGATGCGCGGCGTATCGGACCGCAAACGGCCACAGAAAATGGGGAGCAGCCGCATGGATCATGGAGGTACGAGCAACCTCCATGATCAAGCCAATGCGACGCTCAGCAATCCCATTTTGCTGCGGAGAGGCCGGAAGCGTGAACGACTGGATGATGCCCTCATCTCGACAGAACCCCACAAGGAGGCCGGAAGAGAACTCACCACCCCTGTCAGAGTGCAGATGCAGGACTGGAAGGTCCCGCCGAAACCGCTCGCGCAGCTGGTGACGAGTAGCGCGGATCCAGGGGATCAAAACACCACTGACGTCCGCCTTGCTGCGCAAGGGGAAGACGGTGGTGTAGCGCGTGTCGTCGTCAACGACCAGCAGGAAGTAGCGCTCCTGGTCCGTCCCACGGACGGGGGCCTGGCCCCACACGTCCATGTGGAGAGTCTGCAGAGGAGCAGTGGTCGGAGGAAACGAGGAGGAGTGAGGAGCAGCGCGCTGCCGCCCCTCGACGCAGGGAAGGCACGGCGGGGCAGGCGAGCGCGGGAGGGGGGGCAAGGACCTGGGAAGGCTAGAGACAAGGAGACGCGAGTGCATGCTACAAAGGCGCGGCAGAGAGGGGTGACCAAGTCGGTGGTGCCAGAGGAGAGTCTGGTGGAGATTACCCGACACGAGCACGACGCAGCGAACTGACCAGACGCAGACACCTGACTCGACGCAGCCACCTGACCTGGCGCAGCCACCTGTGCACACGCAGTGGTCTGGGTGTACAGACTGGACCCAGGCTGCCGAGTGAACGTAGCAAGGTGACGGCCAGTCCGGGAGCACGTACAGATCGCCACAAGCTGCCCTCCAGGGGTAAAGGTATCAACCCAAACATCCTGAAGGACTGCGTTGCTCACCAAGTTCATCGAGAACGAGGGCAGGTGGAGGCCTGAAAGAGAGCCGGAGGGGACTGCCGGACACGGGAGGACAGTGGAGGCCCGTGCAACGACGGGGCCCCCAGTGGGGTCAGCTAGTGAGACTGGGACAGGTGCTGCGAGCGGTGTGACTGTGGTGCAATCACGAAAGAAGCAATGTGACGCGCCTGAGTCAAGTGTGAAAGTATGTAAGGCCTCAGGTGAGGCAGGACCTGCGGCAGCAGACGCACTAGCACCTAGAGCGGCAGCAGACTCACAAGCACCTAGAGCAGCAGCCTCTGCACAACCAGGGATGCATCGCTGAGAAACCACCTCGCAAAGCTGCTGCTGCGAGAGGGTCGTCTGCTGACGCTGCTGCCGCTGCTGTCTAGTATGGGTAAAACCAAAACCTCCACCACCAGCACGGGCTCGCTGACTAACCCACTCACGAAGCTGCTGTGGCGAGAGAGTCTCCGGGCGACGAGGCTGCCGCTGCTGTCCAGTACCGAGATAACCATAACCTCCACCACCAGGACGGCCTCGCTGAATAACCCACTCACGAAGCTGCTGCGGCGATAGAGTGTCCGGGTGAGGCAGTGGCTGCTGCTGTCCACCCCTAGACGCTGCTACGACCGTGATAGTGGCCATGACAGGCAGTGGCAGTCAGTAGCAGCAGCTCAGGTGGCAGCAGCAGTGCAGGTGGCAGCAGTAGCGCAGCAGCAGCAGTAGCGCAGCAGCGAGCTGCAGCTCACGGCAGGTCAGGGCGGCGTGCGGCTCTAAGGGCAGGGCGGCGCGCGGGCTGCAGGGCAGGGCGCGCGAGCCTAAGGGCAGGGCAGCGCGGGATGCAGGGTAGGGCGGCGTGCAGGCCTAAGGGCAGGGCATCGCAGCGCGCGGGCTGCAGGGCAGGGCGGCGCGCAGGCCTAAGGGCAGGGCAGCGCGGCTCGCGGGCTGTAGGGCAGAGCAGCGCGGCTCTAAGGGCAGGGCAGCGAGCGGGCCTAAGGGCAGGGCGGCGCGCGGGCTGCAGGGCAGGGCGAGCGCGGGCTACAGAGGCGAGCGCGGGCTGCAGGGCAGGGCGAGCGCGGGCTACAGAGGCGAGCGCGGGCTGCAGGGGCGAGCGCGGCTGCAGGGGCGAGCGCGGGCTGCAGAGGCGAGCGCGGCTGCAGGGGCGAGCGCGGGCTGCAGGGGCGAGCGCGGGCTGCAGGGGCGAGCGCGGGTTGCAGAGGCGAGCGCGGGCTGCAGGGGCGAGCGCGGGCTGCAGGGGCGAGCGCGGGTTGCAGTGGCGAGCGCGGGCTGCAGATTGCGAGCGCGCTAGCGGGCAGAAAACGCGCGCGGAGCACGCAGCGCGTTAGGGCAGGCAGCGCGCGTGGCAGCAGGGCAGCGCGCGTGGCAGCAGGGCAGCGCGACACTGTAAGGGCAGGGCAAGGCAGCGCAAGGGCGCTCCGGGCAGGTTCTAGCGGATCGATTTGGTGAACCTTAAAAAATCTAACCGTGTTCCTGCTCTGAAACCATGTCGAGAGAGCTGTTGCAGGAATGAGGAATGACTAGCAGCAAGGTGATACAAGTATGAAACCCTAACTAGGGTTGTACTCTATACTGAGCATCTCACTGTAGCCTAGCAGAACTAAGAACATACAAATATGTTTTGACACCAAATGCATAGTACAGTACAGTACAGTACAGTACAACTCCTTAGTGAGATGGGAATACACCCCCAAAGTGCCTGAAACACACAATTGCAGCAGAAGGAATGAGAAACGTTGAAAATGTCTGTCAAATGTTCGTCAAATCAAATGTTCCTCAAATTCTTGTCCATGCCCGTCACGAGAAACATGCACTGCACGCATAAAACAGAAAGAAAAGCAGGGTGTTGTTGAGATTCTCAATGACACCCTGTAGCAGCTGGCAAGCAGAATGGATAGCATATACGGTACTAGCAGTAGGAAACAAAGAAAACACTCACTCTATACTTGCGGAATTGTATGCGGATCTAGAGATGATACCAGTACAACACCAATACTTTGTACACTCTCTACACTTGGCGCTCACAGAATGTGCGGACACTCACAACAACACTCACTGGGAATTCAGTTGATCCACGAGCTCCTCTGCTCCCAGCAGCGAGTCGCTCCCTCTCTCCACCACTACTCACGGAACGTGCACACAAGCACAAGTAACAGAATCCACTCACTGTGCATTCAGTCTGTCCACGAGCTCTTCTGCTCCCAGCAGCGAGTCGCACCCTCTCTTTCCATCGCCACATCCATCAATCATAGCACACACAGCATGCACACACATGGGTGGTGCTAGTCAGAACAACACTCACTGACCATTCAGTCTGTCCACGAGCTCCTCTGCTCCCAGCAGGGAGTCGCACCCTCTCTCCACCGCCACCACCAGCTGCTGCCCACCACTCCTCCTCTCCACCACCCACGCATTTCTCCCCACCTTCGAGGCCACCTCCTCACTTTCCTCCTCACTTTCCTCCTCACTCTCCTTCTCATCCCCCTCCTCACACCACTCGTCCTTGTCCTCTCCACGCCCTCCTTCCTCTCCTCTCTCCCTCTCTCCTACTCTCGCCTCTCCAACCCTCCCTTCTCCTCCCTCCCTCTCACTCATCCCTTCCCTCTCCCCATCTACTGCCCTGCTTCCAGGAACATTCTGCTCCCCCTCGCCTGCCCCATCTGCTACTCTCTCCGCCTCTTTCCCGCCACTCCCCCCTTCTCCACCCTTCGAAATTTCCGATTCTGCATCCACCCCTTGTGCGCTCGCGGCATGTCGTTCCCTTGAACCTGCACCAGGCACAGAAGCACAATCAGTGGGAAGAGCAGCAGTGCAGTTGATTGGAGAAGTTTTTTAGCATTCTAGAAATTCCCTAAGGCTCTCTGCCCATGCATCCACCCCTTGTGTGCTTGCTGGGTGTCGTGCCCTTAAGCCTGCATGGGGCACAGAAGAGAAGTCAGAGGGAAGAACAGGATTGCAGCCAGAGGGGGGAAGAGCAGCAGCAGAGTCAGCACCCTCCCCTTGTGTGTTCGCTGCATGTCGTTCCCTTGTCCCTGCACCAGGCACAGCAGCAATAATCAGAGGGGAGAGCAGGATTGCAGTCAGAAGAAAGAGGAGCAGAGCAGATAGAAGGAAGAGTGGTAGTGGAACCGTTGAGATGTCGATATCTTTGGTAAAAGAAGTCAAAAGAAGTAGTAGCAGCAGCAGCAGCAACAGCAACAGCAAGGCAGCAGCAACTCGAGCAGAAGTAGCAACAGCAGTAGTAGCAGTAGCAGAAACAAGAGCAGTAGCAACAGCAGCAGTCACAGTAGCAGAAACAGGAGCAGTAGCAACAGCCGCAGTACCAGCAGAAACTAGAGCAGCGGCAATAGCAGCAGAAGTAGGAGCACTAGCAACAGCAACAACAGCCGCAGCAGCAGCCGCAACCGGAGCAGAAGAGTAAAAAAAATCAGCACAAACCATTTTCTCACTTAACGTTCCACCCATTCCTTTCTCCTCTCTTCCCACACTTCCAAAAAAAACATCTCTCTTTCCTCCTCTTCTTATCCGTCTTTTTTGGTTTTGCGAATTCTCAAAAGCGAGTCCATCTCTATTGCCTTGAGACATCTCAAATTCCACCCATACCTTTCTCTCCTCTTCCCCCCCCCCCTGTGAGCGCATCCCTTCTCTTCTCTGCTGCTGCCTGTCCGCCTCGTGTCTCATCTGGTTCAGCAATGCAAGGGAGTTTTGAGACGTCTCTCATTTTTTTTTTTTTTTTTTTTTTTTTTACAGTACTAAGAGAGAGAGAACACTAATGAATCAATCTATCGCCTCTCTGCCTGTCCGCCTCGTGTCTCATCTGGTTCAGAACTGCGAGGGAGGCCTGGGAAAGAGGGTTAGCTGGTGGGAGAGAGCAGCGGGTCAGCGCAGAGGTACTAAGTGAGGGGGGTGGGAAAGTGGAGGGAGGGGGGCAACCTTTGATAGGGTAACAACCCCACCTAGGCAAGGGTATTGACAATGCAGGGCGGTAAGAAGCAGCCAGAGGCATTACGGACCCACCTTAACGAGAGTGGTGACTTTGCAAGGTGGTGAGGCAGAGGAGCAGCGGAGCAGAGGAACAGAGCAGCGGGTCAGTACAGAGGCAGCGCGTGAGGGGAATGGTGACATTTCAAGGAGGAGGGGCAGTTAGAGACACCAGAAACTGACCTTGGCGAGAGTGGTGACTTTGCAGGCAGGGAGGGAAGGCACAGCAGCGGGTCAGTGTAGAGGTGATGAGTAAGTGGGATGGGGACGCGGAGACCCAGAGAAAACTTTGATAGGGTAACAACCAACGTTTGACTGTGACATACCTTGGCGAGGGTGGTGACTTTGCAGGGAGGGGATGCGGAGAAGGATCGGAGCAGAGGGTCAGTGCAGCAGTAGCGAGTGAGGGTTGAATCAACCTTCAATGGGGTAAACACTAACCTTGGCGAAGCGGAGAAGGAGCGGAGCAGAGGGTCAGTGCAGAGGTAGTGGATGAAGGGGATGTCAAAGCGGAGAGCCAAAGCAACCCATGATAGGGTAACAACCGACGATTGATAGGGTAAGAACCAAGCTTTGATAGGCAGAGAGAGAAAGAACCCATCTTGGTAAGGGTGGTGACGTTGCAAGGTGGGGAAGCGGAGAAGGAGCGGAGCAGAGGGTCGGTGCAGAGGTAGTGGATGAAGGGGATGGGAAAGTGGAGAGACAGAGCAACCCATGATAGGGTAATTGCGGAGAGTCACTCTACAACGATGGTAGCTGGACTACGTGGGAGGCTACGGGGTTGTACGGGTGATCAAAGCGTTCCTCGTGTTCTCTCTACTTGCGTATACACGGGGCAAAACAGCAAGAATCGTACTAGGAAAGTTAAAACAATGATACACAATGGTTGGCAAAAGGTGACTACACTAGGAACACACTAGCAACCTAGCACAAGCAAGTCGACCTCCAGCGCAGCACTAGGGCGGCTTGCCAGCGCCGCAAGTCGGCGGCCTGCTAACGCAGCTAGGAGGCGACTTGCCAACACTGCAAGTCGGCCTGCCAGTGTTGCACCACGGCAGCTTGCCAACGCTGCAGCAAGGCGGCTTGCAGCGTTGCAGCCGCAGGTGACAATGTGCGCACATGCGCGCACAAGCAAGTAGGTGCAGATAGATGGTTGCCCAACGCTGCACCGTCAGGCACATTGCGCAGGTGCCCATGTCGACCACCTGTCGATGGTTGCTCCAGATGCTCCACGTCGACCACGTGCTATCACTACGTAGGTCGACTTCACCATAACCACCTGGACGACGTTCGCACACCCCCCCAGAACTTCGTCAACCAGGTTACTGGGTCGACCAAAAAGGCCGATAAGTCGGCGCCGACGCCCGCAGGTCGAAGAACACCTTCGTCACGCCAAGGTCTGATACTGCCGCCGACTTCGCTTCGTCGGCGTTGTCGCAGTGCTTCTGCCGAAGTCGACCAAGGTCGTCGACTTCACCCTCAGGTCGATGCCGACCACCGCGCTCAGCCGGCCGCACACCTCGCGCGCCGGTCACGTCGGCTTCGCCAAGCGAGAGCGGGGCATTTTCCGGTCAATAGAAACAACCGACGATTGATATGGTAAAAACCAAGCTTTGATAGGCAGAGAGAGAAAGAACCCACCTTGGCAAGGGTGGTGACTTTGCAAGGTGGGGAAGCGGAGAAGGAGCGGAGCAGAGGGTCGGTGCAGAGGTAGCGGCAGCCCTGGATGTGGGCTGCTTGCGGGTTGATGTGGTGCCGTAGAAGAGATGCCTCCAATGCTTCCATCTCCCTCAGGAGCTGATGGGGGTTGGGAGGGTGCATTGGGAATGAGAACCCCTGGACAGCAGAGGCCATGACAGAGGTAGCAGCAGGTAGACATGAGCACTTTTCCAAACCTCAAACACGTTCGGGTCGAACATGTTCGACCCGCTTTTTTTGTAAAAAAGGTTCGCCCGAACATGTTCGGGGTTCGCCCCGAACATGTTCGGTGTTCGAAAAGTTCTAAGGGAAAATTCCCGAACACCAAACATGTTCGGGAAGTTTCCCCACTTTTCCGAAGCAGAAAACCGTGTACCCCCGTGTTCCCCACCCCCTAAACATGTATGGGCAGGTGTTGTTGTACTTAATTGCATGAAACAGGGGTGGTGAAATCTGTTAAGTCACAGAATCTGCCAAGTCATTATTTTCGAACACCAAACATGTTCGGAATTGGCCGAACATGTAGATGTTGGCGAACAGTAAACATGTTCGCCCACACTAACCAAACACCAAACATGCAAAATGTGAAAATAATCTTCGGGCGAACCGAACATGTTTGGTTCGCCGAATCAAACTGTTCGGGGACGCTCGGGCGAACACGTTTGGTGTTCGCCCGTTGCTCATGTCTAGCAGCAGGCAGCCCTGAAATAGGGGTAACAAAGGCACCTGTTTGCTAGGCGGGAAGATGTGGCAACAGTTATATTTATATGCATATGTATACACATATAAATATGTGCACATATATGTTATTTCCCAACATTCTTGCTATCATTTGTTTGACATATTTATCCACAAAAACCAACGCAAACAAGAAACAACTGTTTTTTAGCGGGAGGGGGTGGGGGTGGGGGGGGCGGGGGGGGGGGGTTTAATCGAAGTATGTCAATGTTCAGCCGAACTATGCAATAACAAAAGAAAAAAAATGCTAAAATAATTCCCATCTTGCCTGTGTGTGCTTCAAGTCACCTTATAACGAGTCAGACAAGACATAACACTCAACCCACCTCAGGGTGAAGGCCTGTTTGACCAGCTTCATCGTTTCTCCTCTGCCCCTCCCTTGGTGCTGCTGGTAATGGTTCTACCACCAGTGCTGTCAGGTCTTTGACAAAAAACACGCGCAACACTCCCACCACTCCTGCTCCCTCTCCCCTTTCCCCTCCCCTTTCCCCTCCCCTTTCCCCTTCCCTTCCCCCTCCCACTCCCTCGTCCCCTTTCCCCCTTCCACCACCCCTCTCCTTCTCTCCACCCCTGCTCTTCCCCTCTCTGTTCCTGCTTTCTCGTGCCCCATTCTTTCCTTCCTCTCCCCGTTCGCTCCCCCGGCCTCCTCCCCCAACCCCTCCCCCCACCTCTACTCCCAAAGACCTTAGATAGACAAGAGGGGGGAGAGGGGTGCTGGTTTGGGGATCTAATCCCCATGCTGACGTGGAAAGGGAGTGGCCTGACGTGGATTTGGCCCAGGATGACGGGCGAAGGGGGAGGGGAGGGGAGGAGTAGGGGAGGGGGAAAGGGGAGGAGTGGGTGGGGGGGTTTGAGGCGGAGGGGGAAGGGGGGAATGGCTGGTTGGGGTTGGGGCAAGCAGAGGGGGAGAGAGGGGGAGTGTGGGCGAAAGGGGAGAGATGGGCGAGTGAGGGGGTGGAGGAGGAGCGAGGTAGGGTGGGAGCGAGTGAGGGAGTGAGTGAGGGAGTGAGTGAGGGGCTGAGGAAAGAGGAAGAGGTGCGACGGGGGGAGGGGGAGGAGGGGCGGTGAGAGGAGGGGGAGGAGGAGGCGGAGGAGGAGGAGGTGAAGGGGGAGCGGAAGGGGGAGAGGGAGCGGAGGATGGAAGAGGACGAGGAGGAGGGGGAGACGAAGGAGGGAAGAAGGCGGAGACATGCGTAGGAGTGTAGTGCTGCAGTGTCAGTCTGAAGGAGGGAGAGGGGAGAGGGGAGGGGGAGGGGGAGGGGGAGTAGAAGGGGAGATTGCTTTTGTTGAGGCACCTCAAAATTGGAGGGGGAGAGGGAGGAGGGGAGAAGGGGGAGGCATGCGCAGGAGTGTAGTGCTGCTGTGTCGGCCTGAGGGAGGGAGGGAGAGGGGGGGGTTGTGGGAGAGGTGACTTTTCAGTCGACTCAAAGGACGGAGGCATGCGCAGGAGTGTAGTGCTGCTGTGTCATCCTGGAAACGGGGCGGGGAGGGGTGTGATAGTTTAGAGGTGTGAGGGTGGTGAGAGGAGTGAGAGGGAAGAGAGGGAAGAGAGGGGACGGAGAGGGGGTTAATGGGGGAGAGCTGAGGGGAAGCGGGAAGCGAGAAGGAATAAAAAAGAAACAGTGAAGGTCACAGGCAGTGAGAAGGAAAGGGAAAGCAAAAAGAGAAGAAGCGGATTGCGCATTTCACAGCAAGCAAGGTCAGTAACACAATGATGCGAGGCGAGCAACCCACATGCAAGACACTTAGCAGCCATGATGAGCGATGGGCAGAAGAGGGGATGAGCGATGGGCAGAAGAGGGGATGAGCGATGGGCAGAAGAGGGGATGAGCGATGGGCAGAAGAGGGGATGAGCGATGGGCAGAAGAGGGGATGAGCGATGGGCAGAAGAGGGGATGAGCGATGGGCAGAAGAGGGGATGAGCGATGGGCAGAAGAGGGGATGAGCGATGGGCAGAAGAGGGGATGAGCGATGGGCAGAAGAGGGGATGAGCGATGGGCAGAAGAGGGGATGAGCGATGGGCAGAAGAGGGTTTAGGGTTTAGGGTTGAGGAGAGGGTACAAGCGACCAGCAGCTTGTGACAGAGCAGCAGGGCGAGGCTTGGGGGCTTGGGTTTTGGGGTTCAGGGTTTGGGGTTTGAGTTTTGGGTTTGGGATTTGGGGCTTGAATCTTTAAGTGGAAGATGAGTGGTTAATGGGGAGAGGGTATGAATAGAAGGCAGTGGTAGAGTAGGGTAGAGCCGGAGTGGTTACCGGGGAGAGGGTGGAGGCGAGCAGCAGGTTGTGGCACAGCAGAGCAGCAGAGCTTGGGGCTTGAGGTTTGGGGTTTAAGGTTTGGGGTTTGACTCTAAGTGAGGGATGGGGGGTTACCGGGGAGAGGGTGGAGGCGAGCAGCAGGTTGTGGCAGAGCAGCAGTGCCGCACCCTGAAAGGCATCTGCCAGACGATGGGCGAGAGACTGGTGGGAGGGGGAGAGACGGGAGAGAAGGGGAGAGATGATTGAGTTCTGGAAAGGCGGGAGCGGGGTAAATGAGAGGAAAGACGGAGGGGTAGCAGCGCCCCGCCTTGAGAGGCATCCCCCAGGCAATGGGCGAGCGACTGGTGGGATGGGAGGGATAGAGGGGGGAGGTGGGGAGAAGCAGAGCAGGCAGTTTCGGGAACAAGGTGAGAGGGGCGGAGTGGAGGGGAGAAATGGTGGGAGTGCGGAGGGTGGTGTGGGAAAGCGGGAGTAGGCTCACCAGAGAGGAGAGAGTTAGCGGGGGAGGTTGAATTGGCGACAGGAGAGGCGGTTGGAGAGGAGTTGGGGAGAGAAGCCAGGCGCACTCGAGGAAGGGTCAGGGGTGAGGAGTGGTGGGGGCGTGTGGGGGAAAGGGAAGAGGAGAGAAGCAGGCTCACCAGAGCAGGGAGCGTGAGCGAGCGGGGGAGGTTGAGTTGGCGGCAGGAGAGGCGGTTGGAGAGGCGGTTGGAGAGGGAGTCGAGGAGAGCAGGCAGGCGCACCCGAGGAGGTGTGGGGCGGTTGGAAGTGGTGAGAGGGGGTGGTTCTGGGAACAAGGGAAAAGCAGGCTCACCAGAGCAGGGAGCGTGAGCGAGCGGGGGAGATTGAGTTGGCGGCAGGAGAGGCGGCTGGAGAGGGCGTCGAGGAGAGCAGGCAGGCGCACTCGAGGAGTGGCGGGGGCGGAGAGGGCGAAGGGGAATGCAAGAGTAGAGGGCTCTGGTGACCCGCCTGGAGAGATGAGGGGCGAAGGGCGGAAGCAGTGCATGGGGGAGTGGGGCCACAGTGAGGGGGGAAGGGAAATACGCAGTCAGGGGGGAAACGGTGGTAGCAGTCAAAAAGAGACTAGAGCAGAGGGAGGGGGATGACGTGTATGATCCACACGAGACACACGCACCTGTGAGGAAGTCAGGGAGGAATGCTTGCAGGCAGGGACAGGCTAAACCAGAATTCAGATGAGAAGTGTGTGGGAGATCAGAGAAAGGAGAGGGGAGAAAACAGCATTCACTATACGCAGGAGGTAGACGAGACACGCACCTGTGAGAAAGTCCGGGAGAAAGGCTTGCAGGCAGGCACGGGCTAGATCAGCAGTCAGAAGAGAAGTGTGAGAGAGCAAGCAGTGAAAGCAGGAGGGGAGAGGCGCAAGGACATGTACGATCCACTCGAGTCAGAAGAGAAGACACACGCACCTGTGAGGAGGTCCGGGAGGACGGCTTGCAGGCAGGCAGGCACGGGCTAAGTCTGCTGAGGGGGGAATAGGGTAAATGGGAATTATGTGGATGCGTGCTGGCCTGACACGCACCTGTGAGGAAGTCAGGGAGGAAGGCTTGCAGGCAAGCACGGGCTAAGTCTGCTGAAGGGGGAACGGCCGACGGGGAATCGTGTGAAGGGGTGTCAGACTCAAGATTTGATGAGGGCCCAGTTGTTGCTTCTGAGGGGAGAGGAGGGGGTTGTTGGGGTTGCTGCTGTAGCAGCAAGCGGTCGATGCTGCCGAAGAAGAGACAAAAGAGTGCATGTGCCTCCACCAGATACTGCCGAAGAGCCTCGTTGCGCACTGTAGCGTCGGGCGGCACGACGCCGTTGACCCCCCGGCACTCCACCACCTGAGATTTGGTGTGGGCATAGAGCATGGGGAGAATGGGGAAAAGGGGAGTAATGGACGGGGAATTGGGGAACTGGGGAGAATGGGGAACTGGGATTTGGTATGGGCATATGGGCAGGTGGGGGTGGGTGGGGGGTAGGGGAAGAATGGAGTTAAGGGCAGGCGGAACGATGCCGTTGAAGGAAGCAAGTATGAGACTGCTATGACTATGATGACTGCAAGGCACATGACATGCACACCATGCCATCACATCGCCATCACACCATGCCATCACCCACTCACCACCAGCAACATGAAGATGCCCAGCTCACACTCCAGCAGCACGTGGCGGTGGAAGCAAGCACGTTGATGAGTCTGACTGCTACAAGCGCAAACCCCATCGCACACACTCACCAGCACCATGAAGATGCCCGGTTCACACTCCAGCAGTATGTGGCGGTGGAAGGAGGTGTGCTGGCTACTGGGTGGGTGTGTCACTGTAATGACTGTGAGAATTAGCATGTGGAAACCCCACACATCCACTCACCAGCACCATGAATTCGCCCGGCTCACACTCCAGTAGCACATGGTGGTGGAAGGAAGAATGAGAATAATCTGTCAGCAGTAATGAGCATGAGCATGAGCATGAGCATGAGCATGAGCATGAGCATGAGCATGTGCATGAGCATGAGCATGAGCATGAGCATGTGCATGAGCATGTGCATGAGCATGAGCATGTGCATGTGCATGAGCATGTGCATGTGCATGAGCATGTGCATGAGCATGTGCATGAGCATGAGCATGAGCATGAGCATGTGCATGAGCATGTGCATGAGCATGAGCATGTGCATGTGCATGAGCATGTGCATGTGCATGAGCATGTGCATGAGCATGTGCATGAGCATGAGCATGAGCATGAGCATAAGCATGAGCATGAGCATGAGCATGAGCATGAGCATGAGCATGAGCATGAGCATGTGCATGAGCATGAGCATGTGCATGAGCATGAGCATGAGCATGTGCATGAGCATGTGCATGAGCATGTGCAAGTCCCGCCGTACATACCACCACAACACACACTCACACCAGCACCACCGCACTCAACAGCACCATGAATTTGCCCGGTTCACACTCCAGCAGCACGTGGCGGTTGAAGGGAGAATGAGAGTACTGGGAGGGTAATGACCGTGAAAGCATGTGGCAGCACCACTCACCACCGCACTCACCAGCACCATGAATACGCCCGGCTCACACTCCAGCAGCACGTGGCGGTGGAAGGAAGTGTGCTGGCTACTGGGTGGGTGTGTCACTGTATTGACTGTGAGAATTAGCATGTGCAAACCCCACACACCCACTCACCAGCACCATGACTATGCCCGGCTCACACTCCAGCAGCACGTGGCGGTTGAAATGCGCTCGCATCACCTCACAGGGGCGATGGGGGGAGAAGATCCTGGGAGGGGGGGGGGGGCAAGGGGGCAAGGGAGAGAGGAGGTGGGTTGGGTTGGGGGGCACGAGGCGAAGGGCAGCGATGGAAATGCGCTCGCATCACCTCACAGGGGCGATTGGGGGAGAAGATTCTGTAAGGCGGGTGGGGAAGAAGAGGGGAATGGGAGCAAGGGAGAGAGGGAGTGGGGGCAGGCGAGGGGAGGAGTGAGGGGATGCGAAATAGGAGGTGGGGGATAGGGAGTGGAGACAGCAGCAGGTTCACACTCCAGCAGTATGGGCTGTGGAAGGGTGCTCGCATCACCTCACAGGGGCGATGGGGGGAGAAGATTCTGGGAGGGGGGGTGGGGGGAGGGGGCAAAAAGGAGAGGAAGTGGGTTGTGTTGGGGGGCAGCAGGCAATGGGGGGCTGTTGAAATGAGCTCGCATCACTTCACAGGGGCGATGGGGGGGGAAGATTCTGGAACGGGAGGGTTGAGGGGGGGGAGGGAATGGGAGAGGAGGTGGGTTGAATTGGGGGGCAGCAGGCAATGGGGGGCGGTGGACGTTCGCATCACCTCACAGGGGCGATGGGGGGAGAAGATTCTGAAGGGGGGGGGAAGGGGGGGGAGGCAACAGAGTGGGGGATGGGTGGGAGACAACACGTGGAGGGGGAACAAGTGGGGATTGGGGGGGGGAAAGCGCAGCACATAGTGATAGAATGACGATCAGGAAACAGGAGGGGTTGGGGAAATGGGAGAGGGGAATGGGGGCAAGGAATGAAGTGGGGATGAAAGTGGGGATGTCAGAGGGCCAAGAATGAGGAGCGTTCGTATAGCGATTGTGGATCATGTCACACACTTTTCGCATCGTATAAATATAATGAAGGAGTAAGGTTTCAGATTTGAGACGTTTCAAAAACGGAAGCATTTGAATCATGTCACACACTTATCGCATCAAACCAATACATGGATGGATTGAGCTTTCATCAGGTGACGTGACAGGAAGCTAAATTAAGGGAAGGGCGGGGGGAGGAAGGGGAGGGAGGGAAGGGAAAGGAAGTGATGGTGAGGGGGAGGAGGAACGGACAGAGTGGTTGGAAAGGAGGGAGGACAGAGGAGAAATGGATGGATATTGGGCTTCAATGTGGGACTGGTGGGGAGGGAGGGGGTGTGGTTCACTTGACGGGGGAGGAAGGGGGTGTTGCGGAGCGAGTGTGTTTATTGCGAATGTGACTACATCGAGTGTGACTATAGCGAGTGGGGCTATAGCGAGTGGGGCTATAGCGAGTGTGTCCATAGGGAGTCGACTTCTATAGGGTCACCTGGTGAAGGCGAGGAGGCCCTCCCAAAGACCAAGCAGAGCCACTTGCTCCCATGGCGGAGTCGCCTGCAACAAAGAATGTGCATATATGAGTGTGACTCTAACGTGTGTAACTCAAGAGAGTGTGACTATAGTTGACTTCTATAGAGTCACCTGGTGAAGGCGAGGAGGCCCTCCCAAAGCCCCAGCGGCGCCACTTGCTCCGACGACGCATGTGCCTATAGCGAGTGCGATTACAGGGTGGGACTGTAGCGAGTGTGACTATAGTGAGTGTAACTACAGCGAGCGCGGCACCTGGTGAAGGCCTGGGAGCGGAAGTTTGCTAGTGAGGTTGGGTACAGACCTGTCAAGAATAGAACTAGGAATGATGGATTGAAATAGGCAAGAGGTGAGTACAAGTAGGGGAAACCTAACCCCAAAATGTTGTACTCACTAAGGAGTGACACTACTGTAGCCTAGAGATACAATTGTAATCTGACACACCCCCATAGGCAAAGTAGGGGACAGCAAACACAACAAGCGGTCACAAGACCAGTCTGCAGAAGAGAACACAGCTCAGGGTGGATCACAAAGTCACCACGCATTCTGAGCACAAGCAAGTGGCCACAAGGCCAGTTCACATGCAGAGGTATATAATAGCAAGGCAGTACACTGATCACAACCTAGCAAGAGAAAACATGCAGGTATAAAGATATATAGCAGTGTACAACAAGAGCAAGTCAAGCAACCAACAGGTGAGGCAGAGTGGGCACAAGCCCAAGAGCAGTGCAGAAATGGTGATGATCACCAGCCCCAAGGGCCTTGGTGAAGACATCAGCAGTGTTGGCCCGAGAGGCCACGTGAGCAAGGCGCAGCTGACCACGCTGCTGCAGCTCACGCGCAAGGAAGTAGCGAAGAGCAATGTGCTTCGTTCTGTGCTCCAGTCTCTGCTCGCGACACAAGGCAAGCATTGCCTTGTTGTCGACGTACAGAACTGGAGGAGAACGAGGCCGCTCCCCCAAGTCGGTCAGCAGGTAGGTCAGCCAGCGTAGCTCCTGTGCAGCCATGGCCCCAGCGTAGATCTCGGCCTCACAGCTGGAACCAAGCACAGAAGAAGAACGAGTGGACCTCCACGAGACAGAACCAGAGCCAAGACTGAAGGTGTAACCCTGTGACGAACGCTGAGTCGTCTGGTCGTCGGCCCAAGAAGCGTCAGAGTGTCCTGTGAGGACCACCGAACCCCGTCCTCCAAGCACGAGCCCCATGCCCGATGTGCTGCACAAGTAACGCAGTACCCTCTTCGCAGCATCAAAGTGCACCTTTCGGTGTCGACCAGGTGCCACGTAGCGAGCCAGGAGGCTGAGAGGGTACGCGAGGTCAGGTCGTGTGCACGTCATCAGGTACATGAGGCAACCCACAAGCTCTGGGTACGGACCACTCGACTCTACGGACTCGTCCGAAGGTGGAGCTGAGAGCGAGTGGCCGGTAGACAGAGGAGTGGGCTGTGGCGAGGACCAAGTGAAGCGGAAGCGCTGAAGGACCTGGTGCACCATGTGTGACTGAGTGAGGGTGATGGTGCGCCGTGATCTGTCCCGGGTGATCTGCAAGCCAAGATAGCTCCGCAGCTCACCCAGGTCAGTGCAGGTGTGTCTCTCCTGCAGCTCCGCCTTCACTAGGGCCAGTGCCTCAGTGTCAGCAGTAGCAAAAACCAAGTCGTCGACGTACACGAGGATGTAGAACGGCGGAAGAGTAGTGTCGGTGCGTAGAAACAGCGACGGGTCAGCAGTCGAAGGAGCAAACCCAAGAGCCGCAAGTGTCGTCCTCAGTGTGTCGTGCCACTCACGGGGCGCCTGACGCATGCCGTACACTGGTCGCCGTAGGCTCCACTGGGTACGCTCAGGAAACGACCCAGTGAAGCCCTGTGGACGGCGCAACCAGATGGCCTCGTGAAGGCTACCCTGCAAGAAAGCTGTCGAGAAGTCGAGGGAGTGCAGTTCGTAGTCACGCTGAGCTGCAACGTGTAGCAACACCCGAAGAGTGGTCATCTTCGGGGTGGGGGAGAAGGTCTGAAAGAAGTCGACCCCCTCACGCTGACTGAAGCCTCGAGCAACGTAACGTGCCTTGAAGGCAGGCGGAGAACCCGGCGGCCGCTTCACCCTGAAAATCCACATGCCACTGACGATGTTCGCCCCAGGTGGGGGAACCTCGTCGACGTAGGTGCCTGTGGACTTCCAGGAATCCATCTCTGCGTCCATGGCTGTCTGCCACTGAGAGGAGTACTCACCCAAAATCGCCTCCCTGTAGGAGCGCGGGGTGGGGATGTCAAGTGCATCCGGGTCTCCCTCAGGGGCAAGCAGCATGGTCGCGTGATGGGGTGAAGCGGCAGCAAGGCACTCCAGCTCCTCCTGTCTGTCCTCAAGAACGTCACAGCCAAGGGCAGTACAGCCAAGAGCAGTCTCACCCCCGACGGACGGAGGACAGGCAGGGACAGGGTCAGAGACAAGACTCGCAAGGTAGTCTAGGCGGTACACAGCAGCAAAGTCAACAAGCTCAGCTACTAGGGCAGACGCAGCAGGAGACGAGAACGTAGGGTCCGTCACAACCGTGTGAAGATAAGCAGTAGAAGAAGGCGCCATAGCTAGGAAAGCCCTAGCTAGGCAAGAAACAGTTTAGGCAAAGAAGGAGGAGTTGCACTAGCAAGAATGAGGATACAAATAGCAAACCCTAGAAGGGTTGTACTCGCTATAGAGCACCCCACTACAGGCTAGAGCATAATATTCTGACACACCCCCATAGCCAAAGTGGGGTGTAATCAGCAGAGCAAGCAAAGCAGAACAAGCTCAGGGTGGATCACAATGTCACCACACATTCTGAGCACAAGTTCAGGAAGCAATAGTTTAAAGTTCACAATTATGAGCAAAGCTAGTGGTAGTCACAACGGGCAAGTGAGGAGGAGGAGGGACAGTGAGAGGAGAGGAGATAGGAGGCGACGGCTGAAGCTGCAGACACACGGGCAACAGGAGGCACACTGGCACAGCGGCTACCGGAACAGCGCTCCGGACTACTGGAGTAACTGGCCCCGCGGCTAAAAGTAGCGGCAGACGAGCAACGGACCCACGGGCGACTGGCACAGGTGGCTACGACTGGGCTACCGGAGCAACTCCCCGGACTACAGGTGCTGCTGGCGACACGACGGCAACCTCCGTTCAACCTCCCCCAAACAGTACCACCCCCCCTGACACACACCCCTTGCTTCACCCCTAGCTCCACTCCCTCTTCACCCCCCCTTAGTACCACTCCGACGGCTCCAACAGGTCCACCCCCCTTCAGCGGCAGCTGCAGCACAGGGAGACGGAGGAGGAGGAGGAGCAGGGAACGGCACACAGAAGCTGCACCCCCATACCCCCCACCCCCAAACCCTAATCCAGGAGAACAGGCAGAAGGAGGGGTGGGGCGCCTTCAGAAGCACGGGGGACAGCGGGGAGGACAGGGGCAGCGAAGAACGGGCCGCCCACGGGCCTGGCACAGCCTCCCGAACCGCGCGCAGGCGGCCCGAGCCGCGCGCGGGCCTGGCGCAGTCCGTACGGGCCGCGCGCGGGCCTGGCGCAGCCCGTACGGGCCGCGCGCGGGCCTGGCGCAGCCCGTACGGGCCGCGCGCGGGCCTGGCGCAGCCCGTACGGGCCGCGCGCAGGCCTGGCGCAGCCCGTACGGGCCGCGCGCCGGCTGTACGGGCCGCGCGCAGGCCACGACGGGCGACGGGGGGCGACGCGCGGGTCCCCGTCGCCCGTCGTAGCGCCTCCTGGGGGCGACGCGCCGAGTGACGGGGCAGAAACCCGTCGCGCGCCTCGGGGCGCACGGCGGGCAGAAAACCGCCGCGCGCCTCGGGGCGCACGGCGGGCAGAAAACCGCCGCGCGCCTCGGGGCGCACGGCGGGCTGAAAAACCCTAATTTCGACGCCGCGCACCACGGGGCGCGCGGCGGACAGGGAGTAGCAGTAGCAGCGGAAGCAGTGAGGTGGGGCCCACAGGCCAGGAGCATATCGCTCTAATACCATGTGAAGATAAGCAGTAGAAGAAGGCGCCATAGCTAGGAAAGCCCTAGCTAGGCAAGAAACAGTTTAGGCAAAGAAGGAGGAGTTGCACTAGCAAGAATGAGGATACAAATAGCAAACCCTAGAAGGGTTGTACTCGCTATAGAGCACCCCACTACAGGCTAGAGCATAATATTCTGACAAACCGTAGCAAGAAGGCGAGTAACAGTCGGACTGGACGCACGAGCAAGGTCAGACGAAGGGTCAGCAACGTCCGGCAGAGAGGACGCAGGAGGTAACGGTAGTACAACACGCTGAGGAACAGAGGAAGGACGGAGTGTCATATCGTGAGTGCCGGGGACAGCCGGAGCACGCGGACGACGAACACGAGGAACACGAGCACGGACAGCAGCTCTAGGCTCAGGCTCAAGGTCAAAGCTAGACTCAGGCTCTCGACGCTCAGGGGTGGAAGCACGAGTCTCAGGCTCTCGACGCTCAGTCAGGGACTCTGACACCGCAGTATAAGGAGCAGGAACAGGCAGTGGGGAGCGTGGTAGCAGCGGTGGCTGTGACTGGTCCGCTGGCGGACACAACAACGGAGGAGTAGTTCCTGCCACAGGGAAGCCAGTAGAACCTGGCGGAAGACTGAGAAGGTGGCGAAGAGCACCAGTAGCTCCCGTACCTCCAGCACGAGCAGCTCCTCCAGTACCCCCAGCAACACCTCTAGCACCAGTAGCACCAGCACCTCCAACACCACGAGCTCTGACAGCGCCAGCACCTCGAGCACCAGTAGTACCTGCAGCACCTCCAGTGCCTCCAGCTCCAGCTCCAGCGCCTTCAGCACCAGTAGTACCTCCAGTACCTCCTGTGCCAGCAGCTCCAGTAGCACCTCCAGCACCTCCAGCACCAGCAGTACCACCTGCTCCGGCAGCTCCAGCACCTCCAGTACGAGCACCTCCGGGACCAGTAGCTCCAGCACCTCCAGTACCTCCAGCTCCAACGCCTCCAGCACCAGCAGTACCAGCACCTCCAGGGTCAGCAGCTCCCGCAGCTCCAGCACCAGGAGCACCAGCACCTCCAGTGCCACCAGCTCCAGTACCTCCAGCACCGGCAGCAGCTCCAGTACCCCCAGCACCAGCAGCTCCAGTACCTCCTGCACCAGCAGCACCTCTAGGACCTCCAGTAGTACCTCCAGCACCTCCAGCACCTCCAGCACCAGCAGCACCTCCTGGACTAGTAGCTCCAGCACCAGCAGGACCGTACCCTCCACCACCAGGACTGCCTCGCAGAACGACCCACGCACGAATCGCCTGCGGCGAGAGCGTCTCAAGTAGAGCAGGCTGCGGTGGCTGTCCAGCTCCAATACCTCCAGTAGTGGTAGCTCTAGCACCTCCAGCACCAGAAGCACCTCTAGTACCTCCAGCTCCAGCACCTCCAGCACCAGCAGCAGCTCCAGTACCTCCAGCACCAGTAGTACCTCTAGTACCTCCAGTAGGACCTCCAGGCCTAGTAGCTCCAGTACCTCCAGCTCCAGGACCTCCAGAAGGACTCGCAGCACCCCCAGAGTCAGCACCCGAAGTCTCAGCACCCCCAGAGTCAGCACCCAAAGTCTCAGTACCCTCAGTCCCAGCACCCTCAGGCTCAGCACCCTCAGTCCCAGCACCCTCAGTCTCAGCACCGTCAGTCTCAGCACCCTCAGGCTCAGTACCCTCAGTCCCAGCACCCTCAGTCCCAGCACCCTCAGGCTCAGTACCCTCAGTCCCAGCACCCTCAGTCCCAGCACCCTCAGTCTCTGCTCCAGTGTCCACAGCAGTAGGCTGCAGAGGCGACGAAGACGGCAGAGGTGGGAACCCGGGGGGGGTAGCTAGACGAGGAGAGCGGGCACCCCCAGACTCACCACCCCCAGCCCCAGCTCCAGTAGTCTCAGCTCCAGAGTCCATAGCAGCAAGCTGCGGAGGCGGTGAAGACGGCCGTGGCGGGAAACCCGGGGGGGTCGCCAAGCGAGGAGTGTGGCGAGTGGTCGCCGTGTCGTCGGCGACGGCGTCACCCCCCTCAGGTGAGTCAGAGGAGTCAGAAGAGATCTCAACTGGCTCATCCAAGGGGGGTGGGTCTACCTGGGACACACCTGAGGGAGCAAGACCCTGTGGGGGGAGGGGGTCTACCGGGGGGGGGACTGGTACCAGGAAGAGGGGTGCAAGGGGGACCGGGTGGGACGCGTGCGGGTGAAGTCGGTAGTAACAGACCGACTCGTCGAAGGTGACGTCCTGAGAGGACAGAACACGACGCGAGGCAGGGTGGTAGAACTGCCAGGGTGGAGCGTCGGTGGGGAAGCCCAGGAAGACACAGCGGAGAGTGCGAGGAGAGAGCTTGCTCGCTTTGGTATCGCGAACAAGGGAGAGCGCGCCCCAGACCCGAAACGACGACACATCACCAGGCTGTCCCTTCCAACGAAGTGTGGGCGAGGTCTCTGGAGCAGAGACACGGGGCCAGAGGTTGAGCTGATGCTCGGCGTATCGGACCGCAAACGGCCACAGGAAATGGGGAGCAGCCGCATGGATCATGGAGGTACGAGCAACCTCCATGATCAGGCCAATGCGACGCTCAGCGATCCCATTTTGCTGCGGAGAGGCCGGAAGCGTGAACGACTGGGCGATGCCCTCATCCTGGCAGAACGTCTCAAGGACGCCAGAAGGGAACTCACCACCCCTGTCAGAGTGCAGACGCAGGACTGGTAAGTCCTGATGAAAGCGCTCGTGTAGCTGGAGACGAGTAGCACGGATCCAGGGGATCAAAACACCGCTGACGTCCGCCTTGCGACGCAAGGGGAAGACTGTGGTGTAGCGTGTGTAGTCGTCAACAACCAGCAGGAAGTAGCGCTCCTGGTCCGTCCCACCGACGGGGGCCGGGCCCCACACGTCCAGGTGGAGAGTCTGCAGAGGAGCAGTGGTCGGAGGAAACTCGGAGGAGTGAGGAGCGGCGCGCTGCCGCCCCTCGACGCAAGGAAGGCACGGCGGCGCAAGTGAGCGCGGGAGGGGGGGCAGGGTCTCAGGGAGGCCAGAGACCAGGAGCCGGGAGTGCATGCCGCGCAGACGCTGCAGGGAGGGGTGACCAAGACGGTGGTGCCAGCGCTGAGTCTCGTGCGTGAGTACTCTGCACGAGCAAGACGCAACTAACTGCCCTGACGCAGACGCTCGACTCGACGCAGCTACCTGACCTGACTCAGCCACCTGTGCAGACGCAGTGGTCAGTGTGTACAGACTAGACCCAGGCTGACGAGTGAACGTAGCCAGGTGACGGCCAGTCCGGGAGCACGTACAGATCGCCACACGCTGCCCTCCAGGAATAAAGGTATCAACCCAGACATCCTGAATGGCAGCGTTGCTCACCAAGTTCGTCGAGAACGTGGGGAGGTGGAGACCTGACAAAGAACCGGAGGGGACTGCTGGACAAGGGAGGACCGTGGAGGCTCTCGCAACCAATGGGCCCCCAGAGGGGTCAGCCAGTGAGACTGGGACAGGTGCTGTGAGTGGTGTGACTATGGTGCAATCACGGAAGAAGCAACGTGACGCGCCTGAGTCAAGCGTGAAAGTGTGCAAGACCTCAGCTGAGGCAGGACCTGTGGTAGTAGACGCACTAGCACCTAGAGCGTCGGTAGACTCACGGGCACCTAGAGCTGCAGCAGACTCACTAGCACCTGGAGCGGCAGCAAACTCACTAACACCAAGAGCAGCAGTCCTAACAGAACGATAACCTCCACCACCAGGACGACCTCGCTGAATAACCCACGCACGAAGCTGCCGAGGGGTGGGGTCGTCCGGGAGAAGCAGTGCCCGCTGCTGTCCACCCCTGGCCGCAGCAACTGCCGCGGAAGTAGCCATGACAGACAGTGACGGTCAGGAGTAGGTCCAGCACCTCCAGCTCCTACAGCGCCAGCAGCACCTCCTGCACTCCCAGCAGCACCTCCTCCACTCCCAGTAGCACGAGTAGCAGCAGCAGCAGTAGTAACAGCAGCAGGGCGGCGCGCGGCCACAGCAGGGCAGTAGTAGGCAGTAGCTCCTAGGGCAAGAGCACCTAGGGTCCTTTTTTTTTTTATAATAAACAATTTAATTATATTTAGGGTACAGCAGGGCGCTGGCGTAGGGCAGGGCGCTGGCGCAAGGCAGGGCGCGGGCGCAGGGCAGGGCGCTGGCGCAGGGCAGGGCGCCAGCGCGCGCAGGGCAGGGCGCTGGCGTAGGCTGCAGCAGTGTGTGACGCGAGGGGCAGCAGAGCGCGACGCGACGGGCTGCCTTAGGGCGCGACGCGCGGGCTGCAGCAGAGCGCGACGCGCGAGGCAGCAGCGCGCGACTCGTGGGCTGCGTTAGGGCGCGGGCTGCAGGGGCAGGATGCGCGGGCTGTAGGGGCGCCGCGCTGGCTGCAAGGGCAGCTCGTACGGGCTGCAGGGGCCGCGCGGACGGGCTGCAGAGGCGGCGCGCGGGCTCCAGGGGCGACGCGCGGGCTGCAGGGTCCGCGAGGACGGGCTGCAGAGGCGGTGCGCGGGCTCCAGGGGCGACACGCGGGCTGCAGGGGCCGCGCGGACGGGCTGCAGAGGCAACGTGAACGGGCTGCAGGGGCAGCGTGAACGGGCTGCAGGGGCAGCGTGAACGGGCTGCAGGGGCAGCGTGAACGGGCTGCAGGGGCAGCGTGAACGGGCTGCAGGGGCAGCGTACGGGCTGCAGGAGCAGCGCGCGGGCCACAGGGGCAGGCGCGGCTGCAGCGGCAGCACGGTAGCAGGGGCGAGCACGGCTGCAGGGGCAGCACGGTCGTATGGGCGAGCACGGCTGCAGGGGCAGCGCGGTCGCAGGGGCAGCGCACGGGCTGCAAGGGTCGCGACAGTGAGAGCTAGGGGCGCCAGCGCGCTGGCTACTGTGTAGGGCGTGGCGCCCACTAGGCGGAACGGTGGGCCCATGTAGGAACGGTTCCTACTCTGATAACATGTCAAGAATAAAACTAGGAATGATGGATTGAACTAGGCAAGAGGTGAGTACAAGTAGGGGAAACCTAACCCTAAAATGTTGTACTCACTAAGGAGTGACACTACTGTAGCCTAGAGATACAATTGTAATCTGACAAGACCCTGTCAGTAGAAGGAGAATTGAATCTCGACAGAAGTGAATATTACATTGCGGTACAAGGATTTCTAGGAATACAGGGGAATACGAAAATGTCAAAACTAATGTGTTCATATTACTCTAGGCTGTAGTGGGTTTAGCCTTAGGGGGTACAATATTTCTCTCGACCTTCTACTTGGACTAACTCCTTGACCCAATGCAATCATCCTTAGCTTCTAACATGGTTTCAGAGTAGGTCCCGTTCTAGGACCGAATTTTTAGGGCCCACCGAATTAGTTCCGTTCTGCCCGGCGGTTGTTTTTACCCTGCCCGACCCGTCGTTTCTGCCCTGCCCAGCACGCCATCGTGCTACGCCCTGCCCTGCCCAGCGCGCTATAGCGTTGCCCTGCCCAAACCCGCGCGCTGTCGCGCTGCCCAGTGCGCCCGCCCGCCTGCTGCCCCACACGCTGCTCGCGCTGCCCGCACGCTGCCCGCACGCTGCCCGCGCGCTGCCCGCGCTGACGCACATCGCTCGCACGCTGCTCGCGCTGCCCGCACGCTGCCCGCACGCTGCCCGCGTTGCCCGTCAGCAGCCCGCACGTCACCCGCGCTGCCCTGTGCCGCCCGCGCCTCCTACACGCTGCCAGCCCGCCCTCCGCTGCCCTGCGCGCTGCATTGCCCGCGCTGCCCTACGCTGCCTGCGTGCGCCCTGTCTGAGCCGCCCGCGCATTGCCCTGCGCCGCCCGCTCGCGCCCCTGCCCTGCCCTCCTTGCGCTGTCAAGCCACCAGCTCGCGCCCCTGCTGCGCTGCCTGCGCCGCCAGCTCGTGCCCCTGCCCTGCCCTGCTTGCGCGCCTGCTGCTGCTGCCTTCGAGCCGCCCAGCCGAGCCGCCCACCCGAGCCGCCCAGTCGAGCCGCCTGGCCGAGCCGCCCTGCCGAGCCGCCCCCCGCTGCACTAGTGATGCCTTTCCCCCGCGCACCAGTGCTGCCTTCTGCACCAGTCCAGCAGCTACTGCCGCCCTTACTGCTGCTACTGCTCTTACTGCTGCTGCTGCTGCTGCTGCTGCTGCTGCTGCTGCTGCTGCTACTGCTGCCGTTACTGCTACGATGGCGACTCCCACTGTGCTCACCTTTGACGCTGAGGGCCACCCGATAGATTTTGAGTCCTGGCTAGAGGACCTCCACTGGTACCTGCAGAGCGTTACTATGGAGGATGTCTCTCTTTTTTAGCATACCTCGGGGTCCCTCAATGCCCCTGCTGCCTCAGCTGACCGCGTAGTCAGGTCCCAGTAGACTTCTCGTGACGCTACTGCCGCTCTTTCGGTCCGTAGGCACCTTTCGCTAGACCAGCGCACCCACTTTCGCCAGCTAAAGACGGTCAAGGCACTATACGACGCTGTAGTCAAGCGCTACTCCTCCCCGTCGTCTGCCATTGTAGGCCGTCTGGCACTGCCGTTCCTCTTTCCTGAGCTGTCAGACTTCACCACTGTAGCTGACCTCCTGACTCACCTACGCTCCCTTGACACCCGCTACCGTGCCGCTCTCGAGCCCGCCTTTCTGGCTGAGAACAAGCCCCCCATTTATCTCACCCTTTACTTTCTCACGACCCGCCTCCCTGACTCCCTTCGTGCTGTAAGCGACCACTTCCTCGCTCTAGACCCCACAAAGATCACCCTCGCCTCGTTTGAGTCCCGTCTCTTGGAGGCTAAGTCCGCTGCTCTAGCTGTCGCTGCCTCTCGTGGCACTCCCCTCCCCTCTGTCTTTGAGGGGTGCTCCCCCTCCCAGCTCGCGCCGTCTGTTGCCTCTGCTGCTGCTGTGGACCTCTTTGGTGCTGAGGAGGTCGGTGATGCGTCTGATCCTAGTGGGAGGCGCCATAGCGGCAAGGGCAAGGGTGGCAAGGGTGGGGGTGGTGGGGGTGGTGGGGGTGGAGGGGGTAGCGGTGGTGGTGGCGGGGGTGGTGGTGGTGGGGGAGGAGGAGGTGGAGGCGGCAGAGGCGGAGGAGGGGGTGGTGGGAGCAGTGGGGGTGGTGGAAAGGGTGGGGGTGGCACGCGGAGTGGAGCTGGCGGAGGAGGAGCTGGAGGATCGGCCACTCGTGCTGCTGCATCTGGTGGTGCAGCGGGTGGTGGAGGTGACTCTGGGGGTGGTCGGCAGCAGCAGCTGAGTCGTGTGGGGGCGCTCTCGTCCCAGCAGCTTCGTGAGTGGGCGATCCGGCGTGGCAGCACCGGTGGCCCAGCTCGCTGCCCGTACGTCCGTCGCACAGGTCAGCCTGGAGCGACTTGCGGCCGCACGGACCACACGGAGCCTCGCTGCTTCTTTCGCCTCGACGACCTGTATCGTGCGGAGCATGGTGAGCAGATGGAGACTCCAGACTGGTTAGCCTTGCTCAGGAAGGGCATCGCTGTATTTGCTTGTGACTGGGACGTGATCCATGCTGGCATGTATGCCATGTATGTTGCTTCTGCTAGTGACGAGTGTGACGCTTACTCGTGTGTGTCTAGAGCTGCTAGTGTAGAGGCTGCTAGTCTAGGTCTGAGGACAGGTGCAGAGGTGCAGGTGCAGAGCCTGAGGAGCAGAGGTGCAGAGCCTGAGGAGCCCTTGCACACTTTCACTCTAGACTCAGGCGCGTCTCGCTGCTTCTTCCGCGACAGCACCACAGCCACACTGCTCACAGCCCCTGTCCCTGTCACACTGGCCGACCCCTCCGGTGGCCCGGTAGTGGCGCGTGGCTCCACTGTTCTCCCGTGTCCGGCGGCCCCTTCCGGCCTCCTCACAGGTCTCCACCTCCCCTCGTTCGCTAAGAACTTGGTGGCTACTGCTGTCCTCCAGGATCAGTTTGTCACTACCACTCAGCCTGGGGGAGAGCTAGTGGCGATCTGTACGGACTCACGCACTGGCGAGCACCTCGCACGTTCACTCGGAGGCCCGGGTCTGGTCTGTACACACTGACCACTGAGTCTGCACAGGTGGCTGAGTCAGGTCAGGTAGCTGCGTCGGTTGAGGTAGCTACGTCTTGTTCGTGTCGTCTCCTCACGCAACAGACTCTCCTCTGGCACCACCGTCTTGGTCACCCCTCCTTGCCACGCCTGCGTGGCATGCACTCCCGTCTCCTTGTGTCTGGCCTCCCCAGGTCCCTGCCCCCGCTCCCGAGGTCGCTTGCACCGCCGTGCCTTCCCTGCGTCGAGGGGCGACAGCGCGCCGCTCCTCACTCCTCCTCGTTTCCTCCTACCACTGCTCCTCTGCAGACCCTCCACATGGATGTGTGGGGCCCCGCCCGCGTCACTGGACAAGGCGGCGAGCGCTACTTTCTGCTGGTTGTTGATGACTACACGCGCTACACCACGGTCTTCCCCTTGCAGAGCAAGGCGGATGTTCGCAGTGTCTTGATCTGCTGGATCCGCGCTGTCCGTCTCCAGCTTCGCGCTCGGTTCCAGCAGAACCTCCCGGTCCTGCGGCTGCACCGAGATGGTGAGTTTTCCTCCCGCCTTCTCGAGGACTTATGTGGTGCTGAGGGCATCACCCAGTCGTTCACGCTTCCGGCATCTCCATAGCAGAATGGGATTGTAGAGCGCCGCATTGGCTTGGTCAAGGAGGTTGCTCGAACCTCCATGATCCATGCGGCTGCTCCCCATTTTCTGTGGCCGTTTGCGGTCCGATACGCCGCGCACCAGCTCAACCTCTGGCCCCGTGCCTCCCACCCGGAGACCTCCCCTACTCTGTGGTGGACGGGAGAGGTTGGTGATGTGTCGGAGTTTCGGGTCTGGGGTTCCCTCTCTCTTGTCCGCGATCTTCCCGCGGGCAAGCTCTCTCCGCGCACTCTTCGGTGCGTGTTCCTTGGCTTTCCCACCGACGCACCGCCCTGGCAGTTTTACCACCCGGGCTCTCGTCGTGTGCTGTCCTCCCGCGACGTCACTTTTGACGAGTCCGTCTGCTTCTACCGTCTTCACCCCCACCGCAGTTCCCCCGTTCCCCTCCCGCCTCTCTTACTGGTTCCCGACCCCCCCCCCCCCCCCCCCGGTAGCACCCCCTCCCTCCTCACGGTCCTGCACCCTCAGGTGTGTCCCAGGCTGACCCACCCCCCTTGGTTGAGTCGTTTGAGGTTTTCTCCGACACCTCTGGCCCAGCTGAGGGGGATGACCCATCTGCTGACGACACGGCGGCTACTCGCCGCTCACCGCACTTGGAGACCCCTCCTGGGTTTCTGCCTCGCCCGTCTTCACCGCCTCTACAGCCAGTCCCTGTCGACCCTGGTGCTGCAGGAGGTGGTGACACTGGGGGTGCTGACTCTGGGGGTGCTGGTTCTGGGGGTGCTGCGAGTCCTACTGGTTGTAGGGTTGTTGGTACTCCTGCTGGAGCCTCTGGGAGTGGACGTCAGAGGCAGCCGAGTCGACAGGAGACCCTCTCGCCGCAGGAGCTTCGTGCGTGGGCTGTCTGGTGGGGCAGCCCCAGTGGTGGAGCTGGAGGTGCTGGAGCTGGAGGTACTGCTGGAGGTACTTCTGGAGGTACTGAAGTTGGAGGTGCTGGAGGCACTGGACCTGGAGGTACTGACACTGGAGGTGCTACTAGAGGTACTGGGGTTGGAGGTGCTGGAGGCACTGGCACTGGAGGTGCTACTGGAGGTGCTGGTACTGGAGGTTCTACTGAAGGTACTGGAGTTGGTGGTGCTAGTCGGCAGGAGTCGCTCTCGCCGCAGCAGCTTCGCGAGTGGGCTGTCAGGTGGGGCAGCCCCAGTGGTGGAGCTGGAGGTGCTGGTACTGGGGGTGCTGTTACTACTGGAGCTGGAGGTTCTGGGGGTGCGACTACCCAGTAGCAGCCCTCTGCGCTCCGTCACCTTCTCAGTCTCCCGCCTGCTGTTACTGAGTTCACTGTTGCTGGCACTACTCCTCCGTTACTGTTTCCACCGCCTGACCAGTCTCAGGCACAGTTACTGCCTCACTCCCCACTGCCTGCTCCTGCTCCTTACACTGTGGTGACAGAGTCCCTCACTGAGAGTAGAGAGCCTGCGTCGCATCCTGTCTCGCCTATCCATACTCGTCGTGCTGCCCGTCCTCGTCCTCCACCTGTCCCAGGCATGCACATCATGGCACTTCGTCCTTCCTCTGTTCCACAGCGTGTTGTCCTGCCGTCGCCTCCTACGTCTTCTCTTCCTCACGTTCGTGACCCTGAGTCTGACCTTGTTCGTGCTGTCAGCCCGACTGTCTCTCGTCTTCTTGCCACGGTTATGACTGACCCTGCTTTTTTGTCTCCTGCTGGGTTTGCCTTAATTACTGAGCTTGTTGACTTTGTTGCTCTGTGCCGCCTTGACTACACTCGCGAGTCTTGTTTTTTACTCTTCCTGTCCTCCGTCCGTCAGGGGTGAGCTTGCCCTTGTCTGTGACGTCCTTGAGGACAGGCAGTTTGAGCTGGAGTGGCTAGCGACCGCTTCACCTCATCTCGCGTCCACGCTACTTTGCCCTGAGGGAGAACCGGATGCACTCGACATCTCGACCCCGCGCTCTTACGCAGACGCGATCACGGGTCCGTACTCCTCTCAATGGCAGATAGCCATGGACGCAGAGATGGCTTCCTGGAAGTCCACAGGCACCTACGTCGACGCAGTTCCCCCACCTGGGGCGAACATAGTCGATGGCATGTGAATTTTCAAGGTGAAGCGGCCACCGGGTTCTCCGCCTGCCTTCAAGGCGCGTTACGTTGCACGAGGCTTCAGTCAGCGTGAGGGGGTCGACCTCTTCCATACCTTCTCACCCACCCCGAAGATGACCACTCTTCGGGTGTTACTGCACGTTGCAACACAGCGTGACTACGAGCTGCAGTCCCTCGACTTCTCGACCACCTTCTTGCAGGGCAGACTTCACGAGGCTATATGGCTGCGCCGCCCTCGTGGCTTCACTGGGTCGTTTCCTGAGGGTACCCAGTGGAGCCTCCGGCGGCCAGTGTACGGTCTGCGTCAGGCGCCCCGTGAGTGGCACGACACACTGAAGACTACACTTGCGGCTCTTGGTTTCGCTCCCTCGACGGCTGACCCTTCGCTGTTTCTGCGCACATACACTTCTCTGCCACCGTTCTATGTCCTCGTGTACGCCGACGACTTGGCTTTTGCTACTGCTGACATAGAGGCACAGTCCCTAGTGAAGGCGGAGCTGCAGGAGAGACACACCTGCACTGACATGGGTGAGCTGCGGAGCTCTCTTTGCTTGCAGATCACCCGGGACAGAGCACGGCGCACCATCACCCTGACTCAGTCACACATGGTGCACCAAGTCCTTCAGCGCTTCGGCTTCCAGTTCTCCTCGCCACAACCCACTCCTCTGCCTACAGGCCACTCGCTCTCAGCTCCACCTTCGGACGAGTCCGTAGAGCCGAGTGGTCCGTATCCTGAGCTTGTGGGTTGCCTCATGTACTTGATGACATGCACACGACCTGACCTCGCATACCCTCCCAGCCTCCTTGCTCGCTACGTTGCACCCGGTAGACACCGGAAGGAGCACTGGACAGCTGCACAAAGGGTACTGCGTTACTTGTGCAGTACATCAGGCATGGGGCTTGTGCTTGGGGGACGGGGTCCAGTTGTTCTCACCGGTCACTCAGACGCTTCTTGGGCTGACGACCAGACGACTCACCGGTCGACACAGGGTTACAGTTTCAGCCTCGGCACTGGTTATGTCTCGTGGAGGTCCACTCGCTCGTCTTCTGTACTTAGTTCCAGCTGTGAGGCCGAGATCTACGCTGGGTCTATGGCTGCACAGGAGCTCCGCTGGCTGACCTACCTGCTGACCGACTTGGGTGAGCGGCCTCGTTCTCCTCCAGTTCTGTACGTCGACAACAAGGCCATGGTTGCCTTGTGTTAGGACCAGAGAATGGAGCACGGAACGAAGCACGTTGCTCTTTGTTACTTCCTCGCGCGAGAGCTGCAGCAGCGTGGTCAGCTTCACCTTGCTTACGTGGCCTCACAGGCCAACACTGCTGATGTCTTCACCAAGGCCCTCGGGTCTGGTGATCATCAGCGTTTCTGCACTGCTCTGGGGCTTGTGCCCACTCTGCCTCACCTACTTTTCTCTTGATCTTGTCTTGCCCTTGTTGTAGACTGATATATATGAGTATACATGCATGCTTACGCTTGCTAGGTTGTGATCAGTGTACTGCTCTTGCTATTATCAACTCTGCATGTGAACTGGCCTTGTGGCCGCTTGTTTGTGCTCGGAATGCGTGGTGATCTTGAGGTCCACCCTGAGCTTTGCTTTGCTTCTTCTCTTGACTGGTCTTGTGACCATTGCTTGCTCTGGCTATCCCCCACTTCGCCTATGGGGGTGTGTCAAAACTTATGTGTTCACATTACTCTAGGCTGTAGTGGGTTTAGCCTTAGGGGGTACAATATTTCTCTCGACATTCTACTTGTACTCCCTCCTTGACCCAATGCAATCATCCTTAGCTTCTAACAGAAAAGTCCTATCCAGCCATGTACCCTGAGGGGGTATATTCCCCTTAGGGCTAATCTAGATCGGGAAGGGCAACCGTCCGGTTCGGTAACTGAACGCGGCACGGTAACAATTTGAATGCTTTTTCCGCACTTGCATTTCAAATTCTTCCTCCTTTCAACCGTCTTCGATAACTATTTGTGTCGCTCGGTCTTCGTCCTCACTTAAATCTTCGCGTTGCTTCAGGAATGTTATGCAACAATTCCATATCGTAACAGAAGTGACAGTGGGCCCGCTTCAAGCACTTTTAGATTCACAACAGTTTGACCCATCTTCCAAAGCTTTCGTACGAACCATCGAAAGCAAGAGAGCACGCTAGCGGCGGAAGAGGTTCGGCGCACCATACAACACTAAAATATAACCCCAAAGATGCTGACTTGATTATATAGTACAATGCTCAAATACTTACACATACGTATACCATGTGAGGTTGCACCATACAATCACCCTGGATATAAGCGCAGGTGCGCTTATACTAAAACTGTGTTTTTTAAGGGGGTGCGCTTCTAATTGAGTTAAATTTATAACCGCATGCGCCTGTAAAAGGTAAAAAATGAAATATAATTTTAAACGTACCAAAGTGAAGCCCACAATAAGGCGAACACAGCCGAACAACGTCCATGTGGGATCGTGCATGAAATCCCGGCGAAAACAGCCGCGACTTGGTTTTCCACCGCACATTTGAGTCCAGAAGCAGCGCACCAGTCAGCGCTGACGCAAAAGTTGCCGTGCGGCCCAATCACAGCGTCATGCGCTGCCCGGCTGGTGCATTCCATCCGAACCCTCTAGAAGGGGGCGGAATCTTCCCTGCCAGCGCAGCGTTTATGTTGCCACGAACCCTCCTCTGCGGGTTCAGGCGGGGGTTTTCCGTGACTCATCGACGAGGACCCCGAGCTGCCAACCCGACGGGGTCCTCTCCGTTTCCCATTTCTGCACCCCCACTTTCGCTTTTCCATTCAGTTTTCCAATCTTGCCCGCCTGGCTGGCGAAGCCGTGGAGAAATTTGCCGGGACCCATTAGCTCTTCAAGAAATAGCCCAGATGCGCATGGCGACTTACCAACGACGGATGGTATACTCGTGAGCCTCCAGTGCCACCTGAACCACCTCAGCCTCCAGCATGTTGGTGCAACCCTACGGTTTGCACTCGGCTTGTTGTCCGTGTGCGCGAATGTGTGTGTGTATGGAATGGTATGAGGGCATGGGATAATATATATTTCATGCTTATAATTGTGTGTGAATGTTGAGTCATGATGTCGAGTGTGTGTGTCGAGTCAATAGCGAGTTATCGCTAGACGCGTGTTACGCGGTCGTTTGTGTCTCGCGCGCGGTTTCTATTTTGTCGTGCGCGGTTTCTATTTTGTCCTGTGTGGAACGTTCGGCGTGTCGCAGGTGTGTGCAGCAGACCCATCAAGAACTCAAGGATGAGTTTGTGATGAAGAGCCCGAGCCTTGGTGTCAAGCCTCAAGTGATTTCGAAGCTCGCCAAAAAGGGTACACCTCAAGATATTGAAGATAGTTACATTACTTTGTGTAGTGTAACATTTCACTTGGTGTAGGCCCTAGTGAAGGGTAGTTTCGAGACCCTTCGTGGTTGGGGACAGTGTGGCACTGTTCCACATCACTGTACCTCGGCTCTTGGGGTTTGTAGGAGCTGGGAGTCATTCCCAACTCGTAACTCTTCCTATCTTGTGTTCTAAGACTATAGTGGCTGCCATAGTACCGTTCGTTCAAACCGACGCTGTGTCGTCAATTCTTTATCAAATCGTGCAATCTAAATTGCTAATTGTAGACGACGTGAAGACGCTCCAGATCCAATTTGAATCAAGTCATTTGCAGCTGTGAGCAGAACGCTATCAACGTTTGAAGCCGCTGTGCAGAAATCCGTCTGTGCTCTCTATCTTTCGTTTTAGGCACATTCAAGCCTATTGTGACTATAACAAGTGGTATCAGAGCCCCTTGGAGCAGTTTCGACAATGTCTGGACCTGAGGAAAGGGGTGGCAGAGGTGCTGGTGGCAGTGGAGAAGCTCAAGCTCAAGGCCAACCCCGTGATTCAGCCATGGCGCCCATGCAACCAAGTCTAGGCCCACCTAGGGATGAGCCTAGGGTGTTTGGGCTTGACAAGTTCAACGGTGACAACTTTGCTGAATGGTCCTTCAAGATGGAGAACATCTTTGACCACTATGACCTGCTGGAGGTGATGGAAGGAACGGAGAAGCGCCCCGAGAACGACCCGGAGAAGAGCCCGTGGGTGCGGAAGAGCGCACAAGGCTATCTCTTACTTGGGCAAGCGTTGGGGAGCAGTCAGATCCGTCATATCAAGCCATTCCAGCGTGAACCAGAGAAAGGACCAAAGGCATGGGCTGCTCTCAAGGGTGTACATGCTCCTGCAACAGCGGCGGTAGCGGTGGTGTTGGAACGGCAAATGGCGGCACTACGAATTGAAGAAGATGAAGCGGTTGAAGAAGGGGTGCAAAAATTCTTCGACTTGTTGACGCGGCTTGAGGGAGCTGATTTGAACTACAGTGAGCTCCAAAAGAAGACCAAGTTGCTGGCCTTACTCCCAGAGTCATGGTCCTCGCTCATCATCAACCTTAATCGCGACTTGCCCCGCCTCTCGCTTGAAGACGTGAAGCGAGCTATCCTTCAAGAGGATTTCCGCCGCCGTGAGTTGGCGAGTGCGGATGGCGCTGGGGCAGCGAGCATCGGCCGTGGATATGGTCGAGGAAGAGGCAGAGGACGAGGGGGAGGAAGGTTTGGTGGCAGCAACTTCGGCGGAGGCCGCAGGAGTGGCGGTTACGGCAGCGACGACAAGAGCTACGGACGCGGTCGCGGCCGATTCGACGGCGAGTGTCACTATTGCCACAAGAGCGGACACATGTGGCGCGACTGCTACAAACTCCCTGATGGTTGGACCCCTGCTCAAGGCCAAGAGGGTAGAAGAGCAGGAGGAGGGAGAGGACGAGGCCGTGGAGGCCGTGGCGGTCGCGGTGGCGGAGCTGCAAACATGAAGAGCGGAGACAACGACAAGGACCCGAGCGACGATCGATACCCGGGTCTATTCTACTTCGTGTCGACGCAAGTACCGGCTGGTCCAGAGAAGGATGAAGGCTTTGAGGAGCCAGCAGCTGTGGGGAAGGTGACCCTACACCCCCTGGACTATTGGGTGATTGATAGTGGCGCTACCTATAGCATGACACCTCGCCCGGACTTGCTCACCGAACTCGAGCCGTCACCGGTGAAGCATGTCACATCGGCTTTGGGGCAGCAAGCAGAGGTGAAAGGCATGGGCAAGGCCATGTTCAAGGGTGCTGATGGGAAGATGGTGGGCCTCAAGAACGTGCTTTGGGTGCCCAGCCTTGCTGCAAACCTGATTTCCGTGCGGCGGTTGGCAAAGGCCGGCATGGACACGAACTCGAAGGGAGCCAAGACCTACACCGCAAGGCTTGGCGATCGAATTCTTTGGGACCTTCATGAGGACAGGGATGTCTACAACGAGATGTGGCAGATCCCAGTGGTCCCTATGCCTAAGGAGAGGCAAGTGGCAGCAAGCATCAGCACCAAGGATGGAGCGGTCGGTAGCGACGATGGCGCGAACGGTCGCGCTAAGGAGAATGAGCTCAAGAAGAGCAAACCTGGAGGGACCAGCAAGTTCAGTGAACCTAAGGAGAGTGGTGCAGCAACCAAGGAGCAGCAAAAGGGTGAGGAGAACCCAGAGGCAGCAGCGGAGGAGGACTACGGAGAGAGTATGTGGGGCGCTATTGCGAGCGCGGCATTCTCCAATCCAACTTCGGCTACGGGGGAGTGTGATTGGCTCACCTTGCATCGGCGCATGGGGCATGTGGCCCTGCCCATCTTGCAGCAGCTAGTGAAGAATGAGATGGTTGCTGGCATACGTGTGAAGGGGGAGCCCGATGAGGTGCTTGGCTGCCCGACGTGCATTCAAGCCAAGTTCACCCGGTTTCCGTTCCCTAGTTCGGAGGCAACGGCAAAGGCACCGCTTGATGAGGTGGTGATGGACGTGGTGGGCCCCCTGAAGCTTGGAGCTGCTGGAGCTGAGTATTTTCTCACCATTGTCGACGTCTACACCCGCATGACTTGGGTGTACGTGCTGGCCAAGAAGAGCGACGTGGCTGAAACGTTGAAGACGGATTGGTTCCCGATGGTGGAGCGGCAACAAGACCGTCTAGTCAAGTCAATCCGCACCGATCGAGGGGGAGAGTTCCTGAGCAAGGAGTTTGGGTTGTGGCTGAAGAAGAATGGTATTCGGCACTCCCTCACCATGCCATACTCCCCTGCAATGAACGGCATCGCCGAGCGAGCGAACCGCACAATCACGGAGGCGGCACGCGGGTTGCTCATTGAAGCCGGGCTACCCGACTATTTCTGGCCTGATGCGGTGCGGAGCGCGTGTGTGGCCAAGAACAGAGCCTTGACTCATGTGGGAGCAGACAAATGGGTGCCCTATGTGGAGTGGCTAGGAAGGAAGCCAAAGGTGGATATGCTTCGGGTGTTCGGGTGCATGTGCATGGCGCTCGTGCCTAAGCATCTTCGGCACAACAAGCTTGGTGCCAAGGCGGTGTGGGCCGTGCACTTGGGCATGGCTCAAAACAGCAAGGGATGGCTTCTTTGGGACCCATTCACCAAGAAGTTCTTGGTGAGCAGGGACTGCAAATTCATGGAGAATCTGATGTACAAGGATTGGAAGGCGGAGAATGAGGCGAAGATAGGCGTGCGGTTGGGGGACGTGAAGAGTTCCGGTTTGGAGCATGTGGAGCTGCCCTTGGAGCTGAGCAGCGGCAGCACCACCACAAGGCAATCTTCCCTTGTGAATGGGGGAGAGGAGGCCAAGGATGCAGAGGAAGAAGAGGAGGAGGTTCAGCAAGTGAGCGAGCGTGCACCGACACTTCCTTCTCGCACTACGAGTGCTCCACGGATCCGAGTCACCCCGCAGCAACGCCAAGGCCTTCATGTCCCTGCAGCTGAGGAAGAAGGAAGGGGCAAAAGGAGAATCCAAGCCCCAAATAGGCTGACCTATGAGGCACTGGGAAAGCCAGCCAAGTCAGCCTTGGCCGGAGCGGCACTTATAGTTGGAGAAGACGAGGAGAGTGACTACGAGGAGTGTGCCTTCGCGTTCTTCTCTCCGGTGGAGATGCCGGGGGAACCAGCAACTCTCAAGGAGGCCTTGGAGAGTAGTGATGCTGAGGAGTGGAAGAAGGCAATGGAGAGTGAGCTGAAGAGCATTGAGGAGAACGGCACATGGGAATTGGTGGAGCTACCGGAGGGGCGTAAGGCGATTACGTCCAAGTGGCTCTTCAAGATCAAGTCCGACGCCGACGGCAAGATCGAGCGCTACAAGTCTAGGCTTGTGGCGAAGGGGTACCAGCAGAAGGAGAAGGTGGACTATAAGGAGTTGTTTGCTCCTGTGGTGAAGCCGACGACGCTGCGAACCCTACTCGCGGGAGCTGCCATCAAAGGATGGGTGGTGAAACAAATGGATGTCACAATGGCATTCCTCAATGGCGTCCTTGAGGAAGAGATTTTCATGGCGCAGCCAGAGGGGTTTGATGATGGTAGTGGCAGAGTTTTGAGGCTGAAGAAGGCCCTTTATGGACTGAAGCAGGCCCCTAGGCAGTGGTACTTGAAGCTGCGAGGAGTTTTGGAGGAGATCGGCTTCACTCCCTCAACGGCCGATCACTCCTTGTTCATGCTTGGCGAGGGGGAGCAGAGGAGTTTCATGGTGGTTTATGTGGATGACATCCTCATTTTCTCACCCTCTTCTGACCTTGTGAAGGAGGTGATGCTGAAGCTTCAAGACAAGTTCAAGTGCAAGGCCCTTGGTGACGTGAGCTTCTACCTTGGGCTCCACATCGAACGAGATGTGGAGAAGCGGTGCATGCGGGTGCATCAACGAAAGTACCTGGAGGCATTGGCTGCCAACTTTGGGCAGAGTGAAGGCCATGTGGCTACACCCTTTCCCTCTGGGTTCAAGTGTGTGAAGGGACCAGAGGAGGAGAGCGTTGGTGAAGAGGAGAGGCGCCGATTTCACTCGTTGGTGGGCAGCCTCATGTATGCGGCGGTAAACACCCGACCGGACGTCGCGTTTGCTACCGGGCAGCTGGCTAGGGTTGTGCAATGCCCTAATGAGGAGCAGGTAGCAGCTGGAATGAGGGTGGCCAAGTATCTTGGCCAAACACCGACCGTTGGGCTGCAATACTCGGCGGCGGCACAAAGACGCCAAAAGGGCGCGGATGGTGTTGAACCCGGGCGTTTGTTCCTCACCGCCTACTCGGATGCTTCATATGCATCAGAACCAGAGGACATGACAAGTGTGGGAGGCTTCATATGCTGTGTTGGTGGAGGCCCAACTGCTTGGGAGAGCAAGAAGCAGGTTGACCAAGCTTTGAGCTCGGTGGAGTCCGAGTACATGGCACTCTTCCGTGCCGTACGGGAGATTGTGTGGCAGCGGCGTTTGTTGGCTGAATTGGGGGAGGAGCAGCAAGGACCTACCCCACTGTACTGTGACAGCCAGGGTGCCATTGCTCTTGCTAAGAACCCTGTGTTGCATGGACTCACGAAGCACATGAGGGTGAAGTGGCATTGGACGAGGAGCATGGTAACCGCGGGTGAAGTTGAGTTGCGCTACGTGAAGACCACGGGGCAGCCGGCTGACATGATGACCAAGAGGCTGGTGGAGCAGCAGCATTGGAAGTGTTGCAAGCTGGCTGGGATGGCTCTGAACTGAGAGAGCAACATATCCTAAGGCCAACAATCCGAGGGGGAGTTTGTTGGTGCAACCCTACGGTTTGCACTCGGCTTGTTGTCCGTGTGCGCGAATGTGTGTGTGTATGGAATGGTATGAGGGCATGGGATAATATATATTTCATGCTTATAATTGTGTGTGAATGTTGAGTCATGATGTCGAGTGTGTGTGTCGAGTCAATAGCGAGTTATCGCTAGACGCGTGTTACGCGGTCGTTTGTGTCTCGCGCGCGGTTTCTATTTTGTCGTGCGCGGTTTCTATTTTGTCCTGTGTCGAACGTTCGGCGTGTCGCAGGTGTGTGCAACAGACCCATCAAGAACTCAAGGATGAGTTTGTGATGAAGAGCCCGAGCCTTGGTGTCAAGCCTCAAGTGATTTCGAAGCTCGCAAAAAAGGGTACACCTCAAGATATTGAAGATAGTTACATTACTTTGTGTAGTGTAACATTTCACTTGGTGTAGGCCCTAGTGAAGGGTAGTTTCGAGACCCTTCGTGGTTGGGGACAGTGTGGCACTGTTCCACATCACTGTACCTCGGCTCTTGGGGTTTGTAGGAGCTGGGAGTCATTCCCAACTCGTAACTCTTCCTATCTTGTGTTCTAAGACTATAGTGGCTGCCATAGTACCGTTCGTTCAAACCAACGCTGTGTCGTCAATTCTTTATCAAATCGTGCAATCTAAATTGCTAATTGTAGACGACGTGAAGACGCTCCAGATCCAATTTGAATCAAGTCATTTGCAGCTGTGAGCAGAACGCTATCAACGTTTGAAGCCGCTGTGCAGAAATCTGTCTGTGCTCTCTATCTTTCGTTTTAGGCACATTCAAGCCTATTGTGACTATAACACAGCACCACCTGCACCCCCTTCTCCTCCCGCTCCTCCTGCTCCTCTCGCTCCTCCTGCTCCTCTGAATCCGCCTGCTACCGGTACAAGTCCTGCATACACGGGCAATCGGACCGTGCTCACGCTCTTTCTGCCTTCGACATTTAACGAGTGGCTGGAGGAACCTGGAAACAACAAGCCCGCTGATGAGCGGATCGAGGCTGACGACGATGTGGCCGCCGACGACGAGCACCGCGGCGATAGTGAAACGGCGCCGAGGGCGAAACTGTCAAACTTATATGCTGCTTATTGTGTAGGCTATAGTGGGGTAGCCCATATGGGGTACAACCCAATTAGGGTTTCCTACTTGTACCCATCTTGCTGCTAGTTCATCCATTCTCGCTTACTGATTTTGACATGGTTTCAGAGCAGTTCCTGACCTAGGACCGTTTTTTTTAGGGCCCACCGAATCGTTTCCTGCCCGTAGCGCGTTACCCTGCCCGTAGCGCCCTACCGTGTCCGTTGCGCTGCCCCACCAGTCGCGTTACCGTGCCCGCGCGCCGCCCTGCTGGCTGCCGCGCTGCCTTGCCCTGCCCTGCGTTGCGCTGCCTAGCGCGCGCTCTGCCCTACCCTGCGTTGCGCCGCCCCGCGCACGCCCTGCCCTGCGTCGCGCTGCCTGCGCACGCCCTGCCCTGCCCCGCGTCGCGCCGCCCTGCGCACGCCCTGCCCTGCGTCACGCTGCCCGCGCACGCCCTGCCCTGCCCCGCGTCGCGCTGCCCCGCGCACGCCCTGCCCTGCTCCGCGTCGCGCTGCCCCGCGCACGCCCTGCCCTGCCCCGCATCGCGCTGCCCCGCGCACGCCCTGCCCTGCCCCCCGTCGCGCCGCCCTTGCAGCCCGGGCGCCGCCCCTGCAGCCCGCGCGCCGCCCCTGCAGCCCGCGCGTCGCCCTCTGCAGCTCGCGCGCCGCCCCTGCAGCCCAGCGCGCCCCGCTGCCCAGCGCGCCAGCGCGTCCCGCTGCTCAGCGCGCCAGCGCGCCCCGCTGCCCAGCGCACCAGCGCGCCCCGCTGCCTAGCGCGCCAGCGCGCCCCGCTTCCTAGCGCGCCAGCGCGCCCCGCTGCCCAGTGCGCCAGCGCGCCCCGCTGCCCAGCGCGCCCCGCTGCCCAGCGCGCCAGCGCGCCCCGCTGCCCAGCGCGCCAGCGCACCCTGCTGCCCAGCGCCCAGCGCGCCCAGCACCCTAGGCGCCGCCCTCTGCAGCCCGCGTGCCGCCCTGCTGCAGCGCGCCGCCCTACTCTGGCCGCGCGCTGCTCTTCCCTGACCGTGCGCCGCCCCGACCTACCCTAGTGCCTGCTCGCCGCCCTGCCTTTCCTCCGTGCTGCCCTACTGGTCGCGCGCCTCCTTGCTTGCCCGCTATGACGTCTCTTCCTGGTAGCGGTGGGAGTTGTGGCGGCGGTGGTGGCAGCAGTGGGAGTGGTGGCGGCGGCCGTAGTGGCAGTCGCGGTGGAGCTGTTCGGTGGGGAGTTTCTGGCGGTGGCCAGATGCAGCTCCAGCGACGTCCGTGCGAGTCCCTCACGCCACAGCAGCTTCGTGGGTGGTACGCTAGTTGCAGTAGTGGCGGCGGCCGTTGTGGCAGTCGCAGTGGAGCTGTCCAGTCGGGAGTTTCTGGCGGTGGCCAGATGCAGCTGCAGCGGCGTCCGCGCGAGACCCGTACGCCCCAGCAGCTTCGTGTGTGGTACGCTCAGAGTAGGGGGTCTCGGAGTACTGCTCGCTGCCCGTACGTCATTCGCACAGGTGATCGGGCTGGTCAGACTTGCGGGACAGTTGGTCACACACAGTCCCGCTGCTTCGCCTGTCTGAGCGACGCATGGCGTGCAGAGTTTGGCGACGCGGCTGAGCTCCCCCGCTGGCTGGAGCTGCTTAGGCAGAGGGTGGATATCTTTGCTCTTGACTATGATGCTATCCACACTGCCATGTATGCATTGACTGTTAGTGCTGAGGGTGCCTGTTACCTGTGTGTGCCGCCCGACCCAGGTATAGAGGCTGCTGCTCTTGGTGCTAGTGAGTCTGCTGCTCTAGGTGCTAGTGAGTCTGCTGCTCTAGGTGCTAGTGAGTCTGCTGCTCTAGGTGCTGGTGAGTCTGCTCTCTCTGGTACTGCGCCTGCTGCGGCCTTGCACACTTTCACGCTTGACTCAGGTGCTTCCCGCTGTTTCTTTCGCGACAGTACCACAGTCACACCACTCCCTGCACCTGTTGCAGTCTCTCTGGCTGACCCCTCTGGGGGCCCAGTCCTTGCACGTTCCTCCACTGTTCTCCCGTGTCCGGCGGTTCCGTCTGGCTCACTGTCAGGTCTTCACCTCCCCTCGTTCTCTACGAACTTGCTGAGCAACGCAGTCCTTCAGGATGAATGGGTTGACACCTTCACCCCTGGCGGACAGCGTGTGGCGATCTGTACGTGCTCCCGAACTGGCCGGCACCTGGCCACTGTACACACTGACTACTGTGTCTCCTCAGGTAGCTGCGTCTGCGTCTGCGCCAGGTCAGCTAGCGGCCCCCTGCTCGTGTCGCGCTCTGTCGCACCAGACCCTCCTTTGGCACCACCGTCTTGGTCACCCCTCAGTGCAGCGCCTCCGTGGCATGCACTCCCGTGTCCTAGTCTCTGGTCTTCCCAGGACTCTGCCTCCCCTCCCACCCTCGCCTGCCCCTCCCTGCCTTCCCTGTGTCGAGGGGCGGCAGCGCGCCGCTCCTCACTCCTCCTCATTTCCCCCGACGACTGCTCCCCTGCAGACTCTCCACATGGACGTGTGGGGCCCAGCCCGCGTCCGTGGACAGGGCCGTGAGCGCTACTTTCTGCTGGTCGTTGACGACTACTCGCGTTACACCACGGTCTTCCCCTTGCGCAGCAAGGGGGAGGTCCGTGATGTTTTGATCCCTTGGATCCGCGCAGTCCGTCTCCAGCTCCGCGAGCGGTTCCACACGGACCTTCCAGTCCTGCGTCTGCACTCTGACAGAGGTGGTGAGTTTTCCTCCGACCTCTTGCGGGTCTTTTGTCGTGGGGAGGGCATTCTCCAGTCGTTCACGCTTCCGGCCTCTTTGCAGCAGAATGGGGCTGCTGAGCGCCGCATTGGCTTAGTCATGGAGGTCGCTCGTACCTCCATGATCCATGCGGCTGCCCCCCATTTTCTGTGGCCGTTTGCGGTCCGGTACGCTGCGCATCAGCTCAACCTCTGGCCCCGTGTCTCCTTGCCGGAGACCTCGCCCACACTGCGTTCGACGGGGAAAGTTGGCGATGCGTCGGTGTTCCGGGTCTGGGGTTCTCGTGCCTTTTTCCGCGATACGTCCGCGGACAAGCTCTCCGCCCGCGCCATTCCCTGCGTCTTCCTTGGTTTTCCCCCTGACGCGCCTGGCTGGCAGTTTTACCACCCCACCTCGCGCCGTGTCCTGCCCTCTCAGGACGTCACGTTCGACGAGTCGGTTCCCTTTTACCGGCTCTTCCCCTACCGCACTGCCCCTCTCCCCCCCGCGCCGCTCTTCCTCGCACCAGGTCCTCCTCCGGTAGACCCCCTCCCCCCTCAGGGTCCTGCTCCCTCAGGTGTGTCTCAGGTAGA
Organism: Closterium sp. Naga37s-1; assembly: GCA_947471745.1. Lineage (NCBI taxonomy): Eukaryota > Viridiplantae > Streptophyta > Zygnematophyceae > Desmidiales > Closteriaceae > Closterium > Closterium sp. Naga37s-1. The sequence goes on along the minus strand of CANJKZ010000190.1, from coordinate 483,352 downwards.
CCCTGTCGAGCCTGTCGAGGTTGCTGTTGACTCTGGTGCTGCTGGGGTTGGTGCTGCTAGAGGTGCTGCGTCTGGGGGTGCTGAGCCTGAGCGTGCGGAGCCTGGGGGTGCTGGGCCTGAGAGTGCGGAGCCGGGGGGTGCTGAGCCTGAGCGTGCGGAGCCTGGGGGTGCTGAGCCTGGGTGTGAGAATACGATGGCTTATGCTGGCTTTGCTAGCTTGCCTGGACTTTATTACGCATTATCTAGCTTAGCTTTATTTTGCTTTGCTTGCTTTTGCTTGATCTCCTAGGTTCGTTGATTTTACTATAGTTATTATAGTTGTAGCACCGACTTAGGTTGAGTGCACCGAATTCTAGGCTTTTCGGTTGCCACCGAATTGCCTTCTACCGAATTCGGGAGGACCCGTTCGGGACGCTTCGCGACCCGCGGATCCTTCTAGTAACACCCGGGTTACTGCGTTTGTGTCGAGCCTATATGAATAGCCTCGTCTTGTACCCAGGTGAATCATTCAATAGAATCATCTTTCCTGAACCAGATCCTCACACTTGGTAATCAGAGCGGGTTTACACGCGAGGTCTTCAACCGCTTAGTTCCGGCCTTTAAAAACCGCGGGGGCGACGACGAAAGCGCCGATACGTGTATGTAAAACCAGTTCCGCTCAATTTTTCCCATTCCCCTCGATTCGGTTTTTGAACATCCCTCAGATTTACTGGTGAAAAGGTTGGAGTTTCGACCGTTCGATCGAGTTTCATCTCAACACCCCAAAGAATTTCGCCCAGAAACGTTGGAATTTAGAGCGTCGGATCGAGTTTCTCCTCAACGGCCGAGATCGAACGCGAATTTCGACTAAGAGAGATTTACGCGACCTACAGAATTCGCGCTCGTAGATTCTACAGTCAACTCGACTCGCAGTAAGTCGACCAGCATCTAGAATTCGAATATTTTCGTCGCGCATCTTCCTGTAAATCGCCAAATGGAGGGAAAAAGAGATATTTCAGTATGGAAAATCGCGGAGTTACGTGCTGAGCATAAGCAGATACGTGCGGCGCTCCCACGACTTGAAAAACTCCTTGCGAACCAGTCGGCAACCGCCACAGCAGCAGCGAACGCAGCGATAGCAGCAGCAGCAGCAGCAGCGGCGGCGACACCAACAATTCTACCTGCAACAACGGCAGCAGCTACAGTTAACCTCGAAGCAGTGAAGCTGAGGCTACCGGAGACGTTCGATCCTACAGTTAAAAGGAACGACGTTCGTCGATTTGTAGCTGAACTCGAAATATATTTCGAAGCCGTTGGATGCACGACCCTCAACCAAGACGCAATGCGCATACGGCTCGCAGCAACACTGTTACGAGGCCCAGCTCTAGAGTGGATCAACAACCGAATAGTCCAAGGCGAGGGGACATGGGCGCAGTTTCTGGCAGCACTGATCGAACAGTTCGATACGTTGAAGAGTAGCTACTACGGAACACGACGCAACAAGCCAACTAGTGGCATGGGGCGATTGGCACCACCCACGACTGCCGACCCGATGGAGAACGACAAGGGCGATGTGGAGCAGCGGCTAGCAAAAAATGAGACGTGCGAATTTTGCGGCGCTACAGGACATCGTTTCTTGGCGTGTTGGAAAATGGAGAAAGCACGTGCGGAGCTGAGGGACAAGAACAGTGCGGCACCCCCGAAGCAGAAAACGGACAACGTGGCAACTTCGGAGAGGGCGAAAAAAGGAGAATATGGTGGCGCGAATTTAAAACGTCACGACCAGCCGACACCAGGGGAAATCGCCGAGACTAAAGGAGGATCCGCGAAACAAGACCCTGCACCGACCGGGAAACTCCAGCCGTACACCCCGACAAGTAAGAATATTACTTCTCGTGGGTTTCAAGCATTAAGGGAGAGTCATAAATTAAACCGGTACCGGGTAATATGGGGACCCTACTCCAGAGCGCTAATACGGGTCGAGCGTTCCGAGGAGTTAATATTCTCTCCCAGCAGCACTGTTTAAAGGCTCCCTGTTCCCCATAGATGAAGCCTACACAGCTGCAAAGGTTTAGGGGAAGGTTCCAGGCTCAGGAGAAGCTATACCAGCCTCGGATAAATCCTTCTAACCGTACTCAGGTGATATCTGGTATTGAGACAGCAGCTTCGAGCGCAGGACCAAGGGATGATACATTTGATCTACCCTATGATCCTATAAGCAACACCATCTACAGCTACTCGGAGCGGCAGCAGCCACTACTCCTCGAGGTGATCTGCAACGGGCGACGCCTCCAGGCCCTGGTGGACAGTGGTGCGTCCCACTCGGTGTGCGACCGCGGGACATTGGAGAAAATTGGAGAGTCATCGGAGGAGACCCAATTTACAGCAACGATGGTGGACGGTACGAAGCTTCCCATCCACGGCGAGACAACCTTGCAGCTGCAGATAGAAGCGTTAAGGTGGAAGCCGACGTTGCCGATCACGAACATCAAGGGATTTGATTTCATCTTGGGGCGTGATTTTCTGAAGCAATTCAACCCCGAGATCGATTGGGTCAACCGAAAAGCGTGCATCTACAACAACGGGAAACGAGTGGAGCTGCGAAGCTGGACGGATATAGGAGATCTTCCTGAACCGACACTGGCACGGTTCGAACGGACGTTGAACAAGAGTAACATGGGTTACCTAGCACTGGTTATGGCAGCAGAAGAGGAGGAGAAGCCGAACGCAGAGCTACCTGCAGCAGTGAAGGAGGTGTTGGAGTAGTACAAGGACATCATGCCAGACGATCTACCTGCAGGAGTACCTCCAGCACGCACCCACGAGCACGAGATCGTGGAGGAACCAGGAGCGAAACTCGTCCTAAAATGGAAAGTTCCTGAGAACGTGAAGGAGTTGCAGCAGTTCTTAGGCTTCGCCAACTACTACAACAGGTTCGTGCCGCAATACGCTAAGATGGCAGCGCCACTGACCGATCTACTGAAAAAGGATACGCCCTACAAATGGGATACTCCTCAACAGCAAGCCATGGAGCAGCTACAGACAGCACTGACTACAGCGCCAGTACTCATCCTACCGGATCCAGACAGAGACTACGTGGTGGAAGCAGACGTTAGTGACCAAGCAGTCGGAGCAGTACTGATGCAGCATCACGGACGCAATTTGCAGCCCATCGCCTACCTCAGTAAGAAGCTGTTACAGTGGGAGAAGGACTTAGCTGTAAGAAAGGGATCAGGAAAGATTTGGGTACCGAACTATGCCCCGCTCCGACAGATTCTGCTGGAGGAGTTTCACAACGTACAGTACGCGGGACATTTCGGGAGCAACAAGACGTTAGCAGGGATAGCGAAGTATTACTACTGGCCCGGGATGGCAGCAGACGTGCAGCAGTTCGTCGCCTCATGCGACACGTGCCAGCAGATGAAGAGTAGCAAGCAGAAAATTCATGGTTACTTCAGCCTCTACCCGTACCGGAGCAGCCATGGCAAGTTGTCAGCCTAGACTTCATCACTGGACTTCCTTCGACCTCACGAGGGCATGACGCTATACTCGTGGTGATCGACAAGTTTTCTAAAATGGGTCACTTCATTCCGACCAACGCCACGGCTACAGCTGAAGCAACTGCTCGCCTCTTCTTCGACCGCATCATCACCATCCACGGCATCCCCGCTACACTCATCTCAGACAGAGACCAAAAATTCACCAGTAAGTTCTGGAAGGAGCTCATGGTTTTGTTGGGGACAAAGCTTGCAATGTCTTCAGCATACCACCCCCAGACTGACGGACAGACAGAGCGACTCAATCAGGTGGTTGAGCAGTTACTGCGCAAAGACGACGTCAGCCACTGGGATTCACAGTTACCGATACCTGAGTTCGCTTACAACAACGCGTCACATGCGGCCACAGGGAAATCTCCTTTCTTCCTGTGCTATGGACGGGAACCACTTACACCAGAGCAGCCAACCACACCGGCACACGTCCAAGCCGCACATGACTTCGTCACCACCATGCAGCAGCTATGGGAGAAGACTCAGCGACGTCTTTCCACGATGCTGAACTCCCAGAAGCAGTATGCCGATCGCCAGCGACGTGATCACACCGTAGCAGTCGGAGATCAGGTGCTTCTCGAGACGCACAACTTGAACCTGTCTCACCTACCATCCAAGCTCCGGCCTCGCTTCTGTGGTCCTTTTCGCGTTGAGGCACAGGTGACACCAGTAACATTCCGCTTGCGCTTACCTATTACTTGGAAGCTTCATAACGCTTTCCATGTTTAGCTGCTGAAGCCCTACAAGGACCCCAACCAACAGTTCATGGGACGACAGCTACCGCCACCACCACCTGTTCTCGTACAGGATGAACCAGAGTACGAGGTGGAACGAGTTCTCGCTCATCGACGTAGACGTGGCAACACGCTCGAGTTCTTGATATGCTGGAAGGGATATGACCCGTCGGATGACAGTTGGGTTGCAGAAGCTGATATGGGCAACGCACGCCGTGCTCTCAAGAACTATCTTGTCAAGCAGGGTGTTTCTCACGCCACCCAGCTTTGAGGGGGGGACGTGTGAGAGTACGACGGCTTATGCTGGCTTTGCTAGCTTGCCTGGACTTTATTACGCATTATCTAGCTTAGCTTTATTTTGCTTTGCTTGCTTTTGCTTGATTTCCTAGGTTCGTTGCTTTTACTATAGTTATTATAGTTATAGCACCGAACTAGGTTGAGTGCACCGAATTCTAGGCTTTTCGATTGCCACCGAATTGCCTTCTACCGAATTCGGGAAGGACTCGTTCGGGACGCTTCGCGACCCGCGGAACCTTCTAGTAACACCCGGGTTACTGCCTTTGTGTCGAGCCTATATATAGCCTTGTCTTGTACCCAGGTGAATCATTCAATAGAATCAACTTTCCTGAACCAGATCCTCATACTGGGGTTGCTGAGTCTGAGGGTGCGGAGCCTGGGGGTGCTGAGCTTGGGGGTGCTGAGCCTAAGCGTGCTGAGCCTGGAGGTACTTTGTCTGCTGGAGGTTCTCCGGGTGCCTCGTCACGGCGGGAGTCTCTCTCTCCACCGCAGCTGCGCGAGTGGTTTGCTCGGCTCTGGAGCCTTCGGAGTGGCACTGCTGGAGCTGGAGGGCCTGCCGCTGGAGGCCCTGGTGCTGGAGGCACTGGAGCTGCTGGTCCCGGAGGTGCTCGTACTGGAGGTACTGGAGCTGCTGGAGCCGGTGGTACTGCAGGCACTGGAGCTGGAGACCCTGGAGCTGGAGGCGCTGGAGCTGGAGGTACCGGAGGTGCTGGAGCTGCTGGCCCTGGAGGTGCTGGAGGTATTGGAGGTTCTCCGGGTGCCTCGTCCCGGCGGGAGCCTCTCTCTCCACCGCAGTTGCGCGAGTGGTTTGCTCGGCGCTGGAGTCTTCATAGTGGAGCTGCTGGAGCTGGGGGGCCTGCCCCTGGAGGCCCTGGAGCTGGAGGCCCTAGAGCTGCTGGTCTCGGAGGTGCTCGTACTGGAGGTACTGGAGCTGCTGGAGCTGGTGGTGCTGCAGGTACTGGAGCTACTAGAGCTGGAGCTGCTCGAGGCGCTGGAGCTGGAGCTGCTGGAGGTGCTGGAGCCGCTGGTCCCGGAGGTGCTCGTACTGCAGGTACTGGAGCTACTGGAGCTGGAGGTGCTACAGGCGTTGGAGCTGGAGCTGCTGGAGGTGCTGGAGCCGCTGGTCCCGGAGGTGCTCGTACTGGAGGTACTGGAGCTGCTGGAGCTGGAGGCGCTGCAGGCGTTGGAGCTGGAGACGCTGGAGCTGGAGCTGCTGGAGGTGCTGGAGCCGCTGGTCCCGGAGGTGCTCGTCCTGGAGGTACTGGAGCTGCTGGAGCTGGTGGTGCTGCAGGCGTTGGAGCTGGAGACCCTGGAGCTGGAGACCCTGGAGCTGGGGGTACTGGTGCTCTCGGTGCTGGTTCTGGAGACACTGTGCGGCCGCGACCGTACTTCGTTCCACTGCTTCAGCAGGTTCTTAGTCTCCCGCCTTCTACTGGCCCTACTCCTCCCTTACTGTGTCCACCGCCTGACCAGTCGCAGTAGCAGTTACAGCCAGCCTCCCCACTGCCTGCTCCTTCTCCTTACACAGGGCCGACAGGAGGTCTTGCGGAGCATCGTGGGCCTGAGTCTCGTCCTGCGTCGCCTGTTCGCGCTGTTCGCACTGGTCGTCGTGTTCCACGTCCGCGTCCTCCTCCTGTCCCAGGCACGCACCAGATGGCACTTCGTCCTTCCTCTGTTCCACAGCGTGTCCCTCTGCCGTCTCCTCCTGCGTCCTCTCTTCCTGACGTTGCTGACCCGCCGTCAGACCTTGCTCGTGCTGCCAGTCCTACTATCACACGTCTTCTAGCCACTGTTGTCACTGACCCTTCGTTTGAGTCCACTGCTGCGTCTACTCTAGTTGCTGAGCTTGTTGAGTTTGCTGCCGCCTGTCGCCTCGACTACACCGCTAGTCTTGTTGCTGGGTCTGAGTCTGTCTGTCCTCGATCCGTCGGGGGTGAGTGTGTTCTTGGCACGGACGTCCTTGAGGACAGGCAGGAGGACTTTGAGTGTTTTGCAGCTGCTCTCCCTCATCTCGTGTCCATGCTGCTTGCACCTGAGGGAGACCCGGATGCACCAGACATCCCGACCCCGCGCTCTTACGCAGAGGCGATTGAGGGTCCCTACTCCTCTCAGTGGCAGACAGTCATGGACGCAGAGATGGCTTCCTGGAAGTCCACAGGCACCTACGTCGACGAGGTTCCCCCACCTGGGGCGAACATAGTCGATGGCATGTGGATTTTCAGGGTGAAGCGGCCGCCGGGTTCTCCGCCTGCCTTCAAGGCGCGTTACGTTGCTCGAGGCTTCAGTCAGCGACAGGGAGTTGACTTCTTCCAGACCTTCTCCCCTACCTCGAAGATGACCACTCTTCGGGTGCTGCTGCACGTTGCCGCTCAGCGTGACTACGAGCTTAACTCTCTTGACTTCAGCACAGCCTTCTTACAGGGCACTCTGCACGAGGAGATCTGGCTGCGCCGCCCACCTGGCTTCACTGGGTCGTTTCCTGCAGGTACCCAGTGGAGCCTCCGGCGGCCAGTCTACGGTCTCCGCTAGGCGCCTCGCGAGTGGCACGACACACTGAGGACGACGCTTGCGGCTCTTGGGTTTGCTCCTTCGACTGCTGACCCGTCGCTGTTTCTACGCACCGACACTTCTCTGCCGCCGTTCTACATCCTCGTGTATGTCGACGACTTGGTCTTTGCCACTGCTGACACTGCCGGACTGGCCTTTGTGAAGTCGGAGCCGCAGAAGAGACACACGTGCACAGACCTGGGTGAGCTACGCAGCTATCTTGGCTTGCAGATCACCCGGGACAGAGCACAGCGCACCATTACCCTGACTCAGTCACACATGGTGCAACAGGTCCTTCAGCGTTTCCGCTTCACGTACTCCTCGCCACAGTCCACTCCTCTGCCTACCGGTCACTCGCTCTCAGCTCTGCCTTCGGATGAGTCCGTAGAGCCGAGTGGCCCGTATCCAGAGCTTGTGGCATGCCTCATGTACCTGATGACCTGCACTCGACCTGACCTTGCCTTCCCTCTTAGCATCCTGGCACGCTATGTTGCTCATGGGAGACACCGACCAGAGCACATGGAGGCCGCTAAGAGGGTGTTGCGCTACTTGTGCAGTACGTCGGGCATGGGGCTCGTGCTTGGAGGACGGGCTCGAGTTGTCCTCACTGGCCACGCAGACGCTTCTTGGGTTGACGACTTGGCTACGCAGCGGTCGTCACAGGGTTACACTTTCAGCCTTGGCTCCGGCTCTGTTTCGTGGCGGTCTACCCGATCGTCTTCTGTTCTCAGTTCCAGTTGTGAGGCTGAGATCTACGCAGGGGCCATGGCTGCACAGGAGTTACGCTGGCTCACCTACCTGCTGACTGACTTGGGAGAGCAGCCTCGTTCTCCGCCAGTTCTGTACGTCGACAACAAGGCCATGATTGCCTTCTGTCAGGAGAACAGACTGGAGCACAGAACGAAGCACATCGCTCTGCGCTACTTCCTTGCTCGAGAGCTGCAGCAGCGTGGTCAGCTTCGTCTTGCTTACGTGGCCTCTCGGGCCAACACTGCTGATATCTTCACCAAGGCACTTCAGCCTTGTGATCATCAACGTTTCTGTACTGTTCTAGGCCTTGTGCCTACTTGGCCTCACTTGCTCACTTCTTGACTTTGCTTATACTGTGATCTATATTCATATACCTGCATGCTTACACTTGCTAGATTGTGATCACTGTACTGCTTGTTCTCCTTTATATAACTCTGCATGTGAACTGGCCTTGTGGCCATTTGCTTGTGCTCAGAATGCGTGGTGACTTCGTGATCCACACTGAGCTTGCTTTGCTTTTCTTGACCGGTCTTGTGACCTCTTGTTCTCCCCCACTTTGCCTATGGGGGTGTGTCAAACTTATATGCTGCTTATTGTGTAGGCTATAGTGGGGTAGCTCATATGGGGTACAACCCAATTAGGGTTTCCTACTTGTACCCATCTTGCTGCTAGTTCATCCATTCTCGCTTTCTGATTCTGACAGAAATGGGCGCCGAAGCTGGCACAGAGGCTGATGTGTTTTCCGAGGGTGGCACGGGCGCCAAGGACGACGAGGGCGTCGAGTACTGGTCGCGCGATGGCCTACCTGAAAAGCTGTTGATTTCGTCTTATCCGCCATTTAACAATAAGCGTCCCCACCCTTCTTCTGAGAACCATGATGCCCGCCCCCCCTCCCCCAGGCACAAGCCGACGCGTCATAAGCGTCACTCGTATACGGCCCAGGAAAAGCTCAAGTGGCTCGTGCGCCTGGAGCTTGCGGCATCGATAAGCGAGGTGGGACGAGAGTCGGGCATCCACCGCAAGTGCCTTACCGAGTGGACGAGCCAGGCGCACCAGCTCAAAGACTCCCACAGCGCACGGAAGCGACTACAATGGGCGGGGGAGATTATCGTGGTACAGGCCGATGGAGATTAAGGTTTACGCTCAGCTCCTCGTCTGCAGGAGTGGTCTCGCGAGGTGATGAAGGTCCTTTTCCCGGATGTGAAGTGGAAAGGGAGCCAGCGGTGGTCGGAGCGGTTCCGCAAGCGGTGGAATCTCAGCGTGCGCATGAAAACCAAGGTGGCTCAGAAAACCGCCGGCCGTAAGCGGCTTGTTGTTTTTAATTTCGCGCGAATTCGCTTGGTTTTTGCTTGCTTTGTCAAAAATTTCTATGGATGTTTTTTTTATTACCAAAATCCGGTTTCCTCTGAAATCCTTTCCTCTCCAGTGGTGCCGATTGCTCCTCAGTGTTGCCAAGTGCAAGGACTTCTGGCAGTTTGTTCCGACGCGCGCGTCGTGAGTACGACATCGACAACAGGTACATAATCAACGCCGACCAAACGCCGCTGTGGCTGGAGTGCCAGCGACAACCACTGTGGAGCAAACGGGCTTGAAGTCGGTGCCCATCCGGAGCGGTGGTTACCAGAAGGAAAGGGTCACCGTGATGTTGGCGTGCACGGCGACGGGGGAGAAGCTGAAGCTGTGGGTGTTTTTCAAGCGCAAGACCGTGCCAAAGGGTGATTTCCCCAACGGTAAGCTTTGATGTGTTTCCTTGTGCTTCAGTGTTTGCTTTTAACAAATGTAAAACTAACAACCGTTTCTGTTTGTGCGTAAATGTCGTCGTGGGGTGCCAAGAGAACGGATGGATGGACGCCGAGGGCGTCATCGAGTGGCTCGATAAGGCCGGCACGCCCTTCATCAAGCCGAAGTTCGGCGTGCGGGCGAGGAGCGCGATGCTCGTGCTCGACTCCTACAGCGGTCACCTGACCGACGAGGTGAAGGCGAAGTTCGCCGAGCGGTGATCCCGGGGGACTGTACGGTGGAGGTACAGCCCCTAGACGTGTTGGTGAACAAGAGCTTCAAGGCTAGCGTGCGCCAGCAGTACCAGAGCTTGTTTGAGCAGGAAGGCATGGGCACCTCGACACCAGCAGGTGAGAAACATGGTTTTTATACAAAAACGAGTGCGTTGGTACACCCCCTCTATTGTTCTAACTGATTCCCCCCTATCTTTAATGCGGTGCAGGCAATACGGTATCAGGAAGCCGCCACCTGGGGTCGTCCTCAGGTGGACTTCCCGGGCCTGGAAGGCGGTGCCCGCCGACCTCATCAAGAAGGCTTTCCTCACATGCGGCATCAGCAACGCGCTTGACGGGAGCGAGGAAAAGCTGGTCATGTCGCACAGGAGGACCCAACTGACAAAGGGAGTGGTGGACGTGGACGACGAGATCGCTGCCGATGGCTTCTGGAGCAACAACTGCCCGTAGCCCGAGTCCGACGAGGAGGACGAACTCCCCTAGGCTAGACTAGGTAGAAGTGAAAACCATAGGTAGAAATGCTTTGTTAATGCATGTCATGCAGAACAATGGAGAAAAAACGTGTAAAACTTTGTTACGCTTACTGGAAAATTAGACTTGTAGGATTTCTAGCCCTTGAGGGGCCTCAGTTTAACGGGTGCGATTATAATAAGTAGTGGTTTCAAAAGGGGTGCGCTTATCAATGAGGATCGGCCATAAGCGCATTGCTCCATAGGCCTGCGCTTATATCCAGAGTGATACGGTAAAACAATTCAATTAAACGCCCCGCTCACTTTTCATTTCTTATCACTACAAGCCCCTAGGGGCGTACATCCGGGGGAATACAGTGTTGGTGCAGTAACTTCCAGTGTGCTGATTATATTTAGATGCCGTACACTACCACTGCCATAAGATCTTCGAGAGGCTATCAATAAAGGTTGTTACCGCACTTCCCTGGGCCGATTGCCAGTAGACCAGTTTCAGGTCTAAAAATCCATTTCGGTACTCGTACCACACCACAAGTTCTCCTTCCATGCAAATGCAACGCATCGTTTGAAGTATCTACCTCCTCTTACGCCTCCTAGCGTCTTGACTAGCCGCCACAGTCTCAGCCATTAACTCTCTGCCAAGCCCCAGCGCGTCACTCTCTGACGAGGTGTGATGTGACGCATTAAGGGGTCACACACACCTCGTCATTTGCCCTCCTGGCTAGCCACTCTACCTCCTCTTCCGCCTCTTGCCCTCCTGGCTAGCCCGGCTAGCCGCCGTCACAGACTCAGCCATCAGCTCTCGAGCAATCTTCTCAAACTGAACGCTAGCACCCTCCGCTAATTGCTGTGACAAATCCTCGAATCGCGAGTACGCATCCTCAAGCAACTCCCGAGTGAGCTCTTGAAACTGGAAACACGCGCTTCTCACGGCTGCACCCATGGCTCCAGTCAATCTCTCGCCCGACCTCTCGCCCAACCTCTCGCCCAACCTCTCGCCCAACCTCTCGCCCGAAACCCCTGCGCTCGAATCCTTTCCATCTCCTGTAGAGATCTCCGTTCCTCTCCTTGCAGATCTTCCCTCCTTCCGCTCCATGCGTTCTATCCATGCAGGCTGAAAAAACGGAGAGGGGAAGGGCGACCCACCTGAAAAAAACTCACAGAAAAACACCTGACAGCACACACACCTGAGAGCAGAGGCGAAGGAGCCATCTGGCAGGAAGAGGAAGGGCGCACAGCAAAAGTTGGGCCGGTCACTGTGACGGAAGGCACTGCCAAACTCGTCCATCACGTACCTGATGGGTGTCGGGAGGGGAGTGGTAGGAGTGGGGGGAATGCGGGGAGTGAGGGGGATATGTGGGGTTGGAGTGGAAGGTATGATGGGTGTGTAGAGGAGGAGGAGTGGTGGGGAGTGAAGGGGTTGGGGGGAGAAAGGGGTTCGTGGGCTGATGCAGGCTCCCATCTACCAGCCCTACCATGCAATGAGCCTTCCCCAGCAGTCCCTTGCAAATCACCCGGAGCTGCTGCTGCCCCTTGTCCGTGGGCTGATGCAGGCTCCCATCTACCAGCCCTACCATGCAATGAGCCTTCCCCAGCAGTCCCTTGCAAATCACCCGGAGCTGCTGCTGCCCCTTGTCCGTGGGCTGATGCAGGCTCCCATCTACCAGCCCTACCATGCAATGAGCCTTCCCCAGCAGTCCCTTGCAAATCACCCAGAGCTGCTGCTGCCCCTTGTCCGTGGGCTGATGCAGGCTCCCATCTACCAGCCCTACCATGCAATGAGCCTTCCCCAGCAGTCCCTTGCAAATCACCCGGAGCTGCTGCTGCCCCTTGTCCGTGGGCTGATGCAGGCTCCCATCTACCAGCCCTACCATGCAATGAGCCTTCCCCAGCAGTCCCTTGCAAATCACCCGGAGCTGCTGCTGCCCCTTGTCCGTGGGCTGATGCAGGCTCCCATCTACCAGCCCTACCATGCAATGAGCCTTCCCCAGCAGTCCCTTGCAAATCACCCGGAGCTGCTGCTGCCCCTTGTCCGTGGGCTGATGCAGGCTCCCATCTACCAGCCCTACCATGCAATGAGCCTTCCCCAGCAGTCCCTTGCAAATCACCCGGAGCTGCTGCTGCCCCTTGTCCGTGGGCTGATGCAGGCTCCCATCTACCAGCCCTACCATGCAATGAGCCTTCCCCAGCAGTCCCTTGCAAATCACCCGGAGCTGCTGCTGCCCCTTGTCCGTGGGCTGATGCAGGCTCCCATCTACCAGCCCTACCATGCAATGAGCCTTCCCCAGCAGTCCCTTGCAAATCACCCGGAGCTGCTGCTGCCCCTTGTCCGTGGGCTGATGCAGGCTCCCATCTACCAGCCCTACCATGCAATGAGCCTTCCCCAGCAGTCCCTTGCAAATCACCCGGAGCTGCTGCTGCCCCTTGTCCGTGGGCTGATGCAGGCTCCCATCTACCAGCCCTACCATGCAATGAGCCTTCCCCAGCAGTCCCTTGCAAATCACCCGGAGCTGCTGCTGCCCCTTGTCCGTGGGCTGATGCAGGCTCCCATCTACCAGCCCTACCATGCAATGAGCCTTCCCCAGCAGTCCCTTGCAAATCACCCGGAGCTGCTGCTGCCCCTTGTCCGTGGGCTGATGCAGGCTCCCATCTACCAGCCCTACCATGCAATGAGCCTTCCCCAGCAGTCCCTTGCAAATCACCCGGAGCTGCTGCTGCCCCTTGTCCGTGGGCTGATGCAGGCTCCCATCTACCAGCCCTACCATGCAATGAGCCTTCCCCAGCAGTCCCTTGCAAATCACCCGGAGCTGCTGCTGCCCCTTGTCCGTGGGCTGATGCAGGCTCCCATCTACCAGCCCTACCATGCAATGAGCCTTCCCCAGCAGTCCCTTGCAAATCACCCGGAGCTGCTGCTGCCCCTTGTCCGTGGGCTGATGCAGGCTCCCATCTACCAGCCCTACCATGCAATGAGCCTTCCCCAGCAGTCCCTTGCAAATCACCCGGAGCTGCTGCTGCCCCTTGTCCGTGGGCTGATGCAGGCTCCCATCTACCAGCCCTACCATGCAATGAGCCTTCCCCAGCAGTCCCTTGCAAATCACCCGGAGCTGCTGCTGCCCCTTGTCCGTGGGCTGATGCAGGCTCCCATCTACCAGCCCTACCATGCAATGAGCCTTCCCCAGCAGTCCCTTGCAAATCACCCGGAGCTGCTGCTGCCCCTTGTCCGTGGGCTGATGCAGGCTCCCATCTACCAGCCCTACCATGCAATGAGCCTTCCCCAGCAGTCCCTTGCAAATCACCCGGAGCTGCTGCTGCCCCTTGTCCGTGGGCTGATGCAGGCTCCCATCTACCAGCCCTACCATGCAATGAGCCTTCCCCAGCAGTCCCTTGCAAATCACCCGGAGCTGCTGCTGCCCCTTGTCCGTGGGCTGATGCAGGCTCCCATCTACCAGCCCTACCATGCAATGAGCCTTCCCCAGCAGTCCCTTGCAAATCACCCGGAGCTGCTGCTGCCCCTTGTCCGTGGGCTGATGCAGGCTCCCATCTACCAGCCCTACCATGCAATGAGCCTTCCCCAGCAGTCCCTTGCAAATCACCCGGAGCTGCTGCTGCCCCTTGTCCGTGGGCTGATGCAGGCTCCCATCTACCAGCCCTACCATGCAATGAGCCTTCCCCAGCAGTCCCTTGCAAATCACCCGGAGCTGCTGCTGCCCCTTGTCCGTGGGCTGATGCAGGCTCCCATCTACCAGCCCTACCATGCAATGAGACTTCCCCAGCAGTCCCTTGCAAATCACCCGGAGCTGCTGCTGCCCCTTGTCCGTGGGCTGATGCAGGCTCCCATCTACCAGCCCTACCATGCAATGAGCCTTCCCCAGCAGTCCCTTGCAAATCACCCGGAGCTGCTGCTGCCCCTTGTCCGTGGGCTGATGCAGGCTCCCATCTACCAGCCCTACCATGCAATGAGCCTTCCCCAGCAGTCCCTTGCAAATCACCCGGAGCTGCTGCTGCCCCTTGTCCGTGGGCTGATGCAGGCTCCCATCTACCAGCCCTACCATGCAATGAGCCTTCCCCAGCAGTCCCTTGCAAATCACCCGGAGCTGCTGCTGCCCCTTGTCCGTGGGCTGATGCAGGCTCCCATCTACCAGCCCTACCATGCAATGAGCCTTCCCCAGCAGTCCCTTGCAAATCACCCGGAGCTGCTGCTGCCCCTTGTCCGTGGGCTGATGCAGGCTCCCATCTACCAGCCCTACCATGCAATGAGCCTTCCCCAGCAGTCCCTTGCAAATCACCCGGAGCTGCTGCTGCCCCTTGTCCGTGGGCTGATGCAGGCTCCCATCTACCAGCCCTACCATGCAATGAGCCTTCCCCAGCAGTCCCTTGCAAATCACCCGGAGCTGCTGCTGCCCCTTGTCCGTGGGCTGATGCAGGCTCCCATCTACCAGCCCTACCATGCAATGAGCCTTCCCCAGCAGTCCCTTGCAAATCACCCGGAGCTGCTGCTGCCCCTTGTCCGTGGGCTGATGCAGGCTCCCATCTACCAGCCCTACCATGCAATGAGCCTTCCCCAGCAGTCCCTTGCAAATCACCCGGAGCTGCTGCTGCCCCTTGTCCGTGGGCTGATGCAGGCTCCCATCTACCAGCCCTACCATGCAATGAGCCTTCCCCAGCAGTCCCTTGCAAATCACCCGGAGCTGCTGCTGCCCCTTGTCCGTGGGCTGATGCAGGCTCCCATCTACCAGCCCTACCATGCAATGAGCCTTCCCCAGCAGTCCCTTGCAAATCACCCGGAGCTGCTGCTGCCCCTTGTCCGTGGGCTGATGCAGGCTCCCATCTACCAGCCCTACCATGCAATGAGCCTTCCCCAGCAGTCCCTTGCAAATCACCCGGAGCTGCTGCTGCCCCTTGTCCGTGGGCTGATGCAGGCTCCCATCTACCAGCCCTACCATGCAATGAGCCTTCCCCAGCAGTCCCTATCACCCGGAGCTGCTGCTGCCCCTTGTCCGTGGGCTGATGCAGGCTCCCATCTACCAGCCCTACCATGCAATGAGCCTTCCCCAGCAGTCCCTCACAAATGACCCGGAGCTGCTGCTGCCCCTTGTCCGTGGGCTGATGCAGGCTCATAACTCGCCGGCTGGGAATTTGTAGCAGGCAGGGGGACTGCAGCTGGAAAGGGGGGCAGGGATGCTGTAGAAGTCAAACTACCCCGTGCTGCTGCCCCTTGTCTGTGGGCTGATGCAGGCTCATAACTCGCCGGCTGGGAATTTGTAGCAGGCAGGGGGACTGCAGCTGGAAAGGGGGGCAGGGATGCTGTAGAAGTCAAATCACCCGGAGTTGCTGCTGCCCCTTGTCTGTGGGCTGATGCAGGCTCATAACTCGCCGGCTGGGAATCTGTAGCAGGCAGGGGGGCTGTAGCTGGAAAGGGGGGCAGGGATGCTGTAGAAGTCAAATCACCCGGAGTTGCTGCTGCCCCTTGTCTGTGGGCTGATGCAGGCTCATAACTCGCCGGCTGGGAATCTGTAGCAGGCAGGGGGGGTGCAGCTGGAAAGGGGGCTGTAGCAGGCAGGGATGCTGTAGATGGCATGGGGGCTGTAGCAGGGAGGGAGGGTGTAGCGCCGGTAGCAAACGTAACCCTGTTACCAGGCAGGCGCAGTAGGTTGTTGCCAGATCCACCATATCTTTGCGACGAGTGAACATATTTTTGCATTATGTCAACAATCGGGTCTGTAGCGGCGGGAGCCGGCGTGGCTTTGGTGCGCAAGCACAACAGGTAGTTGTCAGAGGGAGAGACAGTGGACGGAGCTGCTGCTGCCAAAGGGAGAAGCGCGGATCGTGAAGGTAATGGTGGTAACGGTAATGGTGGTGGTAAGGGTAATGGTGATGGGGAGGGCCCATTCTTTCCTTGCTGTTGTTGTTGTTGTTGCTGCTGCTGCTGCTGCTCTTGCCGTTGCTGCTGCTGCTGCTGCTGCTCCTGCCGTTGCTGGTGCTGGTGCTGTTGTTGTTGCTCCTGCTGCCCCTGCTGCTGCTGCTGCTGCTGCTGCTCCTGCTGCTGCGGCTGCTGCTCCTGCTGCCTACTATTCTCTCCCCATCCTGAACCAATGCTCTCAGGAAACGCATACGCTGGCATTTCAGCAGGCTGCTTCGGTGCCGTAAACACCTTAGTAGCAACAGCAACAGCAGCAGACGCTCTAGCTGCCTTTCTAGCCTTATTTACTGCCACGTTTTTCCTCGCCTGAAGCTCAGTCCCATAGAACATGTGAATGTACTTGAACCATGCTGGTTTTGCCCCCAGCCCCCTATCCTTCCCCCCTGCTGCCTTGGGCCGTCCCCTCACCTTTGCCTTCGCCCCTGTGTTCCCCCCTGACGCGTTATTGGGTTGCTCGTCCGCGTTACTAGACCCACCCTGCCGTTGCTCATCCACGGCCCCTGCCTGCTGCCCCGCGCCTCCCGCATGCTGCGCCGCGGCACCCCCCTGCTGCCCCGCTCCCCCCACCTCCTGCTCCGCCCCCCCTGCCTGCTGCTCCGCGCGCCCGGCCTGCTGCTCCGCGCCCCCTTCTTGCAGCTCCGCGGCGCACCGGCCCGTCCCCCGTTTCCGCCGCTTCTTCCGCCGCGGGTCGAGCGTCTCCGCGTCGTACCGCGCTTTCATGCGCGTCCACTGCTTCTCCATCGCCGTCGGGATGCGCCGCCATTCGGGGTTACCCCGCCGGATCGCGCGCCACACCTGCCGCCAGTAAACCTCCCCCCTGCCGCCGCTCCGCCGCGTGACTTCCCCGCTGTGTCGGCAGAAAACGACAGCCGCTGCGAGCTCCATGAGCTCCGCTTCGCTCCACTGACTCATCTTCCGCGCCGCGAGCTCCGCCAATTCCTCGCCTTCCGTTTCGCCTTCTTGAAGTTCGTACCATGGGACCTCGAGACCGCCCGGTTGCCCCACGCGACCCGGTTCCCCCACGCGACCCGGTTCGGCCTCTGCATCCGTGTCCCACTCTCGATCCGTTTCTCTGTGTCGAAACCTGTCTTCTGTTAAGTCGTACGGTCTCCCGAACCTGTCTTCTGTTAGGTCATACGGCCTTCCGAATCGTCCTCTAAGACACTCGTCGATATCGTACGAGTCGTCCGACTCGCCGTCCTTTTCGGCGTCGCTTTCGCCATCTTCGTCAAAGTCGTCGCCAAAGTCGTCGCCGGCGTCGTCGGCGTCGCTTTCGTCGTTTTCGTCGGCATCGCAGCGGGTTAAGGCGGCAGCGTGTTGTTCCTTGATCCAACGAATGAACGGAGGGTCGGGTTTCGGAATCGTCGCCAGATCCGTGCCGGACTGGCCTGTTAGACCGTTGGTTGCAAGATTCCTAGGAGCCATGTCTGGAAAGTGGCTGTTGGAGAGGAGAGACAGGAAAGCTGTAAACCTGGACACATTGGGAATAAGCCCTAGGACAAGGTGCTTTGGCAAAGTTTAAAAAACCTATCGTTTTAGTACGGTAATTGCCTTTAACAAAACGGTTGTACGGGGTTCCGCGCTGGTTCCGTCAAATGTCAAGCAGGTGTCCTGCCTTTCGTGTCCCAAGTTCCTCGGAGCGGTTCTGGCAGACACGACGACCCCCTCACCTCATATCCTGCCCGATTGTCATGCACCGCTGGAAACTGTAGTACGCGGTCAGAATACAGGGTCAGACGAACGATCAACCAGCGTCGACGAAGGCCAGTCACCATTGGTTGACGAACTATGAGTTTCGCGAGTTTCTCACACTGGCCCTACTATAAACCCAGATGGTAACCAGCGAAAGCCAAAGCGGAAACGGAAACTGTTCCTAGTGCCCACTTCCGATGAGTACAGTACAGCACAGAAGATAGTTCAGTCACGCAACTCCGGGAAAAGCCGTCAGTGGACATCATTTGCGGGCAGTGGTCACGAAAAAACCGGTTGATACACGAAAATCGGCTGGACACGGTATGGTGGTGGCTGTCTCAGCCAGTGACAACCCTACAATGGGGGTTGTTTGTCGAACAGGCCCTTTTGAGTTTGAGATCAGGTTCAGGGCATGTCCTCGTTAGCGAGAATGGAATGGACTTGATTCGCGGTAATGAGCTGTGAGTGTTCACTGCTGCAACTCTAAGCAGTTAACTGTGGAAGTATCTGTTAAATGCAAAGGAATAGCAGTTTTCCACCTCAAAGCCTTCTATTTTGTCTGCAAACTGCGTAACGAATCAAAGGGAAATAAAGATGATGAGACACACACTGTCTCCGCAGAAAAGTTTTTGTTCAAAGGAAACCTGTCATGTCGTGCGGCGGAGAATGTTTCGAATCACTCGCCCCACCTCCTCTCCATAATCTTCCTGTGCATGATGCCCCACCTGCCCAAGAAGAAATTCATGCAGGGAAAAGGAAGCAAACAACGAGATGATGTATGAAACCTGGGACGCAAAGAGGAGTAAAGAGGAGTAAAGAGGTCTGGAACGCAAAGAGTATTACAAGAACTGCCAGCGGTCCTTCATGCCCCAGGAACATCTACACCTCCTATTCCTTATACTCACCTCGTCTAGAGTCACCAGCACAGTCCCTTCTGCTCTGCACGCCTCCCGAACCCCGTCAAACGACTGCCAGCGGTCCTTCATTCCCCAGATGACAGTGGGTGAGGAGGAGGGCCCCAGTTGAGCGGAGACACCTCAAAACTTGTTTCCCTCTGTCGGCACTCACCTCGTCTAGAGTCACAAGCACCGCCCCTGCTGCTCTGCACACTTCTCGAACCCCATCATACGACTGTCAGCGGTCCTTCATTCCCCAGATGACAGTGGGTGAGGAGGAGGGCCCCAGTTGAGCGGAGACACCTCAAAACTTGTTTCCCTCTGTCGGCACTCACCTCGTCTAGAGTCACAAGCACCGCCCCTGCTGCTCTGCACACTTCTCGAACCCCATCATACGACTGTCAGCGGTCCTTCATTCCCCAGATGACAGTGGGTGAGGAGGAGGGCCCCAGTTGAGCGGAGACACCTCAAAACTTGTTTCCCTCTGTCGGCACTCACCTCGTCTAGAGTCACAAGCACCGCCCCTGCTGCTCTGCACACTTCTCGAACCCCATCATACGACTGTCAGCGGTCCTTCATTCCCCAGATGACAGTGGGTGAGGAGGAGGGCCCCAGTTGAGCGGAGACACCTCAAAACTTGTTTCCCTCTGTCGGCACTCACCTCGTCTAGAGTCACAAGCACCGCCCCTGCTGCTCTGCACACTTCTCGAACCCCATCATACGACTGTCAGCGGTCCTTCATTCCCCAGATGACAGTGGGTGAGGAGGAGGGCCCCAGTTGAGCGGAGACACCTCAAAACTTGTTTCCCTCTGTCGGCACTCACCTCGTCTAGAGTCACAAGCACCGCCCCTGCTGCTCTGCACACTTCTCGAACCCCATCATACGACTGTCAGCGGTCCTTCATTCCCCAGATGACAGTGGGTGAGGAGGAGGGCCCCAGTTGAGCGGAGACACCTCAAAACTTGTTTCCCTCTGTCGGCACTCACCTCGTCTAGAGTCACAAGCACCGCCCCTGCTGCTCTGCACACTTCTCGAACCCCATCATACGACTGTCAGCGGTCCTTCATTCCCCAGATGACAGTGGGTGAGGAGGAGGGCCCCAGTTGAGCGGAGACACCTCAAAACTTGTTTCCCTCTGTCGGCACTCACCTCGTCTAGAGTCACAAGCACCGCCCCTGCTGCTCTGCACACTTCTCGAACCCCATCATACGACTGTCAGCGGTCCTTCATTCCCCAGATGACAGTGGGTGAGGAGGAGGGCTGGCATGACACTGAGACGTTTCAAAACTCGTTTCCCTCCATCTGCACTCACCTCATCTAGAGTCACTAGAACGGCCCCGGCTGCTCTGCACGCCTCTCGGACCCCGTCAAACGACTGCCAGCGGTCCTTCATGCCCCAGATGACGGTGGGTGAGGAGGAGGGCTGGGCAGAGACGGCAGAGAGGGCCTTGGCGACCAGAGGGAGTGACGCCTGGGAGGAGGGGCCAAGGAGAGCAACGAGAATTCAGATGACTTCGGTTGACTTTGGATGACTTCGGTTGACGCCTGGGAGGTGGGGCAAGCGACGGAGGGGAGGGATACAGCATTGTGAGCCCAGGACCCTAGTGCTGAAACCCTAACCCTAACGGCGAACCCCGAGTGGCAGCAGCAGCGGGCTTTCATGCCCCAGACGACTGTGGCTGAGGAGGAGGGCTGGGCAGAGACCGCGGAGAGGGCCTTGGCGACCAGAGGGAGTGACGCCTGGGAGGAGGGGCAAGGGAGAGGGATGGGAGCAGCAAGAAGTAGTGTCAGCTTGAAACCCTAGCCCTAACACGGATGCCCCAGATGGTGGGTGAGGAGGAGGGCTGGGCAGAGACCGCAGAGAGAGCCTTGGCGACCAGAGGAAGGGACGCCTGGGAGGAAGGGGGAAGGGAGAGAGGGAAGGCACAAGCGACATTATCAAGCCAAAGCGCAGAGACAGCAGCAGCGGTCCTTCATGCCCCAAATGACAGTGGGTGAGGAGGAGGGCTGGCTTGACACCGCAGACAGGGCCTTGGCGACCCGGGGGATTGATGCCTGGCAGTGTGGGGCCAAGGGAGAGAGTGAAGCAACAAAAAACATTGTCAACTTAAAACCCTTACCCCAAACCCTAAGCCCTAACCATAAAGCCGGAACCCCCTAATCCTAGAGCCCAAGCCCCGTAACCCTGAATTCGAAACCTCAAGGCTGTGAGAGCAAAGCCCGAAGCGCCACTGACAAGGTAGGGTTGCGCAAACCACGTGGCGACAATCCCAAGGTAGAGAGGGCAGTGATACTAGCCTCTCACCTTAAGATCCTTCTGAAAGGCTCGAGTGATGGCTGTGAGAGCAAACCTCGAGTCTCCTTCTGCAAAGCGACCCTGCATACCTTGAGATCCTTCTGAAAGGCTCGCGTGATTGCTGGGAGAGCAAAGCCCAGCACAGCCCCCCTGCTTCAAGAGTCGACCCACCCACTAGGGTGAAGATGTTTACCCTGCTTACCTGAAGATGTTTCTGCTCAGCCCCCTGCATACCTTCAGATCCTTCTGAAAAGCTCGCGTGATTGCTGTGAGAGCACAGCCCGATGCGCCACTGACAAGGTGCAGTTGCTGTGAGCTCAAAACCATCCCAACCGCTCTGCATACCTTAAGATCCTTCTGAAAGGCTCGAGTGATTGCTGTGAGCGCAAACCCCGAAGCGCCACTGACAAGGTAGGGTTACGCAAACCACCTGGCGACAATCCCAAGGTAGAGAGGGCAGTGATACTCGCCTCTCACCTTAAGATCCTTCTGAAAGGCCCTTGTGATGGCTGTGAGAGCAAACCTCGAGTTCTCCTTCTGCAAAGCGACCCTGCATACCTTCAGATCCTTCTGAAAAGCTCGCGTGATTGCTGTGAGAGCAAAGCCCGATGTGCCACTGACAAGGTACAGTTGCTGTGAGCTCAAAACCATCCCAACCGCTCTGCATACCTTTAGATCCTTCTGAAAGGCTCTTGTGATGGCTGTAAGAGCAAAGCCCGATGCTCCACTGGATAGGTAGGGCCGGCGATACACCATGGCATCCTCCTCATCTATCAGGTAACAGCCCGCTTCCTCTAACACCCTGTCGCTGGCTCGTAGAGGGTCCTGCCAACAGGTGCAAGGGGAGGAGCGAGGGGAGCAAGGGAGGGACAGTCGGCGGTACACCATTGCATTATGCTCATCGATCAGGTAGCACCCTGCCTCCTCCAGCACCCTGTCACTGGCACGTAAGGGGTCCTGGAAATGGGAGGGGCAAGGGGAACAAGGGAGGTGAGTCACTGGGTGGCAACGTAGGGTCGGTGGTACACCATGGCATCCACCTCGTCGATCAGGTAACACCCTGCCTCCTCCAGTACTCGATAACTGGCTCTCAGAGGGTCCTGCATTGGGAAACGGCGGGGTGAGAGGAGAGAGGGATTTGTGTTAGGGGAAGGCCGTTGATTCACTGGCAAGGGAGGTAGGGCCGGCGGTACACCATTGCATCCTCCTCATCTATCAGGTAACAGCCGGCCTCCTCCAACACCCTGTCACGGGCTCGCTGTGGGTCCTGCCATCATATGAAGAGGGAGGGGGAGGAGCAAGGGGAACAAGGGAGGTGAGTCACTGGGTGGCAAGGTAGGGCCGGCGCTACACCATTGCATCCTGCTCATCGATCGGGTAACAGCCCGCCTCCTCCAGCACCCTGTCGCTGGCTCGTAGCGGGTCCTGCCATCATGTGCAAGGGGAGGAGCAAGGGGAGCCAGGGAGGTACGGTCGGCAGTACACCATGGCATCCTGCTCGTCGATCAGGTAGCACCCCGCCTCCTCTAACACCCTGTCACTGGCTCTCAGAGGGTCCTGCCATCATGTGAAGAGGGAGGGGGAGGGCAGTGAGGGGAGAGGGAGGGTGGTACACCATTGCGTCCTCCTCCTCCAACACCCTGTCGCTGGCTCTCAGAGGGTCCTGCCACGAGCGAGGGGAGTGAAAGAAGAGCGGCAAGGTAGGGTCGGCAGTACACCATGGCATCCTGCTCGACCATCAGGTAACAGCCAGCCTCCTCCAACACCCTGTCGCTGGCACGTAAGGGATCCTGGAAATGGGAGGAGCAAGGGGAACAAGGGAGGTGGGACACTGGCGAGGTACGGCCGGCGGTACACCATGGCATACTCCTCATCGATCAGGTAACAGCCCGCCTCCTCCAGCACCCTGTCACTGGCTCGTAGCGGGTCCTGCCATCATGTGCAAGGGGAGCAGCAAGGGGAGCCAGGGAGGTACGGTCGGCAGTACACCATGTGGCATCCTCCTCTTCTATCAGGTAACAGCCGGCCTCCTCCAATACAGTCGCTGGCTCTTAATGGATCCTGTCAGCAGCAGGGATAGAGGGAACGGACAGTCGGCGCTACACCATTGCATCCTCCTCGTCGATTACATAACAGTCTGCTTCCTCCAGCACTCGGTCACTGAGGTGACTTTTGAGTCGACTCAAAAGTTTCCTCCAGCACTCGGTCACTGGCTCGTAGCGGGTCCTGCCACGGTGCCACCAGCAAGAGGAGTGGGAGAGGAGTGGGAGAGGAGTGGGAGAGGGGATGAAGGTAGGGCCGGCGGTACACCATTGCATCCTCCTCGTCTATCAGGTAACAGCCGGCCTCCTCCAGCACTCGATCACTCGCCCTCAAAGGGTCCTGTATCATCAGGTGAAAGGGAGAGTGCAGCGGGGACGAGGGGGGAGAGGGAGATGCATCACTAGCAAGGCAGGGCCGGCGGTACACCATTACATCCTCCTCATCGATTAAGTAGCACCCTGCTTCCTCTAGCACTCGATCACTCGCCCTCAAAGGGTCCTGTATCATCAGGTGAAAGGGAGAGTGCAGCGGGGACGAGGGGGGAGAGGGAGATGCATCACTAGCAAGGCAGGGCCGGCGGTACACCATTACATCCTCCTCATCGATTAAGTAGCACCCTGCTTCCTCTAGCACTCGATCACTCGCCCTCAAAGGGTCCTGTATCATCAGGTGAAAGGGAGAGTGCAGCGGGGAAGAGGGGGGAGAGGGAGATGCATCACTAGCAAGGCAGGGCCGGCGGTACACCATTACATCCTCCTCGTCTATCAGGTAGCACCCTGCTTCTTCTAGCACTCGATCACTGGCTCTCAGAGGGTCCTGCATTGGGGAAGAGAGAGGAGTGAGAATAGAGGGATTGTGGAAGGGAGGGAGGTGAGCCACTGGCAAGGGAGGGCCGGCGGTACACCATTGCATCCTCCTCGTCGATCAGGTAACAGCCCGCCTCCTCCAGCACCCTGTCGCTGGCACGTAGCGGGTCCTGCCATCAGGTGCAAGGGGGGAGGAGCAAGGGGAGCAAGGGAGGTACAGTCGGCGGTACACCATGTGGCATCCTCCTCGTCTATCAGGTAACAGCCCGCCTCCTCTAACACCCTGTCACCAAGGGAAAAGGAGAAGGGGGGTGTGGCACTGGCTGGCAAGGTGGGGTCGGCGGTGGTACACCATGTGGCATCCTCCTCGTCTATCAGGTAACAGCCCGCCTCCTCCAGTACTCGGTCACTAGCTCTAAGTGGATCCTGCCACCACAAGGTGAAGGGGCGAGGTGAGGGGAGCGAGAGGGAGGTGAGGCACTGGCTGGCAAGGTAGGGCCGGCGCTACACCATGGCATCCTGCTCATCGATCGGGTAACAGCCCGCCTCCTCCAACACGCGGTCGCTGGCTCGTAGCGGGTCCTGTCATCAGGTGCAAGGGTAGGAGCAAGGGGAGCAAGGGAGGCAGGGCCGGCG
This sequence comes from Closterium sp. Naga37s-1, assembly GCA_947471745.1. NCBI lineage: Eukaryota > Viridiplantae > Streptophyta > Zygnematophyceae > Desmidiales > Closteriaceae > Closterium > Closterium sp. Naga37s-1. Next base: position 458,728 of record CANJKZ010000190.1, on the reverse strand, counting down.
GTACACCAGGTAGCACCCTGCCTCCTCTAGCACTCGATCACTTGCTCTGAGAGGGTCCTGCATTGGGGAAGAGAGAGGAGTGCGAGAATAGAGGGATTGTGGAAGGGAGGGAGGTGAGCCACTGGCAAGGTTGGGGCTCCATTGGACCTACACCCTGCTCTTCTACTAGATAACACCCTGCTTCCTCCAACACCCTGTCACTGGCTCAGCCCCTATCTGGGCGAAGATCTCTCCAAGCAGGAAGTTGGAGAAGGCCGAGAGGCAGGAGGGCAACAGTAGGTACAAGTAGATACAAGTAGATACAAGTAGGTTGCACATACATGCATGCATCAGACCCTCACCTGGGCGAAGATCTCTCCAAGCAGGAAGTTGGAGAAGGCTGAGAGGCACGAGGGCAGGCAGGCAGCAGCCGGTACTACATACATGCAGCACAACCCTTGCACATGCATGCATCAGACCCTACCTGCGCGAAGATCTCTCCTAGCAGGAAGTTGGAGAAGGCTGAGAGGCACGAGGGCAGCTTGGCATGCTTCTCTGTGATCTGATTGGTTGGGAGGGGGGAGGGGAGATGAAGGAGAGAGGGGAGATGAAGGAGAGAGGGGAGCAAGGGTGAGAGAGCAGCAGGGAGGAAACACAGTCAAGCACGTGAGGCAGAGAGGCAGGAGGGCAGCTTGGCATGCTTCTCTGTGATCTGATTGGTTGGGAGGGGGGAGGGGAGATGAAGGAGAGAGGGGAGATGAAGGAGAGAGGGGAGCAAGGGTGAGAGAGCAGCAGGGATGAAACACAGTCAAGCACGTGAGGCAGAGAGGCAGGAGGGCAGCTTGGCATGCTTCTCTGTGATCTGATTGGTTGGGAGGGGGGAGGGGAGTTGAAGGAGAGAGGGGAGCAAGGGTGAGACAGCAGCAGGGAGGAAACACAGTCAAGCACGTGAGGCAGAGAGGCAGGAGTCCAGCTTGGCGTGCTTCTGTGTGATCTGATTGGTTGGGAGGGGGGAGGGGAGATGAAGGAGAGAGGGGAGAAGGAAGCAGAGAAGGGAGGAGGGGTGGGAACGAACGAGGGAAGATGATTTTGAGACGCCTAAGGCGAGGCGAGGTAACCTCATGATGTGACTTTTGAGTCGACTCAAAAGAGAGGGGAGGAGGAGGCAGAGAAGGGAGGAGGGGTGGGAACGAATGAGGGAAGATGATTTTGAGGCGCCTAAGCGAGGCGAGGTAACCTCATGATGTGACTTTTGAGTCGACTCAAAAGAGAGGGGAGGAGGAGGCAGAGAAGGGAGGAGGGGTGGGAAAGAGGGAAAATGATTTTGAGACGTCTAAGGCGAGGCAGCCTCATGATGTTTTTTAGTTTTCTAGGGAAGAATCACCAAAACATTTATGAGAACAAAAGAAGAAGAAAACACACACACACACACACACACACACACACACGCACGCACGCACGCACGCACGCACACACACACACACACACACACACACACAATTATCAATCAAGAAATAAAAACGGTTGAGCTGCTATCCAGAGAGTTTAATTTCGTGGGTTTTACTCATGTGAGCAACTGTTGTTTTCCACTATATTGTGTTACACGATTGTGACACTCACATGTGACACTTAGCCGTGACACTTAGCCGTGACACTTAGCCGTGACACTTACAGGTGGGTTGATAAATATGAGGTGGCGAATCCGGGCAGGGTTGGAAAGGACAAACTCAGCAGCGGGCAGACAGAAATAGCCCTGCGCGAGATAAAGTCGGGCAGAGAGAAAGAAAGCGGGAAGGAGAATTGGGAAGAGGTAATAACTGAGTGAAAAACAGATGGATTTGCCACCCTTGTAAAATCTTTCCCCCATTCCCTCACCTGAGCTACAATGGAAACATCTCCCTTTTTACCGAAAGTCTGCTCTGGGGGCAACCGGAATCTTCTGGTAGTAACTGGACCTCTTTCCTTCACTGCCTCCCTTCTCACCTGAGCGACAACAGAAACATTCCCCAGGCCCATCGTTGCCACCAGCCGTCCCAGCTCTTGTGCATAGTCACTCGGGGAATACCCGAACCTCTTCTGGTCTGGGGGCAACCGGAATCTTCTGGTAGTAACTGGACCTCTTTCCTTCACTGCCTCCCTTCTCACCTGAGCGACAACAGAAACATTCCCCAGGCCCATCGTTGCCACCAGCCGTCCCAGCTCTTGTGCATAGTCACTCGGGGAATACCCGAACCTCTTCTGGTCTGGGGGCAACCGGAATCTTCTGGTAGTAACTGGACCTCTTTCCTTCACTGCCTCCCTTCTCACCTGAGCGACAACAGAAACATTCCCCAGGCCCATCGTTGCCACCAGCCGTCCCAGCTCTTGTGCATAGTCACTCGGGGAATACCCGAACCTCTTCTGGTCTGGGGGCAACCGGAATCTTCTGGTAGTAACTGGACCTCTTTCCTTCACTGCCTCCCTTCTCACCTGAGCCACAATGGAAACTTCTCGCACTCCCATCGTTGCCACCAGCCTTCCAAGCTCCCGCGCATAGTCGCTCGAGGAATACCCAACCTTCTAATCTGGTGGTAACCACTTTCCCTCACTCCCTTCTCACCTGAGCCACAAAGGAAACCTCTCCCAGGCCCGTCGTTGCCACCAGCCTTCCCAGGTCCCGTCGTGCATCGTCACTCAGGGAATACCCAAATCCCTTCTGGTCCGCCTGGGGCTGACTCCCTCTATCGTGTTTACTCACTCCCTCCCTTCATTCCTTTACCTGGTGACTTTTGAGTCGACTCAAAAGTCACCTCGTTACAATGGAACACGGTCCGCCTGGGGCTGACTCCCTCTACCGGTTCACTCACTCCCTGCCGCCATCCTCACCTGAGCCACAATGGAAACATCCCCCAGGCCCATTGATGCCACCAGCCGTCCCAGCTCCCGAGCATAGTCCCTTGGTAATACCTCTGAGACGTCAGGGAATACCCAAATACCTCAGGGAATACCCAAATACCCGGTTCACTCACTCACTCCCTCCCGCCATCCTCACCTGAGCCACAATGGAAACATCCCCCACTCCCATTGTTGCCACCAGGCTTCCCAGCTCCCGAGCGTAGTCCCTTGGTAATACCTTTGAGACGTCTCAAAGGCCCTCACTCCCTCCCGCCATCCTCACCTGAGCCACAATGGATACATCCTCCACTCCCATCGTTGCCACCAGCCTTCCCAGCTCTCGAGCATAGTCGCTCAGACAGTACCCAAACCGCCTCTGGTCTGCTAGTACCTGAGCCTCTTCCTTCATTCCTTTACCTGAGCCACAATGGATACATCCTCCACTCCCATCGTTGCCACCAGCCTTCCCAGCTCTCGAGCATAGTCGCTCAGACAGTACCCAAACCGCCTCTGGTCTGCTAGTACCTGAGCCTCTTCCTTCATTCCTTTACCTGAGCCACAATGGATACATCCTCCACTCCCATCGTTGCCACCAGCCTTCCCAGCTCCCGCGCGTATTCGCTCAAAGAATACCTGAACCTTCTAATCTGGTGGTAACCTTAACCTCTTTCCCACAATCCCTCACTCCCTCACCTGAGCCACAATCGAAACATCCTCCACTCCCATCGTTGCCACCAGCCCTCCCAGCTCCCCACCAACACTCCACTTTCCCCCAGTCCCCGCTATAGTCCTGCTACCCTCGTTCCTTCACTCCCTCACCTGAGCCACAATCGAAACATCCTCCACTCCCATCGTTGCCACCAGATTTCCAAGTTCCCGAGCGTAGTCGCTCGGGGAATACCCGAACCTCTTCTGGTCCGCCTGGGGCTTATCCGAGCCTCCGAACCCGAGCCAATCCGGCGCCACGCACCGCACGCCGAGCGACTCCTCCGAACCTAGCCCTCCAGCTTCGGCCGAACCTCCTGCTGTTGTTGCTGCTGCTGCATCTCCTGCTGCTGCAGAGGTGGTGAGGGCGAAGGTACCAGGGGTGATGGAGTTGATGACTTGGCGGAATGAGTAGCTGTGAGATGGGAGGCCGTGGAGGAGAAGGAGAGGAGGGGAGGAGGAGGAAGAGGAGGAGGAGGAAGAGGAGGAGGAAGGGGAAGAAGAAGGAGAGTCTTGTTCGTCTGTCTGTGTGTCAATGACAAACCACCTGCAGTGGGTGGGACCAAGAAGGGGGAGGGAACAGAAGCAGAACTGGGAAGCGGGAAGCAGAATTGGGAGGGCCGAAGAGAAGGAGAGCGGGTGAGGGCGAAGGTCCCAGGGGTGATGGTGTTGATGACTTGGCGGAATGAGTAGCTGTGCGAGGTGAGGCCGTTGAGAACTCACCTGAGAACTCACCTGAGAACTCACCTGAGAACTCACCTGAGCCCCTCAGAGGAGGCCTGAAAGCCCTCCCCCATCCTCAGTCCAAACACAGGGTCCCGCACCTCCTGCACCCCCCCTGCTGCCCGTTTCCCCTCATCTTTCTCCCCCCACCTCCTGCACTCCCCCTGCCGCCCCTTCCCTTCCCCCCTTCCCTTCCACTCTCCCTCACCTGAGCCCCTCAGAAGAGGCCTGAAAGCCCTCCCCCATCCTCAGTCCAAACACAGGGTCCCGCACCTCCTGCACCCCCCCTGCCGCCCCTTCGCCCTCCTTCCCCTCCTCACCTCCTTCCCCCTACCTCTCCTGCACCCCCCTGCTTTCCACTCTCCCTCTCCTGAGTCCCTCAGAGGAAGCCTGAAATCCCTCCCCCATCCTCAGCCCAAACACAGGGTCCCGCACCTCCTGCACCCCCCCTGCTGCCCGTTTCCCCTCATCTTTCTCCCCCCACCTCCTGCACTCCCCCTGCCGCCCCTTCCCTTCCCCCCTTCCCTTCCACTCCCCCTCACCTGAGCCCCTCAGAAGAAGCCTGAAAGCCCTCCCCCATGCGCAGTCCAAACACAGGATCCCGCACCTCCTGCACTCCCCCTGCTGCCCCTTCCCCAATCCCTTCTCCCCGCCTTTCCTGCACTCTCCCTGCTGCCCCTCTAACCGCCCCTTCCCTTCCACTCCCCCTCACCTGAGTCCCTCTGAAGAGGCCTGAAAGCCCTCCCCCATCCGCAGTCCAAACACAGGATCCCGCACCTCCTGCACCCCGCCTGCTGTCCCTTCCCCCCCACCTTCCACTCCCCTTGCCGCCCTTTCACCTCCCGCCCTTCGTGCACTCCCCCTGCTTCACTCACCTGAGCCCCTCAGAGGAAGCCTGAAAGCCCTCCCCCATGCGCAGCCCGAACACAGGATCCCGCACCTCCTGCACTGCCGCTACTGCTCTTCCCACTCCCCCTGCTGCCCTCCCGTCCCCCTCACCTGAGCCCCTCAGACGAGGCCTGAAAGCCCTCCCCCATGCGCAGTCCAAACACAGGATCCCGCACCTCCTGCACTCCCCCTGCCGTCCCTTCCCCCCCGGCCACCACCACCACCTTCCCCTGCTCCTCCCACTCCTCCGCCCTGCCCCCTCCTTCCGCGTATTTCCCTGTGAGAAGGGGAGGAAGTGGAGGAGGAGGGTACAATATTCAAATCTCCCTGAGCTGCTGCCCCTTTCCCCCCCCTCCTCCCCCCCCGCCCCCCACCACCAACACCTTCCCCCCCAGCCACCACCACCACCTTCCCCCCCTCCTCCCACTCCTCCGCCCTGCCCCCTCCTTCCGCGTATTTCCCTGTGGGGAGGGGAGGAACGGGAGAAGGGGAGAGCAAGGTTCAAATTTCCGTGTGGGAAAGGGTAGGCCCCCTCCATCCGGGTATTTTCCTGTGGGAAGGGAAAGGAGGGGAGAAGGCGGGAGCAAGATTCAAATATCCAAACGCAACAGCCACATCCTCACTCCCCACCCCACCCCTGCTGCTCCCTTTACGTTGCTTCAGAATCGGCAAGTGATATGCTTTTGCTCCCTTCACGTTGCTGCTCTGCTTTCAAGCTGCGTCAAAAGCATATCCCTTGCCGTTTCTTCGAGGGTATCTGTTGGAAAATTAGGAATCATAACGAGTGTTCCTGCATTGACGGAATAATTGCTTTGGGTTTGACGAGAACGGGAACCGCATCTGCATGACAAGCGTCAGTCGACCAAATTGAGACGGACAAATCGATTCGCTACAAGCATTCCCGTTAGTAGCACTCGAATAATTCAAATTCGTATCGGTAACCCTCAATGTAGCTACATCCGTGTCAGGAACACTTGAATTAACGGAGTCTATCTCAGCAGCATTCGTATCAACCCAAAATTCGATGTAGGAACATTCGTACCGCCGACAAACGAGAATCCGTCGCCGACTGATACGGGCGCATCGATTAATCCACTGCCGTCGTCCTCATCCTCGATATAGTAATTCCCGTTATCGTCCTCGTCCACATACAGCGACCTTACGGGATGTACACGTCCGCGACTAGCAGCAAAACGACTTTCTTGAGCAACTGAGCTACTAACGCGGATAGTGTTCCGTAACTTGCTGCCGTGGAATGCGGATTGCGGCAAGAGACTCAAGCCGCGTGAGGGAGTACGGCGGCCAGCGTGGCTCAGGACAGGCTGACGTGCGCTAGGCTGCCACGTGGCATTCGGGAGTTGGCATTGCTGGGCAGACGGAATAGCTGACACCAAGCCGGTTACCGGGTTACGCGCCGCGATGGACGACGTGAGAGCCGCCATGTCACCTTGTAACGCCACAGTTTGGCTGGATTCTCAGGAGCAAATAGCGGACTAGTTGATAAGTGGTAGCAAATACACGCTAAGACAAATTCGTTTGTGAACAATTTTTAAAAACCATGCACGCCAATACTATCAACTATATGATTCTCCCATTTCAGAGTCGGATGTCATTCGCAAAAAATATTTAATCACATCGCTACTTTCTTTTGTCGGGGAATTTCTTTATTAGAACCGGGATGAGCTGGAGTCGCGTCAAACAATTCGCTGTTTGGAGCGAAGCGCAAGCGCACAATTTTGATTGGGGTTGACAATTTCGCAAAACCTCGACTGCGGGAATTATGGACGTTTGGGGTGCGCGGTGCCGTCAACGATTCTGACAAACAAACGAAATGCTCCGTCACGGATGACAAACGTGGTCAATGTTTGAGCGAATTTCGCAGCCGTCATCGCGCGGGGCTTTGACGAGCGCCACGGTCTGCGCACCGCACCCATCACTACCACGCATTTCACATTCATAACTGACGAGAACGGTAACCAAGGCTGCCCGGAGTTCTCAAAATTCTTCTCGCCAGCAGGGACTACCCATTGGGCATTTACGCGAGGTGAACTGGCCTTTTGGACGATCGTAGAGGTGAAATTGCGCAAGCCGTAAGCGGAAATCGTCAACGTGAGTTGGAATCTGACCGAAAGGGGATCAAGCAAAAGCATTGGCAATTTGTTCCTTCACATCCACAACCGAATCGCACATGACGAGGCGCGACGGTCCAATGTGAAACTGAGCTGATCACACCAAATTCATCGACCGTGCGCAGTCGAGATTTTGATGGGGTGAGCTTTGCTTGCCAACTTCACAGAGCTTCCACGCAATTTTGTTTCTCATGGGAGGGCGACTCATGCACCACAAAGTTACGACTGTGGATGTATCAATGTTTGATAATATAGTTACAACCAAAAAAACAAAAACAAAAAAAAACAACTCATGCACCACTTTCCACCACACCCAAATTCTCTCTTTACCACCAACAAACCACCAGAGTCACATTGGCGCAAAACCTGAGGCAATTCGCAGCCCAAAGGAGAACAATCACGATTGCACGTTCCATTCAACCCAACAGCGCATTTTCAACCCGCGTGCCACAAACTGGCCCCTTTCCTTCCCTCACCCTCCCGCAAGCATCCACGTGGACCTCCAAGCGCTAGCGCGACACGGGGCGGGACTAGCACTTGTCCGTGCGGCCACTGGGAAGGGAAGCCAGGGCGAGGCGACCTGCGGGAGCCATCACTCTCTTCGTGAAATTAGAACCGGAACGAAACTCTGGTCTGGAGTCTGGACCCACTAGGATACCAGAGCCCGAGTCTAGCTGATCTAGCCGCAGCAGGCAGAGTGCTACTAGCGCCCGAGTCAGATCAGGTAGGCTCCTTCGATCCCAAGGGGAATCCCGTCTCCCCCGCCCCGACAGTTCCTACGAGCCTACGTGTCCTCCCGAGTCCCGACCCGACCCGAGTTCTGCAGGCATTCGACTCTGGAGGTAGTACCTGTAGAAACGCCTCCCCTGTTGCCAGTTGCGCGACGTGCTGGAGTCCGAAGAGTCTTCTCCTCCTCTGATCCCCCTTCGGTCTTTGAGATATCGCTGTTTAGGCACCTCAATAAGCAGAGCCCCTCTCCTAGAGAGGTTGTTCGTTCGTTCGTTGTTGCGAGACGTGCTTAGAGTGACACCCTTTTTGGTCTTTGAGAGCTCGCTCCGACTTTCCAGGTGAAAGCTATCCCCACAGCTTTCATTCTCGACGGATAGGCCGGGCTTGTCTGTCGTGGCCTTGTCGTGCCGCCCCTCGTGACTCTCTCTAGTTCTCCTCATGCCCATCATCGCCTGGGGGATCCCTCCTAGCTCATTATTCACCTCGTGCCTCTCTCCCTGCCCCCTTCTCTGGCTCTCTCGCTGCGGCTGCACTCTTGCAGTAATTCAGTAGTTCCCTCTTCGCGCCTTTATACACATACGCCTTGCTCAACAACCCTCATTAGAAAGTCTCACGCACCGCGGTAAACGCGTCGACCTCTGCCTCAGCCGGGCCCAGTCGCAGTCACCCAGTGCGTAGCCCTTCACCTTACGGGTGTTACCCCTTACGTGCCTAGTCACATATCCGTAATAGTACATTGCTCATTACGTCCGAGGATGCAACGACTCACTCCTAGTAGCCGTTGTTAGCCCTAGACGGCTTCGGAGTAGGAGCACTCGTTCGACTCCCTGGTTCCCAAGGTGAGGGCGACGGCCCCATACCCGTTTTGAGGAGCCGCAGCACACGACACAGACAAACTTTCTCTATACTTTCAAATTGTGGCCAATCCGCACCGCAAACAAGATATCGGCGGACAAAGCGCAACGCTTTCCGCCACAACCCCGCTACCCACCATGGGTCCTCCTCGGCGAACTTGTTCTCCGCCATCGCATTTTCCCCTCGCCTCTCGTTTCCGCCTCCCCCTCCGCCTCCCGCACCGCCTGCTCTCCCCCAACACTCTCCTCCTATGCGTGCTTGCGACGGTCGTCCTCGCCGCATCACGCGCCGCAGCGTATGGCGCTCCAGGAAGCGCAATGGCCACGTTTTACGGCGGACCCGATGCGTCGGGCACTTGGGGTACGTTTCGGGTTGAGGTTCACGGTTGCAAGAGGTTTCGAGGAGTTGAATTGAAGGGTCATATCGAGGGGTTGCGTTGAGAGATATAATTGGGCCAGTACCTAGAGCACGATTTGATTCTGTCCTAGCACCTAGAGAACGATTTGACTTGTAGTCAGGCGACCTATGCCATTCCGGCTTGCAAGGACGAAGTCTATCCCCTTGGTATAATTAACGATTTCTGCACTGACATTCGTTGCAGGTGGTAACTGCGGTTACGGCAATCTCGTGCAATCCGGTTATGGCATCCTCGTCGCAGCGGGGAGTCCCCCGCTTTACAAGGGCGGGAAAGGATGCGGCGCTTGCTACCGGTACGCGTTCCCTCTCTGTTATCACAAAATCCACGCCATCACGACTTTATGCGCCACTTATTCTAATTCTTTCGATGTTAATTGCCGCTCAACAGGAGAATTCTGTTCAGCATCATCTGCCCTCTTCCGTCCCTCTTCCCTTCTTCCCTTCTCCCTTGTTCCATTCCTTTATTTCCCCCTGTTGTGTCTCTACTCTCCTTCCCTGCCCCGCGTCATTCCTCTCCCTCTTCATTCTCTTATAACAGCATAACGTGTACCAACAGCACGTATTGCAACAAGGGCGTATCCATCGTGGTCGCTATAACGGATCTCTGTCCCGGCGGGGGTTGGTGCTGCCCCACCTGTCGCCACTTCGATCTAAGCGAACCTGCTTTTATCGCGCTTGCGAACCGCGCTGCAGGCTTCGTTCCCCTCGCCTACGAACAGTAAGTCTCTGATATGAGCGAACTCGCTATTAGAATTCTTACACCCCACTCGTAAAGTACGCTAATTTACGCGCATGCTCAGGTTCTGCCTTTGCGGCTCCCGTCAAAGTTTTTTTTTTATTGGTTCCCCTCAATGCCACTCAATTACATTCCCCCCCATTACCAGTTTTGTTCCAGTGATTTCCCTCAACCAGCGTCCGCTTGCTACCGACCCGGATATTTTCCGGTAATTCCCCTTAACTAACATTTATCTGTTCATTTCCTCGTATCCAATCACAGAGTGCCATGTACCTTCTCCAACAACATTCGCCTCACCGCTACCGGATCGCCTTTTTGGCTGAACCTCTTGATTCGCCAAGTCGCGGGACCTGGCGACCTTTCGCTAGTCGAAGTGATGGACTCGAATTCGCCTACGTGGAGAGCGATGCGACACGACTGGGGTGCGAATTGGGTGTACGAATCATTCCTTCAGGCCCCGCTCAAGTTTCGCCTAACTTCGCTCACGGACAACCAGCAGGTGGTTACCACACCTAACTGCCTCCCGGCTGGTTGGATTCCGGCGAAGGACTACGACTGCAACATTCAGTTTTCGTTTGCTGGCGACGGGATGGATGGTAACCACGGAGGGCCACACGGCGACGGTAGCGGTTTATCAGATGCCGCTCCCAGGAATCGAACCAAGGTCACTCACCCCAATAAGAATAAGAAGTCTCCAACCAAGAGCCCAGGTACCCCCAACAGTCCGGGCAGCCCGAAAACTCCCGGCAACCCCAAGTCCCCGGGCAACCCCAAGTCCCCGGGCATCCCCAAGTCCCCGGGCATCCCCAAGTCCCCGGGCAACCCCAAGTCCCCGGGCAACCCCAAGTCCCCGGGCACCCCCAAATCCCCGGGTAAATCACCCAGCAAGCCTCCTGCGACCAATTCACCTGGCAAATCTCCTGTCAAGCCACCAGCTAAGAACGGCAACAACGGAAACAAGGGCAACAACAACGGCGGAAGCAACAAAGGAAGCAACACGAGCAACGGCGGTGGCAGCAGCAGCGGTGGGGACAATAAGGAAGGAGGGCATCCACCTTACGTTGGGCACCATCCCGAGGGAGTGGGCCACAGACCTGCAGGTGCGGGTCACCACAAGCCTCGGAAAGGAGGCTCGGCATCATCAGCTTCGGCGGCGGTTACAGGGCATCCGCCTTATGTTGGGCACCATCCCGAGGGAGTGGGGCACAGACCTGCAGGTGTGGGTCACCACAAGCCTGGGAAAGGAGGCTCGGCATCATCAGCTTCGGCGGTGGTGGCACCAGTGGCACCGAGTGCGTCTGTGGGTGTTGGAGTGAATTCAGTGGCTGTGGCGACAACTGCAGCAGCACCTGCAGTACCACAACACTAGCGGTGGCAGTGGCAGCAACAGCGGCTATGGAGGTGGCCCTGGCTGTAGCGACAACTGCAGCAGCACCTGCGCTACCACAGGGTGGGCAGTGGAAGTGGCAGTGGCAGTGGCAGTGGCACTAGCAGCACAGCAACAGATCCCGGGGTATGTACCACTGACAACTATATGAGGTAGGTAAGGTATACCACGAGTGTAGCCACCAGGTGGAGGTAGACAAATGGATGAGGTGAGGACATGGGTTGGTGAGGTGCTTACTTGGATCACTACGGTGATACGTGGTTCATTATGGTGCAATACTGTATCTAACAGGTGGGGTGGGGAGTGGAATTTATTTTGTGTAGCACGCCTGTGTTGTAGTCCCGAGTACCGGTCACTCTTAGAATATTAGGTTTCCGAATAGTAGCCTTTTCCAGTAGTCCAAGTAGGGGCATCTTTCGGGCTTGATATATTTATGCCACTAAACTAGAATCAGGCTGCCTCTTTGCGTCTGAATGCATGAGCAGCTTTTGCTGCTGGATGGTCGTTTGGTAATCTCTTCATGCGCATGCTTCGTGCGATGAAGGCAGCTGTAGCTAACTTGTAAGGGCTGTAGTTCTACTAATACCGTATACTTGATTTCAGTTGTCTTCCCTGTCTTCCATGTTCATGCACACATTCTTGCCAGGCTGGAAATTCAGAAACCATTTCTCACCGAAAATCAGCCAAAATGAATCCTGAACGAGAAAAATACAACCCTTTCACCTAGATCCAAGAAAGTGGCTGATAGCGCAGCCCTGCTGCAAAAACAAAGGCCGGAATGGGGCTGATAACGCAGCCCTGTTGATAACGCAGGGTGGAGGACTGTTTTGAGCAGCTTTTCCCTCCGGGCACTTGGGAGCACGACCCTGGTCGGTCTAGGTTGGCCCGTCTGCAGCTGCACCTCCCAGTCCGCCTGGGTGGTTTCGGTGTACGGGCTGCGGCGTCGTTGAGCCCACTATCCTATGCATGTGGATGGACGCAGGCAGCGCGAGGTGTGGCTCAGCTGGGGATAGAGGGAGAGGAGGCAATGTTTTCCGACTATCTCAGCTCTTCGGGGGGGGTGGACTCTCTCGACCCGTGGTTCTCCAAGAGTCTCGAGCAGCTGCCTGACGCTGTGCGCCAGGAGATGCCGGGTCTCCACCTCTGCGTAGCTGCCCCTCCAGTTTGACTTTTCCACACACGACAGCGGCTATTAGCCGTGGAGGAGCTCCAGGCCCTCCGTCGTATGGCCCGTGATGATGCTACCCTGGCCCGTTTCACATCCCTTCAGGGCCCGGGGGCTGGTGCATGGGTCTTGGCGGTGCCTGCGCATTCAGATTTGACCTTCACAGCCGCTGAGTGGGGCATTGCCGCGGCTGTGCGTCTGGGCCTTCCGATTCAGCAGCTGCACGTCGCGGGCCGTTGCGTGTGTGGCACTGAGTACACGGACCCGGCAGACCCGCACCATGCACTGCGCTGCAAGCACCAGCATGGGCCGTCCCGGGTGCACGATGAGGTGAAGTTTGCAGTAGCTAGGATCGCTAAGGCGTCGGGAGGGGTGGTGTCGTTGGAGGACGATTCGATGTTGATAGGGAAGCGGGTGGATGTCGCGGTGCGCCGGCCAACGGCGGGGGAGGCACATGCTTTGGAGGTCAGCGTTGCCGACCCATTGTCACTGTCTCCATCCTTGGTTGGGCAGTGTGGGCGGTCCATAGGAGTGGCGGCCAGGGAGTGGGAGCGCAGGAAGACTGGGGATTACGCGCCGCTGTTGGCGCGCAACAGGGGAGTGCAGTTCACCCCCCTGATTGTTGAGACGTGGGGATGTTTAGGTGGACGTTTTCGGCGTTGGCTGCGGCAGCAGGGGGACGCACATTTCGGGCTTGCCGTTTCAAGGGGGGCATGTCGGGAGGATGATCAGTCATTTTCCTCTTATCTCATGGGATCCTTGAAGGCTATGATTGGGGTGGCCTTGCAGCGTGCGCAGGCTCGGGTCATCCTGCTTCGCGCTGCATCGTTTATGGGAGGAGCAGATATCGATTTGGTGGACAGGGAGGGGGAGGACATTGAGGAGATGGGGGGAGCACTGTGGGTGGAGGCTCAGTACTTGGTGTCCGCCCCGGTTTGAGGGGCGTTGGGCGGGGGGGGGGGGGTGTCAAATGTAATTTTATGCTTGTAGGCTACAGTGAGTAGCACAATAGGGAGTACAGTTGTTAGGGTTGCATATTTGTACTTCCACACTTGCTAGTCTCATCATTCCGTTGCATTCTACTCTTGAGATGGTATCATTGTGGGTTCGAGTTCCTTAGCCCTAGCCTAGCCCTAGCCTAGTCTTAGCGCCCTCCGCGCCTTAGCGCCCTCCGCGCCCTCCGTGCCCTCCGCGCCCTCCGCACGTTCGTCCCCTCCGCGCCCTCCGCACGTTAGTGCCCTCCGCGCCCTCCGTGCCCTCCGCGCCCTCCGCACGTTCGTGCCCTCCGCGCCCTCCGCACGTTAGTACCCTCCGCGCCCTCCACGCCCTCACCGCGCGCCTAGCCCGGCCCCTCCCACTGTCGCGCCCTCCCCCTGCCCGTCGCGCCCTCCCCCCCCCCCCCTGACCGTCGCGCCCTCCCCCTGCCCGTCGCGCCCTCCCCCTCCCCGTTGCGTCGCCACCCCTCCCCTTCCCCTCCCCGTCGCGTCGCCTCCCCTCCTCCTGCCCGTCGCGTCGCCTCCCCTCCTCCTGCCCGTCGCGTTCGCCTCCCCTTCCCCTGCCCGTCGCGTCGCCTCCCTTCCCCCTGCCCGTCGCATCGCCTCCCCTCCTCCTGCCCGTCGCGTCGCCTCCCCTCCTCCTGCCCGTCGCGTTCGCCTCCCCTTCCCCTGTCCGTCACGTCGCCTCCCTTCCCCCTGCCCGTCGCGTCGCCCTCCCCTCCCAAGCCCGTCGCGTCAACCTCCCCTCCCCGCCCAATTCCCACCGTCAGATCCTCCTCCCGCCCATTTTCACCGTCGCATTCGGCCTCCCCGCCCCTCTCTCACTGTTCATCACCTTAGCCCCACCACCGCCTTGTGCGCGGGGCCCTCCCCAGCTCTGCTGACACTGGTCTATCCCTCAGCGGCTGGCAGCCGCTCTCTCTCGCCGGTCACCTAGGTTAGAGCCGTTTTAGCCGCTCATACCTCGCTCCTCGCACCTGTAGCTGGCGATCAACGATTTCATGCCTAGTCTAGGTCGCTCGGTACTCCTAGTCTCTCGCTCCGCCGCTTTCTCTCCTGGCGCTCCGTAGTTTTCCTCCTCGTTCTTAGCTCCGCCTCCGCCGTGCTCCAGCCGCCTCTAGCATGGGCTCCGCTATGGAGGCCCGTCGCCTCCGTTTCGATGCGGAGGGACGCGCAATCGAGTTCGGTACCTGGCAGCGCAAGACCACACGCTTCCTCACCAGCCAGCGACAGGACGGCGCCACTCTGTGGGCTCACGCGTCTGGTGCCCTACAAGCCCCCCCGTCCCCCGCCGCCCTGCTGACCACCCCGGAGCCGACCCTTACGGCCCAGGCGGAGTACGACCGTCGGGTCCTGGCCAGGGACGTGTGGCTCTCGCGTGACGCTGCCGCCGCACTCACACTGTCGGAGCTTCTCCCCCCGACTGAGGCCGCCCACTTTGACCAGGTGGAGACAGCCCAGGGGGTGTGGGATGCTATTGTTGCCCGCTACTCCACCCCCTCCTCTGCCTCCCTCAGTCGCCTCCTCATGCCGTTTGTGTTTCCCGACCTCGGCTCGTTTGCGACTGTTTCCGACCTAGTGACTCACCTCCGCTCGCTTGACGCCGGTTTCCGTGCTGCTTGTACCGACGCACAGCTCCTTGTTGCTCCCCCCCCCATGTGGCTCACTGTGCACTGGTTAGTCACCCGCCTCCCTGACCGCCTTGCCACTGCCCGCGACGCGCTTCTTCAGAAGCACCCCACTGAGCTCACTATAGACCTCCTTCAGAGTGCTCTCGGGACCATCGAGAGCAGCCTCCTCACCGTTGCCTCCGCCACTGATGCGGTGGCCCCCCGTCTCTTTGCGGGGTGTGCCGCCCCTCAGCTTCCCACTTTCACCTCTACCCGCGCTTCTGCTGCTGTGTCGGTCTCTGAGGACACCGCTGCCGTTTCTGCCGCAGACTGGCAGAAACGGGGCAAGAGTGGCAAGAAGGGCGGGAAGGGGGGAGGTGGGGGCGGTGGAGGCGGCGGTGGAGGTGGTGGTGGAGGTGGGAGCGGCGGTGGTGGCGGAGGCGGCGGCGGCGGTGGTGCACCAGGGGGAGGGGGCCTTGGAGGAGGCGCAGGACAGACAGGCCCACCCACAGGTGGTGGCCCGACCGGTGGGGGCGTTGCCCCCCAGCAGCAGCAGCCACAGCAGCACCAGTCACAGCAGGGACAGCAGCAGCAGCTGGGACAGCAGCAGCAGCAGGCACCGCAGCAGTTCCAGCAGTGGGGGCCCCCGCTGCAGTGGGGTCCGCAGCAGCACTGGGGTCCCCCGCCGCAGTGGGGTCCGGGAGGCCCCGGGAGCACCGGCCGCAGCAGCAGCTCTTCCAGCTGGGCCCCTCGCCCCCCTCGCCGTGACGCTGGCCCCTGCACCCACTGGTGCCTCACCGGGCCGGGCAGCCCCTGTCTCTGTGGTCGCGACGACCACTCTGCCGCGCGGTGCTTCCGCCGCCTCGACGACCTCTACCGGGCTCGTTGGGGCCCTCTGGCGGTCACGCCTCGCTGGTCTCGTCTGTTAGCCCGTAAGATTGATGTCTTTGATCTGTCCATGGACGATGCGCGTCAGCATGCTTTGTATGTTGATGCTGACTTTAGTGCTGATGGATCTGTGTGCTCGCATGTTCGTAGTTTAGCTTGCTTGCCTCCTGCTAGTGTAGCCTTGTGCCTGTCTAGCTTAGGTGCTTGTGTTGCTGCTCTAGGTGCTTGTGTAGCGACTGGGTCAGGTGACCCTCCGGCTGAGGCCTCTCTGTCGTTCACGCTGGACTCGGGCCCGTCTCAGTGCTTCTTCCGCGACCACACGACCCTTACGCCACTCCTCACACCTGTGTCGATGGCTCTGGCTGATCCTACCTCTAGACCAGCCGTTGCGCGTAGCTCCACCACCCTCCCGTGCCCTGTGGTCCCCTCTGGTGTCCTGCGCGGCCTCCACATCCCCTCATTCACTTGGAACTTGGTGGGTGTTGGATACCTCCAGGACAAGGGGATCACGGTTACCTTTGTGGGGGGGGGGCGGACTGCAGTCTGTACTGACGCTACCACAGGTGCTGTTCTGGCAACGTTCACCAGGGAGCCCCGCTCCGGTCTCTACGTTCTCCACACCGAGCGCTCCCCGGTCGCGTCCTCCCCTCAGGTTGTTGCGTCCCCTCCGGCCCAGGTCCCCAGTCAAGTTGCTGTGTCTAGCCAGGTAGTCGTGTCCAGTCCGGTCGCTGTGTCCAGTCCAGTCGCTGCGTCTTGCTCCTGTCGCAATCTCGCCCACCGCACCGTCCTGTGGCACCACCGTCTTGGCCACCCGTCGATCCCTCGCCTTCGTGGCATGCTCAGTCAGGGACTAGTCACAGGTCTCCCACGCACCTTCCCGTCGCTCCCTCTCTCGCTTGCCCCTCCTTGCTCTCCGTGCGTCGCCGGTCGCTTACGCGCCACTCCCCACTCCTCCTCCCTTCGTCCGGCCACCGCTCCCTTCGAGACTCTCCACTTGGACGTCTGGGGCCCTGCCCCGACGCAGGGGTCTGGGAGGGAGCGTTACTTTCTGGTGGTCGTCGACGACTTCTCCAGGTACACCACAGTGTTCCCTCTTGCGAAGAAGTCCGAGGTGACTGCTACGCTGATCAGGTGGCTTCTAGCCACTGAGGGCACTCGTGGTCGTCGAGTCAGTTGTCTTCACTCCGACCGTGGGGGCGAGTTTCGCTCCGGCATTCTCGGCGGATTCTGCGGCGAACAGGGCATCACCCAGTCCTGGACGCTGCCAGAGTCCCCACAGCAGAATGGGGTTGCTGAGCGCCGCATAGGCTTGGTCATGGACATCGCCCGCACGTCCATGATTCATGCCCGTGCGCCCCATTTTCTGTGGCCCCACGCGGTTCGCTACGCCGCACACCAGCTGAACCTCCAGCCGCGTGTCTCGCGGCCCGAGGCTTCACCGACCAGTCTTTGGACTGGATCCCCTGGTGTTGAGTCGGCCTTTCGAGTCTGGGGCTGCCTTGCGCTTGTTCGCGACACCTCCGCGGACAAGCTCTCGGCACGCGCCGTCCCCTGTGTCTTCCTCGGTTTCCCAGTGGACTCTGCTGACTGGTCCTTTTACCACCCTCCCCTCCACCAGTTCCTAGACTCCCGTGACGTCCGGTTTGACGAGTCCGTGTCCTACTACACCCGGTACCCCTGTCGAGGTCTCCCGGTACCCCCTCCCCCTCTCTTCCTCGCACCCTCTCCTCCTCCTGCTCCCGCTCCTCCGGTACCCCCGCCCCCCCCTGGTCCTGCCCCGTCTGGTGTGTCCCACGCTACCCCTCTACCCTCGGTCGCGCGTCAGGTAGCGTCTCCCTCCCCGCAGTCCTCCTCACAGTCCCCTCAGCAGCCTTCGGCACTTCCGCGACAGGTTACTGTGGACTCGGTTGGTGTTGGAGCTGGAGGTGCAGCCGCTGGCAGTGCTCGGTCTGGGGGTGCTCGGTCGCGGGGTACTGGAGCTGGAGGTGCTGGCGCAGGTGACGCTAGCTCTGGGGGTGCTGGAGCTGGAGGTGCTGGCGCAGGTGGCGCTAGCTCTGGGGGTGCTGGAGCAGGAGGTGCCGGCACTGGAGGTGCTGGTTCTGGGGGTGCTGGAGTTGGGGGTGCTGGCACTGGCGGTGCTAGTTCTGGGGGTGCTGGAGTTGGAGGTCCTGGCACTGGCGGTACTGGTTCTGGGGGTGCTGAGTCTGAGGAGACTGACGCTGGAGACCCTGGTTCTGCGGAGTCCACTCCGCCTCCCCACCGCCACGACACGCGTCTCCAGGCTGCCCGTCGGCGTGAGCGTGAGGAGCAGGAGCGGTTGGAGAGGGAGCGGCAGGAGCTGCGGGTGCTGGACGTTCTGGATCAGCAGCGGCAGCAGCAGCAGCAGCAGCAGCAGCCGCAGCCGCAGCCGCAGCAGCAGCAGCCGCAGCCGCCACCGCAGCTTCCTCTGGAGCGGCGGTTGTTCCCACCTGTGAGTGGCCTGCGGGCCCTTGGCCTTTCCTCCTCTCCTCCTGTCCGCTCCCAGTCTCCTCCTGTGTTTGTTCCTCCGTTGCCTCCTCCTGACGACCGTCCGGCGGTCTGGTCTTCTCCTCACTCTCAGTCTCCTCCTCCCTCTGTCCGTCGCGACTTGATCACTCGTTGTCCTCCGCGTGCTCGTCACTCGTCCCCTGTTACTGACCTCCACACTGCCCTCCTTTGTTCGTCTCGTCGTCGTTCTCCTTCTCCTGTGTCCGTTCTCCCGTCTCCTCCTCCGTCCTCTCTCCCAGCCCTCCCCACCCCTTTCTTTGACTACTACCGCGCTGTTCGTCCTGTTGCCGCACGTGTCCTCGCCTCTTGTCACCGACTCTCGTTTCCCTCCGTCGTCTGCCTCCGCTCTTACTGCCGCTGTCGCTGACTTTGCTGCCGCCAGCCGCCTTGACTACGCCACCCGTGTGGTGCCAGCTCCTCCCTACCGTCCTCTGTCCGTCGGGGGTGGGTTTGCCCTTGGCTGTGACGTCCTAGAGGACAGAGAGTCTGAGCTGGAGTACTGGGCAGCCGCTTCTCCCTCTGTGTGTGCCATGCTGCTCTCCCCTGAGGGAGACCCCGACGCCCTTGACATACCGACTCCTCGCACTTACCGCGAGGCAGTGTCAGGGGCGTGGGCCTCTCAGTGGAAAGCGGCTATGGACTCAGAGTTGGCGTCTTGGAGATCCACAGGCACCTACGTCAACGCAGTTCCCCCTCCCAGAGCGAACGTAGTCGATGGCATGTGGCTCTTCAAGGTGAAGCGGCCGCCTGGAGCACCGCCGGTGTTCAAGGCGCGCTACGTGGCTAGGGGCTTCAGTCAGCGTGAGGGAGTTGACTTCTTCCAGACCTTCGCCCCGACCCCGAAGATGACTACTCTTCGGGTGTTACTCCACATAGCAGCGCAGCGAGACTACGAGCTGCACTCCCTCGACTTCTCCACTGCGTTCCTCCAGGGCCGACTGCACGAGGAGATCTGGCTGCGCCGTCCTCCTGGCTTCACGGACACCTTCCCACCTGGGACCCAGTGGAGCCTGAGGCGACCAGTCTACGGTCTCCGCCAGTTGCCCCGTGAGTGGCACGACACTCTTCGCTCCACGCTTCGTGACCTTGGGTTTCGTCCTTCGTCTGCCGACCCTTCGCTGTTTGTTCGTGAGGGTTCTACTCCCTTCTTTATCCTTGTCTACGTCAACGACTTGGTCTTTGCTACAGCAGACAGGGCAGCTCTGGCTCAGGTGAACTCCGAACTGCAGAAGAGACACAAGTGCACTGACCTGGGTGAACTGCAGCGCTACCTTGGCCTGCAGATCACCAGGGACAGAGCCGCTCGCACCATCACACTGACGCAGTCACACATGGTGCAGCAGGTCCTTCGGCGGTTCGACTTCCAGTTCTCCACCACACAGCCCACTCCTCTTGCTGTTGACCACAGACTCACGGGCCCCTTTCCTGACGAGCCCTTTGAGTCCAGTGGACCCTACGCAGAGCTGGTGGGCTGCCTCATGTACCTGATGACTTGTACTCGACCGGACCTCGCCTTTCCACTCAGCATCCTTTCTCGCTTTGTTGCGACTGGGAGACACCGCCCTGTCCACTGGACAGCTGCTGTGAGGGTGGCGAAGTACCTGGCGACTACATCAGGCATGGGGCTTGTGCTTGGAGGGACTCAGCCAGTGGCGTTGACTGGTCACTGCGACTCTTCCTACGCTGACGACATGGAGACTTAGTGTTCGACTCAGGGTTACTGCTTCAGTCTGGGAGCTGGTGCTGTGTCGTGGAGGTCTACACGGTCGTCGTCTGTGGCTACTTCCAGTGCAGAGGCAGAGATCTACGCTGGTGCCATGGCGGCACAGGAGCTTCGCTGGTTGACCTTCTTGCTCGCCGACCTTGGTGAGCGGCCTCGCTCTGCACCGACCTTGTACGCTGACAACAAGGCCATGATCCTCCTGTGTCGAGAGCCTCGACTGGAGAGCAGAGTGAAGCATATTGACGTGAGGTACTTCCTCCTGCGAGAGCTGCAGCGACGCGGCCAGGCACGCCTGGACTTTGTGGCCTCATAGGCCAACACTGCAGACGTCTTCACCAAGGCCTTGGCGCTTGGTGATCACCACAGGTTCTGTGTGCAGTTGGGGCTTGTTGAGGTAGGCCCTCGGTTGCTGTAGTCTTGTTGTTTGCTCTGCTTGTTGTGCTTGCTATTTATATCCTAGTGAACTCTTGAACTGGCCTTGTGGCCGCTTGCTTGCGCTCGGAATTTGTGTGGTGTCCTTGAGATCCACCCTGAGCTTGCCTTGTTTCTTGCTTTGACTGGTCTTGTGACCGTTTGTTCACCTTGCTTGCTTTGATGCCCCTCACTTAGCCTATGGGGGTGTGTCAAATGTAATTCTATGCTTGTAGGCTACAGTGAGTAGCACAATAGGGAGTACAGTTGTTAGGGTTGCATATTTGTATTTCTACACTTGCTAGTCTCATCATTCCGTTGCATTCTACTCTTGAGAGGGGGGGGGGGGGGGTGGGGGATTCGGGGGGGGGGGCTTTTAGTTAGGGTGCTTCGATGGGGTGTCTTGATGGGGTTCCCTCTGGGTTGTGCTTGTGGGGCTTATCCATTTCCTTTTCTTATTCCTTTCCCTTTCCTCTATCTCTCTCCTTTTCTCTCTATCCTCTTTCCATCTCCAACCAACTTCCAGGGTTTCCAGTTTGTACTCCGACCATACGTATAATAAATGGATTACGTAACAGCAGTTGCATTACAAGTGTGAGTGCTAAGGTTGCTCATAAGGTACTGTAAATTAGAGTAGAATTGTTGCTAGGTTGGTTGAAGAGTTTTGCCACAACCAGGGCTGTATTGACTGCCAAGCCACACCATGTGAATTTTGAGTCAGTCCCGTCTTCTGTGCTCGCGACGCCTTGTTTTTTTTTTTTTTTTTTTTTTTTTTTTGGGACATAATACACTATGCAATGCATACATCCACAGTCGTAACTGAAAAAGAAGGGAAGTCACAGGCAGACACGCAGCAGCCTACTCTGGCCCGCCCCCTGCCACTCTATGGTGGCTTGAAGAATGTGCTCGGCCTCTCCCAGATAGATTTGAAGGCATCATTCCACGTCAGCAGCTCCTCATCACCCCTTATCCTCTCCAGCGCCGCCACCTCCCCAACTGCCAGGTGCTGCCACCGCCCTTTGTTCTTTGCATCATGTCGATTTTCAACCCTGCACCTTCCTTCACTGTATATCCGAACGTGCCTCATGAAACTGACCCCAATCTTCCTGACCACTCGCTTCGGTTCGAAAGTCGTTTTCCGAAAAACCGCATCACATCTCTCCAACCAAATGTGCCTGAAAGTGACCGCAATGAGCGTGGCTTCTGGAAAACCGGATGCCGTGCTGTCTTCCGCGAATAGCAGCTCTCCCAGTGTCCCCACTGGCCTCTTCGGATTGATCAACCGGAGTGAATCCTGAAGCGCGCCACAGACCCCACTGACCACTGGGCAGCTCATCAAGCAATGTGACGGCGACTCTTCCTGACCACAGTACGGGCAGCATGCACTTGGTCCGAGAAAGGCCACCCTGCTGCCCACTTGCAGATTGTTGCTGTGCAACCTCAGCAAAACCTCCCTCGCCTTGGCAGGGACCGCCAGCGAGTCTCTCTTCTTGATCACCTTCTCCCAATCAATCTTTCTGCCCCACACCTCCTCCCACTTCTTCTGCTGCTTGGGCTGTGTGACTGGCTTCCTGAGCAGATGTCTCAGCCTCCTTTGCACAGTAGGTTTCCCCTTCTCACACATGAACGAGGCCCGTAGACGCGTTAGCGGGTCTCCCACTCGCCCCATCACACGGCCATCCCTGACTACCATCGGGGTGAGCGTGCCTAGCCGTACCGACGGATGAGCCACTTCTCCCAACTGATGGATTTTCCCCTTCTTGTCCACTGTCACCATCTCGCATTTAAGTTCTTTAGTTTCCGATAGCGCCACCTGGAGATAGTGCCGCCTTCCCGCCTCTTCAGCTCCCACCTGGACCAGAGTAGAGGCCTCCGTCACAGCTTCCGCCGATACCTTCTCAAGGAGTTTTCCCTTCCAGCTCTCCGGCACCGCCTTCCAAGCCATGAGCGCCCACCGCGCCGTGGTTGAGCTCCCTGTCAACTTTGTCAGCGACCACAGGTCCTTGACACTCCACTCCCCATCATGCCCCTCATGCAGTAGGTCCTCCACCTTCAACCCTCTCAAGCATTCCGACCCTTTCTGTCTGCCGAAAGGGCTGCTTCCTTGGTAATGAATCCACTTGCTGAACCATAGGTGTTCCTTCGCCATCTCCCAGCGATTTTCCGGTTCTGGTAGTTCCGGTAGCTGTTTGTCCCATACCAGCGGCGTTAGCGACCTCCAGCGCCCGCTACCACATGTCCATTCCGCGAGTATCGCTTTGTGCGCCAGGAGCGTTGCCCATCCCAAAGGCATGTTCGCCGCCCGCTCTTGTAACCACTGTTTCATCGGATTGTCTTCCAAAAGCGCCGCTCCCAAATTCCACAGTGCTTGACTGTTCACGCGATCTTTCGGACTGATAACTCCCAATCCTCCTTCTTTCCTACTCAGGTGGGCCAGCAACTCACTCCAGAGAATGAAGTGCTTCTCCTCATCCGCACACCCCTTCGAAACAAAATTGTGGCACAGCTTCAGTATCCTTTTCCAGATCAGCTTCGGCGGTTGGTACACTTGCGCCTGAAAGAGTACCACCGGCATCACATAAGCGTTCAGAACCGTCACACGCGCCGTTGTTGTGAGATGGAGTTTCTCCCAGTTGGCAAGAATGACATTCACTCTCACCAGCGCCTTCTCCCATGTAGGTTCTGCTCTCCCGTCTGTTGTAATCCAAATTCCCAACAGCCTCTCTGGCACTCCCCTCTCCGCCCAACTGTAACTTGTGTCTGCAGGTGGAGAATTAGCTCTGTTTTTCCCCAGCGGCATCACCGTCGATTTCCCCTGGTTGACATATAGTCCCGACCTGGCACTGAAGTCCACCAGCAATCCTTGCGCTTTCTTAAGTTGCTCCTTCCCGTGGAGCAGGAGAGTCGTGTCATCAGCATACCCGAGGTACGCCAAACCTCCTTTTCCCCTCTTCCTTAACCCCAGCTTCCTTCTTTCTGCTTCCTGACTCAGTGGCTCTGCTGCGCAGATGAAAAGGTACGGCGCGAGCGGGCAGCCCTGTCGTACACCCGACTCCACCTCCACACGGTCACCTAGCCATCCATTGACCAGCAACTGCGTCGCCGCTTGGTCATGCAGCCCCTTGGTCCACTCAATAAACTCCTCCGAAAATCCCATTCTCTCCAGCGTGCGGAATAGGAAGGGCCTTGACACCGAGTCGTAAGCTTTCTGGAAGTCCACCAGAAGTAAGTACCAATCCTCTTTCCCAATCACTGCTGCATCAATTGTGTCCGCTACCACCTTGACAGCATCCGCCAGGCGCCTTCCTGGAACAAAACCGAACTGGTTTGCCGAGATGACTTGCGGCAGCTCCTTCTTCATCCTATTCGCAAGCAGTTTCGCCACAGTCTTGTATGTAGCACTAAGCAGCGTGATAGGTCTGTAATTCCCCAAATCTGTTCTTTCTCCTTTCTTGTGCAGTAAGATTGTCACCGCGGTCGAGGCACTTCTCGGCAATTCCGCCAATTTCTCAAAGTCCCTCATAAACTCCATTACTGACTCCCCCAGCAAGTCCCAGTTGTCTTCCAGCAGCTCTTTTGGGAGACCGTCTGCACCCGGTGCCTTCCCCCTTGGCAGCTCTCGTAACGCCTGTCTGACCTCCTCCTCCGACCATGGCGCCGAGAGTCTCTGCTTTGCTTCCGTGTCCAAGACCTTCCCTGGGTCCATCGGCCATTCCTCTAACCCCACATCCTGCTGCTTTTCCCCGAAGAGTTTAGAGAAGAACTCTGACGCCGCTGCCAGGACTTCCCGCTCCCCCTCGTATTTCTTACCGCCATACACAATCTCCTTTATCACCGTTTTCGCTTTACGCGACGCAATCCTCCGTGTCAAGACCTTGGTCGCAATTTCACCATACATCTCCTCTCCCACTCCTGCCATTGTATGCTTTCGCCTCCTCTGGCTGTCGCGATACCCCTTGAGCTGCGCCTCGTACTTGACCAATTCCTCAAATTTCTCCCCCTGACTGGAGTCCGCCATGAACTCTTGCCGCAAAGCCGCTACTCTGTCCTCCAGATGTGAAATTGTTTTTCCAATCCTCTTCCTTTCCTCCCTTGCATGAGCTTTGAGACTGGCCTGCAGACCAGCGAGTGTGGAGTGCAGATCTCCCTGGCCCCTCAGCACCCGCCGAATGATACTCCGTACCCCTGGATGCCTCGACCGAGAAGCATGCATCCTCCACAGTCCCGGTCCATGCTCTTCACCAGTCTGCGCCGACAGCACCGTGGTGACTCCGAACCAGTGATCTGTGACATCCACCGGAGCCGCCGTATGATAAGCGTCAGCCACTACTGGGAGCAGGGAGGCCGATGCCAACGCGCGGTCAATACGTGAGCTTGTCATCGTTGCCTTCGCCAGGAAGGTAAACTCCAGTCTCGAGGGGTATAACGTCCGAAAGACATCCTTCAAATCCCATTTTGCACACATACGCAACAACCGCTTCTCCTCCGCATCCGGCCCTTGTTGTGAGGTTTTATCCATGATGGGATCTGCCGCAATGTTCAGATCGCCTGTAAGAAGCACATGCCCCGGTTGAGTTAGTGCATCCACAAACGGAGAGAAGCTGTCTCCAAAGAAACTCCCTCTGGTTGTTGCTTGTGCAGGAAAATACGCCGCCAACAACGTCCATGACAGCTCCCTCCAGTTCATCGCCACAGCAAGCAGCCTTCCTGACACATGCCGTTGGACATCGCCAAGAACTACTTGTTGAAATTCAGTACCGCTACCCCTCCTGCAGCCTCCCCTGGGGCAACAATCTCCACTGACTCCGCCTCCACTTGGGTCCAGAAGTTGTGATCAGCTGATAACCTGGTATCTATGAGTACAATCACCCCCTTGGACTTCTTAAGCCAGTCAAGCAGGTTCTCCCTCTTCACCGCGCTCCCTAGACCATTCACGTTGAGCGCGGTAATAGTGAGTTCTTGGTGTTTATCCATTAAACCACTGATTGGGACCCCTTCGCATCCACGGGTCGTAAGCCACAGTCGTCGCGGGTAGGCAGCCGCGTTCCAGCACTAGATCCACACGCATCCACCGAACCAGAAAGTATGTTATAAGGAAGACTCCGCACAGTACAACAGTTGCTACAGAGGCACTAACCACAGCTTCACACCCTAACACTTCCTGATACTTCTGAAACACCTCTTCTCGCTTAAGCTCCCCCTCCATTACTGTCTCTCCCTGCTCCCGACAGATCATTTGAGGAATTCCTTCTTGAGTGCTGCGACAGTGATCGCACCCTTGCTGATGCGCGTAGCCGCTCCCGCAGTGGTCAGATTGGTGGTGTGGCGAACAGAGGCTACATGCGCCGCTGCAAGTTCGAGATTGTTGCCGTGCGCCTTGCCACAGGCATCGAGGACGCAGATCCAATCCTCTCGGGACCCGCCGGTTGAGGTGAGAACAAGAGCCGGATCCAGCAAGATCGCTTTCAGTGAGTCCGTGACTTTCAGTGAGGCCGCTGCGGGGAGATGAGGAGAGAGTAGGGTCAGTAACGTGAAAAAAGAAAAAGGCGAGACATTCCTTGCAGGATAATAGCTCAGGAGTACCGTTAACTTCATGGATACGTTTAACCGTGAGGTTCCATTTCGCAATGTTAGCCTGACGGTCAGTGACGTAGTCGTCGTGGTAGCGAGTCATGTGATGACCGTTGCAGTAGTCGCAGTTGAGTGAAGGAAAGTGCAGTAGCAGCTTCTTCCCATTCATTGCAGGATCCATGATAAAGTGACGCCAGCGGTACGGGTCATTCTCATGCTGCACCAGGAGGCCCTTGATCTTGTCCGTATCCATCCCAGTAACCGCATCTTGCACGCGATGAAAGCCATAACCTTCCTTAAACGGCGACTTCCCCCTCTTAACCAACCACACCATCACCAGGAACTTCCGGATCCGCTCCGGAGTCAGCTCCGCAGGAACACCCTTCAACAACACTTCAAAAGCCTTCGGGTGGAGAGAACGTGCACGGATGAAATCTGCGTTCTCAGGAAACTGCCAGCTCAACTTCAGAGGAGTGCCGTCAATACAGTCATGAGCAACAGCGCGTTTCCAAACGAAAGCAGCATCCTTCTCTTGGAGAAAGGTAACATGAATACGACCAAACCGCTCCTTTGACAGGTAAGTAGGCAGGAGCTTCTGGAACTTTGTTGTTGACAGCACGTCAGCCGAGAGCTCCTTCTTCCAGTGAAACAGGTGAGCGTTGACTGAGTCCGCCGTACGCGGAACTTCATCAAGATGCTTATCTGGGATTAAGAGCGTCAGCGTATAACAAATATGAGCAGCAACAAGGCCAGCCATAACCGGATCAGCACCCTCGTCGGAGTCGTCACTAAGGTAACCTGAACCATCAGCACCCTCATCCTCTTCGTCATCAGGGAAAACCACTTCCGGCTCAGCGGGAGGTGACATCGGTTCCGGTAGCACAGGCTCTTGGAACACCCCTTTCTTGCTGACCGAGCTTCCATTTGATCCCTTGCCTTTCAATGCAGATAACCTCTCAGCAGCCATTGACGATGATTCTGGACGATCCGTGTGGACGGAAGGCGATAGTAGCACATCAGCGCCATCACTATCCACTTTCAGCGGCGAAACAGGAGCACTGAAGGTCCGAGCACGAGCAGCAGCCTTGGCACTGGCCTTCTGATTCCGTCCTTTCGGCGGCATGATGTATAGCAGTAGCAGCTTTTGATAATGATCAGGCAGCTTGGTAATAGTTGGCGTTCTCTTCAGCCTCTTCTTATATGTTGGTAGACACTCCTTTGAAAAAACCTTGATAGTGTCGCCTTTGTCAACCAGCAGCTGCCTTGAGCCTCGGTGCTCCCGTGAGGCATTTCATTGGGAAGTCCATTGATGCACACTAGCTTGTAAACCTTGGGAACTTAAGGTCTTGGGATCCACTGAAGGTTGATAAACTTGAAACATGTTCTCTGTATGAACACAATTTGTGAAATCGTTTATTAACCTTGAAGCGAGGAATCCGAAAAACTCGCGACGCCTTGTGCAATAACGAGTTTCCTCACGAAGTCGTTTTCTGGTGGTGTTGGGATTGAATGTTGGCGGGAAACTATTATCGCTGCACGAGGAACTCCTCCGAAGCCCTGCTTTGGCTTACCCCAAACAACGTTTCTCTGCCCGCGTGAATCTCTAAACGCAGTTCTCAGATATCGAACGGCCCATAACAAAGGCTCCAACAGTCAAACAGATTTCAGTATGCTGCCCGCAGTGAGTCAGTACACGACACAGTCCAGTGGCGCAAAAGTTGCGATGTACCTCCGCATACCAGACCCAGACCACAGCTTGCTGCTGCTGACTGCAGCAAAGCAGAGGCAGAAGACGCACGCGCAAATTGGGCTGCAGGAATGAAATGGCTGCATTGTGAAGCCATTGACTCTGGAAGCGTTTCAAATTGAGCGGATAAATACACAATCCATAGCTCCTGGTTGTAAAAGCCATCCAAAGCGTTAGTCCTTCTTGATAATTTTCCATCACGTCCACTTTGATTCCTGGGTTTAGTTGGGACACTTCTTTCAAGTTAACATTTCATAGTTCAGCAAGCAGAGCGAGGAAGGTAGTCTTTACTTGCGCCAATTCACTGGCCTTCAATAGGATATACGCACCGCTTTCAGTTTCCGCCATGGCGACGAAAGTTTTCGTAATGTAAGTGTTGAATGGCGTTTCAGTTCCACGTCATCCATCGCCATCGTCACCGCAATTACTCTGGCACCATCTACAATTCCTAGACTTCCAGGATGTAGCACCCGTTTCCCTTGCACCTCCACTCGCTCTATCAATTCAAGATTCACCGGAGCTAAGACATAAAAACTCTGCCTCTTCTTCCCTGCAGTTTCTATTCCATGTACGGCCACGTGGCTGCACTAGCCGAGGAGATCAAGAAGGGTGCAGAATCCGTGGAAGGGGTCGAAGTCTCCATTTTTCAGGTCAGCTTGCGATTTTAATTGCATTCCATCTTGTCACAGGTCTCAAGAAGTGCAAATACTTAGTTCAACTAACGGAAGCAGAACAAAGACGGGTGTCTTAACTTGCGGGTGAAATCATCAAGGGGTAGCAGAATAGAAGCTTGTACCATGGTTTCTTCGCGTGGTTTGTTCTTTGGTCGGCCTTTTCGTTGAACGCTTCTGCATCTGACTCTCCGTAGCAGCGTCCGAACTCGTTCTTCCTTCCATCTTGTGACGGAGGAACGGTGGTCGATGTGGCATACTTTCACAATTTCAGCGACAGGAAACCATTCGGATACATAGGCTGTTTTTGCTGACAATGAATCGCAATCCCATCTTGCAATGTGTTTCTGCGAACTCTCAAACACACACATGATTTCTTCACCTGACGTTCCAATGTGCTCTATCTTCAGGTTCCCGAGACTCTATCCGAGGATGTTCTCGCAAAGATGCACGCCCCGCCGAAGCCGGACATTCCTTCTATCGACGTGCACAACCTCCCGGAAGCGGACTGCTTCCTCTTCGGCTTCCCCACCCGCTACGGCATGATGTGTGCTCAAATGAAGGCCTTTTTCGATGCAACCGGCAGCTTGTGGAGAACGCAAGCGCTGGCCGGCAAGCCTGCCGGTTTCTTCTTCAGCACGGGCTCGCAAGGAGGCGGCCAGGAAACCACTGCGTGAGTCCGAACTTGCGATTATACATGCACCTGAATGATATGCAGTCTTGTGATTCTTTGGTGAATAGACGCAATGGGAAGCACCGGCACAAAGCCTCCAGGTGCCGTACTGGCTGTGACAATCTACCCCCATCCCACCCCCCTTCCCTCCATCCTCTCCTTCTCACTCCTTCCGCAACGGAGGATGAATGTTTGTGTGGCAATGTAAGACTATTTACACGCAGTGCATCTCATGCAACTTCTCTCTCTCTCTGGCCCATGACATGGTTCCCGCTGCAAACACAAGACAATTGAATCATTCCCTCCTATTATGTCCCTTCATTCCCTCACAGGCTGACTGCCGTGACTCAGCTGACGCATCACGGTATGCTCTTCGTTCCCATTGGCTATACCTATGGCGCCAACATGTTTGTTCTGGATGAGGTGAAGGGTGGATCGCCCTATGGAGCAGGCACTCTGGCCGGGGATGGTACTCGCCAGCCCACACAGATTGAGCTGGAGCAAGCGTTTTATCAAGGCCAGTACACTGCTAAGATTGCTAAGAAGCTGAAGAAGGGTTCTGAATAAATTAGTGCAAGCCTAGCTCTCTTGTTTTCTTAGTATGTGTGTATGCTGCTTTTTCCCCTGTAGATGTGCCAGTGGTATACGTCCGTTGCCGGTATAATCAGCCTCCATGTGCTCAATTTGATCATCTCACAGTAGACTAACATTCTTATTCTGCTCAATAACTATAATTGTTACAGTATCTGAACTTCAAGGAGCGTCATTTGTGCTTGGTCAACCTCCAACCCACTTGCTGACCGTTTCCCTGACTCAGTTTCCCGCCAATATTCTGGTCAGAGGGGACAGGGGAACAGACCTCGTCAAATTGAAATTCCGACTGGAAGGTGACATCAGCCAAGTGCGCGAAAGTATCACTTGGCGGAACAACGATTTTCTGCAGCACATGTGATTGGCAAAGTCGATTTTTCGCTCAAAATCACCCGCCAAGAAAGCCTCGAGAATGCCGTGGGTCTGGGTGGGGTTCAAATGCAGGGACCTCGTGGCTGCTAGCTGTCTGCCGTTCGGCCCTTCTCAATTCGCACACTTCCCGCGCGCATGCCATTTTCTTCCCCCATCTTCTGTCTGACCGACTGTACCGACGGCTTACGAAGTCCCTGCGACTGTCGGAGTCGAGTCTGCGACTCTGCGCATTCCTTGACCTCGGCCTCCTCCTTTTCCGCTTTTCTCCACTTCTCCGCTTCTCGTCCCGCGGATAGGTTGGTTAGCTGTTCGCCTTGGCTGAATTGTACCACATTACCGCTTGCAAAATCAGCACACCAAGAACCGTGGTAAATGCACATAAATTGACAACGAACGCGCTTGACGGCTCTGGGATTCAACCTTCCACTGACCAGAGGTGTCTGTCAGAAGCAGCGGGAGTCCAATGCGGCTTATGTTCTCTAATCGCCACTAGTCGTTATCATTCCAGGTTATTAACTTCGATCCTAGGCCTCTGCGCGTTAGTTCGAGACAGCCGCCTCGTTGGCTCTCGCCGTTAAGACTGTTACGTCAAGCGCACTCCTTCGGGCGTCGTGCTTATTTCCCGTCAGATCAGGATTAGAAGGAAAAAGGGTTACTCAGTTGATATCTGAAAGCGACAAAATTCGCCACACATTCGCGTTTTCCCCCTCAGCTCAGGCTCTGCTTGAGCATTTCGTGTAATTCTAGTTTCGCGTAATCGACCTAATCTTCTCACCCGCCTACCCCTCCATCCGTGGTTGTGGTGGCCACTCGTTGTTTTTATCGGATCATTCTTGGCATTCGGTGGCCTCTCGCGTCAGCCTTAAACACTGAGCAGTTTCCTTCGCGGAAGTAGCAGCTGAGCACGTCGCACTAGCAGTGCGATCTGAAGGTCTTCCCATCTCGGGACACGATCCACCTTTGACAAGATTAATTTTCCCGTGTGATCAAGGGATATCACATCTCGGTACACGATTCCTTTTCGGTCGAAAGCTAGCCTGGAAGACAAGTCTCGCTGAAAGGAAGTACTAGCGGAAAAACGTGCTGAATAGAGGAGTCGACTTCTTCGGACACGGCTGATCGAGATCGGAACGATGTGGGGAGCGGCAGGCCGTACGAATGCGCAGAAGATTCAGGTGCGATCAGTCAGACTGTTCGCTGTTTTTTAGGCACCTCAAAAACATGCTCGGAACGATGTGGGGAGCGGTCGTACGAATGCGCAGAAGATTCAGGTGCGATCAAGGAGACTGTTCGTTGTTGTGTAGGCACCTTGGAACGATGTGGGTCGAATGCGCAGAAGATTTAGGTGCGATCAAGGAGACTGTTCGTTGTTGTGTAGGCACCTTGGAACGATGTGGGTCGAATGCGCAGAAGATTCAGGTGCGATCAGTCAGTCAGTCTGTCGTTGTCGCGTTTCGCTCTGGAGGTGACTTACGAGTCGACTCGAACGTCTGCGAATGCGCAGATGATTCCGTTGAATGCGGATCGTCCGTGACAGCGCATCGCAGCCGGCGTGAACTCACCTCCAGGATGGATAGTGAGGCTTAACCGTCGGGGATTTGTTGTTGGAGTTCAATCATGCTTCAATCCGTTTGTGTTCGCACCCTTGGAGTTCTCCCTGCACCCGAAGGTAAGGTGTTTCGTTAGGAATCAATGGCTGCCAAAGTCAATGCTTGATGCATAGATAGAGCGTTCATGGATTAAGCAGCTCAAGCTAAAGCTTGCAGTTCGTCATTCGAAGCACACCTGTCTCCGCGCTCCCTCCCTCCCCTCCTCACTGTCCCTTCTCCTTCGCCTCATCTTCTCTTCATGTCTCCTGTCGCCCCCTCGCTTTTCCTCTTCCGTCTGCGTGTATTCAACAAGTTCCCTTTCCCCATCCCGTCCTCCCCCATCCACCCGCCCCCACCCCCACCTTCCCGCAACCTCCGCCAGACCATATTCAACAAGTTTGTGGGCGGATCGGCGCGCAGCGATGGAGTTGTGGTGGACGAGGCGGAGCTGCAGCTACCTGCTTGTATCCAATCCCCCCCTCCCGGTTCCCCCCTGGCCTCCCTGCTTCCGCGCTCTCCCTCCACCCCTCTTTCCACCCCCTCTCCCCCCATCCCTTCCCGTCTCCCACGCCAGACCATATTCAACAAGATCGTGGGCGGCTCGGCGCGCAGCGATGGCGTGGTGGTGGACGAGGCGGAGCTGCAGCGGCACCAACAGCTGGAGCGGCTCTACAACACGACTAAATCGGCTAAGGTACGGATGGGTGCAGAGGAGTGGGACGGTGTAGGCGAGTGGGATAGAGCAGTTCAGATGGACGAGGCGGAGCTGCGGCGGCAGCAGCAGCTGGAGCGGCTGTACAACACCACCAAGTCCGCCAAGGTACGGATGGGGAAAGGGACATCTTGTACGTATGAGGAGGGAAAGGGACATTTGAGTTGACTCATGAGCTGCAGCGGCAGCAGCAGCTGGAGCGGCTGTACAACACGACTAAATCGGCTAAGGTACGGATGGGTGCAGAGGAGTGGGACGGTGTAGGCGAGTGGGATAGAGCAGTTCAGATGGACGAGGCGGAGCTGCAGCGGCACCAGCTGCTGGAGCGGCTCTACAACACGACTAAATCGGCTAAGGTACGGACTGGGTAGGGGAATAAGGAGGAGGGAGAACGGTCGGAGCAGGGGAGCAGCAGTGGTGCGCGCTGTAGTAAAGGCAGGTATGGCGTTGTGGTAGACGAGGCGGAGCTGAAGCGACAGTAGATGCACTAGCAACTGGGACGGTTGTTTAACACCACCAACTCCGCCTAGGTGGGAATTGGTGTTGGGGAGAGAATCAAAGTAAAGGCGTCGAGGGCATTTTCAGAGCTGGGTAACCTTTTTCCCTTCTGCAACCTCCCCCATGGGTCCCCCCTGTTTCTTGCCTCCCCACGCTCTCTCCCTCTCCCTGACGCCTGTGTGCCCCCTCCCCTCCGCCTCCTCTCTGTCTCCCGCCCACCACAGCACTTTCAACGCGAGATGGTGAAAGGGATTGAGGTTATCATCAACGCGAACCTGAAGGCCTCGTGCCTACCCTCCCCACTCCGCCCCACTTGTTCCCTACTTGTTCCCCATTCGTTTCCCGCCCACCACAGCACTTTCAACGCGAGATGGTGAGGGCATTGGAGGGCATCACTAGCTTTTCCCCCTTCTGCCACCTCCCACGTGATCACCCCCCTTGGTTCCCGTTTCTCCCCCTCCTCTTCGCCTCCCCTCGTATTCCCGTTAACCCCCTCTCCGCCTCCCTTCCACCTCCCCTTTGTCTCATCTGTGTGTCCCGCCCACCACAGCATTTCCAACGGGAGATGGTGAAGGGCATAGAGGGCATTATCAATGCAAATCTGAAGGCCCCACTTCTGCCCCCCCCTTTTCCCTTGCCTTCCACCTGTATGTTACCTGGCCTTGTCCCTTATATCACCTGCCCACTGCAGGGCACTTGTTAGCGCGAGATGGTGAAGGGCATCAAAGGCACCATCAATGCAAGTCTGAAGGCAACTGTCCTTCCCCCCTCCTTTTTCTGGCCTTGTCACGTGTATCGCCCGCCCACCACAGCATTTCCAACGCGAGATGGTGAAGGGCATAGAGGGCATTATCAATGCGAATCTGAAGCACATCGAATCCAGTAAGACTCTGACACACTTCTGGTGGGCATGGGCATGGTTATGGGCATGGTTATGGGCATCGGTGTGGGCATGGTTATGGGCATGGTTATGGGCATGGTTATGGGCATGGGTATGGGTATAGGGCATGTCATGTTTTTTTTATTGTCTGAACTGTTTCATTCATGCCCGTTACTGTTTGACCTTCCTTTTAGAGTTGCTGAGCTGTCAAAGAGCATGCAACAAGTATCTTGCAAGTATTGACCCACTCATACGAGGTGACTTTTGAGTCGACTCAAAAGTCAGCTGTCAAAGAGCGTGCCACAAGTATCTTGCAAGTATTGACTCATTCATACCCGTTATTGTCCCACCCCTTTCTGCTACAACTCTCTCTGCAGTTGCGAAGCTATCAGAAGAGTGCCGCAAGTACGGCGGACCGGAGAGTCCCAGCGGCAGCACAGTGCTTGTCAATTTAGTCTCATCCCATCCATACCCGTTACTCTTCCACCCGTTCCTGTTATCCCCCCCCCCTTCAGAGTCCTGAGAGTCCTGGCGGCAGCACAGTGCTTGTCAATATAGTCTCATCTCATCCATACCCGTTACTCCTCCAGCCGTTCTGATTACACTTCCCCCCTTCAGTTGCCAGGCTATCAGAGGAATGCCGCAAGTACGGCGCACAGTGATGGTCAATATAGTCTCATCTCATCCATACCCGTTACTCTTCCACCCGTTCTGATTACCCCCCCCTTCAGTTGCGAAACACTGTCAGAGGAATGCTGCAAAGCATAGACTCATACATACCCGTTATTCATCAACCCGTTTCTGCTACAACTCCTCTCCCCCCCCTTTCCCCTTCAGTCGCCAAGCTGTCAGAAGACTGCCGCAAGTACGGCACAAAGTATTGACTTGTCCATACCTTCTATTATATTAACCCGTTTCTGCTTACAATTTCCCCCCTCCCCTTTTCAGTCGCCAAGCTGTCAGAAGAATGCCGCAAGTACGGCGCACCGGAGAGCCCGGGCGGCAGCACAGTGCTGGGCCGGGCGGCGCTGCATTTTGGGGCGGCACACTCGGCAATCGAGAAAGAGAGAGACAATATGGACAGGACTCTTGGAACACAGGTGTGATCCTAATGTGCATGACTATAGTGAGAAACCACTGTGCTGGGCGGCACTGTATTTGGGGCGGCGCACTCGGCAATTGAACAAGAGAGAGACAATATGGACAGGACGCTTGGAACACAGGTGCGACTGTAGTGAGGATGACTATAACGAGAAACAGCTGTGCTGGGACTTGGTGACTTCTGAGTCGACTCAAAAGGCACCTCGCTTGGAACACATGTGCAACTGTCTGTAGTGAGGATGACTAGATTGAGAAATTGCTGTGCGTGGACTTGCATTGCGCCTGCATCCACTGTCCCTCCTTTGATTGATTGGTCTCAGGTGGCCGCCCCTCTCAAGCCCCTGTCTCGGGCGCGCCTCTGGAGGATGCTCGGCTGGGCTGAGTTGAAGCTCACTATGCCTATGTATGCCTGCATGTAATGTACTGTTCCACATGCACAGCTGGCCGCCCCTCTCAAGCCCCTGTCTGTCTCGGGCGCGCCTCTGGAGGATGCTCGGCTGGGCTGAGTTGAGCTGTATTATTCTTCCTGTAACCCCTGTGCTTATACCCATCGTGCTTGTATCGATGGATGGATGGATGGCAGGTGGGCGACCCCCTTAAAGCCATGGTCACGGGCGCGCCTCTGGAGGATGCTCGCAGCCTCACCCACCGATACGACAAGCTGCGGCAGGAGGCCGAGGGGCTGGTGAGTGGGCGAATGAGGGTCACTCGGTGGGCAGATGGGGAGAAGGGCAGATGGGCAGACAGGCAGAACAGGTAGAGGGGGATGCTCGCAGCCTGACCCATCGTTTCGACAAGCTGCGGCAGGAGGAGGCGGAGGGGCTGGTGAGTGGGGGTTGGGCGTTTAAGGGGGCTCATGGGGGTGGGTAACTGTGCAACCGGAAAGCCGCCTCTGGAGAGTGGCATGCGCGCAGTCTCACCCACCGATATGACAAGCTGCGGCAGGAAGCCGAGGGGCTGGTGAGTAGTGCTGTTGGGTTTCCAGAGGGGCTGGAGGGTTCAAGTCGGGTGGTCAGAGGGGCAGGTGGGCAGACAGGCAGAACAGGCAGAGTGGGATGCTCGCAGACAGACAGAACAGGCTGGTGATGAGTGTCACTTGGACTAAAAGGTAAGTGTGCGTGTGGACTGGAGGATGCTCGCAGCCTCACCCATCGTTTCGACAAGCTGCGGCAGGAAGCGGAGGGGCTGGTGAGTGGTAGGTTGAGGGGTGGTTAGCGGGGCTGTGGGTGCCTGCAGCAGGCATGCTCGCAGCCTGACCCACTGATACGACAAGCTGAGGCAGGAGGAGGCGGAGGGGCTGGTGAGTGGGATGGTTGAGAGCGCATGAGGGCTGTTGGGTGGGTGACAAGGTGAGTCACAACAGTCACCTCTGGAGGATGCGCGCAGCCTCACCCACCGATATGACAAGCTGAGGCAGGATGCGGAGGGGCTGGTGAGTGGGTGAGGGGCATGGGCATGGAGTCCGTGAGAAATAATTAGGAAGCTGGCAGCCCATGGAGTGCGTGGGCAGGTGGGTAGGTGGGCGGGATGACTTTCTTCTGTTTTGATAAGCTCTCCTGTCCACTCCTCGCATACGTGTTTGCTCTGCTCGTTCCAGGCGTGTCCCCTCACTCCCCTCACTCCCCTCTCCTCTCCCCTTACCAGGTGGTGGAGCTGCAGAAGCGCAACCAGAAGGCACGGGACGGCGTCAGTGTGTTTTACACTCATACCTCCTCCCACTTTCTCGTCCCCTCACTCTCCTCCCACCTCTCTCTCCCACCAGGTGATGAAGATTCAGAAGCGAAACCAGACGGCACGGGACGGCCTTATTGGTCTGGATCTGCACTCCACTCGCACTCTGTTCCTCCGCTCATCACTCTCCTCCCCCCCCACCAGGTGGTGGAGATGCAGAAGCGCAACCAGACGGCACGGGACGGCCTTGCTACATTCGGTTCCCCACTCTCCTCTCGCCCCGCCATTCCCCCTCTCTCCCCCCTCCCCCCCACCTCTCATCCTCCCCACCACACCAGGTGGTGGAGATCCAGAAGCGCAACCAGAAGGCACGGGACGGCATCAGTGTGTTTTACACTCATACCTCCTCCCACTTTCTCATCCCCTCACTCTCCTCTCGCTTCCCCTCCCCCGTACACCAGGTGGTGGAAATCCAGAAGCGCAACCAGAAGGCACGGGACGGCCTGAGCAACCCTGAGAACGCTGCCAAGCTGCAGGTGAGGGGGGAATGGTGGTGGTAACCCTGTTACGCCAGCATAGCATGCCATACAATGGCCACGCACGCCCTGTGCCTCTGCTCACAAGGCACGGGACGGCCGGAGCAACCCTAAGGATGCCGCCAAGCTGCTGGTGAGGGGGGGATGGTAGTGGTAACCCTATTAATGGGGCTATGGTAACCCTATGCAGTTGCACGGGACGGCCTGAGCAACCCTGAGAACGCCGCCAAGCTGCAGGTGAGGGGGGGATGGTGGTGGTAACCCTGTTATTGTAATAGGGCTGTGGCAACCATATGCACGTGGGGGTTCACAAGGCACGGGACGGCCTGAGCAACCCTGAGAACGCCGCTAAGCTGCAGGTGAGAAGGGGGATGGATGGGATGGGAGAAGTATGATGCTATGATGTGCAAGGGGGCTAGGGACGGCCTAGGCAACCCTGAGAATGCTGCGAAGCTGCAGGTGAGGGGGGAATGGATGGGATGGGAGAAGTATGATGCTATGATGTGCAAGGGGGCTAGGTACGGCCTTTTTGTGAGACGACTCAAAAATTGGGAGCGCAACAACATGTTATCACCTGCAAGGGGGCAAGGGACGGGCAAGGGACGGGCTGAGCAACGTTTTGAGTCGACTCAAAAATTGGGAGGGCAACAACATGTTATCATCTGCAAGGGACGGGCAAGGGACGGCCTAGGCAACCCTGAGAATGCCGCCAAGCTGCAGGTGAGGGGGGGGCGGATAGAGTGGTAGCAATGTGATGCGTATATCTGCAAAGAGGGCAAGGGACGGCCTAGGCAACCCTGAGAATGCTGCGAAGCTGCAGGTGAGGGTGGGGCGGATGGAATGGTAGAAATATGAGGCTTCTATCTGCGAGGGGGCAAGGGACGGGCTGAGCAACCCTGAGAATGCCGCCAAGCGGCAGGCAAGGGGTGCATGGTGGTAACCCTATCATGGCCGCAGAGCAGAGCATGCCATACAATGCCCGTGCACGCACTGTGCCTGAGGCATGTCACATGTGAGCTCAGGCCGTCCCGCGCCATGTGAGCATTGGCACAGTGCGGTCCCGCGCCATGTATGGCGCGGGTCGGCCTATGAGCAACCCTAAGCTCACATGGCGCGCCATGTGAGCACGCACTGTGCCTGAGGCATGTGAGCTCAGGCCGTCCCGCGCCATGTGAGCATAGGCACAGTGCGTGGGCGGGCACTGTATGGCATACTATGTAGGCGTAACAGGGTTACCACCATCTGTACCCTCCTTACCTGCGTGGTGAGGGGAGATGGGAGGTGCGTGGTGAGGGGGGATGGGAGGTGCGTGGTGAGGGGAGGGGAGGTGATCACGTATGATGGGAACATATAAGGCTCCGAGCAACCTGCACTGTTTGTCATATCGAGTTGACTTTTGAGTCGACTCAAAAGTCTGCTGGTGAGGGGGGATGGGAGGTGCGTGGTGAGGGGAGATGATCACGTATGATGGGAACATATAAGGGCGTGGAACATTTCGATTTATTTCCAAACGAACCGTACCGTCTGAACGGTGGAAAGTGGTGCATTTATCAAGCGGTTTGTTCAAATAGGTTTCAATACGTTTCAAAGCGGTAATTTTCCGAACCGTACGTTCGTACGGAAAAAAAAGCCGAAATGTTCCACGCCCTAAGGCTCCGAGCGACCTGCACTGCTTGTCATATTGCTTTCTGTGCTCCCGCTTCCCCCCTTGTTCAATCACCACCAAGCGGAGTAGAAGATGGGCGAGCTCGCAGCCACCATGACGGTGCTGGGGAGGGAAGCCGAGGCAGGCAGTGAGTGCTGATACTCCCATTCTCTTCACCATTCCTCAACCACCCTTCCCCTTTGCCCTGCAACAGCAAGCAGAGCAGAACATGGGCGAGCTGGCAGCCACCATGACGGTGCTGGGGAGGGCGGGAAGCAAGTGTGGCCGTGGAGGCAGTCTGATGACTCTCTGTGCTCCCATGTTCCCCCTTGTTGAATCAACAGCAAGCGGAGCAGAAGATGGGCGAGCTTGCAGCCACCATGACAGCGCTGGGGAGGGAAGCAGAGGCAGGCAGTGAGTGCTGATACTCTCATTCTCCCCAACCTCCCTTCCCCTTCGCCCTGCAACAGCAAGCAGAGCAGAATATGGGTGAACTGGCAGCCACCATGACGGTGCTGGGGAGAGAGGCCGCGACGGCGATGATGGCAGTGTTGCTCAGTGCATGCTTTCCTTTCCTTACCGCATCTCCCTGCCTGGTGAACAGCAAGCAGAGCAGAAGTTGGGGGAACTTGCAGCGACCATGACGGTGCTGGGGAGGGAAGCCGCGACGGCAATGATGGCCGTGGAGGCACAGCAGCAGCGGCAGACGCTGCAGCGACTGATTGGCATGGTGAGTGCTGCACAGTGCGTGGGTATGTGCTAGGCAGACGCTGCAGCGAGCTAGCAGCAACCATGACAGTGCTGGGGAGACAGGCGACGGCAATGATGGCCGTGGAGGCACAGCAGCAGAGGCAGACACTGCAGCGGCTGATTGGCATGGTGAGAGAGAGGGTGCTGCACACCGTGTTGCGCTTAGTGACACCGGTGCTGCGCTGCTGTTGCTGCACTGTGAGTGAGTGGTTGCTAGGCAGATGCTGCAGCGAGCTAGCAGCGACCATGGTAGTGCTGGGGAGGGAGGCAGCAACGGTAATGATGGCAGTGGAGGCACAGCAGCAGAGGCAGAGAGTGCAGCGACTCAGTGGCATGGTGAGTGGGTTTCACTTGGCAGTGGAGGCACAGCAGCAGAGGCAGAGAGTGCAGCGACTCAGTGGCATGGTGAGTGGGTTTCACTTGGCAGTGGAGGCACAGCAGCAGAGGCAGAGAGTGCAGCGACTCAGTGGCATGGTGAGTGGGTTTCACTTGGCAGTGGAGGCACAGCAGCAGAGGCAGAGAGTGCAGCGACTCAGTGGCATGGTGAGTGGGTTTCACTTGGCAGTGGAGGCACAGCAGCAGAGGGAGAGAGTGCAGCGACTCAGTGGCATGGTGAGTGGGTTTCACTTGGCAGTGGAGGCACAGCAGCAGAGGCAGAGAGTGCAGCGACTCAGTGGCATGGTGAGTGGGTTTCACTTGGCAGTGGAGGCACAGCAGCAGAGGCAGAGAGTGCAGCGACTCAGTGGCATGGTGAGTGGGTTTCACTTGGCAGTGGAGGCACAGCAGCAGAGGCAGAGAGTGCAGCGACTCAGTGGCATGGTGAGTGGGTTTCACTTGGCAGTGGAGGCACAGCAGCAGAGGCAGAGAGTGCAGCGACTCAGTGGCATGGTGAGTGGGTTTCACTTGGCAGTGGAGGCACAGCAGCAGAGGCAGAGAGTGCAGCGACTCAGTGGCATGGTGAGTGGGTTTCACTTGGCAGTGGAGGCACAGCAGCAGAGGCAGAGAGTGCAGCGACTCAGTGGCATGGAGATTCGTTTGCACGCTTCCTATGCTCCACTGGTGCCGCCCTGGTTTCACCAGTGGGGGTCTTAAACCGTGTGCATGAGGGCACCTTTTGCATGAGAGCACCTTGTGCATGAGAGCACCTTGTGCATGAGAGCACCTTTTGCATGAGAGCACCTTGTGCATGAGAGCACCTTGTGCATGAGAGCACCTTGTGCATGAGAGCACCTTGTGCATGAGAGCACCTTGTGCATGAGAGCACCTTGTGCATGAGAGCACCTTGTGCATGAGAGCACCTTGTGCATGAGAGCACCTTGTGCATGAGAGCACCTTGTGCATGAGAGCACCTTGTGCATGAGAGCACCTTGTGCATGAGAGCACCTTGTGCATGAGAGCACCTTGTGCATGAGAGCACCTTGTGCATGAGAGCACCTTGTGCATGAGAGCACCTTGTGCATGAGAGCACCTTGTGCATGAGAGCACCTTGTGCATGAGAGCACCTTGTGCATGAGAGCACCTTGTGCATGAGAGCACCTTGTGCATGAGAGCACCTTGTGCATGAGAGCACCTTGTGCATGAGAGCACCTTGTGCATGAGAGCACCTTGTGCATGAGAGCACCTTGTGCAAGAGAGCACCTTGTGCATGAGAGCACCTTTTGCATGAGAGCACCTTGTGCATGAGAGCACCTTGTGCATGAGAGCACCTTGTGCATGAGAGCACCTTGTGCATGAGAGCACCTTGTGCATGAGAGCACCTTGTGCATGAGAGCACCTTGTGCATGAGAGCACCTTGTGCATGAGAGCACCTTGTGCATGAGAGCACCTTGTGCATGAGAGCACCTTGTGCATGAGAGCACCTTGTGCATGAGAGCACCTTGTGCAAGAGAGCACCTTGTGCATGAGAGCACCTTGTGCAAGAGAGCACCTTGTGCATGAGAGCACCTTGTGCAAGAGAGCACCTTGTGCATGAGAGCACCTTTTGCAAGAGGGAGGTGGCAACGGTAATGATGGCTTTCTATGTTCCACTGCTCCCGCATTGGTTTCACCTCACCAGTGGAGGGCTTAAACCGTGTGCATGAGATGAGAGCACCTTTTACGAGAAAACCACCCTTCTCACCGCAACCACCTCCCCGCCCTTTCCCCTTCCTCTCCCCAACCAGGTGGAAGCAGAGCGGGCCTTCCACCAACGAGCTATCCTTCTCACTTCCCTCCCCTTGCCCATTCCCTCCCTCCCCCCTGCCCCTTACTCTGATCAGGTGGAGGCGGAGAGGGCATTCCACCAACGAGCTATCCTTCTCACTTCCCTCCCCTTGCCCATCCCCTCCCTCCCCCCTGCCCCTTACTCTGATCAGGTGGAGGCGGAGCGGGCTTTCCACCAGCGGTCAGTGGAGATTCTAAACCACTTGCACGCACAGATGGTGGGAATCCCCAGCACTCGCGGACTCCAAACCACCTCCCCCTGCTACCCCTTCTCTCCCCAAACCAGGTGGAGGCAGAGAGAGCTTTCCACCAGCGGTCAGTTGAGATTCTGAACCACCTGCACGCACAGATGGTGGGGGAGGAGAGAGGCACTGTGCGTGATGGTTCGGCCGTGAGGTGCCACCTGAACCACCAGCGGTCAGTGGAGATTCTAAACCACTTGCACGCCCAGATGGTGGGAATCCCCAGCACCCGCGGACTCCAAACCAACCCCCCCCGCTACCCCTGTCTCCCCCAACCAGGTGGAGGCGGAGAGGGCATTCCACCAACGATCAGTGGAAATATTGAACCACCTGCACGCACAGATGGTGGGGGAGAGGCAGAAGAACGACCACAGTGGGAACAGCAGCAGTGCTGGTGGTGGTGCTGGTGCCACCCCTGCTGGTGTGGGCAGCACTAACCCGTTTGCAGGCTCGGCCGAGCCTCCGCCGCCGAGCTACGAGGAGGTTCGGGGAGGCGGAGGGCCGGCAGGAGGCGGGTCGAACCGAGCGGGGTACTTTCTTGCTGAGGTGGGTGGGGGGAGGTGGGTGCAGGGAAGATGGGTTGGGGGGAAGGTGGGGGAAGGTGGGTTGGGGGGAGGTGCTTCTGGGGAAGGTTTGGGAGGGTCGAGTGGAGGCCGAGCTGGGTACTGCCTTGCTGAGGTGGGGACTAGATGGGCGTGGAGGAGGAGGTGGGTGTGGGGGAGGGTGGGTGTGTGGGTTAGGAAGAGGAGGTGGGTTGGGGGGGAGTGGGTGCGAGGGAAGTGCAACTGGGGAAGGTGGTGTATGCATGGCAGGTGGAGTGTCGCGGGAAAAGAAGCCTTTGCATTGACAGCCACTGGATTCCTGTTCACAATGTCTGGTGCCACTTGCTCAGGTGCCACTCTCCTCCCTGCTCTCCCTGTTTACTTTTGAGTCGACTCAAAAGTCAGCAGCCTTGGCATTGACAGCCACTGGATGCCTGTTCACAATGTCTGGTGCCACTTGCTCAGGTGCCACTCTCCTCCCTGCTCTCCCTGTTTACTTTTGAGTCGACTCAAAAGTCAGCAGCCTTGGCATTGACAGCCACTGGATTCCTGTTCACAATGTCTGGTGCCACTTGCTCAGGTGCCACTCTCCTCCCTGCTCTCCCTGTTTACTTTTGAGTCGACTCAAAAGTCAGCAGCCTTGGCATTGACAGCCACTGGATGCCTGTTCACAATGTCTGGTGCCACTTGCTCAGGTGCCACTCTCCTCCCTGCTCTCCCTGTTTACTTTTGAGTCGACTCAAAAGTCAGCAGCCTTGGCATTGACAGCCACTGGATGCCTGTTCACAATGTCTGGTGCCACTTGCTCAGGTGCCACTCTCCTCCCTGCTCTCCCTGTTTACTTTTGAGTCGACTCAAAAGTCAGCAGCCTTGGCATTGACAGCCACTGGATGCCTGTTCACAATGTCTGGTGCCACTTGCTCAGGTGCCACTCTCCTCCCTGCTCTCCCTGTTTACTTTAGAGTCGACTCAAAAGTCAGCAGCCTTGGCATTGACAGCCACTGGATTCCTGTTCACAATGTCTGGTGCCACTTGCTCAGGTGCCACTCTCCTCCCTGCTCTCCCTGTTTACTTTTGAGTCGACTCAAAAGTCAGCAGCCTTGGCATTGACAGCCACTGGATTCCTGTTCACAATGTCTGGTGCCACTTGCTCAGGTGCCACTCTCCTCCCTGCTCTCCCTGTTTACTTTTGAGTCGACTCAAAAGTCAGCAGCCTTGGCATTGACAGCCACTGGATGCCTGTTCACAATGTCTGGTGCCACTTGCTCAGGTGCCACTCTCCTCCCTGCTCTCCCTGTTTACTTTTGAGTCGACTCAAAAGTCAGCAGCCTTGGCATTGACAGCCACTGGATGCCTGTTCACAATGTCTGGTGCCACTTGCTCAGGTGCCACTCTCCTCCCTGCTCTCCCTGTTTACTTTTGAGTTGACTCAAAAGTCAGCAGCCTTGGCATTGA
Organism: Closterium sp. Naga37s-1; assembly: GCA_947471745.1. Taxonomy (NCBI): domain Eukaryota; kingdom Viridiplantae; phylum Streptophyta; class Zygnematophyceae; order Desmidiales; family Closteriaceae; genus Closterium; species Closterium sp. Naga37s-1. Next base: position 414,540 of record CANJKZ010000190.1, on the reverse strand, counting down.
CAGCCACTGGATGCCTGTTCACAATGTCTGGTGCCACTTGCTCAGGTGCCACTCTCCTCCCTGCTCTCCCTGTTTACTTTTGAGTCGACTCAAAAGTCAGCAGCCTTGGCATTGACAGCCACTGGATGCCTGTTCACAATGTCTGGTGCCACTTGCTCAGGTGCCACTCTCCTCCCTGCTCTCCCTGTTTACTTTTGAGTCGACTCAAAAGTCAGCAGCCTTGGCATTGACAGCCACTGGATGCCTGTTCACAATGTCTGGTGCCACTTGCTCCGGTGCCACTCTCCTCCCTGCTCTCCCTGTTTACTTTTGAGTCGACTCAAAAGTCAGCAGCCTTGGCATTGACAGCCACTGGATGCCTGTTCACAATGTCTGGTGCCACTTGCTCAGGTGCCACTCTCCTCCCTGCTCTCCCTGTTTACTTTTGAGTCGACTCAAAAGTCAGCAGCCTTGGCATTGACAGCCACTGGATGCCTGTTCACAATGTCTGGTGCCACTTGCTCAGGTGCCACTCTCCTCCCTGCTCTCCCTGTTTACTTTTGAGTCGACTCAAAAGTCAGCAGCCTTGGCATTGACAGCCACTGGATGCCTGTTCACAATGTCTGGTGCCACTTGCTCAGGTGCCACTCTCCTCCCTGCTCTCCCTGTTTACTTTTGAGTCGACTCTAAAGTCAGCAGCCTTGGCATTGACAGCCACTGGATTCCTGTTCACAATGTCTGGTGCCACTTGCTCAGGTGCCACTCTCCTCCCTGCTCTCCCTGTTTACTTTTGAGTCGACTCAAAAGTCAGCAGCCTTGGCATTGACAGCCACTGGATGCCTGTTCACAATGTCTGGTGCCACTTGCTCAGGTGCCACTCTCCTCCCTGCTCTCCCTGTTTACTTTTGAGTCGACTCAAAAGTCAGCAGCCTTGGCATTGACAGCCACTGGATGCCTGTTCACAATGTCTGGTGCCACTTGCTCAGGTGCCACTCTCCTCCCTGCTCTCCCTGTTTACTTTTGAGTCGACTCAAAAGTCAGCAGCCTTGGCATTGACAGCCACTGGATGCCTGTTCACAATGTCTGGTGCCACTTGCTCAGGTGCCACTCTCCTCCCTGCTCTCCCTGTTTACTTTTGAGTCGACTCAAAAGTCAGCAGCCTTGGCATTGACAGCCACTGGATTCCTGTTCACAATGTCTGGTGCCACTTGCTCAGGTGCCACTCTCCTCCCTGCTCTCCCTGGTTCAATAGGAAGGTCGGGGGAACGTATGGGATCGTCAATTGACGACCACTTGATTGTGACTCACCGCGTGTGCTCCCTGCCCCTCTCTGCCCCTCTCTGCCCCTCCCTGCCCTACTATGCCCTGCCATCTGTCGGGTGGTGCATGCCATGCACTCTGAGTGGGGGGAGTCTGGGGAATGTCATCTCGATGTGTTTTCTTAGAATTCAAAAAAAAAAACACTCCGAGTGGAGGGTCTGGGGAATGTCATCTCGCAGGTTGATGGGAATGTGCGTCTCTGCCGTGCCGTGCCATCTGTCAGGTGGTGTGGTGCATGCATTCAAGGCGGAGAGTCCGGGGGAGATGTCCCTCAGTGTGTTGACTGCCCTTCCCTTGTTTCCCCCTGCCTTCTCCCGCATTCCCTCGCTGCCCTGCCTTCCTCCCCCTGCCATCTCGCAGGTGGTGATGCATTTGACGCAGAGGGTCCCGGGGAGATGTCCCCCACTGTGTTGACAGCCCTTCGCATGTTTTCCTGCTGCCATTTCCCCACATGCCGTCTCGCAGGTGGTGCATGCATTTGATGCGGAGGGTCCCGGGGGAGATGTCCCCCACTGTGTTGACAGCCCTGCCCTGTCTTGCCCTGCCTTTCCTTACCCCGTTCACCACCCACACACCATCTCGCGGGTAGTTCGTGCATTCGAGGCAGAGGGTCCTGGGGAGAGATGCGCCCATGTGTTGACTGCCCTGCCCTGTCTTGCCCTGCCTTCCCTTAGAGGGTCCCAGGGAGGTGTTCTTCAGTGTTTTGACAGCCATTCCCTTCCTGCCCTGCCTTTTTCCCCATTCACTATCATCAGTCTGCCTTCCCCTGCATTCCATGCACTTCTATCATCAGGTGGTGCATGCATTTGAAGCGGAGGGTCCCAGGGAGGCGGAGGGTCCCAGGGAGGTGTTCTTCAGTGTGTTGACAGCCGTTCCCTTCCTGCCCTGCCCTGTCCTCCATTCACTATCATCAGCCTGCCTTTCCCTTGCCTTTTCCCCACCTTTTTCCGAATTCAATCTTTAAGGTGGTGCATGCATTCGAGGCGGAAGGCCCCGGGGAGATGACTCTCAACGTGTTAACTGCCCTTCCCTTCCCTTCCTGCCCTGTCCTCCCACACTCCATCTCGCAGGTGGTGCATGCATTCGAGGCGGAAGGTCCGGGGGAGATGACTCTCCATGTGGGCGACTATGTGGTTGTCAGACAGGTATGGACTTTTTTTATATTATTTTTATTCATTTCACAGGTGGGTGATTGAATGTTGACAGGGGAGACAGGTGGACATTGAATGTTTTAGGGCAGACATGTGGGCGGTTGATTGGTTGCATGGGGGGACAGGAGGCGTCATATCGTCAGGTGGTGCATGCATTCGAGGCGGAGGGTCCAGGGGAGATGTCTCTCCATGTGGGCGACTACGTGGTCGTCAGACAGGTGGGCAGCTGAGAGTTTCAGGGCAGACAGGTGGACGGTTGAGAGTTTCAGGGCAGACAGGTGGGCAGCTGAGAGTTTCAGGGCAGACAGGTGGGCAGCTGAGAGTTTCAGGGCAGACAGGTGGGCAGCTGAGAGTTTCAGGGCAGACAGGTGGGCAGCTGAGAGTTTCAGGGCAGACAGGTGGACGGTTGAGAGTCTCAGGGCAGACAGGTGGGCAGCTGAGAGTTTCAAGGCAGACAGGTGGACGGTTGAGAGTTTCAGGGCAGACAGGTGGGCAGCTGAGAGTTTCAAGGCAGACAGGAGGGCAGCTGAGAGTTTCAGGGCAGACAGGTGGGCAGCTGAGAGTTTCAGGGCAGACAGGTGGGCAGCTGAGAGTTTCAGGGCAGACAGGTGGGCCAGCTGACAGTTTCACGGCAGACAGGTGGGCAGCTGAGAGTTTCAGGGCAGACAGGTGGACGGTTGAGAGTCTCAGGGCAGACAGGTGGGCAGCTGAGAGTTTCAGGGCAGACAGGTGGGCAGCTGAGAGTTTCAGGGCAGCAGGTGGACGGTTGAGAGTTTCAGGGCAGACAGATGGGCAGCTGAGAGTTTCAGACAGGGCAGACAGGTGGGCAGCTGAGAGTTTCAAGGCAGACAGGTGGGGAGCTGAGAGTTTCAGGGCAGACAGTTGGATGGTTGAGAGTTTCAGGGCAGACAGGTGGGCAGCTGAGAGTTTCAGGGAAGACAGGTGGGCAGTTGAATGTGACAGGTGTTTGAGTGTTGATCATCAACCCCATGCATAATCAAAAGGAGGGTTGAGTGTTTCCACTCTGCATGCTGCCTCAGCCCCCACGCATGCCCCACTATCACATGTGCTTGTCTCTGTCATCTTTTTCCTTCCTGCTTTTCATTTGGCTTTTACAAGTTCCCTTTACCCCCCTTCCAACTCCTACCCCCCTCCCCAAATCCAAAGTGCATGTGCCTCGCGCACTTCCTTCAATATTCTGAGATAATTCAAGGCATGCATTGCATATCCTTTTTTCCCCTCCTATTCCATCCTTTAAAATTCACTCGTCCCATTGGAACTTCATGTGCGTACATCCCACCCACCCTCCTTCCTGACAGGTGTCACCCAACGGTTGGTCGGAGGGCGAAGCGAAAGGAAAGGCTGGGTGGTTTCCTTCGGCCTTTGTGGAACGCAGGCAGAGAGCCCCAGCAAGCAAGATCCTGGAAGCTTCTGGAGGCCTTTAGATCTGCGGGTGAAGCCGTTGAATTATGTAACCGTAAATGTCAAACCCTGTTTCGTACGCAATGATACATACACACGTACAGAAGACAGCTTAATATGGTACTACGGTAGGTTTTGTGAAGGAAATAGTGTTGTGACCTTGTTTATTAAGTTGGCCAACTTGTCCAGCGTTACAGTTTCTCTGCACTGCACTGTATGGCTTCAATATTACCGTAATTGTCTATGAGGTGTATTCTGCACTCTTAGCAGGACTAAGGAACTCGATGAAGACCTGGAAACTCTAGCCTTCCTGCCACCCACCCTTCAGCCACAGCCTGGCAAGCCTTGCATCATAGCACCGTACCATACCAACCAATTGAGAGAACAATTACCTACCTAAAAGGTTCCCTGGGAAACTTCCTGACTTCTCATGCATGGTACGGTAGCTGTTTGCAGGAAGGATGATGATTAACTTAAAACCAGGGTGCACATTCAATTGGATTTCTGTCAAAGGTTAACCTTTGACCTCGGGGTTACTCAGTGATTTAGGAATATCTGGGGGGAGTGTTCGCTTCAGCAGGTGAACATTTGAACCCTCGAGATTTGGCAAATGTATACCGAAGTCATCGAATGTGCTTCCGCCAATTCGTTTCCCCCCTCCCCATACCTATTCCGCTCCCACCGAAATTGTTTCCCCTTCCCCCACAATATCGTCTCACCCCCTTTCCCCTTTCCGCCAACCCAGTTGCCCTCCCCTTGATCCCCAATTTCTAGATCCAAGTGTTATCAATTTCTCCCCTGCCAAGCCTCATCTCTCACGGACGAAAAGCCCCATGCTCGCCCATTCTCAACTATTTATTCGCTACTCGTCAACCAATCAGCAGTTCCCGCAAACATGCCGCCCAAAATTTAGCCTGGAGTCGCGTTGTATGTGTACCCTGGTTTTAATCATAAGAAGTCCAGCCAATACCGTACTTGACTACAGTTCATGTTCAACACCTGTAAACAGGCCCTAATCAGCCTTTTTTTCAGCACTGACTCACCAGCCTTCTTTCAGGGAACTGGGGTTTTTCTGCCTAAATATCACCTACATAATTTACATGACTGATTTCTCAGCCTGATCCAATACGGTACCAATCCAGGAGACGGTCTATGAGCATTGACTGTCTTTATGTAAAATTAAAAGGGTGTGCCATGCCAACTGATTTGGTTTGGATAGCTTTTGACAAAGCAGAAGCATCACGAACCACCTAAAACCTTGGGACTCAAGAAGCACAGGCAAGACAGAGCCGTGACATGAATAAAGTTAGCCTTCCGACATCAGTTTGCAAGAAGACGGCGGAAATCGGCAGAAGGTACACATTTCGTTCGGACGGCTAACGCGCGCATCACGAAAGGTGGAATGCCATGACGAGCTAAGTGCAGTAACTCGGGGTTCGATCCAGCGAACAGACAAACATTGCAGCACGAACGTTGCTAGCGCCTTGATCGAAAGGCATGGCTATGTCTGGGTCCGTCAACGGAGAAGAGGAACATATTAGTTGAATATCGAAAAAAGAATAATGGTTTTCAATATACGGAGAGCTTCTCATTTATAATGAACATGGGAACAGCCATTTAAGACTCCTCCTCCTCAACCCAGGCCTCAACACGGAGCAGCACGAAGCCCAGAGCAATGCCGACGAAGATCATGCCTCCGATGATGGGGACCACTCGCAAGATCTCGGCGCCGACGTCGCACCTGGAGGAGAGAGCACCGCCGCGAGCACCAGTCTGCCTGGTAGCAGCAGCGATCTGAGCAAAGCTCTCGTCAACAGTCTTCCTCTCAGCGACAGCCGACACGCACGAGGAGGCCTTCAGACCCGAGAACTGGCCGAAGGAGACAATGCGGGCCTGACGCTTAGGAGCAGCGACCTTGGCCACAGCAGCGGTGGGGGCAACAGCCAGTTGGCAGGAAGAAGCGATAGCAGCCATGGCTGATGGTGTGGTTGTGTCGGCAAATAGAGATGAAGCTAGTGAAGCTAGAGGAGGCTGTCTCTGGCTGGGAGTAAATTTTCCAAGCAAAGAAACAAAAGCCTTCTGATCGGAAATGAGAGCAGCAGGGTAGTCAGGGAGAGAGGACCAACGGGAAACCCTAGGGAATATCTTGCAGTCAGGCAAGCGATATTTGCGAAGCTGACGAATTCAAGCGACTGGAAGGGATGAATGAGAATGGTGGAGTATTGGCCTCTGAGGATAAGCTGTTACCTTGTCAAGTTCCTCGCGAGCGACGATTGTGGCAGAGCCAGCGAGAACAAGCGTTGATGTGTACGACTGGAGAGGTCTCTTCCACCAAAAAGTGATGTGCTGGCAGTTTCCGCCAATCGTCCTTATCTGAATGATCCCATCGGCAGGGGTTAGGCCACAGAAGTATCCACGTGGCGCAGTACCCACCTGCCGTCATGGCAAGACTAGCCACACGGTGAACAACGCCGAATGATATAACCAGCTGGCAGAAACTACGGTACAGTTCGGTTCATGAAAACATTAATAAAAACTAACTACTATAACAAATAGGACAGATAAAAAAAAAAGGAGAAGAAGCAAAAAACAAGTAGAGGGCCACTTTCATTATGACCGCATCTTACGGTATGAACAATTTGTTGAATTACAAGTTCATATGAAGTGCCATACCGCCTTGATAGCTAATGGCTCAGGCTTCTTGTTTCTCTTTCATAAACAAGAATGTGTGTTTATGAGGGTGGGGGTGGGAAGGGTAGGCATATGCATGGGTCCATGTCTGTGGGTGCATGTGATGGGAAACATGCTACAAGACCGTACAAGTACAGTAAATTTTTGCTGTGTCCTAAATGTTATGGCATCTCTCACTGCAGCAACAGCGCTGCCAAAACAATGTCAAATGAATAATGCATATCTAGGATCAGTAGTATATGGCTCAAACGCAGGATCTGAGCAGATGGATTGGCCAAAGAAACCCACATGAGCAGTGGCAGCAGTAGTAACCTTCCAACGAGCAACTGAGAAGACCACCAGCAGCAGTAGAAGAATCGTAACTGTCGTGAGAGCAGCAGCAGCAGCAGAAGAAGAAGACATTGTAACTGCAGGGATAGAATCAAGAGACTGTAAACTGCCGCTAAAGAAGCAGGAGAAAAGCGGCAGCAGCACCACAAAGCATCTTATCACTGCTCCTGCTTTCCACCAACCCCTGTTTGCTTGCCTGGTGCAGCAACACTTTCAGATAAGCCCTCCTTTCTTAGCACGCGCTTTGTTGAAGCTGGTATCGGTGACTAGCACTTGCTGCTAAACTCGTGTCTGCACATCCACCTAATAATTATCCACAGCCATTTCCAAACAGCTTCTGCTGCAGCAGCTGCTGCCTCTGCCGCAGTGTGAATGAGGATTGGTGTCTGGATTGGCAGAGAAAAAAACTCCAAACTTAGTGACAGGGTGAATGACGCTGGGATCTGGGCTGGTAATGAATGTGGCTGCTGCTATAATCATAAATGCCTGCAGGAGGAAAGGCACATCTGTGACAGCGCTTGCATTAGGCCCATTCTCTGTAACAACTGCTGCCGCTGCCGCCACGCTATGACTTGAACTGGCCCTAGACGGAAAGGGAAATGCGAGGCGGTGCTTGCGTTTGGCCCAATCCCCGTAACAGCTGCTGCTGCTTCTGCTATGACTTGTACTGGCCCAAGGAGGAATTGGACACGTGCGACAGTGCTTGCCTGAAGCCCTATCTCTGTCACAGCTGCAGCTGCTGCTATGACTGTTTTAGAGGCGTCTCAAAAACTGACTTGGTACTGCCCAAGGAAGAAACGTACATGTGTGACACGGCTCACCTCGGGTTCCCTGTGACAGCTACACCTGCTGCTGCTGCTGCCGCTCTGCTGCTGCTGCTGCCGCCGCGGCCGCTGCTGCCGCCGCCGCTGCTGCTGCCGCCACTGCTGCTGCTATGACTTGTACTGCCCCAAGGAAGAAACGGACATGCGCGACGGTGGTAGCTTTAGCCCAATCTCAGTCACAGCCGCTGCTGCAGCTGCTGCTATCACTTCGCCTGCCCCAAGGAAGAAAGGGACATGCGCGACGGTGGTAGCTTTAGCCCAATCTCAGTCACAGCCGCTGCTGCAGCTGCTGCTATCACTTCGCCTGCCCCAAGGAAGAAAGGGACATGTGCGAAAATGCTCGCCTTAGGCTCATTTTCCGCGAAGGGAGGGCTGGAGGTTGGGGTTGGGTGAGAGGCGAGAGGAGGGCAGAGGGAGAGGAGAGAAAGAGGAGGGAGAAGAATGGATTGAGTGTTTTGAGGAACCAGGAACGCCACAGCGAGGGGGGAAAGGTATCTGTGACTGACAGGTTCGAACTAGGAACCTCACCTCCAGTAGAGGCGAATGGTGAAGGTTGGGGTTGGGGAAGGGAAGAGGGAGAGGCGAGCAGAGGAGAGGCGAGCAGTTACAAAGGGCAAGCAAGAAAATTCTGTGAATGACAGTGCTCGCTCTGGGATACCCGTGTATGAGGGGAGTGAGGTTGGGGATGAGATGCGGAGAATAGTATTTTTGACTTCACTAAATAATATCAAGAAACCAGCAACTATCATGTCTGCTCTTCTCAAACATGTTTGTGCGGAATATGACAAGGGTTGGAGAGGTTGGGGCTGGGGGGAAAGGGCAGAGGAGGGAAAAGGAGACGGAGAGGCAACAGATCAGGGCATAATCAATGGGAAAAGGGGCAGTGCAAATGGAAGAGCAGGGGAGAGGAGGGAGGAGGAGGGGAGGGACGGGGAGGAGAAGGGAGAGGAGGGAAAGGAAGAGAAGAGGGGTGGGGTTGGGAGGAGAGGGGAGGAGCGTGCATCTTGGGCTGAAGTGTGACATACCACTCTGAGTTATCAACTGCGACGAGGAAAATGCTGATGGGCCACAAATCTTTTCAAAAACGCCGCCGCCCCTTTGCTTGCTGCCTCGCTGCACTGTAGACGCAGTCTCAGAAGAAACCACGTCTTGTGCAGGAAAATGGAGCGGCTTCAAACGCGAACAGCACTCCCCTCTTTGTAAAGCTCCGCCCTCGTCCCGTTCCCCTCCGCTGCAGTTCCCCCCGGGTTCAATGTTCCCCGCGCTGGTCCCCGCACCCGGGCTTTCCGCCAACCCTTGTTCCCCCACCCTTACAGTCTCGCGGAGACACCCGTCCGCAAGGCTTTCCGCGCAGCTGCTTCCACCCGCGCAGCTGTTGCTTCCGCCCGCGATTCGTTCCGTGCAACTCCTGCCTTTTTCCGCTTCTCTTTCAGGCTGCGATGCGGTTCGTCGCAAGCATCGAACCGCGAGTGACGACGCGAGTCGAGACTTTTCGACGTTCGTTGGTGTGACACGTGGCGATCCCGACTTAGTTGATTGAACGTGACAAGATCTTGACCGCATGGTTCTTTCTCGCTGCAACCGCTGCTCACGCTGCACACACTGCTGCTGCTGCTGCTGCTGCTGCTGCTGCTGCTCCCGCTGGTGCTGCTCCCGCTGCTGCTGCCTAAAAAAATCTCCCTCCTTCCATCCCAGTGCTTGTAGGCGACCTAGCAGCGACGGCGATCTCCGAGCTGGCGACGATTTCGCTGGTGCGTCTGCGACGGATTGCGACAGCGGGTTTGTCGCCGCCGTAGGCGCAGTCAGCGGGCGAGTCGACCCGAGCGTCGAATCAGGCGTGGATTGAAAAAATCCGGATTGCGGGATTCCGGACTGAAAACCTGTTGAATCCGGAACCGCCATCGCGCTACGGCTCCTAGCGCGAATCTCACTGATTCTGTTAAAGCCATTCAATGGATTAGTACCACGCTCATCCACAAGCGGGGACGGCGAGGCGGGTGTGACTGAAGCGGGGGTGCCTGACGAGGGCGAGAGCAGCGCCGTGAAGGAGAGTCGCGACGCGGAGCTCGAAAACGACGATGGGAGCGACGGCCAGTGCAGCAACCCTCGGCGCCGCGGGCTGATGGTCGTCGCCGCAACACCATTCGTGTTAGGGCTGTTCAGCGTAGTAACTGTGTCAGTATAAGTACTAGGGCTGTTTAAGGTGATGATCCGTCTGTGTTCCGAGGCAGCGACAGGAGGGGGTGTCGAACAGCAGGATTCTCTGCTTCGAAGCGGCCTTGACGATCTCTCCGGGTCGAACCGCGTCGTTTCCACACGCGTCGCCTCGCCACGCGCGGCGACTAGCGTCGCCGCTTCGACGCGCGGACTGCTGAACATCGGGAAGTCCGCCACGCTGTGCGGAGAATGCGCGGCGGCGTGCGCTTCACGCGGAGCTTGCATCACGCCGCCGCGCAAGCCGCCGCGGGGTGAATCCGTGGCGCCGCGCAAACAGGCGGCCTCCTGCCGCGGCGCGCTGCACGCCGACCTGGCCGATGCGCGATTCGCGGGGGCCACATCTGGCCGTTCGCTCAAGGAGGACAGATCCAACTGTTCGTTGAGCGTCCGTCGGCGGGAGACGGCGATGGTGAACGGTGGACGGAGACGGAGACGGAGGCGCGACGACGGTGGTGTTGCGGGAAGGCCGGTTCCGTTAGCAATCTCTCCGCTACCGTCCGTCTGTACCGAAAAAACAGGATCTGCCGGCGCGGGTGAAACAACGTCTCCCCCCAAACCTAGGTGTCCCGCCGATTCCCCGCTCGCTCTCTCCTCCGAGCTCCCGAGCGAAACCCCCCGGGGAACCCTCTGTGGAACCCCCGGCGCAGATGCGCTCGCGAACCCAACTCCGTCCCATGATCCTGCGCGGACATTGCGCGCGCTGTCCCCGCATCCTGTCACCACCGCAGAGTCCGGACCGCTAGAAGAACATCACCCGAGTCATGGGGCAGGTGCAAAACACCTGCGCGAAGCTGAAGGCGCGCTATGTGGAGTACGGTGTGAACTTCGCGGAGGACAGCGAGCATCTCAGTGCCTTCCTCGAAGCGCACAGCCATCCGTCCAAGCGGGTGGTCAAGGTGGAGGGGATGGATGGAGACGGCAACGCCGTCAAACACATGTTCAAGCTGCACGAGCTGGATGCGAAAGGGAAAGAGGATCCTACAGGCGACGTTGAATCCTGCGTGACAATCGCCACACTGTTTGCGAAGGAGGTGATCGGCAGGCTTCAGTTCCGCATGCGAAGCTTGAACTCCCTTGGTGGGTCCAAGCTATTTCTGCCAGACGCATATCCGGAGGGCGTGGCCAAGCGCGGCCGTCTGTGCGCGGAGTGGTTCAGCTCCCTTCGCAAGATGTTCAACGCCGACAACTGTGCTCTGACAGGTACGGGTCGTTCACATATTCCACATATTCCACGTTATCCCACATCCCTTGTTTGTGCAATGATCCATATACATAGTGGGATGCTAACTTTGTCTGGTGTGTGTGCTTGTAGGAGTCAGTTGGAAGAAGGTTGAGCGGGAGCTTCCACATTTCACCCGCGTGATGGTGTCGCAATACAAGGACCAATCCTTCCACGTGGCACTAAAGAACATGCTTAGGAGCGGGGATTGGGAGTCTTCTTGCCCCAATCTGGTTCGACTTTGGGTGGCACTGGCTGTTCTTCCGCTCAGCACAGTGGAGTGCGAGCGAGGCTTCAGTCGCCAAAACGTCATCAAGTCCTGGCTCAGGAGCAACCTGTGCGATGCGCGACTCGCGGACGTCATGTGCATCTCCCTGCTCGAGTACGAACCTGACTGGGACGACGTGGTGAAGCTGTGGCGCGGGGCAAATAAGAGGCGCCCTGCCAAAGAAGTCAGTGGATTGGCAAGGGCGAAGCGCAGGGAGGCAGAGACCGAAGAGGCAGGGAGGCAGGGAGACGGGGAGGCTCCAGCACCTGACTCTGCAGCCGAGAAGGCGCCGGCTGATGACGGAGAGGCCAGGAGGAGGAAGAAAGCCAAATCACCCGTAGTAGTTAGCGACGGTGAGGATGAAGGAGTGGATGTGCGTGCCACTGTTGCACTGAGTGACAATGATGCATCTGACCATGACTCAGATAGTTAGATAGTTATTCCTGTGATCTTTTATAAGTAGAGAGAAGATATGTTGTAGCGTATGTAGTTTCTGTAGGGACATTTGGCAATATCTGTTTTAAAAGTAAAGTAATGCTAGAATTTCTGATGCGTAAGACAGAGGCTCGGAAAAAGTCTGATGAGTCAGACGGGCCCGAAGGGCCCGTCTGACGCCTCAGGGGGGTTCAGAGACTAGCGAGTATGCTGATAGCAATCGAGGCATACAGCAACGAGTATGAAGACGAAGAGGCGGAATGACGCGAAGAGTCGCGCACGGTTACGGAGCATCTGGACCGTCAGGGCAGACAGCATCAGGTAGCAGCAGTGGCGAGGATTCTGCCCGAGCAGTTCGTAACCGTATGGAGTCGCACGGTTGGATTTCGCTGCAATAAGGGAATGTACCCCTTATAGTACATGGCTAGCTAGGTCGTTTGGCATTCCCCTGTAATATCATTTATACGAATGTATTTGCATGTTTTATCTCAGTCATTTTATATTCACTCTGATCTGAGGTCAAGGGCCCACCACCACTACAACACACTATGCGAACCTTCCTGAGAGATCCTAGGCACGATAAACTTCTGATCGCAGCATGGTATGAGAGCGACTCACGGAACCTTCGCTTTGCCACCTCCGAAAAATTTGGTGAACTAAGGTGGCGTCCGGCACACGCTCACGCGTAAGGATGGCCGGAGGATCGGGAGGTCAGACGAATCTGACGGCTGAAGCGCAAGCCAACCCGGCTCCCACAAACGAGGAGACGACGACGATCGGTACCGCCGCCCTCACACAACTGCTTCAGCGACTTTCGACCCTGGAGAAAGGACTCCAGACATTGCGGAATGGCGACGCGGGAACATCTTCCCAACCCTCTCAACCGGCCGCGAACGGCCACGATACCGCCCCGCACACCTTCTCCCTCAGCACAAATGGCTCAACACCCAAGACTCCCCGTCCCAGCGATAAAGCATTTCTCTCCGCTCAATCAAGGTTTTTGAGTATATAAAAAATATGGCTGCTGACTTTTGAGTCGACATGCTTTAGAGACTCACACAACTGCTTCAGCGACTCACAAGTCTGGAGCAGCACAAAGGGTGGCTGTTGTTGTTGTTGTTGTGGCCTCTGCGGCAGAGACTTCTATACCTGGAGCTTCGAGCTGGAGCTGCTGCTGCAAAACGCGCAGATTTTCCACTATTTCGACGGGAGCTACGCGGGACCCACGACCGACTCTGACGACGCCAAGGCGCAGTATTACAGTGAATCGCTGATGGCGTACGTCGTACTTCTCCGCAACATGTCGCCGGCGGAGCAGCTGGGAATTCGTTCATACAAAACTACCTCTGCTCCCACACTCGACGCCTAGCGACATCTCAACGGTGTGTATCAACCGAAGGGTTCGGTTTCATTGAGCCGCCTACTCCAGCAGCTACTGTAGACAAAAATGGCCCCAGGGGAGAAGGCCAACAGCTACATCAACCGTTGCCGGAGCTTACGCGATCAAATCGCGAAACTTGGAAGCACGATTTCAGAGGAAATTTTCGTTAATATAGTGCTCGCAGGTCTCGGCCCAGAATGGCGACCCTGCAAGGCGCTTCTCCGGCAACAGGGGGCTATCTCGGAAGCCGCCCTATGCGCCGCACTTCTCGTCGAACAAATGGACATGGATCAGCAGCGACCAGCGCCGCGACGAGAACGAAAACGTCTCGTTTGCTATTTTCGCACGTCCCAATTGTGACTACTGTCCTCCTTCTTTTTGGGATGCATGCTGAGGCGCTGCAAGATTGCATTTAATGGCTTGACAAGTTTATATGGTCTGGTCAATTGTTACAAGTGCACCATCGAATCAAAAGTACAATGAGCGAAGGCATGAGAGAATTGTTGAATAGCGAAACTAGAATTGTAACGGTAACGAGCAATCGTAGGGATGCCCCATGGGCCTGGTGCCGAGGTTGGGAATTGTCGAGGCGTAGGGCCGGGTTGCGGGTTACCAGCCGAGCCGTGTGGTTTGGGCGCGATGGTGGTGGTGAAGGGAACAGTAGTCGAGGCGAATGTAGCGAGGTGGTAACGTGACACTGTTTGGGTAAAGTGGCGGGAACAGTGCTGTACGCGGTAGAGGTGGTAACGTGAAGTAAGGAAACGTTATTTCCTTACACCCCCTCCCTAAGGGAGGCCCTTACGAATGCGCGTGGATGTCGCGGAAGTTTCTGCTCTGCAGGTACTCGGTGAGGACTGAGTGATTTTCGATTTTGTCGAAGGGTGCCCATCTGATATTTTTTTTTTATTGCGTCTGCTATGCGGGTCCGGATTGAAGGAAAAATGTTGGCAAACTGTTGTGCACGAGGAACGGGGTTGTCGGGGCTTGGTGTAACTGCAGCTGCGTCCTCCAATGATGTCTCCACGGCAAGTGTCAGTCCAGTGACTGTCGTGGTGTTATCTCTGTCGTCTTGAATAATCTTGTAGTCTTTGCTGCAGCTTGAGCTCTCCGCGTGTTTTTCTCTTGCACTCCTTTTTTTGGGGTTTGAGCTGTGGGGATGGTGGCAAAGGGAGGTGCACCACCAAGAGACAATACTACGATGATACTACATTAGGTTGCATTCCTGGTCGGGACACCATCCGAAGTAGAGACATGCGGCTCGCAATTTCGAAATTTGACATTTCAATGTTCGGCCACGCGGTTCGAGATCGGGACACGTTAGGACCTGACGGTTTAGGGTACGTGCGACCCTTTGCACGGCAAGTGTCATGCTGTGCGATCGGGGCATGAAAGGGGCGTTGCAGTGCATTGGAGCTGACTTGGCGCAAACGTGGCAGGCAACCGGCTACATGTAAATGGTCCTGCCCACGATTCCAATCGGGCGCCCCCAAGTAAAAAAAGTTAAGGTTGGCATCCCAAGTCAATCGGGCATTTCATTTTTGAAACAGCCTGAATGGCAGGTTCTGCCGTTAAATTTGGCGCCCATTATGTTGTCGCTTCTCGTCGTTTTATGACACCTCGACACCCCAATTGGTTGGTGACCCCCCTAAAAATCGCAACATGCAAACGACGCGTGCGACCCCGATCGCATCCAAAACATTGACAAATGTCAGAGGTGGGGCCCTGCCCCAATAGGAACACCATCCGCGCGCCAAAACCGTTTGGATGGGCAAACTTCGGATGGTGTCCAAACCGGGAATGCAATCTTAGATATCTACATGCAGTTATGAGAATATACATTCAACACAAACAAACACAACATTTTCGACAAAAATGACTTATGCACATGGAGCTTCGAATACGAGCTCCTTGCGCAAACTGCGCAAATCTGGATGTATTGCGACGAAACTCTCTCCTTCCCGATCTGCGGAACAGCTCCAGAGAATCCTGAGTTGTACAGCGAGTCTCTTCTCGCCTGCACCACCTTGATCCGAAAAGCCTCTCACATGCCGAGCAACTCGGATTCAGGTCGTTAAACAACCAATCGTCCCCCAGCGGTGTTGTCCTGAGAGTACTTGCGTGGAATGTAGATGGCAACTGATCTGGTCGTAATGAGTCGACTTCTCAATCCACTCACATCCATGAAAATGGCCCCAGGGAAAAACTGGGCCCATACATCAACCGTTGCAGAAACATGAGGGACCCATCCAAGAAGCGCAGGGGCAACTTACATGACGACGTCTTCCCACACGTCTTCCTCTCGCACTCCGCCCCACATCCCTACCAATGAAAAGGGAGAAGGGATCAGCATGAACTGCACGGTCCCCTCGGAACAACGACGAGGGCATCGCTACAATCAGTGGCATGAAATTCTTGAAAACAGAAACAAAGCAGAAGAATCTGTATGGGGGAAGTCAATGGCACTATCTATAACGTCTAGCACGAAAGGGCCGACCCTTTCGACTTCGAGCCACACCTAAGATAATCGAGTCTCCACCGGCAAGGATCGCAGGGTGCGAGGATACCGACGTATCAGTCTACCTGGATTTCGACCACTACATCACTCCTCGGAGTGCGAGGATCGCGAGACAAGACCGACACAACTACCGTGTCAGATTTATATGACATAGCTACTGTAGGCTATAGTGGGGTAGCACATATGGGGTACAGTTTTCTTGGGATTTGCTTCTTGTACCCAACTTTCACTTAGTCATTCTCATTCCTCGTTTCTTCTCATGGTATCGAGCAGGTTCCCTAGTGGGAACGATTCCTAGGGCCCACCACCACGGAAATTTTTTTTTTCTGCCCGGAGCGCGTTTTGCGCCGGCCCGAGTCGCGCCGCCCTTTCGGCCCGTCGCGCCCGTCGCGCCCGTCGCGCCCGTCGCGCCCGTCGCGCCCATCGCCACCTACCTCCGCGGCCCCGCCACCTACCTTCGCGGCCCCGCCACCTCACTGTGCGGCCCCGCCACCTACCTCCGCGGCCCCGCCACCTACCTCCGCGGCCCCGCCACCTACCTGTGCGGCCCCGCCACCTACCTGTGTGGCCCCGCCACCTACCTTCGCGGCCCCGCCACCTCACTGTGCGGCCCCGCCACCTACCTCCGCGGCCCCGCCACCTACCTGTGCGGCCCCGCCACCTACCTTCGCGGCCCCGCCACCTCACTGTGCGGCCCCGCCACCTACCTGTGCGGCCCCGCCACCTACCTGTGCGGCCCCGCCACCTACCTTCGCGGCCCCGCCACCTCACTGTGCGGCCCCGCCACCTACCTCCGCGGCCCCGCCACTTACCTTTGCGGCCCCGCCGCCTCCTCCCAGCGGCCCCGGACGCCGCCCTCTCAACGGCCCCGCCGAGCCGCCCAGCAGCCAAGCCGCCCAGCCGCCGAGCCGCCCAGCAGCCGAGCCGCCCAGCAGCCGAGCCGCCCAGCAGCCCAGCCGCCGAGCCGCCCTGTCCGCAGCCGAGCCGCCCAGCAGCCGAGCCGCCCCGCCGCCGAGCCGCCCAGCCGCCGAGCCGCCGAGCCACCCTGCAGCCGAGCCGCCCGAACCGCCCTGTCCGGTAAGAGCAGCGCCTCTCTCACAGCACTGCCCTCGCCCTACTGTTTGCACTGCTAGTCTACTGCTGTCATGGCTACCCCTAGTGTCCTCGCTTTTGACGCTGAGGGTCGGGCCATTGACTTTGACGTCTGGATAGATGACCTGCAGCTTTTCTTACAGTGCGACAGAGCAGACGGCCTCTCCCTCTTTGACCTCACTTCTGGTGCCTCTCCTGCCCCCGCTGCTGATGTGGACGCCACCGTTCGCTCACAGTGGGCCACGCGCGATGCTGCTGCACGTCTTGCTGTGCGTCGCCACCTCCCTACCTCTGAGCGTGCGCACTTTAGCCAGTACAAGAGTGCTCAGACCTTGTACGACGCTGTAGTTGCACGCTACTCCTCCCCTGCCACTGCTGCACTGAGCCGCCTCATGCTACCGTACCTCTTCCCTGACCTTGCTGCCTTTCCCACAGTCGCTGACCTCATTACGCACCTCCGCTCTAGTGACACTCGCTACCGCGCTGCGCTTCCTGCTGAGTTCTGCGCCAAGAACCCCCCCCCCATGTACATCACCCTCTACTACATAGTCACCCGTCTCCCTGACTCCCTTCGCGTAGTCAGGGACCACTTCCTCTCGGTTTGTCCCACCACTCTCACCGTTGACCTCCTCGAGAAGGCCCTCCTAGCAGCAGAAAAGAGCATAGTCGCTGTAGGAGCCTCTCGTGGTGACCCTCGCACCCCCATCTTTGAGGGGTGTCCCCCCTCCCCTCTTTTGCCCTCTGTTGCCTCTGCTGCTGCGGCCGACCTCGCTGGTTTGGAGTCGGTTGGGGCAGCGTCTACCCCTAGCGGGAGACGCCGCCCTGGCAGGGGCAAGGGGGGCAGGGGCGCTGGAGGAGCTAGCGGGGGCGGTGGAGGCGGCGGTGGAGGTGGTGGAGGAGGTGGGGGTGGCGGTGGGAGTGGTGGCGGGGGTGGAGGTGTCGGTGGCGGCAGTGGAGGCGCAGGAGGCAGCGGCGGTGGCGGAGGGAGCGGAGGTGGCGGCGGTGGAGGAGGAGGCGGCGGAGGAGGTGGAGCTGGTCGGGGTGGCGCTGCGCAGAGGGTCAGCTCCGGTGGTGGTCAGCGCCAGCAGCAGCAGCAGCAGCAGCAGCAGCAGCAGCAGCAGCAGCAGCAGCGCACTCGTGACGTCCCCTCCCCTCAGCAGCTCCGTGAGTGGTACACTGCACGCCAGAGGGGTGGGGGTGCTGGTCCGTGCACCTACGTCCTGCGCACCGGCGACCGCGCGGGTGAGCAGTGCGGGGGTGCGCACTCCACCCAGCGCTGCTTTGGCCGCCTCACGGACGCTTGGCGTCACCAGTTCCCTGAGGCCACTGAGATCCCCCGCTGGGGTGAGCTGTCTAGGGCGGGTGTAGCTGTCTTTGACCTTGACTTTGATGCTATTCTTGCTGCCGTGTATACTGTGACTATTAGTGATGAGGGTGACTGTTACCGGTGTTTTCCGCCCGACCCGGGCATTGAGACTGCTGCTCTAGGTCCTGGTGAGGCTGCTGCTCTAGGTGCTAGCGAGGCTGCTGCTCTAGGTGCGTCTGCTCCCTCAGGTGCTGGTGAGTCTGCTCTCTCAGGTTCTGCGTCGGCTTCGGCCTCCCACACCTTCACACTTGACTCGGGGGCTTCTCGCTCCTTCTTTCGAGACCGCACCACACTCACGCCGCTTGGCCGGCCAGTTGCGGTCTCCCTGGCAGACCCCTCTGGGGGTCCTGTCCTTGCTCACTTCTCCACTGTCCTCCCGTGTCCGGCGGCCCCCTCTGGCACCCTGTCTGGTCTCTACCTCCCCTCGTTCTCTACGAACTTGGTGAGTGGTGCTGACCTAAAGGATGCGGGGGTTCACCAGTTCACTCCTGCGAGTCAGCGGGTGACCCACTGCACGGACGCTCGGACAGGCCGCCACCTGGCCACGTTTACACGTCGGCCAGGGTCGAGCCTGTACACACTGACCACTGCGTCTCCTCCAGTCCCTGCGTCTGGTCAGGTAGCTGCGTCGGGTCAGGTGTTTGCTGCAGCGTCCAGGTCTGGTCCTGAGTCTGCCCCCTGCTCGTGTCGCCTCCTGTCTCACGAGACTCTCCTCTGGCACCACCGCCTTGGCCACCCCTCCCTGCTTCGTCTCCGGAGCATGGCCTCCCGTGTCCTTGTCTCTGGTCTTCCCCGGTCCCTCCCTCCCCTTCCTCCGGGGCCAGGCCCTACCTGCGTCCCCTGTGTCGAGGGACGGCAGCGGGCTACCCCTCACTCCTCCCAGTTTCCTCCGACAGAGGCCCCGCTGCAGACGCTTCACATGGACGTGTGGGGCCCGGCCCGCGTCCGTGGACAGGGTCACGAGCGCTACTTCCTGCTGGTGGTTGACGACTACTCGCGTTACACCACAGTCTTCCCCTTGCGCAGCAAGGGTGATGTCACTGAGGTGTTGATCGACTGGATCCGCGCAGCTCGTCTCCAGCTCAGGCGGAGCTTTGGCTCGGACTTTCCTGTTCTGCGTCTGCACTCTGACAGAGGCGGAGAGTTCTCCTCTGGCCTTCTGCGAGCCTACTGTCGTGCACGAGGCATCCGCCAGACCTTCACGCTTCCGGACTCTCCACAGCAAAATGGGATTGCTGAGCGCCGCATTGGCATGGTCATGGACGTCGCCCGTACGTCCATGATGCATGCGGCTGCCCCCCATTTTCTGTGGCCGTTTGCGGTTCGGTACGCGGCGCATCAGATCAACCTTCAGCCCAGGGTCTCCATGCCGGAGACCTCCCCAGCTTTGCTGTGGACGGGGAAGGTTGGCGATGCGTCTGCGTTCCGTGTCTGGGGATCTCGGGCGTTTGTCCGCGACTTGTCTGCGGACAAGCTGTCCCCTCGTGCTGCTCCTTGCGTCTTCCTGGGTTTCTCCCCTGACGCCCCAGGGTGGCAGTTCTACCACCCCACCTCTCGCCGTGTTCTGTCCTCCCAGGACGTCACGTTCAACGAGTCGGTCCCCTACTACCGCCTCTTCCCCTACCGCACTCCGTCCCTCCCCCCGCCACCGCTCTTCCTTGTACCAGGTCCCCCCCCGGTAGACCCCCTCCCCCCTCAGGGTCCTGCCCCTTCAGGTGTGTCCCAGGTAGACGCTGTTGAGCCTGTCGAGGTCGCTGGTGACTCTGGTGCTGCTGAGGGTGCTGAGCCTGGGGGTGCTGACTCTGGGGGTGCTGAGCGTGTGGGTGCTACGCCTGGGGGTGCTGAGCCTGGGGGTGCTGAGCCTGGGGGTGCTGAGTCTGGGGGTACTACGACTGGGGGTGCTGAGCCTGGGGGTACTACGCCTGGAGGTGCTGAGCCTGGGGGTGCTGCGTCTGGGGGTGCTGAGCCTGGGGGTACTACGCCTGGAGGTGCTGAGCCTGGGGGTGCTACGCCTGGTGGTGCTGTGCCTGGCGGTTCACCGGGTGCTCCCTCTCGCCGAGAGCCACTCTCTCCCCAGGAGCTGCGTGAGTGGTTTGCCCGGCGCTGGAGGCGAGCTGCTGGAGCTGGAGGTGCTGCGGGTACTGGAGGTTCTGTTGCTGCTGAGGGAGCTGGTGCCACGGGTCCCGGAGGTGCTCGTACTGGGAGTACTGGAGCTGCTGGACCTGCGGGTACTTCTGGAGCTGGAGTTGCTGCGGGTGTTGGCGCGGAGGCTACTGCTGTCGGTCCTGGAGGCGGTCCTGCTGGGGGTACTACTGGTGCTGCTGGGGGTTCTGGAGCTGGAGCTGCTACTGGTGCTGGTGCTGCCACTGGGGGTGCTGGTGCTGTCCCTCCTGTGTCTGGAGTCGCCACGCGGCCTCGACCGTACTTCGTTCCGCTCCTTCAGCAGGTTCTTGGTCTCCCGCCTTCTACTGGTCCTCCTCCTCCCTTAGAGTGTCCACAGCCTGTCCCGTCGCAGTTACAGTTACAGCCGGCCTCCCCACTGCCTGCTCCGTCTCCCTACACTGGTCCTACTGGAGGTTTTGCTGAGCGTCGTGAGCCTGCGTCTCGCCCTGCGTCGCCTGTCCGTGCTGCTCGCACTAGTGGTCGCGGTTCGCGTCAGCGTCCTCCTCCTGTCCCTGGCACGCACCGGATGACTCTGCGTCCGTCCACTGCTCCTCTGCGTGCCCCTTTACCTTCTCCTCCTGAGTCTTCTCTTCCTGCTCTTGCCGACCCGGAGTCGGACTCTCTTCGCGCTGCCAGTCCTACTGTCACGCGTCTCCTTGCTACTGTTGTCACTGACCCTTCCTTTGAGTCCACTGCTGCGTCTGCCCTAGTTGCTGAGCTCGTCGACTTTGCTGCTCGCTGTCGCCTAGACTACGTCGCCAGTCTTGTTGCTGAGTCTGAGTCTGTCTGTCCTCCGTCCGTCGGGGGTGAGTGTGCCCTTGGCACGGACGTCCTTGAGGACAGGCAGGAGGAGTTCCAGTGCTTGGCCGCTGCTTCACCTCATCTCGTGTCCGTACTGCTTACCCCTGAGGGAGACCCGGATGCACTTGACATCCCGACTCCGCGCTCTTACGCGGAGGCGATAGAGGGTCCCTACTCCTCTCAGTGGCAGGCAGCTATGGACGCAGAGATGGCTTCCTGGAAGTCCACAGGCACCTACGTTGACGCTGTTCCCCCTCCTGGGGCGAACATCGTCAGTGGCATGTGGATTTTCAGGGTGAAGCGACCGCCGGGTTCTCCGCCTGTCTTCAAGGCGCGTTACGTGGCTCGTGGCTTCAGTCAGCGGCAGGGAGTTGACTACTTTCAGACCTTCTCTCCCACCCCGAAGATGACCTCTCTTCGGGTACTGCTGCACGTAGCTGCTCACCGTGACTACGAGCTACACTCTCTTGACTTCAGCACTGCTTTCTTGCAGGGCAGCCTGCACGAGGAGATCTGGCTGCGTCGCCCACCTGGCTTCACTGGGTCTTTTCCTCCTGGCACCCAGTGGAGCCAACGACGGCCAGTCTACGGTCTCCGCCAGGCACCGCGTGAGTGGCACGACACACTGAGGACTACACTTGCGGCTCTTGGGTTTGCTCCCTCTACTGCCGACCCGTCGCTGTTTCTGCGCACCGACACTTCTTTGCCGCCGTTCTACATCCTCGTGTACGTCGACGACTTGGTCTTTGCCACAGCTGACACTGCAGGACTAGCCCACGTGAAGTCCGAGCTGCAGAAGAGACACACGTGCACTGACCTGGGTGAACTGCGCAGCTACCTTGGCTTGCAGATCACTCGGGACAGAGCACGCCGCACCATTACCCTGACTCAGTCACACATGGTGCAGCAGGTCCTTCAGCGCTTCGGCTTCACGTACTCCTCGCCTCAGGCCACTCCTCTGCCTACTCGCCACTCGCTCTCAGCTCTGCCTTCGGATGAGTCCGTAGAGTCGAGTGGCCCGTACCCAGAGCTTGTTGGCTGCCTCATGTACCTGATGACCTGCACACGACCTGACCTTGCATACCCTCTTAGCATTCTTGCACGCTATGTTGCTCCTGGGAGACACAGACCGGAGCACATGGCTGCAGCGAAGAGGGTGTTGCGCTACTTGTGCAGTACGTCGGGCATGGGGCTTGTGCTTGGAGGGCAGAGTCCAGTGGTCCTTACTGGGCACGCAGACGCTTCTTGGGCTGACGACCAGGCTACGCAGCGGTCGTCACAGGGTTACACCTTCAGCCTTGGTTCCGGCTCTGTTTCGTGGCGGGCTACTCGCTCGTCTTCTGTTCTCGGCTCCAGTTGTGAGGCTGAGATCTACGCAGGAGCCATGGCTGCACAGGAGCTTCGCTGGCTCACCTACCTGCTAACTGACCTCGGAGAGTTGCCTCGTTCTCCTCCAGTGCTGTACGTAGACAACAAGGCCATGCTGGCCTTGTGTCGGGAGCAGCGACTGGAGCACATAACGAAGCACATTGCTCTCCGCTACTTTCTTGCTCGTGAGCTGCAGCAGCGTGGTCAGCTGCGTCTTGCGTACGTGGCCTCTGAGGCCAACACTGCTGATATCTTCACCAAGGCACTTGCGCCTTGTGACCATCAGCGCTTCTGTACTCAGCTGGGCCTTGTGCCTACCTTGCCTCACTTGCTCACCTCTTGACCTTGCTTGTACTGTTACATATATATATACCTGCTCTTGCTTGTCTAGCCTTTTTTATATATATGTGTACTCCTGCTTGTGAACTGGCCTTGTGGCCTTGAACTTGTGCTCGGAATGTGTGGTGACTTTGTGATCCACCCTGAGCTTGCTTTGCTTTGCTTTGCTTGACTGGTCTTGTGACCCCTTGTTCTCCCCCACTTTGCCTATGGGGGTGTGTCAGATTTATATGACATAGCTACTGTAGGCTATAGTGGGGTAGCACATATGGGGTACAGTTTTCTAGGGTTTGCTTCTTGTACCCAACTTTCACTTAGTCATTCTCATTCCTCGTTTCTTCTCATACCGGTACAACAAAATGTATATAGGCAGTTGCGGCGGCCAACACTTTGTCAGATCCTCACTCTTCATCGTAAACCTGCGCTCACTCACGAACTCATGCGAATGCATTGCCACCAACGACAACAAACAGCAGGCTTACAAAATCGGCGGAATCCTTATGGAGCCAAAGGACACAAACATGGCTGACGTTTCAAAAAACGCCCGCAATTTTGTTTTTACTCTGATGGCACTTCGGCCACAACACGGCTAGTCTGAGCCTGTTATACAAAATCGGGGGCGACAAAAACACAACTCTAGGCTTTCAGTGTTGGGGAAATGAAATCAGAGTCGCGTTATTGCTTTTTTTTCTTTTGGTTTGTTGGCGAGAAGGAATGTTGAAAATGCAAGTGGCGCGACCTGGCGCGACCTTGCAAGTGCCAACTGGCCGAGCTGCCGCACCGCTGAGCTGGCAGTAGGCACGGACTGTTACTTGGCGCGCCTGGCAGTGCCTCCATAACTTTATTTGGCAGAAGAAACCTTCAACCTACAAAACAGTAACGATTTAGTTGTTCACACGTTTGGGCGCGGAAAAAACCCAATTTCAGAACAAAAAAGTGCGCTATTTTACCCGTGGCAAAATATCCACTCCCACCCGATTGTCTGTGAAATTCACCGATTCGTTGAGCGATCCGCTAAAGAACGTTTTCAGGCTCCTTTCAATTTCACGCTTCGACGGTTACCCTAATCACGCAACAATTTAACCTGCGTGACTTTGTCGCAGATTGAGTGTATTCGGTGTCCCCAGCTGGTGCAGTGTACTTTGCTCACGTGCTGGCACTCGCTGCCATCTCGGAGGTGGGTATGCCGGGAGGAAATTTCCTGGAAGCTTCGTCTCGATAAACTTGCATTTAGGACCCACTAAATCGATACTCTGTTAAGCCAGGCTCGAGAAACAGATAAGTCTGAGCCTATGGAAAAAAATACAGGGATGAATAAA
The DNA here is from genome assembly GCA_947471745.1 of Closterium sp. Naga37s-1. Taxonomy (NCBI): domain Eukaryota; kingdom Viridiplantae; phylum Streptophyta; class Zygnematophyceae; order Desmidiales; family Closteriaceae; genus Closterium; species Closterium sp. Naga37s-1. The sequence goes on along the minus strand of CANJKZ010000190.1, from coordinate 390,340 downwards.
TGGATACTCTAATTGGATCAGTGTTCATAACAGAAATGACTTTATCTGAAAAAATCAGATTTGAATAGTTCAGTTGTCTGAAATTTCAGAGTAATCATAGTAATTACTATGATAAAATCTGCCCTGGACACAAACTTCACCTTGTGAGTGTTGTCCTCAGTAAAACCAACTTCCTCTCCACAGTGCAACTGACGAAGTGCGGCGTTGAACTGAGCGCCAACGCACACCCATGGAGTTTGAACTGCTATTACGGTATACAAACCAATAGCGTCTTCGTTTTAAATCTAGACCCACCTTCAACAGTCGGAGACCGATAGATTAATCCTGCTTGCGCCAAAGAAATCGCCCTCACCATCAAACTGGACGCACCCCAGATATGGAACTCCAATCCATGCACCGTATCTGGAATTTCCAGTTAAAGCCTGAGTCTAGAATAGCAAGTGTTCAAGTTCAAGATTCTTGAACTTGACTTCGCAGAGGAACAAGGTAACCCGTTTTGGGACACTGATCTATCGTGACCTCCCGAGAAGAGATTCGTGCGCTCGATGTTGATTGGGTAAAACTACAACCAAAACAGTGACACCGATCGCCAGAAGAACACAAAACTTGAAGTACTGTTCACACTTTCGGAAACTTGAAGCATTCGAGTACCTTTCTAGACTCGACGATACTAGTCTCCTTAGCCCGCAGACTCTGCTTACGCCTATAGAATAATGAGGCCAACTCCAGGCACTTGATATATAAATTTGTGGACAACGCTAATACTAGTTACCATAGTCACTCCCCTCAGCACGTAATCCGAGCGCAGGTGGCGTAGTACGCGCAGAATGTAGTACATTACCCAACGACTATCAGCTTCTCCCGTGAATGACGCTTACCTATTCCTTTCGCCGGCGATCAGCGTTCCGCCACTTATGCCAGTCCAAGCAGGTCGATCTGCCGCGCGACCTTCTCTTCGCCGAGCAATGTCGTCTTTCCACCTCCGCTTGTTCCCATGATCGCCGTCACCTGCCTCGACCGCGCCTCGCCGTTCACGCCCTTTAGGCTCAGCCGCCGGTGTACTTGCCCTCACTTCCCCCGCTCTTTGCGCGCGCCTCCACTCCCGTCGCCGTTTAGGTGGCGCTCCCTTCCCATAGCCCGTCGCCCACGCCTAAAGTGAAATCTAAACAATCCCATCCCGTCGCTCGCCGCTTTCCCTTCCAGCCCTCTTCGCTTTCCTATCCCCTCGCTCAGTGCCTACCCTTTCCTTCACCCTCACTCGTCCACCCCGCGCGAAACCGCACACCATTCCCGTCGCCCTCGCTATTTTTCCCGTTCGGCCTCGCGATTCCATCCCGTCTCCCGCGCGAACCCATCCCGTCGCCCTCGCGAATCCTGCCCGTCGCCCTCGCGATTCCTTCGAGTCGCCCTCGCGAACCCTTCCCGTCGCTTGTGGGGGTCCATCCCGTCGCCCTCGCGAATCCTGCCCATCGCCCTCCCCATTCATTCCCTTCGCCCGCGCGATACCTTCCCGTCACCTACTCACTGAGGCCTCCCCTAAGGTAAGGTCGTCCCGTAAGGTACGGACGGGACAGCCGTATGAGCAGGTGGACATGGAGGGCATGGCGCACGTGGTGGACGCGCTGCAGCTGGAGGGCCGGGCTTCAACGTGCTCGAGCTCAACCTCCACCGCGCCCTCCATGGCGCAAGATATGGCGCAAGTGTGGGATAGCTTGTCCTCACTCATCCTCTTGTCTCGTAACCAACATGTGGCCCCTTCCCCCTGCCACCCCGATCGCCCCTCCCCTGCACATGACCTTGCCGCATGCTTGGCCTATTGAATGCAGAGTTCAACATGTTCAAGAGGGTATGCCCAACCCACTGCGCCATGCACCATGCACCATGCCCAATGTCTCAAGCCCCCCGCACTGTTCACCTCGCACTAATCACCTATCCGCTGCGGCTCCGCTCCACCACTTACCCCTTCCCTTTACACCCCTTCCACTCCCCTCCACCCCCTCCGCCCCTCTGCTCCCCCCTGCTGTGGTTTGGAGGGGGGAGCAGCTGCGGCAGCACCTGCTGTAGAAAGGGCTGGAGAAGGTACCACAGGTGTTGGGTGAGTGGATGCTCGTGCCACCGCCACGCTTCTCCTCGCGCCCGGGTAACACGCTTGCGTGGCACCAAAATGAGCCGTTTGAAATCGTGATATCCATGGCTGGCCCTTGCACTCACTAAAACTGTACCTGCTGCTGCCTCACATTGTGTTGTGCCATGCGGTGAGCATCCGTGCTGCTGAGGGGGGTGGTGCAAGCACTGGCACCAACCATCCTCCCGCAGACCCAGTCATGCCTTGGGCAAGTCCACAGCTGTGTGAAGCAATGATTTCGCATCCAACGGCAAATCCAGCAGCCCCTTCCCCCTTCCACCTTCCCCCTCTCCCCTCCTCTTCCCCCCCCCCCCCCCACTGGATTCCCTGGTGTGTGTGTGCTCAGCTGCCATGGGGAACCCCGCCGCACCCGCGCCCTGCGCGCCGCCCTCCAGGAGCACGGCCAGCCGGGCGGCACAGATGCCAGCTGGCAGGGGCAGTGCCTCACTGACACGTGTCGTGGCGCCCTGCTCATTCGCCTGGGGGAGAGCATGATGGGAGGGAAGGGTTGGGGAAATTGGGGGGGGGAAAGGGGGGGGGGGGCTGGGGTGAGTAAGGAGGTAGGGAATTGGAAGGGGAATGGGGGGTAGGATAGACGGGGGGAGTGGAAAACACCCGCCCTGTGCTTCCCCTAGTGCCTCCCCATGTGCCTTACTCTATGTCTCCTCCTGCCACCCTCTGCCCCCCATCGTTCTGCCCATCTCTCCGCGTGACTGCCCGGGTGAGTGTGGGGAAGTTGGCAGCTCAGGTGGAGCGTTGACGCGTCGTGGCGGCACACGCAGCAGGCCAGCCCGCACCAGAGCTCGCCCCTCGGCCTGCCACGGCCATGGGGGTGACAGGGATGGACTCACATCAGATCAGGCCTGGGCAGGCGGGGCAGCAGCAGCAGCAGGCCCCGTCCCTTTCTCGCGCCTGTCCCTCTTTTACGCCCGTCCCTCTCTCACACCCGTCCCTCTCTCACACCCGTCCCTCTCTCACACCCGTCCCTCTCTCACACCCGTCCCTCTCTCACACCCGTCCCTCTCTCACACCCGTCCCTCTCTCACACCCGTCCCTCTCTCACACCCGTCCCTCTCTCACACACGTCCCTCTCTCACACCCGTCCCTCTCTCACACCCGTCCCTCTCTCACACCCGTCCCTCTCTCACACCCGTCCCTCTCTCACACCCTAGTCCCTCACTCACACTCGTCCCTCTCTCACACCCGTCCCTCTCTCTCTCCTGTCGCCCATTGGCTCCCATAACCCATTCTCCTTCGCTCCGTTCCCCTCCTTGTTCTTCCCCCCCCCCTTTTTCACCCATTACCTTTGCTCACTCTGTCATCTTGCTCATACTGTCATCTTGCTCATACTGTCATCTTGCTCATACTGTCATCTTGCTCATACTGTCATCTTGCTCATCCTGTCATCTTGCTCATCCTGTCATCTTGCTCATCCTGTCATCTTGCTCATACTGTCATCTTGCTCATCCTGTCATCTTGCTCATACTGTCATCTTGCTCATACTGTCATCTTGCTCATCCTGTCATCTTGCTCATACTGTCATCTTGCTCATACTGTCATCTTGCTCATACTGTCATCTTGCGCATCCTGTCATCTTGCTCATACTGTCATCTTGCGCATCCTGTCATCTTGCTCATACTGTCATCTTGCTCATCCTGTCATCTTGCTCATACTGTCATCTTGCTCATCCTGTCATCTTGCTCATACTGTCATCTTGCTCATCCTGTCATCTTGCTCATCCTGTCATCTTGCTCACCCTGTCCTCTTGCTCACACTGTCCTTGCTGTTTCTGTCATTTGCGTGCACTGTGAGCTGCTCACTCTTCCATCTTTTCCCCTGCCACCCCTAGACTGTCTTTGCCTCTCCTCGGTGTCCCTCTGTGGCGCTCTGTTGCATACCTCGTTGCCGTTCTCCACCCATCCATTCTTTGCAAGCTATCCTTGGCCCATCACACCCAATCCCGCTTTTCTCCCCACCGCCCATCCAACGTTCGTCTCATGTATGGACTCACGGCCCATACCCACTCCCCCCCCCCTTCTGCAGGGTTATCCCCACATCACACACATGACTTACGGCCCACAACATGCATCTGCATCCCCACTACTTTCCATCCGTTCGTTGAGAAGAAGAAAAGTGGTAATGTGCACTGTCTTAGCCGGACGATTACCTGCTGCGACAATAACAGGGTTGGAGCAAGCACATGGGTGCATCCATGGTATCGGATGTAGTGTTGTTGGTCTAGTATTGGCCAACGATGCCACTGAAACACACAGTACCGTACCGTACATGTTTTAGGGATAGTTGTCGGTGTTGTGAATCCTGCCATATTTAGTATGGTTTCGTGTGATTGTGCATAGTTGAGTTTGTATACCCGCCAACATCATGTGCACCTGTATGTGGCAAGACAGAGATCTGGCTTGTCGTTGGATACATCCAGAGAGAGCCTGAAGTGAAGGGAAGGCGTACCGACTTTTCGGTATTTCGTTTCCGACACTGAGGGGGTCATATTGGCTACCTAGTAACTGAAATAAATTGGCTGTCAAAAAAACAGATCGCGCTTCTTAATAATAGCTATTTGGTCAGCATACTGAAGACCCTCTAAAGGGTACGTAACCACCCGGATACTTTGGGCAATTGTCAAAGGAATGTAAAAACGTGATACACCGGGTTCTTGAAGCGGTGACAGCAGGAACGGGGGCAGGAGGGTCCGCACCACCATAATACGGGTAGGATTTGACTAGAGAGGCTGGGAGGAGGTTGGTGAGAAGATCCTGGCGGGTGGGGGTGGGGCAGGGCAGACGAGGTGGCAAGGAGGTAAGGGTACAGGAGAGAGGAACGAGGGGGAAATGGAGCAATGAGTCTCGATGACTAACGAACAGGGCCTGGGTTTGATTTGAGAGAAATCCTGATAGGTTGGGGGTGGGGCGCGACGAGGAGAGGGGAACGGGAGGGAGAGTGGCAACGGTGGCAGGGAAGAAGATGAAGATGGAGGTCATGAGGTGTGTGCACATTCAGAGAGGAATGGTGAGTTGGTTTAGGTAAGAGCAACAGGGATGAAGGGGCAAGATGTGGTAATGGAAGGGGAGAAAAAAGGATCACGACGGGGGAACTGTACACACTGAACTAGCATGAACCCACATGTCTTGGGAGAATTTGATGAGACTGTCGTCGATACATATGAGTGGATCGAGAGTACGAATGTAATAATAATTGAGGGAGTAAGGGTGGAAGGAGGATGGGTTGTAAGAGATCGGTGAAAAGATGAGGTATGAGAGTGGCGAACACGAGTGGTGCGACAATTACCTCAATAGTAGGCTGATCGCATCCCCACTGCCTTTACTGCCACCGATTGTGTAGCTGCTGAGCCATCTGCCCCCACTCCTGCTACGCCGGCCCGCGCTGCAGGTGGTTGTGCTGGGGCAGAGGAGGCAGATGTCCCTGTTATCTCTGGCTGCTGCTGCTGAAGTGGTAGTTGTGCTGAAGCCTCACCAAGAGCACTCCTGGTCTGCATGGGCAAGGGGAATGGCATGATAGTTGACAGATGACAAGGCGGGCCCCAAGGGTTAGGAAGTTATAGAGGGGGGGTCGGATGGGAAATGGCATGGAGGGGAGGGGTTTAGGAGAATGTGAGTTGGATTGCTGGTTTATGGTTTTTTACCGGCTTTGTAGCATGGGTTCCAATAGCAGGCTTTGTGTGTTGACGTGGTAAGGGTCCACGACGAACGCCGAGTGAGGGCCGGCCACGCTTAGCGTGGGTAGTTGGAGATGTCACCTACATAACGATCGCAGAAAGGGTCATCATATTGTTATTTCAACGGTATTGTTACAGGATGTTATGAGGAGAGAGGAGAGTGAGCATTTTGCGTTTGTAAAGATGAACAACTTACTCAGACAACGTCGCGTCCGTGGTCGCGTCAGTGGACGAGGGGGGTCTCTACCCTCATGTAGTGGTGCAGGCGTGTCAGACTCCAAACCCCCTTGGGCGCTGGTGGTGCTCCTCGTACCACCAGGACGAATAGGACTCGTCGGCTCCCCATCCATCTCATCGTCTGCCTCCCCATTCAATGCTTTGAGCCACGATTCCATTATGCCATCAAGCCATGACCAATCCATTGCCCCTAAGGTCCGATCCTTGTTGCCACGCCGAATCCGAGTAACCTGTCGTTGGCGCGTGCGATACGCGGTCACCAACCGATCCATCCCGTTGTTCCAGTGCAGAACAGCAAGCGCCACTCGTGCTTCAAAACTTCCCTGAAACCGAATCCTCTTTGGAGCGTACTTGAGGATGATGGAGTGAAAAGATTCGTTGATGGAGCTAGACGCACCATGCACCAACGATTTCATTTTGTCTGGCCCACAACGCTTCGCAAGCCAATCCTGCACCGCCTTGTGAGTCTCCGACCCTTTCTCGTAAATCGCAGTCTCGATGCCCCAGTTCTCCGTCACGCAGCGAGATATACGCCCCGATTGGCCACACCCCGAATGATCGCCTGCCCAATGGTTGGCTGCAAGGCCCAGCTCTCCAGCCACCTCTTCACACTCACCTCACACCCACTCACTGAAGGGGGGTAAGCCTCCCCTCAGCCTCATCTCAAATCCAGCCCAGCGGGGGGAGTTGAACCCCCCTTCACACTCACCTCACACCCACTCACTGAGGGGGGGTAAGCCTCCCCTCCCCCTCTTCTCAAATCCAGCCCAGCGGGGGGAGTTGAACCCCCCCTCACACTCACCTCACACACACCCACTGAGGGGCACTAAGCCTCCCCTCAGCCTCATCTCAAATCCAGCCCAGCGGGGGGAGTTGAACCCCCCTTCACACTCACCTCACACCCACTCACTGAGGGGGGGTAAGCCTCCCCTCAGCCTCATCTCAAATCCAGCCCAGCAGGGGGAGTTGAACCCCCCTTCACACTCAACTCACACCCACTCACTGAGGGGGGGTAAGCCTCCCCTCCCCATCTTCTCAAATCCAGCCCAGCGGGGGGAGTTGAACCCCCCCTCACACTCACCCCACACACACCCACTGAGGGGCACTAAGCCTCCCCTCAGCCTCATCTCAAATCCAGCCCAGCGGGGGGAGTTGAACCCCCCTTCACACTCACCTCACACCCACTCACTGAGGGGGGGTAAGCCTCCCCTCCCCCTCTGCTCAAATCCAGCCCAGCGGGGGGAGTTGAACCCCCCTTCACACTCACCTCACACCCACTCACTGAGGGGGGGTAAGCCTCCCCTCAGCCTCATCTCAAATCCAGCCCAGCGGGGGGAGTTGAACCCCCCCTCACACTCACCTCACACACACCCACTGAGGGGCACTAAGCCTCCCCTCAGCCTCATCTCAAATCCAGCCCAGCGGGGGGAGTTGAACCCCCCTTCACACTCACCTCACACCCACTCACTGAGGGGGGGTAAGCCTCCCCTCCCCCTCTTCTCAAATCCAGCCCAGCGGGGGGAGTTGAACCCCCCTTCACACTCACCTCACACCCACTCACTGAGGGGGGGTAAGCCTCCCCTCAGCCTCATCTCAAATCCAGCCCAGCGGGGGGAGTTGAACCCCCCCTCACACTCACCTCATACCCACTCACTGAGGGGGGGTAAGCCTCCCCTCCCCCTCTTCTCAAATCCAGCCCAGCGGGGGGTGTTGAACCCCCCCTCACACTCACCTCACACCCACTCTCTCACAAACTCACTCACCGAGGGGGGTAGTTCCCCTCCCCTCAAGCTCATTTCAGTATACCCTCCCCATCCTCCTCTCACACCCAGTCACTGAGCGTAGATTGGCTCCTCTCTCGCCATAGATGCCTCGCCCCATTTTTTCTTTCTCACCGGTTTGTTTCCAGATTTGGCGGAAATGTGGCGCCTTTCCTCTCCGCGCTGTAACAAGGACGCGCCGTCCCGTCCGCGCCTTCACGTCCTCGCGTTCCCGTCCTTCAATTTCCTTCCGCGCCGTCCCGTACGCCCTTTCCCGTCCGCGCGATACGGTGCACCGGGATTGTGCGAAGATATGGTGCATGTTGGGAGTAAGGAGAGGGCCAGTCACGAGATGAGGAAGATGGGGGTGCATCGCAGGCAGGCTGGGGCAGAGGGGCCGGGATTAGAGCTCCCAACATAGGCATATGTGGTGCATTCGGTAGGGCTGTGCGTCTAAAGTCGGTGCAGGACACGGAGGCTAGCTTGAATGCGAGACAATGCCTTCTCTCTGTTAGAATACTAGGAAGTGATGGTGTGATTAGGTCAAGGGGGGGGTACAAGAAGAATGTCGAGAGAAATATTGTACCCCCTAGTGCTAACCCCCATACAGTCTAGATAACCTAAACATGCATATATTGTTTGACACACCCCCATAGGCGAAATGGGGGATAGCCAGAGCAAGCAAAGGTCACAAGACCAGTCAAGAGAAGAAACAAAACACAGCTCAGGGTGGATCACAAAGTCACCACACACTCTGAGCACAAGCAAGAGGCCACAAGGCCAGTTCACATGCAGAGATGTATATGCAGCAATAGCACAGTGATCACTACCTAACAAGAACAAGCATGCAGGTATATATGTATAGATCACAGTACAAGCAGAATCTATAGCAAGTGTGGAAACGTAGGCACAAGGCCCAACAAAGTACAAAAGCGCTGATGATCACCAGATGGAAGTGCCTTGGTGAATATATCAGCAGTGTTGGCCCGAGTGGCCACGTGAGCAAGACGAAGCTGACCCCGCTGCTGCAACACTCGAGCCAGGAAGTAACGCAGAGCGATGTGCTTCGTTCTATGCTCGAGTCTGTGCTCCTGACACAAGGCAATGGCTGCCTTGTTGTCGACGTACAGCACTGGAGGAGAACGAGGCCGCTCTCCCAGGTCGGTCAGCAGGTAGGTGAGCCAGCGTAACTCCTGTGCAGCCATGGCTGTGGCGTAGATCTCAGCCTCACAACTGGAGCCGAGAACAGAGGACGAGCGTGTAGACCGCCAAGAAACAGAGCCAGAGCCAAGGCTGAAGGTGTAACCCTGTGACGACCGCTGCGTCCCGGCGGCCGCTTCACCCTGAAAATCCACATGCCACTGACGATGTTCGCCCCAGGTGGGGGAACCTCGTCGACGTAGGTGCCTGTGGACTTCCAGGATGCCATCTCTGCATCCATGGCTGTCTGCCACTGAGAGGAGTACTCACCCGCGATCGCCTCAGCGTAAGAGCGCGGGGTCGGGATGTCTGGAGCATCCGGGTCTCCCTCAGGGGCAAGCAGCATGGACACGAGATGAGGCGCAGCGGCTGCAAGACACTCAAGGTCCTCCTGCCTGTCCTCAAGGACGTCCGTGCCAAGAGCACACTCACCCCCGACGGACGGAGGACAGACAGACTCAGACTCAGCAACAAGACTAGCGGCGTAGTCTAGACGACAGGCAGCAGCAAAGTCAACAAGCTCAGCAACTAAGGCAGACGTAGCAGCAGACTCAAACGACGGGTCAGTGACAACAGTGGCTAGCAGACGCGTGACAGTAGGGTGCTCAGCACGAAACCGGTCAGACTCGGGGTCCGCAACGACAGGCAGAGAAGACGCAGGAGGAGACGGCAGAGGAACACGCTGCGGAGGAGAGGAAGGACGACGGACTACGAGGCGGGTGTCGGGGACAGCCGGCAGACGCGGACGAGGAACACGACGACCGGAACGACCAGAACAGACAGGCGAGACAGGACGCGACGCAGGCTCACGACGCTCAGTAAGACCCTCTAGCTGCTCAGTGTAAGGAGAAGGAGCAGGCAGCGGTGAGCCAGGCTGTAACGGAAGACCAGTAGACGAAGGGAGACTAAGAACCTGGCGAAGCACAGAGTCAGGCGGTGGCTGAGACGACGGAGACGGTGGAGCGAAGAACAGGCGCGGCTGTGCAGTGACACCAGCACCAGCAGCTCCAGTACCCCCAGCAGCTCCAGCACCTCCAGCAGCTCCAGACCCCTCAGCGCCAGCTCCTCCAGGACCAGCTCCACCAACAGCAGCACCCCCAGAACCGGCACCTCCAGTCCCAGGGTCTCCAGCCTCAGTGCCTCCAGCAGCAGCACCCTCAGGCTCAGCACCTCCAGCCCCAGCAGCTCCAGTACCTCCAGTACGAGCACCTCCGGGACCAGCACCACTCCCAGCTCCAGTGACGTCAGCAGAAGTACCTCCAGCGGCAGAGCCCCGAGCTCCAGAAGCGCGACCCTGACGGCGACCGTACCAGTCGTGCAGCTGCTGCGAGGTGAGAGGCACACGCGGACGAAGGCGGCTACTCCAAGGAAACCGCGCAACAGCAGACTCAGAACCCTCAGCGCCAGCACCCGCAGCAGCTCCAGAACCTCCAGCGCCAGCACCCTCAGCAGCTCCAGAACCTCCAGCTCCAGCGCCACCAGCGCCAGTACCTCCAGCAGCTCCAGAACCTCCAGCGCCAGCACCCTCAGCAGCTCCAGAACCTCCAGCTCCAGCGCCACCAGCGCCAGCACCTCCAGCAGCTCCAGAACCTCCAGCTCCAGCACCCTCAGCAGCTCCAGAACCCCCAGCAGAAACAACTCCAGTGGCAGAGTCACCAGCTCCAGCGCCTCCCGCAGCAGGGCCCCTAGCTCCAGCAGCGCGACCCTGACGGCCAGCGTACCACTCAAGCAGCTGCTGTGGGGAGAGAGGGAGTCGACGACGAGAGTGCAGCGGCGAGGCACCAGCGGAGCGACTACGGAGACGGCCGCTCCAGGGAGACTGCTCACCAGACGCCTCAGCGCCCCCAGGCTCAGCACCCACAGACTCCTCACACCTAGGCTCAGCACCTCCAGTCTCTGCACCCCCAGGCTCCGCACCTCCAGGCTCCGCACCCCCAGGCTCAGCACCCCCAGGCTCAGCACCCCCAGGAGCAGCACCCCGAGCAGGACCACCCTCAGCAGGACCCGAGTCACCAGTGACCTCAACCGGTGCAGTCAAGGGAGGAGGGTCTACCTGAGACACACCTGAAGGAGCAGGACCGGGAGCGGGGAGGGGGTCTACCTCGGGAGCACCTGGAGCGAGGAAGAGCGGCGGGGGGGGGGAGAGGGGCAGTGCGGTAGGGGAAGAGACGGTAAAAGGGAACCGACTCGTCGAACGTGACGTCCTGAGAGGGGAAGACACGGCGCGAGGTGGGGTGGTAAATCTGCCAACCAGGCGCGTCAGGGACAAAGCCAAGGAAGACACAGGGAACAGCGCGGGCGGAGAGCTTGTCCGCGGTGGTATCGCGGACAAAGGCACGAACACCCCAGATCCGGAAATGCGACGCATCGCCAACCTTCCCCGTCCACAGCAGTGTGGGCGAGGTCTCCGGCAAGGAGACACGGGGCCAGAGGTTGAGCTAATGCGCGGCGTACCGGACCGCAAACGACCACAGAAAATGGGGGGCAGCCGCATGGATCATGGAGGTACGAGCGACCTCCATGACTAAGCCAATGCGGCGCTCAGCAACCCCATTCTGCTGCGGAGAGGCCGGAAGCGTGAACGTCTGGCGGATGCCGTGCTCCGCACAGTAGGCTGCCAAGAGGTCTGAGGAGAACTCACCACCTCTGTCAGAGTGCAAACGCAGGACAGGAAAGTCCGACTGGAACCGCTCGCGGAGCTGGAGACGAACAGCGCGGATCCAGGGGATCAAAACATCAGGGACCTCCCCCTTGCTGCGCAAGGGGAAGACCGTGGTGTAACGCGTGTAGTCGTCGACGACCAGCAGGAAGTACCGCTCGTGGCCCTGTCCACGGACGCGGGCTGGGCCCCACACGTCCAGGTGGAGAGTCTGCAGGGGAGCCTCTGTGGGAGGGAACGAGGAGGAGTGAGGAGCGGCGCGCTGCCGCCCCTCGACACAGGGAAGACAGGGAGGAGCAGGCGAGGGTGGTAGAGGAGGCAGAGTCTCTGGAAGTCCAGAAACAAGGAAATGGCGGTGCATGCTATGAAGGCGCTGCACCGAGGGGTGACCAAGGCGGTGGTGCCAAAGGAGGGTCTGGTGCGACAAAGCGCGACACAAGCAGGGGGGCCGCTAGCTGACCTGGCGCAAACGCAGACGCAGACGCAGCTACCTGAGGGGACACAGTAGTCAGTGTGTACAGACTCGAGCCAGGCGCTCGGGTGAACGTGGCCAGGTGCCGACCAGTCCAGGAGCACGTACAGTGGGTCACACGCTGACCTCCAGGGGTGAACTGGTCAACCCACTGGTCCTGGAGGTCAGCACCACCCACCAAGTTCGTAGAGAACGAGGGGAGGTGAAGACCTGACAGGAAGCCAGACGGGACCGCCGGACACGGCAGGACCGTGGAGGAGTGCGCAAGGACTGGACCCCCAGAGGGGTCTGCCAGGGAGACTGCAACCGGCCGACGGAGCGGCGTGAGGGTGGTGCTGTCGCGAAAGAAGGAGCGGGAAGCACGTGAGTCAAGAGTGAAGGTGTACAAGGCCTCAGCAGGCGCAGTACCTGAGAGAGCAGACTCACCAGCACCTGGAGCAGCAGCCTCACCAGCACCTAGGGCAGCAGCCTCACCAGCACCTAGAGCAGCAGGCTCTATACCTGGGTCAGGCGGTACGCACAGGTAACAAGCACCGTCAGCACTAGTAGGCAATGCATACATGGCAGTGAGAATAGCATCATAGTCAAGAGCAAAAATATCTACCCTCTGCCTAAGCAGCTCCAGCCAGGTGGGGAGCTCAGCCTCGTCGCCAAACTCGGTACGCCAGGCGTCGCTCAGACGGGCGAAGCAGCGGGACTGTGTGTGACCAAGCGTCCCGCAAGCCTGACCAGTCCGATCACCTGTGCGAATGACGTACGGGCAGCGAACGGTACTCAAAGACCCTCTACTCTGAGCGTACCACTCGTGAAGCTGCTGGGACGTAAGTGTCTCGCGTGGACGCCGCTGCAGCTGCAGCTGGCTACTGCCAGACGCTCCCAACTGACCAGCTCCAGGGCGACAGCTACGACGGCTACCGCCACAACCCCAACTAGCGTACCACTCACGAAGCTGCTGGGGCGGGAGAGACTCGCGTGGACGTCGCTGGAGCTGCATCTGGCCACCGCCAGTAGCAGCAGTAGCAGTAGCAGTAGCCTAGCAGTAGTAACAGAAGTAGCAGCAGTAGCAGCGCGGGCAGGGCAGGCGCGGCAGGCAGGCAGGCAGGCAGGCAGGCAGGCAGACAGGCAGGCAGGCTGGCAGGCAGGCAGGCAGGCAGATGGCGCGGCAGCGCGCTAACAAGGCAGGTGCTCACCAGTGGCGGGAAGAGAAGGCGCTCGCCGGGCGAGGGGCGGCGACGCGGGTCCAGGGGCGGCGTCGCGGGGTCCAGGGGCGGCTGCACGGAGTCCAGGGGCGGCTGCACCAGGGGCGGCTGCTTCAGGGGCCAGGGGCGGCTGCTCTGGGTCCAGGGGCGGCTGCTCGAGGGTCCAGGGGCGGCTGCACCAGGGGCGGCTGCACCAGGGGCGGCTGCTTTAGGAGCCAGGGGCGGCTGTTCTGGGTCCAGGGGCGGCTGCTCGAGGGTCCAGGGGCGGCTGCTTCAGGGGCCGGGGGCGGCTGCTCTGGGTCCAGGGGCGGCTGCTCGAGGGTCCAGGGGCGGCTGCACCAGGGGCGGCTGCTGCAGGGGCCAGGGGCGGCTGCACCAGGGGCGGCTGCTTCAGGGGCCAGGGGCGGCTGCTCTGGGTCCAGGGGCGGCTGCTCCAGGGGCGGCTGCTTCAGGGGCCAGGGGCGGCTGCTCTGGGTCCAGGGGCGGCTGCTCGAGGGTCCAGGGGCGGCTGCACCAGGGGCGGCTGCTTCAGGGGCCAGGGGCGGTTGCTCTGGGTCCAGGGGCGGCGTAGCTGGTGCAGGGCAGTGCGCGGCAGCAGCACTGCAGCAGCAGTTCAGGCGCAGCAGCGAAGCAGCAGCGTGAGTGCAGCAGTAACACGGGCCGCGTGCGGGCCAGGCATGGGCTGTAAGGGCTGCGTGCGGGCCTGGCGCGGGCTGTACGAGCTGCGTGCGGGCCTGGCGCGGGCTGTACGAGCTGCGTGCGGGCCTAGCGCGGGCTGTACGGGCTGCGTGCGGGCCTGACGTGGGCTGTACGGGCTGCGCGACGGCCTGGCGCGGGCTGTACGGGCTTCGCGATGGGCCTACGCGGGCTGTACGGGCTTCGTGACGGGCCTACGCGGGCTGTACTGGCTGCGCGCGGGCCTGGCGTGGGCTGTACGGGCTGCGCGACGGCTTGGCGCGGGCTGTACGGGCTGTGCTCGGGCCTACTCGGATTGTACGGGCTGCGCACGGCAGAAAAGGGCAGGGCAGCGCGAAACGCTGGGCAGGGCAGAAACTAACGGTCGGGCAGGTGAAAACGAATGTGGTGGGCCCTTAATTACGGTCCTAGGCTAGGACCGTCCTAGCTCTTAATACCATGTTAGAATACTAGGAAGTGATGGTGTGATTAGGTCAAGGGGGGGGTACAAGAAGAATGTCGAGAGAAATATTGTACCCCCTAGTGCTAACCCCCATACAGTCTAGATAACCTAAACATGCATATATTGTTTGACACTCTCCGGCTTGTCTGTACAAAGAAGCTTGAGCATTGGATTCTCGATTCGGTGCATCTGGCCAGCGGATTGGGGTGTGACTAGAGGAGAGGGGCAGCATGAGGTGAGGGTTATGGGCGTTCGTGCATGTGAGGCATGCGATTACGTCGAGTGTGGAGAGTGCTGTTTGCACGAGGGTTCGTTCTGCAGTGCGGTTTGCAGCACTGAAAGGCAGGTTGGTCGCCTTCCCCTCCGCACCTTCCGTTCCGCCCCTTCCGCCCGATTCCTTCCCGTCTGTGCCTTCCGTTCCGCCCCTTCCGCCCAGGCAATTCCTCCCCGTCCGCGCCTTCCGTTCCGCCCCTTCGTTCCGCGCCTTCCCGTCCGCGCCTCCCGTTCCGCCCTCCCCGTCCGCGCCTTCTCGTCCGACAGAGAACCTCTCCCTTTCGAGTCCCGAACGCGCTGCTTTCCCGTCCGAAACTTCCTGTCGCGCCCTACCCGTTCACCGTTCGCGTCTTCACGATCGCGATACCTTCCCGTCGCTGTTTTCCCGGCCAGGCCTTTCCGTCCCTTTACAATTTCGCGCACCTACACAGCAACACGGGGATTAGCATATGTGTTCCAGCTGCTGTACCGCGCCTTCCCGGCTGTCTCTCAACTCGTTTCCGTACACACTAGTGCTCTAATGAGCGTTGTCGAAACAGAAGCCCAAGAGTAGTGTCGCTACTCTTATGTTACCATGGCCGTGACTGCTACTGTTTCTTGACCTCAACAGCAGTTGAACGAGTCAGCGTGTGTTGTCTCCTAACTCTGGAACGTTCTTCCGCATGTGACTCTGGCCTGTAACGTTCTAGGATAGGCCTAACATGGTTGCGGTTAGTAGACGCCAAATACGGCATCACGTGTACACGTCCTAGTGTTGCCTAAACCTGATGAACGTGACGCTGTGTGATCGTCCCCTAGCCTTTCATCAAGTAGGTACGTGGCTGGGTATGCATGTCGAGTGTGTTTTGAGGTTGTTGGAGTCCGTGTATCAGTAGGCTGGGCGCTGCACTTCAGGAGCTTGCGTGGTGTGACCTGCTTTATGAGGAGACAGAAATTTTGTTTGTCGTTTATGCGTCTTCAAGATTCCTGAAGTTGAATAGGATACATTGCGAACGCTGTGGGGCATTATACTTTCGCCAACGGTTTCAAGCGAATTCTGCTCTCCTCCCACTTCGCTAAACCTGTTTCAAGTTCAGTATTTTTGAAGGCTTGCTATTCTAGACTCGGGCTTTAATGATTAGTTTCTTGGCTGAAATAGCATTCCAACATTTAGGACGCACTGCAACCTCTATTATGCACCCACCCACCCACGCCTTTGTTTTTGTTTTTGTTTTATAGTGTAACCGCCGTATGAAACATCGGAAGGGAGTTGTATTTAGGGGATTACAATAATGCGGGTGTGATACAACTTGTGTCATACAAGCACAGCACGTCATACTGAATGTGACACACTGAGCGAAATATCTCCTGAGTGCATCGCAAGAAGCAGCTTGTGTCTTTCTTCCGGATTCGTAACATCTAACGGTAGAACAAGTGTAGTTGCTGTAGTGTACGATCCCACACCGCCTCCCTGCCCCTGCTGCCCTTGCTGCTGCTGCTGCAGCTGGGTTTCTTGGTTCGCTAGCTGAGATGAGGAGTTCAAAATTCGGGCATCGGTAAAACCCCGAGGGTCGTAAAGTTTGGGATGTTCGAGTGTAAAGAGGATAAGAGGAATGGCCACCTGGGGGAGGAGGGGAGAGTGGGAGATTGCAGAGGGGAGAGCAGGAGTGCGCAGAGGGGCACGGGGGACAGGGGAAGAGACCAGGGTGCATCACAGAATGAGTGGGTATCTGAAGGGATGCACTGTCATGGATGCTCGAGTGTGAAGAGGATAAGAGGAATCCCACCTGGGGAGGAGGGGAGAGAGGAAGGAAGAGGGGATGCAGAGGGGCACAGTGGACAAGGGAATACAGGAAGCAGGCATGTCACATGAGTAAACTCTCTGTGGCTTGTTATGGGCTATACATGATAGAAGCTTGGTTTTGAGACGTCTCATAACCAGTCTTTTATCACGTGGCCTTGTAGCTTATCAAGGGGCTGTACTGTACTGTTATGGATGTCCGGGTGTGAAGAGAATTCTAAGAGGAATGATCACCTGGAAAGGGAAGGGGAAAGGGAGTTCAGAGCCAAGGCGTCAAGCAGTCAATGTGAGAGGAAACAAAGGGATGACGTGCAGAGCAGCACGTGTTGAGAGTGCTAGTGTGGTGAGAGTACCTGTGTTGGGAAGATATACACACATGCGTACCTGAGCGGGTATTGCCTCAGCGGCAAACACAGGGATGACGTGCAGAGCTGCCGAGTCGACCAGCCTCTGCTTCCTCTCCACCCAAGGAGAGACGCACCTTGAGAAGGAACGCACACACACACAGGCACGTACCTGTGCGGGTATGGCCTCGGCAGCGAATACAGGGATGACGTGCAGAGCAGCCGAGTCCACCAGCCTTTGTGGGATGAAGAACGCCGATGAGGGGGAGGCGGCAAGGGGGAAGGAACCTGCTTTCAACCAAGGACACACACACTCAAGCACACCGCGTGGGAAGGAGCACGCGCATACATGCGCACCTGTGCGGGTATGGCCTGGGCAGCAAACACGGGGATGACGTGCAGAGCAGCCGAGTCGACCAGTCTTTGCGGGATGGAGAAGGCCGGTGAGGGGCAGGCAACCTGATTTTACCCGAGGACGCACACACGCAAGCACACACTCAGGCACACACCATGGGAAGGAACACATACCTGAGCGGGTATTGCCTCAGCAGCAAAGACAGGGATGACGTGCAGAGCAGCTGAGTCGACCAGTCTCTGAGGGATGAAGAAAGCCGATGAGGGGCAGGCGGCGAGGGGGAAGGCTTGGTGGCGGGGCCACAGAGAGCGGTCCAGCTGGGCTCGGAGGGATTCTGAGAGGTGCGAGAGCGATGTGGAGATGTGGGTGGGGAGATCCGAGGGGTCCAGAGCGGTGCGGATGGGTGCGGAGGGAGGTTGGTCGAGGGGGAGGGTGAGGAGATGGTTCGGGTTGGAAGAGTTTAGGTACCAGATTTTGTTCTGTGGCGGGGGTGGAGAGGGGTGGAGAGGGGTGGGAAGAGGTGGGAAGGGGAGTAAATGGAGACCAAAAGCAGGGTCAGGAGGTGGTTCGGGTTGGAAGAGTTTAGGTACCAGATTTTGTTCTGTGGCGGGGGTGGAGAGGGGTGGAGGGGGGTGGAGGGGGGTTGGGGGGGGGGGGGGTGGGAGGGGGAATGGAAGCAGATCGAGATGTGAGGGTGGGTTGGTTGAATCTGAGAGGGAGAGAATCAATATACGGACCATTTGTTTGAAGCAGCGTTTTGAGACGTCTCTAAACACTACTTCAAACACGTTGAATCTGAGAAAAGGGGAGAATCAATATACGGACCATTTGAGAGAATGGTGAGCATGAACAGGGGGTGGACACGGTTGGGGTTGCAACTAGTTTAAGTACCAGAAATCATGCGGGCAGGGCGCACGGAAGTGGAGGGGGGTGGAGGGGGGTGGAGGGGGGTGGAGGGGGGTGGAGGGAGGTGGAGGGGGGTGGAGAGGGATGGCGGCACCGCAGCGCTACAGCAGCAGGGGATAACGAGTCCATTATCAAGGGGCGCGGCGCACCAGCAAGCAAGGGTTCAGTGATTTGGCAAAACGCCGTCATACAGGCAGAGGTAGGAGGAGGAGAAGTGCAGAGCAGAGCGCATGGGGAGTGGTGAGCGGTGAGGGTTTACCTTATCAAGAGGGGCATCAGCCAGCGTCCAGTAGTTCAAGACTGCATCGTCATCCAGCCAGAGGAAGCAGCAGAAGGGAGCATATGGAAAGCACAGGAAGCACGGCACACACTGTACCTTGTCAAGCGGGGCATCAGCCAGGGCCCAGTAATGAGTACCTCATTATGAAGGGGAGGGGTGTACCTTATCCAGGGGAGTATCAGCCAGCGTCCAGTAGTTCAATACTGCATCGTCATCCAGCCAGAGGAAGCCAGAGGCAGATGCGTGATGCTCCATGATGGTGGGGAGAGCGGTGTAGGAGAGAGAGGGGTCAGCGTTGGCAGCAGGTGTGGCCTGAGGAGGGGTGGGGAGAAGACGAGGAGCGAGCAGAGAGAGGGAGCAAGGAAGTGGGTGGGTGATGCGTGTTGCTCCATGATGGTGGGGAGAGCGGTGTAGGAGAGAGAGGCATCGGTGTTGGCAGCAGGGGAGGTTGTG
This sequence comes from Closterium sp. Naga37s-1, assembly GCA_947471745.1. Taxonomy (NCBI): domain Eukaryota; kingdom Viridiplantae; phylum Streptophyta; class Zygnematophyceae; order Desmidiales; family Closteriaceae; genus Closterium; species Closterium sp. Naga37s-1. Next base: position 371,468 of record CANJKZ010000190.1, on the reverse strand, counting down.
GCCTGGGGGAAGGGGAGAGAGGAAGGAGGGGAGCAAAGAGAGGGAGAAAGGGAGTGAGTGGCTGAGGCGTGTTGCTCCATGATGGTGGGCAGAGCGGTGTAGGAAAGAGAGGCATCGGTGTTGGTAGCAGGGGAGGGTGTAGCCTGCGAGGGGGTGGGAGAGGAAGAGGGGAAGCAAGGAAGCCCGAGGCTGAGGCGTGTTGCTCCATCATGCATGATGGTGGGGAGAGCAGTGTAGGAGAGAGAGGCGTCAGCATTGACAGCAGGGGAAGGTGTAGCCTGGGGGCAAGGGGTGTGGGGAGTGGGGAGAGGCATTAACATCACCCCAGAGCAAGGCAGTGAGAGGCTGAGGCGTGTTGCTCCATGATGGTGGGGAGAGCGGTGTATGAAAGAGAGGCATCAGCATTGGCAGCAGGGGAAGGTGTGGCCTGGGGGAGTGGGGAGTGGTGGGTGGAGAGTGGGGAGGGGGAAAGGGGCATTGCGTTGCGACAACACACAGGATGGTGAGGTGAGGTGGATGGTGTGGGAACGAAGTGGGGGTGGATAGTGGTGAGGCGGGAGAGAGAAGGCGGGGGGGAGGGAAAAAAAAAAGGGGGAGTGGGCGTTTGCGGTAATACGGTGGGAAGTGGGCGGAGACAGAACCTTAGAGGCGGAGAAAGGGTTTTTGAGAATTCTAAAAAACCAGCTCAGAACATTACAGAAAAAAGGGAGTGTTTGAGGGGACGGGCGGAGAGAGAGGGGCCGGCAGTGTTTGAGGCACCTAAAAAACCGGCAGTTTTTGAGGCGCATAAAAAACCCGCAGTTTTTGAGGCGCATAAAAAACCGGCAGTTTTTGAGGCGCCTAAAAAAAAGTGGGCGGAGGGACAGAACACTACAGGAAAAAGGGAGTGTTTGAGGGGACGGGCGGAGAGAGAGGGGCCGGCAGAAGGGAAGAGGCATGAGGAGTTGTGGCAGTGGACAAGGGTGGGTGAGAGGAGGGAGTGGGTGGATGCGAAGAAGTGGGAGGGAGTGGGTTTAGGGTTGGGAGCATGCCGCAAGAAGCAGAGGAAGAGTGGGTGGGAGCATACCGCAATGACCCCCAGCTCGGGGATGGCTTCCGTTGACACCGCCACCATATCGTCGAATACTCGGCCGTACACGTGGTAAGAGGCATGAGCAAGGGAAGGGAAGAGGCATGAGCAAGAGGTAGGTGAAGAGTGGGTGGGTGAGAGCATACATACCGCGATAACCCCCAGCTCGGGGATGGCTTCTGTTGACACCGCCACCAGATCGTCGAATACTCGGCCGTACACGTGGCGCCAGAACTCCAGTGTTTGCCACGCGCGTATGGGCCTGGGGTGGTCGGAACCGAACGAAGCGAGCAAGGGAAGAAAGGAAGACAGAGAAGATGCATTAGCAGCACTCCAGAACTCCAGTGTTTGCCATGCGCATATGGGCCTGGAGCAGAGGAGGTGAGGAATACGTGCAGACATGGGATGGGGGCAGCAGGTCAACACGAGGCACAAGCAACAGCAGACTGTAACACACGGCCGTACACGTGGCGCCAGAACTCCAGCGTCTGCCATGCTCTCACTGGCCTGGGGCAGTGAGCAGCAGGAGGGAAGCGGCATGAGCAGCACAACACGTGCCGCCAGAACTCCACGTTTGCCATGCCCGCACAGGCCTGGGGGAGAGAGGAGGCATAAGCAGCGGGGATCCAGGCAGGAGGGAAGAGGCATGAGCAGCATGAGAGTAGACATGGCTCCCTTTCTCCAGCGTTGAATACGAGACCGTACAGAATTGCGAGACGGGTCTGAAAAGTCTCAAAGTTGAATACAGGACCGTACAGAATTGCATGGTTACCACGCGTGGCCGGCCGCTACGCAGGACCGCTACGCGTGGCCACCACGCGACTTTTGAGACGTCTCAAATCAAAAGTCAACTCTGCATGGTTACCACTACGCGTGGCGTGGCCACTACGCGCCTTTTGAGACGTCTCAAAAGTCCACCACGCGTGGCCAGGCCACTACGTGGCGCCATACCTCCAACTCACAGTTGACTTTTGAGTCGACTGACTTTTGAGTCGACTGACTTGAGTCGACTGACTTTTGAGTCGACTGACTTGAGTCGACTGACTTGAGTCGACTGACTTTTGAGTCGACTGACTTGAGTCGACTCAAAAGTCAACTCTGAATGGTTACCACCACGCGTGGCCAGGCCACTACGTGGCGCCATGCCATACCTCCAACTCGTGATAAAACTGATGTTTTGAGAAGTCTCAAAACTCACAGGCCTGCTGCAGCAGAGCAAGAGGCATGAGAACGAGCTTATGCATCTGCGTGCAGTGAGGTGTATTTTGAGGCGCCTCAAAATACACCTCGAGGCGCCTCAAAATACACCTCGAGGCGCCTCAAAATACACCTCACTGCAGCAGAGCAAGAGGCATGAGAACGAGCTTATGCATCTGCCCCGCTGCTAGAAGAGATGTAGGTCAACAAGTGACGTAAGCACATCGAGAGCATACGTATATTTTCGTCCCCAGCACTCGAATACCCATCACCAATTCCATTCCCACCATCCCTTTCCTCGTCCACAACACTCCATTCTCAATCCCCAGCCCAACTGACCTGGATTGAGGCCCTTAGCGTATAGCGTATATACACTTGCGTATATACGACACGCGTATATACGCTATACGCGTATACGCCAACATAGGTCCACAACACTCCATTCTCCATCCCCAGCCCAACTCACCTGGGAAAGTGCAGCACCAGAACCACCCCTCTGAAGAATTCCCTCCCACTGCTGCTGAAGCTGGGTTCTCTTGATGATGCAACTGACTAGCAACCAGCCCTCCTCTCTTCGCGCCCAGCACTCATTTACCCTCCCCATCCCATCGCCAGCCCAGCTGAGGTGGAAAAGTGCAGCACCAGAACCACTCCTCTGAAGAGAACTCCCTTCTGCTGCATTTGGTTTGCCCCCCAACACTGCTCTCCCCATCCCATCCCCAACTCTCATGTCCCCCCACCCAACCAGCCCAGCTGAGGTGGAAAAGTGCAGCACCAGAACCACTCCTCTGAAGAGAACTCCCTTCTGCTGCATTTGGTTTGCCCCCCAACACTGCTCTCCCCATCCCATCCCCAACTCTCATGTCCCCCCACCCAACCAGCCCAGCTGAGGTGGAAAAGTGCAGCACCAGAACCACTCCTCTGAAGAGAACTCCCTTCTGCTGCATTTGGTTTGCCCCCCAACACTGCTCTCCCCATCCCATCCCCAACTCTCATGTCCCCCCACCCAACCAGCCCAGCTGACCTGGAAAAGTGCAGCACCAGGACCACTCCTCTGAAGAACTCCCTCCACTGCTGAAGCTTCCGCGCACCTTCCTTCCTCCGGCTCGACAGCCCCCCGCCGCCCGCCTCGTCATCGTCATCGTCGTCGTCGTCAGCACTGCCAGCTGGATCTTTATCCTCGTTATTGGCTGCACCGCCCTCGTTATTAGACTTTTTGTTTGGATTTTGGGAGCTGCTACTGCCTGCAGCAGCGGTGGTATTGGGCTGGGCGGACAGAGTAGCGGGAGGGAGTATATAGAGTGTCACTTGGCAGCAGTGGCAGTGGTGTGTGTGGCATTGGCAGCAGTGGTGGCGGCAGTTGCAGCAGCGGAGGAATTTGGCTGGGCGGACAGAGTAGCGGGAGGAGGGAGTAAAGAGTGTCACTTGGCAGCAGTGGCAGTGGCAGTGGCATTGGCATTGGCAGCAGTGGCAGTGGGATTGGGAGCTGTGGCGAATGCTGGAAAATCTTAACTCATAAGTGCCAAAATGCACAATTTCGACGCCTGCACTTACCACCATGCCTTGTTGATCCACCACCACCATGCCAGGATGCGCCTTCCTCCCTCTCAGCGCCTCCGCAGCTGCAAGGAGAGGTGAAGAGGGCCGAGCGAGGGGGCAGGGGGAGGGGATGGAGGAAAGGAAGACGAGATGAATAGAGCATTTTACCATGCCTTGTTGATCCACCACCATGCCAGGATGCGCCTTCCTCCCTCTCAGCGCCTCCGCAGCTGCAAGGAGAGGTGAAAACAGGAGGGCGGAGGGACGAGGGGAGAGAGGGGGGAAGGAAGGAGTGAGGGTTTAGGGCTTCCAGTTCAGGAGTTGGGTTTAGGATACAGAGACCATGCAAATGCAGCCATTCAGCCCTCATGAGTGGCAATTCAGTCAAGGGTGAGCGAGCAAGTGGATGAATTGACAAGTTTTCAACCACTCACTCGCTCACTCACTCGCTCACTCTCTCACTCTCTGCCATTCAGACACGGAATGAATTGGGAATTGCTCAAATACTCACTCGCTCACTCATGCACTCACTCACTCACTCACTCACTCAATCTCTGCCTCTTATTCATGACCAGTTAGAATGAATATGTTCAGGCACTCGCTCTGAACTCTCTGCTGTTCTGTCACTCCTGCATTGCGACTAGAGGCCTCAAGGTTTCGTTACTTACTGAGTGACTCTCGCGCTGCCAAGCTGGCGGCCACGTCAGCAGACGACCACCTCATGCTGATGAGCTGGCAGCGCAGGACACGGCAGGGAGAGAGGGGAGGAAGGGAGCTGTTTTGATACGAGCCTCAACAGGAAAAGGGAGTCCAGGGACGGGAAGGATGGACAGGGGAACGAGCAGAGCCTTTTTTTCTTCTTCTTCTTCTTAAAAAACAGCTCCCTAACGATGTGCAGTCCAGGGAAAGGATGGACAGGGGAACGAGCAGCGGAGAGGGTGGGGAAATGTGATGCGAGTGGGCTGGAATGGGATGGGATGGGATGGGATGGGATGGGAGTGTGGTGGGAATGTGGTGGGATTGTGGTGATAACGGGCCAGCAGACAGGAAGGGTGCTTATAACGGGGATGACTTACCAGGGCAAAGAGGACGACTATAACGAGGATAAGCAGGCAGAAGAGGCATGCTGCGAGGCCAAGCAGGGCGATCTTGAAAGTAGCGCTGGAGCCATCCACTCCGCCCCCAAAGCCCCCAAAGCCCCCAAAGCCCAAGGGGGAGGTGCTGGGGGAGAGCAGGCGGGGCAGGGCTGCGCGCTTGCGCCCCATGGTGAGGGGACGGGGCTGGGGGAGGGGGGGGATGGGGGAAAGGGGAGGGGGAACAAGGTGTGGAAGAGGGGACGGGGAAGAGGAGGGGGAGCAGGGATGGGGAGGGGGGACAATGACGGGGAACAGCGAGGCCAAGCAGGGCCATCTTGAAAGTGGTGCTGGTCCCATCCCCTCCGCCCCCAAAGCCCAAGGGGAGAGCAGAGAAGGGGAGGGGGAACAATGAGGGGGAACAATGAGGGGGAACAATGAGGGGGAACAATGACGGGGAACAGTGAGGCCAAGCAGGGCGATCTTGAAAGTGGTGCTGGTCCCATCCCCTCCGCCCCCAAAGCCCAAGGGGAGAGCAGAGAAGGGGAGGGGGAACAATGAGGGGGAACAGTGACGGGGAACAGTGAGGCCAAGCAGGGCCATCTTGAAAGTGGCGCCCGACCCATCCACCCCGCCCCCAAAGCCCAAGGGGGAGGTGCTGGGGGAGAGCAGGCGGGGGAGGGCTGCGCGCTTGCGTTGCGCCCCATGGTGAGGGGACGGGGCTGGGGGGGAGAAGAGGGAGGGGGAAGGGAAGGGGGGAAAAGTAGGCAAGGGAAGCTATCTTGAGAGCTGCGCGCTTGCACCACCGCCTCATTCATTATTGCGGGATAAGAGACGACTTTTGAGGCGCCTCAAAGGCTGCGCGCAGCTCATTATTGCGCGCGCCTCAAAGGCTGCGCGCAGCTCATTATTGCGCGCGCCTCAAAGGCTGCGCGCTTGCACCGCCACCTCAGTATCCCCTCTCTCACCTCCGCTTCCCCCTTACCTACCCCTTCTTTCTTCCCTCGCCTTACCATGGTTCGCTCTCTTTCCATACCCACCTCACTCATGATCCTCTCTCTCACCCAAACCCCCCACACCACACTCCACCCCTCCGGTTCTCTCCTCCACTCATAGTGCCCGCAATCTTAGCGAAATGGCGAAATATGGTAACGATATCGCCTGACTCGAGGTGACTTTTGAGTCGACTCAAAAGTCACCTCGAAATATGGTAACGATGACGCCTGACTCGTATTCTTATGACTCACCCCTCCCGCTCGCCGCCTTTCCGCCATGTGGTATGTCATCCACGAAAGACAGTGCAATTACTCGTATTCGTCTAATCTCTCGATAAATCGTCTCGATTAACGCGTGCCGCTCGGCGGGCGATTACTGCAGTCGAGGCGATCTGACACAAGTATGGAATGGACGGCTACTTTAGAAGAATGCCTAGCATTACCTAACCAGCTACGGGTCAAAATAGCAGACGCTGGGAATGGGAACTGACCAGAGAGTGTCCGTACAGCTTCTGGGGAAGTGGAGCTTTCGAGCCTCAAGAGTCAAGACTTGAAATCACCAAGGGGATGGCAGGTGCAGGCACAGCGTTTTGATGCGGTATTCTATGGTTCATGCGCGGTTATGCCAGTTTCCCCTGTTCACAGTTAGTATCCCCGTTTGAGAATGGTTCTGGTTTGGAGAGACTACACTTGTTCAAAGTACAGTTAGACAAAAGCTGCTGCCTGTAACTTCTCCTTTGACATACTCTACCGTGACTAGGTTGCTTTTAAAGCCCGAGTCTAGAATGGCAAGGGTTCAAGTTCAAGATTCTTGAACTAGAATTCGCCAAGGAACAAGGTAACCCGGTTTGGATCTGCTAGCACCTCGCGACCCACCGAGAGGGAATTGAAGCGCGAGGCATTGATTGGCCAGATACAGCACAGGCATTTCCACAACCACCCTCGCCATAAAAAACAACGCATACGATACTGTTCAGACTTCTCACAACTTGAAAGCTTTCTTTACCACTCTAGACTCTAGACGTAGTAGGCTTCTTAGCCCGTCATTCCGTGAATCGTACACCGCGCTGAAGCTTTTTTTCGCGCGATCAGTCATTCTGCCTAACACTTCCCGCCCACGTCCTTCAGATCTCACCCTTCGATCAGGTTAGGACCCTCGCAATCGTCGTTCACGACTGTCATGACTTGCCTCCCAGCCCTTCCGTCGCTCCCGTCGATCCCTTAGCTCTCGTCGCTCCCTTAGCTCTCGTCGCTCCCATAGCTCTCGTCGCTTCCATCGGTCCCACCCCTCATACACTCCCAATCCTATCGCTCGCATGCAGGATGCGCAGAAAGATAGCAAGAACCGTCGCTCTTGTCCCTCGTTGCTCATGTCCCTCCCGTCGCGTTTGTCCTTCCCGCCTGCTGAGCCGCCCGTCAGCTCACAGCGGCACGCGCACTGCCTGCGCCCTGCGCGTGCAGGACGCTGCCTAGCGCGCGACCCGCCACTCGCGCGTGCGCTGCCTATGCTGCTGCTGCTGCCTGCGCCGAGTCGCCCTGCCCTGCCTGAGCCGCGCCGCCCTGCCGAGTCGCGCCGCCCTGCCCGAGCCGCGCCGCCCAGCCGAGCCGCGCTGCCCTGCCGAACCGCCCAGCTGAGCCGCCCTGCCTAGCTGCCGCACCTGCTTGCTACTGCTGCTGCTGCTGGTGCTGCTACTGCTGCTGCTGCTGCTGCTGCTGCTGCTGCTGCTACTGCTGCTGCTGCTACTGCCTACTATGGATACTCTTAATGTCCTTACCTTTAACGCGGAGGGCCGCCCGATTAGGTTTGATTGCTGGCCCGCGGATCTCCAGCTGTACCTGCAGAGCATAGCTAGGGAGGACGTCTCTCCGGTAGAGCACACGTCCGGTTCTCACCCTGCCCCAGAGGAGTCAGCTGATCGTGTTCTTCGTACCCAGTGGCTCACGCGCGATGATGCCGCCCACCTTTTTGTCCGCAATGCCCTCCCGCTAGATGAACGGGTCCATTTTGGCCAGCTTAAGACGGCCAAGGAGCTATATGATGCCGTAGTCGCTCGCTACTCCTCCCCCTCTAGTGTTGCCCTAGGTCGTATCATGTTGCTGTACCTCTTTCCTGAGCTATCGGATTTCCACACTGTCGCTGACCTCATGACCCACCTTCGCTCTAGTGACGCTCGCTACCGCGCCGCTCTCAAGCCGGCATTTCTGACTGCGAACCAGCCCCCGATGTACATCACTCTTTACTACCTCGTTACTCGCCTCCCTGACTCCCTCCGCGCCGTTAGGGATCACTTCCTCGCTCTTGACCCCACTGAGCTTACGCTTGCCTTGCTGGAGAAGCATGTCCTCGAGGCCGAGACCAACACGGTCGCTGTAGCAACCTCTCGTGGCACTCCCCGCTCCCCCTTCTTTGAGGGGTGTTCTCCCTCCCTTCTCGCGCCATCTGTTGCCTCTGCTGCTGCTGTTGACTTCCTTCGTACGGAGGAGGTCGGTGCTGCGTCTGCTCCTAGTGGGAGGCACCGCAGCGGCAACGGCAAGGGGGGTAAGGGTGGTGGGGGTGGCGCTGGCGGGGGTGGTGGCGGGGGTGGTGGCGGTGGTGGTGGCGGGGGTGGAGGCAGTGGTGGCGGCAGTGGAGGTGGCGGGGGTGGTGGAGGCGGTGGAGTGGGCGGAGGGGGCTCGGGTGGCGGTCGGGGTGGAGCTGGCAGGGGTGGAGGCTATGGGGCGGCGACTGGGGGTGCAGCTCGTGGCGGCGGAGGCACTGGGGGTGGACAGCAGCAGCAGCCACGCCAGCAGGAGCCACTCACCCCTCAGCAGCTTCGTGAGTGGGTTGTCCAGCGTGGCTCCTCTGGGGGTAGTGTTCGTTGCCCGTACATCAGGCGCACGGGTCCCAGGACTGGTGACCCCTGCGGGAAGGCTGGGCACACTGAGTACCGCTGCTTCTTCTGTCTTGAGGATGCTTGGTGCACCGAGTATGGAGATGATCAGGAGATCCCCAACTGGTTAGGATTGCTAGCGAAGGTGGTGGATGTGTTTCCTCTTGACTTCGACAAGATCAATGCTGGAATCTATGCTATCTATGATGGTTCTGCTAGTGTTGAGGGTGACTGTTACTTGTGTGTGCCTCACGCTGCTGGTGTAGAGGCTGCTGCTCTAGGTGCTTGTGAGTCTGCTGCAGCAAGTACTGCTTCTGCTGAAGACTTGCACATTTTCACACTTGACTCAGGCGCGTCTCGGAGCTTCTTTCGCGATTGCACCACAGTCACAACGCTTACAGCACCTGTCCCAGTCGCTCTGGCTGACCCCTCTGGGGGCACAGTCATTGCACGAGCCTCCACTGTCCTCCCGTGTCCGGCGGTCCCCTCCGGCTCTCTCCCAGGTCTCCACCTCCCCTCGTTCTCTACGAACTTGGTCACTACCACTACTCCTGGGGGTGAGCGGGTGGCGATCAGTACGTGCTCACGGAGGCCGCCACCTCGCTACGTTCACACGAAGACTTGGGTCGGGAATGTACACACTGACCACTGAGTCCGCACATGTGGCTGCGTCAGGTCAGGTGGCTGCGTCGGGTCAGTTAGTTGCGTCTTGTTCGTGGCGCCTTCTCACGCACCCATCTCTCCTCTGGCACCACCGTCTTGGTCACCCCTCCCTACCACGCCTGCGTGGCATGCACTCTCGTCTCCTTGTCGCTGGCCTCCCCAGGTCCCTGCCCCCGCTCCTGCGCTCGCTTGCACCGCCGTGCCTTCCCTGCGTCGAGGGGCGGCAGCGCGCCGCTCCTCACTCCTCCTCGTTTCCTCCGAACACTGCTCCTCTGCAGACTCTCCACATGGACGTGTGGGGCGCCCCCCGCGTCCGTGGACAGGACCACGAGCGCTACTTTATGGTGGTTGTTAACGACTAGGTCCAGTTCAACGAGCCTGGCAACCGCTTCGTATTTTGGGTAAGCGTAGCTATGAAATGGGCGGAGGTAGTATTTTATGGGGTACTGATGCCGTCGGACCGGACGTGGTGGTTGTGGCGGTCTTCGCAAAATCGGTCGATGTTTAGCTCATCGTTGAAGGTAACATCCCAGGTTGGGACGACGTTGGAGGTCTCGTAATCTGGGATTTTCCGTGCTTGGTGCTCGAAGCTGATTTTCAAGTGAATTCACCATTGCGCATGCCCGAGTGAACTTCCCGGATGTATCTTGGGGGGTGATGCAGCCCCATGCCCGGAGCATGGAGAGATCGCATGTCTTCCCAGTGAAATTGAGGTGAGAGGAAAGATCCCCTTTGTTGGCGTTGTTGAAAGGGGATTGCGCAAGCGTACAGCATGATGCATCGCTTAGGGCCAATACCACGTCGGCACACTTGATTGTGCAGAGAGTCACTCTGCACCGGGAGTTAGACTACGTGGGGAAAGCACGAGTGATCATAGCGTTTGCTCATGTTCTCTCTACTTGCTCATTCACAAGGCGAATTGGCAAGAGTTTCACTAGCAAAGGTTGGATACAATGATGCAAAAGGCAATGGCAACAATCACAACATCTCGGTCTTAGCTGTTAAAGTTAAGCTGGCAGCTATGGCTAGTGAACGGGAAGGAATTGCTATCTTAGCAAGAAGTGTCGAGATACATTTGAGGAAGAGAATTGAAAACCCTAAATGAACCTAGGGTGCGTTCAGTTAAAGCCCCAAAATGAACCTAAACTGAACCAGAACTGAACCAAAGTCTAAACTGGCCGAAAACATAATATATGGCCAAAATAAGAAAAAGAGCGGAAACTAGCATACTCCAACACACCCCCAGGCTAGGTGAAGCACTGAAGAGGAGCTTCTAGCGAACCAGAACAACCCTTGAAATGGAGAGGCGAGAGAGACCAAGAGCGCGCACGTAGAAGCGATGCGGCGCACGAAGGAGGGCCTTCGTGAAGATATCAGCAAGGTTGGCATCCGACGCTACCTTGTGAAGACGTAGAAAGCCAGACTGCACCAGCTCGCAAATGAAGAAGTACCGCACTTCAATGTGCTTACTGCGAGCATGATAGGCAGGATTCTCAGTAAGATGAATCATGCTCGCACTGTCACATGCAAGCGTCACAAAGGGCTGAGAGTGGCCCAACTCAGCAAGAAGATAGGAGAGCCAACGAGCCTTCTGAGCTGCCAACGTGCCAGCGTACAGCTCAGCCTCACAGGAGGAAAGTCAGACGGAGGAGGAGTGAGTGGAGCACTAGCTAATGAGGCCGTTGCAAAGTGTAAAGCCATATCCCTGAGAGGAGCGGCGATCGGGGCGAGAGTCAGCGTAGGAGGAGTCACCGTGGCTCCGTATGTCCAGCCAGCCCTCCCTTCCTCCTCTTCCACAGTCATCTGGGGCATGAAGGATCGCTAGGAGTCGTTCGATGGGGTTCGGGAGGCATGTCGAGAAAGAAGGGCGGTACTTGTGACTCTAGACGAGGTGAGTACAGACAGAGGAACCACGTTCTGAAACGTCTCAGTGTCATGCCAGCCCTCCTCCTCATCCACTGTCATGTGGGGCATGAAGGATCGATGACAGTCCTTTGATGGGGCCAGGGAGGCATGCAGGGCAGCTGGGGCGGTGCTTGTGACTCTAGACGAGGTGAGTGCAGAGGAGATGAGGCATGGGTGGGGCCACTGTCAAGCCAGCCCTCCTCCTCAGCCACTGTCATGTGGGGAATGAAGGACCGCTGGCAGTCCTTCGATGGGGTCCGAGAAGCGTGCAGGGCGGCAGGAGCTGTGCTGGTTGCTCTAGACGAGGCGAGTTCTACAGACAGAGGAAACACCAGCACTCCTCCTCACCCATTGTCATGTGGGGCTTGAAGGACCGCTGGCAGTCGTTTGACGAGGTCCGAGAAGCGTGCAGGGCGGCAGGAGCTGTGCTGGTTGCTCTAGACGAGGCGAGTTCTACAGACAGAGGAAACACCAGCCCTCCTCCTCACCCACTGTCATGTGGGGCATGAAGGACCGCTGGCAGTCGTTTGATGGCGTCAGGGAAGCGTGTAGGGCGGCAGGAGCTGTGCTGCTTGCTCTTGACGAGGTGAGTTCTACAGACAGAGGAAACATCAGCCCTCCTCCTCATCCACTATCATTTGGGGCATGAAGGACCAATGGCAGTCGTTTGATGGCGTCAGGGAAGCGTGTAGGGCGGCAGGAGCTGTGCTGGTTGCTCTAGACGAGGTGAGTTCTACAGACAGTGGAAACACCAGCCGTCCTCCTTACCCACTATCATGTGGGGCATGAAGGACCACTGGCAGTCCTTTGATGGGGTCAGGGAGGCATGCAGGGCAGCTGGGGCGGTGCTTGTGACTCTAGATGAGGTGAGTGGTAAGGAGAAGATGGGGCGGAGATGAGTCACACCAGCCGTCCCCTCCTCCTCCTCTGCCACGGTCATGTGGGGCATGAAGGACCGTTGGCAGTCCTTCGACGGGGTCAGGGAAGCGTGCAGTGCAGCACTGGCTGTGCCGGTTTCTCTAGGCGAGGTGAGTACTACAGACAGAGGAAACACCAGCCCTCCCTCCTCACCCACTGTCATGTGGGGCATGAAGGACCGCTGGCAGTCGTTTGACGGGGTCTGGGAAGTGTGCAGAGCATCAGGGGCCGTTCTTGTGACTCTAGACGAGGTGAGTACAGACGAAGGAAACAGGTTCTGAAACATCTCAGTGTCACGCCAACCCTTCTCCTCAGCCACTGTCATGTGGGGCATGAAGGACCGCTGGCAGTCGTTTGGCGGGGTCAGGGAGGCGTGCAGGGAAGATGGGGTCATTCCAGTGACTCTAAACGAGGTGAGTGTAGAGAGGACGAGGCATAGGTAGGGCTCTGTGTGTCAAGTCGGCCCTCCCTCCCTCCTGACCCACTGTCATGTGGGGCATGAAGGACCGCTGGCAGTCGTTTGACGGGGTCAGGGAGGCGTGCAGGGCAGCCGGGGCCGTTCTTGTGACTCTGGACGAGGTGAGTGGCAACGTCTCAGTACGGACAGAGGAAGGGGGACCCTCACTTGGTAGTAAGTTATGAAAACGTCTCAATGTCACGCCAACCCTCCTCCTCATGTGGGGCATGAAGGAGGACCGCTGTCAGTCCTTTGACGGGGATCCTGACGCTTGTAGGGCAGCAGGGGCTGTTCTAGTGACTCTGGACGAGGTGAGTGCAGATAGAGGAAACAAGAGTATGTGTCACGCCAGCCCTCCTCATGTGGGGCATGAAGGAGGACCGCTGGCAGTCCTTCGATGGCATTCGAGAAGCGTGCTGGGCAGCAGGGGCTGTTCTTGTGACTCTAGACGAGGTGAGTGTAGAGAAGATGAGGCATGGGTGGTGCCACTGTCAAGCCTCATATTGCCTGTTCCCGGGGTCAAGCCAGCCTTCCTCCTCATCCGCTGTCATCTAGGTGACTTTTGAGTCGACTCAAAAGTCGCCTCACCCATAGTGCCAGTTCTTGGGGTAAAGCCAGCCTTCCTCCTCATCCACTGTCATCTGCGGCATGAAGGTCCGCTGGCTGTCCTTCCAAGGAGTTCGTGAAGTGTGTTGAGCGGCAGGGGCGGCGCTTGTGACTCTACTCGAGATGAGTGTAGAGGGAATGATGCATGGGTGGGGCCACTGTCACGCCAGCCCTCCTCCGCAGCCACGGTCATGTGGGGCATGAAGGACCGCTGGCAGTTATTTGATGGGGATCGGGACGCGCAGCAGGGGCTGTTACTCTGACTCTAGACGAAGTGAGTGTTGAGGAAATGAAGACAAGATGTTTTCTTAGGTTGCAAAAGCATCCCTTAACTTTCATTAAGCTGTCCCCACATGTGTTGTGCCAACTATATCCTGCTCTTTGTGCCCCTTTTTTCTTTGTCCCGCCTCATATTCATTTTTCTTCGCTGTTGTTTTCTTCTGCTTTCCTTGCATGAATTCCTTTCCGAGCAGGTGGGGCATCATGCACAGGAAGATTATGGAGAGGAGGTGGGGCGAGTAATTCGAAACATTCTTGTTACAATCCCAAGTGGGACTTAGCGAAAAAAGGATCGCTCTGGGTTGATCGCAGAGTAGTGTTGCAGCGGAAGTTTGAATCTCAGGTCAGAGTGAATGTAAATGACTGATTTGATAAAAGCATGCATACATCGGGTTTATATAAGAGTACAGGGGAATACGAAAAGACCTAGACTAGCCATGTACTCTAAGGGGTACATTCCCTTATTCTAACCAAATTCAAACCGTGCGGCGCGGGAACCCGTTTCAAACCTGTTCCCGCTCTTTTCACTTCAAATGTTTCTGCCTGCATCGGTCTTGGTCAGACGGTTGCTGCGTCGCTTCGACTCTTCTGACTCCTCGACTTCATACTCGGTAGAGTCGGCTCCTGCAGCATACAGGAATGCCTACTCATGCAATTTCATATCGTAACACTCCCCTTCATTCCTGGGCGCAGGAGGAGCTGACTCGCTTGACTACTCCGGTGAGTTCAGAGCAGTGCTTGTACTGCTGACGTGGCATGCGCTTGGTGAGGAAGTCTGCTGCCATCTCAGTAGTCGGGCAGTAGGCGAGGTCAACTTTTCCTTGGTCAATTTCGTCATTGACGAAAAAGTACCGGAGTGCGATGTGCTTCGTGCGGTTCACGAAACCTGGCTTGTTCGCGATCCTGATGGCACTCTGGTTCTCGAAGTGGAGGCGAAAGGTTGGCGAAGTTGGAATTTTCGCCTCCTGTAGCAGCTCCTGCAGGTACAGGCCTTCGCGCGGCGATGTATTCTGCTTCAGCCGATGACAGAGCAACCAGCTCCTGCTTCTGCGAGTTCCAGGAGATTGGCCCAGTTGGTTCCAAGCGAAAAACGAAGCCATTTCGGGACCGTCGATTTGCAGGGTCAGCTGCATGATCTGCGTCCACGTAGCCGTTGAGGCTGAAGGAGGTGGTCGTCAGCGTGGAGTAGGAGAGCCCAATGTCAGGTGTGGAGATGAAGTACTGCAGGGCGCGCTCCAGGTCCAGCTGGTTCTCAGCTACTGGCTTGCGGGAATACTGTGCCAGTTGGCTAGCAATGTACGAGAGGTCGGGGCGGCAGGTGACAGAGGCGAATAGCAGGCACCCCAACTTCTGCTGGTACATTTGGAGTCCTGCGGGTGACAGAGGTCTGTTGTCCGGTTTGTAGTTGGCGCTGGGGTTGCGGTAGGGAGTTGAGAGTGGTGCGGGTGAGATGTTGAAGCGTTCCCCCAGCTGCTCTGCGTACTTTGAGGCTGACAGGTGAATTGCTTCTGGCGCGTAGGTGATGTTTAGCCCCAAAAACTGCTTCACGTTGTGGTTGATGGTGATGTCCACGCGCTGCGCCAGGTTCTCCTCAAACTGGTTAAGGAGTTTGTTGCAGGTGCCCGTGTACAGTAGGTCGTCGACGTAGACTGTCAGGAGGATGTAATCGCCGCTGAAGTGAAGGCGATACATTCCCGGGTCGTGCGGCAGCTGCTTGAAACCGATCTCCAGGAGAATTTTGTGCAGATGCTGCTGCCAGAGACGGGGCGCCTGCTTGATCCCGTAGAGGGACTTCTTCAGCTGACAGACCCTAGGATCCCCTTCACCGTAGGTGTGAGGCTGCTCCACGAAGATGGTGGCGTCCACCAACGCGTATAGAAACGCGTTCTTCACGTCGATCTGTCGCAGTGGTAGGTGCTTAGCGGCGGCAATGGCGAGTAGGATTCTGACGGAGGTGTGACGACTGACGGGAGCGAAGGTCTGGTCGAAGTCGATGCCGCGGCGCTGATCGTACCCACGTACGACCCAGCGTGCCTTGAATCGCTCGATGGTTCCGTCAGCGTTAGTCTTCAGGCGAAAAACCCATTTTCCGCTGAGTACCCTTCTCCCCTTCACTGCTGCACGATCGACTAGGACCCACGTGTCTCGAGATTCCAGCGCTTTCAGCTCCGCATCCATCGCTGCACGCCACTCCTTGGCGTGAGGACCGGTCAGAGCCTAGCGAGGATTCTTTGGCTCCACGGCCCGTGCGAGAGTAGTGACGGACGTGTGTAGGCCGAGTAGTTGCAGGCCGGACACATTGGTGGTGTCTGTGTTGGTGGGAACTTCCACCACGTCGTCATCTCCGCTCTCGTAGCCGGGCGTTGTGGTGCTTGCCTCTGCTTGGCGCCGTGATGGACCTGGCGCGGGATCGTCGTCACTGTCATCGTCGTCGTCGTCGCGCGGGTGAGGCGGGATGCTGGGGTGTTCGTCGGTGTCGTCGCGGTCCAGTGCTGCTGCTGCTGCCTCGTCTTCTGGAGTCGCGAAGCTGCGACCGCTGTTCACATAGCCGCGTGCCTCGTTGCGTCGCTCGTCCGCGATCCACTGCTTTAAGGTGAGCCGTTCGTAGAAGAGAATATCACGCGCGGGAACAATCTCCTTGCGGTCCATGTCGAGGATGAGCCAACCCTTGTGCTCATTACTGAGGCCCAGATGGACCCCCCAGCGCGCGCGGTGAGCGAACTTGCCGATGGTGGCCGATGTGGGCCGGTACTGCACCATGCACCCCCAGACCCTTAGCATGGAGGGGTCTCCCCTTGAGCCGGTCCACTTCATGTGAGGGGACAGGTTGTCCCTGTTGGCGGTGGTGGAGAGGAGGTTGTGCAGGCGCACCGCGTGGTTCATGGCGTAGGGCCAGAACTTCTTCGGCAGGCCGGACTAGTTCATGAGTGCGCGCACTTTTGTCATGAGGGTGCGGTTAACCCTCTCTGCGACGCCTTGCTGCTGGTGAGCGTAGGGGAGTGAGATCTCATGCTTGATCCCCTTCTCTGTGAGGACACTCTCCAGTTCGTTGCTGCGGAATTCCTTAGCCCCATCACTCTGCCAGATCTTCAGCTTCCTTCCTGACTGGCGCTGCGCGTGCGCGAGGAAGATGCGGAATACTTCCGGAGCCTTGGAGCGAGCGTCGACGTTGGCGATCCACACATGGCGCGAGTAGGCGTCAATGAAGGTGAGGGTATATTTCTCGCCGTTGATGGCGTCGAAGGTGAGCACGATGAAATCGCTGTATACATTTTCCAACTTCTTGTAGCGGTTGGTGCTCGGCTCCAGGGAGGGGTAGGCGCTGTGGGAGAGAGCAGCTGTGGGGCAGACAGTGCAGGTGACTGGGTGAGGGGTGTTGTGTGGTTCTGTTCCGTCGGGGCGCAGCACTGCTCCTGGCGGAAAGACTTTAGCGCGGAGGCAGTTGGCGAGGGTCTGACGCGAGGGGTGTCCCAGCCGCTGGTGCCAGAGATCATCTTCGGCGCGGATGCCGGAAGTGCGCCTGTAGCGAGCGAGGTATTCTGCCGCTTCTGCTTCCGTGACTTGCGGGATCTGGAGTGGGGGTTCTTTCTCTTCTCCTGGTTCTGCTTCGTTGTCCGGCTCCTCTGCTTCTGCTTCCGCTTCCCCCGTTGTCTCCCCTTCTGCAGGTGCCGTTGTGAGGTAGAGGGCGAGGAATTTGCGGTCGGGGATGATAGTGAGCGGAGTCGTGGTACCTTCAATGAATCGAGCGAACGGATCTGGGCGGGAGATTGGACCAAGTGAGTCCCGCGGAGGAGTTGGCGGTACATTCCCCTCCTCAATCTCCGACCATCGATCACGCCACCGATAGGGGGAGGAGGGAGGTGAGCGGGTGCGCGGGGGTCGTCCGAGTGGAATGGCGACACGAGGGGATGGTTCTCCACGCTCAGCTTTCATCTCGCGTTCTATCGCTTCTTCTTCTTCTTCTTTGGTGAGCGGAGCGTCTGCGTATTCGTCTCCTCCCCATCCGCTGGTGTTGCCCCATCCTCCCGTGGTGACCGCGCCGCTGGCGCTGGCTCCCCATGCTCCAGTGGCGGATCCCCAGGTTGCGCCTTCTTCTGGTTCGTAATCTTCATCTCCCCATGCGCCTCGTCGTGCTGACTCCTCGTCCCATCCAGCCGCGACACGTTCCTCAAACAGTTTCTGTTTCTTTTCCGCCCGGGCCTTGTCTTCTTCTTCCTTGACGCTGAGCTCCTCTGGTGCGTCAGGATCTTTCCAAGCCGGGTCAATTTCGCGGCGGTAAACTTCGCGGGTGTAAGGACGCGGTCGTCCATCTTCGTCGAGGGTGGTGGTGTTAGCTTCCAGGACGAACCGGAGGTTTTCCGAGGATGGCGCTGTCCGCTCCTCTCGCTGAAGTCCGAGGTCGTCGTTTGCTTCGCCGAAGATGCGGTAAGACGACACCGCGAGTTCTTCTGTAGTCATGCCTGTTGGTTCTGCCTCGGCGCTCTCTGCTTCCTGAATTGCCGCGTACTCCTTTTCGACTTGTTCTGTGCGGCTCGCCGTGGGTGCATGGCAGGTGGTGCAGAGTCCATTGATATCTGGCTCGTGCAGGTTGATTTCGCGGGGATGTGGACTGTGGCGAACCCATGGTCGTCCGTCCGGGTGCTCCCATGATTCCTTGCCCATGTAGGCGAACTCAAGGGGGACGAGGTCCACGAGCTCGTCGGATGAAGCTTGGCAGGAAGGTACGTCGAAGTCGAGGACGTAGATGCCGTTGATCGAGCGGGCTCGTCCGAGATATTTGAACGACTCGGGAGGGGTATCTGGAGGGGCGTATGTGAGAATGAGATCGCGTGTGGCGAGGTCCGTGGTGAGGATGACGCCGCAGTCACGAAGTTGTCCTGCCGGGAGAAGATTGAAACGAAGGTTTGGGACGTAGAGTACGCCGTTGAACGAAATGTGCGTGTTACTGTCTCGTGCTTGCAGGACCACGATGCCTTGTGCATTGGCGCGCAGTTGCTCGTTGTTGGCGACGGTGACGTAAGTTGGGGGGGCGCGGCTCAGGTTCGAGACGTATCGCGTAGATCCCACCATGTGTTGTCCGCAGCAGCTGTCCAGGTACCAGGTGTTGTGGTTGTCGTTGTTGTTTCTGCGCAGAACTAGCGCCAGTCGCGGAGTCACCAGGGTCGCCTTGTAGCGTCTGTGAAAGTGAGGGTCTTCGTCCTCCTTCCATCCCACCGGTACGTAGTGTTGATTGTCATGCGGCGGGCTCTCCCGCAAGGTGATTGGCAGGTTCCAATCCTGCTCGTCTTCGTCATACCGGTAATAATAATCTTCAGTGAGAGGATTATTCCAACCCTCTTCTGGTTCAAGGAGTCTCCCTTGAATCTCATTTTTCACGTCGGCGCGTCGTCATGTTTGCGATGATATTCCTAGGAGCTCCTGATTGAGATCCTTGAGTTTGCTGATGTTGATGTTGCGCAGGAGGACGAGGTTTCTGTTGCTGAGACTGAGGATGTCGAGCATCCTGTCGGCCGACCCAGTTGTTGTGGTGAGTGGAATTTGGGTGGCGATAGTTGGATCGGGACTTGCATCGATCCGTTTAGTGTCCAAAGACTTTGCATATTTTGCAATAATGGCGCCTTGGTTGTCGTCGCTCTTCACGGTTGTCAGCGTAGAAGGCGAGGCGCTCTCGGCGCGGCGCGGAGCTTGTTCTGCTCGAATCCATGTCCTGCTGTTCGGACAGGAGTGCGGCGCATAGCGCGGCTTCTGAGATGGTCCCTCGCTGTCGGAGTAGCGCTTTGCAGGGCTTCCACTCTGGCCCGAGTCCTTGAAGGACTATGTTGACGAAAATCTCTTCCGAGATTGTACTCCCATGCTTCGTGATCTGGTCACGGATGTTGCGACAGCGGTTAATATACGGATTCGCTTTCTCCCCGTGCCCCATCTTTATCTCCAAAAGTTGCTGCAGAAGCCTGCTGGCGGTGACCGAATCCTTCGGCTGGTAAACTTCAACGAGGTGCTTCCAAGCTTCCAAGGCTGGAGCGTCGCTCTCTTTGTAGGAGCGAATGTTGAGTTGTTCCGCAGGCGTCGAGTTGCGTAGCAGCACACTGTAGGCCATGAGGGACTCGCTATAGTACTGAGCCCTGGCGACTTCGGTGTTTTCCACCGGTTTAGGGTAGGAGCCGTCGAAGTAATGGTAGATCTGCGCCGTTTGTAGGAGGAGCTCAAGCTCGAAACTCCATGTGTAGAAGTCCTTGCCGTCGAAGGCGGCGGTAGTCTTGATTTTTGAAACGCTGAGGAAGCGTGCTTGCGCAGAGTTAATGACTTCATCACTTGGACGGGGGGCAGTTGTTGCTGATTTGTCTGTGTCGAGGGAGAAGGTGTGCGCGGCGGTATCTCGGCTTTTCGTTGCCGGTTGTCCAGGTTGAGCTGGATGGGAAGAGGTTCCCGCATCGCCTTTGCGCAAGTCTTGGAGTTCTTTCTCCATGGTTGAAAGTCGAGCGAATAACTGCTCGAGTGCGGCAGTGCCGATCGTAGTTGTCGCCTCATTTGTCGCAGCCGGGTTGGTTTGTCCTTCAGCCGTCAGATTGGCTTGGCCTCCGGATCCTCCGGCCATCTTGGTCTTGGAGCGTGTGCCGCTCGCCAGATCTTGGTTCGGCGAATTTCAAGGAAGTGATGATGCGAAGAATCCCTGAGTAGCTCTCATACCAGGGCCCACGATATCAGGGCAAAACACCCTGATTACCCTGATTTCAGGATGCGGTTTTGAATATGCCCTGTAATTTCAGAATGCTGCTCATTTGTACCCTGTGGTCTCAGGATGTTGCTATATGATATGCCCTGAATTTTCAGGATTGCTGTACTGTTTTGCCCTGAAGAGTCAGGATTAATATAGAGGATTGCCCTGACGCGAATTTTGGGGGGGGTGCTGGGGTGGGGGGAAGGGGGGGGGGGGTAGGGGGGGTGGGGGCTGGTTTTCCCTTGACACGCGTACGCACCAACCAGCCAACCACCGACCACGCGCTCGTTAGCATCAGTCATGCCCAACGCGGACGATGTCATGGCGCCAGTAGCATAGGCTGACACTGTTTATGTTTTTTTGCCCTGAGAGGTCAGGATGTATTTCTGCATAAGGCCTGAAAATACTGGATAGCTTAAAAAAATTGCCCTGAGAAATCAGGGCATTTTTTTTGGATTCTGCAAAGTTACCCTGAGGCCTCAGGATGCCCTAGATCCTAGTGAGGCCCTGTCTCATACCATGTTACAATCCCAAATGGGACTTAGCGAAAAAGGATCGCTCAGGGTTGATCGCAGAGTAGTGTTGCAGCGGAAGTTTGAATCTCAGGTCAGAGTGAATGTAAATGACTGAGTTGATAAAAGCATGCATACATCGGGTTTATATAAGAGTACAGGGGAATACGAAAAGACCTAGACTAGCCATGTACCTAGGGGTACATTCCCTTATTCTAACCAAATTCAAACCGTGCGGCGCAAGAACCTGTTTCAAACCTGTTCCCGCTCTTTTTCACTTCAAATGTTTCTGCCTGCATCGGTCTTGGTCAGACGGTTGCTGCGTCGCTTCGACTCTTCTGACTCCTCGACTTCATACTCGGTAGAGTCGGCTCCTGCAGCATACAGGAATGCCTACTCATGCAATTTCATATCGTAAAAATTCTTCGCCGCACTACATGACAGATTTCTATTGCATCAGTATTATAGTATATGTGTGAATAACTTGTGGTATTTTGCATCTAATTGAAACTTTCACGGTTCGTTTAGAGTGATGAACACTCTCTAGTCTTTACCGCGTATCTTATCCATTACTTCGCTCTGACAACAGGACGCCCTAAGAAGGTGGTACACCTAACTAGGGTTTAGCAACGATCCTACGGAACAGTTGGAGATCGTAAGAGATGTTGGCGATCCTACAGAACAGTGTCATACCTTCTTCTGTCCAGTAATGATATCGATGATTGTGATTCGCTAACACTGATAACAATTGTTACTGTGTAGGACACTGTTGCGTAAGATCGCACTACTGTTCGTAAGATCGCAACTGTTCCGTAGGATCGTTGCTAAAACTCTAGCAGGTGTTCCACGCTCTAAACCTGATCTCGAACTAAAGGGCCTGTTTGAGAAACAATCCCCTTTCGTGGGCTTGTCGCTGGTTGACACAGCCATCACCATACCGTGTCAAGCCGCTTATCGTGTCAGCCATTTGTGGTGACCACTGCCCGCAAAGGACGTCCTGTGGTGGCTTTTCCTGGAGTTGCGTGGCAGAACTCTCTTCTGTACTACGCTTGTAAAAAGCGGGCAGGTGCCTCATCCAAGGCCCCAATCAGTAACCAACCAGGGATGCGACAGTTTTCTGTTTTCCGCGTGTGCCTTCGTCGGTTACCATCTCGGTTAATATAGCTGCTGTGAGAGACTCGCGAAACTCGGAAGTCGTTAATATGTGGTGTCAAATTCTCGTTGACGCTGTTGGAATTTTTGCCTGACCCTGATAATAATTCCCCGATGACCGCTTACTACGATTTTCAGCGTTGCAAGACAAGCGGGAACGACATGAGAGTCGTCGTGTCAGCCAGAGCTGTTTGCGACGGGATGGGAGGGACAGGCTGAATAACCTGATCGACATCTTATTGTATTGATGCCATTTTAAACCGTTCTTTCACAAAGATAAACCGAACTGTAACGATCAGTTTTCCGGTACTTGCTGTGATAACCAGCCACCGTCGTGTGTGTATTCCCAAGGCATTTCTGTCAATCAGTCTTCATTGTCTGTCACGGGCAAGACAGACCTAGAGTCCAGCTAACAGTCTAGAAACATCGCGTCTTTCCAACCCGGACCTCCCTGCACGGACAAGACGTAGGGTCTTTTCTGGTCGATGTCCGGCTCTTTAAACAAACTCTGAACGCGTCCTGGTAGCACATCTTTCTGGTCTTTCTTTGGTAATAGCCACTTTTCAAAATCATCATGGCGTCTAGGAATCGTGCAGGTAACGGTATACCAAGCCGGGAGGGCACGGAAGTCGATTGGGCGACAATTGTACGACCCGATCCTCCTTTCGTTCGGTGGATTAAGGAGCATCACTCTGCCGCGTTAACCCGCTGCGACGCCGACGAAAACGACGAAAGCGACGCCGACGGCGGAGACGACTTTGGTGACGACGTTAGCGACGACTTTGGCGACGACTTGAGCGACGACGATGGCGAGAGCGACGACGATGACGAGAGCGACGACGATGGCGAAAGCGACGCCGAAAACGACGACGGCGAGTCGGACGACTCGTACGATATCGACGAGTACCACCTCGGAGAGCGGTTCGGAAGGCCGTATGTCTCAACAGAAGACACGTTTCGAGACAGGGAAACGGATCGAGAGAGGGAAAGGGATCGAGACAGAGAAACGGATCGAGACAGGGAGATGGATACAGAGGCCGAAACGGGTCGCGTGGAGGAACCGGGTCGCGTGCGGGAACTGGGTCGCGTGGAGGATTCGGGTCGCGTGGGGGAACCGGGTCGCGTGGGGGAACTGGGTGGTCTCGAGGTCCCTTGGTACGAACTACGGGGATGCGAGAACGAAGACGAGATAATGGCGGAGCTCGCGGCGCGGAGGAGCCTTTGGAGCGATGCGGAGCTGATGGAGCTCGCAGCGGCTGTCGTTTTCTGCCGGCGCAGCGAGGAGGCGACGCGACGGAGCATTGGGCAAGATTACTGGCGGCAGGTGCGGCGCGTGATCTGGCGGGGTAAAACCGCTCTAAGAGCATTCGTCATATATGGCAGCAAGTTCTGAAAACATTGTAAACAAACACTGCAACTTTCTGAACATTTTTGTTTTAAGAAGCTGTTGTCGCGTGTACAGGCGGCAGGTGTAGCTCGTGATCCGGCGCACGAACCCCGAATGGAGGCTCTTGTAAACAGATACATTTTTTTCTTCTTTAAAAAAAGAAGTTGTTGCTGTCGTGTATACTCTTGGCAGGTGTGGCGCGTGCTCAGACGCGCGAACCCCGAGTGGCGGCGCGTTCCGACGGCAATGGCGAAGCAGTGGGAGCGCATGAATACGCGCTACGACCAGGAGATTCACAACCTGCGGCGGAAGCAGAAGCGGCGGAGGAGGAAGCGGGGTGAGACGGGGGTGGGGGGCTCAGTTGAGCAGCGGCAGGGATGGGCTACTAACGCGGATGAGCAGCCTAATAACGAGTCAGGGGGGAACGCAGGGGCGCAGGCAAAAGTGAGGGGAAGGCCCAAGGGGGGGCGGAAGGGTAGGGGGATTAGGACAGAACCAGCATGGTTTGAGTACATTCGGTTGTTCAACGGGTCTGAGCTTGAGGCGAGGAAGAAAGTGGCAGGAAAACAGGCTAGGAGAGCAGCTAGGGTGGCTACTGCTGTTGCTGTTGCTACGGGGTTTACTGCAAGAAGTCAGCCTGCTGAAATGCCAGCTTATGCGTTTCCTGACAGCATTGGTTCAGGGTGGGAAGAGACAGGTGGGCGGCAGCAGCAGGAGACACAACAGCAGCAGCAACAAACACAGCAGCAACCGCAGCAGCAGCAGCAGCAGCAGCAGCAGGGAAACAATGGGTCCTCACCATCAGCATTACCATTACCGTTACTACCATTACCTTCACAATCCGCGCTTCTCCCTTTAACAGCAGCAGCTCCAACCACTGTCTCTCCCGTTGCACCTGCTGGGGGGCAAGGGCAACCGTCTGACAGCTACTTGCAGTGCCTGCGTAATAAAGTCGCTCCCACTCCTGCTCCCGCCGCTACGGATCCGATTTTCGACATCATGCAAAATTATACTGACGCGACGCAAGGACATGCCACAGCCCCCCTTTCTGAACCGGCATCAGCCCGCAGACAAGGCGCAGCAGCAGCAGCACCGGGTGATTTGACTTCTGGGGGGAGTTCACTGCGTGGTAGGGCTGGTACACGGGAGCAGCGAGAGCGGAATGGGAGAAACTCTGCAAGGGGAGGGGCAGAGAGGTTGGGGGACAGGATTACAGGAGGTGGAAAGCATTCGAGTGCAGGGGTTTCAGGCGAGAGGCTCGGTGAGAGGTTGGGCGAGAGGTTGGGCGAGAGGGTGGGCGAGAGATTAACTGCAGCCATGGGTGCGGCTGTGAGAAACGCATGCGCTCAGTTTGATGAGCTCACTCGGGAGTTGCTGCAGGATGCTTATTCGCGGTTTGAGGAGCTTTCACAGCGACTGACAGAGGATTCTAGTGCGCAGTTTGAGGAGATTGCGAGAGAGCTAATGGAGGAGTGTGCGACGGCTAGTGGTGTAACGGGTAATGGCCAAGGTGCCAAGAGGCGGAAGAGGAGGTAGTGAGGAATGCTTGCGTTCAGTTTGATGAGCTCACTCGGGAGTTGCTAGACGATGCGTGCTCGCGGTTTGAGGGGCTGTCACAGCGATTGGCAGAGGATGCTAGTGCGCAGTTTGAGGAGATTGCGAGAGAGTTGATGGAGGAGTGTGTAACAGCTAGCCGAGCTGCCAAGAAGCGTAGAGGAGGTGAATAGCAGTGATGAGTTGCGTCGAAGCAGGAATGAGGAGGAGCTTACTTGGGACTCGGGCGTTGCTCGAGGATGTGTACTCGTGTGTTTTGAATCAACTCAAAACACTTTTGGAAGTTGCTGGAGGATGCGTACTCAAGATTTGAGGAGCTATCACAGCGATTGGCGGAGAATGCTTTCGTGGAATTCGAGGAGTTTGCGAGAGAGTTGATGGCAGGATGTGTAGTGGTGTAACGGGTAATGGCAATGATGCCAAGACGCTATAGAGGAGGTAGTTGCTGGAGGATGCGTACTTGCAGCTTGAGGACCTGTCGCTCGCAGAGATTGGCGGGGGATGCCTGCGTGCAGTTAACTAAACATAAGGGTTGAGGGCGTGGAGGCTAGCCGAGATGCCAAGATGCGTAAGAGGTTGTAAATATTACCAAGTTATGAGATCAATTGAAGCAAATTGGTGAGAGAACTACTAGAAGCGTTTAATTGAACAAATGTGTACACCTGTCCACGTTGAGCATTCGTTCTTGCGAGTGTATTTATGCCTCCCTCTATCCCGTACGGCGAACCACTGCTGCTGTGACATTTGATGCTACTTGGCAGCATTGGCGGCTCATTTGTAACCAATGAACTTCCGTCCAGGTATAGCCTAGCCAGTAAAAGTGTTGTCCAACCATTCGTCCTATCGAATCAGCGCTCGTTTGTCAATTCGCTCGTGCGACGTTCTGTGGTTTCATAAGTCGGTGGCTTCTTATGTTTGTGGCATGGTCTGGTGTGGTGGTGTATGGTGGGTTACAGAAAACGCCGGGCCAGACTACAGTAACTGGACGATTTTCATCATTGAACCTACAGTAGCATCGCCCAGATTCTCGGAGATACTTGTTTCCAATTGCTGCCCCCCGTTCATGCAGTTTCGGTTCGGTGGATCACTGCAGATGTGGCCCGGCCCAGGCCGACACTTGAAGCTCTCGTTCGGTGTTCCGGACCAACGATTTCAAACCACAAGAGTAGGCCTGGCCCGGCAGGTTCAACGTTTCCACAACCAAGCGCTCCAACCAGGAGCTGTGTGAGTTCGGCATGGCGCGCCTAGAAGTGTTAGTCAGCGCCGCAGCGCTCCAAACGTCCGAACTTGGTTGGGTTACGGCCACGATCACCACAGGTTTGCAGCAATCTTGGAGCCGCTGATGCAGCACTGTCCACTTTCCAGCAGCTGAGCTGATCACTTTCCCTTTCCCCACACTTCCCCTCCAACCTTTCCGCCACTTCACCCGGTCCTCAGTGCCGTGGACCCCACACCACATGTTTCCACCCGTCTATAACGCACAAGACCGTTCTTAACGTCACTCCACTCCATGCTACGAGACTTCTTGCGAGTATTTTCCTCAGTATTTCAGACTTGACTGTCACTCTCGACTTTGTCCACTCATTTCTCACATTCCAAGTGCCTTGAAGCTCGCTGCTGTATCAGCGTTACGCAGCTTTCGCGCGCTGCCCTTGGTATCTCTCTCGGGAGGCTTGTTAATACTTCGCGTTGGTTCCAGCCGCGTCGTACGCAAATTCTCTGCGACTTTCCAATTGTCACCAAGCATCACCGTCGCACGCGTCGCACTTCGTCGTCAGCCATCGTCACCGTCCGCCATGACAACTGTCGCCGACTTCCACTCCACTCGCTACACCAGCTGGTGCCCGGAGCGCAAAGACATCGAGCAATGTAAGCGCTACGCTACATTCAGTTCAATGGGCTCTCGCTTTCACGAAGCGTTGATAAATTCCAAACGATTCCTGCACTCGCCTTTTTAGTAAGGCGTGAGCTAAAAGAGAGGTACATGAGTATCTTACGGTGCATTTGCACGGTACTGGCGTTCTTAGTCAATGCGGACACTACCGTACTAACGATCTGGCCTACCGTCCTACCGCGATGATGCAGGGTTTTCGTTCTGCTCTTTCTATCCCAAAGCGGGACCCACTTTTATTTTCTGGTAAACCCTCCCCTTCCCTGCTCCAGTCGTCCCCTTCTCTTCAAGTTCACGCCTATCGAGCAGCAGGCGTACACCGAACGAGGCTTCTTTCTTCCTCCCTCCGCGTATCTGATTCTTTTGGAGATTTTATCTTCCCTCCTCACTCCCGTTTTCTGGTTGAAACAGGAGGAGCGTAGTCGCATGAAGCGACCCCTAATTCAATGGCGGTTTTCTTCCCGTTTTCCCGCGCATTCCCCCCTCTGCCGGCTGCTCAACCTCTTCCCATCTCCTTCCCCCCCTTTCACCCCCGCCGCGTCCTCCTTCCGCCGGCTGTTCCCCCTCTTCCCCCCACCCCCCCGTCCGCGTCCTCTCTTCCGCCGGCTGTTCCCAGGGGCGAGCACCGTCGCGGAAGGCGGAGCCCCCGGCGACTGCCGATTCCAGCCGCTGACGCTGCTGCCAGAGGATCACGAAAACGGGGAGCCTTGTAACGAGTACGACTACGCGGCGTGCGCGGAAGAGGACCTCGATGCGTACCTCGAGTCGCTTCCCAAGTCGAACCGATGGACAGGTGCGCACCGTGAGAGACGCCATGAGAGACGCCGAGAGTCGACTCGCCGGTGATTCACCTGAAGTTGCCCCCGGGGAGATATACCTTTTCTACCGCGGAGTTCCGAGGTATCCGCGTCGTGATTACATTAGGCGAATCTCTGCATTGACTCGCGTGATTAACTTAACCTTGACTCACGTCTTGTTTCGTCCTCTTTCAACTTGAAAGCGTCGTACGCGTGGCTGGATATAGGAGCTCACGACTCGTCTCGCCCTTCCCTTGTCCTCTGATGCCCTCCCGCAGAACTCGAAGCGTCGTGCGCGTGGCTGGACCAGGCCAACATCCGCATTGAGGAGCTAGACCTCACGCACGGCCTGCCGGAGCACCTCGTCCTCAACCAGCCACGTGCCCAGCACGCGCCTGACACGCATCACCCACGCGCTGCTGGCGCTGCTGCTCCTGCTGCTACAGCCGCGTTCCCTCTGCCTCCTACCGTCCCTTCCTCTGCTGCTGCTGCTACAGCCGCTACAGACGGAGCAGCTACAGAAGGGGATCTTCACCACAAGCTATCGTCACACTCCTCCTTCTCAGGCGTTTCCTCTAACACGCCGCGCCACAAGCACCACCCCACGCTCCGCTCCCTCTCCTCCTCTCTCCTGAACCATCTTGGCTTCCACCAGCGCCCCCACTCTTCCCCCCGCTCCTCCCCCTCCCCCTCCGCCTCTGCCTCCGCCTCCGCCTCCCCTCTGAAGTCCCGCCAGGCGCCCAGACGCCATAGCAAGGAGTTCGCACTCAGGCCGAGTCCGCAGCAGCAGAATCACCACTCCCAGCTCACATCTGCACCGCTCCCCATCCCTCACCACCATGCCTCTTCCTCCCCTGGTGTACCCCATGGCCAGTCCTCCTCCTACTCCTCCTCTCCGGGTGCCCCCTTTGATCCGATTCACAACTCTTCCTCTTCCCCGGGCATGCCCTTAGCCCCACTGCACCAATCCTCGTCCTCTCCTAGACTGCCCCTGGCGCCCATTCACCAGGCCTCATTTCACCACTCTTCCTCCTCTCCCGGAATGCTGGTTCATCCCAGTGGCGTTCCCTTAACGAAATTTGCTGTGCCAGAACACAGCGGGGTGCAGTATCAACCGGGCGTTCTTTACAGTCACATGGATGGGGCCGATCTGGGGGGCAGCAGTGGCATCTACAGTGCGAAATTCATTGATGCAGAGGAAGAGGTCACGGGTGTAGAAATCATTGGGGCGAGTAACATAGTCTTGGGTGGTGGTAACCCTACGCCGGCTGGTACAGCCGGTTACAGCTCTCGCCATCCCAACTTTGGAGGCAGCGCCAGGTTTATTGCTCCTAAAATGGCCATGCACGAGCAGCAGCATCCTCGTCAGCACATGCCACGTCAGCACCAGGCGTTTGCCACGCCAGGTCGTGACATTAGCTCTCGGGTTATGTCATCTATTGACAGCAGGACAGCAGGCACCGGCAGGACCTTTAATGCGTCTAAGCTCTTCCTGCCTGAGTTTTCACCTGGGGCATCAGAGTGGCATCTGGTGGCTCCTCTGGAAGAAGCTTCCTCTGAAACCTCCTCCAACATGATTGCGCATAAGAGCTCAAACAGCATCAGCAGCGACAGCAGCAAGGGCAGCAGCGGCAGCAGTAGCAATGAAAATAACAGCAGCAAGGGCAGCAGCAACGGGAGTGGTGGTGCCAGCAAGAAGAGTGGATTGCACAAGTTCTGGGCATCTCTGTTGGAGGGGGACACACACTCCAAAGGGCGCGGAAGGAAGATTAAGGTGTGGATGGGCGATGGGCCTCGTGCAAATGTGGGTGTGAATGCATAAGTATATCATTAGGTATCCTGTTTCTATCACACAATCTAGGTAGGTTAAATCGTTCTTCTATATTACATTATTACATGTTATGTCAGCTTCCCATAACAAAATGCAGTGGTGATGCTGCTGCACACTTGGGGAGGTTTGCAGAACGGATGGATGACAGCCGTACGATTTGAACATCGTTTCCGTGGACCTCGCTCGAACGTCGTCTTCTCCTACACCTGTACGAGCCTGTTTGGAGAAACATCTTCGTTTCTGATATCATTTGTGAAATGCAATCTGGGACGAACCAATGACAGTTTCTCGGTTGTGGCATAGCTGTAATATGGAATATTGGCAGCTCGAGTTCCACCATTGGTTCAATACGTGTCCTTTCAGGGTAGGTTTGCATGCATGGACGAAGTTTAGAAGTGGTAACTCAACCCTCATTGGCTGCTGCAAAAAAATGACCAGGCCGAGCCTATCCGAGACCAGCGATGTCTCAACTCAGCTGTTATGTGACATCAATCATGACTCCAGTTTTTCGTGTCGATTGAAGGTTCGGTACAGCAGTTGCTAGACAAGGTGAAGGCGCAAGTTTGCCCTTGGGTTTTCACTTGTTCCTTCGAGTTCGCAAACCCTGGTTCCCGAACCTGAAACCTGCTCCTTGCTGGTCCCAACTTCAATTTCTGCACAAACCCAGCTGCTCTTTGCCGTCTTGACCGCTCTGTAACGTAAGGCATCTCACCAAGCCGCATCCAAAAGAGCTTCTGACGGAACAGCAAGGGCCAAAACAGGTGCCCTTCAGGCTACGGTTCTTGAAACCCTTGCTCGACAGTTTTCTCATCTCCTCCCCCTTCACAAAAGTATTTCGAACTTCGCTTCACATTACAGTTCGGTGTGTCGCCCTCAGTTTGTCACCTTTCTTCTTGAAACCCCAGTCTGCAGCGGAGAGCTTCTGTTTTCAGCTCTTGTGACTGGAAACGCCACTTACCATTTTAGGGTCGCACTTTCAGGCGACACAGGTCTTCAGTAGTTCTCTGTTGAGTGACACGAGCTGCTTCTTAGATTTTATCAGTTTGCAACCAAGCCATGGAACCGCAGTCAGAGTCTAACACCCCGAGCCCTGAAGCTAACCAAGGCGCAGAAAATATTGACGACACGGGTGACATTGAAAACACAGCCACGGCTGGAGGCACAGCTATTATTGAAGCCTCAGCGGCCATCGAAAACAAAACAGCTATTATTGAAGCCTCAACGGCTATTGAAGCCACCGAAGCCGCTCCGTCCAGCACTCCTCGAGGCGACTCCGTCGGAACAGCTGGAGACGATGGCGGACTTAATGCCGACGCGGCAGCAAACGCTAATCGCGGACATTGGAGAGAGGACGAGGTCATCGAGCTCGTTAAAGCCCACGTGGAGCTCGACCCGGAATACCACATCATGCGGGGAGTTCAAGGCTCCAACTACTACGGCGAATTGTACCGCATTCTGCGGGCGAAATTCCCCGATTTCCGTCACACGGAGGGGTCCGTCAAGACGAAGCTGTTCCGCCTGAAAGGACAGTACTTGCAGCTGCGAGATCGGATTGAGCGGTCCGCATCTGCTGCTCCCCGGAATCTACCGGATTGGTTTGTCTTGCTCGACACGGTCATGGCACGGGAGTCCAGCAATCGGCAGAATGCGACGGCGGCGAACCAGCAAGGCTCTCGGTTAACGCACCCTTCGTCTAACACAGGTAAGACCCTGCTCAAAACACTGTCAAATGTTCTGCGCTTTGTTCTCAACTCGTTTTTTTCTGGATCGTTCTACGGTTTGTTTTGTTCATTTGTTGTTTGTTTTTTTTTGCGATGACTTCGTGAGGCTTACGCTGGTTGGAGCTGATTTGCACTTCTGGCACACTTTTTCGTCTGAAGGTCATTCAGCGGTAGCGGACTAATACAATTGTTTGCAATTCTGTGTGCAGGTCGCATGGCAGCCCTGCTCACAAATGCCGGCCAAGAGAGGAAGCTTCTTTCCGCCGAGACGCCAGCATATGCGTTTCCGGTCACGCCAACTTGGCCAGACACAGCAGGCCAAAGCGGACTTGCAAGAAACAGCCTGTTTCAGAATGTAGCTTCAACACCAACCCCGCCGGTTGCAGCTCCATCGCCGCCACCGTCATCAATTTCTCCGTTCACAGGTGGCGGATCTGGCAATTATTTGCTCTCTCTTCGTAATTCCATTACTCCTGTTCCTACTCGGGAGACTGGTAGGCTGAGGATGGGAACTGGTGGGTTTGGTGAGGGAAGGAAGAAGCGGGGAGCAGCAGCGAGAGGGGCAGGGATGCTGTCAGGGCCCGAAGCATCCATTGCTGCGGCTATGGCTGAAAAGTTTGCTGCTGCAATGGGCTCTGCGGTGACAAACGCATGCTTTCAGTTTGAGGAGCTTACCCGAGAGCTGCTGGAGAATTCATGCTCTCAGTTTGAGGAGCTTTCAGCTAGATTGGCTGAAAATGCAGCTGCTCAGTTTGAGGATGTTGCTAGAGAGCTGGCAGCTAACTTTGTGGCTAACCAAGACGTAAAGAGGCGTAGAAGGTAAAGCTGGTTGTCTCTTATTAGAATTACTACGTGGCTATCCAAAACGTTTATTGTAGATATTGTATGGTGGTTGACAAATGAGATTGTCTCACTGTACTTAGAGCGTATTCCTACGGGGCCACCTCGTGTCAAATGTTGAACATTGATATGATAGGCTATAGTGAGTTGCACTCTAGGGGGTACAGCTTCTAGGGTTGCTCATTTGTACCCCATTCGTTTCTATTCCAATCATTCCGTTGTTCGCTAAATTTAAGATGGTATCATGAGTAGGTGTCGATCCTCTCGCCTAGCCTAGCCTAGCTCGCGCCCTAGCGCCCTCCGCGCCCTTGCGCCCTAGCACACTCCGCGCCCTCCGCGCCCTCCGCGCCCTTGCGCCCTAGCACCCTCCGCGCCCTCCGCGCCCTCCGCGCCCTCCGCGCCCTCCGCGCCTTAGCCACCGCGCCCTCCGCGCCATCTCCGCGCCTTAGCGCCCTCCTCCTCCGCGCGTTAGCGCCCTCCGCGCCCCTAGCTTGCGCCCCTAGCCCGTCGCCCAGGCCCACGCCCTAGCCCGTCGCCCAGGCGCCCGCCCTAGCCCGTCGCCCAGGCGCCCGCCCTAGCCCGTCGCCCAGGCGCCCGCCCTAGCCCGTCGCCCAGGCGCCCGCCCTAGCCCGTCGCCCAGGCGCCCGCCCTAGCCCGTCGCCCAGGCGCCCGCCCCAGCCCGTCGCCCAGGCGCCCACCCCAGCCCGTCGCCCAGGCGCCCGCCCCAGCCCGTCGCCCAGGCGCCCGCCCTAGCCCGTCGCCCAGGCGCCCGCCCCAGCCCGTCGCCCAGGCGCCCACCCCAGCCCGTCGCCCAGGCGCCCGCCCCAGCCCGTCGCCCAGGCGCCCGCCCCAGCCCGTCGCCCAGGCGCCCGCCCTAGCCCGTCGCCCAGGCGCCCACCCCAGCCCGTCGCCCAGGCGCCCGCCCCAGCCCGTCGCCCAGGCGCCCGCCCTAGCCCGTCGCCCAGGCCTGCGCCCTAGCCCGTCGCCCAGGCGCCCGTCCTAGCCCGTCGCCCAGGCCTGCGCCCTAGCCCGTCGCCCAGGCGCCCGTCCTAGCCCGTCGCCCAGACGCCCTCCCTGGCTCGTCACCCCAGCCCCGCAGGCAGCGCGCCACGCGGGTAGCGCGCCCCGCGGGTAGCGCGCCCCGCAGGAGGCGCGCCCCGCGGGTAGCGCGCCCCGCAGGCAGCACACCCTGCAGGCAGCGCGCCCCGGGGTGCTTTAGTGCCAGAAAATAAATTAATTAATTAAACCCTAAAAAAAAAAAAAAAAAAAAAAGGGGTTTACAGTGGGGGGCCTGCGACTGTCGCCCGCGTTCCTGCTTGCCGGACGACCTGCACAGTTGCCTACATCCCGCAGCCGTCAGTACTGCAGCCCCTACTGTCGCACGTACTTTCCACTGCCAGTGGCTCTACTAGCGGCAGCCGACAGCCGCACTTACGGTCTCTAGCCCCGGCCGTTCCTACCTCCAGCCAGCCCTAGCTCGCCGCTTCTAGCTCCAGCCGTTCTCGCTCCAGCCGTTCTCGCTCCTCGCTCGTAGCTCAGTTTGCTCCGTGCTCCGGCCGTTCCTCGCCTAGTTTCACCTGGCGCTTCTAGCTCAGTTTGCTCCGTGCTCCAGCCGTTCTTCGCCTAGTTTCACCTGGCGCTCCTAGCTTAGTTCGCTCCGTGCTCCAGCAGTTACTCGCCTGGTTTCACCTGGCGCTCCTAGCTTAGTTCGCTCCGTGCTCCAGCAGTTACTCGCCTGGTTTCACCTTGCGCTCCTAGTTGTTCTCGTTTTTCACAGCAGCCTGTCGCTCCTGTCGCTCCTAGCCTGCCGCTCCTGCACCCCGCTAGCTTTTATCATGGAGTCCGCTAGGGTTCTCCAGCAGCAGGGACAGCAGCAGCGGCCTTTTCAGCAGTGGCTTCCGCAGCGGCAGGGGCGCCCTCAGCAGCTGTGGCGCCCTCAGCAGCCATGGGGGCCTGGTGGTTCAGGTCGCGTTGGCTGCAGCAGCGGCCCAGCCAGCTGGGGGGCTCGTCGCGGTGGCCGCGACGTCGGCCCCTGCCAGTACCGGATCCTGACCGGCCCTGGTGCTGGCACTACCTGCTGGCGTCCTGACCACTCTGCACAGCGCTGCTACAGCCGCCTCGACGACCTTTACCGTGAGCGTTTTGGGCCTGAGTCGGCTCCCCCGATCTGGCCCGGTCTGTTTCGTAGTGGTTTCCCTGTGTTTGATATGTCTATGGATGCTGTTTATTCTGTCACGTACGGATCTCTTGGCTTACGTGTACCTAGCTTAGGACCTTTGCCTGTTGCTAGTGTCGGTACTTGTGCTTTTAGTGTAGGTGCTTGTGTAGTCACTAGCCCAGCCGTGACGACTGCTGTTGCGTCGCTCTCCTTCACGCTGGACTCCGGCGCGTCTCAGTGTTTCTTCCGCGACCACACCACTGTCACACCTCTTTCGGCTCCAGTCCCAGTTGCCCTGGCTGATCCTACTTCAGGACCAGCAGTTGCTCGTAGCTCGACCACCCTCCCGTGCCCGGCTGTCCCCTCTGGTTTCCTCACTGGTCTCTACATCCCCTCGTTCTCTCGGAACTTGGTGGGTGTTGGATACCTTCAGGACCGGGGGATCACAGTCACTTTTCCTGCGCACGGGAGGACTGCGATCTGTACGGACTCTTCCACCGGGGCAGTTCTTGCCACGTTCACCAGAGAGCCCCACTCAGGTCTCTTCGTCCTGCGCACTCCGCCCCCGCAGGTAGCTGCGTCTGGTCAGGTTGCTTCGTCCCCCCCGGTAGCAGAGTCCGGTCAGGTGGCTGTGTCCATTCCGGTCGCTGTGTCCAGTCCAGTCGCTGCGTCTTGCTCCTGTCGCTCTCTCGCCCACCGCACCGTCCTGTGGCACCACCGTCTTGGCCACCCGTCGATCCCTTGCCTTCGTGGCATGCTCAGTCAGGGACTAGTCACAGGTCTCCCACGCACCTTCCCGTCGCTCCCTCCCTCGCTTGCCCCTCCTTGCTCTCCGTGCGTCGCCGGTCGCTTACGTGCCACTCCCCACTCCTCCTCCCTTCGTCCGGCCACCGCTCCCTTCGAGACTCTCCACTTGGACGTCTGGGGCCCTGCCCCGACGCAGGGGTCTGGGAGGGAGCGCTACTTTCTGGTGGTCGTCGACGACTTCTCCAGGTACACCACATTGTTTCCTCTTACGAAGAAGTCCGAGGTGACTGCTACGCTGATCAGGTGGCTTCTAGCCACTGAGGGCACTCGTGGTCGTCGAGTCAGTTGTCTTCACTCCGACCGTGGGGGCGAGTTTCGCTCCGGCATTCTCGGCGGATTCTGCGGCGAATAGGGCATCACCCGGTCCTGGACGCTGCCAGAGTCCCCACAGCAGAATGGGGTTGCTGAGCGCCGCATAGGCTTGGTCATGGACATCGCCCGCACGTCCATGATTCATGCCCGTGCGCCCCATTTTCTGTGGCCTCACGCGATTCGCTACGCCGCACACCAGCTGAACCTCCAGCCGCGTGTCTCGCGGCCCGAGGCTTCACCGACCAGTCTCTGGACTGGATCCCCTGGTGTTGGGTCGGCCTTTCGAGTCTGGGGCTGCCTTGCACTTGTTCGCGACAACCTCCGCGGACAAGCTCTCGGCACGCGCCGTCCCCTGTGTCTTCCTTGGTTTCCCTGTGGACTCTGCTGACTGGTCCTTTTACCACCCTCCCCTCCACCAGTTCCTAGATTCCCGTGACGTCCGGTTTGACGAGTCCGTGTCCTACTACACCCGGTACCCCTGTCGAGGTCTCCCGGTACCCCCTCCCCCTCTCTTCCTCGCACCCTCTCCTCCTCCTGCTCCCGCTCCTCCGGTACCCCCGCCCCCCCCTGGTCCTGCCCCGTCTGGTGTGTCCCACGCTACCCCTCTCCCCTCGGTCGCGCGTCAAGTAGCGTCTCCCTCCCCGCAGTCCTCCTCACAGTCCCCTCAGCAGCCTTCGGCACTTCCGCGACAGGTTACTGTGGACTCGGTTGGTGTTGGAGCTGGAGGTGCAGCCGCTGGCGGTGCTCGGTCTGGGGGTGCTCGGTCGCGGGGTACTGGAGCTGGAGGTGCTGGCGCAGGTGACGCTAGCTCTGGGGGTGCTGGAGCTGGAGGTGCTGGCGCAGGTGGCGCTAGCTCTGGGGGTGCTGGAGCTGGAGGTGCCGGCACTGGAGGTGCTGGTTCTGGGGGTGCTGGAGTTGGGGGTGCTGGCACTAGCGGTGCTAGTTCTGGGGGTGCTGGAGTTGGAGGTCCTAGCACTGGCGGTACTGGTTCTGGGGGTGCTGAGTCTGAGGAGACTGACGCTGGAGACCCTGGTTCTGCGGAGTCCACCCCGCCCCCCCACCGCCACGACACGCGTCTCCAGGCTGCCCGTCGGCGTGAGCGTGAGGAGCAGGAGCGGTTGGAGAGGGAGCGGCAGGAGCTGCGGGTGCTGGACCTTCTGGAGCAGCAGCGGCAGCAGCAGCAGCAGCAGCAGCAGCAGCAGCAGCAGCAGCAGCAGCAGCAGCAGCAGCAGCAGCAGCAGCAGCAGCAGCAGCAGCAGCAGCCGCAGCAGCAGTAGCAGCAGCAGCAGCAGCAGCAGCAGCAGCAGCAGCAGCAGCAGCAGCAGCAGCAGCAGCAGCAGCAGCAGCAGCAGCAGCAGCAGCAGCCGCAGCAGCAGCAGCAGCAGCAGCAGCAGCAGCAGCAGCAGCAGCAGCAGCCGCAGCCGCAGCCGCAGCCGCAGCCGCAGCCGCAGTGGCCGCAGCCGCCACCGCAGCTTCCTCTAGAGCGGCGGTTGTTCCCACCTGTGAGTGGCTTGCGGGCCCTTGGCCTTTCCTCCTCTCCTCCTGTCCGCTCCCAGTCTCCTCCTGTGTTTGTTCCTCCGTTGCCTCCTCCTGACGACCGTCCGGCGGTCTGGTCTTCTCCTCCTCCTCAGTCTCCTCCTCCCTCTGTCCGTCGCGACTTGATCACTCGTTGTCCTCCGCGTGCTCGTCACTCGTCCCCTGTTACTGACCTCCACACTGCCCTCCTTTGTTCGTCTCGTCGTCGTTCTCCTTCTCCTGTGTCCGTTCTCCCGTCTCCTCCTCCGTCCTCTCTACCTGCCCTCCCCACTCCTATCTCTGACTACTACCGCGCTGTTCGTCCTGTTGCCGCACGTGTCCTCACCACTCTTGTCACCGACCCTCGTTTCCCTCCGTCGTCTGTCTCGGCTCTCACTGCCGCTGTCGCTGAGTTTGCTGCCGCCAGCCGCCTTGACTACGCCACCCGTGTGGTGCCAGCTCCTCCCTACCGTCCTCTGTCCGTCGGGGGTGGGTTTGCCCTTGGCTGTGACGTCCTAGAGGACAGAGAGTCTGAGCTGGAGTACTGGGCAGCCGCTTCTCCCTCTGTGTGTGCCATGCTGCTCTCCCCTGAGGGAGACCCCGACGCCCTTGACATACCGACTCCTCGCACTTACCGCGAGGCAGTGTCAGGGGCGTGGGCCTCTCAGTGGAAAGCGGCTATGGACTCAGAGTTGGCGTCTTGGAGATCCACAGGCACCTACGTCGACGCAGTTCCCCCTCCCAGGGCGAACGTAGTCGATGGCATGTGGCTCTTCAAGGTGAAGCGGCCGCCTGGAGCACCGCCGGTGTTCAAGGCGCGCTACGTGGCTAGGGGTTTCAGTCAGCGTGAGGGAGTTGACTTCTTCCAGACCTTCGCCCCGACCCCGAAGATGACTACTCTTCGGGTGTTACTCCACATAGCAGCGCAGCGAGACTACGAGCTGCACTCCCTCGACTTCTCCACTGCGTTCCTCCAGGGCCGACTGCACGAGGAGATCTGGCTGCGCCGTCCTCCTGGCTTCACTGACACCTTCCCACCTGGGACCCAGTGGAGCCTGAGGCGACCAGTCTACGGTCTCCGCCAGTCGCCCCGTGAGTGGCACGACACTCTTCGCTCCACGCTTTGTGACCTTGGGTTCAGCCCGTCCTCCGCCGACCCGTCGCTGTTTGTTCGAGCGGGTTCTACTCCTTTCTTTATCCTTGTCTACGTCGACGACTTGGTGTTTGCTACAG
Source organism: Closterium sp. Naga37s-1 (assembly GCA_947471745.1). Taxonomy (NCBI): domain Eukaryota; kingdom Viridiplantae; phylum Streptophyta; class Zygnematophyceae; order Desmidiales; family Closteriaceae; genus Closterium; species Closterium sp. Naga37s-1. The sequence continues at coordinate 333,469 of CANJKZ010000190.1, read as the reverse complement.
CAGACAGGGCAGCCCTGGCTCAGGTGAAGTCCGAACTGCAGAAGAGACACAAGTGCACTGACCTGGGTGAGCTGCAGTGCTACCTTGGCCTGCAGATCACCCGGGACAGAGCCGCTCACACCATCACACTGACGCAGTCACACATGGTGCAGCAGGTCCTCCGGCGGTTCCACTTCCAGTTCTCCACCACACAGCCCACTCCTCTTGCTGTTGACCACAGACTCACGGGCCCCTTTCCTGACGAGCCCTTTGAGTCCAGTGGACCCTACGCAGAGCTGGTGGGCTGCCTCATGTACCTGATGACTTGTACTCGACCGGACCTCGCCTTTCCACTCAGCATCCTTTCTCGCTTTGTTGCGACTGGGAGACACCGCCCTGTCCACTGGACAGCTGCTGTGAGGGTGGCGAAGTACCTGGCGACTACATCAGGCTTGGGGCTTGTGCTTAGAGGGACTCAGCCAGTGGCGTTGACTGGTCACTGCGACTCTTCCTACGCTGACGACGTGGAGACTCAGCGTTCGACTCAGGGTTACTGCTTCAGTCTGGGAGCTGGTGCTGTGTCGTGGAGGTCTACACGGTCGTCGTCTGTGGCTACTTCCAGTGCAGAGGCAGAGATCTACGCTGGTGCCATGGCGGCACAGGAGCTTCGCTGGTTGACCTTCTTGCTCGCTGACCTTGGTGAGCGGCCTTGCTCTGCACCGACCTTGTACGCTGACAACAAGGCCATGATCCTCCTGTGTCGAGAGCCTCGACTGGAGAGCAGAGTGAAGCATATTGACGTGAGGTACTTCCTCCTGCGAGAGCTGCAGCGACGCGGTCAGGCACGCCTGGACTTTGTGGCCTCAGAGGCCAACACTGCAGACGTCTTCACCAAGGCCTTGGCGCTTGGTGACCACCACAGGTTCTGTGTGCAGTTGGGGCTTGTTGAGGTAGGCCCTCGGTTGGTGTAGTCCTGTTGCTTGCTCTGCTTGTTGTGCTTTGTATTTATATCCTAGTGAACTCTTGATCTGGCCTTGTGGCCGCTTGCTTGCGCTCGGAATTTGTGTGGTGTCCTTGAGATCCACCCTGAGCTTGCCTTGGTTCTTGGTTTGACTGGTCTTGTGACCGTTTGTTCACCTTGCTTGCTTTGATGCCCCTCACTTAGCCTATGGGGGTGTGTCAAATGTTGAACATTGATATGATAGGCTATAGTGAGTTGCACAGCTTCTAGGGTTGCTCATTTGTACCCCATTCGTTTCTATTCCAATCATTCCGTTGTTCGCTAACTTTAAGACCTCGTATCAAGAATGGTACTCCTGCCTGTAAATTGACAAGTTCGCCAAAACCTCATATCAGTAAAAGTTGCCGGTTAACCCACATGTGCGACTCCATCAACAGCTGATGTGGCATGTTGCGACCCAGCATGAACAAGTTTGCACACTTTGCACGTTCGCGCGCGGCGCACGACTGCCACCGTGTGCAGTTTCGCATGACTGTTTGTCGGCCGCATTCACTGGACTGACGACTTCGCGTCAACTGGAACCGTGCGTCGGAAAATCAGCACGTTCACTTCTGGGTGTGCGAGCATTTTCATTGGTGCGCTGGTTCGGTCTATTCTTGATATAAGGTGTTTTATACCGTAAACAAAAGTCAATTTCATTCTTGATACGAGGTGGCCCCGTAGGAATACGCTCTTAGGGGACACTATTGAAATGTAAAATTTTGGAAGCGAAACACTTTCCTAACTTGTGTATTGTGAATAGCGAAGCGAATCGTACCGAAGCAAAGGCTTCGCCGAAACGCTACTTCCCCTTTTTTTCGGTATAAAGTGGGGGGCGAAGGCCATTTGGCCTTCACCCAGTTGAAATGAGACGTTGCATTTGCAAGGCAAATCGCAAGCTTTCACAATTTGGTAAAAAGTGCTGTGGTAGGAGCTGAAGGCCATACATGGCTGAAACATGCAACTAACCACATGTGGAGCAAAACACAAGTGAACATCTAACTAAACCTGGCATCATAAAAAAAATAGCCACTTGTGGAGCAAAAAACGAAGCACAACCTTAACCACACCCCCATCAAAATCTCCTCCGCCTCTTGAAATCCTGCCCGGCTTTCCACGACTCAGAAAACTCCCTCGCAGCACTCCTGAACTGCAAGCACGCCCTCTCTGCCATATCAGCCACCATCCCCTCAAACTCACCACACGCTCTCTCCACCCACTCCTGAGTAAGCCCCTCGAAATCCGCAAACGCATTCTCAACCGCCTCGTCCATCACATCACCCAGCCCTTCAGCAGCGATCAGGCCTGTCCTGCCGGCCGTGCGACGTGCACTCAAGTGCGAACGCACCCCGGGATTGACTGCAAACCCCTCTCTCTCTCGCCACCCTGATCCCCACCTGCCCCTCCTCCACCCTGTGGGTCCCAACCCTGCTGCCATCCTCCTCCCCCCTCTGGTAATGGGGGGAGACATTCGCATGCCATCTCGAGCAGAAGGCGGGGACGCCAGCCTATCATCCTCAGCAGAAGCTGGTGACGTCAGCTGATCACCTCCGGCCGAAGCAGGTGACGTCAGCCTGTCGTCTTGAGCAGCAGGGGGGGGCGTCAGCCTCTCAGTTGGAGCAGAAGGGGGAGGAATCGGCATTTTGGCCCGGGGAGAGAGTGGGATTGTGGTGGCAAGCAGTGATTGCAGGTAACTTCTGCCTGAATCGTTGTCTGCTGCAGCTGCTGTTCCAGGTGCTGTTCCTCTTCCTGTTCCAGTTCCAGTTCCTGTTCCTGTTCCTGTTCCTATTCCTGTTCCTATTGCTGCTGCTGTTGCTGCTCCTGTCCCTGCTGCTGTTCCTGCTGCTCCTCCACCAGCTGCTGCAGGAGTGGTAGACAGAGGAGCTGCTGCAGCTGTTCCTGACGCTACTATCGGAGCAACACCACGCAATGGATTGCTCGCACCGAGCACTGCCAATGCCAATGCCCCAGCAGCAGTCGCTGCAGCAACAGCTTGCCCAACAGCTGCTGACGCCCCAGTCGCCCCAGGTGCTGATGCAGCTCCGGCTTTAAGTGGCAACGCAGCAGCTGCAGTCGGGGTGTACAGTGCGGAAACCTCTCGGGCAAATCGGGGAGGGGGAGAGACATACTGCTGTGCTTCCGTAACTGCTACAGTGGGCAGGGTTGAGAGAGCTGGGGAAGGATACTGCAGTGTTCTCGCGTTTGCTGCAGTGGGCAGGGTTGGGAGAGCCGGAAACGAATACGCTTCAGCGTCGTCGAGAGAACCGTCAAGTGGGTTCAAATCGTCTTCACTTGAGTCGCCTCGTCCTCTCTCTCGCTTCGGTACTGCTGGTGCTGCTGCTGGACGGCCTGTGAATAGTGAAACATTAGGGAAAAGGAAAGGATTTGGACAAAACGACTAGATAGCATTACTGCACGCGGAAAATAAAAATAACAAAAGAAACCCCCAAGCAGCAAAATGCGCACTAACGGAAACGTTTGCAGGGGAAACTACAGGCACGGTAAAGTAATAAAGTCCACGTAGCACGCACACGAAACACGCGCTCGTACCTCGCGATTTCGGCGGTCGACCGCGCCGACGAGTTGGCAGAATCTCCTTCCTTGCCGATCGCAAGTGGAACAGACGGCTGACCGGTCCAGCCGGTTCTGTAACCGGTAGTATTTGTTCTTCATGCGGATGAGCTTCGACTTGACGGCCGGCTGCGAGTGCCGGAACTCGGGGAACTTCCGAAGCAACAAGGCGATTAATTCGCGGTAGTAGTTGGAGCCATGGACGATGCGCATGCCGTCGTTTTCTCGGTCGAGCTCCACGAAAGCGTAAACGAGCTGCATGGTTTCAGTCGGGGACCAGTGTTGTCGCACGCCGTTGATCGCGCGAGCCAGATCGGCCGCGCTTCGGCGCTCACGAGCGATTTCTCTGCCGTTGACGTCATGATTGACGTCATTGTCGTCGTTATCGTCATTGTCATCGTCGTCAGCCGAGTCGTCATGGTACCGCGACGCGAAGATGGGAGCGTTTAGGTACTCGCTCGGGAGCAAGCTGTTGTTGCTTGGCGACGGGGAGTCATCTAGGGATTGCATGACTCGGTTGGGAATGGACGACTACCCTATGTACCAGCTGCGTGGTTCAGCGAAGACCAGCCTCCAAAACAGTGTGCGTTTTACGAAAATCGTTCCGATCGCAAGCGACGACCGTCGGCGTCGCTAGCAGTTCTTGGAATTACGAACCAAGGAGGTCAAGGAGGGAGGACGTTTCTAGTAGCAAACTGATCCCGAGCAAACCGTTGCAAGAAGTAAACTGATTCAAAGAAGCAAACTGTTTCTAGGGGCAAACCACATCTACTACCAAATCGATTCAAACAAGCAAACTACGAAGGTACGCAACCCTAGGGTTTGAAGGAGGATAGCTAGCAACTCGGCTTTTCCAGTTTTGAAGTCGGACTACCTCAAAGTTGGTTTGGTTGGTTTGTGCTGAGAACGAACTGCTTCAAGGTCGAGCGGACCATTTTGTTTGTAATTTGAGAGCGTTTGAGAACGGCGTAGTGTCATTAACTAGGATACAGCGTGGTGAGCTTCGGTAGGAGCCGTTCGCGCCAGTCCCTCCATCCGTTCCCTTGATGATGACGGTCCATCAGGCCCGAACTGGGGTTGATGAACGGTAGCACGGTATTCTTTGTTTCTGCGCGGTAACAAACGTTACAGAGTAGAATCAACTCCCAGCTTAGAATGCAAACCACACCAAACTGGCCTGAGCGATTTGGATGAAGGGAGGAGAACGAACCTCATGACGATGACAAACTCTTACCGAACCGAAGGCGAACGTTGGCGATATGAGAGTTCGAATCATGGTTGTGATTGGCCAGTTGTCTGCCACGGTGCTAGGTTCGGTCTGAGCGCGATGAGAGAGCAAGCAAAAGGAGTTTGAAGGGCAGTAAAATGCCCAAGAAAGGTTTCGGTTGACAGCCGTCCCGCAATGCCAAGACGAGTTGCCAGGTCGAACCAGCAATGCGATGTTACACGCTGCTCATTCGTCGTCAAAGAGGATGATCGTCGCTTGCGGAAGGAACACTACGCCCGTGTCACAAGGGGATAGCCATGCAATGACACGCTCACAAGCAGAGTAACTGTATTTTCGCCCATCCGATCAGTTCGGGTAAGGATGGACTAGCGAAAATGAACCTGCCAGTTTCGCGAATGGCGTCTTCCCTCCCCTAAAGGAAACTCTCGGAGGAAATGTCTTCGTGTTGGTGGCTGCCTGCAGGGAGGCGGAATGGGGTTCGGCCTAAGTACCGTACTGAACCGCGTGAGATATCCATGCCCTCTTACTTCAGTCACACACAGGACTATTGTGCTCGCTCACCTAGTTCTTCTAGTTTAGGTACCTGAAATGTTAGGTTTTTAGGCCACCAGAAAGGCAAAAAATGCAAGCTTAGGGCACCAGAAGGGCTACGCTGTTAGAATTACGAGCTCCTTGTGCTGCGTCCGTCATCATTTAACGGCTTTTTGCTCTGACTGTTCTAACTGCTGTGATTAAATCATGGAGCCTAAGTTGAAGGTCATGTCTCGCACCAGTGATCCCCAGACTCCATTTGAAGAGCCCGAGGTGGAGTTAACTTTATCTGATCAAGCGACGCCTGATTTAGTCTTATCAGGCGAGGCTACAGCCGATATAGCTGCGTCAGATCAACCAACGGCGGATGTAGCTGCATCAGATCAACCAACGGCGGATATAGCTGCATCAGGTCAATCAACGGCGGAGATTGCTGCATCAGATCAACCAACGGTTGACATAGCTGCATCAGGTCAACCAACGGCGGAGGTAGCTGCATTAGATCAACCAACGGCGGATGTAGCAGCGTCAGATCAACTAACGGCGGATGTTGCTGCATCAGATCAACCAACGGCGGGCATTGCTGCAGCTGACCAGGCTGCCGCTGATGTTGCCAGCACGAAGGTCACTTACACAAACGAAACATCTGCAGGAAACGGCGGAGCCTATAGCGAGGGAGCTTATAGCGAGGAAAATGTCCATTTGGACCCCCCTCCGGCATCGTTCCGCGAATCGAATCTAATGAACGTGCAGGGATCGAGCCTATGGTCGCACGTCGAGGTTCGGCTGCTCCTCGAGGCGCACGCGGAGCTCGATGCGGAGTTTCACGCCGTACGCGGTTCAAGAGGCACCAATTATTATAAAGAGCTGCTCAACCTCTTGTTGCAGCGGGACCCGGAATTCCGACACTCCGCGGACGCGATAAAGGCTAAAATTAACAGGCTTAAATCGAATTACGAGAACTTGAGAGACCGGTTAGAATGGGCTGACCGGCTTGAGCAATCGGAGCCTTCGCGAACGCCTCGCGATTTCGCGGCTCGGCTACAAACGGCCCAGATTCCCGATCGACTGCCGGAGTGGTTTGTGTTAATGGATCCGATCATGACACGTCACCATGATCGACGACAGTCACTGTTGAGGGATTCAAGGGACAATCCGGGTCGGCGGCACGAGACCCGGTTTGATTCGCCAATGGATCGCCGCCGCTCGTCGGCTCTTTTGTTGGGCATTGCGAGAGCAATTACTGCTGGAAAGGCAGCAGCAGCCGCTTCAAGAGCTGCAGAAGCAGCATCAGCAGGTGGACAGGCAGTCGAAGCAGCAGAAATGAAAGCAGGAACCTCTGGCGCTGGAGCAGGCACGGCCGCAGCAGCAGGCTCGGCCGCAGCAGCAGGCACGGCCGCAGCAGCAGGTTCGGCGGCAGCAGCGGCAACGTACGCAGCAGCGCTGCTGAAAGTGCCAGCAGCAGGAGCAGGGCAGTCGAGTCTCCCACAACCGAATCGCTCTCTGCTGCCCCTGCTGCGCTCCGCTGCGCCCCCCTCTCGTGCGCCACGTGGCAGGCGGCTGTCCTCTTCCCCTCAACCCCCTGCTGCTGCCCGAAACAGTAGGCTTAGGAAAGGGCCTGGGAGGCCTGATCCGCCTGATAGACCCAATAGGTATGATAGGTCCGAAAGGTTCGGCAGACCTGATAGGCGCGGGAGGGCTGATGAGATGGGTGCGGGTGGGTTCGATGGGATGGATGAACAGGATGGGCCGGATGGGGTTGACGGGGCTGGTGGGTGGAGTGGGAGGAGGAAGCTGGGTTCGGCACGGCGCGAGAGGGAGATGATACCCAGGTCGAGGGGAGATTCCCGGCGAGGCTCTTATGAGGGCGCATTCCCTGCGTTTTCGGGGGGAGAATCGGATGACGTGATCGTGGAGAGGGCGTGTGCGGATTTTGAGGAGGGGATGCAGGAGTGGGCGGAGAGTCTGTGCTGCCAGTTTGAAGACTCGGTTATGGAGTTTGCTGAAGCCGCTTGCTTTCAGTTTAAAAGTCTAACGAGGGAATTCAGAGACTCTTGGACGGCGGGGAGAGGCGCCAAGCGGTACAAGAGGTAGTTGGTGCGGTGCAGTGGTTGTAAAAGAAACGGGAGCAGGAGTGGGCGGAGAGTCTGTGCTGCCAGTTTGAAGGCTCGGTGATGGACTTTGCTGAAGCCGCCTGCTTTCAGTTCAAGAGTCTCACCAGGGAGTTTAGCAATTCGTGGAAGGCTGGGAGATCGATTAAGAGATTGGTAGTAGGAGTGGTGCAGTGGTGTTCAAATCAAAGGATGGCATGCAGGAGTGGGTGGAGAGTCTGTGCTGCCAGTTTGAGGACTTGGTCATGGAGTTTGCTGAAGCCGATTGCTTTCAGTTCAAGAATCTAATGAGGGAGTTCAGAGACTCGTGGAAGTGTGCTGGGAGAGGTGCCAAGCGGTACCAGAGGTAGTCGGTGCGGTGCCAGAGGTAGTCGGTGCGGTGCAGTGGTGTTCAGAAGATGGGATGGAGTTTCCTGAACCTGCTAGCGTTTAGTTCAAGAGTCTCACCAGGGAGTTCAGAGACTCGTGGAAGGCTGCTGGGAAAGGTGCCAAGTGATACCATCGGTAGTCAGTGCGGTGCAGTGGTGTTGAGAGTTTGCTGAAGCCGCTTGCGAGAGTCTTGCCGGGGAGTTTAGAGGCTCGTGGACGGCTGGTAGATCGGCTAGTCAGTGCGGTGCAGTGGTGTTCAGAAGATGGGATGGAGTTTGCTGAAGCCGCTTGCTTTCAGTTTAAGAGTCTCAACATTCAGTTCAGAAGAGACTCGTGGAAGGCTGAGGGGTCAGCCAAGAGGTACCAGAGATAGTTGACATGGTGGGAATGGTCTACAAAGGATGCGACGCAAGAGTCTCACCAGGGAGTTCAGAGACTCGTGGTCGCGGAAGGCCGGGTGATGTTTCAAGGGGTACCAGCGGTAGCTAGTTGGTACAGTAGCAGTGGTACTGTATAAAAAGTGTAGAGCTTCAAGCACACTGACCAGTGTAGTAAATAATGTATGGTACCATGTATCTGCGAAATGCTGGCCAGATTTTGTCGTAGCGAAACCACGACAGAATAAGTGTCCTTTTGCAATTTCTAACATGGTGCAGTAAATGCAGGTGTGTTCAATTCAATCCAAGTATTGTCAAGATAACGATTGTTGCTCGAAGCCGTACCTACAAAAATGGCAAGTCTTTCTCCAAAGTGCTGACTGGGCGTATTTCCTTTGCCCCTGTAAGGAATTTTCTCGACATTCCTTACCGCGACCATCAACATCGCGTACAGCAGCAGTCGTTTTCGCCCGTTACTGCTAACGGGGCTTCGCCAACTTCGCGCGCACTGTCAAACTGTGTTTCTATGTTGTAGGCTATGGTGGGGTACTCTCTACGGGGTACAACCCCAATTAGGGTTAGCTATACAATCCTGTACTGTCCTCATTCTGTACGGGTCCATCCTCCGTAGGACCGCTCCGTTAGGGCCCACCACTATTTTCGACCTGCCAGAACTGCCCGTACTGCCCTGCCCGAACAGCGTTCCTCACGCTGCCCTGCCTGCGCGGCCCCACATGCTCTGCCCTGCCCGTCGCGCTGCCCGCTTGCTGCCTAGCGCGCGAACCGCACGCTGCCCTGCTCTCGTTCTGCCCTGCTCTGCCCTGCAGCCTGCGCGCCGCCCTGCCCTGCAGCCCGCGCGTCGCCCTGCCCTGCAGCTAGCGCGCCGCCCTGCCCTGCTCGCGCGCCGCCCTGCCCTGCAGCCCGTGCGTCGCCCTGCCCTGCAGCTTGCGCGCTGCGCTGCCCTGCAGCCCGTGCGCCGCCCTGCCTGCGCGCTGCCTTAGCTGCCAGCACGCTGCTCTAGTTGCCCACGCTCTGCCCTCGCCGCTACACTGCCCGTCATGGCAAAGCCACCAGTCTTGACGCCGACGGACTCCCGTACCGGTTCGACTTCTGGCTTTATTGCCTGCGCTTGCATCTCCGGTGTTACATCAGAGATGGCGTCTCCTTACTCGGGCACACGTCAGGGTCACTTCCGGCCCCCACGACTCCCACTGAGCCTGCTGCTGACGCTTACGAGGACGTGCAGAGGCGGTACCAGGCGGACAGCCTCGCCCACAGACAGTGGACGGAGCGCGACGCTGTTGCCCAGCGTGCCGTCCGATCTCTCCTGCCGGTCGACCAGAGGGACCACTTTCGACAGGTGACGTCGGCCCAGGCTTTGTTCGACGCTGTTGCTAGACACTACTCCTCCCTCTCTCCTGCCACCCAGCCTCTACAGCAGCGGCAGCAGAGCCAGCCGGAGACCCCCTCGCCGCAGCAGCTTAGGGAGTGTTTTTCTCAGCGACGCGTCCCTGGTGGTGTAGAGGCTTCTAGTCTAGGTGCCTGTGAGCCTGGTAGCACTGTTATAGCACCTGTGGAGGCTTTACACACCTTCACGCTTGACTCAGGCGCGACTCGCTGCTTCTTCCGCGACTACACCACAGTCACACCGCTCACTGCACCTGTCCCGGTCAGTCTCGCTGACCCCTCTGGGGGCCCAGTCGTAGCACGTGCCTCCACCGTTCTCCCTTGTCCGGCAGCCCCCTCAGGCTCCCTCACAGGTTTCCACCTCCCCTCGTTCTCTAAGAACTTGGTGAGTAACGATGTCCTCCAGGACCAGTTTGTCACTGTGACTACTCCTGGGGGTGAGCTTGAGGCGATCTGTATGGACTCACGCACTGGCGAGCACCTCGCCACTTTCACTCGGAGCCCTGGGTCTGGCCTGTACACACTGACCACTGAGTCCGCACAGGTAGCTGCGTCGGGTCAGGTAGCTGCGTCGGGTCAGTTCGCTGCGTCTTGTTCGTGCCGGCTACTCTCGCACCAGACTCTCCTCTTGCACCACCGTCTTGGTCACCCCTCCCTGCCTCGCTTGCGTGGCATGCACCCTCGTCTCCTTGTCTCTGGTCTCCCCAGGTCCCTGCCCTCGCTCCCACGCTCGCTTGCACCGCCGTGCCTTCCCTGCGTCGAGGGGCGGCAACGCGCCGCTCCTCACTCCTCCTCGTTTCCGCCGACCAATAATCCTCTTCAGACTCTCCACATGGACGTGTGGGGCCCAGCCCGCGTCCGTGGACAGGACCAGGAGCGCTACTTTCTGCTGGTTGTTGACGACTACACGCACTGCACCACGGTCTTCCCCTTGCGGAGCAAGGCGGATGTCCGAGGTGTTTTGATCGACTGGATCATCGCTGTTCGTCGCCATCTGAGCGCTCGGTTTGAGCAGGACCTCCAGGTCCTTGCGACTGCACTCTGACAGAAGTGGTGAGTTTTCCTCTGGCCTCCTTCGGGACTTTTGTCGTGCGGAGGGCATCCGCCAGACGTTCACGCTTCCGGCCTCTCCGCAGCAGAATGGGATTGCTGAGCGCCGCATCGGCTTAGTCATGGACGTTGCTCGCACCTCCATGATCCAAGAGGCTGCTCCCCATTTTCTGTGGCCGTTTGCGGCCCGATACGCCGCGTATCAGCCCAACCTCTGGCCCCGTGTCTCTGTGCCAGAGACCTCGCCTACACTGCGTTGGACGGAGGAGGTTGGCGATGCGTCAGCGTTTCGGGTCTGGGGAGCGCTCTCCCTTGTTCGCGATACCACTGCGAGCAAGCTCTCTCCTCGCACTCTCCGCTGCGCCTTCCTTGGCTTCCCCACCGACGCCCCGCCCTGGCAGTTTTACCACCCTGTCTCGCGCCGGGTCCTGTCTTCACATGACGTCACCTTTGACGAGTCGGCCTGCTTCTACCGTCTCCACCCGCACACGTCTTCCCCGCTCTCCCCGCCGCCCCTCTTCCTAGTCCCAGGTCCTCCTCTGGTAGACCCCCTTCCCCCGCAGGGTCCTGCTCCCTCAGGTGTGTCTCAGATCGACCCAACCCCCTTGGTTGAGCCTTTCGAGGTCTCCTCTGACACCTCTGGCCCAGCTGAGGAGGGTGACCCCGCGGCTGACAACACGGCGACGACTCGCCGCTCCCCGCGCTTGGAGACCCCTCCTGGTTTTCCGCCTCCGCAGCCTGTCGCTGTGGGCTCTGCTGGTTCTGGGGGTGCTGAGTCTGGGGGTGCCGGTTCTGGGGGTGCTGAGTCTCGGGGTGCTGGTTCTGGGGGTGCTAGAGCTGCTGGTGCTGTAGGTGCTGGAGCTGGAGGTGCTGCTGGTGCTGGAGGTGCTGCTGGTGCTGGAGGTGCTGGAGGTGCTGGAGGTGCTGCTGGTGCTGGAGCTGCTGGAGCTGCTGGTGCTGGAGGTGCTCGAGCTGCTGGTGCTGGAGCTGCTGGTGCTGGAGGTACTGGAGCTGCTGGTGCTGGATCTGCTGGTGCTGGAGGTACTGGAGCTGCTGGAGCTGGAGGTGCTGCTGGAGCTGGAGGTACTGGAGCTGCTGGAGCTGGAGGTGCTGCTGGTGCTGGAGGTACTGGAGCTGCTGGTGGTGGAGGTGCTGCTGGTGCTGGAGGTGCTGGAGTTGCTGGTGCTGGAGGTTCTGGAGCTGGAGCTACTGGAGCTGGAGGTGCTGGAGGTACTGGAGGTGCTGGAGCTACTAGTGCTGGAGGTCCTGGAGGTACTGGAGGTGCTGGAGCTGCTGGTGCTGGAGGTGCTAGAGCTGGAGGTGCTGGAGCTGCTGGTACTGGAGGTACTAGAGCTGGAGGTGCTAGAGGTGCTGGGACTGGAGGTGCTGGAGGTGCTGGAGCTGCTGGTGCTGGAGGTGCTGGAGGTGCTGGAGCTGCTGGTGCTGGAGGCGCTGGAGGTGCTGGAGGTGCTGGAGCTACTGGTGCTGGAGGTCCTGGAGGTGCTGGAGGTGCTGGTGCTGGAGGTGCTAGAGCTGGAGGTACTGGAGGTGCTAGAGCTGGAGGTGCTGGAGGTACTAGAGCTAGAGGTGCTGCTGGTGCTGGAGGTGCTGGAGCTGGAGGTATTGGGGGTGCTGGAGCTGCTGACGGTACGGGTACTGTGCCGCTCCGACCGTTTTTCTACCCGCAGTCGCAGTCGTCCCTGCCACCGCCTGACTCGGCCCTTCGCCAGGTTCTTAGTCTCCCGTCTTCCACTGGCCTCACTCCACCTCTCATGTGTCCACCGACAGACCTGTCTCAGCCACAGCTACTGCCTGGCTCCCCGCTGCCTGCTCCTGCTCTGCACACTGAGGTGACTGCGTCTCTGACTTCGCGTCGTGAGCCTGAGACTCGTGCTTCCACACCTGTTCGTGCTCGTCGTGTCCCACGTCCTCGTCCTCCTGCTGTCCCAGGCACTCACGTTATGGAACTTCGTCCTTCCTCTGTTCCACAGCGTGTGGCCCTGCCGTCTCCTCCTGCGTCCTCTCTTCCTGACGTTCCTGACCCTGAGTCCGGCCTTGCTCGTGCTCCCAGTCCTACTGTCACTCGTCTCCTCGCTACTGTCGTCACTGACCCTGACTTTGAGTCCACTGCTGCGTTTGCCCTAGTCACTGAGCTAGTCGACTTTGCTGCTAGGAGTCGTCTCGACTAAGCCGCGAGTCTTGTTACTGTGTCTGAGTCCGTCTGTCCTCCGTCCGTCGGGGGTGAGCTTGCCCTTGGCTGTGACGTCCTTGAGGACAGGCAGTTTGAGCTTGAGTGTCTCGCGGACGCTTTACCTTGTTTCGCGTCCATGCTGCTTTGCCCTGAGGGAGACCCGGATGCACTTGACATCCCCACCCCGCGTTCTTACGGAGAGGCGATCACGGGTGAGTAATCCTCTCAGTGGCAGACAGCCATGGATGCAGAGATGGCTTCCTGGATGTCCACAGGCACCTACGTCGACGAGGTTACCCCTCCTGGGGCGAACATAGTCGATGGCATGTGGATTTTCAGAGTGAAGCGGCCGCCGGGTTCTCCGCCTGCCTTCAAAGCGCGTTACGTTGCTCGAGGCTTCAGTCAGCGACAGGGGGTCGACTTCTTCCAGGCCTTCTCCCCCACCCCGAAGATGACTACTCTTCGGGTGTTGCTGCATGTTGCAGCACAGCGTGACTACGAGTTGCACTCTCTCGACTTCTCCACAGCTTTCTTGCAGGGTAGCCTTCACGAGGAGATCTGGCTGCGCCGCCCACCTGGCTTCACTGGATCGTTTCCAGAGGGTACCCAGTGGAGCCTCCGGCGGCCTGTCTACGGTCTCCGCCAGGCGCCCCGCGAGTGGCACGACACACTGAGGACAACACTTGCGGCTCTTGGGTTTGCTCCTTCCACTGCTGATCCGTCGATGTTTCTCCACACCGACCCTGCTCTGCCGCCGTTCTACATCCTCGTGTACGTCGACGACTTGGTCTTTGCTACTGCCGACACTGAGGCGCTGACCCTTGTGAAGGCGGAGCTGTAGAAGAGACACACTTGCACTGACCTGGGTGAGCTGCGTAGCTTGGCTTGCAGATCACCCGGGACAGAGCACGGTGCACCATCACTCTGACTCAGTCACACATGGTGCATCAGGTCCTTCAGCGCTTCCGCTTTCGGTTCTCCTCGCCACAGCCCACTCCTCTTGCTACCGGCCACTCGCTCTCAGCTCCACCTTCGGACGTGTCCGTAGAGCCGAGTGTCCCGTATCCAGGGCTTGTGGGCTGCCTCATGTACCTGATGACGTGCACACGACCTGACCTCGCGTACCCTCTCAGCATCCTTGCTCGCTTCGTCGCCCCCCGGCGACACAGGAAGGAGCACTGGACAGCTGCGCAGAGGGTACTGCGTTACTTGTGCAGTACATCGGGCATGGGGCTTGTGCTTGGAGGACGGGGTCCAGTGGTACTCATAGGACACTCCGACGCTTCTTGGGCTGATGACCAGGCGTCTCAGCGGTCGTCCCAGGGTTACTCTTTCATTCTCGGCTCTGGTTCTGTCTCGTGGAGGTCCACTCGTTCGTCTTCTACGCTGGGGCCATGGCTGCACAGGAGTTACGCTGGCTGACCTACCTGCTGACCGACTTGGGTGAGCGGCCTCGTTCTCCTCCAGTTCTGTACGTTGACAAAAAGGCCATGATGGCCTTGTGTCAGGAGCAGAGACTGGAGCCCAGAACGAAGCGCATTGCTCTTCTTTACTTTCTTGCTCGGGAGTTGCAGCAGCGTGGTCAGCTGCGCCTTGCTTACGTGGCCTCTCGGGCCAACACTGCTGATGTCTTCACCAAGGCCCTTGGGTCTGGTGATCATCAGCGTTTCTGCACTGCTCTAGGCCTTGTGTCTACTCTGCCTCACCTGCTTGTCTCTTGATCTTGTCTTGTACTGTGATCAATCTATATACATACCTGCATGCTTGCTCTTGCTAGGTTGTGATCACTGTACTGCTTGAGCTTTTATAACTCTGCATGTGAACTGGCCTTGTGGTCGCTTGCTTGTGCTCAGAATGCGTGGTGATCTTGAGATCCACCCTGAGCTTTGCTTTGCTTTGTTCTCTTGCTTGACTGGTCTTGTGACCGTTGGTTGTTCTTGCTATCCCCCACTTTGTCTATGGGGGTGTGTCAAACTGTGTTTCTATGTTGTAGGCTATAGTGGGGTACTCTCTACGGGGTACAACCCCAATTAGGGTTAGCTATACAATCCTGTACTGTCCTCATTCTAGTCATTCCTACGTTCCTATTTTGACACGCACTGCTTTACCAAACCTTGCACTGCTGGCCTGACCGAGTCGGCCTACGCTTCGGGACTAGCCCGCATGTTTTCGCACATAAGTATTCGCTCATGCCTTCGCTCATACTTTGTACTTTTGACCCACATCGTGCAATCCTCGCTACCTCGTTCCATTGCACCCGTAACACTTGGTATTCAGAGCCACTTTCCTTTCGGACCGCACATCTCCGCACCCCAGGAAATCAACTTTTGATTTTTGCTCGAAGGGACTCACGCCCCTTAGCACCTAGGAGCCGCTGTCCTCGCGTTCTCTCGTAAACGCGTGCAGCCACGACTGCGCCTAGGACTAAGCTGAGCCGACGCCCTTCGGAATGGCCGAGCACATCGATGTCACGAGTCTCACGCAGGAGCGCTTGAACGAACTGCTGCAGCAACTGCACGAAAGCTCCGAAGAAATTGCGGCGCTGACGGCAGAACGAACGTCCCTGCAAAGCGACGTCGCACGAGCACGACAAGCACAGTCGCAGACACAAGGCACGCACGGACAACCCGCACGACAGGCATCACAACACGGGAGCGTGGGGCAACCCTCTAGCGCGGCTAGTAATGGCGTCATCCGCAACGACGGAGACGACGACCACGGCGCGACACACCCCGGAGCGACGAATGCGGCCATAAGCCAACCTCGCGTCACGATTTCGGTGCAGACCGGCGAGTCAGCACTGCCGTCGCCGATGCCGCTGAAGCCGCAGCGTCCACCTTGATTTGACCCGAGTCAACGGGGTGGTCCTACCGTTCAGGCGTGTTTATTCACCATGAACGTGCTCTTCGACGCGATCTACGTCTCGGAGGATTCGGCGAAGATTCGCTACGCCGTGTCGTTGCTGTGAGGACCCGCCATGGATGGTGGCGCGTCATCGTCACGAAGCCGATGGACTATCATACTCTACCGACACGGGAAGGACAAACCGGACCTTGGGCGCCGTCATATTTTGTGGAAGTGCCCCAGTATCGCACGTGGGATGCGTGGTGCGCAGGTCTGCGCGCGAGATTCGAGCCGATTGCGGCTTCTATCGCGGCGCGTCAGAAGCTCCGCACTTGGCGTCAACTCGGTTCCGTCCAGGACTACACCAGCGGGTTTCTGGCGCTGTGTGAGCAGGTGGGCTATATGCACGAGGGCGAGCGCATCGACCGCTACATCGGCGGCCTGAAGCACGAAATCGCTCAGGAAATCCAACTCCGCAACGTCACCGAATTTCAGGAGATTCTCGCTATGGCGGAAAAACTTGATTTTATTCGCCGACCGAGATCGGGGTCCTACGGCAACAACAGCAGCTGGGGACATCGACCTCATGGGACGAACGAGCACGCCACGATACGCGCTGTTGCCGCAAATGCCGATGCCGCACCGTTCAAAGGGTGCTGCTTCGCGTGCAACACGCCGGGACACCGCAAAAGCAAATGTCCGGAAAATGCTAAGAGAAAGGGGGAAGCTGAGCAGCAGAAACAGACCAAGCAGCAGGGAAACGCTGGGAGTCAGTAGCAGACGAGCCCTCTACTGACAGGTCACGCAACTCGCCCGCCCCAACCGACCCTCACCGAGTGATTGTGCCGGTTCACGCAATCGACCACACCCGGCCGAATAAGGAGGGTACATCGGTAGATAGCCCCATACTGCTTAGTGGGAAGATTGGAACAGACTTAATTAAAATATTCGTAGACGAGGGAGCCAGCCACAACCTCATCAACACTGCCACAGCACGGAAACTGAAACTGACACTGGACAGGTGTTTACCTGAGATTGACGCAAGACTGGTCGACGGCACGCCACTGGCGATACGGGAACGTGTGGACCGAGTTCGGATCCGATGTGGGGGTAACTTTACCTTTATCCAGGAAATGCTCGCAACGACCCTCGACGGGACCGACATTTTACTCCGCCGTGATTGGCTGCGACGACACAATCCGCGAATCGACTGGACGACGGGTGATTGCACCGTGCGAGTGAACGGTAACAACATCGCCTTACCTCGCTGGAGCTCACCTGAGTCTTCGTCGGTGCGTGTCAACGCGATCACGATGAAACGCGCCGTAGCGGCAGGAGCTGAAGTGTATGCGGTTGACATTCGGGAAGCCGAGGCAGCAGACAAACCGAGTGATTTACAGAAACTGCTCGCCGACGTACCGGATGACTTGGCAGCGCTACTGAAGCAGTACAGCGGGATATTTCCGGATGACCTACCGGAGGGACTGCCACCTCAGCGACCGCACGACCACAGGATATAACTAGAACCGGGGGCACATCCGACAGTACAGTGACATTTCTGACTCACGCTTTCCGAACTGGACGACCTTCGGAAGCAGCTAGACTACCTGCTCGAGAAAAAATCCATTCGCCCGAGTTCGTCACCCTTCGCTGCACCGATACTGTTCACACCGAAAAAAGACGGGGGATTTCGCATGTGCATAGATTACCGCGCACTGAACAGAGTTACCATCAAGTCCCGTTACCCCATCCCGCGAGCCGACGAACTGATCGACCAACTGCGCACAGCCCGTGTCTTCTCGAAAATCGACCTTCGAGGAGGTTACCACCAAATCCGCGTCAACCCGCCCGACTGCCCGAAAACAGCTTTCCGAACACGCTACGGATCGTTCGAATACACGGTAATGCCCTTCGGACTGACCAACGCCCCTGCAACTTGCCAAATGACGATGAACGAAGCCTTCCGCCCGCTCTTAGATAAGTGCATCATCGTGTACTTAGACGACATACTGATCTACAGCCCCGACAGAGCACAGCATCTACATGACATCGAGGCATATTTTAAAGAACCGCCTACTGACCAAAGCCTCTAAGTGTGAGTTTCTACAGGACAGACTGGAGTTTTTAGGGCACGTA
The DNA here is from genome assembly GCA_947471745.1 of Closterium sp. Naga37s-1. NCBI lineage: Eukaryota > Viridiplantae > Streptophyta > Zygnematophyceae > Desmidiales > Closteriaceae > Closterium > Closterium sp. Naga37s-1. The sequence goes on along the minus strand of CANJKZ010000190.1, from coordinate 315,675 downwards.
ATTTCAGCCAACGGAGTGGAAATAGACTCGAAAAAGATCGCGACGATTCAAGCATGGCACGCGCCGACCAACTTGACCTAGTTGCAGAGTTTTCCGGGGTTCGTCAACTACGTGCGACGGTTCGTCCCCGACATGGCGAAGTTGACTGCCCCGTTGACCGACCTGCTGAGGAAGGGGGTTGAGTACACGTGGGGGGAGAAAGAGCAAGCTGCCTTCTCGGCCCTCAAAAATATTTTGTGCTCACCGTCCGTGCTTCACATTGCAGATCCTCACCGTCCGTTCGAGCTCGTCACCGACGCAAGTGACATCGCTGTGGGAGCAGTACTGTTGCAGGACTTCGGGAACGGCCTTCAGCCAATCGCGAGCAGTACGCAATCTTCACCCGCCCGAGCGCAACTACCCGATACACGACCGCGAGATGTTGGCGATCGTGCACGCGTTCAAAGTGTGGCGGTGCTACGTGACAGGAGCCGACGTGATAGTACGGACAGACCATCTTGCACTACAGTACCTTCGCGCCCAACCGAATCTCAACCCGCGACGGATCCGCTGGTTGGACTATCTGGAGTCCAACTTCCAGCAGCCGATTCCACCGCCCGAGCGCGCGTGGCAGCAGGTTACAATGGATTTCGTCACGGGGTTACCTTCGAACCCTGGGGGTAACGACGCGGTTATGGTCGTCGTTGACAGACTGACGAAAATGGCTCACTTCGCTGCGTGCAGGAAATCGATCTCAGCCGAAGAAACCGCTCGCCTGTTCATCGCAGCCGTCGTTCGACTGCACGGGATACCAGCCGCGATAATCAGCGACCGCGACACGAAGTTTACCATCACCTTTTGGAAGAACCTTTGGGAGCAGTTCAGCTCGTCGTACCACCCCGAGACCGACGGTCAAACGGAACGGACGAATCAAACCATGGAGCAGCTGATTCGTGACATGTGCGACGACCCGACAACATGGGAGCAGAAGGTGCCGCTGATCGAGTTCGCCTACAACAACGCCACGTCAGCGACGACGCAAAAGTCCCTGTTTTACCTGAACTACGGGCAAAACCCAACAGTGCCCATGCCGCCGAGTCTGGCCAACCCAACGCCACGCGCACAGCAATTTGCCGAGATTCTGCAAGCTGCCCGCACCAGAGCCGCAGAAGCGATTAAAAAGGCAAATGTCATCGCTAAGAGAAATGCTGACCGCCACCGCCGCCCAGTCACGTACCAGCTAGGAGACTACGTACTGCTCGACACACAGAATTTAAGACTGCCCGTCGTATCGAAACTCCGACCGCGATACTGTGGACCGTTCCAAATCAACCACATGATCACCCCAGTTACCGCCCATTTACTGTTGCCGACTGACTTGTCAGCAGAATAAACGAGAATGAATGAACTAGCAAGCAGGTGGGTACAACTAGCAAACCCTAATTGGGTTGTACCCCATATGGGCTACCCCACTATAGCCTACACGATAAGCAGCAAATAAGTTTGACACACCCCCATAGGCGAAGTGGGGGAGAACAAAAGGTCACAAGACCGGTCAAGAAAAGCAAAGCAAGCTCAGGGTGGATCACAAAGTCACCACGCATTCTGAGCACAAGCAAATGGCCACAAGGTCAGTTCACATGCAGAGTTATATAAAGGAGAACAAGCAGTACAGTGATCACAACCTAGCAAGTGTAAGCATGCAGGTATAAGTATATAGATCACAGTACAAGCAAAGTCAAGAAGTAAGCAAGTGAGGCCAAGTAGGCACAAGGCCTAGAACAGTACAGAAACGCTGATGATCACAAGGCTGAAGTGCCTTGGTGAAGATATCAGCAGTGTTGGCCCGAGAGGCCACGTAAGCAAGACGAAGCTGACCACGCTGCTGCAACTCTCGAGCAAGGAAGTAGCGCAGAGCGATGTGCTTCGTTCTGTGCTCCAGTCTGTGCTCCTGACACAAGGCAATCATGGCCTTGTTGTCGACGTACAGAACTGGAGGAGAACGAGGCGGCTCTCCCAAGTTGGTCAGCAGGTAGGTGAGCCAGCGTAACTCCTGTGCAGCCATGGCCCTTGCGTAGATCTCAGCCTCACAACTGGAACTGAGAACAGATGACGAGCCGGTAGACCTCCAAGAAACAGAGCCGGAACCAAGGCTGAAGGAGTAACCCTGTTACGACCGCTGCGTAGCCAAGTCGTCAACCCAAGAAGCGTCTGCGTGACCAGTGAGGACAACTCGAGCCCGTCCTCCAAGCACGAGCCCCATGGCCGACGTACTGCACAAGTAGCGCATCACCCTCTTAGCAGCCTCCCAGTGCTCTGGTTGGTGTCTCCCGGGCGCAACGTAGCGAGCCATGATGCTAAGAGGGTAAGCAAGGTCAGGTCGAGTGCAGGTCAACAGGTACATGAGGCAGCCCACAAGCTCTGGATACGGGCCACTCGGCTCTACGGACTCATCCGAAGGCAGAGCTGAGAGCGAGTGACCGGTAGGCAGAGGAGTGGACTGTGGCGAGGAGTATGTGAATCGGAAGCGCTGAAGGACCTGCTGCACCATGTGTGACTGAGTCAAGGTAATGGTGCGCTGTGCTCTGTCCCGAGTGATCCGCAAGCCAAGATAGCTGCGCAGCTCACCCAGGTCTGTGCACGTGTGTCTCTTCTGCAGCTCCGACTTCACGTGGGCGAGTCCCTCAGTGTCAGCAGTGGCAAAGACCAAGTCGTCGACGTACACGAGGATGTAGAACGTCGGCAGTGAGCTGTCGGTGCGTAGAAACAGCGACGGGTCAGCAGACGAAAGGGGCAAACCCAAGAGCCGCAAGCGTCGTCCTCAATGTGTCGTGCCACTCACGAGGCGCCTGGCGGAGACCGTAGACTGGCCGCCGGAGGCTCCACTGGGTACCTGCAGGAAACGACCCAGTGAAGCCAGGTGGACGGCGCAGCCAGATCTCCTCGTGCAGGCTGCCCTGTAGGAAAGCAGTGCTGAAGTCAAGAGAGTGAAGCTCGTAGTCACGCTGAGCGGCGACGTGCAGCAGAACCCGAAGTGTGGTCATCTTCGGGGTAGGGGAGAAGGTCTGGAAGAAGTCAACTCCCTGTCGCTGACTGAAGCCTCGTGCAACGTAACGCGCCTTGAAGACAGGCGGAGAACCCGGCGGCCGTTTCACCCTGAAAATCCACATGCCACTGACGATGTTCGCCCCGGGTGGGGGAACCTCGTCGACGTTAGTGCCTGTGGACCTCCAGGATGCCATCTCTGCGTCCATGGCTGTCTGCCACTAAGAGGAGTAGGGACCCTCAATCGCCTCTGCGTAAGAGCGCAGGGTCGGGATGTCTGGTGCATCCGGGTCTCCCTCAGGTGCAATCAGCATGGACACGAGATGAGGTACAGCAGCTGCAAAACACTCAAAGTCCTCCTGCCTGTCCTCAAGGACGTCCGTGCCAAGAGCACACTCACCCCCGACGGACGGAGGACAGACAGACTCAGACTCAGCAACAAGACTAGCGGCGTAGTCGAGGCGACAGGCAGCAGCAAAGTCAACAAGCTCAGCAAATAGGGCAGACGCAGCAGTGGACTCAAAGGAAGGGTCAGTGACAACAGTAGCTAGAAGACGTGTGACAGTAGGACTGGCAGCTCGAGCAAGGTCTGCCGAGTCAGGGACGTCAGGAAGAGAGGACGCAGGAGGAGACGGCAGAGGGACACGCAGTGGAACAGAGGAAGGACGAAGTGCCATCTGGTGCGTGCCGGGGACAGGAGGAGGACGTTTACGCGGAACACGACGACCAGTGCGAACAGCGCGAACAGGCGACGCAGGACGAGACGCAGGCTCACGACGCTCTGTAAGACCTCCGGGCTGCTCAGTGTAAGGAGAAGGAGCAGGCAGTGGGGAGGCTGGCAGTAACTGCGGCTGGGACTGGTCAGGCGGTGGACACTGTAAGGGAGGAGTAAGGCCAGTAGAAGACGGTAGACCAAGAACCTGCTGAAGGAGTGGAATGAAGTACGGTCGCGGCCGCACAGCGCCTCCAGAACCAGCACCGACAGCACCAGCACCCCCAGGGTCAGCGTCCCCAACTCCAGGGTCTCCAGCTCCAACGCCTGCAGCACCACCAGCTCCAGCAGCTCCAGTACCTCCAGCGGCTCCAGGTCCAACTCCTACAGCACCTCCAGCTCCAGCAGCTCCAGCAGCTCCAGTACCTCCAGTACGAGCACCTCCGGGACCAGCGGCTCCAGCACCTCCAGCAGCTCGAGCTCCAGCAGCACCTCTAGCAGCTCCAGCTCCAACTCCTGCAGCACCTCCAGCTCCAGCAGCTCCAGTACCTCCAGTACGAGCACCTCCGGGACCAGTAGCTCAAGTGCCTCCAGCTCCAGGGCCTCCAGCGGTAGGCCCCCCAGCTCCAGCAGCACGGCTCCAGCGCCGAGCAAACCACTCGCGCAGCTGCGGTGGAGAGAGTGGCTTCCGCCGTGACAAGACACCCGTAGGACCTCCTGAAGACAAAGTACCTCCAGGCGCAGCACGCTCAGGCCCAGCACCCCCAGGCTCAGCACCCCCAGGCTCAGCACCCCCAGACTCCGCACGCTCAGGCTCAGCACCCCCGGACTCCGCACGCTCAGGCTCAGCACCCCCAGGCTCCGCACCCTCAGACTCAGCAACCCCTGGCTCAGCACCCCCAGGCTCCGCACGCTCAGGCTCAGCACCCCCAGACGCAGCACCCCTAGCAGCACCAGAGTCGACAGCTACCTCGACAGGCTCGACAGGGTCTACCTGGGACACACCTGAGGGGGCAGGACCCTGAGGGGTAGGCACAGCGGCAAGTAGCGGCAAAGCCTGCGAGCTCAGCTACTAAGGCAGAAGAAGCAGCAGGCGAAGAAGCAGGTGCGGTCACAAACGCGGCTAGACAACAAGGGATAGTCGGGCGAGCAACACGAGCAAGGTCAGACACAGGGTCAGGAACATCAGGAAGAGAAGAGGGGGGGGTAACGGCAGGACAACAGGCTCCCGAGTAACACGAGAGGGAGCAGGGGAGGCGGCACAAGACACAGGCTCCCGACGCCCAGTCAGGGAGACGGACAACGAGACGTATCGAGCAGGAGCAGGCAGTGGGGAGTCAGGCGGCGGAAACAACAGAGGAGGAGGAGTACAAGTGGGCGTCGGCTCAGGTAGCAACGACGACGGCTGCTCCAAGAAGACAGGCCGCCGTGGCAGCGACTGCAACGCACCCCCAGACCCAGCACCTCCAGCGCCAGCACCTCCAGCGCCAGTACCTCCAACTCCACCAACAAGAGGACTCGTAGCACCCCCAGAGGCAGCACCCCCAGAACCAGAATCCTCAGCGTCACCACCCCCAACAACACCTGGGCCCCCGAAGTACGCAGCGATAGGCTGCAGAGGAGGCGAAGACGTCCGAGGCGGAAAACCCGGAGGTGTCTCCATGCGCGGCGAGCGGCGAGAGGTCGCTGTGTCGGCAGCAGTAGGGTCACCCCCTTCGGTCGAGCCAGAGGAGGCAGAGGGGACTACGAGACACGAGAGAACAGTGGAGGGGTGTGCATAGACTGTGCTAGTAGGCGCACAAGCAGCGACACACGAAGGCTCTAACTCATGGTGCCCTCCTCCGCCACTCAAGCCAGCACCACTACGACCACCCTCATCAGCTACAGTGGTGAGGTCTGACAGCACAGGGAAGGTAAGAGGCAGCGCAAGACAGCCTAGGGTGGCAGGAGGAGGGGGGGAGTAGCGCCTAACCACAGCGGTATAGAAAGCATGTGCCGACGGCACCTGGCGAAAGTGAGTTCTCTGGTCGCGCGAGAGGTGAGCGCGGACTCCCAAGTTTGGCGGCGGCGTCGCGCGCCATCCACCGCTTGTAGGCAACGCGAGCTGCGCGGTACTGCGTCCGTACCTCCTCCCCAGCGTCAGCAGCAGGCTCAGCAGGAGCCTCGGGGGCCGGAAGGGACCCCGACGTGTGCTCGAACAGGGAGGCGTTGTCCTGAGTGACACTAAGGAGGTACTGGTGCATACCCTCTAGCCAAGACTCAAACTGTATAGGGTGCCCCTCTGCGTCGAAGGCTCTCACAGTGGGAGTCGCCATAGCAGCGATAACGGAAGCAGTAGCAAGGGCAGTAGCAGCAGCAGCAGCAGCAAAGGCGGCACGGCAGGGCGGCTCGGCTGGGCCAGCAGTAGCACAGGCAGCAGGAGCACAGGCGGCAGTAGCAACGTAGCAGCACTCGGGGCAAGGCGGCGTGAGCGCGGGACAGGGCAGCGCGGGGAAGCCCACGCGGGTGGCAGCAGCACCTAGGGCGGCAACAGTAGGCGGCAGCACCTAGGGCAGCAGCAGCAGCGCAGGCAGCAGTGGCAGCTCAGGCGGCAGCAGCAGCCTAGCAGCAGCAGCAGCCTAGCAGCAGTAGCAGCAGCAGCGCAGGTGGGAGCTGCAGCTTAGCAGCAGCACCAGCGCAGCAGTAGCAGCACAGGTGGCAGCAGCAGCGCAGGCGGCAGCAGCAGCTCAGGCGGCAGCAGCAGCCTAGCAGCAGAAGCAGCTGAGCATTAGCAGTAGCGCAGCAGTAGCAGCAGCGCAGGCGGCAGCAGGAGCTTGCAGCAGCAGCAGCGCATCAGCAGCGGCACAGGTAGCAGCAGCAGCGCAGGCGGCAGCAGCAGCTCAGGCGGCAGCAGCAGCTCAGGCGGCAGCAACAGCCTAGCAGCAGCAGCAGCAGCAGCAGCAGCAGCAGCAGCAGCAGCAGCAGCAGCAGCAGCAGCCTAGCAGCAGCAGCGGCGCAGGCGGGAGCAGCAGCTTAGCAGCAGCACCAGCGCAGCAGCAGCAGCACAGGTGACAGCAGCAGCTTAGGCGGCAGCAGCAGCTCAGGCGGCAGCAACAGCCTAGCAGTAGCAGCAGCTGAGCAGTAGCAGCAGCGCAGGAGTAGCAGCAGCGTAGGCGGCAGCAGCAGCGTAGTAGCAGCAGCAGCTCAGCAGCAGCAGTGCAGCAGTCCACGGCAGGGCAGGGCACGCTCGAGGCAAGCGGCAGCAGTAGCTTAGCAGCAGCTGCAGCGCAGGCAAGGCGCGCGCAGGCGGCACAGACAGTGTGCGGGCAGTGCACTGGCTGTGCAAGCAGCGCGCGGGCACAGCAGCTGCCAGGGCGGTGGCAGCGGGTGCACGGGCAGCGAGCGGAGCAGGGCAGGGCAGCGCGCGGGCTGCAGGGCAGGGCGTCGCGCGGGCTGCAGGGCAGGGCAGCGCGCGGGATGCTGGGTAGGGGTGGGCTAGCGCTGGTGCAAAACGCTGGCAGGCCGCAGGGCAGGCGCAGGGCAGGCGCTCGCGGGAGGCGCAGGGCAGCGCGTAGGGCAGGGCGGGCTAGCGCGGGTGCGGGTCGCTGGCAGGGCGCAGGGCAGCGCGTTTGCGGGCGACGCAGGGCAGCGCGTATGAGCAGGGCAGGACAGCCGCGCGCGGGCGGGGCAGGGCAGCGCGATCGCGGGCGGCACGCTGGCTGTGCAAGCAGCGCGCGGGCACAGCAGCTGGCAGCGCGCTGGCAGCGGGTGCACGGGCAGCGAGCGGGCTGCAGGGCAGGGCAGCGCGCGGACTGGGCAGCGGGGCAGCGGGGCAGCAGGGCTAGGCAGGAAAAATCGACGCGCCTAGGGCGCGTTTTGGGCAGGATAAAGAAGTGACGCGCCTAGGGGCGCGATTCGGGCAGGAAATCGAAGATTTAACAGTAGGCCCTTCTAAAAATCCGGTCCTAAGGACCTAATTGCTCTTAATACCATGTCAAGAAATGAAGTGCAAGGAATGAGGTGGATTAGGGCAAGGAGGGGGATACAGTGATGTGTCGAGCAACTTACTGTACCCCCTAAGCAGGCCCTTAGAAGTCAGAGAAATTTCTCTGATTTGCCTAAAAAACTCGGATATTTCAGCCTTTTTTTGAACTGAACTCTGAAAATTCAGCCTTTTTTTGAGAAAAAACAGGGAAAATGCGAGTTTTTATAGTGTGCAGTGGTATTTCTGCAGGAAAAACACTGATTTTTCAGAGTTAAGTCATGTACCAACTCCGAATTTTCAGACTAGCCCAAAACCAATGTTGCGATCAGAAGTTGATCGTGACCAGGATCACCTCAGGAAGGTTCGCACACTTCTAATCTAGTGGTGGTGGGCCCTTGACCTCAATAGCAGAGTGAATGTAAATGCTTGAGATAAATAAAAACATGCAGTACAAGGAATATAAATATGAGTACAGGGGAATTCGAAACGACCTAGCTAGCCATGTACTCTAAGGGGTACATTCCCTTATTACAGCGAAATCCAACCGTGCGACTTGTGAAATAAGAACGAGGATGTTTGAACTATGAATGAAGTGAGTACATATGGGAAACCCTAATTGGGTTGTACCCCTTATGGGATACCCCACTATAGCCTACACAACAGCATAAGCTATATAATGTTCTGACACACCCCCATAGGCAAAGTGGGGGAGAACAAGGGGTCACAAGACCAGTCAAGCAAAGCAGAGCAAGCTCAGGGTGGATCACAAAGTCACCACACAGTCCGAGCACAACGACAAGGCCACAAGGCCAGTTCACATGCAGGAGTACACATATATATATAGAGCTAGACAAGCAAGAGCAGGTATATATATGTAACAGTACAAGCAAGGTCAAGAAGAGAGCAAGTGAGGCAAGACAGGTACAAGACCCAGCTGGGTGCAGAAGCGCTGATGGTCACAAGGCGCAAGTGCCTTGGTGAACACATCAGCAGTGTTGGCCGCAGAGGCCACGTAAGCAAGTCGCAACTGACCACGCTGCTGCAGCTCACGAGCAAGAAAGTAACGGAGAGCAATGTGCTTCGTTCTGTGCTCCAAGCGCTGCTCTCGACACAAGGCCAGCATGGCCTTGTTGTCTACGTACAGCACTGGAGGAGAACGAGGCGGCTCTCCAAGGTCAGTCAGCAGGTAGGTGAGCCAGCGAAGCTCCTGTGCAGCCATGGCCCCGGCGTAGATCTCAGCCTCACAACTGGAGCCGAGAACAGAGGACGAGCGAGTAGCCCGCCACGAGACAGAGCCGGAACCAAGACTGAAGGTGTAACCCTGCGACGACCGCTGCGTAGCCTGGTCGTCAGCCCAAGAAGCGTCCGCGTGCCCAGTGAGGACCACTGGACTCCGCCCTCCAAGCACTAGCCCCATGCCCGACGTACTGCACAAGTAGCGCAACACCCTCTTCGCTGCAGCCATGTGCTCTGGTCGGTGTCTCCCAGGAGCAACATAGCGTGCAAGAATGCTAAGAGGGTATGCAAGGTCAGGTCGTGTGCAGGTCATCAGGTACATGAGGCAGCCAACAAGCTCTGGGTACGGGCCACTCGACTCTACGGACTCATCCGAAGGCAGAGCTGAGAGCGAGTGGCGAGTAGACAGAGGAGTGGCCTGAGGCGAGGAGTACGTGAAGCCGAAGCGCTGAAGGACCTGCTGCACCATGTGTGACTGAGTCAAGGTAATGGTGCGGTGTGCTCTGTCCCGAGTGATCTGCAAGCCAAGGTAGCTGCGCAGTTCACCCAGGTCTGTGCACGTGTGTCTCTTCTGCAGCTCGGACTTCACGTAGGCTAGTCCAGCCGTGTCAGCTGTGGCAAAGACCAAGTCGTCGACGTACACGAGGACGTAGAACGGCGGCAGAGAAGTGTCGGTGCGCAGAAACAACGACGGGTCAGCAGTAGAGGGAGCAAACCCAAGAGCCGCAAGCGTAGTCCTCAGTGTGTCGTGCCACTCACGCGGTGCCTGGCGGAGACCGTAGACTGGCCGTCGGAGGCTCCACTGGGTGCCAGGAGGGAAAGTCCCAGTGAAGCCAGGTGGACGGCGCAGCCAGATCTCCTCGTGCAGGCTACCCTGCAAGAAAGCAGTACTGAAGTCAAGAGAGTGGAGCTCGTAGTCGCGCTGAGCGGCTATGTGCAGCAGCACCCGAAGAGTGGTCATCTTCGGGGTGGGAGAGAAGGTCTGAAAGTAGTCAACTCCCTGCCGCTGACTGAAGCCACGAGCGACGTACCGCGCCTTGAAGACAGGTGGAGAGCCCGGCGGCCGCTTCACCCTGAAGATCCACATGCCACTGACGATGTTCGCCCCAGGAGGGGGAACCGCGTCAACGTAGGTGCCTGTGGACTTCCAGGACGCCATCTCTGCATCCATAGCTGCCTGCCACTGAGAGGAGTAGGGACCCTCTACGGCCTCCGCGTAAGAGCGCGGAGTCGGGATGTCTAGTGCATCCGGGTCTCCCTCAGGGGCAAGTAGTACGGACGCGAGATGAGGTGAAGCAGCAGCCAGACACCGGAACTCCTCCTGCCTGTCCTCAAGGACGTCCGTGCCAAGAGCACACTCACCCCCGACGGACGGAGGACAGACAGACGCAGACTCAGCAACAAGACCGGCAGCGTAGTCTAGACGACAGCGAGCAGCAAAGTCGACAAGCTCAGCAACAAGCGCAGACGCAGCAGTGGACTCAAAAGAGGGGTCAGTGACGACAGTAGCAAGGAGACGTGTGACAGCAGGACTGGCAGCACGAAGAGAGTCCGACTCCGGGTCAGGAAGAGCAGGAAGAGAGGACTCAGGAGGAGAAGGCAAAGGGGCACGCAGAGGAGCAGTGGACGGACGCAGAGACATCCGGTGCGTGCCAGGGACAGGAGGAGGACGCTGACGCGAACCACGACCACTAGTGCGAGCAGCACGGACAGGCGACGCAGGGCGAGACGCAGGCTCACGACGCTCAGCAAGACCTCCAGTAGGACCAGTGTAGGGAGAAGGAGCGGGCAGTGGGGAGGCCGGCTGTAACTGTAACTGTGACAGGACAGGCTGTGGACACTCTAAGGGAGGAGGAGGACCAGTAGAAGGCGGGAGACCAAGAACCTGCTGAAGGAGCGGAACGAAGTACGGCCTAGGCCGCGCGGCGACTCCAGACACAGCAGGGACAGCACCAGTACCCCCAGCGGGAGCACCAGCGCCAGTAGCACCTCCAGCTCCAGGACCTCCAGCAGCACCAGTAGCACCCCCAGCAGGACCGTCAGCAGTAGCCTCAGCTCCAACACCCTCAGCAGCTCCAGCTCCAGCACCTCCGGGACCCGCGGCACCAGCACCCTCAGCAGCCGAAGAACCTCCAGCCCCAGCAGCACGCCTCCAGCGCCTGGCAAACCACTCGCGCAGCTCCTGTGGAGAGAGGGGCTCCCGCCGAGGCGAAGCAACCGGAGAAACGCCAGGTCCCGCACCGCCAGACGGCACAAGGGGAGGTCCAGTGGCCGCAGGCTCAGCAGCTCCAGGCTCAGCAGCTCCAGACGCAGCACCCCCTGGCTCAGCACCCCCAGACTCCGCACCCCCAGGCTCAGCACCCCCAGTCGCAGCACCCCCAGGCTCAGCACTCCCAGACTCCGCACCCCCAGGCTCAGCACCCCCAGTCGCAGTACCCCCAGGCTCAGCACCCCCAGACTCAGCACCCTCAGGCTCAGCACCCGCAGCAGGACCAGAGTCACCAGCAACCTCGACCGGCTCGACTGCGTCTACCTGGGACACACCTGAAGGGGCAGGACCCTGAGGGGGAAGGGGGTCTACCGGGGGGGGACCTGGCACAAGGAAGTGCGGTGGCGGGGGGAGGGAAGGAGTGCGGTAGGGGAAGAGGCGGTAGAAGGGGACTGACTCGTCGAACGTGACGTCCTGGGAGGACAGAACACGCCGAGAGGAGGGGTGGTAGAACTGCCACCCTGGAGCGTCAGGGGGGAAGCCGAGGAAGACACAGGGAGCAGCACGAGGGGACAGCTTGTCCGCAGACAAGTCGCGGACAAACGCCCGAGATCCCCAGACACGGAACGCAGACGCATCGCCGACCTTCCCCGTCCACAGCAGAGCTGGGGAGGTCTCCGGCCGGGAGACCCTGGGGTGAAGGTTGATCTGATGCGCCGCGTACCGAACCGCAAACGGCCACAGAAAATGGGGGGCAGCCGCATGCATCATGGACGTACGAGCGACGTCCATGACCATGCCAATGCGGCGCTCAGCAATCCCATTTTGCTGTGGAGAGTCCGGAAGCGTAAAGGTCTGGCGGATGCCTCGTGCACGACAGTAGGCTCGCAGAAGGCCAGAGGAGAACTCTCCACCTCGGTCAGAGTGCAGACGCAGAACCGGAAAGTCCGAGCCGAAGCTCCTCCTGAGCTGGAGACGAGCTGCGCGGATCCAGTCGATCAACACCTCAGTGACATCACCCTTGCTGCGCAAGGGGAAGACTGTGGTGTAACGCGAGTAGTCGTCAACCACCAGCAGGAAGTAGCGCTCGTGACCCAGCCCACGGACGCGGGCGGGGCCCCACACGTCCATGTGAAGCGTCTGCAGTGGAGCCTCTGTCGGGGGGAACTGGGAGGAGTGAGGGGCAGCCCGGAGCCGCCCCTCGACACAGGGGACACAAGAAGGTCCGGGTCCCGAAGGAAGAGGAGGGAGAGACCGGGGAAGACCAGAGACAAGGACACGGGAAGCCATGCCCCGAAGACGAAGCAAGGAGGGGTGGCCAAGACGGTGGTGCCACAGGAGAGTCTCGTGAGACAAGCGGCGACACGAGCAGGGGGCAGACTCAGGACCAGACCTGGACGCAGCAGCAAACACCTGACCCGACGCAGCTACCTGGCCAGACGCAGGGACAGGAGGAGACGCAGTGGTCAGTGTGTAGAGACTCGACCCCGGCCGACGCGAGAACGTGGCCAGGTGTCGGCCTGTGCGGGCGTCCGAGCAGTGGGTCACCCGCTGACTCGCAGGAGTAAACTGGTGAACCCCCGCATCCTGGAGGTCAGCACCACTCACCAAGTTCGTCGAGAACGAGGGGAGGTACAGACCAGACAAGTTGCCCGAGGGGGCAGCCGGACACGGGAGGACAGTGGAGAAGTGAGAGAGGACTGGACCCCCAGTGGGGTCAGCCAGGGAAACTGCAACCGGCCGGCCAAGCGGCGTGAGTGTGGTGCGGTCTCGAAAGAAGGAGCGAGAAGCCCCTGAGTCAAGCGTGAAGGTGAGGGAGGCCGAAGCCGACGCAGTACCTGAGAGCGCAGCCTCACCAGTACCTGAGAGTGCAGACGCACTGGCACCTAGAGCAGCAGCCTCAGAAGTACCTAGCGTAGCAGTACCAATGCCCGGGTCGGGCGGGAAACACCGGTAACAGTCACCCTCCTCACTAATAGTCACAGCATACATGGCAGCAAGGATAGCATCAAAGTCAAGATCAAAGATAGCTACGCCAGCCCTAGACAGCTCTCCCCAACGGGGAATCTCACTGGCCTCGGGGAACTGCTGACGCCAAGCGTCCGTCAGGCGGCCAAAGCAGCGCTGAGTGGGGTGCGCACCCCCACACTGCTCACCCGCGCGGTCACCGGAACGAAGGACGTAGGTGCACGGACCAAAACCCCCACCCCGCTGACGCTGCGTGTACCACTCACGGAGCTGCTGGGGCGGGGGGATGTCCCGCGAACGCTGCTGCTGCTGCTGCTGCTGCTGCTGCTGACGCTGGCCACCACTAGGGCCGCTACGCTGCGGGGCACCACCCCGACCAGCTCCACCCCCTCCGCCACCGCTGCCTCCACCTCCACCACCACCGCTGCCTCCGCTCCCACCGATGCCGCCACCACCGCCTCCTCCTCCGCTGCTGCCACCGCCACCACCGCCCCCGCCACCACTCCAACCGTCACCCCCACTCCCTCCTCCGCCTCCACCGCCTCCTCTACCGCCCCCGCCAGCTCCACCCGCGCCCTTGCCCCCCTTGCCCCTGCCAGGGCGGCGTCTCCCGCTAGGGGCAGACGCCGCGCAGACCGACTCAAGACCAAGCAGGTCGGCAGCAGCAGCAGAGGCAACAGAGGGCAGCAGGGGGGAAGGAGAGCACCCCTCAAAGATGGGGGTGCGAGGGTCACCACGAGAGGCTCCTACAGCGACGATGCTCTTCTCCGCCGCCAGGAGGGACTTCTCGAGGAGGTCGACAGTGAGAGTGGTGGGACAGACCGAGAGGTAGTGGTCCCTGACTACGCGAAGGGAGTCAGGGAGGCGTGTGACTATGTAATAGAGAGTGATGTACATGGGGGGGGGGTTCTTGGCGCAGAACTCAGCAGGAAGGGCGGCGCGGTAGCGAGTGTCACTAGTGCGGAGGTGCGTAATGAGGTCAGCGACAGTGGGAAAGGCAGTAAGGTCAGGAAAGAGGTACGGTAGCATGAGGCGGCTCAGGGCAGCAGTGGCAGGGGAAGAGTAGCGCGCAACTACAGCGTCGTACAAGGTCTGAGCACTCTTGTACTGACTAAAGTGCGCGCGCTCAGTGGTAGGCAGGTGGCGACGCACAGCAAGACGTGCAGCAGCATCGCGGGTGGCCCACTGAGAGCGAACAGTGGGGTCAGCATCAGTAGCAGGGGCAGGAGAGGCGCCAGAGGTGAGGTCAAAGAGGGAAAGACCGTCCGCCCTATCGCACTGTAAGAACAGCTGCAGGTCGTCGACCCAGACCTCAAAGTCAATGGCTCGACCCTCAGCGTCAAAAGCGAGGACACTAGGGGTAGCCATGACGACGACAGACGAGCAGTGCAAGCAGTAGGGGAAGGGCACGCAGTGACAGTGGGGCTGTGCTCACCGGACAGGGCAGGTCGGGCGGCTCGGCAGTAGGGCGGCTCGGCTGCTCAGCTGCTCGGCGGCAGGGCGGCTCGGCTGCTGGGCGGCTCGGCTGTTGGGCGGCTCGGCGGCAGTGCGGCTCGGCTCCCGGGCGGCTCGGCGGCAGGGCGGCTCGGCGGCAGGGCGGCTCGGCTCCCGGGCGGCTCGGCGGCAGGGCGGCTCGGCTCCCGGCGGTTCTGCTGCTAGGCGGCTCCCGCAGGTAGGGCGGCGGTAGGGCCGCAGGTAGGGCGGCGGGCGGGCCGTAGGTAGGGCGGCGGGGGGGGGGCCGTAGGTAGGGCAGCGGGCTTGCCGCAGGTAGGGTGGCGGGCGGGCCGCAGGCAGGGCGGCGGTAGGGCCGCAAGTAGGGCGGCGGGCGGGCCGCAGTTAGGGCGGCGGGCGGGCCGCAGGTAGGGCGGCTGGCGGGCCGCAGGTAGGGCAGCGGGCGGGCCGCGACGTGAGGGCGGCGGGGCCGCTGTAGTGGGGCGGCGGGGCCGCTTAGCAGAGGGCGGCGGGGCCGCGTGAGCAGGGCGGCGGGGCCGCGTGAGCAGGGCGGCGGGGCCGCGAAGCAGAGGGCGGGCGGGCCGCGACGTGAGGGCGGCTGGGCCGCTGTAGCAGGGCGGCGGGGCCGCTTAGCAGAGGGCGGCGGGGCCGCGTGAGCAGGGCGGCGGGGCCGCGAAGCAGAGGGCGGCTGGGCCGCGCGAGCAGGGCGGCGGGGCCGCGAAGGAAGGGCGGCGGGGCCGCGTTAGTAGGGCGGCGAGGCCGCGAAGGAAGGGCGGCAGGGCCGCTTGAGCAGAGTGGCGGGGCCGCGAAGGGAGGGCGGCGGGGCCGCGAGGGGCGACACGGAGGGTCGCTAAAAAAAAGGAAAACGCGCCTCGGGGCGCGCTTCGGTGGGCCCTAGAAGCAGTCCCTAGGAGGGGACCTGCTCTGATTCCATGTGAAATAAGAACGAGGATGTTTGAACTATGAATGAAGTGAGTACATATGGGAAACCCTAATTGGGTTGTACCCCTTATGGGATACCCCACTATAGCCTACACAACAGCATAAGCTATATAATGTTCTGACACGACTCCGGGTGGTTACGGAACTGTTCGTGCAGAATCCTCGCCACTGCTGCTGCCTGATGCTGTCTGCCCGACGGTCCAGATGCTCCTCGTAACCGCCTGTCCCTTCGCATTTCTTCCGCCTTTTCGTCTTCGCTCTCAATAGTGCGCGCTTCGGCTGTGCTACGGTGAGGAGTGCTCAATAGTGTTTTCACTAACCACTATTCATAACACCCCCCTTCACTCCTGGCCGTAGCGAGCATTGACCCGCTTGACTACCCCGCTGAGTTCAGAGCAGTGCTGGTAGTGTTGACGTGGCAGTTTCTTCGTGAGGAAGTCTGCTGCCATGTCACCCGTTGGGCAGTATGTCAGGTCAACTTTGCCCTTGTCAACTTCGTCCTTGACGAAGAAGTACCGCAGTGCGATGTGCTTGGTGCGGTTGACGAAACCAGGTTTGTTCGCGATCCTGATCGCGCTCTGGTTGTCGCAGTGCAGGCGAAAGTTCGTTGAGGCCGGAATTTTCGCTTCCTGCAGCAGTTCCTGAAGGTAGAGACCTTCGCGAACAGCTGCTGTTGCTGCGATGAATTCAGCTTCCGCCGATGACATGGCAACCAACTCCTGCTTCTGAGAGTTCCAGGAGATGGGGCCGCTGGGCTCGAGGCGGAAGAGGAACCCTGTCCTGGACCGTCGATTGTCAGGATCAGCGGCGTGATCGGCATCCACGTAGCCGACGAGGCTGAAGGATGTGGTTGGGATGGTGGAATAACTGAGCCCGACATTGGGCGTGGAGATGAAGAATTGAAGGGCTCGCTGAAGATCTGAGAGATTCTCAGCCGTTGGTTTGCGTGAGTACTGAGCCAACTAGCTCGCAATGTAGGAGAGATCGGGCCTGCAGGTGACAGATGCGAAAAGCAAGCATCCCAACTGCTGCTGGTAAGTGTGAAGCCCAGCAGGGGACAGGGCTTTGTTGTCAGGCTTGTGGTTGGGTCCTGGAGTGCGGTAAGGGGTGGAGAGTGGTGCAGGCGCAATGTTGAAGCGCTTGCTAAGCTCCTCCGCATACTTCGCTGCTGAGAGATGAATGGCTTCCGGCGAGTAGGTGATGTTGAGTCCGAGAAACTGCTTCACGTCATGATTGCAGGTAATGTCGGTTCGCCCTGCGAGGCTCTTCTCGAATTGCTCGAGCAGTTCGTTGCTTGACCCTGTGTAGAGGAGGTCGTCGACGTAGACCATGAGCAGGATGTATTCGCCGCGGAAATCGCGGCGATACATCCCAGGATCGTGAGGCAGCTGCTTGAACCCGATTTCAAGCAGTATGTTGTGCAGGTACTGCTGCCAGAGCCTTGGTGCCTGTTTGATTCCATAGAGGGACTTGCGTAGCTGACAGACGCGTGGGTCTCCGTCGCCGTATGTGTGTGGCTGTTCCACGTAGATCACGGCGTCTACTAACGCGTACAGGAACGCATTCTTCACATCGATCTGCCGGAGTGGTAGGTGACGTGCGGCTGCGATGGCGAGCAGAATTCTGACGGACGTGTGACGGCTGACCGGTGCAAATGTCTGGTCGAAATCAATCCCGTGCCTCTGATCGTAGCCACGCACCACCCAGCGCGCCTTGAATCGCTCAATCGTCCCGTCAGCTCCTGTCTTCACGCGAAAGACCCATTTGCCGGAGAGAATCCTTCTCCCCTTAACTGCTGCATGGTCGACGAGCACCCAGGTGTCGCGTGACTCGAGCGCACGGATTTCCGCATCCATTGCTTCGCGCCACTCCTTGCTGTGTGGGCCTGTGAGAGCTTGTCGTGGGTTCTTAGGTTCGATGATGCGCGGAGCGGTGGAGATGGCAGCGTGAAGTCCCAGAAGCTGAAGGCCAGTGACGGTGCTGTCATGGCGATGTTGGGTGACGACTTCCTGCACGTCGTCATCATCGCTTTCTGGTTCAGGCGGTGCTGGTGGTGCTGTGCCTCCGCCGCTTCCGCTTCCTCCTGCTGCACCTCCTCCCGCTGCGCCCGTTCCTCCTTCTCCTGAATCATCGTCGTCGTCGTCACGACGATCGCCCCTTGTGAACTCCCCTCTGGGATCCTGCTCCAAAATTGCTGCTGCTGCTTCGTCCTCAGGTGAAGCGTAGCTGTGGCCCTCATTTGCGTAGACGCGGTTTGCGTTCGTCTGCTCGTCGTCACGGAATTGTTGCAGAAACAGCCGCTCGTAGAAGATGACGTCGCGCGCGTTCTTGATTTTCTGGCTCAGGAGATCCAGGATGATCCATGCCTTGTGTTCGTGGCTGATGCCGAGGTGGATTCCCCAGCGCGCGCGGCTCTTAAACTTCCCGATGGTTGATGTTGGCGGTCGGTATTGAACCATGCACCCCCAGACGCGGAGCATGGAAGTGTCCCCCTTTCTTCCCGTCCATTTCACATGCGGCGAGGAGTTGCCGGTGATTGCGGTGGTTGACAGCAGGTTGTGCACCCGCACGGCGTGGTGCATTGCGTAGGTCCAGTAGATCGGCGGAAGTTTCGCCTGCCGCATTAGCGCCCGCACCTTCGTCATGAGGGTGCGATTCGTGCGCTCAGCTACGCCCTGCTGCTGGTGCGCGTAGGGGAGAGAAACGTGATGCTCGATCCCCTTTTGCGCAAGGTAATCCTGCAGCTCCTTGCTCCTGAACTCCGCCGCACCATCGGACTGCCAGATCTTCAATTTCTCCCCAGATTGCCGCTGCGCATGCGCCAGCCACAGGCGGAATGCTTCGTAGGCTCTGCTGCGTGCTTCCACGTTTACGACCCACACGTGGCGTGTTCCGGCGTCGACGAAGGTGAGTGTGTAGAGCTCGTCGTTGATGCCGTAGTGTCCTACGTTGAGAAAGTCACTGTAAACCTTCTCAAGTTTGGCGTAGCGATTGGTTCCCGGCTCGAGTAGGGGGAAGGGCTGGTGACTCAGCGCAGCTTCGGGCCAGACAGTGCAGCTGCGCGGGTGAGTTCCTCCTCTCACTTCGGAGCCGTCAGGGTGCAGCAGCGCACCATGTGCAAAGACGCCGGCTTCGATGCTGTTCTTCAGAGTCACGCGCGAAGGGTGACCTAGGCGCTTATGCCAGATGGCGTCGTCGGCGCGGAATCCAGAGGTGCGCATGTAGCGCGCCAGTGCAGCTGCGGGGTCTTCGTCAGGTGCCGGTGCAGGTGTAGGCGCTGCTCCCTCGTTCTCTTCTTCTTCCTCGTTCGCCATCGTTAGCATGAGGGCGAGAAATTCTCTGTCGCGGATGATGGAGTAGGGGATGTTGGTTCCAGGGATCGTACCAAGTACAAATGTCGGTTCGCGTGGTTCAGGGGCAGGTCCGTAGACGGTGCGTCGCGGGGTGAGGGGTTCACTACCCCAGTCGATGGTGTCCCAGGGGTCACTACCTGAGGGGATGTCAGGTGGCGGTGGTCCTAATGCAAGGCGGCGCGGAGGGCGTCCAAGAGGAACAACAGGAGGCTCGGCCTCAACTTGCGTTGTTTCTTCTTCGGCTTCCGCTTCCCCCCTTTGGTCCTCGCGGAAAGCTCCCCATCCGCTTGTTTCTCCGCCAGATGCTGCGCCCCATCCGCCTGTGCCCCAGCCGCCTGTGTCGCCGCCGGTTGCGGCTCCCCATCCGCCTGTGTCGCTTGTTCCCCATCCGCCGGCGCTCCCCCACCCCCCTTCATTGGAGGCGCTTTCCTCGTCCTTTTCCCAGGCGAGCGTTCCGCGTGCCTCGGTGAGGCTCTTCTGCCGAAGCTCTTCAGCTTCTTGTTGCGCCAGCGCCTCTTCCTCCGTAGGCGAGAGCCGTTGTTTTGAATCGCGCCGGTGAGAGTATATCTCTGCCGCCTTCTGTTCGGTGTAGGGCCGGGGATTCCCATGTGCGTCGAAGGTGCCGACGCCAACGCCGCGGAGCATTCCTTGGAGATGCTGGGATGCGGGTCCGGGAAGAGGGTGTTCCGGTGTGCCGAATACGACCCGTGTAGATGTTTCCAACTCCAGCTGGGATAGACCCTCCTCAGGCGGTGCGTCGCGCTCTGCTTCGCGAATGGCGGCAAGGCCGCGGCCGGCGATCGCGCTTGTCGAGGTCGTCGGTGTGTGGCAGTCCCTGCAGACGCCATCAGGATCGGGGTCGTGCAGCGCCAGCTCGCGCGGGTGTGGGTGGTGTGGCACCCAGGGGCGCCCATCGGGGTGCTTCCAATCGCGGCGAAGGATGTGTTCGAAGCGTAGAGGGACGAGGTCGATTAACTCCTGCGAGTCGCCGCTGCAGTCGGGAATGTCGAAGTCGAGAACGTATACGCGGTTCTCGGCGCGCGCCCGTCCGATCTGCTTGCGCGTTTTGTTCGGCATCGTGAAGTGAAGCAGTATGTCGCGCGTCTCGGGGTCGGTGCTGAGAATGACTCCGCAATCCAGGAGTTGCGCCGCCGAGAGTAGATTAAAGCGCAGGTTCTGCACAATCAACACGTCGTTAAGTGTGATGTGCGTTCGGCTCCCTCATGCCTTGAGCACCACGATGCCTTGCGCGCTTGCGCGCAGCCGCGTGTTGTTCGCCACTGTGACGTAAGTGACTTCGGGGGTGGCGACGGCGTTGGATATGTAACGCTCGGAGCCCACCATGTGCTGCCCACAGCAGCTGTCCAGATACCAGTTGTTGTAGCGCCTGTTATCGTTTCGGGCGAGCAGCGCCAGTCGCGGAGTGACGATGTGCGGAGTGTCAACCTTGAGAAATTGTTCGCGCGCGATCCAGTCGATCGGTGCCGGCCGCATGTCAGGTACGTGCGGAGGGCTCTCAAGCAGCGGGACTGGTAGGTTCCAGTCCTGGTTGTCGTCGTCGCTGTAGTCGTGACGCGTGCTGAATGGATTGTTGTTCGGGGACGCCTCGATTGGGTCAGGTGCCGTCTCCGATGACAGTGAGCGCGCGCGCGGGCGACGGGAGCCGCTCGTCATGGTCATGTTCCCCATGACATTGCGAACGGGGGCAGCTTGTGATGGCTGCTGCTGCTGCTGAGTTGTTGGATTCAGGTGGCGCGGTGGGGGTTGATACCCCTGGGCGGGACGCATGTCGTTCCTTGCGTCTTGTCGGCCGGACCAAGTGCTCGGATTGGTCTGGCGAGGGCGAGATCGGTGCTTGCATCGATCCGCCAAGTGCCCGAAATTTCTGCAGATCTTGCACTAGAGGCGCCGCGGGTGTCGTTCTTCCGTGTTGTCCGCGTAAAATGCGAGACGTTCTCTCTCTCGTCGTGGCGCTGGTCGCTGCTGGTCCATATCCCGTTGTTCGACGAGGAGGGCGGCGCAAAGGGCGGCCTCCGAGATGACCCCCTGCTGTCGGAGCAGCGCCTTGCAGGGCCGCCACTCGGGTCCGAGCCCTTGGAGTACGATGTTTACGAAGATTTCTTCAGAAATCGTACTCCCCAACTTCGCGATTTGATCGCGTAAGCTCCGACAGCGATTCAGATAGCTGTTGGCCTTCTCTCCTGGTGCCATCTTGGTCTCCAGTAGCTGCTGGAGCAGGCGGCTCGACGACACTGAGTCCTTGGGTTGGTACACACCGTTCAGGTGGCGCCAGGCGTTGAGGGCGGGAGCTGGAGAAGTCTTGTATGAGCGAATGCTCAATTGCTCCGTCGGCGACATATTTCGCATAAGAACCCCGTACGCCATCAGGGACTCGTTGTAGTACTTGGTTTTTGCGTCGTCAGTGTCCTCCGTAGGTCCCGAGTAGCTCCCGTCGAAGTAATGATAAATCTGCGCGTTCTGCAGTAGCAGCTCCAGCTCGAAGCTCCAGGTATAGAAGTCTCTGCCGTCAAAGCACACGCGCAGAGAGAATTGCTTCGTCGCTGGGACAGGGAGTCTCGGGGGTTGAGCCGTTCGTGTCGAGAGAGAAGCCTTGCGGGGCGGAGTTCTGGCCGTTTAAGGCCGGTTGAGTGGGTTGGGAAGAAGTTCCCGCATCGCCATTCCGCAATGTCTGGAGCCTTTGCTCCAGGCTCGTGAGTCGCTGAAGCAGTTGTGCGAGGACGGCGGAAGGAATCGTCGTCGTTTCCTCGTTTGTCGCAGCCGGGTTGGGCTGCGCTTCAGCCGTCAGATTCGTCTGACCTCCAGATCCTCCGACCATTCTTACACGTGATCATGTGCCGGACGCCACTTTCCGAATGTCGCAGATTTCGGAGATGGCGGTGCGAAGGATTCCAGAGTCGCCCTCATACCATGTTGCGATCAGAAGTTGATCGTGACCAGGATCACCTCAGGAAGGTTCGCACACTTCTAATCTAGTGGTGGTGGGCCCTTGACCTCAATAGCAGAGTGAATGTAAATGCTTGAGATAAATAAAAACATGCAGTACAAGGAATATAAATATGAGTACAGGGGAATTCGAAACGACCTAGCTAGCCATGTACTCTAAGGGGTACATTCCCTTATTACAGCGAAATCCAACCGTTCGACTCCGGGTGGTTACGGAACTGTTCGTGCAGAATCCTCGCCACTGCTGCTGCCTGATGCTGTCTGCCCGACGGTCCAGATGCTCCTCGTAACCGCCTGTCCCTTCGCATTTCTTCCGCCTTTTCGTCTTCGCTCTCGATAGTGCGCGCTTCGGCTGTGCTACGGTGAGGAGTGCTCAATAGTGTTTTCACTAACCACTATTCGTAACAACCAATATGAGGGCCTGCCCCTAAGGCTAAACCCACTACAGCCTAGATAACAGTAAACATATAATTCGACAGGCCTGACCGAGTCGGCCTACGCTTCGGGACTAGCTCGAACCTCCATGCCAGCATAGCACTAGCTAGCTCGCACCCACCGCGTAACCGTTGCATGTTTTCGCACATAAGTATTCGCTCATGCCTTCGCTCATACTTTGTACTTTTGACCCACATAGTGCAATCCTCGCCACCTCGTTCCGTTGCACCCGTAACAACCCCTTCAATGCAATCCGCTTGAAATTGCAGAAATATCAATGGCATAAGGAAGGATTTCAGTTTCCACCGCCTTATAAAACCAAGCTATATCGCACAAAACCCATCACACAGTCGGTCATTTGGTTTTGCTGCTAGTGCCGCAGCTCCCTTGGTGGTCCTTGCTCCCTGGCGTGAACGTTCTGTTGCCACCTGAATAGAAGGAGTCAATTGGACGGATCTGACACATGGGCCATACGTTTTTGGT
Source organism: Closterium sp. Naga37s-1 (assembly GCA_947471745.1). Lineage (NCBI taxonomy): Eukaryota > Viridiplantae > Streptophyta > Zygnematophyceae > Desmidiales > Closteriaceae > Closterium > Closterium sp. Naga37s-1. The sequence continues at coordinate 292,933 of CANJKZ010000190.1, read as the reverse complement.
GCTTAGCGAAACATTACAGCTACAAGCCAGCTGAACGCCACACATGACATGACAATCTGGGTTAGCTATATCTCTTGGTCTCAGTCTCTTTTGTCGCGTGTTAACGACCTCCGCCCAAGCGCTCTCAGGTATCTCGTCTCTTCCGGCTTCTGGACTGTCGAAATTAACAATCTGTGCCATCCAAGCTCAGCCGGACTGATGTCGCGCAGCAAAATTACGCCCCTGCCAGCCACCTGAAACTCAGAGAAGGTAAGTGATCCCGCCCTCAACTGTTAGCGTAACAGAAGCTCAACAAGTACACAGCCAGTTGAGAGGTCCAAATCCGAGAACGTGGAATGGACCTGTATAGATCGTCGAGTACCAGCACAGAGTCCGAGAAACCGGACAGTACCGTATAGTGTGTGTTGCCACAATATTTCCACTCCAGCCCAATATCATCCGAACCGTACTGTAAGTCTTGTTCAAGTGCTACCACCTCTCCTAACCGTTGTTCACCTAGTTGTAAATTTCACATAGGTTCCCAACCAGCCTCTCACACACCTACCCTAAGTCCCCTTCCAGTAGCTCTGCCCCAACTGTCCCTCCTTTCCCCTACACCGCATTTCGCGCTGACAACGACGATTGGTCTTTTGCGAAGTCGTTGACGAGGCGAAGCGTAGTGTCTCCATCGGATCCCGACGCTAGCTCTCTGCGAATTCTTCGATAGGTTCCTAAAATCCGCGCGTCTAACAGGCATCGCAGGCAGCGCAGGCGTCGCGCTCGTCGAAAACCCTAGAGTTGTCGTCCTAAGCAACGGGAACCATGGCGTATCGCACGCGCGTCGTGATATTGATAGGGATAACCCTTCTCGCCTCCACATTATTACTTATCGCGGACGGAGCGGCTGGCGGCAATACAAATGGTGGCGGCAATACGAAAAATACAGGCACAACTAGCAGCGGGACCACTAGCAGCGGGACCACTAGCAGCGGAACCACTAGCAGCGGAACCACTACTAGCGGGACCGCCTCTACCGGGTCTTCTAGCTCTAGCGGAACCACTACCACTGGTAATGGGAATACTGCTAGTAACGGGAATACCAAGAACAACGCGAATACTGCGTCTGCCGGGACCGCTAGTAACGGAAACACTGCAAGCAACGGGAATACCCAGAGCAACGGAAATTCAGCGGCTGCGGGGAATACTGCCGGTAGCGGATCCTCTGCCAGTAACGGGAATACCCAGAACAACGGAAATACTGCGGCTTCCGGGAATACTGCTAGTAACGGAAACGGAAACACTGCCAGCAACGGGAACACCCAGAACAACGGGAACACCGCGGCTGCTGGGAATACCGCTAGTAACGGAAACGGAAACTCTGCCAGTAACGGGAATACCCAGAACAACGGCAACACCGCATCTAGCGGCTCTTCCGCATCGTCATCGTCATCGTCAACGTCTGATTTTCTGTCTCTGCCGGTCAACGGCTGCACTCCGTCAGCTTGCCAGAATCCGTCACTGGGATTCTACAAGGGCACGTTTCAGCAGGCGTCGAAAGCGGATGCCGTTCAGAACATGAACTACGGCGAATACGTACGTATCGCACTATTGCATTCGAAGCTGTTATCAAGAGTGCATCTATCGGGTATGCTTGTATCGGGTATTGTGCCAACCGTCACTGTGATTTTACAAGGACACGTTTCAGCAGGCGTCGAATGATGCGGCCGCCGTCCAGAACATGAACTACAGCGAATACGTACGTTGCGTGCAGTTTCATTCTGATATGTTATCGGGTATCCTGTTATCGGATGTTTCTCAGACGTCGAAAGCGGATGCGTCCAGACCATGAATTACGGCGAATTCGTACGTTGGGTGCAGCTTCATTCTGAGCTGTTATCGAATATGCTGTTACCGGCGAATATGCTGTAATCTCGAGCGTCGAGTACGTAGGTAGCGCGCTGCTGCAGTCGAAACCGTCATTGGATATGCTTTTATCGGGTATGCTGCTATCGGTAGTGAATGCGACTCCCTCCACTCCCTCTCCTACTTCCGACTCCTCCGCACCCTCCCTCTTTCTTCTCTCCCACGGCAAGCGAACCAGCACAGCGCCAGCACAGCGCCAGTGTACCGCCAGCATAGCGCCAGCTCCCCTATGCCTACCCACATCCCTAGTCTCACCTCCCCTCACCTAACCTCCTCTCCCCTCTCCTCCACTCTGCTCCCCTCTTCTCCCCTCCTCCCCTACTCCGTCTTTCCCTCCCGTTCCCCATCCCTCCAGATCTACGGCACGCGAATCAGCTCAGATCTTGCCAAGTCATCCACTGACGTAAGTCGCGCTTCCATAACCGCCTGCCGAGCCGCTTACCGTTTCGCCATTCTTTTCGCCGTCCCTTTCGCTATCCCTTTCGCCGTCCCTTTCGCATTCCCTTTCGCCTTCCCTTTCGCCTTCCCCTTCGCCTTCCCTTTCGCCTTCCCTTTCGCATTCCCTTTCGCATTCCCTTTCGCCTTCCCTTTCCCCTTCCCTTTCGCATTCCCTTTTGCATTCTCTTTCGCCTTCCCTTTCGCATTCCCTTCTGCATTCCCTTTCGCATTCCCTTTCGCATTCCCTTTTGCATTCTCTTTCGCCTTCCCTTTCGCATTCCCTTCTGCATTCCCTTTCGCATTCCCTTTCGCCTTCCCGTCCAGTTGTTCCCGCGCCCAACCCTTTCTCCCCACTCCCATTCCCCACTCCCTCTCCTTCCTCTCTCTGTTGAACTCGTCTTCCCGCCCCCACCTTCTCGTTGTTGCCGTCACGCCCACTCCCATCTCCGCAACCCCCCCGACCCCCCCATCCCCCCCTCCGCGTCCCCCTACCCCCCCTCCTGCCCCCATCTTCTCGTTGTTGCCGTCACGTCCTTGCTCCCGTCAGTTTCATTTCGTTTTCTACTCTGCACTCTCTGTTAATCTCCACATCCCTCCCCCCCCCCCCACCCCCCCTTCCCGCCCCCACCTTCTCGTTGTTGCCGTCACGCCTTGCTGCCGGTCGGTTTCATTTCCGCTTTTGGTCAAAATTGCCCCTATAATTAAGGCTCTCTCTCTCCCTTCCTCTGCTCTGCACTCACCGATCTCCTTCCCCTCCGCGACTCCGCTGTTCTCTCCTCCCCTCCCCTCCCCTCCCGTCTCTCCCCCTCCCCTCTCCGCATTCCCCCCTTGCCCCACCGCCCCCCCGCCCTTCCCCCCTGCTTCCCCCCATGACAGGCGAAGACCTTCCCCGACTGCTGCACGGACTGCGCCAACACCGCTGCCTGCCACTCTTTCCAGTTCTACACGCCAGAGTAGGTTTCAACACGCTTGCCCGCTGTACCGCTCTGCACCGCATTGCACCGCAATCCGCCGCACTTCCTTAATTTGCTGCACGGACTGCGTCAACACCGCCGCCTGCCACTACTTCCAGTTCTACGCCCCTGACTAGGTTCCGCACGCACTCCATCGCTCTGCACTGTTCTTCAACCCTTAGCACCTCTCGGCACTGCTTTCCACCGCATCGCACCACAATCTCCCGCACTCCCTTGCTTTGCTGCACTGACTGTGCCAACACCGCCGCGTGCCACTATTCCCAGTTCTACACGCCATAGTAGTTCCTGCTGCGCGCTCCATCGCGCTGTACCGTTCTCCACCGCACTGCATCGCAATCTTTCGCAATCTCACAAACAGTTTTCTTCCCTCCCCCACCTTCCCCTCCCCCCCTCCCTCCCAACCCCCCCTTGCTCCCCCCCTCCACTCCCCACCTCCCACCTTCCCCCTTCAGTTCCATTTCTTCTGCACCTGGCGGACAGAAGCAATGCTTCCTGCTCTCCGAGGCGCCGGCTGGCCTGGCGATCAGCGGGCCTCTCAGCTAGTAAGTGCCGCTGCTGACCCTTTTATTTATTCGATTTCTTTATTTGATTTCGGTTTTGAACGCTTTTGCTCTCCGAGGCGCCGGCTGGCCTGGCCATCAGCGGGCCTCTCAGCTAGTAAGTGCCACCGCTTAATATATAATGTACATTCTATCCTCATAACCCCCCATCTCCCCTTTCTCCCTCCCCCACGGTTATCGTAAGGGATTTTTACGGTCATTTCTCCAAAAATACGGCGTATTGTTGTTAGAGATTTTTTTTTCTGCAACAAAAAACTGTAGGACTTCAAACTTGCTTCTAACCACCTCTAGGCCTAAAAAGGTATAGAATATATCTCTGCCTACTACCCGCACCCTACGCTTCAGCCGAAGTCTATTTCTTGACGTGCTCTCAAAGGGAGAAATTTGCTCCCGTGGGCTGTACTGGTGTTGCTTTGTCGACGGGATTGTGAGAAAGGCATGTGAGGGAATCTGGTTGAGCTTCAACGATTGGCTAATGGATGAGTTCGTGCAACGCGGAAATTGGAAACTTGCATGGCTCGAAATATCTCGAGTGTGCGTCCAACACAAATTCGTTTCCCGCTCGCCAAGTCTTGCAATGTCGCTGTACGGGACTGTTCTGAGTGCGCGGCGCGGCTAAATCATTGAGTCGCCTGACGACAAATCCACGCGCTGTCAAGATTGACTCTTGATGGTTAAGAATTTTCAAAAATTCCATGTATGTGACCGTTTAATACGATTCCGTATTTTACGGTAAATTTTCTAAAAATGCGGTCCTATGTTTGAACCTTGCCCTACCTCCCTCCCTCCCGCCACCCACTTTTTTTTCTTCTTCTTTCGTACTTGGAACACTTGTGCTAGTCCATGTATTGCAATAGTGCCGAGTGCAAATGTACAAATTGCATGTGTGTTGTATAGGGGATCTGTTACAACATTTCCGCTACCCTCAACGCGTTATCTATCTTGCCTCTATCCTCTGCTTACCCTGACCCTCCCTACTCCAGTGTTGGCGGGTTCTGCAACCCCCCTGCTTCAGCCACTCAGCAGCAGTCCCCCTCAACCACGCCCTCCGGTTCCTCCTCCTCTTCCTCCTCTTCTTCCTCCTCCACCACAACTTCTCCCACCGTCTCCGTGACCTCTCCCCCTCCTCCCGGCGTGAAGGGCGATCCTCATTTCGTGGGGTGGGACGGAGTGCATTTCGATTTTACCGGCCAGCCAGGCCACAGCTACTGCATGCTTTCGGATAACAACGTCCACGTCAACATGTATCTGGACGGTTTCACGGAAACCAGCACGAAAGGCGTCAAGGAAACGCACTCGTGGATCAAGGGGCTTGGGTTTATCACGCCTAATCATAAGCTCGCGCTTTTCGCGAAGACGAGCGCGAGTCCCGCGCGAAGCGGCGGGTACATGAAGCGGATTGTGCTTGACGGCCGGGAGTTTAATCTGACGGAGGGGAACAAGTACGGGACGGCTGACGGGGAAATCGAGATTGAGTTTGACGAAGCCGGGAGGAAGGAGGGGGATGAGGAGTCTGATGTGTACACTGTATCTGTACGCGATACGTTGAAGATTCTCCTTCGCATGCGCCCGGAAATTGGGGGAGTTCGCCGCCCGGAGGATTCGTTTATCCACTTTTCGATGGAGATTTTAGACGAGCAGCTGTCGACACGCACGCATGGCATTCTCGGCCAAACACTGTACAATCTGAACAATCCCGAAGCGGCTCCTACTGGGTATGACGTGGAGTACAGTGGGGTGGTTTGGGCGTGGCAAGTGGTGGGTGCCGACGCGGAGAATTACATTCAGGGAACCCCTTCGGATTACGTTACGAGCCATCTGCTGACTTCGGATTGCCGTTTCTCTAGGTTCTCCCGCCGGGGTCTGTTTCACTCCGCCCTCTCCCTTGGCTGCTGGCGCAAGGGGTTCGTGTGCTGAGGTGAATAGTTGGTTTGTGTCCTGATCTGCGGTGGTGTGCTGAAGTGGCATGCCTGGTTTCATTGACAGGTTGTCTGCTGTGTTTGGTTCACCCAGTGACAAGTGAAGAACAAGTGGGGGTGTGGGTGGGCAACACACTATAGGACCTCTTCCTATCCCCTTCCCTTACAACTATTGTTGTGGCCCTCACTACTAGCATCCTGTCAACTCAACAGGTGTATCACCAGACAACATCTACGTGCCTGGATTGCCATGGCCATTTGGGTTGGGGATTGCAGGCTGGGGGCTTTTGAAACACATTCGCTTTATGCTGCTTGCTTGTATGAGTGGTGCAGATCAGCTAATGGGTATCTCCTGATGCTGGCTTCATGTTATTTGTTGACATTTGTTTATTTGATTGCATCTGTCAGAAGCTCTAGGTTGTGTTGTGTGTGCTGGATCGTATGCAAGTGCTTGGTCTTTTGGCGGCTGCAGAAGATTCTTATCAGAGCTTACCTCATTAGATGTCCCTACCTTATGGTCTCTTCTTGGTTCATGTTTTTACAAAAATGTCACATTCACTGGCCGTGCACTACAAGATGTGATGCCATCTAAATCGTATTGTAAGTCTCGTTTATACCGCTCATAAGGATCACTACTTGTATAATGCTTGCACTAACCTTATACACCACTCCATTCCCGATCTTCTTGGGGCATGGCCCCTGTCACCTATTCACCGTTGATTTCTTGTAGCCCGCGAGATTGTCATTCGTGAAGTAGACAGCTGACTCGAGTGACCTGGCTGTGTTTTACAGTCCCCAGCATTCTCCCCTTTCGCCCTTGGACACAGTCCAAATTCGTTCTGGCACTTGCGTCAGCCGTAACAAGTACGACAGTGGATGAAATGTACAGTTCCGAGCACTACAAGTGACACGTCAGACGAGTCCCAGGACCAATAAATTTCTGTCGCTGCTTGCTTGCTTGCTGCTGCTGCTGCTGCTTCCCCCCTCGCCTGTAATGCAAGCTGAAGGCGGACAGGATGACATGGCAATGCCTGAAATGTTTCTGCAGTGTAGATGCGAACATCCCTGCGCGTGCCCGTCCCTGCGAAAATATGAAGGCATCCTAACGATTTTGCATTCCTCTGTAAGATGCAAACTAATCCAGATGCCTGCAGGTTCACGTTCGGTATTGCTTGTTACTGTGATATATTATGCAGGTTAGCCCAAAAAGAGAGGGTTAGCCCGAGTCTTCCAGTTCCTCCCCCACATCCACTAGATACCGTTCGTACGCACAAGAGCAAATGAGACGGGACCACAGAAATTCCAGCGAGAATATCTTCTCCTTCACAAAGCGATATTTTTCATTCCAAAATTTATTGATCCTTCCCGCCTCTCCCTCCATCCATCCTCTCCATCTCCCACGCTCTTGATCGATCCTAGGTTGCATTGCCTGGCCAGAAATAACTCCAAGCAAAATGCAATGCACCGCGCCTCGGTGAACTCTACTCCTCTCCTGCACTTATCACTCATTGCTTCTTCCTCCCTTGCCGCACATTCCGTCGTGCCCTGTCCCCGACCCAATCGCAGCCACATGTCGTCCTACAGTGTACCGCCATCCGTCCGTCCAGCTCGGATCAGCGGGAGGTGAGCATTGGGTGAGGTGTAAAGATGGAATCTGTTTTCGCCTTGCCTTCCCTGGCCTCGGGTTGAGTCAAGAGTCTTTCGAAGCAAAGCAGCAACTGAGCACTTGCACTTGGAGCGACTCGCCTTTTGAGTGCTTGCGTCTGTGGCTTGTGGGCCTCTTCTATAAATCAAGTACGGACCCTCGTTCACTATCGTGCTCACGGCCTTTACACAAATCAGCTCCCAGACGCAGTCTACATGTTGCAATAACAACGTGTCGGTGCATTGTCGGTCATATTCGACGCATAGGTTAGGCTAGGAGCTACTCGTTTCAGAACTAGCCCGCGTCAGCGCATTGTCGCCCCCCGTGAACCTCCGTCAATCGTTGTCAACCATCCTCAACCTCCGTCAACCGAGTAAAAACAATGGCAGAGAACCAGTTCCACTCGACGCGCTACACCAGCTGGTGCCCCGCACCCAGGAGCGCGAACACCGCCGAAGAGCCATGTTCGACGGCGCGGGGATTCGATCCCCTGATCTTCGAGGACGACGACGAGGGCGATATGAGTTACTCGTACGAAGCTAACGTGGCGGAGTACGTGGAGTCACTCGCTGTCGCCGCGCACGAGAACCAATGGACAGGTACGCTGAATGTGGTCAGAAAATGCTCATACGCTTTAGAGTCCCGACCCGAATGTAGCACTTTTATTTCTTTCCTTTCGATCTCGACTCGTGCGAGCCGCTCACCTGTTCCCTCTCCTCTCTCCTTTCGCCTCCGATTCCCCATCCTCTTTCCTGCTTCCCCTCTCTTCAGAGTTGGAAGCGTCGTGCGATCTTCTCGATCAGGCGGGAGTCGCTATCGAAGAGATTTGCCTCACCCATGGCATGCCGTCCGCCTTAATCTCCGTATCATCCATCCCGGAGGTGGACGAAACATCCGAGCAGTTTCACGATGCGCCTGCTGCTTCCGCCTCCTCCAACGCCTCAACTCCGCGCCACGACTATTCCCCTGGACTTTTTTCTCCAGTGGTTTCGAAATTCAGCCGCATGTCGCCAGCTTCGGGTGCAGGTGTACCCGTTATAAGGACGTCGCGGTTTGGTGGTGGGATGAAACACTCCGCTTCGGTACCTGCACTCGACAGTCTCGCTTCAAATGGCTCAAGCATTGATCTTATCCCGAATCAGGTGTACTACGTGTCAAATCAATCGGTACACTCCATCCCCGCTACAGTTAACGACGGCAATCATCGAACCGGTATGAAGCACTCAATTTCCGTCCCCGCCCTCAATCACCTCGCGATACACGAACATCTCCCATCCGTCGGCCAACTCATCCAGCCCGTTACAAGTAACCGCCGGTTACAATCACAGGCATCCAACATCTCGCTCCAGAGCAACGACAGCACCGGCTATTTCGCCGCAGATTGCGGCGACGACAGGGATCCGACGACCCTGCGACGAATGCCGTCAGCAGCACTTAGCGCGTGCGACTTCGGTAGCAGCAGATACAGCAGTCGCGTGCCGTCGCGCGTGCATTCAGTCGCAGATCTGCAGGCGGCGACGTTCGCTACAGGGCCTACTTCTCCACTTCCTGCTAGCTTGGCAAAAGCCAGGTCACTTTCGCAAGAGCGCGCACAAGCACCGACGAACAGAGCCCAGCGACAGGGTAACCAGTTTCGCGCTGGCGGCTTTGCAGTTGGGGTTGGTGCGGTGGATTGCAAAGAAGCAGAGGTCGCGGCTTTATGCCAAGGGAACATCACGAGCGTCGCTAGCAGCAGCAGGAGCAATCAGGGAATCAACTCGCGTAGCAGCAGCAGCGGAAGCGGCGGCGGCGGCGGCGGAGGAGCAGGTACGCGGAAGGTTGGTGCGGTGCGTTCTATGAAGAAAATGCTCGCGTCTCTATTTGAAACGGAGAGGAAGATGAGCGTCAAGGTGTGGACGGGCGGAAACCCTCATGCGCTCGACCTGCATGGTAACCCGATCAACATGGCTACTCACGATTACAGAACGCCTGCCCTGGTCCAAGCTGGTTATAGGGAGAATGTGCCGGCACGAAACATGCCCAAGGAGGTGATTCGACATTTGGAGATGCCAGTTGCTCAGTGAATCCCAGCATTTGACTAGCTCAGTGCTCAGTTGCTGCACAGGTGCCATTTCTCCTCCGCAGTGCTTGATACAGACGCCATGGGCAGTGTGACAAGAGGAGATGCTGCTGTCAAGTTATCCTGTCATCCTAATGCTGCCAACATGTGTTTTTTTTCCACCTTGAGCGTTGCTCACCCTTAGGTTATTAGTCCCCTGCTCCCATACAGAAAGCTGTGTGCTGCACTAACATGCTTGTTTTGTTGTAAAGAGAAAGCTGTTTATTTGGTTTGCATAAAAATCCTTCCACTGATTTCATGGCACAGAATTCTTGTATCAATGCTAAGACACAATGTCTCCTCTTCAATAATCAGTGCTCTAGTATTTGTTTTGTAACCCGTTCCATTTTAGAAACCGATTTGTTTTTGTGTATATGAAACTCGCTTTATCGAAGAACTAGTCAATAACGAAACACGTTCCATTTGGGTGACGGAGGTTTTCGTGCGACTCCAAACCATGCCTTGTTGAAAGAACGTGGGCTTGTGCCTCGACGTGTGCACTCTCAACCGCAAATCGCACCGTCGAACACGGAAAGAGTTCCATATGTCAACCCAGCTGCGCTGGTCCATCACCTCAGAAAAGGCGGCTTGGCGCAAGCATCCCACACACAGATGAACATGGGGCGCATCGGCGATTCGGGTTGGGTCTTGACATTTCTTTCTGGGGCGGTTCTGTTTTGTGCTTGCTTGGCTTCCCCTTCGCATGTCTCTGTATTCATCTAGCCAAATTGCAGACCAAGGATGAGTTTTGAAAGCACGGGCAACATGCCATTACACGGCGAAATTTTATGACTGATCAACTGTGCTGAATGTAGTAAGAACAATTCACATCCATTAGTCGCTCACCGTGAGAGCTTGAGGCGCAGTGGGTCCATCATTGATTGCAGCAATCATTTGCGCTGGCTTACGTCTAGACGCTCTTCTTAGTTAGGACTGCGCACCCTGCTTCCTCGCCTATCTTGCTCACCCGCCAAAAGCATCGGAAGTCTATTCTCATAGTGCGTCAAAGCGTCAAATTTGGAGTCATGCCGCCTACTGCAGGGGTAGCCGCGCACCCGCCACACGCGTATCGCGCATGGATCCCTCCCCCCGCGGCAATCACGCCCGTTACAGCCATCCACCCGCAACATTTTCACCCCTCGCGCGCGTATTTCGAACCCCACGCGGATCCCTCAGCGGAACAGTTTGCGGAAGAGCGCGCGCTTGCGGAGGACCGCGCGCGCGCCGCATCGAAAGTAGGCCAATGGGTCGACGCGCATTTCTCCGTTCCACCCGCCGCACTTGACGGCGCAATATCCGGGCATGGCACAGAGGGTTACCCGTTCCCGTGCGAGCCAGAAGCAGCGGAAGAAGGGGGAGAAAAGAACAATGAAGATGGGAGCATAAACGGACGGCGGAGATCGTCTTTGGAGGACGAGGCGCTAGAGCGGAAGTTGGCAGCCGTTGAGATGGAGAACTGCGAGATGACGGGGCGAGTGGCGGGTCTAGAAGCGATGCTTCGAGAGCGGGAAAAGGAAACCGCGGACATGCGACGGCAAATATTCGCGTACACGCAGGTCAGAGTTTGCAGATATCGAGATTAATCAAGTGAGCTAGAAGGGGCGCTGCGGTAGAGAGGGACGAAGAATTGTATTTTTCTGGTACACGTAGGGTGCAGGCACATATGATGACGTACACGCGGCTGTCGAGGTGGCATTTATCGAGTACGAGTAGGTTACTTAGCTTCCCGAACGCAAACCTGTGAGGGGCTTGTAACGAGTACAAGCCGCCGAGGGGCTTGATGCGGGCGTTGCCATTCTTGCCCAACCTCTCCGCTTTTCCTCCCTCTCTCTTTCTCCCCTTCCCCCCCCCCCCTTTCCGCCTGTACACTCCCTCCCCCGCATGCGAGCATACTCGCAGGCGCTCGAAGCGGGTCGCGGCGACTCGCTGACGCGCGCGGAGCTGATCAACCATGTGGTGCAGCTGACCAATCAGGTGCAAGAGCTCGCGCACGAGCGCGATGCGCTGCGCAACGTGCCCAACGGCATCGCGCTCACCTACGGCCTCCGCGCGCCAGGCGCGCTTGGCGGAGGCGACGGCGCGCTTACCGGAGCTCTTCCTACCGTTACCGCCACTGCTGCTCGTGCTGCTCCTGTTGCGGCTCTTCCTGCTCCTCCCGCTGCTTCCGCTCCTTCGGCTCCTACCGCTACTGCTACTGCTGGCACTGGTCCTGGCGCCGCACGTGCCCTTCCCGTTACTGCCACTGCTGCTCGTGCTACCCCTGTTGCAGCTATTCCTGCTCCTCCCGCTGCTTGCGCTCCTTCCGCTCCTTTAGCTGCTCCTGCTCCTCCTCACTCTTCCGCCGTTCCTGAAAACACGGTTCCGCATGTGGCGACAGCCAATCATCTACAAGCGCCCGCGTCTCGTGCTGCGTACCGGCCGCCGCCTTCCACGCTCGACGTCTCTAAGGACGTAATAAAGGACCCGCTCGTACCGCAAGCCGTTTTCCACCCGGCGGTAAGCTCCTGCTACCGCGCGCCGCCGAATTTTGAGTCGACTCAAAAACCGCCTCCCATTCTCGACGTCGCTAAGGACGTTGTTAAGAACCCGGTGGTGAGCTCCTGCTATCGCGCGCCGCCGGCCCCATTAGATGTCTCCAAAGATGTGATATCCGCGCCGCCTCCGCATGAGATCCTGACCGTCAATCACGAGGAGAGCGCACCTGCGGATGCGCGCGCCCAAGCGCAGCAGCGGATGAATCCCCCCCCGATTTCAGCCTCCGCTTCCGCCTCCGCTTTCGCCTCCGCTTCCGCCTCCACCTCCGCCTCCGCTGCAGCCGCGCACATTGTTCGTGACGTCGCGCCACCCGTCCAGCGATCGCAGTCGCTCCACGCGTCTTCCCAGCCCGTCAATAGCGCGGCGACTAGCGCGATTAACGGGTTAGCTCTTAGCGGGGAGACTCGCTCCAGTTCCTTCTCGCAGCAGCCCTCATCGCGACCGTACATTCTCACCAGCTCATCGCAGCCGTCCGTTCGGCCAGAACCGAGGGTTCCAAACTTGTACAAGGCCGCGTTTGCCGCGCCGCTCTTTTCGCCGCAACCGGCGCCGCAACCTGCGCCGCAACCGGCGCCGTTCGCCGCGGTGCAAGTGGTGGGGCCGCAGGTCAGCCGCGTCGGGTCCATGCCGCCTCCTGTTGTCCAATCCGCTTCGAGCATTTCCGGTCGCACCGCCAGCGCCGGCGGTTCTCTTGTGCGCGCCGCGTCTGTTGCGGGGAGCGTGGGCGGGGTAGAGGGCGCGCGGAACGGGGGAGCGGCCGGAGGAGGGCTGGGCGGAGGAAGGGCGGGCGGAATGGGCGGGAATGGGGGAGTAGGGCCGATGAAAGCGATGGCTGCTAATCCGTTTGAAAGGCCGAACGTGTCTCACTACAGTCAGGTGAGCTGTTTTATTCTAGAGTACATATACATATTCAGAAACAGACACATGCTCATTATAATCTCTTAATCTGATAAGAGGCATTCAAGGTTGTTCACAGATCAGTGGCAATCTCACTACACATTTATAACGTAAGAAAAAGGTAGATGCCTCCTACCATTACTTTGGATAGAATATGTATTCTACCATCAATTCTCATTTATTACCTACCACCTTAGAATATCAAATTTCCTAGCTCATTCGCTTGGTATTTGTCTAACACGCAACCACTTCCCGCTTCCCTCACTTCTCTTTTCCCCTCATAATGCCTTTTCTACAGGCCCTTGTATCCTACATCCCACCACCGCCATCAGTGGCAGCAGCAGCAGCAGCAGCAGCAGCAGCAGCACCAGCAGCTGCTGATAATTACCCCCCCAGTCGCCTTGCGTTAGCCCTTGCCCCATCCGCCCCTCACCCCATCCAGCTCGTTCCCCCCATGCCTGGTGCCATGCCCGCTGCCCCCCTGCCGTTTAGAAGGCCAGGGGGAGGGGGAGGGGGAGGGGGAGGAGGGGGAGGGGGAATTGGGGGAGGAGGAATGGGGGGAGGGGGAGTGGGAGCGTGGGGAGCGGCTGTAGCAGGGGGACAGGGAAGGGGAATTCCCATGGTTGCTGTTTATCCTGATGCTGCCCCCACTGGTCTTATGGCAGTCAGATCAGCCATGCAGGGGCTGACACGTGGCACTGTAACAGTCAGCGGCAGCAGCAGCAGTGGAAGCGGTTTTAGCGGAGGGAGCGGGGAACAGTGTGAGAAGGCTATCAAGCAGCTAGAGATGCTGCTTAAAACGGGACGGGTTTCAAGGGCGGATATTCTGGCTGGAGTGCACGAGAAGTGTACAGTGCTGCTGGAACAGGTGAGAAGAGCTTATAACGTGTATCAGGGAAGGGAGTGTAACGTGTACAACTTGTGAATGGGGAGGGTGTGAAAGAGAATGCAATACGCGTTTGCATCTCATATTACGTGTGTCCCTTCAACTCTTCAGCCTTCTTCCCTTTCCAGCCTTGTTCCACACAGTGTTCTTATTTTGTGTTCGAACACTTAATCGTAATCCTAAGAGCTGATTTTTTACTAAACTGCCATCGTTGTGAACCACAAGTGTAAAAAATCCATATGTGCCTGCTTCCTGCTCACTTATGTGCACTGTTTCTTACAAGTAATAAACCTCAACCCATATGTGTATGTCCTTCCATGCGTGTACCATTCCTTCTTCCTCCCACCCTCAGATTGTCCCTCCCTCCCGCTCCAATGCTCTTGTACGCCTTATAAGCAAGGGCATATCGCACGCTACAAGCACCAACATTTCTACACCTCCAACCGAAGATATTTTCCAATCCGACCCCTCCTCCTGTCTCATTGGTTCCCTCCTCTCCGCTATAGTCACACTCTCTTGGAGCCCCTCCTCATGCTTCTTCGATATAAGCATCAAGCCTGTAGCGAACATCACTGTACGCCGGCTGCTGCTTATCGATTTTCTGAACGCGGTGTTTTGGCGGGGAGGGAAGGCGTGCGTGGGCGCGGCTGTGGAGGGGTTGGGAGGGGTGCGGAGGGTTGACAGGTGGATTGGCGTGCGGGAGGAATCGCTTCCCTCATCTCAAGAGCTTGCTGGCTGCAAGGTGAGGTTTCCTGCTCTTGTTTGTTTATGCGAGATCAGCAGGGTGATGAGGGGTTGGGAGGGGTGCGGAGGGTTGACAGGTGGATTAGCATGCGGGAGGAATCGCTTCCTTCCTCCCAGGAGCTTGCTGGCTGCAAGGTGAGTCGCCGGTCTGTAGGTTGTGTGGTCAGAAGCACGTGCGGTGTTGCTGGGGTGGGAGCGGTGGAGAGGGTTGGAGTATAAGAGGGTTGGAGTAAAAGATGGTTGGAGTATAAGAGGGTTGGAGTATAAGAGGGTTGGAGTATAAGAGGGTTGGAATATAAGAGGGATGGAATATAAGTATCAGAGGGATGGAGTATGGGAGGAGTAACTCGCAGCCTTCCTCTCAGGGGTTCGATGGCTGCAAGGAAAGTAATTGATTGGTGGGGTTTTTTTTTTCCGGAGAAGGTAGGATTGTGTGGTAATAGTCATGATGCCGTGTCAGTAACGGACAGGTGGGCTGCGGAGAAGGTAAGATTGTGTGGTCATGGGATGAGGGTGGAGCAGCTTTTCTGCCCATCCCATACAACCCTTTTGTTTACGCTTTTAACCGCTTGCTGGTCTCAATTCACCCCATTTCGCCATTCCCTCTCTCCTCTTCTGACAAACACATATATGCAAGCAAAGCATGCTACAGTATAACGTATTAACGTTGGTTCCAACTCTTTATCTGCATGTGCACCCCCCCATGTGCATTCTCTCTCTGATCCATCAGGTTTTGGTCATGATCAACACAAAAGCAGGTGGACAATACAAGAGAAAGTGGGTATTTGGAAAATAAGTTGATTAATCAAATTCAGATACGAGATTTCAGGCGTTTAGCTTGCACATGTAGGGTTTTGGGTTGTGAAGAACTTCCCATCTTTACAATATAAGGTGCATAAGTTTGCCAACTATTTGAGACTTATTAGGCAAATCAATTTAGGCTGGTTTCTCAATGTGGGTACTGTTGTGTAATAAACGCCCCTATGATTTGCATGAGTATTATTTGGAACGTTCCAACAAAACAGATGCCACATGCTGTCGGAAATGTTTGTTTTCCGTCATCACCGCACTAGCCAATCTCGTACCGCTTTCGATAGTAACGCATCTTACTGAAACGGATCGTTGCCCCTTATCCCTCGCTGCGGGAGCTTCCCGTAAGCCAAACACACACCCACACACACACCATCATTGCCGCTGCTAGCGTCAAATCCTTATCTGGCCTACCAAAACCCTTTCCCGCTCCTTTTTAGATTTTTACCCGCCACACGGGAAACGAAACCCCTTCGTTGCGGAACGCTCGTTATCGAGTTTTGTTCCATTTCTGTTCCTTGTTTTTGGCTTTCATAGTTAGTCGAATCGTTCCGTCATCGTCGAATCGTCATTGTCGAATCGTCTATTAGCCAGTCGCTATGGCGAAGCACAAGGCGTCGACGAGCCGCCTCAACAAGATCGAGACGCGCAAAAAGGCGAAGCGCGAGAAGCGCAACCTCCGCGACCGCCGCCGCCGCGCGATCTCCTTCGCAGTTGCCGCCGCAAATCTCGGCGCGGAGACGCAAGATCTGCTCGTGCCGTCGACGCAGCAGCGGCAGAAGCAGCAGCCGCCGCGAGCGGCGCCCGCGAAAGCCGGCCGGGAAGCTTCGAAGAAGCGGCGGAAGACGAAGCCGACGGGGCTGCAGATCTACTGGCATTTGGCCTCCGTGAGACGCGGGCCGCGAGAAACGGCGGCGGTGGCGCTGGTTTCGGAGTTAACGGCGGCGCAGAAGGCGTATTTGCACGCGCAAGGTGGGGGGAAGAAAGGCGGGGGGAATGTGAAAAACCCTGACGGAAATGGGTCGACGAAGGGTTCAGGACTTAAGAAGGGTTCAGAAGATGAGAGTTCGGAAGAGGAGGAAAATGAGCAGAGTGAAGAGGAGGAGAGTGAGGAGGAAGAGGAGGCGAGTGAGGAGGAGACAGAGGACGAAGAGGAGAGTGGGGAAGAGGAGGAAGAAGAGGAGCAGGAGGAGGAGGAAGAGGAGGAGGGCGAAGAGACGAAGAGTATTTTGAAGCTGGAGGGGTGTTGCGACGAGATTAACTACGCCGTTAAGCGGCTGATCAGAGGCCTTGAGTCGTCCCGCGGGGTAAGCTTATGGGTGGACTTGAAGTTGACTCGTGATATCATTTGTGAATCCTTCCGCGAAGTCCTTCCGCAAAGTCGTTCCGCGAGGTCGTTCCGGGCAGTCGCTCCGCGCAGTCGCTCCGCGCAGTCGTTCCGCGCATCCGCGCATTCGTTCCGCGGAGTCGTCCCGTGGCCCTAGCCGCTTGCCACTGCGCGCTGCCCTCTCTGCACGCTCACATGCCCGCGATCACTGCTGCTATTGACCATTAAAGCCCGACTTCTCTCTTTCCCTTCTCTCCCCCTTCCCCCCACCAGGGCGCAAGGCAGGGCTACTCGGTGGCCCTCGCTGCCTCTCTCTGCGCGCTGATTCCGCTTATACCGCTCTCTTCGCCTCCCTGCCCCTGCCCCCCTCCTCCCCCTCTCCTCCCCCCCCCCCCCCCCCCCCTCCCCCTCCCCACCCCCCCACCAGGGCGCAAGACAAGGCTACTCGGTGGCCCTCGCCGTCTGTCTCCGCGCGCTGCCTTCTTTGCACCCGTTAAACCCCAAATCTTTCACCCGTACACCACTGCCCCCATCTCCCCACCCACCCCCACCAGGGCGCAAGGCAGGGCTACTCAGTGGCGCTCGCCGCCTGTCTCCGCGCGCTGCCCTCGCTGCACCCTCACCTGCCCGCCATCGCGGCTGCTATTCCGCTGCTCATTCCTCTACCCAACAACGCCCGGGGAAAGGTGAGCACTGAACCTCTCTGTTGTATCGTGTGTGCGAGCTAGTGAACAACTTCACACTTTGGTATGAGTTTATCACTACGCCAGGCTATGTCTAGGGAAGAAAACGTGAAGTGATATTCGTTTGTTTTTTTTTTTTTTTTTTTTTTTTTTTTTTTGGTTGCCGGAGCTTTGATGATATTTTCCCCCTATTGAAACGCTTAACAGCTTTGGAAAAGGAATATTCGTCGTGGAAATTGAAGGGACAATGAGCGATACTGTTTTGGCGCCTCAGAAAACGGTTTATGATAAAGGAGAGACTTTTGAAATTTCTCAGAAGTAGTTGAAGTAGTGGAGTAATTTTTGTGCGTGGATAGAGTGCAGTGGTGCTGGTTCCTTTGTTCTGGTCTCTGAGACCTGAGAAAAAACCAGGGAAAAAATAGAAAAAAACAAATCAGAACCAGCTCCCCTGTCGCTGCCTTGCTTCCATCACATAGGTGTGGATGGAGGTTTCGGGTTTTGTTTTCGCAAAAATTGAACTGGGGTCGTCGATTTTTCCATGCTGAGGAGTTTTGGGATTTGGGGGGAGGCATGAGGGAGGGAGGGTAAGACCTCCGAAGCCCTCCTTTCTCGGTGTTTGTCTGTTTGGTCTTTGGTCGCGTGTTTGTCCCCGGTGCTCTCATCAACAGCAATTATAATTAACTATTTTTTCTCCCCCGCGCCCACTCTCCACCTGCAGGACGCCTCTGAAGCCCTGTTTGGTCGCATGTTCGCCCTCGGTGCTCTCGTCCGAAGCGGCCTTCTCGCCTCGCCTTCCTCCCTGTCCTCTGCCACCGAAAAGCCAGCAGCAGCAGCAGCATCAGCAGCAGGGGGAGGTGGCGGGGAGGTGGGGTGGGTGGTGGGGAGGGGAGGGTGGTTACCGGGGGAGGTGGTATCTCAGCTGGTGAGGATCGGCGAGCAGCGGTCTTTCCTCGCCGAGCCTGCGACCGTGTTATTGGTGTCTCTCGCATCACAGGTAACTATAACGAGTGTGACTATATCGAGTATATACTGGTGTATTTGGAGGGTGGTTACTGGGGGAGGTCGTATCTCAGCTGGTGAGGGTCGGCGAGCAACGGTCTTTCCTTGCCGAGCCTGCTACCGTGCTGCTGGTGGCCCTCATATCGCTGGTGACTATAACGAGTTTGTGCGCTAGCGTATAACAAGGGTTACCTCTTTTTTTGGGGGGGGGGCTTTTGGGTGAGTGTGGTTACCGGAGGAGGTGGTATCTCAACTCGTGAGGATTGGCGAGCAGCGGTCTTTTCTCGCCGAGCCTGCAACCGTGCTGCTGGTGGCGCTCGTATCGCAGGTGACTACGGGCAGGTGATTATAACGAGTGTGACTGTATCGAGTCTGTGATGTAGTGTATAACGAGGGTGGTTGACGGGGGAGGTGGTATCTCAGCTGCTGAGGGTTGGAGAGCAACGATCGTTTCTTGCCAAGCCTGCGACCGTTCTGCTGGTGGCTCTCGTATCGCAGGTGACTGTAACGAGCGTTACTCTCTCGAGTTTGTTCTGTGGTGTATGAGGGTGGTTACCAGGGAAGGTGGTTTCTTGGCTGGTGAGGATGGGAGAGCAACGGTCGTTTCTTGCCGAGCCTGCAACAATGCTGCTGGTGGCTCCATATCGCAGGTGACTATAACGAGCAGGTGACTATAATGAGCAGGTGTCTTCTACGAGCAGGTGACTGTAACGAGCAGGTGACTATAACGAGCAGGTGACTATAACGAGAAGGTGAATAACGAGCTGGTGACTATAACGAGCAGGTGACTGTAACGAGCAGGTGACTATAACGAGCAGGTGACTATAACGAGCAGGTGACTATAACGAGAAGGTGACTATAACGAGCAGGTGACTATAACGAGAAGATGACTATAACGAGAATGTGACTATAACGAGGAGGTGACTATAACGAGCAGTTGACTATAACGAATAGGTGACTATAACGAGCAGGTGACTATAACGAGAATGTGACTATAACGAGCAGGTGACTATAACGAGGAGGTGACTATAACGAGCAGGTGACTCTAACGAGAAGATGACTATAACGAGAAGGTGACTATAACGAGCAGGTGACTATAACGAGAAGGTGACTATAACGAGAAGGTGACTATAACGAGAAGGTGACTATAACGAGCAGGTGACTATAACGAGCAGGTGACTATAACGAGCAGGTTACTATAACGAGCAGGGTATTATAACGAGCAGGGTACTATAACGAGCATGTGACTATAACGAGCATGTGACTATAACGAGCATGTGACTAAAACGAGCAGGGTACTATAACGAGCAGGTGACTATAACGAGCCGGTGACTATAGCGAGCAAATAACTATATTGAGTGTCTGTATAAGAGGTGATTGATTGAGAAGTGTGTGCAAGGGTAGGTAGGTGATACTGCATCGGTTTGCCGAGCCTGCAAGTGTGCTGGTGGTGGCTCTCGTATCACAGGTAACTATATCGAGTTTGTGCTGTATCCAGAGGGCGGTTACCATGGGAGGTTAGGTGGTTTTGAGGGTCGGAGAGCATCGGTCGTTTCTTGCCCGAGCCTGCTGTCCTTTTCTTCGTCCCATTCCCCCTAACCTACTCCCCCCTCTTCCCGTCCCCTTCCCGTCCCCTTCCCATCCCCTTCCCATCCCCTTCCCATCCCCTTCCCGTCCCCTCACCTTTTCCCCTCTGTGTGCGCAGCTCCCCTCCTCCTCCCTCCCGCGCATACTCGCCCTGCCACCCATCTCCGCCTTTCTCTCTCAAGACCCCTCCGAGTCTTCCCCCGAGGCCCTGCACCTCGCGCTCAAGCTGTGATCCTTCTTCCTTCTCATTCCTTCTCCTTCCCGTTCCCTTTTGTGTCTGCAGCTTCCGGCCTCCTCCCTCCCGCGCATACTCGCCCTGCCACCCATCTCCGCCTTTCTCTCTCAAGACCCCTCCGAGTCTTCCCCCGAGGCCCTGCACCTCGCGCTCAAGCTGTGATCCTTCTTCCTTCTCATTCCTTCTCCTTCCCGTTCCCTTTTGTGTCTGCAGCTTCCGGCCTCCTCCCTCCCGCGCATACTCGCCCTGCCACCCATCTCCGCCTTTCTCTCTCAAGACCCCTCCGAGTCTTCCCCCGAGGCCCTGCACCTCGCGCTCAAGCTATGATCCTTCTTCCTTCTCATTCCTTCTCCTTCCCGTTCCCTTTTGTGTCTGCAGCTTCCGGCCTCCTCCCTCCCGCGCATACTCGCCCTGCCACCCATCTCCGCCTTTCTCTCTCAAGACCCCTCCGAGTCTTCCCCCGAGGCCCTGCACCTCGCGCTCAAGCTGTGATCCTTCTTCCTTCTCATTCCTTCTCCTTCCCGTTCCCTTTTGTGTCTGCAGCTTCCGGCCTCCTCCCTCCCGCGCATACTCGCCCTGCCACCCATCTCCGCCTTTCTCTCTCAAGACCCCTCCGATTCTTCTCCCGAGGCCCTGCACCTCGCGCTCAAGCTGTGGCAGCTGGGGGAAGCAGGGGTAGGGGGAGGGGAGGGAGGAGAGGACGGTGGAGAGGAAGGAAAAAGAGGAGCAGGAAAAAAATCGGGGAAAAAAGGGGCCAAAGGGCGGAAAAATGCTGCTGGAGCAGGGGCGGAGACGGGCAGCGGAAACACGTTTCTGCGCACACTGCTGGGACTCTGCCCGCTGCTGCCGCAGTCGGGCCGGGCAGAAGATTTTTTCAGCGCTGCCCATCTGGAGAAGCTGCTGCCCGTGCTGCAAAATAGTTCCTCCTCGCACCCACGCCTGCATGCAGTGTGGGCCTTGCTTCTTGACCGTCTCTTCTCACTCCCCCTCCCCTCTCTCTCTCCCCCCTCCTCCTCCTCCTCTTCCCCACTCGCGTCCCTCCCATTTCTCTCCCCCGCTTTCTCCAAATCATCCTCCTCTTCCTCCTCCTCACGCCTCCCCTCCTCAGCCCTTTCAACTTTCTGGTCTATAATAGTAGACAAGGGATTAATCCCTTCCTCTCACGAAAGGAGGTATTTGGCTATTAATCTCCTGCTCCTCCTAATCCCGCGCCTCCCTCCCACCACCACGGCCCACGTGATCCTCTCTCGACCAATCACGCGCTGCCTAATGGACGCGCTGGGCGCGGGGAGCAGGGCGCACCTGTTCCCGCTGAGTCAGCGCTGCGTCGCGCTGATTCAGCGATGGCCCACACTGGGGGAAGCGGGGGAAGGGGAGGGGGAAGGGGAAGGGGAAGGGGAGGAGGGGGGTGACGGGGAAGCGGAGGGAGGAGGCAAGCAGGGGAAGGAAGGGAAGGAGGCGGGAGGAAAGGAGGGGAAAATAAAGGCGTCGAAACCAGCACTAGCAGCAGCACCACCCGCAGCACCAGGAGCAGCGGCAACAGCAGCAGCAGAAATGGAGTCAGCAGCAGCAAGGCTCGCCATTCTCACCACCCTGCAGCAGCACTCTAAAGGGCAATTCGATACAGTCACACGCAGCAACGCTGTCCGCATGCTTGCATCGGGGATTCATGGGGTTGAAGGGGAGAGGGCGTATTATGGGTTTCTGCAAGCTGTGTTTGCCCGCCCAGGGGAGTTTGCGGGAGGGGGCGAGGAGGTGGAGAAGGGGAGAGGCGGGGACGGGAGGGGAGGGAGAGGAGGGAAGGAAGGGAAGAAGGGGAAGGAAGGGAAGGGGGGGAGTGGGGTTGGGGAGGGGAAAGGAGGAGGGGAGAAGGAGTGGGACAGAGAGGCGGAGGCGGAGAAATGGAGGTTTTGGGCTTTGGATCAAATGTGCAGGCTGGTGGCTAAACCAGTTCCCAAACCCGCGCTTAGCTTAAGAAAAACGCTTAAGCAGCTTCAGAAGAAGAGTGTTTTGAAGGCGGATGCTATAACGGCGGATGGAGCGGGAGAAGAGGAGGGGAAGAAGGAAGGGGGGGAAGTGGAGGTGAGAGAGGAGGAGGAGAGGAGGAGGAGGGAAGCAGAGGAGGCAGTGAAGGGAGTGTGGGAGCATGTGACTTTAATGAAGGTGATTCTCGGGTTCATAATGAGAGTCGTTCTGAAGGGGGAAGGGTTTCAGCCTGAAAACTGTGGGAAGGTGGCAGGAGGAGGGGAGGAGGATACTCCTAAAAAGGGAAAGAAAGGAAAGAAGGGGAGCAAAGAGGGAAAGCAGAAGCAGCAGCAGCAGGAGGAAGAGTCAGAGGCACGGCCTCTCTCGTTCTCCCCGGCCGTCTCTGGTGGTGTGCTGGCTGCTTGCAGGTCCCGGTTCTTATCCTCGTTAGAAGCTCTTTTCAAGCAGCTGGACTATTTCGTTAAGAGCCCTGAGGGGAGGGAGGTGGAGAGGGCTTTGGGGGCGGGGAGAGAGGGCAGAGAGGGGGAGGGAGGGAAGGAAGGGAAGGGGACTAAAGGCGTTCCTGTAACGAGTGTGAGTGTGATGGGTATGAGTGTAAAGGGAGCAGGGTTGTGGGTGGTGGAGCAGCTAGTATGGGAGGCAGAAGGGTGGATGGAAGGGAGGAGGGGAGCAGGTGTTGACAGCAAAAAGATGGACGTTGATGTGAAAGAGGAGAAGGGGAGTGATGAGGAAGAGGAGGAGAGTGAGAAAGAGGAGGAGGAGGAAGAAGGGGAGGATGTGGAGGAAGTTGCAGTAGGGCTAAAAGAGACACTCAAGCTTGTTGCTGCTCAAGCGACAGAGGAGGGGACTGAAAGCGTCACTCAAGCGACCCTGCCAGTCCCTGCTTTTGCTTCTCCTCTGCTGGACGCTCGGAGGAAGGCTGTTGGGGTGCTGCTAGGGACGCTCCTGCTCTGCATCCGCATCCAAACCTCTGCCGAAGCTGCTGCCGAAGCTGCCGTCGAGGCTGTTGCCGAGGCTGGTGCGGGTGGGAGAGCTCGAAAAGCAGGTAAGGACGAGGCTGATGGGGGTGGGGATGAGGAGGAGGAGGAGAAGGAAGAGGGTGCTCCTGCTGCTGCTGCTGCCGCTGCTGGTGCTGCTGGTGCTGTTGCTGGGGGTGGTGACGTGGATGTTCTTCTGGAAGCTGCTGCTGACGTCACTGCCATTGCACGCCAGCTGGCGGCGTCTGGTTGGGTGATTCCGAAGGGAGGGAAGGTTGGAGCAAATGGGAGCAGGGGAGGGAAGGGGAGAGGAGGAAAGAGGGCGGTAGACGGTGAGGAGGAGAGTGAGGAAGAAGAGGAGGAGGAGGTGGAGGAGGAGGAGGAAGAGGAGGAAAAGACAAAGGATGTGATGCTGTCATTGGTGGACGTGGTTTTGTCCTTACTGGCGCAGGAATCGTCTCTCCTGAGAGGGGCGGCGGAGGGTGTCTTTAGCGCCTTTTGCAACGACTTGACTGCCGAGGCGCTTGAGACTATAATGGAGGTGGTTGTAACGAATCCTAGGAGCAAGAAGAGAGAGGAGGTGTTGGAGGGGGAGGAAGAGGAGGATGAGGAAGAGGAGGAGGGAGAGGAAGAGGGGGGAAGTGGAGAGGAAGGGTCTGAAGGCGAAGAAGGCAGAGAAAAGGAGGAGGAAGAGGAGGATGAGGAGGAGGAAGACGAGGAGGACGTCGCATTAAGAAAAGCTATCAAAGAAGCCAATGAAAACGCAAGCATCAACGCAAACGGCAGCGGCAGCATCAGCGACAGCGACAATGAAGAGTTGATGGACGATGCGGCCATGTTCCGTATTGATCAGCATCTGGCCGACATCGTTCGTCAGAAAGTGGAGGCGGAGACTCGGCGCAAACGCCGGCAGAGCATCTTGCTAGGGGAGCACTTTCGCCTGCGCGCTCTCTCCCTCCTTGACACGTGGCTTGCACACGCTCCCAGTGCCTACTCCCACGCACACTCCCTCTCGTTAGAAGAGCCTCATTTGTTAGAAGGTCGGAAGCCGCTTTCGTGCGATCCGCTGGTGCTTGCGGTGGTGCCGCGGCTGCTGAAGGCGGCAGCGGGGAACTATGCGGCGAAGGGGAGCTTGAAGGGCGGGAAGGGCGGGGGAGGCGGCGAGGGGAGAGGGGGCACGGGGCATGATGCGGTGCTGGTGAGGGTTGAGAGGATGCTTGAGAGGCGGGTGGTTGGGGCTGTGGTGGTTGTGGGGGGAGGAGGAGGGAAGGGAGGGGAGAAGGCGGGAGGAGGGAAGGGGAAAGGAGGAAAGGCAGGTGCTGCTGCTGGTGAGGAGGAGGAGGAAGAGGAGGGAGAGGAGGAGATGAGGAGGATAGCAACAGAGAGGCAGCAGGAGCAGCAGCAGGAGAGGGAGGACGAGGCAGTTCTGCAAGCCGCCCGGGCTGCCATGCAGGATTGCTTTGCAGAGGCCACCCGGCGAACCTCCATCCGCCACCTGGCGCTCGTCGCGGGAGATTGCGCCATGTGGCTCTGCCACGTCATCCAGGCGCGGCTCTTAGCCAAGTCCCAGCGGGAAGCCAATTTCAAGCATGATCAAGAGAAAAACTCCAAGCCTCAGCAGCAGCAGCAGCGGGGGAAGAAGCAGCAGGGGAAGCAGGGCAACGCGTTTAAGGCATCTTTGATCGACCTAGCTGTCCAAGACGCCTTTTCTTCGGCCATTTCCCGAATCCTTGATTCTCGGGATTGCCCCCTCCCCTTGACCTTCATCCGCGACACTCTCGCTCGCTTCCCCGGAATGTTTTCCGCCCTCATTCCGTACTTTTTCAGTAAGTGCGGCTCGGGCAGGTCGGAGTTCGTCCGGGCAGCTGCGATGAAACTCGTCACGCCGTTCCTGAACCGTTTTCCGCTGCCCGAGGGGGCTGCCGAGGTGCTATCCGGGCAGGTGGAAAAGGGGGTGGTGGGGAATCTGCTAATTGAAACCCTAAAGCATGAGTATGGGAAGTTAGAGCGGTGGGAGTTGGGTTTGGATTTCTGCTGTGCTCTGCTGCGTTCTGTAGGCCATGCAGACGAGTTCTTAGCAGCAGCTGCTCTCAAGGCAGACGAAGAATCTTCTAAGAAGGTTCCAAACGGCAGTGAGACGGTTGGGAGTGAAGGCTCGGGCGTCCCGAAGCTCCTCCAGGCCTTGGACGTTGAGGGGCTGAAGGCAGCTTCGGCCGATCCTGCGTCGGTGCAACGGGTGAAGGGGAAGGGGAGGACGGGGCAGGTGATTTCTCAGTTGCAGCGGCTGGTGGCGGCTGTGGAGGCAGTGAGGGAGGGGAGGGCGGGGAGTTTGCGA
Source organism: Closterium sp. Naga37s-1 (assembly GCA_947471745.1). NCBI lineage: Eukaryota > Viridiplantae > Streptophyta > Zygnematophyceae > Desmidiales > Closteriaceae > Closterium > Closterium sp. Naga37s-1. The sequence continues at coordinate 267,396 of CANJKZ010000190.1, read as the reverse complement.
GAGGGAGTGAGTGTGGTCATGGGCCGTGTGAAGGGAGGGAAGGGGACTGCGGGTGAGGAAGAGGGTGGGGAGGAGGAAGCGGAGGAGGGAGAGGGGATGGGTGGGGATGGAGGGAAGAGAGGGGGGAAGGGAGGGAAGAAGGGGAAGGGAGGGAAGGGTAAGAGGAAGCTGGTTGGGGAAGCAGAAGGGAAGCAGGGGAAGGAGGAGCGGGAGGAGAGGGAGGAGGAGAAGGAGAAGCAGAGTGAGCAGGCGGAGGAGCAAATGGGAGGGAAAAAGAAGCTGAAGAAGGAGAAGAAAGGTGAGGATCAGGAGGACGGGAAGAAGAGAAAGAAGCAAAAGAAAAGCACAGGGGCGGAACAGTAAGAGGAGGGAAGGGGGGGGGGAAGAAAGCAGAAGTTTGATGAAAGTATGTGAATGAGAGAGAAAGGATTGGAGAAGAGGGTGGGAAGAAATGTGGGCAGGAAATGGGGTTCAGGTGAGGAGGCAGAGGGGGCGAGAGGAAGGAGGGGAGGAGGGGCGAATGGGGGGAGGAGTGGAAGGGGGTGTGAGTGCGGGGAGGGGGGCATTACGATGGCCCAAGATGAGGTGAGTTTTGAGGCGCCTCAAAACTCACCTCAATGCTGGAGGAGGGGAAGGGGGTGTGAGTTTTGGCCCAAGATTCCGGAGAGAAGGTAGAAGAAGGAACGCTCAAAGGGGCGGCTGATTTGATGGCAGGTGTGTCAAAGACAGTCACAAGAGGAGGGAACGGAGGAAGGAAGAGGAAGAGCCATGGCAGTAGGCCTATATTGATGTTGAAGGGAATCTGTTGTTACCTATATTCCAATGGTATCTTCTTTAGAAACCCATGGAATTTGAGTCTGGATGGATGGGTAACCCACACCATGGGATGTGGTAGGGTGTCAATCCTTTTTATGTTTTAACATTTTCAGCCTTCGTTTCCGTCACAAAGATAAATCTTTAACTAATTTTATGCTGATTTTTTACGGTAGACAGGCCACCCACAAGAAACTGTTTTTCTTTTCAAATCATCTCAATTCTGAAAATTGATCCATTCAGAGGACTCGATGACTACATGATAAATTGTGTACATGCTCAAAGTTGTGTGCTGTCGAACCCTCACATTTCAGGGTACAAAACCTGTGGTCCCTGAATGACACTTTCTGAAGGCAAAGTTTCTCAGAAATTTTCTGTGAGTAACCCCCCCCATGTGCGTAATGATGAACTTCCTTGCCCCCATGTGATAGGGCTTTCCACGGCAGAACCAGACGCAATATTGACACGAAAACAAGCTGCGTTGTACATCATTGCTGTACAACATAACTGTCAAATGTAATTCTATGCTTGTAGGCTACAGTGAATAGCACAATAGGGAGTACAGTTGTTAGGGTTGCATATTTGTACTTCCACACTTTCTAGTTTCATTATTCCGTTGCATTCCTATTCTGAGATGGTATCACGAGTAGGTTAGATCCTCGTTCGTTTTTAGCTAGCCTCCGCGCCCTACGCGCCCTCCGTGCTCTCGCGCCCTCCGCGCCCTCCGCGCCCTCCGCGCCCTCCGCGCCCTCCTCGCGCCTAGCCCGCGCCCTCCCGCGCTGTCCAGCCTGTCGCGCGCCCTCCTTAGACCTCCGCGCGCCCTCCCCCACCGTTGCACGCCCTCCAAAACCGTCGTGCGCCCTCCTTAGACCGCCGCGCGCCCTCCCCCACCGTCGCGCGCCCTCCTCAACCGTCGCGCGCCCTCCTTAGACCGTCGCGTGCCCTCCCCTCCGCCTGTCGCGCGCCCTCCTCCGTCATCGCTTCCCGCACACCAGTGTGCGCCTACCGCACACCTGCGTGCACTTACCGCACACCTGCGTGCGCTTACCGCACACCTGCGTGCACTTACCGCATCACTCTGTGTGCGCTTCCCGCACACCTGCGTGCGCTTCCCGCACACCTGCGTGCCCTTACCGCACACCTGCGTGCACTTACCGCATCACTCTGTGTGCGCTTCCCGCACACCTGCGTGCGCTTCCCGCACACCTGCGTGCCCTTACCGCACACCTGAGTGCGCTTACCGCACACCTGAGTGCGCTTACCGCACACCTGCGTACACTTACCGCATCACTCTGTGCGCTTACTGCATCTCTCTCCCCTTCACCTGTGCACCGGTCCCACGCCATTCCTACTGCACTTGGCTCCCGGCTCAGCGGCTGGCAGCCGCTCTTCCCTCCGGTAGCGCCACCTAGGTTCGGTTAGAGCCCCGCCCCACGACTATTTTCTCGCCGACTGTCTCTCGTCGTTTTCCCCGCTGGCGTCCCTAGCCCTCCGTAGTTTTCCTCCTCGTTCTTAGCTCCGCCTCCGCCGTGCTCCAGTCGCCTCTAGCATGGGCTCCGCTATGGAGGCCCGTCGCCTCCTTTTCGATGCTGAGGGACGCCCGATCGAGTTCGGTACCTGGCAGCGCCAGACCACACGTTTCCTCACCAGCCAGCGTCAGGACGGCGCCACTCTGTGGGCCCACGCGTTGGGTGCTCTCGCGGCACCCCCGTCCCCCGCCGCCCTGTCGACCGCCCCGGAGCCGACTCCTATGGCCCAGGCGGACTACGACCGTCGGGTCCTGGCTCGGGACGTGTGGCTCTCTCGTGACGCGGCCGCCGCCCTCACGCTATCAGAGCTTCTCCCCCGGACTGAGGCCGCTCACTTTGACCAGGTGGAGACAGCCAAGGGGGTTTGGGATGCTATTGTGGCTCGCTATTCCACCCCCTCCTCCGCCTCCCTCAGTCGCCTCCTCATGCCGTTCGTGTTTCCCGACCTAGGCTCGTTTGCGACTGTTTCCGACCTAGTGACTCATCTCCGCTCGCTTGACGCCGGTTTTCGTTCGGCCTGTACCGACGCACAGCTCCTTGTTGCTCCCCCCCCCATGTGGCTCACTGTGCACTGGTTAGTCACCCGCCTCCCTGACCGCCTTGCCACTGCCCGCGACGCGCTTCTTCAGAAGCACCCCACTGAACTCTCTATAGACCTCCTTCAGACTGCTCTCGGGACCATCGAGAGCAGGCTCCTCACCGTTGCCTCCGCCACTGATGCGGTGGCCCCCCGTCTCTTTGCGGGGTGTGCCGCCCCTCAGCTTCCCACTTTCACCGCTACCCGCGCTTCTGCTGCTGTGTCAGTCTCTGAGGACACCGCTGCCATTTCTGCCGCAGACTGGCAGAAACGGGGCAAGAGTGGCAAGAAGGGCGGGAAGGGGGGAGGTGGGGGCGGAGGAGGTGGCGGTGTAGGGGGCGGAGGAGGTGGGAGCGGCGGTGGTGGTGGAGGCGGCGGCGGCGGCGGCGGCGGTGGTGCACCAGGGGGAGGGGGCCTTGGAGGAGGCGCAAGACAGACAGGTCCACCCACAGGTGGTGGCCCGACCGGTGGGGGTGCTGCCCCCCAGCAGCAGCAGCCACAGCAGCACCAGCAGCAGCAGGGACAGCAGCAGCAGCAGTAGGCACCGCAGCAGTTCCAGCAGTGGGGGCCCCCGCTGCAGTGGGGTCCGCAGCAGCACTGGGGTCCCCCGCCGCAGTGGGGTCCGGGAGGCCCCGGGAGCACCGGCCGCAGCAGCAGCTCTTCCAGCTGGGCCCCTCGCCCCCCTCGCCGTGACGCTGGCCCCTGCACCCACTGGTGCCTCACCGGGCCGGGCAGCCCCTGTCTCTGTGGTCGGGACGACCACCCTGCCGCGCGGTGCTTCCGCCGCCTCGACGACCTCTACCGGGCTCGTTGGGGCCCCCTGGCGGTCACGCCTCGCTGGTCTCGTCTGTTAACCCGTAAGATTGATGTCTTTGATTTGTCCATGGACGATGCGCGTCAGCATGCTTTGTATGTTGATGCTGACTTTAGTGCTGAGGGATCTGTGTGCTCACGTGTTCGTAGTTTAGCCTGCTTGCCTCCTGCTAGTGTAGCCTTGTGCCTGTCTAGCTTAGGTGCTTGTGTTGCTGCTCTAGGTGCTTGTGTAGCAACTGGGTCAGGTGACCCTCCGGCTGAGGCCTCTCTGTCGTTCACGCTGGACTCGGGCGCGTCTCAGTGCTTCTTCCAAGACCACACGACCCTTACGCCACTCCTCACTCCTGTGTCAGTGGCTCTGGCTGATCCTACCTCTGGACCAGCCGTTGCGCGTAGCTCCACCACCCTCCCGTGCCCTGTGGTCCCCTCTGGTGTCCTGCGCGGCCTCCACATCCCCTCGTTCACTCGGAACTTGGTGGGTGTTGGATACCTCCAGGACAGGGGGATCACGGTTACCTTCGTGGGGGGTGGGCGGATTGCAGTCTGTACAGACGCTACCACAGGTGCTGTTCTGGCCACGTTCACCAGGGAGCCCCGCTCCGGTCTCTACGTTCTCCACACCGAGCGCTCCCCGGTCGCGTCCTCCCCTCAGGTCGTTGCGTCCCCTCCGGCCCAGGTCCCCAGTCCAGTTGCTGTGTCTAGCCAGGTAGTAGTGTCGGGTCCGGTCGCTGTGTCCAGTCCAGTCGCTGCGTCTTGCTCCTGTCGCTCTCTCACCCACCGCACCGTCCTGTGGCACCACCGCCTTGGCCACTCGTCGATCCCTCGCCCCCGTGGCATGCTCAGTCAGGGACTTGTCTCAGGTCTCCCACGCACCTTCCCGTCGCTCCCTCTCTCGCTTGCCCCTCCTTGCTCTCCGTGCGTCGCCGGTTGCTTACGCGCCACTCCCCACTCCTCCTCCCTTCGTCCGGCCACCGCTCCCTTCGAGACTCTCCGCTTGGACGTCTGGGGCCCTGCCCCGACGCAGGGGACTGGGAGGGAGCGTTACTTTCTGGTGGTCGTCGACGACTTCTCCAGGTACACCACAGTGTTCCCTCTTGCGAAGAAGTCCGAGGTGACTGCTACGCTGATCAGGTGGCTTCTAGCCACTGAGGGCACTCGTGGTCCTCGAGTCAGTTGTCTCCACTCCGACCGTGGGGGCGAGTTTCGCTCCGGCATTCTCGGCGGATTCTGCGGCGAACAGGGCATCACCCAGTCCTGGACGCTGCCAGAGTCCCCACAGCAGAATGGGGTTGCTGAGCGCCGCATAGGCTTGGTCATGGACATCGCCCGCACGTCCATGATCCATGCCCGTGCGCCCCATTTTCTGTGGCCCCACGCGGTTCGCTACGCCGCACACCAGCTGAACCTCCAGCCGCGTGTCTCACGGCCCGAGGCTTCACCGACCAGTCTTTGGACTGGTTCCCCTGGTGTCGGGTCGGCCTTTCGAGTCTGGGGCTGCCTTGCGCTTGTTCGCGACACCTTCGCGGACAAGCTCTCGGCACGCGCCGTCCCCTGTGTCTTCCTTGGTTTCCCAGTGGACTCTGCCGACTGGTCCTTTTACCACCCTCCCCTCCACCAGTTCCTAGACTCCCGTGACGTCCAGTTTGACGAGTCCGTGTCCTACTACACCCGGTACCCCTGTCGAGGTCTCCCGGTACCCCCTCCCCCTCTTTTCCTCGCACCCTCTCCTCCTCCTGCTCCCGCTCCTCCGGTACCCCCGCCCCCCCCTGGTCCTGCCCCGTCTGGTGTGTCCCACGTTACCCCTCTACCCTCGGTCGCGCGTCAGGTAGCGTCTCCCTCCCCGCAGTCCTCCTCACAGTCCCCTCAGCAGCCTTCGGCACTTCCGCGACAGGTTACTGTGGACTCGGTTGGTGTTGGAGCTGGAGGTGCAGCCGTTGGCGGTGCTCGGTCTGGGGGTGCTCGGTCGCGGGGTGCTGGAGCTGGAGGTGCTGGCGCAGGTGGCGCTAGCTCTGGGGGTGCAGGAGCTGGAGGTGCTGGCGCAGGTGGCGCTAGCTCTGGGGGTACTGGAGTTGGAGGTGCTGGCACTGGCGGTGCTAGTTCTGGGGGTGCTGGAGTTGGAGGTCCTGGCACTGGAGGTGCAGGTTCTGGGGGTGCTGAGTCTGAGGAGACTGACGCTGGAGACCCTGGTTCTGCGGAGTCCACTCCGCCTCCCCACCGCCACGACACACGTCTCCAGGCTGCCCGTCGGCGTGAGCGTGAGGAGCAGGAGCGGTTGGAGAGGGAGCGGCAGGAGCTGCGGGTGCTGGACCTTCTGAAGCAGCAGCGGCAGCAGCAGCAGCAGCAGCAGCAGCAGCAGCAGCAGCAGCAGCCGCAGCCGCCGCAGCAGCAGCCGCAGCCGCCGCCGCAGCAGCAGCAGCCGCAGCCGCCACCGCAGCTTCCTCTGGAGCGGCGGTTGTTCCCACCTGTGAATGGCCTGCGGGCCCTTGGCCTTTCCTCCTCTCCTCCTGTTCGCTCCCAGTCTCCTCCTGTGTTTGGCCCTCCGTTGCCTCCTCCTGACGACCGTCCGGCGGTCTGGTCTTCTCCTCCTCTCCAGTCTCCTCCTCCTTCTGTCCGTCACGACTTGATCACTCGTTGTCCTCCGCGTGCTCGTCACTCGTCCCCTGTTACTGACCTTCACACAGCCCTCCTTTGTTCGTCTCGTCGTCGTTCTCCTGTGTCCGTTCTCCCGTCTCCTCCTCCGTCCACTCTCCCAGCCCTCCCCACTCCTATCTCTGACTACTACCGCGTTGTTCGTCCTGTTGCCGCACGTGTCCTCGCCACCCTTGTCACCGACTCTCGTTTCCCTCCGTCGTCTGTCTCGGCTCTTACTGCCGCTGTCGCTGAGTTTGCTGCCGCCAGCCGCCTTGACTACGCCACCCGTGTGGTGCCAGCTCCTCCCTACCGTCCTCTGTCCGTCGGGGGTGGGTTTGCCCTTGGCTGTGACGTCCTAGAGGACAGAGAGTCTGAGCTGGAGTACTGGGCAGCCGCTTCTCCCTCTGTGTGTGCCATGCTGCTCTCCCCTGAGGGAGACCCCGACGCCCTTGACATACCGACTCCTCGCACTTACCGCGAGGCAGTGTCAGGGGCGTGGGCCTCTCAGTGGAAAGCGGCTATGGACTCAGAGTTGGCGTCTTGGAGATCCACAGGCACCTGCGTCGACGCAGTTCCCCCTCCCAGGGCGAACGTAGTCGATGGCATGTGGCTCTTCAAGGTGAAGCGGCCGCCTGGAGCACCGCCGGTGTTCAAGGCGCGCTACGTGGCTAGGGGCTTCAGTCAGCGTGAGGGAGTTGACTTCTTCCAGACCTTCGCCCCGACCCCGAAGATGACTACTCTTCGGGTGCTACTCCACATAGCAGCGCAGCGAGACTACGAGCTGCACTCCCTCGACTTCTCCACTGCGTTCCTCCAGGGCCGACTGCACGAGGAGATCTGGCTGCGCCGTCCTCCTGGCTTCACTGACACCTTCCCACCTGGGACCCAGTGGAGCCTGAGGCGAGCAGTCTACGGTCTCCGCCAGTCGCCCCGTGAGTGGCACGACACTCTTCGCTCCACGCTTCGTGACCTTGGGTTCAGCCCGTCCTCCGCCGACCCGTCGCTGTTTGTTCGAGCGGGTTCTACTCCTTTCTTTATCCTTGTCTACGTCGACGACTTGGTGTTTGCTACCGCAGACAGGGCAGCCCTGGCTCAGGTGAAGTCCGAACTGCAAAAGAGACACAAGTGCACTGACCTGGGTGAGCTGCAGCGCTACCTTGGCCTGCAGATCACCAGGGACAGAGCCGCTCGCACCATCACACTGACGCAGTCACACATGGTGCAGCTTTTCCTTCGGCGGTTCGACTTCCAGTTCTCCACCACACAGCCCACTCCTCTTGCTGTTGACCACCGACTCACTGGCCCCTTTCCTGACGAGCCCTTTGAGCCCAGTGGTCCCTACGCAGAGCTTGTGGGCTGCCTCATGTACCTGATGACTTGTACTCGGCCGGACCTCGCCTTTCCCCTCAGCATCCTCTCTCGCTTTGTTGCGACTGGGAGACACCGTCCTGTCCACTGGACAGCTGCTGTGAGGGTGGCGAAGTACCTGGCGACTACATCAGGCATGGGGCTTGTGCTTGGAGGGACTCAGCCAGTGGCGTTGACTGGTCACTGCGACTCTTCCTACGCTGACGACGTGGAGACTCAGCGCTCGACTCAGGGTTACTGCTTCAGTCTGGGAGCTGGTGCTGTGTCGTGGAGGTCTACACGGTCGTCGTCTGTGGCTACTTCCAGTGCAGAGGCAGAGATCTACGCTGGTGCCATGGCGGCACAGGAGCTTCGCTGGTTGACCTTCTTGCTCGCCGACCTTGGTGAGCGGCCTCGCTCTGCACCGACCTTGTACGCTGACAACAAGGCCATGATCCTCCTCTGTCGAGAGCCTCGACTGGAGAGCAGAGTGAAGCATATTGACGTGAGGTACTTCCTCCTGCGAGAGCTGCAGCGACGCGGCCAGGCACGCCTGGACTTTGTGGCCTTAGAGGCCAACACTGCAGACGTCTTCACCAAGGCCTTGGCGCTTGGTGATCAACACAGGTTCTGTGTGCAGTTGGGGCTTGTTGAGGTAGGCCCTCGGTTGCTGTAGTCTTGTTAGTTTGCTCTGCTTGTTGTGCTTCCTATTTATATCCTAGTGAACTCTTGAACTGGCCTTGTGGCCGCTTGCTTGCGCTCGGAATTTGTGTGGTGTCCTTGAGATCCACCCTGAGCTTGCCTTGTTTCTTGCTTTGACTGGTCTTGTGACCGTTTGTTCACCTTGCTTGCTTTGATGCCCCTCACTTAGCCTATGGGGGTGTGTCAAATGTAATTCTATGCTTGTAGGCTACAGTGAGTAGCACATTAGGGAGTACAGTTGTTAGGGTTGCATATTTGTACTTCCACACTTTCTAGTTTCATTATTCCGTTGCATTCCTATTCTGAGAGCATCTTGCTAGGGGAGCACTTCCGCCTGCGCGCCTTGTCTCTCCTCGACACGTGGCTCGCACACGCTCCCAGTGCATACTCCCACGCACACTCCCTCTCGTAAGACGAGCCTTACTTGTTAGAATGCAGGAAGCCTCTTTCCTGTGATCCGCTGGTTCTTGCGGTGGTGCCGTGGCTGCTGAAGGCGGCAGCGGGGAACTATGCGGCCAAGGGGAGCTTGAAGGGCGGGAAGGGCGGGGGAGGGGGCGAGGGACGGGGGGGCACGGGGCATGATGCGGTGCTGGTGAGGGTTGAGAGGATGCTGGAGAGGAGGGTGGTTGGGGCTGTGGTGGTTGTGGGGGGAGGAGGAGGGAAGGGCGGAGGAGGGAAAGGGGGGGGAGTGAAGGGAGGAGGAGGGAAGGGTGCTGCTGCTGCTGCTGGTCAGGACGAGGAGGGAGAAGAGGAGATGAGGAGGATAGCGATAGAGATGCAGCAGGAGCGGCAGCAGGAGAGGGAGGACGAGGCAGTTCTGCAAGCCGCCCGGGCTGCCATGCAGGAGTGCTTCGCAGAGGCCACGCGGCGAACCTCCATCCGCCACCTGGCGCTCGTCGCGGGAGATTGCGCCATGTGGCTCTGCCACGTCATCCAGGCGCGGCTCTTAGCCAAGTCCCAGCGGGAAGCCAATTCCAAGCGTGATCAAGAGAAAAACTCCAAGCCTCAGCAGCAGCAGCAGCAGCGAGGGAAGAAGCAGCAGGGGAAGCAGGGCAATGCGTTCAAGGCATCTTTGATCGACCTAGCTGTCCAAGACGCCTTTTCTTCGGCCATTTCCCGAATCCTTGATTCTCGGGATTGCCCCCTCCCCTTGACCTTTAACCGCGACACTCTCGCTCGCTTCCCCGGAATGTTTTCCGCCCTCATTCCGTACTTTTTCAGAAAGTGCGGCTCGGGCAGGTCGGAGTTCGTCCGGGCAGCTGCGATGAAACTCGTCACGCCGTTCCTGAACCGTTTTCCGCTGCCCGAGGGGGCCGCGGAGGTGCTTTCCGGGCAGGTGGAAAAGGGGGTGGTGGGGAAACTCCTGATTGAAACCCTAAAGCATGAGTATGGGAAGCTTGAGCGGTGGGAGTTGGGATTGGATTTCTGCTGTGCTCTGCTGCGTTCTGTAGGTCATGCAGAGGAGTTCTTAGCAGCAGCTGCTCGTGACGCGGACGAAGCAGCTTCTCGGAAGGTTCCAAACGGCAACGAGACGCTCGTGAGTGAAGGCTCGGGCGCCCCGAAGCTCCTCCAGGCCTTGGATGTTGAGGGGCTGAAGGCAGCTTCGGCCGCTCCTGCGTCGGTGCAACGGGTGAAGGGGAAGGGGAGGACTGGGCAGGTGATTTCTCAGTTGCAGCGGCTGGTGGCGGCTGTGGAGGCAGTGAGGGAGGGGAGGGCGGGGAGTCTGAGAGAGGGAGTGAGTGTGGTTTTGGGGCGTGTGAGGGGAGGGAAGGGGTCTTGGGGTGAGGAGGAGGGTGGGGAGGATGGAGGGGAGGAGGGAGAGGGGATCGGTGGGGATGGTGGGAAGAGAGGGGGGAAGGGTGGGAAGAAGGGGAAGGGAGGGAAGGGTAAGCGGAAGCAGGTGGGAGAAGCAGAGGGAAAGGAGGTGAAGGAGGAGAAGAAAGAGAAGCAGAGTGAGGAGGCGGAGGAGCAACTGAGAGGGAAAAAGAAGCTGAAGAAGGAGAATTACGGGGGGGATCAGGAGGAGGGGAAGAAGAGAAAGCAGCAGAAGAAAAGCACATGTGAGGAGCAGTAAGAGGAGGAGGAGGAAGGGAAGAGGAGCAAGAAGTTTTGATTCAGGTATGTGGATGAGATAACTTTTGAGGCGCCTCAAAAGGTGAGGAGCAGTAAGAGGAGGAGGAAGGAGCAAGCAGAAGTTTTGATGAGAGTGTGGCGATGAGATACAGGACTGGAAAAGAGGGTGGGGTTGTGGTAGGGTGGAGGGGGAGAGAGGGAATGGGGGGAGGGGTGGGCTGGGTGCGGGGAGGGGGGCTTTGAGATGGCCCAAGATTCAGGAGAGGGGGTAGAAGAAGGAATTTACGAGGGGGGTGGCTGATTTGCTGGCAGGTGGATTGAAGACAGGCACACGAGGGAACGGAGGAAGGAGGAGGAAGAGCCATGGCAATAGAGCTTAAGGGACATGGATATTCCAGGAAAATAAATATGGCACAGAATTTGTTTCTTAGGTTATAACTGGGATATGGTAAATCTTGAAAAAAGACCCAACCAAATTTGAACTAGTGAGTTTGAGCCTGGACGAATGGGTACTCCACTCCATGGGCTGTTGCAGAATGCAGAATGCCCCTGAGCCGAGCTTTTTATGCTTCAATTTCCTGGATATAGGACCTGCCGGAAGAACAGTTCCATGGCAGTCTAATTTGCATAATTTTGTAAGGACCCCGCTTTTCTGTATTGTAGTTGTAAATGGAATTGCGCTTCAGCCTTTAGAGGTGTAACATTCAAATTCTGATGCGTTGCTTGTGTCAGACTCAATATCTGACACACGCACCGCGTCAGATCAAACATCTGACGCGCACCCGCGCATTTCACACACGCGGGGTTTTTTTTTATTACGAAAATGTGACCCTCCTGCCCCAAAATCAAGGGTACCACCCAAAAAAATCAATATGGTAGGCGTTCCTCAAACATTGTTGTTCGCCTGGCCACCGCCTAGAACTTGCCGAAGTGAAATTCGTGGCACCCTATTTCCGTGTGACGGACCTCTGGAATTAGTTAGTTATTGCTGAGATCAGAGACAGGTCTCACGAACCACCACAGGAACCGCGAATGCCTGACACTGCGGTCTCGCACTCTATATTTTCTGGTTAGCCGGATTTTTTCCTAATGTGTCTTAAAGAATGGATGTCTGACACTGAGACCTCGAGGCCTGTACTTTCCAGTTAGCAGGCTCTTTTTCCGAAGTGCCTTACGAATATGGATGTCCGACACTGAGAACTTGTAGTCTGCATTTTCCGGTCAACAGGCTCTTGTCTCGCAGTCGACATTTTCCGGTTAGCAGGCTCTTTACTCGAGGTTTCTTTAGTATGGATGTCTGACACTGAGGTCTCGCAGTCTACATTTTCCGGTTGGCAGGCTCTTTCTCAAGGTTTAGAAAAAAAAAAATGGATGTCTGACCCTGCGGTCTTGCGCTCTATATATTTTCCGGTTAGCATGCTCTTTTCTTGAGGTGCTTTGAACGGATGTCTGACACTGAGGTCTCGCAGTCTACATTCTCATCCCAGTTACGCGAATCTAGCCGGTTGCGCAATCTCAGGCAATACTTCCTCGCGGAACTAGCTTTTATAACAGCCCTGTTACTGAACTAATAATAACTTCAGTGCAGTTACTGAACGGGTTATTTTAACAGCGATTAGGATATTTTTATAAAAACACTGCCACGGACAGCCATTTCGTATTCACCACTACTGCCTGCCATAAGTTAGTCGTTTTTTTTTTTTTTCCTTTTCTTATTTCTGATTGGCAGCAGAAACGTCGTCTTAAGATTCTGGAGAGTAGTCTCATCTCTCTTTGCTGATAGTAACGCACACAGCCAGTAACGCACACAGCTTGTAACGCACGCGTGCACGCCGTTTCTTGATCGGTATGATTGGGTTAGGGTAAAGAGGCGATTTTTTAGCCGGCCTCGGAATAACTGGGTTAGAGTAAGGAGGATGAATCAAGCGGGAGCAGTGGGAGGTGGGGGAGGTGGGGGAGATGGAGGGGGGGGGAGGAGGAGAGGGAGGAGGAGGAGGAGGAGATATCGTTGGTATGGTTACAAAGGCTGTAAATCTGGGGGCAATGGAAAAGGGAGATCTGATTCGCGTGCATAACCTCATCAGCAAGGCGTTACAGGGACACACTGGAGAAGCTACAACCGCTACAGATGCGACAGATGCTACTGGTGCAACAGATGCTACGGGGGTTACAGCTACGGCTGCAGGGGCTACAGCTACAGGGGTTACAGCCATTGCAGGAGCTACAGCTTCTACAGGTGCTGCAGCCGCTACAGGAGTTACAGCTGTTCCAGAAACTGCAGGAGCCACAGGTGCAGCTGCTCCAGCGACTGCAGCTGTTACAGGAACTGCTACAGGAGCTACAGGTGATGCAGCCGCTACAGGAGTTACAGCTGTCTCAGGAACTGCAGGAGCTGCAGCTGTTCCGGCGACTACAGCTGCAACAGGGGCTGCAGCTGTTACAGGAGCCCCGGCTGTTGCTGGAGCCACAACCGTGACAGGAGCTACAGCTGTGACAGGAGCTACAACCGTGACAGGAGCTACAGCTGTGACAGGAGCTACAGCTGTGACAGGAGCTACAGCTGTGACAGGAGCTACAGCTGTGACAGGAGCTACAGCTGTGACAAGAGCTACAGCTGCTACAGGAGCCCCAGCCGTTGCTGGAGCCACAACCCTGACAAGAGCTACAGCTGTTACAAGAGCTACAACCGTTCCAGGAGCTACAGCGATTTCAGGAGGTACAGCTGCTTTGGGAGCTACAACGGGTACAGGAGCTGCAGCTGCCACAGGAGCTCCAACTTTTACAGGAACTACAACTGCTACAGCCGTTGCAGGAGCTGCAACTGCTACAGGTGCTATAATTGTCATAGAAACTACGGCGTCAACCCGCACTCGACCCCTTTTGTCTTCTTCTTCCCCATCCTCTCGGCCTATGTCTATTGTGACAACTTCCCGAACCGCATTGGCCCCATCTCACATCCCCCGTCGCACCATTCTATTGCCTATTACTCATGTGCCTGCACCTTTCACTTTTCCTGCGTGTTCTCGTGCCGCCCATTCTCGTGCCGCCCCTTCTCCCGCCGCCCATTCTCGTGCTGCCGCTTCTCGTGCCGCCCCTTCTCCCGCCGCTCCTTCTCCCGCCGCCCCTTCTCCCGCCGCTCCTTCTCCCGCCGCCCATTCTCGTGCTGCCGCTTCTCGTGCCGCCCCTTCTCGTGCCGCCCCTTCTCCCGCCGCTCCTTCCCCCGCCGCCCCTTCTCCTGCCACCCCTTCTCGTGCTGTCTCTTCTCGTGCCGCCCCTTCTCCCGCCACGCCTTCTCCCGCCGCCCCTTCTCGTGCTGCTGCTTCTCCTGCCGCCCCTTCTCGTGCCGCCCCTTCTCCTGCCGCCTCTTCTTTTGCTGCCACTTCCCGTGGCGCCCCTTCTCCCGCCGCGCCTTCTCCTGCCTCCCCTTCTCATGTTGCCGCTTGTGCCGCCGCCCCTTTGCCTGCCATCCGAACCTCCTCTGGTCAACCCACCCACCGAGCCACAGTACCAGGTTCGGCCCGCCAAACGCCGTCTGAAAGGACAATGACTGGCCAGGGAATTTCCACACCTTCCGTCAACGAATGGCCCTCATCCTCACACCCCACACAGCCCTCACAAGCCTTGCAGCTCTCACAACCTTCACAGCCCTCACAAGCCTTGCAGCCTGCACAACCCTTGCTGCACATGCCTTGCATTGATGAGTTCCCCTCCTCACAGCCCTCTGAGCAAGCCTCTCCGCGACAAGGCTTGCCTTTCTCTCCCTCTCAGGCCATCACCCGCTCTCACGAGACCAACTCCCCTCATCCCAGCCCCCCTTACCCCGCACTCCCTCAACCAACACCCCCTCACACCACCCCTACCTCCCCCACGCCCCTTCACTCCAACCCCACCTTCCCCAACCCCCCCCGCCCCACGCCTGTTCGCACCAGCTCCCCCCGCCGCTTGGCCTGTGACAACCCTTCCCCCTGGCCCTCCGCCAAGCGCTACTTCGGAGTCACCTGGTACCGAAACGCGTGGCAGGTGTTTCTGACGGCCACCAAGGCGGAGCAGCAGCGGTATGGCGTTAGCACCCAGTGGTACTGCGGGCGCTGGCCTAAGGATCAGGTGGAGGATGCAGCAGCAGCCGCGGAAGCAGCACATTTCGTGCTCAAAGGGGGGGGAGTGGGTGAGGGAGCAGGAGAGAGAGTGGGAGCGGCAGGGGAAGGAGGCGGAGGAGGAGGAGGGGGAGGAGGAGGGGGAGGTGGAACCAGGGGGAAGAGCGGGACAGAGCGAGTGTATGACTTTCTTTCAGGAAGGGATAAGGAGCGGTTGAGAGCGATGGGGAGGGCGAAAGCAGCAGAGTTGATCAAGAAGAAGCGGTGGGTGATATGGCAGCAGTGGCGTCCGTCGTGGGGAGAGGAGCAGGAATTGCACGCAACGGCCACTGCTGCTGCGGGATTATCCCTAGGTTCAGCATCTAAGTCTGTCCGCGAGGCAAATGCAGCTGGTATCCCTGTTAAAGCCCTCGCTCTTGCCTCCCGTATCCGCGTTTCTTCACCTTCCCGCACTTCTCGGGCTGCTGCTTCCCACCGCCCTGCCCAGGCTCCTCGGGCAGCCGACCGGGACGTTGAGTGCGTTTCTCCCTCTCGCCTTCTCGCTCTCTGCACCCCTTTCGCCACGGCAAATAACGAGGAGGCTGCAGAAATACTTGCTCTCTTGAATCCTCCCTCTCGCTCCAGGCGCCGCCCAAGCTTCCTTACTCGCTCCAGGCCTCGCGCAAGTTCCAATGCTCGCTCCACTACTCGCAACACCCCTCTCTCTCGCTCCACTCCTCTCGTCCCATCTGCTCCTGCAACGCCTGAGCCTGCTCAGAGGGCTGTGCCGGCTTCTCCTGGTCCCACTGCTCTTCAGTCTCTTGAGCAGCAGCAGCAGCAGCAGCAGCAGCAGCAGCAGCAGCAGGGGGGGGAGGAGCACCAGCAGCCGCAGCAGCAGGAGCAGCAGGAGCAGCAGGAGCAGCAGGAGCAGGAGGGCGGGGAGTATCAAGTCCCGCAGAAGTATTTTGGCGTGTCCTTCCGATAAAACAAGTGGGAGATCCGTATTTCCGTGTCAGCCGCTCTCAAGAAGCGGTATGGGCTGGGGGAGCAGCTTTACTGCGCGCGGTGGGAGCGGGAGCAAGGGGAGGAGGCGGCAGCAGCAGCAGAAGCAATTCATTTCGTGCTGGGGAGAAGGAGGAAGAGAGCGTATGAGTATATTACGGAGGAGGAGAGAGAGCGGTTGAGAGAGATGGGGATGGATCGGGCGATGAAGCTGATCATGCAGGGGAAGTGGAAGACATGGCGGGAGTGGCGGCCAGGGCAGGAGGGGGAGGAGATGGAAGAGGAGGGGGGAGAGGGGGGAGGCGGAGGGGGAGGAGGAGAGGAGGTGGGTGGTGAGGGGATGGAGATGGGAGAGACGGGAGGTGGGGATGGGGGAGTGGGGGGAGTGGGTGGGGTACAGGGTTTTTCGAGACCGAAGAGGAAAAGAGCTCCAAGGAGGGTTGTGAGGGAGGGGAGGGATGATGCTGAATCTGGGGGTGAGTGTGGTGAGGGGGGAGTGGGTAGTGCGAGGGGAGGGAGAGGGAGAGGAGGGAGGGGAGGGAGAGGAGGCGGGGCAAGGAGAGTAAGGGGAAGAGGAAGAGGAGGGGGAGTGGCAGGGGGAGGAGGTAGAGCGGAAATGGTTGGCTACACTGATCTGCCGGGGGGTGAGGAGGAGGTGTTGTATGAAACGGGGGAGGAGAGATGGAGTGCGAGGGGGTTCACGTGGGAAGAGGGGCAGGGTGGGGGGGCCAGGGGGGGAGGTGGGAGGGACGGCGAACGAGGGTGGGAGGCGGGGGAGATGGACCAAGATACAGAGGGGGGAGAGGACGAGGGAGAGGCGGGTGGGGATGGGTGGGAGGAGGATGGGTGGGATGAGGAAGCGTGGGAGGAGGAGCTCTATAATGCGTAACGCTTGAGGGAGATGCTCGGAGGGCTCATGTGAGGCATGATTGTGTGACGAGTCGATGAGGCACAAGCGAAGGGACGCCTGCTTAGGCCAGGCGAATCTGGCTTTTGAGGCGCCTCTCGAATCGCACCTCTCGACTCAAAAATCACACCCAGGGAAGCCGTTTTCTGTGAGATTTTCGTGAGATGACACAAGGGACGCCCGCTAGGTCAGGAGAATCTGACTTCTGAGTCCTCTCCAGGGAGGCCGTTTCCAGTGAGATGGCACAAGGGACGCCCTCTCAGGCCTAGGGAATCTGGCTTCTGGTTCTTGAGGCGCCTCAAAATTAGTGAGATGGTACAATAGACGTTCTCCTAGGCCAGGAGAATCTGCTTTTGCGTCGTCTCAGAAGGCAGATTCCAGTCAAGGTATTGACGACGCCCTCTTGGTCAGGAGAATCTGACCATTGAGTCATTTGAAGGGAGGCTGACTCCTTTGAAGATATAACCATTGTCTTCATAGGTGAGGAGAATCTCACATGAGTCCACACAGCGGGGGCGGGTTCGTCGGACAGGAGAATGATTGGATGCATTTGAAAGAAGTGCTTGAGTGGAGGATGTGGAAGGGGAGAGTAGAGAGGGAGGGGAGGCTCCATAGGCGGTAGAGGCTGGAGAGAGAGGTTGAGTGATAGGAGAAAGGAGTCATATATAGAGGGGTGGAGGAGAGTGAGGGGGATGGGTGGGGGAGGAAGCAAAGCAAGGAGATGAGAGCGGAGTGGAGGTGTGGTGTGGGGAATACACGGGGAGGAACGGAAGCGGGGGTGGGTGGGGTGAAGTGTTATGTGATATTTGTTGGTTGGGTGTTGTTTATTCCAATTCAAATGCTCATTTGTTTTTGGCATCGGGTTTCGAATACGGTTTTCTGAATTTGTAAATTTCATCTGGAATGAAAGCTACTGTCAAGAGGGTAGGGAAGGATGAGCAAGGAGATTATTGCTATGTAAGCAGATTATTGAATTGCTGCTTACATAGTAATTGCTGGAAGGAGATTATTGAAGAAAACAGAGCATACGTACGTTTCTCTAGACCTAAATAGCATCCCTCAAACCAACATCCCTAAACAAACACGAAGGAGAACCGCAACCGTGTTCTTGCTATCTCTGCTCTACCACTGCTGCTGCTGCTGCTGCTGCTGACCGTGGAGGGAGGCAAACCGCTTCAGGGGGACACCGCCGCAGAGGGTAGGGTGACCAACACTCAGCAAGAGACGCCACAGGACTCAAGTGGGGGGCCCTCGTTCTTAGCGCTGAAGGGGCTGATCTTGACCCAGAGGAGGGAGAAGATGGAGGCGAGCAGTACCGACCACACGATCACAATCGTGGGCATCTTGGCGTTCCGCCCTCCGAGACCCTTCATGAAAGGGTAAAGGTGAACAATCACCCACAAGGAGAAGAAGAGCTTTCCGAACAGACCACCCCACTCCGCGGTTCCGGAATTCATCGCACCTGCGACTCCCGCGACAATCCCGAGGACGTTGAAGATGATGAGGAAGAAGGGAGGGATGAGAAGCGACGTCCACTTGAACAGGTAGAGCTCAGCAAACTCGCCATCTTCCGCCTGCTTGGCTGTAACCGTGAAGTTGGTGTCGATACCAGCTAAGACTTTCAGCATACCCTGGAAAACCGCGAAGAGATGCGCCGACACCCCTCCAATAACCCAGAACTGCTCGTTTCTCCACCACTCGGTCATGCTAACTTTAGACCACCTCATTTCAAGCAGACCCGTTGCAAAGATGCTGAGGAAAAGCGCGATGAAGTAGAGCGTAGAGACTGTATCCAGGTACGGAATGATGAATTTGTTCGTCAGTAGGCAGATGGCGGGCAGCATGCAGTACATGAGCAGCGGGAAGGACGTGAACGGGTAAACGACGGTGTTTATGTAAGAGAGTCGCTGAAGCAGCTTCAGGCGGTTGCCCCTCCAGCCGTACCAGATCGGACAATGGCGGGACAGGAAAATCTCCACCGAACCTAGAGCCCACCGGAGCACTTGCTGCAGACGATCGGACAGATTAATGGGCGCTCCTCCCTTGAAGGTGGCGCGCTTCGGCTTGCAGTAGATGGAGCGCCAGCCGCGCGCGTGCATCTTAAAGCCCGTCAGAATATCCTCTGTGACTGACCCGTAGATCCAGCCAAGCTGTAAGGGAGGGAAAAGGAGGGAAAGGAACGGGCGAGAGGGTAAGGGGACGAGAAACAAGCTGTGGGCAGGGAAGGGAGGGCAACAACGGACATCAGACAGAACCTGCTATGGTGACTGATGAATCAAGATGGTAAGGGACAAAGCGTACCTCCTTGCCCCACTCCGTCTTCTCCTCGTAGCCGCACGAGATGACGTGGATGGCCTCCTTCAGAGTGGACCCGGGACTGGCAGAAGCCACGCCGCCGCCCTCCTCGTGGAACGTCGAGAGCACAAAGACCGGCGACTGGCCGAACTTCTTCTCAAACTTCTTGAGCGCCAAGAGGCTGTCTCCCTCCACTGTGGAACGGAACAAGAGGAAAGAACACGAAGAGGAGGAGAATCATGCCTGGCACAAGAGGGGAGGTGTTTTGAGACGTCTCAAAAGAGGGGAGGAGAACGAGGGATGGATGGGGGCGGACAATTTCTCATATCAGATTCAATATTTCAAGCAACGAATCCACGAGGCGACTCACCATCGTCATCACCCAGGAAGGCCTCAGCGCCGGCAGGCAGCGGCGTGCCATCAGGAAGCTGCTTCCGCTTGCCTCCGCCCTCCTTCCCGCGGTCGCCCGCGCAGCAGCTGAAGCACGAGCACATGAGCCCACCGCACCGCGCCTTCTTCTCCTTCTTGGGCGGCTCGTAGCCGTAGAGCGCGTGGCGACGGAAGCAGCAACCGGTACCCACGTAGCAGGGGCCCTGAATGCCGTCGAGCCCAGGCAGATTAATCTGTGGGAGTGTGCATGGGGAGAGAGTTGCGGGTAAGGAGATTAAAGGGGGAAATGAGCAAGGTTGGGTTGCGAATGGCAGAAAACATGGTGACCAAGGGAAGGCAAAGGGTGAGTCAGGGATTAGCCCAACACAAGCGGGTACAAACGGGAAGGGTAGACTGTAACGAAGGGGCTTACATCGAAGAAGACGGTGTTGTGGTTGGCGTAACGATCGTTGGGGTCAATGCCGTCGAATCGCTGCGGGAACTGCACGTAGCAGCACTTCTTGCCCACATTCGGGTCCATCATGAAGCACATCGCCTCGCGCAGCGCCTTGCTGTCGTTGAGGTAATGATCGCAATCCAGATTCAGCATGTACGGCGCGTTGGACAGAATCGCCGACACGCGGATCAGCGAGTTCATCGCACCGGCCTTCTTGTGGTGGTTGTAACCCGGGCGCTTCTCGCGAGAGACGTAAACCATGCGCGGAAGCACGTGACCGTCGACGTCGGTTCCGCCGCTCGGGCCGAGGAAGACCTGGATCATGCCGGGATGGTCGCGGGATTTGCTGCCCGGCCACGGCGTGCCGTCCTGCATCACCCAGCCTTCTTCGGGCATCTTGTGGGAGCGCGCGACGAGAGAGTTAATGCGAATCTTGAACTCCTCATAGTCCCTCTGTAGCAGGAGGAAGAATAAGAGACACGGGGAAGTGGGAGGAATGAAAAAATTGACGACAATCTGCGTAGTAGAGGTGCGCATTCAATTTCGAGAGAAAAAAGGCAGGGACAACCTAGAATGACCCGAGGCGCCTCTTTTGTCACGATAATTAAAAAAATGCTTGTTACCCGGAACGAAACACACCTTCATTTGGCGACGATCCTTGACGAAATCCTGGTCAACCTTGTCCTTGAGGTAGTCGACCTTCTGCGTGAAGTACACTTCAGGTGCCCGCGGCTCGATGTTGTATCTCTTCGCGAAAGGAATCCAGCGCCTCGCGAATTTCGCCGTTTCGCCCATCGCATCGAAAGTGAGCATCGCGCCACCATCGTCGTGCACGTAAGCCGAAACTTTGTCGACGGGATAATCAACGGACAGGATGGAGAGAAGCGTGTTCGCTGTGGTGAGCGGAGGCTCCTTCTGCGGATCCACCGTCGACACGAAAAGATCGACAGCCGACAGCTGCGAAGGCTCGCCCTTGCGATCGAAACGCAGCGACAGACGGTCCAGATACGTCTCTCGCTTGATCGGCATCCACTTGGGAAACTGATCGAGAATCCACGAAAACGCAAACCAGACTTCGCAAATAACCGAAATAAGCCACAGCCACCACGCTCCGTCGACGGGATTCAGGCACCGCCAGCGAAGGAAGAAAACGAGCACCGCCAGGCGAATCACGATAACCAGACGGTACGGGCTGATGAGCGATGACGGATAGTGAACCTTGCGCGACAGAGGCTGACGGGATTCGTCCATGGACGGGAGATCGCCTTCGGCAGTGGCGCCTGCGGAAACTTCCTCTGCGCCGTTGCCGTCGCCGACCACCATGCGACCCTGCTGCTGCTTCCACGACTCCACACGATCCTTCCAGACGACGCTGCCGTAGCCGTAGCTGGGGGCACGGAGCTCCACTGCAGACATACGCGACAGTACATAATCCTAGTTAGATATAAACTGTAACGGAGGGTATCAACGTATACGTTCTGCATTACGAACGATGCCGTATGCGTGATTATTCAGCGTCTCGGTTTCAACTTACTGGCCATGTCGTTGGCGCTCGGCGTCTGGCTGGGCGTACGGCTGGGCGTGCGCTCGTACTTGTTGTAATCCGAGGGCGGCGGAATCGTACCGGCCGGCACCATAGCGCCCGGGTTGTACTCCGTTGCGACCGACTGGTCTGGGTTGACCTGGTTGGACGTCAGCATCGGGTACTGCGACGACGCCTGCGCGTTGTGTGACACGTACGACGCGTACGACGTCGTAGGGACGTCCAGCGATGCGCCGGCCCTGTCGCCTCCGCGGTCGCTCCTCGCCTCTTCGTCGTCTTCGTCGTCATCATCTTCGTCAATGCGTGGGCTCCCTGTGTAGACGTGGCGTGAGAATAGAGGCTTCAATTTCAGAAACAAAACGCAACCTGTCGTCTTGATTGCATAGGCTTCCGGTGTGAAAGCTGCATGGAAAGACAAAGCTAGACAAAGCGCAAGACTACGTCGTTCACACGACACGTCTGCACATTCTCGCATGGACTCGCTAGTAACACATACCCTTGTAGCGCTTGTAAAACGTCTTGCACTGCGGGCACGCGCGGCTGCCCTCCTTGCGCTCGTAGTCGTAGCAGGGGCGGCACACGGGGTACGCGCACTCGTGGCACGCCACGAAGATGCCGCCCTCCACGAATTGACCCACATCGTCGCCGCAGATCTGGCAGATGATCGGATTGAACGTCGGGTTGTGCGACTGCGGGTCAAGCCAAAAAGGGGAGAAAAGAGCAACGGAAAAACAGTAAGGTCGTTAGGAAATGGCGGTCAATGTCAATATGTAATTCATTCCGCGGGTGCGGATGGGACATGAATTCAGCAGCATATCAAAACGAGTATCGGGGATAGTGCGGATAAGTGCATGAATGAATGTTATTGACAAGGAATGCGGGCAGACTGCGGTAACAAAGGCTCGTCTCCGTTCTGACACGGTTCGTAAATTGGTAACGGTCCTTTCGATAGCCGCGAGCTCGGTCGAGTGATAAATTCCAGTCGACCCCAGAGAAAGTAGTAAAGTAGAACGGATGGATAAATTACCACTTGGGAATCCTTGCGGATAACAACTAAGTGGTTCCGGTTGTGGCTGCCCGCCACTAGGCCCGTGTTGTGCTCCATAGCGGCCTCCCAGCTCAAACGCGCAGGGGGCGCCTCCTGTCTACCACTCTAGGAATGCTCAATCGACCGAGCCTAATTCGCGATGTCACCTACAAGCGCTACGAAGTCAGAAGCTTCTAGCAGCTTTTTGCCGCCTCACTGGTAATGAAATGTGTTCACATTATAAGAAAAGGAGGCTGTTGGGATAGGAAGTGAGACAGTGTGTGAGTGGGAGGTGGAGGGGCGACAAGGGTAGGTCGGGCGGGGCTTGGCTGGATTGACGGGCGGGGCACAGACGCGCAAAGCTAGGGGCGACTGGGCGATTCAGAATTTCGTACAAGCGGATGGGGTAGTTTGGCGTGGGGAGAGGAAAAACCGCATTGAATCACAATTCGAATGGAGAAAATTAGAGATGCGACTCGGGACAGCCAAAGCGCAGTTGAGCTGCTTGACAGGTAGGACGCATCGGGGCTGGGATGACGAATCAGCACGAGCTCTTGACTCCGCATCGTGCGGTGGAGAGGGTCGCGTGGACGACCATGCGATCAAGGGTTATGGCGTCCCGGTCGCAGGGCATTCGCTGCGGCTGGGGATGGATGGCACAAGCCTAGCCTGGTCAAGGGTTGATGCGACATCTTGGGAGGGCGCAACTGTCGCTATGCGACTCATACGACGCGCGAAGATGTAAGAACCAATGAGTTTGCCAGATGGGAGCTCTGATTGGACAGTGACAATGGGTGGTGTATCGGAACACCTTTCTTATCGAATGGGTTTGCACAAACGAGGGGGCGGTGCGCTGGAGCGATGTGGTTGTCACTAGGCTATTTTTTTATTCAGTCACAAAGTCCTTCGAAAGTGTGCTTACTCCCAGACCATGCAAAGCATACATTAATTTTTGCGCAGTGTACATATACTTTCGGCCTACATATACTTTATTCGATTGTGGTTATGCATACACTCAGTCAATTTGTTCGTCCTTTTTCGTTTTACAGCAATTAAACATGTCACTCTGTCTAGCAGAAATATACGCTGCTCTGACATACATCAGAAAAGCACAACGCTTGTTACATCATCATTTGGTACACCACACCACAAAACTACCCTCATATTCCACATTACTTACCCTCGTCATTCCTCAGTCATATGTCTGCCTCAACTGCATCTCTGTCTCACTCTTCCACGTGGCATGCGACGATTGGCCCTTCATTCGCTTCGATTTCTCCTTGTCCTTGACTTTACTATCCCCTTCCCGCTTTTTCGCCTTCTCTCTGCCCGCTGCCACGTCAGCGTCTCCTGCTGGCCTATCGCGGCAAATCGGGCAGACCACACCCTGCCCTGAGGAAGGAGTTTTGGGAACCTGACACGTCGGGCAAATCCTGCAAATGTTTGTGAGATTCGGGCAGAGTCAAAGTGAGAAAAAAGTCGAGTTGAAAGGTAGAGAGTGGAGTTTGACATTGAAAACATACATACAAAACAGGAGTGCAGAAACTCAGCATGTATGGTGCCATGCCAATTCCCCACTTCCTCAACATCCGGGACTGATGAACCACAGATCTCAGAGTCATTTTGTTGAATTCTCAATAATGACTCCAACAAAGATCTATAGAAAACATCCTTTCTCAACCTTCACCACCATATCCACCTGTGTGACATTTGAGGCTCTACTGGACTTTCCCCAACCCTTTTCCCCAACCCTTTTCCCGACCCTTTTCCCCAACCCTTTTCCCGACCCTTTTCCCCAACCCTTTTCCCGACCCTTTTCCCCAACCCTTTCCCCCAACCCTTTTCCCCAACCCTTTTCCCGACCCTTTTCCCCAACCCTTTTCCCGACCCTTTTCCCAACCCTTTTTACAACCCTTTTGCACCTCTTTGCACCTCTACCCACATGAGCCAATCCACAGCGTCGGCTTTAGGAGGCATTGACACTCCCACTGCCTTTCCACCTTGCTCCTATACAGCCCATCTCCATCTCCCTCAAGATCCCTTGAACCCCTTTGTATCTCTTTGCAACCCCTTCCACCGCATTGAACCTCTACCCACCTGAGCAAGTCCACAGCGTCGGCTTTAGGAGGCATCGACACGCCCACTGCCTTTCTGCCACGTGTCGCATCCCCATTCACTGCGTCAGAGCCCTCTGCTTCCTCAACCCCCCCTTCCACAGCATCAGGTTCAGCAACAGGGGCGTTAGGGTTTCTCACAGGTGCTGCTACAATCTCCCGCACTGGAAGGGGAAGGGGGAGGCAAGGGAATGGGTAAATGGAGGGACAAATTGTATCTTGCACTGCAGCAGCTGCAGCAGCAGGGTCAGCAGCAGCAACAGCAGCAGCAGCAGGGTCAGCAGCAGCAGGGGCGTTTGGGTTTCTCACGGGTGCTGCTACAATTTCCTGTACCGGAAAGGGAGCAGGAGGCAGAGGAGATGGACTAAAGAGCGGTTCCACTGCAGCAGGGTTAGCAGCAGCAGCAGCAGCAGCAGCGGCGGCGGTGGCGGCGGCAGCAGCAGGGGAAGCAGCAGCAGGGGAAGCAGCAGCAGCAGAAGGGGAAGCAGTAGCAGCAGCAGCAGGGGCAGCAGCAGCAGGGGCAGCAGGGGCAGGTGCAGTGTCGGCGTGTGGTAGGGTGCTCTAAAAGGTTCAGGGCATGAAGGTTCAGGTTCAATACAAGTTTGAAGACTCACCCCCACCGCCGACGCCCCCTGCTCGCCTGTCTCAGTACACCACCGTTGCAGGAGCAGGAGGCGAGAGATATAGGGTGCACTGAGAGATTCAGGCATGAAGGTTCGGGTTCAATACAAGTTAGAAGACTCAACCCCACCGCCGACGCCCCCTGCTCGCCTGTCTCAGTACACCACCGTTGCAGGAGCAGGAGGCGAGAGATATAGGGTGCACTGAGAGATTCAGGCATGAAGGTTCGGGTTCAATACAAGTTTGAAGACTCACCCCCACCGCCGACGCCCCCTGCCCGCCTGTCTCAGTACACCACCGTTGCAGGAGGCTGTGGTGTGGTTAGGAGGCGTGCAGTGTGGTGGCGTCTGGTGAGGAGGCGTGTGGAGGGTCTGGTTAATGAACTCACCTCCACCACCGACGCCCCCGGCCCGCCTCTCTCGGTACACCACCCACCGCTGCAGGAGGCGTGTGGTGTGGTGGTAGGATGCTCTGAAAGGTTCAGGTATGGAGGTTCGGATTCAATATATGTGGTGGGTGGGGTGACAGAAAACTCAAAACTCACCCCCACCACCGACGCTCCCTGCTCGCCTCTCTTGGTACACCACTGCTGCAGGAGGCTTGTGGTGTGTTGTGAAAGTGTGTGGTGTGGTATGGAGGCGTGCGGAGTGGTGTGGAGAGTTCGAAGTGTGATCTATAAACTCACCCCCACTGCCGACGCCTCCTGCTCGCCTCTCTCGGTACACCACAGGTGCAGGAGCAGCCGTAGCCGCCCCGGCGACAGACACGATGCCACGTGGCGCCTCCTCATTGGCCGATCCCATGGCAACGAGCTTGCCGGCGCGAGCTATGTGCATGTGGTGGGATAGGGCTGTTGGGGCGAGGAAGGACGGCGGTCCTCCTACCTGTGAGGAGAACAAGGGGAGGGGGGAGACGAGACAGCAACTGGTTTGCAAACAGTGCAGGTATGTGCGAGTGGTGTGGTAAGATAGGGCTGTTGGGGCGAGGAAGGACAGTGGGCCCTCCACCTGAGGGATGCAGAGAAAAGGGGAGAGGAAAGGAGGGGTACGGGTGGCGGTGTAAAAGAGGAGGCAGAATCGAGCTTGGCAGGGCAGGGAATGTGCATGTGGTGAGATAGAGCTGTTGGGGCGAGGAAGGACCCTCTACCTGAGAGAAAGGGGGTAGAGGAGAAATAGGTAAGGGAGGAGGCATCAACTGGTTTGCGAGTGCGGGCTATGTGCATGTGGTGGGTCAGGGCTGTTGGGGCGAGGAAGGACGGCGGTCCCTCCACCTGGGGGAGTAATGCAGACATGGAGGGAGAGGAGAGGAGGGGAAATGACGCACGAGAGGGAGGCAGCAACTCGTTTGCCAGTGCGGGGTATGTGCATGTGGTGGGATAGGGCTGTTGGTGTGAGGAAGGACGGTGGGTCTTCTACCTGAGTGGGAGACAAGGGGAGGGGCAGGGGGGTTGATTGGAGAAGGAGCGGGAACAGCAATTGGCTTGGTGTGTGCGGGGTATGTGCATGTGGTGGGATAGGACTGTGAGGCGTGTGCATATGCGAGGAAGGACAGTGGGCATCCACCTAGGAGAGAGCCACAGAGAGAAGGTAGGTAGGACACGCCTCACAGTCCTATGAGGAAGGGCTACCTTCTACCCTGATAGGTTGGGATTCTAGCGAATCCTGCTTCTATTCTACTTTGACTCCCAACCTACCTCAAAATAATACGTTCTTTGCCCTTCCTGTGCTCACAGCAACAGAAGAGGTTCCGGCGGCATCCAACCATCTTGCCAGGTGTAGAGAGTGATTTTTTTAGACGTCTCAAAATTTCTCTTTCTACTACACGTGCCAACCAGCTTGCCAGTGCAGCCGTGCACCACTCGCTAAAAGTGATGGTTTGAGACGTCTCAAAACAACACTTGTAAAAGAAACCCCGCTTTTCACAGCAACAGAAGGGAATCCCGCAGCATAGAACCAGCTTGCCAGTGCAGCCACGCACACTAGCGAACCCCCACCCTTTTGAGAATTCCCGCTTTTGAGACGCTTTTGGGAGTTCTCACTTTTGAGTCGCTATTGAGAATTCTCAATAGCGAACCAGCGTGCAACAGCAGCCTTGAACACCCGCGAACCCCCACCCACCTCCCCAAACCCTAGTGTCCTTCCTCTGCCTCCCGATACTCGCCCCGCTTCCCCTCCCTCTTTCTCCTCTCCTCCACACCATTACCGCAGCACCGGCCTAGAATCTCCAGTCACCGATTCGAACCTGACTGTAATCCCGTGGGTCCATTCCCGTACCTCTCTCCCACTCGGTATCATCTCCTCCTTCCCCCACTAACCCTAATTCTCCCTCCAATCTTCCCTCCCTGTCACTTCCCTTCCTCCTCTCCTCCACACCAATGACGCAGCACCGGAATAAAAGCACCACGCACCGCTTCGAACGCCGCTGCAGCGGACGGCAATCCCGAGGGTCCTTTTTCCGGCAGAAATCCAGCAGCCGTTCGTCTGACGCCGCCTATTCTACCGACCGTCAGCGCTCCGCCGGCATTCCTACCGGCCGTCGCCGCTCCTCCCGCGTTCTCCTTCCCGCCGCTATCCTCTCCGCTCCGCGAAGCTTCTTCTGCCTCCGCATCCTCCGCATCTTCCGCGTCTTCCGATTCGCTGCCTGACGAATCCGACGAATCGCCTCCCTGCACGAAAGCAGCGCTTCGTAGACGCGCTTCGTCCTCGTCAGAATCGTAGCTCTGAACGAGCTGAAGGCTCATGGCAGCGAGACTCGTACTACTTCCTACTTACTCCTTCTAACTCCTACTAACCCCTACCAACTCCTACTGATTCCCTTCGTGGCGGTATCCTTCTGTCTCAGATTATGTTCCTCCTTCTCAAATACGAACACTTATGACGCTGTTCAAAACAGCGGAGCAATGGAGATTATATTCTTGCAGACTAGCAGATCGTGGCGCTTGTTGACTAAGTAGACTCATCAATGCGGTTGAATGAGGTGAACTTGCTGCAAAAATTGGATAAAGATAAGGGCGTGTAACTTTTTCACTCTTCATCCGGACTTTTGTAGGGTTACAAATTTTGCCATAAATCGTTAGCGGATTCGCTAGACCCCTTGCGACGTCGCCATCGTCCGTACGATGACTGACACTTTTTTGTCAAAGCATCGTCCGTTCTACGCCGCTGAAACCGTCCGGACAACATTTCGGACCGTCCGGAACTCCTGCAACGTCATTGGCGCGCGAAGCAAGGTTTTCATAAATTTTGGCGACTCTATTTCCAAGCTGCCGTAGCTTGGTCGCGAAGCGGGCGATGTTCTGGCGAGGCAGGTTATGTGCGTTACTTTCTCGCACATTTCGAAACTGCAAAAAAGTGTCACAACTGTGGTACGGACGCCCTATCGTCCGAACCACATCCCCTATCGTCCGGACGGAGCTCAGTTCGTACGATTTGGGGGCTCCGTCCGGACAATTGACAGAAACGGAAAAAGTTACACGCCCTAACATGTGTCACGCTTTCTAGGGCGCATTCCTTGCTCGTGCCAAACTTCTGGTCGTGTCAGCCGAGCATCACCCTCGAGCCACATAAAGCCCTCAAGTGAGCTCGGGGCCAAACCCAACTCTTCGGGGAAATCTCGAGGTGTTGCCCAAAGAGGGCACTTTGTGTCATACTTTTGCTTTCAAGGCCTGTTTGAGGCGGTTTAATGAGGACAACTACGCTTGTGGGCGGATCCTGACACGGCGGCACTGCTAGTCCAGCCTCTGAGACAAGCGGCGACAAGGCCAGTCACTCAACAAGAGTAACACCGAGTATCTAGTACTACTAGCAGACCCTTAAACAAGGGGCCACAAGGCCACAAAGTGTATACATACATAGACGAAACAACAAATACAGTACAAGATACGAAGATCAAGAAAGTAACACGTGAGGACCTTCGGAGACAAAGCCAAGCTGTGCGCAGAACCGCTGGAGCGCCTTTGTGAAGTTATCAGCGTTGTTGGCCCCTGAGGTCAAGAACACTACACGGGCCTGACTGCGCTGCTCCTGTTCTTTTAGAGTTTAGTCTCTGTAATGTATTGCAGTGGAAGACTGGAATTCCAGTGTTGGTTAAGTGTGAGAACTATAATAAAGAAAAGATACAACAGATTTATAGTATAGGAAAGTACCTATTTGTCAAATGTTGATATTTGTGATAGCCTGTAGTGAGGTGCTCCTTAGTGAGTACAAACATGTTAGGGTTTCCTATTTGTACCCCAACTCCTTTCTAGTCAAGCATTCCGTTGCATTCTAACTTTGAGATGGTATCAGAGCTAGGTTAGTTCCTTGTTACTTCCTAGCCAGCGCCTTCTCTAGCGCACCTCCGCGCCCTCCGCGCCTTAGCCTCCGCGCCCTCCGCGCCCTCTCCGCGGCTTATCGCCCTCCTCCTCCGCGCGTCAGCGCCCTCCGCGCCCCTAGCCCGCGCCGTCACGGGCCTCCGCGCCTAGCGCCCTCCGCGCCCCTAGCCTGCGCCCCTAGCCCGTCGCCCAGGCCCACGCCCTAGCCCGTCGCCCAGGCCCACGCCCTAGCCCGTCGCCCAGGCCCGCGTCCTAGCCCGTCGCCCAGGCCCGCGCCCTAGCCCGTCGCCCAGGCCCGCGCCCTAGCCCGTCGCCCAGGCCCGCGCCCTAGCCCGTCGCCCCGGCCCGCGCCCTAGCCCGTCGCCCCAGCCCGCGCCCTAGCCCGTCGCCCTAGCCCGTCGCCCAGGCCCGCGCCCTCACTCGCGCATCCGCACCTCCGCCTCGTGCCTCCGCGCCTCCGCGCCTTGCTCGCGCATTCGCGCTCTGCCCTTCGCCCGCGCCTTGCCCTCGGCCAGCGCCCTGCGTTCAGCCCGCGCCCTGCCCCTAGCCCGCGCTCTACCCCAAGCCCGCGCCCAGCCCGCGCCCTCGACCCGTGCGCACCCACCGCACTAGGCACGTGGACCTTTTCCCCACCACCGCCCTGTTCGCTGGCCCCCCCCTCGCCGTTCCTACTGTCATTGGTCTCTCGGTCCGCGGCTGGCAGCCGCTACTCTCACCGGTCGCCTAGGTTAGACCCGTGTAGCCACTAGCTCCGCCGGCCTCTTGCCTCGCCACACCTGGCGCTCCTAGGTTTCCCTCCTCGCTAGACCCGCCTCCTCCGTGCTCCAGCCGCCTCTAGCATGGCCTCCATTATGAAATCCCGCCGCCTTCGTTTTGATGCGGAGGGACGCCCGATCGAGTTCAGTACCTGGCAGCGCCAGACCACGCGCTACCTCACCAGTCAGCGTCAGGACGGCGCCACCCTGTGGGCCCACGCGTCTGGTGCCCTCAAGGCGCCCCAGTCCCACGCCCCCCTGCCGACCGGCCCAGAGCCGACTCCTGCGGCCCACGCGGGCTACGACCGTCGGGTCCTGGCGAGGGACGTGTGGAACTCCCGCGACGCTGCCGCCGCTCTTGCGCTGACGGAGCTCCTCCCCCCGACTGAGGCCGCCCACTTTGACAAGGTGGAGACAGCTCAGGGGGTTTGGGATGCTATTGTTGCACGCTATTCCACCCCTTCCTCTGCCTCCCTCAGTTGCCTCCTCATGCCGTTCGTGTTTCCCGACCTCGGCTCGTTTGCGACAGTGTCCGACCTAGTGACTCACCTCCGCTCACTTGACGCCGGTTTCCGTGCGGCCTGTACCGACGCCCAACTTCTTGCTGCCCCCCCCCCCATGTGGCTCACTGTGCACTGGTTAGTCTCCCGCCTCCCTGACCGCCTTGCCACTGCTCGCGACGCGCTTCTCCAGAAGCACCCCACTGAGCTCACTATCGATCTCCTTGATACCGATCTCGGGACGATCGAGAGTAGCCTCCTCACTGCTGCCTCCGCCACTGACGCGGTGGCTCCCCGTCTCTTTGCGGGGTGTGCCGCCCCTCAGCTTCCCACTTTCACTGCTACCCGCGCTTCTGCTGCTGTGTCGATTTCTGACGACACTGCTGCCGTTTCTGCCGCAGACTGGCAGAAACGGGGCAAGAGTGGCAAGAAGGGCGGGAAGGGGGGAGGTGGAGGCGGTGGAGGCGGCGGTGGAGGTGGCGGTGGAGGTGGGAGCGGCGGTGGTGGAGGCGGCGGCGGCGGTGGCGGCGGCGGCGGTGCACCAGGAGGAGGGGGCCTTGGAGGAGGTGCAGGACAGACAGGCCCGCCCACTGGCGGTGGCCCGACTGGTGGGGGTGTTGGACCCCAGCAGCAACAGTCGCAGCAGCACCAGCCACAGCAGGGACAGCAGCAGCAGCAGGGACCGAAGCAGCAGCAGGCACCGCAGCAGTTCCAGAAGTGGGGGCCCCCACTGTAGTGGGGTCCGCAGCAGCACTGGGGTCCCCCGCAGCACTGGGGTCCCCCGCCGCAGTGGGGTCCGGGAGGACCAGGGAGCACCGGCCGCAGCGGCAGTACTTCCAGCTGGGCCCCTCGCCCCCCTCGCCGTGACACTGGCCCCTGCACCCACTGGTGCCTCACCGGACCGGTCAGCCCCTGTCTCTGTGGTCGCGACGACCACTCTGCCGCGCGGTGCTTCCGCCGCCTCGACGACCTCTACCGTGCTCGTTGGGGCCCTGCGGCGACCACGCCTCGCTGGGCTCGCCTGTTAGCCCGTAAGATTGATGTGTTTGATCTGTCCATGGACGATGCTCGTCAGCATGCTTTGTATGCTGATGTTGACTATAGTGCTGATGTATCTGTGTGCTCGCGTGTTCGTAGATTAGCTTGCTTGCCTCCTGCTAGTGTAGACTTGTGCCTTTCTAGTCTAGGTGCTTGTGTTGCTGCTCTAGGTGCTTGTGTAGCCACTATGTCAAATAATATATATTTGTATTAACTGCCTGTAGCATAATCTAGTGTAGTTATCTTGCCTGTTAGGTGGTGCACCTCTTGTTTTTGTTCTCTTGCCTATATGTTCCTTGTTTGCTATAGTGAAATCATTCCATTCTCTCGACTCCCCCCTTGGCACAATCTACTCGATACCCCCTTGGCCTAGGCTACTAAGCCTAGGCCCTACTCCTAACTATGGCTCCTAAACCTAAGCCTAGTATCCTAGGTGCTTAGTGTTTCAACACACTAGAACAGGTGACCCTCCGGCTGAGGCGTCCCTGTCCTTCACGCTGGACTCTGGTGCGTCTCAGTGCTTCTTCCGCGACCACACGACCCTCACGCCACTCCTCACTCCTGTTTCGGTAGCTCTGGCTGACCCTACCTCAGGACCAGCCGATGCGCGTAGCTCCACTACCCTCCCGTATCCTGTGGTCCCCTCTGGTGTCCTGCACGGCCTCCACATCCCCTCGTTCACTCGGAACTTGGTGGGTGTTGGTTACCTCCAGGACAGGGGGATCACGGTTACCTTTGTGGGGGGTGGGAGGACTGCGGTCTGTACAGACGCTGCCACAGGTGCTGTTCTGGCCACGTTCACCAGGGAGCCCCGCTCCGGTCTCTACGTTCTCCACACCGAGCGCTCCCAGGTTGCGTCCTCCGCTCAGGTCGTTGCGTCTCCTCCAGTCCAGGTGTCCAGTCCGGTTGCTGTGTCTAGTCCGGTTGCTGTGTCTAGTCCGGTTGAAGGGATGAGGTGGGATGGAGGATGGTCCCCAGGCCCACACCGACAAGCCCCCACTCGAGCTTGTAGAGCACGATGTAGGAAGCACACACGTCTAGCAAGACTCTGCTGCCCTGCAGACACGCCACTAGGTTCACCCTCTGAGAAGGGGCAGGGGAGGGAGGGAGGGAGGCGAGAAGGGACGGAGGAGGGGAGGAGGGAAGGGGGGAGGAGGGGGGGGGGAGGAGGGGAGGGGAAGGGAGAGAGGGTGTGAGTTCAAGGGATCGGAGGAGGCGAGGATGGTGCCCCCACCGCCTTGGTCACCCGTCGATCCCCCGCCTCCGCGGCATGACCAGCCAGGGGCTTGTCACAGGTCTCCCACGCACCTTTCCGTCGCTCCCTACCTCACTTGCTCCCCCTTGCACTCCTTGCGTCGCCAGTCGCTTACGCGCCACTCCTCACTCCTCCTCCCTTCGTCCGGCCACTGCTCCCTTCGAGACTCTCCATTTGGACGTCTGGGGCCCTGCCCCGACGCAGGGATCTGGGAGGGAGCGTTACTTTCTGGTGGTCGTCGATGACTTCTCCAGGTACACCACAGTGTTTCCTCTGGCAAAGAAGTCCGAGGTGACTGCTTCGCTGATCCAGTGGCTTCTGGCCACTGAGGGCACTCGTGGTCGTCGTGTCAGTTGTCTACACTCCGACCGTAGGGGCGAGTTTCGCTCCGGCGTTCTTGGCGGATTCTGCGGCGAACAGGGCATCGTACAGTCCTGGACGCTTCCGGAGTCCCCACAGCAGAATGGGGTTGCTGAGCGCCGCATTGGCTTGGTCATGGACATTGCTCGCACGTCCATGATCCATGCCCGTGCGCCCCATTTTCTGTGGTCCTACGCGGTTCGCTACGCCGCACACCAGCTGAACCTCCAGCCGCGCGTCTCACGGCCCGAGGCTTCACCGTCCAGTCTTTGGACCGGGTCCCCTGGTGTTGGGTCGGCTTTTGGTGTCTGGGGCTGCCTTGCGCTTGTTCGCGACACCTCCGCGGACAAGCTCTCGGCACGCGCCGTCCCCTGTGTCTTCCTTGGTTTCCCGGTGGACTCTGCCGACTGGTCCTTTTACCACCCTCCCCTCCACCAGTTCCTAGACTCCCGTGACGTCCGGTTTGACGAGTCCGTGTCCTACTACACCCGGTACCCCTGTCGAGGTCTCCCGGTACCCACTCCCCCCCTTTTCCTCGCACCCTCTCCTCCTCCTGCTCCCGCTCCTCCGGTACCCCCGCCCTCCCCTGGTCCTGCCCCGTCTGGTGTGTCCCACGCTACCCCTCTACCCTCGGTCGTGCGTCAGGTAGCGTCTCCCTCCATGCAGTCCTCCTCACAGTCTCCTCAGCAGCCTTCGGCACTTCCGCGACAGGTTACTGTGGACTCGGTTGGTGTTGGAGCTGGAGGTGCAGCCGCTGGCGGTGCTCGGTCTGGGGGTGCTCGTTCGAGGGGTGCTGGAGCTGGAGGTGCTGGCGCAGGTGGCGCTAGCTCTGGGGGTGCTGGAGCTGGAGGTGCTGGCACTGGAGGTGCTAAATCTGGGGGTGCTGGAGTTGGAGGTCCTGGCACTGGAGGTGCTAGTTCTGGGGGTGCTGGAGCTGGAGGTGCTGGCACAGGAGGTGCTGGTTCTGGGGGAGCTGGTACTGGAGGTGCTGGTTCTGGGGGTGCTGGTGCTGGAGGCGCTGGCACAGGAGGTGCTGGTTCTGAGGAGACTGGAGCTGGAGACACTGGTTCTGCGGAGTCCACTCCGCCTCCCCACCGACACGACACGCGTCTCCAGGCGGCCCGTCGGAGTGAGCGTGAGGAGCAGGTGCTGTTGGAGAGGGAGCGGCAGGAGTTGAGGCAGTTGGACCTGCTGGAGCAGCAGCAGCAGCAGCCGCCGCCGCAGCAGCAGACACCGCCGCCGCAGCCGCGCCCACCGCAGCTCCCTCTGGAGCGGCAGTTGTTCCCACCCGTGAGTGGCCTTCGGGCCCTTGGTCTTCCCTCCTCTCCTCCTGTTCACACTCCGTCCCCTCCAGCCTTTGGTCCCACGTTTCCTCCTCCTGACGACAGTCCGGCGGTCTGGTCTTCTCCTCCACCGCAGTCTCCTCCACCTGTTGTCCCACACTCTCGTGTCCGTCCCTGTCCACCGCGTGCTCGTCACTCGTCTCCCGTTACCGACCTCCGCACTGCCCTCCTTTGTTCGTCTCTTCATCGTCCTCCTCCTGAGTCCGTTCTCCCGTCTCCTCCTCCGTCCTCTCTCCCTTTCCCCCCTACTCCTGTCACTGACTACTACCGTGCTGTTCGTCCTGTTGTCTCTCGTGTCCTCGTCGCTCTTGTCACCGACTCTCGTTTCCCTCCGTCGTCTGTCTCGGCTCTCACTGCCGCTGTCGCTGAGTTTGCTGCCGCCAGTCGCCTTGACAAAGCCACCCGTGTGGTGCCAGCTCCTCCCTCCCGTCCTCTGTCCGTCGGGGGTGAGTTTGCCCTTGGCTATGCCGTCCTAGAGGACAGAGAGTCTGAGCTGGAGTACTGGGCAGCCGCTTCTCCATCTGTCTGTGCCATGCTGCTATCCCCTGAGGGAGACCCCGACGCCCTTGACATACCGACTCCTCGTACTTACCGCGAGGCAGTGTCAGGGGCGTGGGACTCACAGTGGAAAGCGGCTATGGCCTCGGAGTTAGCGTCTTGGAGATCCACAGGCACCTACGTCGACGCAGTTCCCCCTCCCAGGGCGAACGTAGTCGATGGCATGTGGCTCTTCAAGGTGAAGCGGCCGCCTGGTTCACCGCCTGTGTTCAAGGCGCGCTACGTGGCTAGGGGTTTCAGTCAGCGTGAGGGAGTTGACTTCTTCCAGACCTTTGCCCCGACCCCGAAGATGACTACTCTTGGGGTGTTACTGCACATAGCAGCACAGCGAGACTACGAGCTGCACTCCCTTGACTTCTCTACTGCGTTTCTCCAGGGACGACTACACGAGGAGATATGGCTGCGCCGCCCTCCTGGCTTCACTGACACCTTCCCACCTGGGACCCAGTGGAGCCTGAGACGGCCAGTCTACGGTCTCCGCCAGTCGCCCCGTGAGTGGCTCTTCGCTCCACGCTTCGTGACCTTGGGTTTCGTCCTTCCTCTGCCGACCCGTCGCTGTTTGTTCGCACTGGTTCCACTCCTTTCTTTATACTAGTGTACGTCGACGACTTGGTCTTTGCTACAGCAGACAGGGCAGCTCTGACTGAGGTGAAGTCCGAACTGCAGAAGAGACACAAGTGCACTGACCTAGGTGAACTGCAGCGCTACCTTGGCCTGCAGATCACCAGGGACAGAGCCGCTCGCACCATCACACTGACTCAGTCACACATGGTGCAGCAGGTCCTTCGGCGGTTCGACTTCCAGTTCTCCACCACACAACCCACACCTCTTGCTGTTGACCACAGACTCACTGGCCCCTTTCCGGACGAGCCCTTTGAGTCCAGTGGTCCCTACGCAGAGCTGGTGGGCTGCCTCATGTACCTGATGACTTGTACTCGGCCGGACCTCGCCTTTCCCCTCAGCGTGCTCTCTCGCTTCGTTGCGACTGGGAGACACCGTCCTG
The DNA here is from genome assembly GCA_947471745.1 of Closterium sp. Naga37s-1. Lineage (NCBI taxonomy): Eukaryota > Viridiplantae > Streptophyta > Zygnematophyceae > Desmidiales > Closteriaceae > Closterium > Closterium sp. Naga37s-1. Next base: position 231,379 of record CANJKZ010000190.1, on the reverse strand, counting down.
TCCACTGGACAGCTGCTGTACGGGTGGCGAAGTACCTGGCGACTACATCAGGCATGGGGCTTGTGCTTGGAGGGTCTCAGCCAGTGGTGTTGACTGGTCACTGCGACTCTTCCTACGCTGACGACGTGGAGACTCAGCGCTCGACTCAGGGTTACTGTTTCAGCCTGGGTGCTGGTGCTGTGTCGTGGAGGTCTACACGGTCGTCGTCTGTGGCTTCTTCCAGTGCAGAGGCAGAGATCTACGCTGGTGCCATGGCGGCACAGGAGCTTCGCTGTTTGACCTTCTTGCTCGCCGACCTTGGTGAGCGGCCTCGCTCTGCACCGACCTTGTACGCTGACAACAAGGCCATGATCCTCCTGTGTCGAGAGCCTCGACTGGAGAGCAGAGTGAAGCATGTTGACGTGAGGTACTTCCTCCTGCGAGAGTTGCAGCGACGCGGCCAGGCCCGCTTGGACTTTGTGGCCTCAGAGGCCAACACTGCCGACGTCTTCACCAAGGCCTTGGCGCCTGGTGACCACAACAGGTTCTGTGTGCAGTTGGGGCTTGTTGAGGTGGGCCCTCGGTTGCTGTAGACTTGCTGTTTGCCCTACTTGTTGTGTTTTCCTATATATATCCTAGTGAACTCTTGAACTGGCCTTGTGGCCGCTTGCTTGTGCTCGGAATTTGTGTGGTGTCCTTGAGATCCACCCTGAGCTTGTTTTGCTTCTTATCTTGACTGGTCTTGTGACCGTTTGTCTGCCTTGCTTGTTTTGATGCCCCTCACTTAGCCTATGGGGGTGTGTCAAATGTTTATATTTGTGATAGCCTGTAGTGAGGTGCTCCTTAGTGAGTACAAACATGTTAGTGTTTCCTATTTATACCCCAACTCCTTTCTAGTCAACCATTCCGTTGCATTCTAACTTTGAGACTATTCAGTGATGTACATGTTCATGAAACGGGCTAAATATCGAGTCGACTCTATGAAGGGGTATAATCCTGTGTCATGCAAATAGTCGCGAGACAGTTCGCACTACTACCTGTAACTCATGCGAGGGGACACCTGCTACAGTAACATGCACACATATAGTAATACTACGATACTACTTTAGTTTTATACTATCGAACTACTGAATTGCATAGGTCAAATTTCTTCGTCCAATAGCTGCAATTCGTAGTAGCAAAAAGTACCGCAGCCGGATGTGCTTTGCATTGCCCTCCAGTCTAGGCTCTTGACGCAAGAGAATTATGGCACTGTTATCAGCGAACAGGACCGGGGCAGAGCGAGGTGGCTCACCTAAGTCAGTGAGCAAGAACGTCAGCCAGCGAAGCTCCTGAGCAACCATAGCACCAGCATAGATCTCTGCCTCATAGCTGGACGAAGCTACCTACGACGAGCGAGTCGACTTCCATGAGACTGCTCCGGCGCCAAGACTGAAGCAGTAGCCCTAAGAGGACCTGAGGGTCTCGGCGTCGTCTGCCCACGACGCGTCAGTGTGACCCGTGGGTGTAATTGGCTGTCCTCCTTCAAGCACAAGCCACATTCCTAATGTACTCGCCAAATAGTGCAATACCCTCTTAATGGCCAACCAGTGTACGGGTCAATGTCTCCCAGTCGCAACAAAGCGAGCAAGGAGGATCCGTGAGGTCTGGACGAGTGCAGGTCATCAGATACATGAGGCACCCCACCAGCTCTGCGTATGGACCACTAGACTCAGCAGGCTCGTCAAGAACAGGAGCCGAGAGCGTATGGCAACAGCAGAGGAGTGGGCTGTGCAGAAGAGACTGAAAGCTGAACCACTCGAGGACCTGCTGCACTATGTGTCACTGAGTCATAGTGATGGTGCGCGCTGGTCTGTCCCTAGCAATCTGCAAGCCAAGTTAGCGACCCAGCTCACCTATGTTGATGCAGGTGCGTCTCCTCTGCAACTCGGCCTTCACTGAGGCCAGTGCAGCCCTGTCGAGAGTAGCGAAGACCAGGTTGTCGACATAGACAAGGATGTAGGATGGAGTATCGCTAGGACGAACGAAGAGAGAAGGGTAAGTAGAAGACGGGAAGAAGTTGAGGGCAGCAAGAGTAGTACGTAACGGGTCGTGCCACTCACGAGGAACCTGACGCAGACCGTAGACTGGTCGCTGAAGGCTCTACTGGGTCCCAGGAGGGAATGCCTTAGTGAAACCAGGTGGACGACGGAGCCAGATCTACTCATGCAGTCTGCCCTGGAGGAAGGCAGTGGAGAAGTTAAGTGAGTGGAGCTCGTAGTCGCGCTATGCTACGATGTGCAGCAATATCTAAAGAGTGGTCATCTTCGGGGTGGGGGAGAAGGTATGGAAGAAGTTTCCCTCCTCTCGCTTACTGAAGCCTCTTGCCACATAGCGCGCCTTTAAGGCATGCGGCACTCTAGGTGGTTGTTTCACCGTGAAGATGCACATGTCGTCGACTTCGTTCACCCTAGGAGGGGGAACGGCGTCAACTTAGGTGCATGAGGACCTCCAAGATGCCATCACTACGTCCGTGGCTGCCATTCACTGAGATGCCAAGCGTCCCGACACTGCCTCAGCGTAGGTGCGAGGAGTCGGGATGTCAAGGGCGCCTAGGTCACCCTCTGGGGCTAGCAGCATGGAACAGAGGTGAGGAGCAGCGACAGCAAGAAAAGGCAGCTCGAGCTGCGTGTCCTCTAGGACGTCACTGTCAAGGGAAGGAGCACCCCCAACGTGCTGTGAACGTGCAGTAGCAGAGACCAACTAAGTGGCGTAGTAAAGGCAGCGGGTGGAGGCAAAGCCAACGAGAGCACGAACAAGTGCAGAGACAGACAACGAAGGAGCAGTAGGGTCATTAACGAGGGAGAAAAGGACACGGGAGACCGTAGAGCGAGGGGCAAGGAGGAAGTCGGAGAACACAGGAGGGGAGACAGTAAAAGACGATTGAGGAGGTAACGGAAGAGGAGGAGGGGGAATACGAGGAGGGAGACAACCGAGGCTCGCAGGGTAAAAACCGGGACAGGAGACGGGGAACAAGCACGAGGGGAATGACGAGGCCAGGTGGAAATGACAAGAGACGGGCCAGGAAGGAGAGTAGGAGATACGGGAGAATGAGGAAGAAGACGAGCTGGAGAGGCAGTGGTGAAGAGGCGGTAGGAGGACTGTCGATCAAAGGGTAAGGAGAACCAAGAAGGCGAAGGGCAGTCACAGCGGCGATTACTGCTCCTGCGACTCTTGCTATGGCGACTCCTGCTACTGCTGCTGCAGCCTCGTCGAACGTCGCAGGCCCGCGGCACCCCTAGTATCCGAACCTCCCGCGGTAGCACCCCCAGAGCCAGTACCTCAGAGGCTCTGGAGCCTCACGCTTGACCCTCACGCACTTGACTTACCTACTGCCTTTCTCCAGGGCAACCTGCACGATCAGATCTTCCTATGCCGCCCACATGGCTTCAGTGGGACCTTTCCTACTGAGACCCAGTGGATCCTTCGACGACCTGTCTACGGTCTGCGCCAGGCTCCTCGTGAGTGGCACGTCACACTGCGCACTACTCAGGCTTACCTCCTCCCGTCCTCAGCTGACCCGTATCTATTTGTTCGCTCTAACTCCACTCCGTTCTACATCCTAGTATACATTGACGACCTTGTCTTTGCTACTCCATACAGAGTCACACTGTCCTTAATGAAGGTCGAGCTGCTCAGGAGACATGTTTGCACTGACTTAGGTGAGCTGCGCCGCTATCTTGGCCCGCATATCACTACTAACAAAGCAGCACGCACCATCACTCTCACCAGGGATGTCGATTCAAGGGCAAGGTGTGCGGGCTTTCCCTGAAACCTTAAGGGTAGGTTTCGGGCCCAACCCTTAAGACTTGGATTTCACTAGGGGCTCCCCTTCCCTCCCTCGTCTCCCCCTAAGACAAGAATGAAAGTCACAGGGGATAGGAGTCTCATGGGAATCGCATAAGTATCTCATTTGAGTCTTGAGTAAGTCTCACGGGCTTACAAGATTCTAAGCCCCCTCCACATATTCACCACCGTTCCCCTAGGAGGACTTATCTGTGCACTCTTGCGATTAGGTGCGCTTGAAGCACCTCACTAATTTTCACGGCTGAGCAGGTGTTGACGAGAGAAGGCCCCGCCCTCGCTTGGGCGAAGCCAAATTCGTTGTCCGGCATGCACGTTGTGCAGCCGGCTAGGCTTCGTGGTCGACGTCGACCTGGAGGAGCAAGTCGACGTGCTGGGTTGGCCAACTTCGGTGAAGCTGGCCACAGTGAAGCTGACTTTGGCGGAGCCGTCTTCGGCGAGGCCGGCCACGGTGAAGCCGGCCACGGCGTTGGCCGACGAAGTTAAGTCGGCGGACGGCGTCCAGCCTTGGCGGTCGACGATGGTGGTCGTCGACATGAAGCCGACTTGCGGAAGCCGACTTAGTGGCCTCTTCAGGTCGACCAAGTAACCAGGGGGGGTCCAAACGAATCGACAACTCTGACTCTCACTTAGTCACACATGGTACAGCAAATCCTCCAGCGCTTTGGTCTTCAGTTCTCCTCTACACAGCACACTCCTCTGCCTGTTGGCCATATACTCCCGGCCCCTATCCCTAACAGGCTTGTTGAACATTGTGGTCAGTATGCAGAGTTGGTGAGGTGCTTCATATACCTGATGACCTGCAGTCGCCATGATCTCGCATATCCTCTCAACATCCTTACTCGCTTTGTTGCAGATGTGAGACATCGACATGGGCACTGGTCATTTGCTAAGAGGGTATTGCGTTATCTGCCTAGTACATCAAGCATGGGGCTTGTGCTCGGAGGACGACAGCCAGGCGCACTCACAGGATATACTGACACGTCGTGGGCAGACGACATCGAGACCCTCAGGTCCTCTCAGGGCTACTACTCCAGGCTTGATGCAGGAGCGGTCTTGTGGAGCTCCATTTGCTCGTCGTCGGTGGCACAGTCCAGCTGTGAGGCAAAGATCTACGCTGGCTCTATGGTTCCTCAAGAGCTCCGCTGGCTCATGTTCTTGCTCACTGACTAACTGAACTACCTATCTCTGCCCCGGTCCTGTTTGCTGATATCAGGGCCATGATCCTCCTTTGTCAGGAGCCTAGACTAGAGGGCAAAGCGAAGCACATCCAGTTGCAGTACTTCCTGCTACGTGAGCTGCCGCGGCCAGGCACACGTAGTACACTTGGCCTCAAGTGCCAATACAGCTGATATCTTCACTAAGGCGCTCCCCCCCTCGTGATTATCAACGACTTTGCATACAAGTTGGCCTTCTCTCAACATGACCTCACATTTTATTATCTTGATTTCTGTACACTATGATATTTGTTCATTTACACTCACTGACTGGACTTGTGGCCGTTTGTTTCAGAGGCTGGGCTAGTAGTTCCATCGTGAGTTGTACCTCATACACTAAATTGTTATTGCTAGCTGGCCTTGTGGCCCCTTGTCTCTGAGGCTGGATTATTGAAACCAGTATGACTGTTTCTCGTTTTCTAGGCACTGCCCCTTACCTAGCCTAGGGGGTGAGCCAGCGTACACATATATATGTGTATATATATATACATATGTTTGCATGTGTACTTTGTAGGGTTGGTTGGGTTATATTATAGAGGGTATGGGATACTGGATATACCCCCTCTGTATGCTCTCATGAGTCATTCTTTTGGTTCTCAATACCGTAGTGCAAGAAATTAACTGTTTGTAAAATATAGAGGTGGGTTGAAAATACAGGGCTCATTATCTTTCATTTTCTTACCTGCTTATATAGCAGGAATGTCGATTGGTCTGGAGCCACCTGGATGAATAAGGAGGTCTTGCACATGTAGTCTGATATTTGCAGGGTTGGGCTTAAAGTGTATTATTCATGTGTTACAGCTTGGGGCATTTAGAGGAGGGCTGTTGAAGCAAGGGCATTTGCCTTTAATGCCCTGAACAATCCGGGTTACGTTCGGAGCAGCTCGACTGTTTCAAGTGTTAGATCCGCATGGCACCCGTGACTATTAAGGGCTTCGTTTGGGCCTTCCTTGGTATCTAAGTTTTGGTTTCTGTTTCAAAGGTCCCCCCTCTCCCCCCCCAATTCCTACCCCCCCCTCCCCCCCCTTCCCCTCCCCCCCCCCCCCTCGCCAATTCCTACCCCCCCCCCCCCTCCCCCCCTACATGTTTTTACGTACAATGTCTTCGCCTACGATGTAGAGGCTTCAGGTGTATAGATGTGTAATTAGCATGCTCCTTCCTGCTGCTAAGTTTTGGTTAACATCCTACCTTTGTTAAATTAGGGCTAAAGTACAATATTCTAAGAAGCCCAGATTTCAAGTTAGTTTATCGCCTGGGCCAGTGAAAACCAGGGCCAGAATTCGAGCACCTCAGAACTCTAAGGATTGGTCCCATGGACTTCGACAGCCCTTATTCAGAGCCCTTCCGAACATTTTTTCACGTACCGTAGCACTTCTTGCTAAAATTGGAGTTAGGGGAGTTGAGGTTTAGGACGTTTGGAGAATGAAAGAGAGTTGATAGAGTGGGCAAGAGCCCAAGAGGTACAAGCAAGGAGGTAGTCAGATAGGGTGCACCACCAACAGTTATCTACACTACAGTCTATGCTGCAGGCAGTTTATATATAAATAATATTTTGACACACCCCTACATTGCCTGCAACAAGAACCATGTCCAGGAAACACCCCTGAAGGGGTACACCCCCAATAGCAGTCGATCACGCTCCAGCAGCGGCAGACGGGTGCAGCGGTGGCAGGTGCAGCGGCGGCAGGTGCAGCGGCGGCAGGTGCAGCGGCGGTAGGTTCAGCGGCGGCAGGTGAGGCGGGGGCAGGTGCGGCGACGGCAGGTGGGGCGGCGGCAGGTGCGACGGCGACAGGTGCGGTGGCGGTAGGTGCAGCGGCAGCAGGTGCAGCGGCGGCAGCTGCAACAGTGGCAGGTGCAGCAGCGGCAACAAGTGCAGCAGCAACAATTGGAGCGACAGCATGTGGAGCAGCTGCAGTTGGAGTGGCGGCAGGTGCAGCGAAGGCATGAGAGGAGGAGCGCAGCAGAAAGGGAGAGACGGCTGGTAGGTCCTGACAGCTCGCAGGCAGGTCGCTCGCTTTGGCCGTCCCGTCGGTCGCGCGACTAGTCATGACGGTCCACGCGGTGGTTGCGACGGTCGCGCTCGCCCTCCGGTCGATTGAACGGCTGATCGCGACGACATTGCTGGTTGCGACGGCGGTAGGGCTGACGGCCAGCGTGGGGAGGGCAGGCTATGGGAGGATCCTAGTGGCCAGGGCTGTTTTTGTCAGAGTAATTACTCTGATTACTCTGTGATTCCATACCTTTAAACTTGTGGTGTCTGGTTTTTCAGAATTAGTGAATTTTGAACACATATCCATTCAGAGTATTGATTTTAGGGACCCTGAATCCATGTATACACTATCAGAGTAGTTCTTTTATGGTCCTTGTCCTTACAGAGTACGAGTCCTGTGGACCCTGAATGAGACATCATCGGGCAAAGGTTCCAGGAAGCTTCGTACGAGTACCCCCCCCATGTGCGCATTTATGAATTTGCATGCCCCATGTGCTGTATGCCTTTCACGCGCAGAAACCACGTAATACCGACAACACACCCCACGCTTCGTTGTACAGGTTCGCTGTACAGCGCAGCTGTTACTTTGCCAACGCAGCCCCCGAACCATCATTTTTTCTGCCACGCAACCTCGCAATGCACAACAAGTGTATCCCATTCGCGAGAGACACCTGTTGGCAATCGGCGCTGGCAGCAAAGCCGTCCTTCAATGTATTCGGCCTTGCATGATGGGCCGAATACATTGACGACCCGGGCCGTCAGTTTCGTGGCGCCGCGGGGTTTCTTGATGGGTACCCCTTCTTCTCCAACGGCATCTTGCTTCACCCTCCAATCTCTGGTCCAGCAGGTGCAGCTGGTATTTCCACTGTGTTTTTGCCATTTTATTACATCCTTTCGTTCGTTCCCTCAATCTTAGCTTCACGCCGCCATGGAAGGCCACTAGGCCGATGACGATTCTCCTCAGGGTGGCTCTGATGAGCCACCGTTATCGCTGAAACCTATGGAGCATGCCCAGCCGGAGAAAGCCGTCGATGCCCGTCGCTCTAGAACTAGCTCAGAACTAGCTCAGCTCCAGTTACACCCGATCCTCCTAGGTCCACCGTCCTAGACTCTGCAACGATGGAAAATAGTGCACCGACCGAGCTTCCCCATCCCGCCGCTTTCACCCTACCCCCGGCTGTTACTTCGCGCAGTAAATCCCCTTCACCATCCGAGCCAAGTCCCACTGCACGTACGGTGCGCGTCAGTGTAGGTCCACCGCCGGCTCCTTCCTTCCCAAAGAGAGTGCGGTCTGGGAAGTGGGCGCAGAGTATCCTGCTCATCGGTGGCCACCGTGTTCCACCGCCTGACCCCCCGGCTGCTCCACCACCTGCACCCGAGCCGACGGATGTTCCTATCCGCGAAGACACCGGGTCGCCCGATCTCTCGAAGAAGGAGCTCATCGAGCAGATGTACCTGGAGGCGAGTATTAATTACGAAAACAAATGGTTGAGCATGTTTTCGTGGCTTGTTTTGGGTAAGACGAAGGATGGAGGAATAAGAACACTCGCTATTCAAGGCCAGGCGATAACGGTGGTCGCGACCTGCAGACGCAGACATTCCGGGTGCACGAGCATACGGATGCTTACACGGCGACGGTTAAGCGGCAGATGGACATTGTGAGGGGCATCGCCACGGGGCAACAGATGATTGCAAACTTCATCAACTCCGACGTCGAGGACAGGCGCGCGATTCGACTCATGCGGTCGGTGCAGTTTCTGTGCCAGTGCGACGCGCCGATCACAATGTTTCCGAAGCTGATGCGACATCTGGCGGACCAGGACACTCCTGACATACCGCGGCAGTCTTACGGGGTGTACCTCGCTCGGTACGATCCTTTTAACGTGGTTAAATTATTAAGGTTTTGTGTTTTTTGTGTCTCTATCATTACCGTAATTAATATCTTGTGCAGGTACAGTTTCCCGCAGATGGTGCACAACATCAGCATTTACCTGACGAGGGTGCAGATGGAGCACATTCAGGCTTCGCCATTTCTCGGTCTCAGCTGCGACGAGAGTACCAACCGCACGCAAGGGAAGCACATGATTGTGTACCTCACCTTCCTGAAGGACCGTCGAATCGTCACCGAGTTCTTCACGCTGCTGACTGTTGAGAAATGTGATGCAGGGTCCCTGTTCGAGGTGCTGCTGAATCATCTACGCTCTGCAGCCATCGATGTGTCCAAGATTGTGGGTGTCAGCACAGACGGGGCGTTGGTCATGTTGGGGAAGGCTAACGGTTTGGTGGGGCGGATAAGGGAGAACGTCCCGCGTCTGTTCTCCTGTCACTGCACCGCGCACAGGTGACTTTGTGGTTTTGAACTGCATTAACTGGTTTAAGTTCTTCTCAATCCTAACACACGAACCTTAATGTGACATGCCTTCAACAGGGAAGCACTCGCTGTGAAGGACGCTGCGACGTCGAACCCAGACCTTGGACAAGGTGGTGCGCACAGTGGCGGCGGAGCTCAGGAAGTCGTGCGTCTGGAGTCAACGGTTTAAGTATATGCAGCGTGTCATCTACAACACCAACCTCGAAGTGCAGGGCATCCATACTGTGCGCTGGCTGTCAAGAGGCGATGTGGTGCGTCGGCTGTGCAAGGTCCTGGGTGTGTGCATCGTTCTGCTGTACGAGAACAACCACAAGGCGTACGAGCTCGTGACAAGTTTCAGGTTCCAGTTCTGCCTGATTTTCCTCGCCGACATCCTCGCAGACATGAACGACCTCAACCACTGTTTCCAGAAGCGCGAGGTAAGCATCTTCTGTCACCCTTATCCACTTCTCCTAAAACATTATGTATTATATTGTGGTAACTGACTAAACGTGTTCTGTTGCCGTTGCTATGACAGTTGGATGTCACCGAGATATCCAAGACCATCGACAACACGACGGCGGATCTGACACACCGGTACTTGGAGAACGAACGGCAGTTCGGTGGCAAAGGCAAGTGCTGGCTGGTTAACTTCCTGCAGCTGCATGGGCATGGCGGAGGCAAGAAGGTGCGGGTTCGCGGTGTGGACGGGGAGGGTCGCCCGGTTAACCACATGTACACCATGCACGAGAGGCAGCTCCCGGGGCATAAGTACGGCAGCACCTACGCCGACTGCGTGAAGTTGTGCCGCAGGTTCGCCCGCGATTGCGTCAACAACCTCAACGAGCGGCTGGACGACCTACAGAGGCTGGGCCCTTCAAAGCTGTTCCGTGCGGGGAAGTGGCCGAAGATCAAGGCGCAACGAGAGCGGAAGTGCCGTGAGTGGCTGCACAGATGCAGAAAGCTGTTTCGGAACAAGCTGCCGGGATTCGATCTGAAGGCAGCAGAGCGGGAGCTTCCGACATGGAGTGTCATCATGGAGACGCACCATGAGGATGAAAGTTTCGCGTAGGGGCTGACAAATCTCTTGGGGAGTGCGGACTCGAAGAGGAAAGCAGGTGTTGTTAACAGCCGGTACTTACCAAGTGTTAAAGTTCTAACGGGCTATTGTGACAATACCTGGCAGGAGATGGCCCAACCTCATCCTTCTTTGGCAGGCCATCGCGGTGCTCCCGCTGTCAACCGTGGAGGGCGAGAGGGGCTTTTCCAGGCAGAATGTCATCATATTGGGTGCGAGGCGCTCTCTGCAACGCGCGCCTGGGGGAGCTGATATAGATCTCGCTCCTGAAGTACGACATCGACTGGTCGAAGGCCCTGGAAGTCTGGAATGTTAGAGGTAGGTAGGAAACAGTGTGAGAGACTAAGGAATGGGAGGGGTACATGAAGGGTATCGAGAGAAATGTTGTAACCCTAAGGGGCAACTCACTACAGGCTAAACAAACATATGCAATATAACTTTGACACACCCCCATAGCCTGAGTGAGATGCATCAAACCGACCACAACAAGCATGTGGTCACAAGACCAGTCTAGAGAAGCAAACAAAGCAAAGCTCAGGGTGGATCTCAAGATCACCATGCAGTCCGAGCACAAGCAAGCGACCACAAGGCCAGTTCACATGCAGAGTTATAATAGCAATGGCAGTACACTGATCACAACCTAGCAAGTGTAAACATAAAGGTATAATCATATTGTCAGAAATGAGAAGGGGTTGAACTAAGAAGATTGGGAGTACAAGTATGAAACCCTAGAAGTTGTACCCCCTAAGGCTAAACCCACTACAGCCTACAGAACACAAACATATACAATGTTTGACACACCCCCATAGGCAAAGTGGGAGACAACCAGATGGTCACAAGACCAGTCAAAGCAAAGCAAGGCAAAGCACAGCTCAGGGTGGATCTCAAGGATACCACACAAATTCCGAGCACAAGCAAGCGGTCACAAGACCAGTTCACATGCAGTTTGATAATATAACAAGAGGTACAGTGATCACAACCTAGCAAGTGTAAGCATGCAGGTATATATATATGGAGATCACAATACAAGCAAAGTCAAGAAGTAAGCAAGTGAGGCACAGTAGGCACAAGGCCTAGAACAGTACAGAAACGCTGATGATCACAAGGCTGAAGCGCCTTGGTGAACACATCAGCAGTGTTGGCCCGAGTGGCCACGTAAGCAAGACGAAGCTGACCACGCTGCTGCAACTCTCGAGCAAGGAAGTAGCGCAGAGCGATGTGCTTCGTTCTGTGCTCCAGTCTGTGCTCCTGACACAAGGCAATGGCGGCCTTGTTGTCGACGTACAACACTGGAGGAGAACGAGGCCGCTCTCCCAGGTCGGTCAGCAGGTAGGTGAGCCAGCGTAACTCCTGTGCAGCCATGGCTGTGGCGTAGATCTCAGCCTCACAACTGGAGCTGAGAACTGAAGACGAGCGTGTAGAACGCCAAGAAACTGAACCAGAGCCAAGGCTGAAGGTGTAACCCTGAGACGACCGCTGCGTAGCCTGGTCGTCAACCCAAGAAGCGTCTGAGTGCCCGGTGAGGACAACGTCGCTCCGTCCTCCAAGCACAAGCCCCATGCCCGACGTACTGCACAAGTAGCGCAACACCCTCTTAGCGGCATCCATGTGCTCCTTCCGGTGACGGCCAGGAGCGACATAGCGTGCTAGGATGCTAAGAGGGTATGCAAGGTCAGGTCGAGTGCAGGTCATCAGGTACATGAGGCAGCCCACAAGCTCTGGATACGGGCCACTCGGCTCTACGGACTCATCCGAAGGCAGAGCTGAGAGCGAGTGACCGGTAGGCAGAGGAATGGACTGAAGCAAGGAGTACGTGAAGCGGAAGCGCTGAAGGACCTGCTGCACCATGTGTGACTGAGTCAAGGTGATGGTGCGATGTGCTCTGTCCCGGGTGATCCGCAAGCCAAGATAGCTTGTCAGCTCACCCAGGTCTGTGCACGTGTGTCTCTTCTGCAGCTCCGACTTCACGTGGGCGAGTGCCTCAGTGTCAGCAGTAGCAAAGACCAAGTCGTCTACGTACACGAGAACGTAGAACAGCGGCAGAGTGGTGTCGGTGCGTAGAAACAGCGACGGGTCAGCAGTAGAAGGAGCAAACCCAAGAGCAGCAAGAGTAGTCCTCAGTGTGTCGTGCCACTCACGGGGTGCCTGGTGGAGACCGTAGACTGGCCGCCGAAGGCTCCACTGGGTACCAGCAGGGAACGACCCAGTGAAGCCAGGTGGGCGGCGCAGCCAGATCTCCTCGTGCAGGCTGCCCTGTAGGAAAGCAGTGCTGAAGTCAAGAGAGTGGAGCTCGTAGTCACGCTGAGCGGCGACGTGCAGCAGCACCCGAAGAGTGGTCATCTTCGGGGTCGGGGAGAAGGTCTGGAAGAAGTCAACTCCCTCTCGCTGACTGAAGCCTCGTGCAACGTAACGCGCCTTGAAGACAGGCGGAGAACCCGGCGGCCGCTTCACCCTGAAAATCCACATGCCACTGACGATGTTCGCCCCAGGTGGGGGAACCTCGTCGACGTAGGTGCCTGTGGACTTCCAGGAAGCCATCTCTGCGTCCATGGCTGTCTGCCACTGAGAGGAGTAGGGACCCTCTATCGCCTCTGCGTAAGAGCGCGGGGTCGGGATGTCTGGTGCATCCGGGTCTCCCTCAGGGGCAATCAGCATGGACACGAGATGAGGTAAAGCAGCGGCAAAGCACTCAAACTCCTCCTGTCTATCCTCAAGGACGTCCGTGCCAAGAGCACACTCACCCCCGACGGACGGAGGACAGACAGACTCAGACTCAGCAACAAGGCTAGCGGCGTAGTCTAGACGACAGGCGGCAGCAAAGTCAACAAGCTCAGCGACTAGAGCAGACGTAGCAGAGGACTCAAAGGTAGGGTCAGTGACAACAGTGGCGAGGAAACGCGTGACAGTAGGACTGGCAGCACGAAGGGAGTCAGACTCCGGGTCCGGACCGTCAGGAAGAGAGGACGCAGGAGGAGATGGCAGAGGGACACGCTGTGGAGCAGTGGAAGGACGCAGAGTCATATAGTGAGTGCCAAGTACAGGAGGAGGACGCTGACGCGGAGCATGACGACCAGCGCGGACAGCGCGGACAGACGACTCTGGACGAGACTCAGGCGACGCAGGACGAGACTCAGGCTCACGACGCTCCGTAAGACCTCTAGTCGGCCCAGAGTAAGGAGAAGGACCAGGCAGCGGAGAGGCAAGCGGTAACTGTGACTGCGACTGGACAGGTGGTGGACTCAGTAGGGGAGGAGTAGGACCAGTAGAGGGCGGGAGGTCAAGAACCTGCTGAAGGAGCGGAACGTAGTACGGCCGCGGCCGCGCAGCACCTCCTGAACCAGCAGAGACAGCACCAGCACCCTCAGCCCCAGGGTCTCCAGCTACAACTCCCGCAGCACCACCAGCAGCTCCAGCAGCTCCAGTAACTCCAGCTCCAACCCCCGCAGCAGCTACAGTCCCAGCAGCTCCAGTACCTCCAGTACGAGCACCTCCAGAACCAGCGGCTCCAGCAGCTCCAGCACCAGCAGTACCTCCAGCAGCTCCAGCACTAGCAGCACCTCCAGCAGCTCCAGCACCAGCAGCACCTCCAGCAGCACCAGCAGCACCTCCAGCAGCTCCAGCACCAGCAGCACCTCCAGCAGCACCACCAGCAGCTCCTGCACCAGCAGCACCAGCTCCAAGGTCCGCAGCACCAGCAGCGGCTCCAGCTCCAGGGTCCTCAGCACCAGCAGCAGCTCCAACTCCAGGGTCCTCAGCACCAGCAGCAGCTCCAGCTCCAGGGTCCAAAGCACCAGCAGCGCCACTCCGGAGACTGCAGCGCCGAGCGTACCACTCTCGGAGCCGCTGGGGAGAGGGCGGGGAACCACGAGCACCAGCTCCAGCAGCACCCCTAGCCTCAGAAGCGCCCCTCCTGAGGCTGCAGTACCGCGAGTACCACTCACGCAGCTGCTGTGAAGAGGGAGCGCCTCCAGGCGCAGCACTGTCAGTCGCAGCACCCCCAGGCTCAGTACCCTCAGACGTAGCACTCTCAGGCTCAGCACCCCCAGACTCAGCACCCTCAGGCTCAGCACCCCCAAACTCCTCACGCTCAGGCTCAGCACCCCCAGGCTCCGCACCCCCAGGCTCCGCACCCCGAGGCTCCGCACCCCCAGGCTCCGCACGCGCAGGCTCAGCACCCCTAGCAGGACGAGAGTCGACAGCTACCTCGACAGGCTCAACCGGGTCTACCTGAGACACACCTGAGGGAGCGGCACCCTGAGGGGGGAGGGGGTCTACCACAGCAGCACCTGGTGCGAGGAAGAGAGGCGGGGGGGGGAGCGGGGCAGTGCAGTAGGGGAAGAGGCGGTAGTAGGGGACCGACTCGTCGAAAGTGACGTCCTGAGAGGGCAGGACACGGCGCGAGGTGGCGTGGTAAAACTGCCAACCAGACGCGTCCGGGACAAAGCCAAGGAAGACACAAGGAACAGCGCGGGAGGAGAGCTTGTCCGCGGACGTATCGCGGACAAAAGCACGAGATCCCCAGACCCGGAACACCGACGCATCGCCAACCTCTCCCGTCCAACGCAGTGTCGGCGAAGTCTCCGGAACGGAGACACGGGGCCAGAGGTTGAGCTGATGCGCAGCGTATCGGACCGCAAACGGCCACAGAAAGTGGGGGGCAGCCGCATGGATCAAGGAGGTACGAGCGACCTCCATGACCAAGCCAATGCGGCGCTCAGCAACCCCATTCTGCTGTGGAGAGGCCGGAAGCGTGAACGACTGCTCAATGCCCTCCCCACGACAAAAGTCCCGCAAGAGGTCGGAGGAAAACTCCCCACCTCTGTCAGAGTGCAGACGCAGAACAGGAAAGTCCGAGTGGAACCTCTCGCTGAGCTGGAGACGGGCAGCGCGGATCCAAGGGATCAAAACATCAGGGACTTCACCCTTGGTGCGCAAGGGGAAGACCGTGGTGTAGCGCGAGTAGTCGTCAACAACTATCAAGAAGTACCTCTCGTGACCCTGTCCACGGACGCGGGCTGGGCCCCACACGTCCATGTGGAGGGTCTGCAGGGGAGCAGTCGTCGGGGGAAACGAGGAGGAGTGAGGAGCGGCGCGCTGCCGCCCCTCGACACAGGGAAGACAGGGAGGAGCAGGCGAGGGTGGGAGGGGAGGGAGAACCCTGGGAAGACCAGAGACAAGGTACCGGGAGTGCATGCCACGAAGGCGCTGCACTGACGGGTGACCAAGGTGGTGGTGCCAGAGGACGGTCTCGTGCGACAGGGAGCGACACGAGCAGGGGGCCGACAGCTGACCTGACGCAGACGCAGACGCAGCTACCTGAGGGGACTCAGTGGTCAGTGTGTACAGGTCCGACCCCGGCTGCCGAGTGAAGGTAGCCAGGTGGCGACCCGTCCGAGCACACGTGCAGTGTGTCACGCGCTCGAAGGCAGGGGTGAACTGGTGGACACCCCCGTCCTGGAGCGCACGACCCGCCACCAAGTTCGTAGAGAACGAGGGGAGGTAGAGACCTGACAGTGTGCCCGACGGGACCGCAGGACAAGGGAGGACAGTGGAGGAGGTCGCAATGACCGGACCCCCAGAGGGGTCAGCGAGGGAGACTGCAACTGGCCGAGCAAGCTGCTCAAGGGCAGTGCGGTCACGAAAGAAACAGCGGGAAGCACCCGAGTCCAGTGTGAAGGTGTGCAGTGCCTCAGTAGACGCAGTACCAGCAGGCGCAGACGCACGAGCACCTGGAGCAGCAGACTCACTAGCACCTAGAGCAGCAGCCTGACCAGTACCTAGGGCAGCAGACGCACTAGCACCTAGAGCGGCAGCCTCACTGGTCCCAATACCCGGGTCTGGCGGTACACGCAGGTAACAGTCACCCTCAACACTAATAGTCAATGCATACATGGCCCCAAGGATAGCATCAAAGTCAAGAGCAAAGATATCAATGTTCTTTTTCATCAGATCAGCCCAGCGGGGCAGCTCAGTGGCGTCAGGAAACTGTGCACGCCAGGCGTCGTCGAGACGAAAGAAGCAGCGGTGTGCCGTGTGGAACCTCCCACAGGTCTGGCCAGTGCGGTCACCTGTGCGGATAAGGTACGGGCAGGTACCTCCACCCCCAGACCCCCCACGCTGAGAGTACCACTCACGAAGCTGCTGGGGGGACGGGGTCTCGCTGGGACGCTGCTGCTGCTGCCTCTGGCCACCACCGAACCCTCCACGCTGCACCGCTCCACCGCGCCCGCCACCAGCTCCACCGCCGCCACCACTACCACCACCACCCCCGCCACCCCCACTACCGCCGCCGCCACCACCCCCGCCTCCGCCACTGACCCCCCCCCCACCAGCACCACTCCCACCACCGCCACCACCCCCGCCTCCTCCACCCCCTCCACTACCGCCGCCCCCGCCTCCACCTCCGCCACCCTTGCCCCCCTTGCCCTTGCCGCCTTTGCGCCTCCAATTAGGAGCAGACGCAGCCCCGACCTCCTCAGCACCGAGGTAGTCGACAGCAGCAGCAGATGCAATGGAGGGGAGAAGGGGGGAGGGGGAACATCCCTCAAAGAAGGGAGTGCGAGGGTCGCCACGAGAGGCACCTACAGCTACAATGCTAGTCTCAGCTGCAAGGAGCTCCTTCTCGAGCAGGTCGACAGTGAGGTCAGTGGGAGAGAGGGCGAGAAAGTGGTCCCTGACAGCGCGAAGAGAGTCAGGGAGGCGAGTGACTAGGTGGTAGAGTGTGAGGTACATCGGGGGAGGGTTCTTGGCGAGGAAATCAGGAGGAAGCGCGGCACGGTAGCGGAGATCACTAGTACGGAGGTGAATGATGAGGTCAGCTACAGTGGCAAAGGCGGACAGATCGGGGAAAAGATAGGGCAGCGAGAGACGGCCTATCGCAGCAATAGCAGGGGAGGAGTAGCGCGCAACTACAGCATCGTACAGCTCCTTAGCGGTCTTATGCTGGCCAAAGTGCTCGCGCTCATCTAACGGCAGGTGGCTGCGAACGGCTAGGCGAGCGTGAGCATCACGGGTCTGCCACTGTGAGCGAGCTGTACTGTCAGCAGTAGCAGCAGGAGCGGGGGCTACGCCGGACGTGTGGTCAAACAGGGAAACACCGTCCTTGGCAGTGATCTGGAGGAACAGGTGCAGGTCATCGAGCCAAACGTCAAACTTAATCGGACGGCCCTCAGAGTCAAAAGTGAGAACGGTAGGACTGGCCATAGTGGCAGTTGCAGCAGTAGCAGTAGCAGTAGCAGTAGTAGCAGTAAGAGCAGTAGTAACAGCAGGAACAGGAACAGCAGTTGCTGCAGGTGGGGCGGCGCGGCTCGATCTGGGCGGCGCGACTCGGGCGGCGCGACTCGGGCGGCGCGGCTCGGGCAGGTAGGGCGGCGCGACGGCGGGCCTATGCACGGTGCGCGGCGGCGCCTAGGGTGCGGCTGCGCGTGGGCCGCGGCTGCGTTCGTGCGGCGGCTAAGCGCGAGCTGCAGCAGCCGACGCGCGATCGCCGCTGCGCGCGGGCTGCGACCTGCGGGCGGGCGGCGGTGGGTCGAGCGTCGGCCTAGGGGCGAGCGGGGCCTACGGGCGACGGCCTACTGGCGCGCGCGAGAAAAAATCGGGCCGCCCTAGGCGGCTAACGGGCTACTCGCGCAAAAAACGCGGGGCCGCGCTCAGGCTGCTAGCGGGCTGCAAACGAGCAGCGTGAGAGGAGGGCGCGCGAGGGCGCACTAGGAGAGAGGCGCACGAGGGCGCTAAGACGATAGGGCGCACGAGGGCACCTCTAGCGGAACGGTGGGCCCTTAGGTAATCGGTCCTAGGTCCCTAACCTAGGCTCTTAATACCATGTCAGAAATGAGAAGTGGTTGAACTAAGAAGATTGGGAGTACAAGTATGAAACCCTAGAAGTTGTACCCCCTAAGGCTAAACCCACTACAGCCTACAGAACACAAACATATACAATGTTTGACACATATATATCAGAGTACAACAAGTGCAAGGTAAGATCAGGAAACAAGCAGGTGAGACAGAATGGGCACAAGCCCAAGAGCAGTGCAGAAACGCTTATGATCACCAGACCCGAGGGCCTTGGTGAAGACATCAGCAGTGTTGGCCTGGGAGGCCACGTACAAAAGGCGAAGCTGACCACGCTGCTGCACTCTCGTGCGAGGAAGTAACGAAGAGCAATGTGCTTCGTTCTGTGCTCAAGTCTCTGGTCCTGACACAAGGCAATCATGGCCTTTTTGTCGACGTACAGAACTGGAGGAGAACGAGGCTGCTCACCCAAGTCGGTCAGCAGGTAGGTCAGCCAGCGGAGCTCCTGTGCAGCCATAGCCCCAGCGTAGATCTCGGCCTCACAACTGGAACTAAGTACAGAAGACGAGCGAGTGGACCGCCACAAGACAGAACCAGTGCCAAGGCTGAAACTGTAACCCTGTGTCGTCCGGTGAGTCGTCTGGTCGTCAGCCCAAGAAGCGTCTGAGTGACCGGTGAGAACAACTGGACCCCGTCCCCCAAGCACAAGCCCCATGCCTGATGTACTGCACAAGTAACGCGGTACCCTCCGTGCAGCTGTCCAGTGCTCCTTCCGGTGTCTACCGGACGAAACGTAGCGAGCAAGGAGGCTGCAAGGTCAGGTCGTGTGCACGTCATCAAGTACATGAGGCAACCCACAAGCTCTGGATACGGACCACTCGGCTCTACGGGCTCGTCCGAAGGTGGAGCTGAGAGCGAGTGGCCTGTAGGCAGAGGAGTGGGCTGTGGCGAGGAGAACTAGAAGCTGAAGCGCTGAAGGACCTGTTGCACCATGTGTGACTGAGTCAGAGTTATGGTGCACCGTGCTCTGTCCCGGGTGATCTGCAAGCCAAGATAGCTCCGCAGCTCACCCAGGTCAGTGCAGGTGTGTCTCTCCTGCAGCTCCGCCTTCACTATGGCGAGCGCCTCAGTGTCAGCAGTAGCAAAAACCAAGTCATCGACGTACACGAGGACGTAGAACGGCGACAGAGAAGTGTATGTGCGAAGAAACAGCGAAGGGTCGGCAGTCGAAGGTGCGAAACCAAGCCACAAGTGTAGTCCTCAGTGTGTCGTGCCACTCACGGGGCGCCTGACGTAGACCGTAGACTGGTCGCTGGAGGCTCCACTGGGTACCCTCAGGAAACGGCCCAGTGAAGCCACGAGGGCGGCGCAGCCAGATTGCGTCGTGAAGGCTACCCTGCAAGAAGGCTGTTGAAAAGTCGAGGGAGTGCAGCTCGTAGTCACGCTGTGCTGCAACGTGCAGTAACACCTGAAGAGTGGTCATCTTCGGGGTGGGGGAGAAGGTCTGGAAGAAGTCGACCCCCTCACGCTGACTGAAGCCTCGTGCAACGTAACGCGCCTTGAAGGCAGGCGGAGAACCCGGTGGCCACTTCACCCTGAAAATCCACATGCCATCGACTGCGTCGACGTAGGTGCCTGTGGACTTCCAGGAAGCCATCTCTGCATCCATGGCTATCTGCCACTGAAAGGAGTACGGACCCGTAATCACGTATGCGTAAGAGCGTGGGGTCGGGATGTCCAGTGCATCCGGGTCTCCCTCAGGGCAAAGTAGCGTGGACGCGAGATGAGGTGCAGCAGCCGCTAGGCACTCCAGCTCAAACTCCAAGGGCAAGCCAAGGGCAAGCTCACCCCTGACGGACGGAGGACAGGCAGAGTCAAAAACAAGACTCGCAGCGTAGTCAAGGCGGCACAGAGCAGCAAAGTCAAGAAGCTCAGCGACTAAGGCAGACGCAGCAGGAGACGAAAAATCAGGGCCAGTCACAGCCGTGGCAAGAAGACGAGTGACAGTCGGACTGGCAGCACGAACAAGGTTAGACTCAGGGTCACGAACGTGAGGAAGAGAAGACGCAGGAGGCGACGACAGGACAACACGCTGTGGAACAGAGGAAGGACAAAGTGCCATGATGTGCGTGCCTGGGACAGGTGGAGGGCGAGGACGAGCAGCACGACAAGTACCGACAGGCGTGACAGGACGCGTCGCAGTCTCTCTACTCTCAGTGAGGGACTCTGTCACCGCAGTGTAAGGAGCAGGAGCAGGCAGTGGGGAGTGAGGCAGAAACTGTGGCTGAGACTGGTCAGGCGGTGGGAACAGTAACGGAGGAGTAGTGTCAGCAACAGGGAACTCAGTAACAGCACACGGGAGACTGAGAAGGTTACGGAGCGCAGACGGCTGCTGCAGAGTAGTCGCACCCCCAGAACCTCCAGCTCCAGTAGGAACAGCACCCCAAGTACCACCACCTCCAGCTCCACCACCGGGGCTGCCCCACCGGACAGCCCACTCGCGAAGCTGCTGCGGCAAGAGCGACTCCTGCCGACTAGCACCACCATCTCCAGTACCTCTAGTAGCACCTCCAGTGTCAGCACCTCCAGTACCAGCACCTCCAGTACCTCCAACTCCAGTACCTCCAGTAGAACTTCCAGTGTCAGTACCTCCAGTACGAGTGCCTCCAGCACCTCCAACTCCAGTACCTCCAGCAGTACCTCCAGCTCTAGCACCTCCAGCTCCGCCACCAGGGCTGCCCCACCGGACAGCCCACGCACGAAGCTGTTGCGGCGAGAGGGTCTCCTGCTGACTCAGCTGCCGCTGACGTCCACTCCCAGAGGCTCCAGCAGGAGTACCCACAACCCGACCACCAGTAGGACTCTCAGCACCCCCAGAACCAGCACCCCCAGAGTCAGCACCCCCAGTGTCGCCACCTCATGCAGCACCAGGGTCCACAGCGACTGGCTGCAGAGGCGGTGAAGACGGGAGAGGCACAAATCCAGTAGGGGTCTCCAAGTGTGGTGAGCGGCGAGTGGCCGCCGTGTCGTCAGCATCTGGGTCACCCCCCTCAGCTGGGCCAGAGGTGTCGGAGGAAACCTCCAACGGCGCATTCAAGGGGGGTGGGTCAACCTGGGACACACCTGAGGGAGCAGGACCCTGAGCAGGGAGGGGGGCTACCGGGGGGGGGGGGGGGGTTGAGAACCAAGGAGAGAGGCGGGAGGGGTACCGGGGAACTGCGGTGGGGGTGAAGACAGTAGAAGCTGACAGACTCGTCAAAAGTGACGTCGCGGGAGGACAGCACACGACGAGAGCCCGGGTGGTAAAACTGCCAGGGCGGTGCGTCGGTGGAAAATCCAAGGAACACGCACTGAAGAGTGCGCGGAGAGAGCTTGTATGCGGGCAGATCGCGGACAAGAGAGAGGGAACACCAGACCCGAAACGCCGACACATCACCAACCTCTCCCGTCCGCCGCAGAGTAGGGGAGGTCTCTGGGTGGGAGACACGGGGCCAGAGGTTGAGCTGCTATGCGGCGTATTGGACCGCAAACGGCCACAGAAAATGGGGAGCAGCCGCACGAATCATGGAGGTGCGAGCAACCTCCATGACCAAGCCAATGCGGCGCTCTGCAATCCGATTCTGATGTGGAGAGGCCGGACGCGTGAACGACTGGGTGATGCCCTCAGCACCGTAGAAGTCCTCAAGGAGGCAGGAGGAAAACTCACCACCTCGGTCAGAGTGCAGCCGCAGGACCGAGAGGTCCTGTCGGAACCGAGCGCTAAGCTGGAGACGGACAGTGCGGATCCAGTGGATCAAGACACTGGGGACATCTGCCTTGCTCTGCAAGGGGAAGGCCGTGATGTAGCGCGTGTAGTCATCCACAACGAGCAGAAAGTAGCGCTCTCCACCCTGTCCAGTGACGCGGTCTGGGCCCCACATGTCCATGTGGAGGGTCTGCAGAGGAGCAGTGGTAGGAGGAAACGAGGAGTGAGGAGCGGCGCGCTGCCGCCCCTCGACGCAGGGAAGGCACGGCGATGCAAGCGACCTCGGGAGCGGGGGCAGGGACCTTGGGAGGCCAGACACAAGGAGATGGGAGTGCATGCCACGCAGGAGTCGCAAGCAGGGGTGACCAAGACGGTGGTGCCAGAGGAGAGTCTGGTGTGTGAGGAGGCGACACGAACAAGACGCAGCTACCTCAACCGACGCAGCTACCTGACCTGACTCAGCCACCTGTGCAAACTCAGTGATCAGTGTGTACAGACCAGACCCGGGCCTCCGAGTGAACGTGGCGAGGTGCTCGTTAGTGCGTGAGTCCGTACAGATCGCCACGAGCTCTCCCCCAGGCTAGGTGGTAGTGACAAACTGGTCCTGGAGGACAGCAGTAGCCACCAAGTTCTTAGCGAACGAGGGGAGGTGGAGACCTGTGAGGAGGTCGGAAGGGGCCGTCGGACACGAGAGAACAGTGGAGCCACGTGCCACTACTAGGCCACTGGAGGGGTCGGCCAGTGTGACAGGGACAGGGGCTGTGAGCGGTATGACTGTGGTGGTGTCGTGGGAGAAGCAGCGAGACGCGCCTGAGTCTAGAGTGAAAGTGTGCAAGGCCTCCTCAGGCGCAGCACATGTGCTAGCCGAATCACAAGCACCTAAACTAGCAGCGCTCTACACTAGCAGCTCTAGGCACACACAAGTAAGAGTCATCCTCGACACTAGCACAAGCAGCATACATCGCATACATGCCAGCATAGATCACGTCCCAATCACAAGCAAAGACATCGATGTCCCTCTTAAGTAAGGCTAACCAGTCCGGGGTCTTCAGCTGCTCACCATGCTCCGCACGATACAGGTCGTCGAGGCGAAAGAAGCAGCGAGGCTCCGTGTGGTCCGTGCGGCCACAAGTCGCTCCAGGCTGACCTGTGCGGCGGACGTACGGGCAGCAAGCTGGGCCACCGGAGCTGCCACGCCGGACCGCCCACTCACGAAGCTGCTGGGACGAGAGCGGCACCTGTCGACTCAGCTGCTGCTGCTGACCACCCCCAGATCCACCTCCACCACCCGCTGCACCACCAGACGCAGCTGTACGAGTGGTCGAACCTCCAGCTCCACCCCGAGTGCCACCCCCACCCCCTCCACCACCCCCACTGCTCCCACCACCCCCTCCTCCTCCCCTGCCCCCCCCACCTCCTCCTCCCCCACCACCACCACCCCCGCCACCACCACCGCTACCCCCGCCACCCCCTCCACCCCCGCCACCCCCACCCTTGCAACCCTTTTCCTTGCCGCTGCGGCGCCTCCCACTAGGAGCAGACGCAGCACCAACCTCCTCAGCACTAAGGAAGTCCACAGCAGCAGCAGAGGCAACAGACGGCGCGAGCAGGGAGGGGGAGCACCCCTCAAAGACAGCTAGGGGGAGGGGGAGGGGAGTGCCACGGGAGGCAGCGACAGCTAGGGCAGCGGACTCAGCCTCTAAGAGACGGGACTCAAACGAGGCTAGGGTGATCTTCGTGGGGTCTAGAACGAGAAAGTGGTCGCGAACAGCACGAAGGGAGTCAGGGAGGCAGGTCGTGAGAAAGTAAATGGTGAGATACATGGGGGGCTTGTTCTCAGCCAGAAAGGCGGGCTCGAGAGCGGCACGGTAGCGGGTGTCAAGGGAACGCAGGTGAGTCAGGAGGTCAGCTATAGTGGTGAAGTCAGACAGCTCAAGAAAGAGGAACGGCAGCGCCAGACGGCCTACAGTGGCAGACGACGGGGAGGAGTAGCGCTTGACTACAGCGTCATAAAGTGCCTTGGCCGTCTTAAGCTGGCGAAAGTGGGTGCGCTGGTCTAGCGGAAGGTGACTACGGACAGAAAGAGTGGCAGTAGCGTCACGAGAAGTCCACTGGGACCTGACTACGCGGTCAGCTGAGGCAGCAGGGGCATCGAGGGACCCCGAGGTATGCTAAAAAGGAGAGACATCCTCCCTAGTAACGCTCTGCAGGTACCAGTGGAGGTCCTCTAGCCAGGACTCAAAATATATCGGGTAGCCTCGGCGTCAAAGGTGAGCACAGTGGGAGTCACCATAGTAGCAGTAACGGCAGCAGAAGCAGTGGCAGTAGTAGCAGTAGCAGCAGTAAGGGCGACAGTAGCTGCTGGACTGGTGCAAAACGGCACTGGTGCGCGGGGCAAAGGCAGCACTAGTGCAAGGGGGGGGGGGGGCTCGGCAGGGCGGCTCGGCAGGGCGGCTCGGCAGGGCGGCTCGGCCGGGCGGCTCGACTGGGCGGCTCGGTTGGGCGGCTCGGCTGGGCGGCTCGCAGGCAACAGCAGCAGGCGCGCAAGCAGGGCAGGGCAGGGCAGCGCGCAACGACAGGGGCAGGGCAGCAGCAGCAGTGGCAGCATCAGTTAGCAGCAACAGCAGGGCAGGGCAGCAGTAGCAGCAGCAGCAGCAGCAGCAGCAGCAGCAGCAGCAACAGCAGCAGCAGCAGCAGCAGCAGCAGCAGCAGCAGCAGCAGCAGCAGCTTAGCAGCAGTACGCAGGGTAGGGCAGGGCAGCAAGCACAGTGCAGCGTGCAGAGCAGCGCGCTAGGCAGCAGGCAGCGCGTAGCAGCGGGCAGCACGGCACTGAGGGCGGCAGCCGCGCTTGGGCAAGGTAGGTGCGTGCAGGCAGGGCTTGCAGCAGTCGCGCAGGCAAGGCAGGCGCGCGGGGCAGAGCAGTCGCGCGTGCAGGGCAGCAGCGCGAGGCAGGGCAGGCGCACGGGGCAGGGAAGGGCATTCGCGCGTGCAGGGCAACATCGCGGGGCAGGGCAAGCGCGCGGGGCAGGGCGCATGCTCGCGGGCAGGGCAGAAACTGGGCGCACTAAGGGGCGGGCTCCGGGCAGGAAAAACGACGCGCCTAGGGGCGCGATTCGAATCGACGCGCTCTAGGGGCGCGATTCGGGCAGGAAAAACGACGGGCCTAGGGGCGCGATTCGGGCAGGAAAAAACGACGCGCCTAGGAGCGCGATTTGGGCAGAAAATCGACGTGCCTAGGGGCGCGATGTGGGCAGAAAATCGACGTGTCCTAGGGGCGCGGTTCGGGCAGTGGAAGGAGAAAAACGGTGGGCCCTTAAAAGAAAAACGGTCCTAAAGACCTAAGTGCTCGTAATACCATGTTAGTGGTAGGTAGGAAACAGTGTGAGAGACTAAGGAATGGGAGGGGTACATGAAGGGTATCGAGAGAAATGTTGTACCCCTAAGGGGCAACTCACTACAGGCTAAACTAACATATGCAATATAACTTTGACATGGAAGTCTTTGAAAAGGAGGCGCCCGGCGAAGAGCGCGGCGTTGGTTGTGGCAGAGCGTAAGAGGAAGGGGAAAGCCAAGGAGGGCGACGACGAGGCAGGCGCAACCAGGCAGAACGAGGATGACGAGGGGGAGGAGGAGGTGGAAGTGGGATTGGGCGACGATCAGGAGCTCGTGGAGGAGGAAGAGGAGGATAACCCCTTCCTCTCGGACGATGAAGATGTGGAGGAGGTGTTCCACATTGACAAGCCAGTCCACTAGACTAGATGATGTAGGGATCGTGCTGCATGTTGTAAAGCGTTGTAAAGGTGACAGTTGAAATTTAGAGCGACTCTGAATTCTACGATATGTCTGAACCCTGACGCGTCAGAATGAACCTTTGTTGGACACTGAGCAATCAGAGTAGTGATTCTCTGGAAAATATGCTCTCAGAGTATAAAGGGTTTTTTTATCAAGGAGGCCGAATTTGAAACGTCAGCCCTGCTAGTGGCATGAGCCTAAGACTTTGAATACCATGTTAAGATATGAGTTAGGAGGGTTGAGGTTTTTGCAGTTTGGAGAATGAAATAGAGTTGATAGATGTCAAATGTTAATCTTGTGATAGGCTGCAGTGAGGTACTCTCTAGTGAGTACAGCTTTGGTAGGTTTCCTATTTGTATCCTTCCCAACCCTAATTCAAACATTCCGTTGCACTCCGTTCTTGAGATGGTATCATGAGTAGGTAGATCCTCGCCTAGCCTAGCCCCGATCGCGCCCTAGCGCCCTCCGTGCCGTCCGCACCCTCCGCGCCCTCAGCGCTTCCGCACCCTCCGCGCGTAGCCCGCGCCCTCCCCCTCACGTGCGCACCCTCCTTAGCCCGTCGCGCGCCCCTCGGCCTGCCCGTCGCACGCACCTAGGCCAGCCCGTAGCGCGCGCCCTAGGCCAGCCCGTCGCGTGCGCCTAGGCCAGCCCGTCGCGCGCGCCAAGGCCAGCCCGTCGCGCGCGCCCTAGGCCAGCCCGTCGCGCGCCCCAGGCCAGTCAGTCGCGCGCGCCCTAGGCCAGCCCGTCGCGCGCCCCTAGGCCAGCCCGACACGCGCGACCCCTCCCTCCGCGCCTAGCCCTCTGTGCCTCCGCGCCCTCCGCGCCATCCGCGACCTCCGCGCCAGACGCGCCCACCGCCCCTCCCCACCGTCGTGCGCCCCTCCCACCGTCGCGCGCCCTCCTCCCCGCCCCTCCTCACCGTTGTGCGCCCTCCCCCACCGTAGCGCGCCCTCCTCCCCGCCCCTCCTTATCGTCACGCGCCCTCCGCACCTCCGTGCCCTAGCCCACGCCTCCGCCCGCGCCTCCGCGTTAGCGCGCACCCGCCCGCACTTGGCACGCGCCCTAGACCCACCACCGCCCTGTGCGATGGGCCCTCCCCGGTTCTACTACCATTGGTTTCTCACTCAGCGGCTGGCAGCCGCTTTCTATCGCGGGCCGCCTAGGTTAGAGCAGTGTAGCCGCTAGTTCCTCGCCCCTAGCGCTTGTATCTGGAGTTCCGCCGCTTCACTCCTAGCCTAGGTCACCCCGCGCTCCTAGCCTCTAGCTCCGCCAGTCTCACACCACGCCACACCTGGCGCTCCTAGGATTCCCTCCTCGTTCTTAGCTCCGCCTCCGCCGTGCTCCAGCCGCCTCTAGCATGGCCTCCGTTATGGAGTCCCGTCGCCTTCGTTTCGATGCGGAGGGACGCCCGATCGAGTTCGGTACCTGGCAGCGCCAGATCACGCGCTTCCTCACCAGTCAGCGTCAGGACGGCGCCACCCTGTGGGCACACGCGTCTGGTGCCCTCAAGGCGCCCCAGTCCCCCGCCCCCCTACCGACCGGCTCGGAGCCGACTCCTGTGGCCCAGGCGGACTACGACCGTCGGGTCCTGGCCAGGGACGTGTGGAACTCTCGCGACGCTGCCGCTGCTCTTACGCTGACGAAGCTCCTCCCCCCGATTGAGGCCGCCCACTTTGACAAGGTGGAGACAGCCAAGGGGGTTTGGGATGCTATTGTTGCACGCTATTCCACCCCTTCCTCTGCCTCCCTTAGTCGCCTCCTCATGCCGTTCGTGTTTCCCGACCTAGGCTCGTTTGCGACTGTGTCCGGCCTAGTGACTCACCTCCGCTCACTTGACGCCGGTTTCCGTGCGGCTTGTACCGACGCCCAGCTTCTTGCTGCTCCCCCCCCCATGTGGCTCACTGTGCACTGGTTAGTCTCCCGCCTCCCTGACTGCCTTGCCACTGCTCGCGACGCGCTTCTCCAGAAGCACCCCACTGAGCTCATCTCCTTGAGACCGCTCTCGGGACGATCGAGAGTAGCCTCCTCACCGTTGCCTCCGCCACTGACGCAGTGGCCCCCCGTCTCTTTGCGGGGTGTGCCGCCCCTCAGCTTCCCACTTTCACTGCTACCCGCGCTTCTGCTGCTGTGTCGGTTTCTGAGGACACTGCTGCCATTTCTTCCGCAGACTAGCAGAAACGGGGCAAGAGTGGCAAGAAGGGCGGGAAGGGGGGAGGTGGAGGCGGTGGAGGCGGCGGTGGAGGTGCCGGTGGAGGTGGGAGCGGCGGTGGTGGAGGCGGCAGCGGCGGCGGCAGTGGCGGTGGTGCACCAGGAGGAGGGGGGCTTGGAGGAGGTGCAGGACAGACAGGCCCGCCCACTGGCGGTGGCCCGACCGGTGGGGGTGTTGGACCCCAGCAGCAGCAGGCGCAGCAGCAGCAGGCGCAGCAGCACCAGCCACAGCAGGGATAGCAGCAGCAGCAGGGACCGCAGCAGCAGCAGGCACCGCAGAAGTTCCAGCAGTGGGGGCCCCCGCTGCAGTGGGGTCCGCAGCAGCACTGGGGTCCCCCGCCGCAGTGGGGTCCGGGAGGACCAGGGAGCACCGGCCGCAGCAGCAGCACTTCCAGCTGGGCGCCTCGCCCCCCTCGCCGTGACACTGGCCCCTGCACCCACTGGTGCCTCACCGGACCGGGCAGCCCCTGTCTCTGCGGTCGTGACGACCACTCTGCCGCGCGGTGCTTCCGCCGCCTCGACCACCTCTACCGTGCTCGTTGGGGCCCTGCGGCGACCACGCCTCGCTGGGCTCGCCTGTTAGCCCGTAAGATTTATGTGTTTGATCTGTCTATGGACGATGCTCGTCAGCATGCTTTGTATGCTGATGTTGACTATAGTGCTGATGGATCTGTGTGCTCGAGTGTTCGTAGATTAGCGTGCTTGCCTCCTGCTAGTGTAGACTTGTGCCTTTCTAGTCTAGGTGCTTGTGTTGCTGCTCTATGTGCTTGTGTAGATACTAGGACAGGGGACCCTCCGGCTGAGGCGTCCCTGTCCTTCACACTGGACTCTGGCGCGTCCCAGTGCTTCTTCCGCGACCACACGACCCTCACGCCACTCCTCACTCCTGTTTCGGTAGCTCTGGCTGACCTACCTCCGGACCAGCCGTTGCGCGTAGTTCCACTACCCTCCCGTGTCCTGTGGTCCCCTCTGGTGTCCTACGCGGCCTCCACATCCCCTCGTTCACTCGGAACTTGGTGGGTGTTGGATACCTCCAGGACAGGGGGATCACGGTTACCTTTGTGGGGGGTGGGAGGACTGCGGTCTGTACAGACGCTGCCACAGGTGCTGTTTTGGCCACGTTCACCAGGGAGCCCTGCTCCGGTCTCTACGTTCTCCACACCGAGCGCTCCCCGGTTGTGTCCTTCGCTGCGGTCGTTGCGTCCCCTCCAGTCCAGGTGTCCAGTCCGGTTGCTATGTCTAGCCAGGTGGTCGTGTCTAGTCCGGTTGCTGTGTCTAGTCCGGTCGCGGTGTCCTGTCCGGTTGCTGCGTCTTGCTCCTGTCGCTCCCTCACCCACCGGACCGTCTTGTGGCACCACCGCCTTGGTTACCCGTCAATCCCCAGCCTCCGCGGCATGACCAGCCAGGGGCTTGTCACAGGTCTCCCACGCACCTTTCCGTCGCTCCCTACCTCACTTGCTCCCCCTTGCACTCCGTGCGTCGCCGGTCGCTTACGCGCCACTCCTCACTCCTCCTCCCTTCGTCTGGCCACTGCTCCCTTTGAGACTCTCCACTTGGACGTCTGGGGCCCTGCCCCGACGCAGGGATAAGGGAGGGAGCGTTACTTTCTGGTGGTCGTCGACGATTTCTCCAGGTACACCACAGTGTTTCCTCTCGCGAAGAAGTCCGAGGTGACTTCTACGCTGATCCGGTGGCTTCTGGCCACTGAGGGCACTCGTGGTCGTCGTGTCAGTTGTCTACACTCCGACCGTGGGGGCGAGTTTCTCTCCGGCATTCTTGGCGGATTCTGCGGCGAACAGGGCATCGTACAGTCCTGGACGCTTCCGGAGTCCCCACAGCAGAATGGGGTTGCTGAGCGCCGCATTGGCTTGGTCATGGACATTGCCCGCACTTCCATGATCCATGCCCGTGCGCCCCATTTTCTGTGGCCCTACGCGGTTCGCTACGCCGCACACCAGCTGAACCTCCAGCCGCGCGTCTCGCGGCCCGAGGCTTCACCGACCAGTCTTTGGACCGGGTCCCCTGGTGTTGGGTCGGCCTTTCGTGTCTGGGGCTGCCTTGCGCTTGTTCGCGACACCTCCGCGGACAAGCTCTCGGCACGCGCCGTCCCCTGTGTCTTCCTTGGTTTCCCAGTGGACTCTGCCGACTGGTCCTTTTACCACCCTCCCCTCCACCAGTTCCTAGACTCCCGTGACGTCCGGTTTGACGAGTCCGTGTCCTACTACACCCGGTACCCTTGTCGAGGTCTCCCGGTACCCCCTCCCCCTCTTTTCCTCGCACCCTCTCCTCCTCCTGCTCCCACTCCTCCGGTACCCCCGCCCCCCCCTGGTCATGCCCCGTCTGGTGTGTCCCACGCTACCCCTCTACCCTCGGTCGCGCGTCAGGTAGCGTCTCCCTCCCCGCAGTCCTCCTCACAGTCCCCTCAGCAGCCTTCGGCACTTCCGCAACATGTTACTGTGGACTCGGTTGGTGTTGGAGCTGGAGGTGCAGCCGCTAGCGGTACTCGGTCTGGGGGTGCTCGTTCGAGGGGTGCTGGAGCTGGAGATGCTGCCGCAGGTGGCGCTAGCTCTGGGGGTGCTGGAGCTGGAGGTGCTGGCACTGGAGGTGCTAGTTCTGGGGGTGCTGGAGTTGGAGGTCCTGGCACTGGAGGTGCTAGTTCTGGGGGTGTTGGAGCTGGAGGTGCTGGCACAGGAGGTGCTGGCTCTGGGGGTGCTGGTGCTGGAGGCGCTGGCACTGGAGGTGCTGGTTCTGAGGAGACTGGAGCTGGAGACACTGGTTCTGCGGAGTCCACTCCGCCTCCCCACCGACACAACACGCGTCTCCAGGCGGCCCGTCGGCGTGAGCGTGAGGAGCAGGTGCTGTTGGAGAGGGAGCGGCAGGAGTTGCGGCAGTTGGATCTGCTGGAGCAGCAGCAACAGCAGCAGCAGCAGCAGCAGCGGCGGCGGCGGCGGCAGCAGCAGCAGCAGCCGCCGGAGCAGCAGACACCGCCGCCGCGGCCGCGCCCACCGCAGCTCCCTCTGGAGCGGCAGTTGTTCCCACCCGTGAGTGGCCTTTAGGCCCTTGGTCTTCCCTCCTCTCCTCCTGTTCACACTCCGTCCCCTCCAGCGTTTGGTCCCACATTTCCTCCTCCTGACGACAGTCCGGCGGTCTGGTCTTCTCCTCCACCGCAGTCTCCTCCACCAATTTTCCCGCACTCTCGTGTCCGTCCCTGTCCTTCGCATGCTCCTCACTCGTCTCTCGTTACCGACCTCCGCACTGCCCTCCTTTGTTCGTCTCTTCGTCGTCCTCCTCTTGCGTCCATTCTCCGTCTCCTCCTCCGTCCTCTCTCCCTGTCCCCCCTACTCCTATCACTGACTACTATCGTGCTGTTCGTCCTATTGTCTCTCGTGTCCTCACCACTCTTGTCACCGACTCTCGTTTCCCTCCGTCGTCTGTCTCGGATCTCACTGCCGCTGTCGCTGAGTTTCCTGCCGCCAGTCGCCTTGACTAAGCCACCCGTGTGGTGCCAGCTCCTCCCTCCCGTCCTCTGTCCGTCGGGGGTGAGTTTTCCCTTGGCTGTGACGTCCTAGAGGACAGAGAGTGTGAGCTGGAGTACTGGGCAGCCGCTTCTCCATCTGTCTGTGCCATGCTGCTATCCCCTGAGGGAGACCCCGACGCCCTTGACATACCGACTCCTCGTACTTACCGCGAGGCAGTGTCAGGGGCGTGGGCCTCTCAGTGGAAAGCGGCTATGGCCTCGGAGTTAGCGTCTTGGAGATCTACAGGCACCTACGTCGACGCAGTTTCCCATCCCAGGGCGAACGTAGTCGATGGCATGTGGCTCTTCAAGGTGAAGCGGCCGCCTGGTTCACCGCCTGTGTTCAAGGCGCGCTACGTGGCTAGGGGTTTCAGTCAGCGTGAGGGAGTTGACTTCTTCCAGACCTTCGCCCCGACCCCGAAGATGACTACTCTTCGGGTGTTACTGCACGTAGCAGCACAGCGAGACTACGACCTGCACTCCCTTGACTTCTCCACTGCGTTTCTCCAGTGCCGACTACACGAGGAGATCTGGTTGCGCCGCCCTCCTGGCTTCACTGACACCTTCCCACCTGGGACCCAGTGGAGCCTGAGGCGGCCAGTCTATGGTCTCCGCCAGTCGCCCGTGAGTGGCACGACACTCTTCGCTCCACGCTTCGTGACCTTGGGTTTCGTCCTTCCTCTGCCGACCAGTCGCTGTTTGTTCGCACTGGTTCCATATACTAGTGTACGTCGACGACTTGGTTTTTGCTACACCAGACAGGGCAGCTCTGGTTGAGGTGAAGTCCGAACTGCAGAAGAGACACACGTGCACTGACCTTGGTGAACTGCAGCGCTACCTTGGCCTGCAGATCACCAGGGACAGAGCCGCTCGCACCATCACACTGACTCAGTTACACATGGTGCAGCAGGTCCTTCGACGGTTCGACTTCCAGTTTTCCACCACACAGCCCACACCTCTTGCTGTTGACCACAGACTCACTGGCCCCTTTCCGGACGAGCCCTTTGAGTCAAGTGGTCCCTACGCAGAGCTGGTGGGCTGCCTCATGTACCTGATGCTTGTACTCGGCCGGACCTCGCCTTTCCCCTCAGCATACTTTCTCGCTTTGTTGCGACTAGGAGACACCGTCCTGTCCACTGGACAGCTGCTGTGAGGGTGGCGAAGTACCTGGGGACTACATCAGGCATGGGGCTTGTGCTTGGAGGGACTCAGCCAGTGGCGTTGACTGGTCACTGCGACTATTCCTACGCTGACGACGTGGAGACTCCGCGCTCGACTCAGGGTTACTGCTTCAGTCTGGGAGCTGGTGCTGTGTCGTGGAGGTCTACACGGTCGTCGTCTGTGGCTACTTCCAGTGCAGAGGCAGAGATCTACGCTGGTGCCATGGCGGCACAGGAGCTTCGCTGGTTGACCTTCTTGCTCGCCGACCTTGGTGAGCGGCCTCGCTCTGCACCGACCTTGTACGCTGACAACAAGGCCATGATCCTCCTCTGTCGAGAGCCTCGACTGGAGAGCAGAGTGAAGCATATTGAGGTGAGGTACTTCCTCCTGCGAGAGTTGCAGCGACGCGGCCAGGCACGCCTGGACTTTGTGGCCTCAGAGGCCAACACTGCAGACGTCTTCACCAAGATCTTGGCGCTTGGTGACCACGACATGTTCTGTGTGCAGTTGGGGCTTGTTGAGGTAGGCCCTCGGTTGCTGTAGTCTTGTTGCTTGCTCTGCTTGTTGTACTTTCCTATATATATCCTAGTGAACTCTTGAACTGGCCTTGTGGCCGCTTGCCTGCGCTCGGAATTTGTGTGGTGTCCTTGAGATCCACCCTGAGCTTGCTTTGCTTCTTGCCTTGACTGGTCTTGTGACCGTTTGTTCACCTTGCTTGCTCTGATCTCCCTCACTTAGCCTATGGGGGTGTGTCAATTGTTAATCTTGTGATAGGCTGCAGTGAGGTACTCTCTAGTGAGTACAGCTTTGGTAGGTTTCCTATTTGTATCCTTCCCAACCCTAATTCAGACATTCCGTTGCACTCCGTTCTTGAGAGTAGGAAGAGGAGGATAACCCCTTCCTCTCGGACGATGAAGATGTGGAGGAGGTGTTCCACATTGACAAGCCAGTCCACTAGACTAGATGATGTAGGGATCGTGCTGCATGTTGTAAAGCGTTGTAAAGGTGATAGTTGAAATTTAGAGCGACTCTGAATTCTACGGTATGTCTGAACCCTGACGCGTCAGAATGAACCTTTGTTGGACACTGAGCAATCAGAGTAGTGATTCTCTGAAAAATATGCTCTCAGAGTATGAAGGGGTTTTTTTTATCAAGGAGGCCGAATTTGAAACGTCAGCCCTGCTAGTGGCATGAGCCTAAGACCTTGAATACCATGTTAAGATATGAGTTAGGAGGGTTGAGGTTTTTGCAGTTTGGAGAATGAAATAGAGTTGATAGAATGGGCAGGAGTCCAAGAAGTACAAGCAATGAGGTAGTCGCATTAGGTGCACCACAAGCAGTTGAAATCTACACTCCAATCTATAATACAGGCAGGTTATACATATACAAATGTATTTTGACACTTTTAGCATACCATACGAATATATAATATATAATTGCATTCGCACATTGTCGATATTCGTAGGCTTATATTTGCGCGCATGCGTTTTGGAGCGGTCTTGTGTGATTACAAGAACGCCTCATGTTGATGCATGGAAATGCTTTTTACGGTAATAAAAGATAATTACCTCCATTTACTTCAGACAGTAATGTTGCACCGACCACACAATTATGTGCGACATTCACAACTATTCGCGTATAGTGTAAGCTGCTCATATGTTAGAATGTTCCACACCCTATTATTGCGCGAACATTTTCATTGTATCGTAGGAGATGTAAACGAATGTGAGGGTGAACCAGCACACTGGAGCTTCTGGGTTGACTATCGGGGGAAGTTCAACGCTGCAAACGCAGGCCGGGCAGGAGCCCGGAGCAAGTTTTTTTGAACCATCAAAACAGAAACCCGGCGGTTTGCTTTGTCATCGACGCTTGGTCGCATCGCTTGCCATGCCACAGCCCACCACCACCACCACCACCACCACACCACTGCTGAGATCGCATCGTCATCGTCAACCCTTGGGCTAGTTGGTGGTTTGAAAGTCACGCATCGTTTGACCCTCACCCCATAGAAGATGGTTCAAACGGATTTCCTAGCCCCCCCTGCCACCCCCACTCACGCCATAAGAGTACACCCTCTCTCGCGCCAGACTGACAATGGGAAGCACTGGCTACAGTGCGTACTGTTGCTTTGCGTAATGTTCCTTGGACCCTAGCGATCTGGTGCTTGCAACCGAACGGCAGGTAGGTGGCGGGCAAATGCACTCCAGAGGAACGGTACACAACGTTTTATGGAAGGAAACGTGCGTTTGCGTACGGTTGAGTGCGGCAAATGTGCTTATATGGTATGTTCTGGGACCATTCTGGACGCATTGATGTCAGTACAGCCGGTCCGTCAATATGGCCAATGTCAGTCTGGCGAGAAAGAGGGTGTACAACTCCACAAGCTCCATTTCCTCTTCCTCGTCTATCCAACACCGTGGCTTCCGTTCCACTAAAAAAATGTCTTTCCACCGTTCTTTACCCTGAATGAACGTTCTGGACCGCGCTTAACGAACGCTAGACGTCAAACCATGACCCGCCCTAAGACTATCGCGGGGGTGCCATGATGGCATCCCCTACCATCTCACAGTTCACTCCTCCTATGCCTGTCATCCAGCATGGAAAAGTCGTACAAAATAACTGCCAGTTGTGCAGGTCAGCGCGCGATGTCAAGCTCGCCTCTCCACACTCAAGCAGTCGACTCGACTCGAGACGCCGGGGACTACGGAAACATTCGCTGCCGTGCAGTGTGTCTTCCCCTCAGAAGCATCCCTCTAGCACAGCTGCAGTAGTAGTACAATAGAGAGATGGCGGTGAGGTCAACATTTATGGTCCATTTCCTCTTGTGTGAGCGCGTGCGATGCGATCATGCAACCCAGGCCATGATGCCGTGCGACGAGACAAACAACTACCATCGCTCACCGAGAGTCATCATCAAATCTGGCTGCAAAGAGTAGTAACCGCATGCATCATGAACGCCACGTTAATGACGGAGTACAGTACGGTTCTACAGAGTTGACATTCTTTCTCCTGGGATAACTCTTGACGACTTTCGGCAAGCATGAGATGTCGGAACGATGACGCCTCGTCGCGGTTTTAGAATGTGTGGAACACGGAATGAAAGCAAGCAAGCAAGCTAGCACCCCCTTCGCGACCTCGTGCGTTTGAGACGAGCACCCCCTCCGTCACCCTACTAAACAAGAACCCCTTCTTCGCATCGCATCTCATCACAGCCTGCGCCCGCCATTCCAAATCTAGTTTCAGTACAGGCACAAGCTTCGAACTAGGTTCTTCGAACTCGTTCTAACCTCGTGTTACTAGCGTGGTGATCCCGCACAGCCCCAATCACTTGGTAGCGTAACTACTCGCAACAGCAGCAGCGCAGCACCCCGCAACCATCCATGTCACCTGCCAGCCAGCTACCTGCCTGGCGGCCGCCTACCTGATCTGCAGATCTAGCGAGCTGGCATCCCCCGATTGGAATTTAGAACCTTTCCGTCGCAATCGCTTCTACATTCGCCACAGAAGCTCGCGGAAGAATGTAAGTAGTTTGTTTCGCGGCAGTGCCGAAAAGTCGACCTTATCCAAGCACCTTTCCCATTCAGCTGATCGCAGTACTGATTCTCGCGCGCGCTTGAACTCCGAGCTTTGGGTTCGACCTCCTAACTACGAGACGCGTGCACATCCGGAGGGCTTGCGCCTCACGCCGGTTCCGAAGCCTCGCTCGCCGGATTTCCCGAATCGTTCGACTGATCAATTTTCGGCAATTCCGGCGCACTGCGAGTACTATGGCGGATCAATTTCCGCGCCTACAGCGCTGCGCCATCCAGTTGATTGACGTTTCGCCGCCTCAAGCAACTTCGCTCTCCTCCGACAAGACGGTATCACGCAGCGCAGCGGCGTACCGCCGGGCGCAGCCTGCGCGCAGCGAGCGGGCATCATCCGCGGAAGCGGAGGCGGCGCAGGCGGAAGAGGGGGCTGTATGCGCTAAGGAGCTTTCGTTACAACTAGGGCGTCTACTTGAAGTTTCGAACCCGTTTGTACACTCGCGCGAAAGCAGCAGCGACGGCAGCAGCGAAAGCGCCGCAAGTTCGAGCCCGGTTTCGACCGCACGAAGCGCAAAATCCGACGGCGGCGGTGATTGCGCCACCAGCGGAAGCCGCATCCAAAATCGGCGCAAAGCCATCTCTGCGGCCGTCGCAGGCGCGGGCGACGACGGCGCTCGCAAAAAGGAAGCCGGCCGCGGGGACCGAAGCCGCCAAAGGCGGAGGAGGAAAGGCGGCGGTAACGGAAAAAAGGGGAAGAGCAAGGCGGAATTGTGTCCCTGCGGCTGCGCGCGCCTGATTTCAGCGGATGCTCTGGGGGATCAGCAGCGCGAGGTAAAGCCCCGAACGACGCCGTGTCAACCTATGAATCCTCCAACAAACGCGCGGCTATTCGGGCAACGCAGCACGACTCCCACGTGTCCGATCGAATCTCCGTTTCTTGACAGCCTCGTTCGGTCTCTCGCGTTCGAATCGTCAAACGACGACGCTGAAGCTGATCCCCTGGTTGCTAAAGCTGGAAAATCTCCTGGCGTCGAATGCGTAGCAAGCGATTGCTTTCGTGACAATTGCGGGCGGCGCAACGCGAGCGGTGATGCAGCAAGTGACACTAACGAAAGTGGGAACTGCAGGGGTGCTGCAACAGAATTGTCGTCGGCGGTGTTTGAACGGAAAGTCGATCTGCGCCCGTCAGAAAATGAGCGGCAAGCAACGGAGGAGCATCAAGCAGGGAGTTACTGTAACGGCAACCGTCGCGACAAAATTCAACAACGGAATGAAGACGATACGAAGTCTAATAAGCCGGGTTCGCTGCGATTGGAGACACCAACTAAGCCAAGAAATTTCGACCGTTCGATGGCTGTCGCACGCTGGATTCTGTCGCCAGTCAATCCTTACTCGTCCACGAAACGTAGAAGCTCCTCGCACGACCGCACGCTTGAGGACACTCGATCGTCTTCCAGCGCTCGATTCGAACCAGCAACCAGACCTTCGTCAAGGAGGACGAAATCCGTCAGCGCACGTCGGGATCTGTCTGGGAGTTTTGGTGGAGCCGTTTCCCAGCCTACAGATGTACGCGTTGTTGTTTCCGAGCCTGCGTCCCTTTTTCACTCGGCAAGGACTGACGCATCAACCACCAAGTCATCCCATAATCAGACGTCTACATCTACAAGTTCAGGAGGTGTCAATAAGGATCATTCAGATGATGCAACTTCTGATGTGAAGAACACCCATCGCGTCGACTCGCGAGGACATTCCAAGCCACCCATGTGGAGATGGCTGCATCTTCTCTCAAGTGAGTTGCATATCACAATATTTAACAATCATGCCTATTCCTCCGCCCGTAACCACACATGACATTCAATGCTTAGTTGTACACTTCTGGATACTGCTTATTGCCTTTCCCGGTCTATCAACGCGTTGTCTCCAGTGCCAGTTCCTGATCATCTCACCCTTTCCGTATCTCCTCCCTTTTCCTCCTCTTTCTCCAACTGCCAGGTAACATGGGTTCCCAGCATCCACACACAAGTCAGCCAAGGTTGGTCTCATAAGCCCACGCTTTGAGGGGGTGGTGAGGTGATCTCATCCCAACAGAGGGCACCTGGGACAAGAGCCATTTTGTCAGACCATCATAATTGTCCTGTCCGCGCAGAAGGCCGCGCAAAAGAGTCTGCACGTGCATGTGTGTCTCGGGTGGTTAAAGCTAGTTGGTCAACCCAGGTTGGTCTCATACGCCCACGCTTTTAGGGCACCAAGGGTAATCGCCACTTTGTCAGGCCATGGCCGTCCTCACAGAAGACTGTGCGAAGGAGTCGGATCGTGCATCTGTGTCTCGGGTGGTCAACGCTAGTGGGCTATTGCTCGGCCACGAGTGTGGCGAGGAGCATCGCAAGGGCCTCGGAATTGAGGACTCTGCAAATAAAATGGGTTTGTGACTGAGAATGGCCTTCCAGTTATGGCTTTCTGCACTGCGCTGGAGCAGGGAATCACAGTGACCAGCCGGAAGCCCAGATGCCCAGTTGTTGGGCGTCACAATAGGTGCAATGTGGTGTACATGTAGGTGTTCCACGTGCAATGTAGTGTGGTAGCTCCTGTAAAATAGCTTCTAGATTTGTGCTGCGAGTCAATGTAGAAAGTAGCAATAGGAGTTGCCCACGTTGTAGCTCATTCATAGCTTGTGTATCCAGGTTATAGCGATAGTTTACCAGGAAAAAAATGCCTTTCATGAAGGAATGCTATTATATCTCAGGGTAGTGGGCCCAAATACCTTGAGAGGCGATTCGTAATCCTTGCTTTAGCTGAATGCTTTGCACCTGTATGCCCCGTGCATGCACTGCACTGCTTATACTGGCCAGTGATTGTCAAAGTAGGAGCTAAGGCAAGGAGCCATAGCTAGGGTTAGGAACGTGGTTTACGAGAGAGAAGGGGTTTGCACTATGGAAAGAGTTACTGATATAGTTCAAGGGAAGGTGGGAAGAGGGGTACACCACCAACAATAGGACCTAGATGATACTACACTAGTTAGGATGCATGCAGTTATATGAATATAATTCTAACATCCCCGCTTAACTGCATGCAGGCCCTCAGATATCAGCGTAAAACACGCTGATTGCGCTGATTTTGTAGCTCAGATTTTCGTTTTCCCTGGAAATTCAGCATATGCTTCAATTTTGCACTGAAATTTCAGTATAACCTATTTTGTCACACTGACCATTTTGCGTGTTACTGTACAAGTAACACTGACGAATCAGTATAGTGTACCGAGTCACACTGATTTGGACATGATAGGGTATGGGTGTACAGGGGGTGTTCAAACCAGGATTCCCGCAAAAAGAATTTCCGACCACTCCATGTCTCCAGCATACAGAAATCGAACCCGAGACCTTCGCAATCTCAAGATATAACCCAAACAACTACGGCAGAAACACCGTAGTTTCAGTGATAAATGTTACACTGGAGTTTCAGTTTGTCTTGAAAATTCACACTTAAAAAATCAGCATAAGTTAAACCCCCAAGGCTGATTTGGACACCACTTCGGACACTGCACACTGATCGATCAGCATTCCCTGAAACCAATCTGAGGGCCTGACTGCATGCAAGCATAGCCAGTGGGGGGCGCTCTACCCGAAATGAAGTCATCACCGTGCCGCAACTTGAACCTGTCAGAATGTGATGTTTGTCTAGCCTGCAGTGGGGTACTCTATAGCGAGTACAACCCAATTAGGGTTTTCTATATGTATCTCAACTGCTGCTAGTGAAAACGCTCCTTTCCTGTTTCTGATTCTTGCCTATAGTTTCAACATGCTATCAGAGCAGGTCGACCCTCCCGGGTCGATCCTGTGAATGGGCCCACCGTTAGCTTCCGCTGCTGTCCTGCCTATCGCGCGCCTCGGGCGCGCTTCGTTTTCTGCCTACCGCGCGCTCGGGGCGCGCGGCGGTTTTCTGCCCTGCCCGCCGCGCGCCCCGGGAGCGCGCGGCGGTTTCCTGCCCCGTCGAC
This sequence comes from Closterium sp. Naga37s-1, assembly GCA_947471745.1. Lineage (NCBI taxonomy): Eukaryota > Viridiplantae > Streptophyta > Zygnematophyceae > Desmidiales > Closteriaceae > Closterium > Closterium sp. Naga37s-1. The sequence continues at coordinate 191,190 of CANJKZ010000190.1, read as the reverse complement.
CCGCGCGTCGCCCCCCGTCGCCCGTCGCCGCGCCCCTGGAGACCCGCGCGTCGCCCCCCGTCGCCCGACGCGGCTCGCGCGACCTGCGCCAGGCCCGCGCGCGGCCCGTACAGCCCGCGCGCGGCCCGTACGGCCTGCGCCAGGCCTGCGCGCGGCTCGTACGGTTTGCGCCAGGCCCGCGCGCGGCCCGTACAGCCCGCGCGCGGTTCGTACGGCCCGCGCCAGGCCCGTGCACGGCCCGTCCAGCTGCTGCCCGAGCCGCGCGCCGTCTTCCCAGCTGCTGCCCGCGCACCGCCCCCCGCTGCTGCCTGTGTTAGGGTTTGGGGATGGCGAGTGTGGGGGTGGCGAGTATGGGGGTGACGGGTGTGTGCGCCGTCCCCTGCTCCTCCTCCTCCTCCGTCTCCCACTGCTGCAGCTGCCGCTGAGGGGGGTGGATGTGTTGGAGCCGTCGGAGTGATACGAGGAGGGTGGCGTGTGAGCAGTGCTAGGGGTACAGCAGGGAGTGTGTGAAAGGGGTGTGGGACAGTTGGGGGAGGTTGACCGGAGGTAGCCGACTTGTCGTCCGCAGCGCCTGAAGTCCAGAGAGCCACGACCCCCTGTGGCCGTGTAGTCCGGGGCTCTGCGCCTGGTAGCCATAGTGTGAGCACTCCTGGTAGTCCAGAGAGCCACGACCCCCTGTGGCCGTGTAGTCCGGGGCTCTGCGCCCGGTAGCCACAATGTGAGCACTCCTGGGAGCACAGAGAGCCAGCTGCGCCTGTCGCCGTGTAGTCCGGGGCTCTGCGCCTGGTAGCGTCAGTGCTGCGCACTCCTCTTCCCCGTGTGTCTGCAGCTTCAGCCATCGCCTCCCATCTTCTCGCCCCCCACAGTTTCTCCTCCTCCTCACTTGCCCTCTGTGATAGCCTCTAGCTTTGCTTATCATTGTGAACTATTGCTCTGTCTGCTTGTTGTGTTGATTATACCCCACTTTGACTATGGGGGTGTGTCAGAATGTGATGTTTGTCTAGCCTGCAGTGGGGTACTCTATAGCGAGTACAACCCAATTAGGGTTTTCTATATGTATCTCAACTGCTGCTAGTGAAAACGCTCCTTTCCTGTTTCTGATTCTTGCCTATAGTTTCAACAGAACCACCGTGGTTGAACCCCTACGGCAGGTGCCCGGTTGCGGTTGAACCCCCGCAACAGGTGCCGGTGTGCGCGACTCTGGGTAACCACGCCCAGAAACGACGGAACGAGACGAAACGAGACAAAACGAAACGAGAGAACGAGGCGTATCAGGAGTAGGTGATGGAAAAAGAAGAGGGAACGGGTGCAGCGGAAGGTAGAGGAGGAACGAGAGAGAAACAAAAAACACGATACTTTCATCCCCCCTCAACCTCTCCCCGCCCCCCCCCACAGCAACAAGTGCTGCAGGAAGAGAGGAAGAGAGAGGGGAGGGACGGGCTGCTAGCTGGGCACACCCGCCGCCCCCACATCTTCCCCCTCCCCCCCCCCCCCACGGCGGAAGCCGTGGAAGGGAGGGTGGGGGGGGCGGCGTTAGCTGCTGCTGGCGCTGGCGCTCGTGCTGGCGCTGGGCGCTGGCGTAGGCGCTGGCGCTCGCGGCTGGCCCTGACGCTGGCGCTGGTCGCTGGTCGCTGGCGCTCGCGGCTGGCGCTCGTCGCTGGCGGCCCGCGGAGCGACGGAGGGCCACGGGGCGACGAAACGGCGCGGGGAGACGAGCAGGTGCCATGGACGACGGGACGGCGCGGAGCGACGAGGGTGGGGGGGGGGCGCGGACGACGGGAAAGGCGAACCAGGGGCTCGACGGGCAGGGCGCCACGGACGGGACGGGACGGGACGGGCAGGGCGCACCGAGCGCGACGAGCAGATGGCGGGCAAACGGCGCTCGTCATCGCTTTCGTCGCGGCCGTCACGCTAAGCGCCGCGACGAGCGCGTGACGGGAGGAGCGACGAAAGCAGCGGCGTGCGCACAAGGAAGGCGCCATGACGCATCAGTGCTTAGGATCGAAATGCTCTTGATACCATGTCAAAGTAGGAGCTAAGGCAAGGAGCCATAGCTAGGGTTAGGAACGTGGTTTACGAGAGAGAAGGGGTTTGCACTATGGAAAGAGTTACAGATATAGTTCAAGGGAAGGTGGGAAGAGGGGTACACCACCAACAATAGGACCTAGATGATACTACACTAATTAGGATGCATGCAGTTATATGAATATAATTCTAACAGTGATGTGTGCTTGTGTGGGTGGGAGGGAGGGCCTGCATTCCCATGGACTGTCAGAGGGGGGGTGTGCATCATAATGTTTTGAACATTTGTCATGAAGTGTTACGAATAGTAATTATTGAAGTATCACTGTGCACTCCTTACCGCAGCAATCGAAGCACGCACTACCGAGAATGAAGACGAAAGGACGGAAGTGACGCGAAGGGTCGTACGGTTACGAAAGGATCTGGACCGTCGGGCAGACAGCATCAGGCAGCAGCAGTAGCGAGGATTCTGCCCGGACAGTTTCGTAACTGTCTGGAGTCGCACGGTTGGATTTCGCTGTAATAAGGGAATGTACCCCTTAGAGTACATGGCTAGCTAGGTCGTTTGGTATTCCCTTGTACTCTTATTTATAGTGCTGTATTTGAATGTTTTAATTAACTCAAACATTTTATATTCACTCTGCTATTGAGGTCAAGGGCCCACCACCACTACTCAGTTGTGTGCGAGCATTCCTGAGGTGATCCTAGGCACGATCAACTTATGATTCTGACATGGTATGAGAGCGACTCAGGAATCCTTCGCACCGCCACCACCGAAATCTTCGGCGAACGAAAAGTGGCGTCCGGCACACGCTGACGCGTGAGAATGGCAGGAGGATCTGGTGGTCAGACGAATCTGACGGTTGAAGCGCAGACCAACCCGGCTGCGACAAGCGAGGAAACGACGACGATTGGAACCACCGCCCTCGCACAGATGCTTCAGCGACTCACCAGCCTGGAGCAACAACTCCAGACATTGCGGAACGGCGATGCGGGAACTTCTTCCCAACCCTCTCAACTGGCCTCGAACGGCCACAATACCGCCCCGCATACCTTCTCCCTCGACACTAATGGCTCAACTCCCAAAACTCCCTGTCCCAGCGAGGAGGCAATTCTCTCTGCGCAATCAAGGTTTTTTAGTATATCAAAAATAAAGACAAGTGTGTGTTGTGACGGCAGAGACTTCTATACGTGGAGCTTCGAGCTAGAGCTGCTGCTGCAAAACGCGGAGTTTTTCCACTATTTCGACGGGAGCTACTCGGGACCCGCCGAAGACACCGACGACGCCAAGGCAAGATACTACAACGAGTCCCTGATGGCGTACGGAGTTCTTCTGCGAAATTTGTCGCCGGCAGAGCAGTTGAGCATTCGCTCATACAAAACAACACCTGCTCTAGCCCTCGACGCTTGGCGCCACCTGAACGGCGTTTACCAACCGAAGGATTCGGTTTCGTCGAGCCGCCTACTCCAGCAGCTACTGGAAACAAGAATGGCACCAGGGGAGAAGGCCAACAGCTACATCAATCGCTGTCGGAGCTTACGCGATCAAATCGCGAAGTTGGGAAGCACGATCTCTGAGGAGATCTTCGTGAACATTGTGCTTCAAGGGCTCGGCCCAGAGTGGCGGCCCTGCAAGGCGCTTCTCCGACAGCAGGGGGTCATCTCGGAGGCCGCCCTATGCGCCGCCCTCCTCGTCGAACAACGGGATATGGACCAGCAGCGACCAGCGCCGCGACGAGACAGGGAACGCCTCGCTTTCTACGCCGACAACACGGAGGAACGACGGCCGCGGCGCCTATACTGCAAGATTTGCAGAAATTTCGGGCACCTGGCAGATCGATGCAAACATCGGTCTCGCCCCCGTCAGACCAATCCGAGCAACTGGTCCGGACGACAAGACGCACGGAATGACACGCGTCCTGCCCAGGGGCATCAACCCCCACCGCGCAACCTGAATCCAACGATTCAGCATCAGCAGCAGCAGCCATCAACTGCGCCCGTCCGCAACGTCATGGGCAACATGACAATGACGAGCGGATCCCGTCGTCCCCGTGCGCGCTCACCATCACCTATGGAAGCACGCCACCCAATCGGAGCGTTCTCGAACAACAATCCGTTCAGCACACGACACGATTTCACCGACGACGACGACCAGGACTGGAATCTGCCAGTCCCGCTGCTCGAGAGCCCCCCACACGTACCCGATACAAGGGTGGCACCGATCGATTGGATCGCGCGCGAACAATTCCTAAAAGTTGACACACCACATATCGTTACTCCGCGACTGGCGCTGCTCGCACATAACGACAATAGGTGCTACAACACGTGGTACCTGGATAGCTGCTGTGGGCAGCACATGGTGGGTTCCGGGCGTTACATATCCAACGCCGTCGCCACACCCGCCGTCACCTACGTCACCGTGACGAACAACACGCGGCTGCGCGCAAGCGCGCAAGGCATCGTTGTGCTCAAGGCCCGCGGGAGCATGACGCACATCACACTGAACGACGTGCTGATCGTGCAGAATCTGCGTTTCAATCTCCTCTCGGCGGCGCAGCTCATGGATTGCGGGGTCGACCTTAGCACCGACCCTGAGACACGTGACATCTTGCTTCACTTCACGATGTCGGACAAGACGCGCAAGCAGATCGGGCGAGCGCACTCCGAAAACGGAGTTTACATCCTCGACTTCAGTATTCCCGACTGCAGCGGTGATTCGAAGGAGCTCATCGATCTCGTACCCCTGCGCTTCGAACACATTCACCGCCGTGACTGGAAGCACCCTGATGGAAGGCTGTGGGTGCCTCATCACGCTCACCCGCGCGAAACGGCGCTGCATGACCCCGACCCCGACGGCATCTGCAGAGATTGTCATACGCCCACAGCCTCGACGAGCGCGATCGTCGGCCGTGGCCTTGCCGCCATCGCCGAAGCAGAGCGGGAGGCACCGCTTGAAGAGGGAATGTCAAACCTGGAACTTGCAATCACAACACACGGCATCTTCGGAACGAGAGAACATCCCCTCCCAGGACCCGCATCACAACACCTTCAAGGCATGCTGCGTGGCATCGGCGTCGGCACCTTCGATGCGCACGGAAACCCGCGACCCTACACATAGGAGACATTCCTGGAGGTCTACGCTCACCAGCGCGACTCTACGAAGAAGCACAGCATGGCGCAAGAGGAGGAACTGGCGCGCCGCGAAGCGGAAGAACTTCGCCAACGGAGCCTTGCGGAGTCGCTCGGCACATTCGCCTGGAGCGGATGGGGCGAAGAAGAGAGCGCCTCCAATGAAGGGGGGTGGGGGAGCGCTGGCGGATGGGGAGCCGCAACTGGCGGCGACACCGGCGGATGGGGAGCCGCAACTGGCGGCGACACCAGCGGATGGGGAGCCGCAACTGGCGGCGACACTGGCGGATGGGGAGCAGTCACCGGCGACAACACCGGCGGATGGGGCGCCGCATCTGGCGGCGAAACAAGCGGCTGGGGAGATTTCCGCGAGGTCGAAGCTCCTATTGTTCCTCTTGGTCGCCCTCCGCGCCGCCCTGCACCTACCCTACCCCCACCTGACATTCAACCAGGGAGTGACCCTTGGGACACCATCGATTGGGGGAACGAGCCATCTACTCCGCGTCGCACCGTCTACGGACCTGCCCCCGAGCCGCGCGAACCAACCTTCTTCCCGGGAACTATCCCTGGAACCAACATTCCTCTCTCCACCATCCTTGACAGGGAGTTTCTTGCACTAATGTTGACAACGGCGAACGGAGAAGAAGAAGCTGAAGAAGCAGCGGCGACCCCTGCTCAAACACCTGACGAGGATCCCGCAGAAACACTCGCGCGCTACATGCGCACCTCCGGATTCCGCACCGACGATGCCATCTGGCACCAGCGCCTATGTCACCCCTCACGCGTAACACTGAAGAACTGCATCGAGGCCGGCGTGTTTGCGCCTGGCGCACTCCTGCGCCCTGATGGCACCGAAGTAAGAAGCGTGACACATCCGCGCAACTGCACCGTCTGCCCCGAAGCTGCGCTAAGCCACAAGCCGTTCCCCCTGCTAGAGCCCGGAACTAACCGCTACACCAAACTGGAGAAGGTGTACAGTGACTTCCTCAACGTGGGACACTGCGGCATTAACGACGAACTCCACACGCTCACCTTCGTCGACGCCGGAACGCGCTACGTATGGGTCGTAAACGTGGAAGCGCGCAGCAGAGCATACGAAGTGTTCCGCCTGTGGCTGGCGCACGCGCAGCGGCAATCTGGGGAGAAGTTGAAGATCTGGCAGTCTGACGGCGCGGCGGAGTTCAGGAGCAAGGAGCTGCAGGATTACCTCGCACAGAAGGGAATCGAGCATCACATTTCCCTCCCCTACGCTCACCAGCAGCAGGGCGTAGCCGAGCGCACGAATCGCACCCTCATGACGAAGGTGCGGGCGCTGATGAAGCAGTCGAAGCTTCCGTCGACCTACTGGACCTACGCAATGCACCACGCCGTGCGGGTGCACAACCTGTTGTCAACCACCGCCATCACCGGCAACTCATCACCGCATGTGAAGTGGACGGGGACCAAGGGCAACACATCCATGCTCCGCGTGTGGGGATGCATGGTGCAGTACCGCCCGCCGACATCGACTATCGGGAAGTTTGCAAGCCGCGCGCGCTGGGGGATTCATCTCGGCATCAGCCACGAGCACAAAGCATGGCTCATTCTCGACCTCTTGAGCCAGAAAATCAAGAACGCGCGCGATGTCATCTTCTACGTGCGGCTCTTCCTTCGGCAATTCCGCGAAGACGAGCAGGCGAATGCAAACCGCGTCTATGCCAACGACGGTCACAACTACGCCTCACCTGAGGACGAAGCCGCAGCAGCGATTCTGGAGCAAGACCCCAGAGGCGAGTTCACAAGAGGCGATCGCGACGATGACGACGACGAGGACGACGTTCCTCCTGGAGGAGGAGCAGGCGCAGCAGGCGGAAGCGGAAGCAGAGGCGGAAGCGGCGGAGGCGCAGCACCACCAGCACCGCCTGAACCTGAGAGTGATGACGACAACGTACAGGAGGTCACTCCACAACACCGCCACGACAGCACCGTCACCGGACTCCAGCTCCTCGGGCTCCACACTGCCACCTCAACGGCGCCACGTGTCATCGAGCCGAAGAATCCGCGCTAAGCACTCACGGGACCACACAGCAAGGAGTGGCGCAAAGCGATGGATGCAGAAATCAAGGCACTTGAGTCCCGTGATACCTGGGTGCTCGTCGATCGAGCGGCAATTAAGGGGAGGAGGATTCTCTCCGGGAAATGGGTCTTCCGCGTGAAGACCGCAGCCGACGGCACGATCGAGCGATTCAAGGCGCGTTGGGTAGTGCGCGGTTACGATCAGAGGCACGGCATTGACTTCGACCAGACATTTGCACCGGTCAGCCGTCATACCTCCGCCAGGATTCTCCTCGCCATCGCTGCAGCACGACATCTCCCGCTCCGACAAATCGATGTGAAGAACGCGTTCCTGTACGCGTTAGTGGATGCAGTGATCTACGTGGAGCAGCCGCACACATACGGCGAAGGGGATTCGCGTGTCTGCGAGCTGCGAAAATCTCTTTATGGGATCAAACAGGCGCCGAGGCTCTGGCAGCAGTACCTGCACAACATACTGCTTGAAATCGGGTTCAAGCAGTTGCCTCACGATCCTGGGATGTATCGCCGCGATTTCCGCGGCGAATACATCCTACTCATGGTCTACATCGACGACCTCCTCTACACAGGGTCAAGCAACGAGTTGCTTGAGCAGTTCGAGAAAAACCTCGCAGGACGCGTCTGCGGAGAGTCACTCGACAAAGGTAGTGAGTTAGACTACGGGGGGGGGGGGGGGGGGGGGGGGGGGGGGGGGGGGGGGGGTGGCACGAACTACTAGGAGTGATCGTAGCTTTGCTTGCGTTCCTTAGCACTTGCGCATTCACGGGAGAAGTTGGCAAGAGTTTCACTAGCAAAGTTGGAATTACAGAATAGTTGAACAAGCAATGACAGAATGACTACATCAGGCACCTAGCAACCCTGCAGCTAGCCTGGTCGACCGCCAACACAGCTTGGTCGACCGCCTGCCAGCGTTGCGTAGAGGAGCTGCGCCAGCACTGCAGAAGGGCGACCTGCCAACGCAGCAGGTCGACGGTGTGCCAACGCTGCAGCAGAGCGGCTGTCCAGCGTTGCCCCGTAGAAGACAGCAGTGCGCACGCTCGCAGGTGAGCGCAGACGATTGGTCCGACTTGCCTCGTTGGGCATCCGTCGGCTGATGTCTGAGCCTGACGAGCCACATCGACTTCGGGAGACCAGCCCGAAGTCACCTTCGCCATCGCGACCTCGACGACGTTCGCGTGCCTCCGCAGAACTCGTCGAGCAGGTTACCCGGTCGACCTGGTCGACCACCAAGTGCTCCGGTCGACCACCAGTGCCTCTGGTCGACCACTGGTTCCCTCTGGTCGACCACCATGTCCCTCTGGTCGACCACAGCTCCCGTCGAGCTACCCCCTGGTCGACGGACCCCTTCCGTCGACCACAACTGGCAGATGATGTCGCCGAGCTCCCCTCGTCGACCGCTGCTCAGTTGTCAGGTCGACGGACTGCTCCGTCGACCTCCCGGTCGAACTGCAGGTCGACGGACTGCTCCGTCGACCTCCCGGTCGAACTGCCCCTCCTGGTCGACAGCCCACCCGTCGCCCATACCAGTCAGTTGCAGCTGTCGAGCTCCCTGGTCGACAGCAACACCACAGCGGTCCCCTGCAACTTGACGAAGCCTGTCGAGCAGCTCTCCCACTGTGAACGGTCGGCTGCTACTCCCGTACATCCGACCAAGTCGTCGACGTTGCCCAAGCGAGGGCGGGGCCAACACTCCATTCTTGTTAACAGCGTCGACATCACCTGCAATCATGACGTGAAGCAGTTCCTCGGGCTCAACATCACCTACTCGCCGGAAGCCATTCATCTCTCAGCAGCCAAGTACGCAGAGGAGCTTAGCAAGCGCTTCAACATTGCGCCTGCACCACTCTCCACCCCCTACCGCACTCCAGGACCCAACCACAAGCCTGACAACAAAGCCCTGTCCCCTGCTGGGCTTCACACCTACCAGCAGCAGTTGGGATGCCTGCTCTTTGCATCTGTTACCTGCAGGCCCGACCTCTCCTACATCGCGAGCCAGTTGGCTCAGTACTCTCGCAAACCAACGGCTGAGAATCTACTAGATCTCTAGCGGGCACTTCAGTTCTTCATCTCCACGCCCAATGTTGGGCTCGGCTACTCCACCATTCCAACCTCGTCCTTCAACCTCATCGGCTACGTGGACGCTGATCACGCCGCTGACCCCGACAATCAACGGTTCAAGACATGCTTACTTTTCCGCCTCGAGCCCAGCGGCCCTGTCAAACTGTATGTTTGTGTTATCTCTAGGCTAGAGTGGGTTAGACTACAAGGGGTACAACACTTTAGGGTTAGGTACTTGTACTCATGCATGCTACCTAGTCCACCATTCCTGCATGCTTATTCCAACATGGTATTAGAGCAGAATCGTTCCTAGGGCCCACCGAACGTTCCGCCCTGCCCTACCCGTAAATTGTTTCTTCCTACGCTGCCCCTGCAGCCGCGCTGCCCTTGCAGCCCGCGCGCTGCCCCTGCGACCGCGCTGCCTCTGCAGCCGTGCTCGCCCCTGCGACCGCGCTGCCCCTGCAGCCGTGCTCGCCCCTGCGACCGCGCTGCCTCTGCAGCCGTGCTCGCCCCTGCGACCGCGCTGCCCCTGCAGCCGTGCTCGCCCCTGCGACCGCGCTGCCTCTGCAGCCGTGCTCGCCCCTGCGACCGCGCTGCCCCTGCAGCCGTGCTCGCCCCTACGACAGTGCTGCCCCTGCAGCCGTGCCTGCCCCTGCGACCGTGCTGCCCCTGCACCCGTGCCTGCCCCTGTGGCCCGCGTGCTGCCCCTGCAACCCGCGCGTTCGCCCCTGCAGCCCGCGCGTTCGCCCCTGCAGCCCGTGGGCGCTGCCTCTGCAGTCCGCGCGCCGCCCTGCCGAGCCGCGCGTCGCCCCTGCAGCCCGTGGGCGCTGCCCCTGCAGCCCGCGCGCCGCCCTGCCGAGCCGCGCGTTGCCCCTGCAGCCCGTGGGCGCTGCCCCTGCAGCCCGTACGCCGCCCTGCCGAGCCGCGCGTCGCCCCTGCAGCCCGTGGGCGCTGCCCCTGCTGCCCGCGCGCCGCCCTGCCGAGCCGAGCGTCGCCCCTGCAGCCTGGGCGCCGCCCTGCCGAGCCGCGCGCCGCCCCTACAGCCCGCGCGCCTCCCTGCCGAGCCGCGCGTCGCCCCTGCAGCCCGTGGGCGCTGCCCCTGCTGCCCGCGCGCCGCCCTGCCGAGCCGAGCGTCGCCCCTGCAGCCTGGGCGCCGCCCTGCCGAGCCGCGCGCCGCCCCTACAGCCCGCGCGCCTCCCTGCCGAGCCGCGCGTCGCCCCTGCAGCCCGTGGGCGCTGCCCCTGCAGCCCGCGCGCAACCCGAAACCCTGTATATATATATATACTACTGACCCCTGCTGCTACTACTACTGCTGCTGCTACTCGTGCTACTGCTGCTGGTGGAGGTGCCGCTGGGAGTGCTGGAGGTGCTGCTGGTGCTGGAGGAGCTTGAGGTGCTGGACCTACTCCTGACCGTCGCTGTCTGTCATGGCCACTATCGCGGCAGTTTCTGCGGCCAGGGGTGGACAGTAGCGGGCACTGCCTCTCCCGGACGACCCCACCCCTCAGCAGCTTCGTGAGTGGGTGTTTCAGCGAGGCAGGCCTGGTGGTGGAGGTTTTGATTTTAAGTGGCCTAAGCGACGTCGCGACTGTGCTTCTCAGCGATGCGTCCCTGGCTGTGTAGAGGTTCCTGCTCTCGGTTCTAGTGAGTCTGCTGCCGCTCCAGGTGCTAGTGAGTCTGCTGCCGCTCCAGGTACTAGTGAGTCTGCTGCAGCTCTAGGTGCCCGTGAGTCTGCCGACGCTCTAGGTGCTAGTGCGTCTACTACCACAGGTCCTGCCTCAGCTGAGGTCTTGCACACTTTCACGCTTGACTCAGGCGCGTCACGTTGCTTCTTTCGTGATTGCACCACAGTCACACCACTCACAGCGCCTGTCCCAGTCTCACTGGCTGACCCCTCTGGGGGCCGAGTAGTTGCGAGAGCCTCCACGGTCCTCCCTTGTCCAGCAGTCCCCTCCGGCTCTCTGTCAGGTCTCCACCTCCCCACGTTCTCGACGAACTTGGTGAGCAACGCTGCCATTCAGGATGTCTGGGTTGATACCTTTATTCCTGGAGGGCAGCGTGTGGCGATCTGTACCTGCTCCCGGACTGGCCGTCACCTGGCTACGTTCACTCGACAGCCTGGGTCTAGTCTGTACACACTGACCACTGCGTCTGCACAGGTGGCTGAGTCAGGTCAGGTGGCCGTGTCGAGTCGGGCGTCTGCGTCGGGTCAGTTAGCTGCGTCCTGCTCGTGCAGAGTACTCACGCACGAGACTCAGCGCTGGCACCACCGTCTTGGTCACCCCTCCCTGCCGCGTCTACGCAGCATGCACTCCCGTCTCCTTGTCTCTGGCCTCCCCAGGACCCTGCCCCCCCTGCCGCGCTCGCTTGCCCCGCCGTGTCTTCCTTGCGTCGAGGGGCGGCAGCGCGCCGCTCCTCACTCCTCCGAGTTTCCTCCGACCACTGCTCCTCTGCAGACTCTCCACATGGACGTGTGGGGCCCGGCCCCCATCGGTGGAACGAGTCAGGAGCGCTACTTCCTGTTGGTTGTTGACGACTACACACGCTACACCACACTCTTCCCCTTGCGTCGCAAGGCGGACGTCAGCGGTGTTTTGATCCCCTGGATCCGTGCTACTCGTCTCCAGCTGCACGAGCGTTTTCAGCAGGACTTCCCAGTCCTGCGTCTGCACTCTGACAGGGGCGGTGAGTTCTCTTCTGACCTCCTTGCGGGGTTCTGTCGAGACGAGGGCATCCGCCATACGTTCACGCTTCCGGCCTCTCCTCAGCAGAATGGGATTGCTGAGCGTCGCATTGGCTTGATCATGGAGGTTGCTCGTACCTCCATGATCCATGCGGCTGCTCCCCATTCTCTGTGGCCGTTTGCGGTCCGATACGCTGCGCATCAGCTCAACCTCTGGCTCCGTGTCTCGGAGCCAGAGACCTCGCCCACACTCCGGTGGACGGGGAAGGCTGGCGATGCGCCAGTGTTTCGGGTCTGGGGCGCGCTCTCTCTTGTTCGCGATACCACCGCGAGCAAGCTCTCCTCCCGCACTCTCCGCTGCGTCTTCCTTGGCTTCCCCACTGACACCCCGCCGTGGCAGTTCTACCACCTGCCCTCGCGTCGAGTCTTCGCCTCCCAGGACGTCACCTTTGACGAGTCGGTCTGTTTCTACCAGTTACACCCGCACGTGTCTCACCCTGTTCCCCTAGCACCCCTCTTCCTGGTACCAGTCCCCCCCCCGGTAGACCCCCTCCCCCCACAGGGTCTCAGGTCGACCCACCCCCCTTGGATGAGCCAGTGGAGATCTCTTCTGACTCCTCTGGCCCAGCTGAGGGGGGTGACCCAGTTGCGGACGACACGGCGGCCACTCGCCGCTCTCCACGCTTGGAGACCCCCCCGGGTTTTCCGCCTCGACCGTCTTCGCCCCCTCCGCAGCCTGCTGCTGCGGACTCTGGAGCTGAGACTATACGTGCTGAGACAGAGGGTGAGGGTTCTGGGGGTGCTGGTTCTGGGGGTGCTGCGACTGGGGGTGCTGACTCTGGGGGTGCTGCGAGTCCTAGTGGCGGTGGAGTTGTGGGTGACCCTGTTGGAGGTCCTGGAGCTGGAGGTACTAGAGGTGCTTCTGGTACTGGAGGTGCTAGAGCTACCACTACTGGAGGTGCTGGAGCTGGACAGCCACCGCAGCCTGCCCTACTTGAGACACTCTCGCCGCAGGTGATTCGTGCGTGGGTCGTTCGGCGAGGCAGTCCTGGTGGTGGAGGGTACAGTCCTGCTGGTGCTGGAGCTACTAGTCCTAGAGGTGCTGCTGGTGCTGGAGCTACTAGTCCTAGAGGTGCTGGAGGTGCTGGAGGTACTGCTGGAGGTACTAGAGGTGCTGCTGGTGCTGGAGGTACTGGAGCTGCTAGTCCTGGAGGTACTGCTGGAGGTACTGGAGCTGCTGGCACTGGAGGTGCTGGTGCTACTGGTGCTGGAGCTGCGGGAGCTGCTGGTCCTGGAGGTGCTCGTACTAGAGGTACTGGAGCTGCCGGAGCTGGTGGTGCTGCTCGTGCTGGAGGTGCTACTGGAGCTGCTGACCCTGGAGGTGCTGGTGTTGCTGGTGCTGGAGGCGCTGGAGCTGGAGGTACTGGAGGTGCTGGAGCTGCTGGTCCTGGAGGTGCTCGTACTAGAGGTGCTGGAGCTGCCGGAGCAGCTGGTACTGCTGGTGCTGGAGGTGCTGGAGGTGCTACTGGAGCTGCTGGCACTGGAGGTGCTAGTGCTGCTGGTGCTGGAGGCGCTGGAGCTGGAGGTACTGGAGGTGCTGGAGCTGCTGGTCCTGGAGGTGCTCGTACTAGAGGTGAAGGAGCTGCCGGAGCAGGAGGTACTACTGGTGCTGGAGGTGCTGGAGGTGCTACTGGAGCTGCTGGCACTTGAGGTGCTGGAGGTACTGCTGGTGCTGGAGGCGCTGGAGCTGGAGCTGGAGGTACTGGAGGTGCTGGAGCTGCGGGTCCTGGAGGTACTCGTACCAGAGGTGCTGGAGCTGCCGGAGCAGGTGGTACTACTGGTGCTGGAGGTGCTCGAGGTGCTACTGGAGCTGCTGGCACTGGAGGTGCTGGAGGTACTGCTGGTGCTAGAGGTGCTGGAGCTGCCGGAGCTAGTGGTGCTGGAGGTGCTGGAGGTGCTGGTGCTGCTCGTGCTGGAGGTACGGGAGCTGCTGGTGCTCTTCGCCACCTTCTCAGTCTTCCGCCAGGTGCTACTGACTTCCCTGTGGCAGGTACTACTCCTCCGTTACTGTTTCCACCGACCGACCAGTCTCAGCCGCCGCTGCTACCGCACTCCCCACTGCCTGCTCCTACTCCTTACACTGCAGTGACACAGTCCCTGTCTGAGCGTCGAGAGCCTGAGACTCGTGCTTCCACCCCTGAGCGTCGTGAGCCTGAGTCTAGCTTTGACATTGAGCCCGAGCCTAGAGCCGATGTCCGTACTCGTGTTCCTCGTGTTCGTCATCAGCGTGCTCCGGCTGTCCCAGGCACTCACGATATGACACTCCGTCCTTCCTCTGTTCCACAGCGTGTTGTCCTCCCGTTACCTCCTGCGTCCTCTCTTCCTGACGTTGCTGACCCTCCGTCTGACCTTGCTCGTGCGTCCAGTCCGACTGTTACTCGCTTTCTTGCTACGGTGGTGACTGACCCTTCGTTCTCGTCTCCTGCTGCGTCTGCCTTAGTCGCTGAGCTAGTTGACTTCGCTGCTGTGTACCGCCTAGACTACCTTGCGAGTCTCGTTTCTGACCTTGACCCTGCCTGTCCTCCGTCCGTCGGGGGTGAGACTGCCCTTGGCTGTACGGCCCTTGGCTGTGACGTCCTTGAGGACAGGCAGGAGGAGCTGGAGTGCCTTGCGGCCGCTGTACCTCATCTCGCTACCATGCTGCTTGCCCCTGAGGGAGACCCGGATGCACTTGACATCCCCACCCCGCGCTCTTACAGAGAGGCGATTTCGGGTGAGTACTCCTCTCAGTGGCAGACAGCCATGGACGCAGAGATGGCTTCCTGGAAGTCCACAGGCACCTACGTCGACGAGGTTCCCCCACCTGGGGCGAACATCGTCAGTGGCATGTGGATTTTCAGGGTGAAGCGGCCGCCGGGTTCTCCGCCTGCCTTCAAGGCACGTTACGTTTCTCGAGGCTTCAGTCAGCGTGAGGGGGTCGACTTCTTTTAGACCTTCTCCCCCACCCCAAAGATGACCACTCTTCGGGTGTTACTACACGTTGCAGCGCAGCGTGACTACGAGCTGCACTCCCTCGACTTCTCGACAGCGTTCTTGCAGGGTAGCCTTCACGAGGCCATCTGGTTGCGCCGTCCACAGGGCTTCACTGGGTCGTTTCCTGCGGGTACCCAGTGGAGCCTACGGCGACCAGTGTACGGCCTGCGTCAGGCACCCCGCGAGTGGCACGACACACTGAGGACGACACTTGCGGCTCTTGGGTTTGCTCCTTCCACTGCTGGCCCGTCATTGTTTCTGCGCACTGACACCACTCTGCCACCGTTCTACATCCTCGTGTACGTCGACGACTTGGTCTTTGCTACTGCTGACACTGAGGCACTTGTCCGCGTGAAGACGGAGCTGCAGGAGAGACACACCTGCACTGACCTGGGTGAGCTGCGGAGCTATCTTGGCTTGCAGATCACCCGGAACAGAGCACGGTGCACCATAACTCTGACTCAGTCACACATGGTGCAGCAGGTCCTTCAGCGCTTTGGCTTCACGTGGTCCTCGCCACAGCCCACTTGTGAGGATCTGGTTCAGGAAAGATGATTCTATTGAATGATTCACCTGGGTACAACACGAGGCTATATATAGCCTCGACACAAGGCCAGTTACCCAGGTGTTACGCGAATGTTCTGAGGGTCGCGAAGCGTCCCGAACAGAACCTTGAGTAGAGGGTTCATCTCCGCCTGGAACGTCGCCGGTGCGTTGCACAGTCCGAACGGCATCACTAAGTACTCGTAGGAGCCGTATCTGGTACGGAACGCCGTCTTGTGGATCGAGTTGTCCGCCATCTTGATCTGCCAGTAACCCGACCGTAGGTCCAGCTTCGAAAAGACTGTTGCACCACGCAGTTGGTCCGGTAGGTCGTCTATGCACGGTATGGGATATTTGTTCTTGACTGTCTGTTTGTTCAGTGCGCGGTAGTCGATGCACATCCGTAAACTACCGTCTGGTTTTGGAGTGAAGAGAACTGGTGCACCATAGGGAGAGGTGGATGGGCGGATCAGTTGTCTGTCCAGTAGATACTCTATCTGCTTCTTCATGTCTGCCAGTTCGGTCGGACTAAGGCGGTATGGTGCACGTGAGACGGGTTTCGCACCTGGTTCCTCCACGATCTCGTGCTCGTGGGTGCGTGCTGGAGGTACGCCTGCAGGTAGGTCGTCGAGCATTATATCCTTGTACTCCTCCAAGACCTCTTTTACTGCTACAGGTAGCTCTGTGTTCGGCTTCTCCTCCTCTGCCGCTGCCATAACCAGTGCGAAGTAACCCGTGTTACTCTCGTTCACCGTCCGTTCGAACCGTGCCAGTGTCGTTTCAGGAACGCTCCCTGTATCCGTCCAGCTCCGCAGCTCCACTCGTTTCCCGTTGTTGTAGATGTACGCCTTCCGGTTGACCCAGTCGATCTCGGGGTTGAACCGCTTCAGAAAATCACGCCCCAAGATGAAATCTAATCCCTTGATGTTCGTGATCGGCAACGTCGGCTTCCACCTTAACGCTCCTATCTGCAGCTGCAGTGTTGACTCGCCGTGGATGGGAAGCTTCGTACCGTCCACCATCGTTGCTGTAATTTGAGTCTCCTCTGAGGATTCTCCAATTTTCTCCAACGTCCCGCGGTCGCACACCGAGTGGGACGCACCACTGTCCACCAGGGCCTGGAGGCGACGCCCGTTGCAGATCACCTCGAGTACTAGTGGTTGCTGCTGCTCCGAGTAGCCGTAGATGGTATCGCTTATAGGATCGTAGGGTACGTCGAATATGTCATCCCTAGATCCTGCGCTCGAAGATGCAGCTTCAATATCAGTTTCCAACTGAGAAATGTTAGAAGGATTTATCCGAGGCCGATTCAGCTTCTCTTGGGCCTGGAACCTTCCCCTACCTTTGCAGCTGAGTAGGCTTCATCTGTGGGGAACAGGGAGCCTTCAAACAGTGCTGCTGGGAGAGAATATTATCTCAACGGAACGCTCGATCCGTATTAGCGCTCTGGAGTAGGGTCCCCATATTACCCGGTACCGGTTTAATTTCTGACTCTCCCTTAATAATGGCTTGAAACCCACGAGAAGTAATATTCTTACTTGTCGGGGTGTACGGCTGGAGTTTCCCGGTCGGTGCAGGGTCTTGTTTCGCGGATCCTCCTTTAGTCTCGGCGATTTCCCCTGGTGCCGGCTGGTCGTGACGTTTTAAATTCGCACCACCATATTCTCTTTTTTTCGCCCTCTCCGAAGTTGCCACGTTGTCCGTTTTCTGCTTCGGGGGTGCCGCACTGTTCTTGTCCCTCAGCTCCGCACGCCTTCTCTTCATTTTCCAACACGCCAAGATACGATGTCCTGTAGCGCCGCAAAATTTGCACGTCTCATTTTTTGCTAGCCGCTGCTCCACATCGCCCTCGTCGTTCTCCATCGGGTCGGCAGTCGTGGGTGGTGCCAATCGCCCCATGCCACTAGTTGGCTTGTTGCGTCGTGTTCAACGTGTCGAACTGTTCGATCTGTGCTGCCCGAAACTGCGCCCACGTCCCCTCGCCTTGGACTATTCTGTTGTTGATCCACTCTAGAGCTGGGCCTCGTAACAGTTTTGCTGCGAGCCGTATGCGCATTGCGTCTTGGTTGAGGGTCGTGCATCCAACGGCTTCGAAGTATATTTCGAGTTCAGCTACAAATCGACGAACGTCGTTCCCTTTAACTGTATGATCGAACGCCTCCGGTAGCCTCAGCTTTACTGCTTCGAGGTTCACTGTAGCTGCTGCCGTTGTCGAAGGTAGAATTGTCGGTGTCGCCGCTGCTGCTGCTGCTGCTGCTGTGGCGGTTGCCGACTGATTCGCAAGGAGTTTTTCGAGTCGTGGGAGCACCGCACGTATTTGCTTATGCTCAGCACGAAACTCCGCGATTTTCTGTACTGAAATATCTCTTTTTCCCTCCATTTGGCGATTTACAGGAAGATGCGCGACGAAACCAATCGAATTCTAGGTGCTGGTCGACTTACTGCGAGTCAAGTTGACTGTAGAATCGACGAGCGCGAATTCTGTAGGTCGCGTAAATCTCCCTAAGTCGAAATTCGCGTTCCATCTCGGCCGTTGAGGAAAAACTCGATCCGACGCCCCAAATTCCAACCTTCTTGGGCGTAATTCTCTGGGCCGTTGAGATGAAAGTCGATCGAACGGTCCAGATTCCAACCTTTTCACCAGTAAATCTGAGGGGTGTTCGAAAACCGGATCGAGGGGACTTAGACAAAATTGCGCGGAACTGGTTTCAAAGGATATAAATAAGAGTACAAGGGAATTCGAAACGACCTAGCTAGCCATGTACTCTAAGGGGTACATTCCCTTATTACAGCGAACAACAACCGTGCGACTCCAGTCAGTTACGAAACTGTTCGGGCAGAATCCTCGTCACTGCTGCTGCTTGATGCTGTCTGCCCGACGGTCCAGATGCTCTTCGTAACCATGTGACTCTTCGTGTCACTTGCGCCCTTTCATCTTCAGTCTCGGTAGTGTGTGCTTCGGTTGCTGCGGTGAGGAGTGCTCAATAGTGTTTTCAATAATCACTATTCGTAACAACTTGCACAATGTCCCATCTCTACGAAGCTATTATATCCCCAAATCGCTGTCAGACTGTCAGCCCCGGCCTTCGGATATAGTGTCCAGCATGGTTCTATATTGCGCCAGGTCCTGGGAATGGCAAGAGAATGGAAAAAAAACAGAGGTATTGAGGGACTAGAACGAGGATATGTTTTGGTAATGACAAACGGGGAAAAAGGGCACAAACTACAACTTGTCGTGCACACATGGTGTGTGGGAAGTGGCGTGTAGGGGGGAAAGTAGCGGCAAGAGGGTAAGAGGCAATGAAAAGTGGAGGAAGGGCCGAACGGCAGGTCATCTCTGCACGTGCTAAGGCACTGAGAGCCCTCTGAGAAACGAATGATCATCTGCAATAGAACTGCTAATGCCTCTCCTTGCATTTTCTCTGATACATCTGTAGGACAAAGGGTCTCACCTCTGTGAGTGCAAAGACACCAATATCATTTGAGCGGAGGGGAGAGCCCCTGCGGAGGAACTTGCTTCCTTGAAAGATGTAGAGCATGGGGACGCCAGTGGACAGCTCCAGCTCTATCACCTGCAGAGTTTCATTTCAAAAGGCAACAGCAGTCAGAATCAGAGGGGTCAGAGAGGTGAATTCGGACTGACTATAAGACGCTTCCTTGGAAAATGAGAGCACAGGGACACCCGTGGAGAGTTCCAGCTCTATCACCTGCAGCGCATCGCGCATCATGTCAAAACGCAACGGCAGTGAAAATAAGAGGGATAAAAACAGTGCGAAATTCCAACGCGGAAGCGTAAATCGAGCAACTCCACTTCCAACCCAGCCTGCTTCTACTCCCTTCCCACACCATCCCTGACAGACTGCGGGCGAGAAATAATTATTGCACAATGAATAAATTTGCTCGTATCCCTCTTCACCAGTTTCCCACACGTACCCACCCTGGCCTACACCTAACCTTGTTACAGACAAGGCCAAAACAGGACATGCTAACGCGATCATAGATCAGAAGTTGCGACGGGTATAACGGAACAATTCACATGGCATATGACATACCTCCATGAGGCGACACTGTCGAGTCGAGGCACATGATGAAGCGAGCATGGAGTAGCCACGAGCGTAATGTAACATCACATTTCACAGTTCACAATTCACCCGAAAAATGACATACCTCCTGCGACGTAAGGCTGTCAAGGTACATGATGATCGCGCGAAGCGAGTTGCCATGCGCAGCAATCATCACATTCTCGCCAGCCGTGAGTCTCGGCTCCACATTTTCCTTGAAATACGCCACAGCGCGCTCCGCGCACATGGCCAGGGACTCGCCGTTGGGAGGAGGGACGTCGTAGGATCGGCGCCAGAGAACGACTTGCTCCATGCCGTACTTGTCTGCCGTCTCCTTCTTGTTCAGACCCTGGAGTTCTCCGTACCTGCACGCCAGGGTTGGGAAAGGTTGGATTGGGGGTGCGCGTATGACTGCTGACTCCCGGTTCAATCCCCGGACTCACACGTTGGATTCGCAAGGCTGGTCGCTGTGTGAGGGTGGAATACATTTATTCCTGGAAATCGTTTCCGGTATCTGATGATACTAACCATGCGGCGAGAACCAAAACGAGAACGAATGGGGCGACTCACATGCGTTCGTTCAGTTCCCACGCAGTGATCACGGGAATGATCTCCTCGTCGGTGTTCTCGCTGAAGATTCGGCTCCAGTCCTTGGCTCTCTGGCTCTCCTCGTGCAGGATGACAGGAACCTGGAAGAGTACGCAATATAAAAGAGACAGGAAAAGCGAGACGGGTGAAGAACGGATAATAGTACCGAGAGTTTGTCTGGGCTGGAGTATGGTCCAAGACCCTTGACATTGCAGTGCAGGGGATGTGTAACCTGTTCCGACTTTAACCTTCATTGGGTGTTCTATCAGGAATGAAAAACCATAGTTCACACGCGCAAAATTAGCTTCAACCGAAGTAGGAAGAAACATTCACTCCTCCTCGTGATGGTTATAAGGCCGTTCTCACCTTGTTACGACGATGCTGCGTCATGGCCAGCATGGCGGTCATTTGAGCGCGGATCAACGCGGAGGTGAAAATGACATCCACGGGAATCTCGGAGATTCTCTTTCCTGCCTCAATGGCCTCATTGACACCCTTCTCCGACAGAGGAACGTCCACGCAGCCTGTGAATAGGTTCTTGGAGTTCCAGAGAGACTCGCCATGGCGGATAAGGATCAGCGCAGCGGCCTCTGCGCAACACAGGTTTGGAGAATAATTAGGAAATGGAGAGTTTAAAGGGCTGTCATGGAGATGCTGACAATGGCGTCAACGTTCCGCGAAACGCAAGGATGAGCGAGCGATTCCCAGGAAAAAATGCTTTGACTCTTTGAGGCTATTATAAGAAATTAATGCAGAAGAATCCAGTATGCAATCACATACTTTCTGTCGCTGCTCCGTTTTGTTGAGCGTCCGAAGCGGCCTCAGCACGAATGGCTCTCCGAACCGAAGTTGATCCTCTGCATATTATCAAACGATCCGTTTATCAATCTTTCCGTGAAGTCCTAAGCCCAATACTCAACATAAAAGAAGTTTTAAACCTTGACTGGTGGTTGGCAAAACGAGCGATACGTACCTTGCCACCTTCGCGTGAAACTTCAGGTTGGCATGGAGGGATGTAGCTGATGCTGATCGGAAGAAGGCAGCATTCACGACAGACTTCTTTGAAACTGGATCAGAAATGCTCTTCAATGAATGACGGCAGTGAACTGCATTTCCAGCTTGAAGGGCCGCCATGTTGTGAGGATAGTGAAATCCGGAGGTCAGCGAGAAGCTACCAGCACCAAGCTGATCGAGACACGAATGTCTGTCTGGATCAAATAGCGAACAGCAGCCACTTAGGCGTTGCTCTATATCGAATAACAGCCGTTTAGAATTAGCTGAGAACAACGGATATTATTCCTCTGGCTTTTTAGCTTGCTTGGACTCCTGATTGGCTTTATCAGAAGCCAGTGAGTATTAGAAACCAGTGAGCCAGCTAAAGCCTTCGCCGCTCCACCACAGGACACGCTAGGGAGTGATTAGAATCAATCACACAACCTCCAATGCAGAGACGGCCAGTCCACAAGCCAACCTCCACTTGACTCACTCAGGTCGCCTTCCTGAGATGGGGCCGAATGGGGGTGCAGCACCATTGGTCCAGCGTGGCAGAATTGATATGGGTCACACCCACCACACGTGCCATGCGACGGGAGTCGATTTGAGCGGAAAAAAATAAAGATTGCTAACGACCCTCAGCTGATTGCTCATGCGACGTCCACATTCATCGCCCACTTCACTGCCATGCCAGTGGCACGTGTTTCGTGCCACGTTGCTGGGGGAACTTCGGATGGGGCCGAATGGGGCCCCATCTCAGGAAGGCGATCTCAACCACTGTCTCAAATCCTTCAGCTCATGCATGATGGTTTATGTTCGGTTTACTGCGTTCCAGAGCGGTGGTAAAATGCACCGTGTTATAGCGCTAAGGACCTATCTGAACCGGCTGCCAGTAAGCCTGACAACAATGCTGGCCATTCCCATGTGACACCACCACGGCATTCGCACAAGCAAAGGCAGTCAGGATCCAAGGCTGAACCAGCAGCCGTTGAACCAACCAGAAAGGAATATACCAAACCAGCATGAGCCAATCATCAACTAGAATTTGAGAACCATTTGCCAGCGAAGCCTAAAATCTCGTGCTCCGTGCCTGTATTCGACGTTCGGAGGGCTTGCGAAGGCCCGCGCATGTCAGCGTCGCCGAGCCGAGGATGCAGCTGGTCAGACCCTCGGAACAGATTCTTCTCGTGAATGTTCGTGGGACATCGTTAGGCCATAGGCGACACTCGTGACAGCTCTTGGAAATCCCGAATTCGGGCGAGGGAAGATTACCGCCGTTCGTCTCGAGGTTCTTGCAGCTGGGAAGGCTCGATCAGCCGCTCGCGCGCCATTGGATGATAAAAACGAGGTGCGCGGAAGTTCGAGGTTATGGGATCCTCCGTGTCCCGTGCCAGGACGAACACTCCCGAACACGTGTCAAGGTGCTGTAGGTTATAAGTTAGCCAATCGAATTCCGCTCCTTAGCCTCCAATCTAGGATTGCCATGCAAAAAAGTAGCTCATCCAATAACGATAATGGAGCGGTAAATGTCACATTCGCGTCATTCCAGATCAGCTGGCCCGGTCGCCACCACAATTCCCTCAAGCTGCTGAACCTCACTGCTGGACATTGTCCTCCGGGAAAATATGCGAATGGTAACATACATGGGGCTCTATAACACGTACGGTAACCATAACAATGAATTTTCACGCGTTTGGTAACTCGATTCACGCATTTGGTAACTATACACTGGCAAGCCATCACGCGAATGGTAACTAGAAGAAACCCTCGTCAAACTTGACCCTGATTCTGGTTTTTCCCGCTCGCGCCAGACTGAAATGACGAGTCCTGAAGGACGAAATTCTGACACACTTTCCGAAATTCTGACACACTTTCCGAAATTCTGACACACTTTCCGAAATTCTGACACACTTTCCGAATTTCGGACTATTTCGTGAAAAGTTGCTGTTTTGAAAACCGTTTATAATATAATGCGGATATTCTGGCGCTCGCGGAAATTTGATTTCACTTAATTCTATCGTACAAACGGGGCAAAAAATATATACCCCTTTCGGATGGCAAATGATTTTGAGAGCATCAACCCTAAACTCCTTGCGACAAGGCGTTCAAGGTTATTTCTACAATAAAGGCATGCCATTCGGAAGGGTATTATTTTCCCACCTCCAAAATTATCCCACGTTGCATTAATTACACATTTTTAAAATAAAATTATTGTCGCCTTTCCGGGGAAATTTTCCCATTTTGCAATTATGCAATCATGCTTGCAAAAATATAATTGTACTTGTTAGTACTATATTTCCGAGCTTAAAATAGATATGAAACTACTCTGAAACTATTTGGTCCGTGGTAATTGAACAAACGCAATCCTTCAAAGTCACGGCGGGAATCGTTCAATATCGATAAAACGGTCCGCGAAATCTTTCAATTTAACAAATTCCTCTTAGTCAGGATCATTTCGGCGGGAGTTTCATCTAGTTACCATTCGCGTGATCATTCGCCTGTGCTAAGTTACCAATTGCGTGAAACGAGTTACCAAACGCGTGAAAATGTACTGTAATAGTTACTGTACGCGTTAAAGAGCCCCATGT
Source organism: Closterium sp. Naga37s-1 (assembly GCA_947471745.1). Classification (NCBI taxonomy): domain Eukaryota; kingdom Viridiplantae; phylum Streptophyta; class Zygnematophyceae; order Desmidiales; family Closteriaceae; genus Closterium; species Closterium sp. Naga37s-1. Next base: position 167,419 of record CANJKZ010000190.1, on the reverse strand, counting down.
ATGTTACCATTGGCATACTTTCCCTTGTCCTCCTGGCAGTTCCATGCCTCACGAAGTGACCCATCTGACGAAAACACTATCCAATATCCAACATAATTGGAGAGCACTCTACTGCTAATTGTAGTGGTGTAGCGAAGAACTTCTAAACGTAACAAGAATGTACTCCAACTTTCATGAAGTTCCATGAAATATAAGCGCAGGTTATCAATAGGACAATTGACACCAATTTGGGTGGAACATGTTGAGACCTTCCACCTATGTGCAGTCCAGCACTTTGCCAAACGTGATTCATATTGGTGGAACATGTTGAGACACACCCTATACATACATACACTACAAGCCGTATCGTTGTCTACTTCGCTGGTAACTTAATGCATATATTGCCACAAGTGCCAAGGCTGCTGGCCTCGCCGGCACAACCCCAGGCGCTCCCGATGCTCACACGCCACACAGCCTTTTATTGATACACAAACCAACCCAGGGCGAAAGTGTTGGTAGTGGTGGTGGTGGTGTCGCCGCCTCTGCTGCTGGAGGAGTTGCTGTTGCGTAAGAGTCTCCAAGCACAGAACCTTATACATTCTTTATTATACGCCCCGATTCAGGCTGCGCAAAAGGTCCTCAAACATTTATTGGTCGACTCAAAAAGTTACCTCGTTGCTGTTTCTCTAAGCTGAGAATCTCCTCCAGACTCCTTATAACAAGCCCCAATTCAGGCCGCTGTAACGGGTCCTCATTCACACATTGCTTCGCAAGCATAAGCAGCTTCGTCGCGCCTTCTCTGCTGTACACTCCGGCCAACCTTTTATCCATAACGACGCACAAGTTAAAGGGGACAGATGCGTGCACATCTTCCTGCTCCTGCTGCTCCCGCTGCTGCTGCTCCCGCTGCTGCTGCTCCCGCTGCTGCTGCTGCTGTTGTCTATCGTGTTGCTGCTCCAGCTGCTGATGTTGCTCCTTCTCGTGACGTTCCTCCTCCTCCCACTGATGCTGCTGCGGCTGCTGCTGCTGCTGCTGCTGCTGCTGCTGCTGCTGCTGCTGCTGCTGCTGCTGCTGCTGCTGCTGCTGCTGCTGCTGCTGCTGCTGCTGCTGCTGCTGCTGCTGCTGCTGCTGCTTCTGCTCCTCCTCCTGCTTCTGCTGCTGCTGCTGCTCCTCCTCCTGCTTCTGCTGCTGCTGCTGCTGCTGCTGCTGCTGCTGCTGCTGCTGCTGCTGCTGCTGCTGCTGCTGCTGCTGCTGCTTCTGCTCCTCCTCCTGCTTCTGCTGCTGCTGCTGCTGCTGCTGCTGCTGCTGCTGTACAAGCTGTTCACAGCGATCCAGGTGTGTGAGAGCCCAGGGCAGGAGGCGGTGGGCGTTCTCAGCAGCACCGGGCGACCGGCCTGTTGCCAGCTCCAGCAGCACCACTCCCAGCGAGTAGACGTCACTGCGTGCTGTGAGGTGGCCTGGAGGGGGAAAGGGGGTGGGCGGTATGGGGGAAGGGTGTGCGGACATCTCAGCTCCAGCAGCACCACCCCCAGCGAGTACACGTCACTGCGCGCAGTGAGGTGACCTTGAAGGGGAAAGGGGGGAGGGGAAGGGTGGGTGTGTGTTTGAGGCCCTAGACAACACCAGCTCCAGCAGCACCACCCCCAGCGAGTAGATGTCACTGCGCGCAATGAGGTGGCCTGGGGGGGGAGTGGCGGGTTGGGGGTTGGGTTGGGTTAGGGTTTAAGTATCCCAGCATCCCCGTGATGCCCCAGAGCCTCGTGATGCCCCAGAGCCTCGTGATGCCCCAGAGCCTCGTGATGCCCCAGAGCCTCGTGATGCCCCAGAGCCTCGTGATGCCCCAGAGCCTCGTGATGCCCCAGAGCCTCGTGATGCCCCAGAGCCTCGTGATGCCCCAGAGCCTCGTGATGCCCCAGAGCCTCGTGATGCCCCAGAGCCTCGTGATGCCCCAGAGCCTCGTGATGCCCCAGAGCCTCGTGATGCCCCAGAGCCTCGTGATGCCCCAGAGCCTCGTGATGCCCCAGAGCCTCGTGATGCCCCAGAGCCCCGTGATGCCCCAGAGCCTCGTGATGCCCCAGAGCCTCGTGATGCCCCAGAGCCTCGTGATGCCCCAGAGCCCCGTGATGCCCCAGAGCCTCGTGATGCCCCAGAGCCCCGTGATGCCCCAGAGCCTCGTGATGCCCCAGAGCCCCGTGATGCCCCAGAGCCCCATGATGCCCCAGAGCCTCGTGATGCGTGCGAGTAGACACAAGCGACTTGCTCAGGCACTGCCACTGCCCCACAATCCAGCTCATGTTTCCGCATTGGCACCCATCTCCACCGCACTGAACTGCACTGGACGAAGGGCCCAAGTCCACTGGACCGCACCGCATCGCAGTAATCCGTACTGAATCCGTCCTCACCTGTGTCGATGTACGAAGGGTCCAAGTCCCCATGGTGCGTGTGGACACACGCGACTTGCCTGCCTGAGGCCCTGCTGTGGCCACTCACTACCCCAATCCATGTTTATTCATCTCCACCGCACTGGACCGCACTCAACCCAATTAGATCCCTCTGTGTGTACCTGTGTCGATGTACGAAGGGTCCAAGTATCCCATTGTCCCCATGATGCGAGTAGACACGTGCGACTTGCCTGCCTCAGGCCCTGCAGTGGCCACTCCCTACCCCACAATCCATGTTCATCCACCTCCATCGCACTGGACCGCACTGAACCGCACTCAACCCAATTAGACCCCTCTGTGTGTACCTGTGTCAATATACGAAGGGTCCAAGTACCCCATTGTCCCCATGATGCGCGTAGACACATGCGACTTGCCCACCCACTGCCGCACAGCATAACTAGAGTTTGTCCAGTGTGGGCACCCATCTCCACCGCACTGAACCGCACTGAACCCATCAGTACCTGTGTTGATGTACGAAGGGTCCAAGTACCCCATTGTCCCCATGATGCGAGTTGAGACGTGCGACTTGCCCACCCACTACCCCACCACAATCCATGCTTATCCATCTCCACCGCATTGAACTCCTCCTCACCTGTGTCAATGTACGAAGGGTCCAAGTATCCCATTGTACCCATGATGCGAGTAGACACGTGCGACTTGCCCGCCTCGGGCCCTGCTGTGGCCATTCCGAAATCCGTCAGCTTCGCATTCATGTGCTGTGGGGGGTAAGAGAGGGTGGTGCGAGGGTTGAGAGGGGTTGAGAGGGGTTGAGAGGCCTCTGAGCATCAAGCACTGCACTTGTGCTTTAGTCGACCCATGATGCGAGTAGACACGTGCGACTTGCCCGCCTCGGGCCCTGCTGTGGCCATTCCGAAATCCGTCAGCTTCGCACTCATGTGCTGTGGGGGGTGGAGAAAGGTCGAGAGGGGTGAGAGGGGGTGAGAGGGGGTGAGAGGCCTCTGAGCATCCGGCACTGTGACTTGCCTGCCTCGGGCCTTGTGACCATTCCGAAATCCGTGAGCTTCGCATGTATGTTCTGTGGGAGGGTGGGGGGGGGGAGGGGGGGGAGGGCGAGAAGGATTTGACAACTGATGTCAAGATGGTGCTAAGGGGGCGAAGGCGGGCGAGAAGGAGGGGCGACGGAGGGAGGGTGCGATGGAAGGAGGGCGAGAGGGAGGGTGCGACGGAGAGAGAGAGGGAGGTTGGGATGTTGCGTTTAAGGCCCTGCTGTGGCCATTCCGAAATCTGTTAGCTTCGCACTCATGTGCGGTGGGGGGTGGAGAGGGAGAGGGAGAAAGCGCGAGATGGATATTCGTAAACTGAGAGGGAAAGATGTCAAAATGAAAGTGAGGGTGCGAAGGAGGGCGGAAAAGAGATCCGTCAGTTTTGGCGGGGTGGGAGAAAGAAAGCTCTATCCGACAACTGATATCAAGATGAGATGAGATGACAACTGATATCAAGATGACAACTGATATCAAGATGACAACTGATATCAAGATGACAACTGATATCAATATAAGAATGAGTAGACTCAAAAGTCAGCGGGGGAGAGGGAGAAAGAAAGCTCTATTCGACAACTGCAGATGAGAATCAAGATGAGAATGAGGGTGCGGAAGAAGGCCAAGGACGTCTAAAAAATGACTTCTGAGTTGTCTCGAGTTGTCTCGAGTTGTCTCAAAAGTCACCTCGGAAGAAGGCCAAGGACGTCTAAAAATTCGACTAAGGAACTGCAGATATCGGGCCATGAATAGTTAACCTTTGAATTCCGGATTCGTAGACCAGTATATCGGCGCAGATACACCATGTACGCGTCATTACCTCATCCAGCAGTATGTTGCACTTCAAGATTGCACATCTTGAAGTCCCTGTGAATCACGTTCTGCCCGTGCAGATACTCCAGCCCTCTGTATGCCACTGTAGGTACACCCTGTACGCGTTATTACCTCATCCAGTAGAATATTGCACGTCTTGAAGTCCCTGTGAATCACGTTCTGCCCGTGCAGGTACTCCAGACCTCTCGCCACGTCCACAGCTATGCGCACGCGCTGCTGCCACGTCAGCACAGGCGTGGTGGAGTCAGCGGCACTGGCAGCAGCACCAGACACACCCCTAGCCGCTGCAGCAGCTGTAGCAGCTGTAGCAGCTGTAGCAGCTGTAGCAGCTGTAGCAGCTGTAGCAGCTGTAGCAGCTGTAGCAGCTGTAGCAGCATCTGTGGAAGCGGCTGTAGAAGCAGCAGCATCATCTGTAGCAGCTGTCTCACTCGTACCCCCCCACCTCCGCTTCCTCTGCTCCTCCTCCCCCTCCTGCTCCTCCTGCTGACGTGGATACAGCCACGTGTGCAGATTCCTCCTCTCTATAAGCTCATACACCAGCAACGCCGCAGCGCCCCCCTGGGGCCGATTCAAATCCACGCAGTACCCTAACAGCCGCACCAGGTTAGGGTGGTTTAAACTGCCAAGCATTATAATCTCTGACACGCATTCGTCTACCGCCTTGAAACTCCCGCTGTGTAGCACCTTCACTGCCACGTCACGCTGACGTGGCGTCCCACCCCCACCACCACAACCTGAAGCACCACCACCCACTCTTCCTGCTCTCCCTGCTCTTTCTTCCCCATTCCTATGCGCGTTCCCTCCTCCTCGCTCCTCCCCTGGAACTTTCCCCGCGTCTTCCTCGCCGAGCCAGTCCTCCACCGAGCCTCGGTACACCGTGCCGAAGCTGCCCCGGCCCAGGATCTGGCTCGGGCCGAACCACTGCGTGGCCTGCTGTAGCTCGCGGTAGGTGAACCGGCGGAGTGGTAACGTGGACCAGGTCTCGTCTGTTGTGAATCGGCTGCCTGTCACTGGCAGGGGGGGACGAGAGGCAGGAAAGGAAGAGAGGCAGGAGGAAAAGAGGGGCAGAAGGAAAAGAGGGGCAGAAGGAAAAGAGGGGCAGGGGAGATTGGCCTGCTGTAACCCCCACCACTGCGTGGCCTGCTGTAGCTCGCGGTAGGTGAATCGGCGGAGTGGTAACATGGACCAGGTCTCATCCGTCGTTGTGAATCGGCTACTGCCTGACACTGGCAGGGGGGGATGAGAGGCAGGAAGGGAAGAGGGGCAGGAGAGATTGCGGGAGAAGAAAAGGAAACGAAGAGAATTGGGACAGGGAGGGCCGAACCACTGCGTGGCCTGCTGTAGGTCGCGGTAGGTGAACTGGCAAAGTGCTGACGTGGACCAGGTCTCATCCGTTGTTGTGAATCGGCTGCCTGACACTGGCAGGTAGAAAAGGAGAGGCAGGGCAGGAGGGAACGAGATGAAAAGAAAACGACGGGACTGTAACCAAGGGCGAGATTGCGAAACCAATTGTGACCATGTAACTCACAATCCAACTCATTGAGGTGACTTTTGAGACGACTCAAAAGTCACCTAGATTGCGAAACCAATTGTGACCATGTAACTCACAATCTAACTCATTTCGCCCCAGAGATATACAACTGTGGACAGGGGAGGAACATCAATGAAAAAACAACGGCACATATTGTGAAGCGAAGGGAAGAACAACATATTGAAAGCGGTGCATGTGCCAAACTAGTGCCAAACTAGTGCCAAACTAGTGCCAAACTAGTGCCAAACTAGTGCCAAACTAGTGCCAAACTAGTGCCAAACTAGTGCCAAACTAGTGCCAAACTAGTGCCAAACTAGTGCCAAACTAGTGCCAAACTAGTGCCAAACTCGTGCCAAACTAGTGCCAAACTAGTGCCAAACTAGTGCCAAACTAGTGCCAAACTAGTGCCAAACTAGTGCCAAACTAGTGCCAAACTAGTGCCAAACTAGTGCCAAACTAGTGCCAAACTAGTGCCAAACTAGTGCCAAACTAGTGCCAAACTAGTGCCAAACTAGTGCCAAACTAGTGCCAAACTAGTGCCAAACTAGTGCCAAACTAGTGCCAAACTAGTGCCAAACTAGTGCCAAACTAGTGCCAAACTAGTGCCAAACTAGTGCCAAACTAGTGCCAAACTAGTGCCAAACTAGTGCCAAACTAGTGCCAAACTAGTGCCAAACTAGTGCCAAACTAGTGCCAAACTAGTGCCAAACTAGTGCCAAACTAGTGCCAAACTAGTGCCAAACTAGTGCCAAACTCGTGCCAAACTAGTGCCAAACTCGTGCCAAACTAGTGCCAAACTCGTGCCAAACTAGTGCCAAACTCGTGCCAAACTAGTGCCAAACTCGTGCCAAACTAGTGCCAAACTCGTGCCAAACTAGTGCCAAACTCGTGCCAAACTAGTGCCAAACTCGTGCCAAACTCGTGCCAAACTAGTGCCAAACTCGTGCCAAACTAGTGCCAAACTCGTGCCAAACTAGTGCCAAACTAGTGCCAAACTAGTGCCAAACTAGTGCCAAACTAGTGCCAAACTAGTGCCAAACTAGTGCCAAACTAGTGCCAAACTAGTGCCAAACTAGTGCCAAACTAGTGCCAAACTAGTGCCAAACTAGTGCCAAACTAGTGCCAAACTAGTGCCAAACTAGTGCCAAACTAGTGCCAAACTAGTGCCAAACTAGTGCCAAACTAGTGCCAAACTAGTGCCAAACTCGTGCCAAACTAGTGCCAAACTCGTGCCAAACTCGTGCCAAACTCGTGCCAAACTAGTGCCAAACTCGTGCCAAACTAGTGCCAAACTCGTGCCAAACTAGTGCCAAACTCGTGCCAAACTAGTGCCAAACTCGTGCCAAACTAGTGCCAAACTCGTGCCAAACTAGTGCCAAACTCGTGCCAAACTCGTGCCAAACTAGTGCCAAACTCGTGCCAAACTAGTGCCAAACTCGTGCCAAACTAGTGCCAAACTAGTGCCAAACTAGTGCCAAACTAGTGCCAAACTAGTGCCAAACTAGTGCCAAACTAGTGCCAAACTAGTGCCAAACTAGTGCCAAACTAGTGCCAAACTAGTGCCAAACTAGTGCCAAACTAGTGCCAAACTAGTGCCAAACTAGTGCCAAACTAGTGCCAAACTCGTGCCAAACTAGTGCCAAACTCGTGCCAAACTCGTGCCAAACTCGTGCCAAACTAGTGCCAAACTCGTGCCAAACTAGTGCCAAACTCGTGCCAAACTAGTGCCAAACTCGTGCCAAACTCGTGCCAAACTAGTGCCAAACTCGTGCCAAACTCGTGCCAAACTAGTGCCAAACTCGTGCCAAACTAGTGCCAAACTCGTGCCAAACTAGTGCCAAACTAGTGCCAAACTCGTGCCAAACTAGTGCCAAACTAGTGCCAAACTCGTGCCAAACTAGTGCCAAACTAGTGCCAAACTCGTGCCAAACTCGTGCCAAACTAGTGCCAAACTCGTGCCAAACTAGTGCCAAACTCGTGCCAAACTAGTGCCAAACTCGTGCCAAACTAGTGCCAAACTCGTGCCAAACTAGTGCCAAACTCGTGCCAAACTAGTGCCAAACTCGTGCCAAACTCGTGCCAAACTAGTGCCAAACTCGTGCCAAACTAGTGCCAAACTCGTGCCAAACTAGTGCCAAACTCGTGCCAAACTCGTGCCAAACTCGTGCCAAACTCGTGCCAAACTCGTGCCAAACTCGTGCCAAACTCGTGCCAAACTCGTGCCAAACTAGTGCCAAACTCGTGCCAAACTAGTGCCAAACTCGTGCCAAACTCGTGCCAAACTCGTGCCAAACTCGTGCCAAACTCGTGCCAAACTCGTGCCAAACTCGTGCCAAACTCGTGCCAAACTCGTGCCAAACTCGTGCCAAACTCGTGCCAAACTCGTGCCAAACTCGTGCCAAACTCGTGCCAAACTCGTGCCAAACTCGTGCCAAACTCGTGCCAAACTCGTGCCAGCACCGACCTGAGGAGGCGAGGCTGCAGGCGATGGAGTGGACGGCCGCCAAGCCATGCAAGTGGAAGCCATGGAACCACGATCTTGGACTTTTGAGAATTCTTGAGCATTCTAAAAAATACCATGCATAACCAAGGGCGACATTTCTTAGGCCCCCCAGGGAGGGACTCTCTGGCAGCACGGACCTGACGTGGCGAGGCTGCAGGCGATGGAATGGACGGCCGCCAAGCCGTGGAAGTGGAAGCGGAACCACGATCGTGGTCGGCGCTGGGTAGGAAATGATGGGACTATACTAACCAAGGGCGACAATTTTTAGGCGCCTCACAAGACCAGAATGACAGGGTATTGAGAGCGGTGCACGTGCCACAGACCTGACGTGGCGAAGCTGCAGGCGATGGAGTGGACGGCCGCCCAGCCGTGGAAGTGGAAGTGGAACCACGGTCGTGGTCGGCGGCGCTGGGGCATCAGCGACACGCTTCGCGGACCGCCTTTATTCAGCCTGCTCTCGCAGCAGCCCATGATGGCTTTGCGGTGGCGGCGGACAAAGTTAAGAACTGTTTTTTCTAAGGCGCCTAATAATTACAGCAGCCCATGATGGCACCTAACATAATCAACCCATGGCGGTGTTAAAAAGACTAACGGGGTGGTGTTAACTAAAAAGACAGCACCCAGAAGTGTTGCTTCTGAGTCGACTCAAATGTCGGTGCCACGTCTAATCATGGCGCCCAAGTGCCGTCTCCTCAGCCCATGGCTGGCCGCCAGCGGCGGGCCTCGAGTTGAGCGATGCAGAATAAGGGTCAATTTTTGACGCTAATCTACTAGTCGCTAGCACATAGGAGTTGGACAGATACCTCTAATTCGTCGCGTGCAAATCACTAATTTTCAAGGCGCGTGAAAATGTCCATTGGAGTGCCTTGATTAGCGGTTGTTCGAAGTTTTTTTAGAAAGCTGGCGAGAAACATATCGTGTCCCTTTTACTAGCACTAGTACGCGACGCCAGTGGACGCGTCCTAAAATGGTGGGACTGATTAAAGTGGTACAATATGGTGCACGAGTGCGCGAGAAACAAGCTGAGCGGTTTCAGTGATTTAGTAGGCTGCGGCATTAAAACCCGCGTCTCATATTTCCTCTTTCCAACCAAGAGTAATACGCTCGAAACCGGGTAACCTCACAAGTCAGTCGCAACTTTGTTGGGTTTGGTTGGGAGCACCTGTGATTGGTTGCAACCCCATCAGGTTGGCGAAGGGTGACGCACGACTACCCAACCATATTTGCGAGGAACACACCACCTTGTGCGACGACGGTAGGGAACACAGAGAAGCAAGCGTATTACCACAGCAGAAAAATATGAGACTGCAAACCCAGACAGGTTGTAGGTGGCGGAGCACCGATTTCTCAAGCGACTAAGTCTCATTTCAGCATCTTCTTTTCCCTGATTTTTTTCGAGCGTCAAACGTGACAATACGCAATACTTCTCGTTGGTCACTCCGCGCCTGCTTTTACTTTTACGCACGTACAGTCCGTCCATCGCCAGAGCTGGTCCTCATTATTGCAGTAAGATGCAACACTCTATTTGGACCAAGGTGTACTGCAGTAACGCTCCCCCCTGTCGAATTTGGACGGAAGGGACACGACGGAAAGGCAGCAGTTAGGACGAGGTAGGAAGCGACGCGACGGAAAGGCGAGGGTTAGGACGAGATAGGAAGCGACGCGACGGAAAGGCGAGGGTCAGGACTAGATAAACAGCGACGCGACATTACAGGAAGCGACGCGACATGGCTGGAAGCGAAGAGAAAGGGATTACCTAGGGATTTCCCCATCCGCCTTCCCTTTCCCCATCCCCTTCTCTTTCCCTATCCCCCTTCCCTTCCCCCATCCCCCCTTCCCTTCCCCCACCCCCCTTCTCTTACCACATCCCCGTTCCCTTCCCCACACCCACGCACCCTTCCCCGATCCCCCATTTCCTATCCCTATCCCTCATCCCTTCCCCGCATCCTCCTTTCCCTTCCCCCATCCTTCATCCCTTCCCTCATCCCCCGTTCCCTCCCCCTCTGCTATCACCTTCTTTTCTCTTTCTGCTACCACCTCCCTTCCCCCTCTGCTGTCACCTCTCATCCCGTGCTACCAGCTCCTCCCATGCAGCCAACACTTTGCCAACCCTTCCACCTTTTCCCCCTGCTTTCACACACTATTCCGCCAAGCAATCACGTCCCCCCTTCCTCCCTGCCTCCTTTCTTTCCCCATGTCATGCCTCACCTCGCTTTCCTCCCATGCCTCACCTCGCTTTCCTCCCATGCCTCACCTCGCTTTCCTCCCATGCCTCACCTCGCTTTCCTCCCATGCCTCACCTCGCTTTCCTCCCATGCCTCACCTCGCTTTCCTCCCATGCCTCACCTCTGTTTTCCCACTTGTCTCCCCTCTGCTTTTCCCCTCTCTCCCCCCTGTTGATGTGCTTGTTCCAGCATGGCGCCCAAAGAACCAGTTCATCCTTAGTTTCGTGACTAAGAGCGTATTCCTATCCTCGTATCAAGAGAACCTCATATCAACCTCCCACTGGAAATTCCCCTAAACCCAAAACCTCTCGCTAGTTTTACCAGGCAAAAAGTACAATCTTGATATGAGGTTCTCTTGATACGAGGATAGGAATACGCTCTAATGCGTAGATTCAAAACTCAGTTGTTGGCAAAGTAGGCTTGCCCATCCCACCTGGTCTCTTGTCTTTCATAGCATATTACACTTGATGCTCAAAGTCCTTCAATGTATCCATTCTTGAAGAAGCAACTGCGCACAGCACTGACGTAAAGAAGTTTTTGAAATGTATACACTTGTGTAATATTTTAGAGATACGGGGTACATCTTTCCTCTAGCCCCGGTCTCGCCTTCTAGTATCTGGCCGTGCATCTGCTTCTTGCCTGTCCCTTCCGTTCCGCCAGGCTCGCCTGTGACTAGCTTAGACCTGCTTGTAACTGGAACAAAGGGAGGGGTGACGGGAGGAAGGAAGGCTCCAAGGATGAGAAAAAGGGCAGTTGAGATGTGAAGGAAGAGAACGGTGGTAAAAAGGGGGAACGGGGAGAACAGAAGAGGGTAGGGGTGATGCAAGGAAGGGAGGCTGGCACGCAAGATGGGAAGGATGAGAAGAATGGGAGAGGGGATGAGAAGGGAAGGGACATGAGATGGGATGGCATAGTAGGGGAAAAGAAAAAAAAGGAGGGCAGATGGAGAAGGAAAGGGCTGTCCACTCTCATGGCCGCCACCACAACACTCACCCTCCCCACCTCCACCTCCCACTCCCCTTCCCCTTTCTCTTCCACCCCCCTCTCCCCTCTCTCTAACAGCAAATGCTGCCTCATCCCTGTCCCCAACCCTCACCTTCCCCCGCTACCCTGTCGTTCAAGCGACTGTGGAGGGGAGTGGCAGCGATGGGGAAGGGGAGTGCCAAGTTTGCTTGGGCCATGCCTTGACCTGTTTGCAGCCGGAGCAGAGGGAATTGGCACACGTGCTGACTTGTATGCAAAACGGTAAGAGAAGGGAAGGGCATGGAGGGAAGGGCAGGGATGGGGAGGAAGGGGAGGGGAGTAAGAGGAGGGAAGGATGGGGAGGGAAGGTAGGGAAGAGGGGAGAGGTTCTTGGACGGATGCAAAAAGGGGGGACGGGAAGGCAGAGAGTGGTGGTTGGAGGCATAAAGGGGAGATGAGATGGTGAGGTCGAAACGAGGGAAGAAGAGGTTAATAGGGGACGGATAGGGGTGGAAACGAGGGGAGAAGAGATTAAATGGGGACGGATGGGGGTGGAAACAAGGGGAGAAGAGGAGATGGGGAGGTGGGATGAGAAGATGGGGAGGTGGGATGAGGAGATGGGGAGGTGGGATGGGGCAGCAATTACAGCACAAGGAACATGGAGAAGGTTCCTGGAATGTTACCAGACGGAATGAGAAGAGGGCGAAAGAGGGGTGGCGGGTGCTGGAGGGTGGGAGTCCAAGGAGATGAAGTGTTGGAGAAGTGGGAGGAGTACGAGCATCATCGCTGACGGAAGCGTGTGCGGCAGCAGGGGAGGGGAATGGGTTGGTGGAGGGGTGGGAGAGGAGCGAGCTGCTGATGGCGTGGATGGGCTGACCTGAGAACAACTCCGGACAGGAGGAGGAGAGGGTGAAGGGGAGAGAGGAAGGGGGGAGGGAGAGAGGGAAGGGGAGAGAGGGAAGGGTAGAGAGGGAAGGGGAGAGAGCGTAGGGGAGAGAGGTAAGGGGAGAGAGGGAAGGGGAGAGAAGGGGAGGGGAGAGAGGGAAGGGGAGAGAAGGGGAGGGGAGAGAGGGAAGGGGAGAGAAGGGGAAGGGAGAGAGGGAAGGGGAGAGAAGGGGAGGGGAGAGAGGGAAGGGGAGAGAAGGAAGGGGAGAGAAGGGGAGGGGAGAGAGGGAAGGGGAGAGAAGGAAGAGGAGAGAAGGGGAGGGGAGAGAGGGAAAGGGAGAGAAGGATAAGAATACATACGGGTGCACACCCGCACGCACGCACGCACGCGCACGTGCGCACGCATGCACGCTTGCTCTCACGCACGCGCACGCACGCACGCACGCACGTTCGCACGCACGCACGCACGCATTCGTACGCGCAGGCACGCGCGTGTGCGCACGCACGCACGCACGCACGCGCACGCGCGCACGCGCACGCGCGCGCACGCATAAACGCACGCACGCACGCGCGCGCGCACGCGCGCGCGCACGCACACGCACGCGCATGCACGCACGCGTACGCGCACGCACACGCGCACGCTCGCGCACGCACGCATGCACGCGCACACAAGCGCACGCAACCAAGATTTCACACACACCCCACACATATGCCACTCGCACACAGACCCAGGACGGCAGAACCTTTCACGTACTCGCGCTTGGCGTAGATGGACGACACGAGCGCATTCTGAAATGAGACATCACTTCTCCGGGTTCCACAGCTGTAAATAGCAGAGTAAAAACGCATCTCGGAATGTTACGAACTGGCTACCTCGTAACAAGCGATGGCGTTGCGACGGTTCCCGACATTGGACGATTCCTTACTCGCCAACTAGTGCGTTATCCGCAACTAAAATTCGTTCGCAAGGCCCCCGAAGGGGTCCGAAATGGGCTCTAATAGACTGCTATATCCCTGTTGCTGTGCTAAGGCCAGCATCTTGGTACCTAGGTACATACCTAGGAACCTGCCTAAGCGGAGGTAGTAAGACTGACGGCCGAGAGTTTTGCTCTGCGTTTCCTGGTGGATGTGGGCGACTTGTGTCTTGTCGTTTCAGTCGGTCGCATGGAACTGCCGGATCTGTTTTCTAGGTGTGGGAGCTTTCCATGCCTGAGGGGCTTGTTTGGCTTTTGCGTAGACGAACCGAGGGGTCGTTTGTGTTTTCAAAACTGCTCGTCACAAATCTCGCCTATCGTTACCCAATCACATGCGATGTAGCCCAACCAAGTGTAATACACTAGGAAATATGAGACGCGGGTTTTAAATCGAGTGGCTTCACAGCAGTGGGAGATATGAAAGCCGTCCTGCCCAGGCATCGAATCGAAAGCAACCGTGAGGAATTTATAGTAGAATGATTCACATACAAAGCAGTTCTGTGGGTTGCATTGCGGTTCAGAATGGTAAAACGTCGAAAATCGTTGTCTAATGCTTGGAAACGCACTGAACCGCACTAGAGTATTTGTTTTGTGGAAAACCAGAGGCTACACGAAGACGCAGCAAACCTTGCTGAGCGTCTCGGTAATCAGGACGACGACTTTTTACCGTACGATAAATGAGTATCGGCCGTTCGATTATCAACGCTAACAAGGCATCGTGCCGCCTCAGGCTGGTTTCGTCTGCAGTAACGTTACGTCTGTCGCTGTTGCAGTTTCGCAACAGCCGTGTGCTCGACCTGCTTTGAACGAGACGCTTCCACGTGGCTGTCAAAAGGGATGTTGTGCTAAGGTGCTCTCGATACGGAGATACTTCGATTCTGTGCAGAAAATAGCCTGAATTGAGTTATACAATTATCTGGATCGCGAGTGACATGTTTTGCTTGTGATACCCTTCAAATAGCGCTTCGGCAACTGGTTAGCAGCAGGTCTGACACAATTGCAAGTAACCAATGAATCGTCGCATCCAGTTGGTCCAGGCCAGAGTCAAACCTGCAACTTCTGAACCGAAGCACACAAGTTGGCGGGAAACACCCTCGAACCGAGCTGTATCCAAGCCAAGCCTCACTGTTTTCGCTGAAAGCAAATCACAGAGCAACACATGACTTCCCGCCCCAGCGGGAATTTGGCATGGCGAATCTGGAAGTCTTGGTGATGGTGCCTAACATGGAACTCCAAAATGTTTTGGACGGTGATGGGTCAGACATTCCAGAGGGGCGATACCCATTGTGATTTCTGAAACCACGGTTTGGAATGGTTTGTTCTGGTCAAAAGCGGTTGAGAATAAAACCAATATTTACCGTGCGGTACCATACGAAACCGCACTAGTCTATCAGCAAACAAACTTGCCACCACGCCTTTCTGACGGCAGTTAGCTAGTCAAGCGATCTGCTACCAGCAATGGTTCCATTTTGTGCTTTGGTTGAAGGAATGGAGAACCACATCGAGGATTGCATAACCATGCCACCAACCCATCACCAAGCCAGAGTTCCGTGTTTCTCGATTCTTCAACCCCATTCTGCACGTTAGACTTCGAATTCTGGCAGAAGTGACTCGCAAGGGAATTAGAACAATCATTCTGACAGTAGTGACGACGATAGTTAAACGCTAGCTTATGTAGATGAGGGACGTTTCAGCAACAGAATGACGAAAGCTGGAGATCCGTCTGCCATGGCGGACCAACGAGCAGAAAGGCATGGAATTGCCGAACCGTCAGCCACGCCGCGATCGTCGTCGATTGGTGGTAGTTTCGGTTCATCAATCCCAAGTCCTGTAGTTAAACAACGGTTACTATTCCAATCACCACAAGGAGCATCGGAAGTCCTTATAGCGAAGGAAAACGGTCCAGGTAAGGAGGGAGGCTCTGGTATTCCAGTGTCACCAAGGCCGGGCCTCAAACCTCCAGCAACGGTCACTAGTCTCCGAACCTCGTGGACACCTTCGTCGCGCCTTCCGTCGAACCTGCCGCGTAGGTCAGGCTCGGGTCAAGGGTCGGAGGAACCGGGGGAGCTGAGCCGGACCAGCTCAGCAAGCTCGGATGCCGGAAGCAGGTTCGGGACGGAAACTCCGGGCAGGAGTAGCGCGAGTGACGCCGCGAGTGCTAGTAGAATCCATTGCAATGGCGGAGGGAAGGCGACCGGAGTCCTGCGCCCGAGTAATCATGGTACGTCATACCCGTTAAGGTGTTTTTCATCATCTTGAAGGTCTTGCTCATGGTACCGTATGTTGTCTAGCCGCGGCGTCTGCAGATACCTCAGGTATTGCGTAACTGTAGATATTGCAAGCGACGCCTTTTGAATATTTCTCCCCAGTCTCCTTTTTCATGATCCCCTTCTTCCTTTTTCGTCAGTTTTGTAAATTTTGTAACACCCGTTTCGCACGAATGTTTTTCCTCGTTGTCCTCCGTAACAGCTGGCGAGCAGGTAGCCTCGTTAGCTGCTGACGTCAAGCCTGAAAGGAGATCGAACCCTGGGCAGGAGCAACGGCAGCGTCAGCAGGATTCGATGCAGCAGCAGCATCACCAGCAGCAGCATGAGCAGCAGCACCACCAGCACCAGCAGCAGCAGCATGAGCAGCAGCACCACCAGCACCAGCAGCAGCAGCAGCCGCAGCAGCAGCCGCAGCAGGCGGGTGGTAGGTTCGGCTTCAAATCCCCCTCATTGCAAAACCATCGGCAGCACGAACCGCAGCCAACGCCGCCGCACTCGGCGGCGCAGCAGCCACGGGGTCACATCCAGCCGGAGGAACGAGTGATTGGAAGCTTCTCCGCAGTTACCGACGGGTCGGACAGGAGGCTGAGCTTCGGAAGGGTGGAGTCGCAGCTTCGGGTGAAAGAGATGAGAGGCTCGGAGATGAGAGGCTTGGAGAGAAAAGGTTCGGAAAGGAAAGGTTCGGAGAGGAAAGCCGTTGGGAGAGGTGGGGAGGGGGTTACGCACGCGGGTTACGGGCAGGAAGCGCAGGAGGAGGAGGAGAGGAGGAGGGAGCTTGAGAGGGAGAGAGAGAGGGAGATAGAAAGGGAGATGGAGGTTGCGCGAGAGAGGGAGGAGAAAGAGAGAGCGGAAAGGGAAGAGAGGGAGGAGAGGGAGGAGAGGGAGAGGTTGCTGAAGGAAGAGAGGGAGAAGGAGAGGAAGGAGAAGGAGAGAAGAGTTCAGGAAGAGAAGGCAAGGCGTGAACGAGAAGAGAAAGAGAGGGTTGAGAGGGAGAGAGCAGAGAGGGAATGGAAGGAGAAGGAGAAGGTCGAACGGGAAAAGATGGAGAGGGAAAGGAAGGAGAGGGAGAGGAGGGAGAGAGAGAGGTTTGAGAGGGAGAGGGTGGAGACGGAGGAAAGGGAACGGCGGGAGAGGTTGGAGAGCGAGTTGGAAGAGCGGAAAGAGAAGGAGAGGCAAGAGGAGCTGGCGAAAGTGAGACAGAGGGAGCGAGAACGGTTGAGAGAGATTGAGCGAGAGATGGAGCGGCAGAGGCACGTGCGAATCGCAGAGGAAAGGGAGAGGGAGAAGGAGAGGGCTGAGGAGCGAGAGAAGGAGCGGGGGAGAATGGAAGAGGGGGAGAAGGAGCGGGAGAGGGAGAGGGAGAAGGAGAGGGAGAGAGTGAGAGTGGAGCAGAGGCAGAGAGAGGAGGAGCGGCGGGTGAGGCGCCAGCGGGAACTCCAGAAGCGGAAGGAGAGGCGCGGAGATCAGCTATCAGCAGCTGCTATGGGGGATCCTCTCCGTGTGATCTCCTGGGTTGCGGGAGCTGGAGTAGCCTCTGCTGCTTTCGGCGAGCCGTCCAACTCGTTTGGAACACCATATCAGGTATAAGTTGTGGAATCTTGTTAAGCGGCCATGTGGGGGGGGGGGGTATCCTCTTGGTGTGATCGCCTGGGTTGCGAGAGCAGGAGTGTCGTCTGCTGCTTTCAGCGAGCCTTCCGGCTCGTTTGGTACACCATATAAGGTAAAACTGAAAGAAAAGCAGAGATTTCCTTAATATTTCAGCCAAGGAGACAAGTGCACGCATGCCCGTTGCGTTGCGCTCGTAGGTTGGTTCGGTTTGCCGTATTGAGTGTTTTTGTTGCCGTGATTGTTCCTAATGTGTGATTGGTGATTGATGGTGATTGGTTGCTCATGGTGGTGTGATTGTATGCGATGTGACTATGTATGTGCAATTCGTGTTTTTCCCCAGGCGTCTCCGGATCATTCTCAGGTGCTGCAGCAGTGGGTGCAGCAGTACGTGATGTGTTGATACGATCGTATGTGTGTCCAACTCGTGTTTGTTCTTTCCCAGGCGTCTCCGGATCATTCTCAGGTGCTGCAGCAGTGGGTGCAGCAGTACGTGATGTGTTGATATGATCGTATGTGTGTCCAACTCGTGTTTGTTCTTTCCCAGGCGTCTCCGGACCATTCTCAGGTGCTGCAGCAGTGGGTGCAGCAGTACGTGATGTGTTGATACGATCGTATGTGTGTCCAACTCGTGTTTGTTCTTTCCCAGGCGACTCCGGATCATTCTCAGGTGCTGCAGCAGTGGGTGCAGCGAGCAGCCCACTTCCACAGCAGGCTGGGATCTGACGTGGCTCCAGCTGACGTGGCACCAGCGTCAGCTGTAGCGGACTTTTGGCGGGGTGTTAGGGCAGCGGTGGAGGCGGCAGAGGATGTGGCTATAGCGGGGGGTGACGAGCAGCAGACGGGCGTGACAGTGTCTGTAGGCGCGTGTGATGTAGCTGCAGTGCGACAGCTGCAGGGGAATGCGAGGAAGCGAGGTAAGATGTCACTAGCAACCCATCCACCCTACCTACCAACCACCCTTCCCTTAGCCTTTTCTCCTCAACCCCACCTGGGTGCTATTTTGTCCTTTATGTTCTCATTCTCCCAATCTCTCATTCCCCCAATCTCTCATTCCCCCAATCTCTCATTCCCCCAATCTCTCATTCTCCCAATCTCTCATTCCCCCAATCTCTCATTCCCCCAATCTCTCATTCTCCCAATCTCTCATTCCCCCAATCTCTCATTCCCCCAATCTCTCATTCCCCCAATCTCTCATTCTCCCAATCTCTCATTCCCCCAATCTCTCATTCCCCCAATCTCTCATTCTCCCAATCTCTCCTTCACCCCCCTCTCCATCCCCCAGTGGCAGCAACAGAAGCGATGGCGCAGCAGGTGGGGGCGTTTGAGTCCACGTGTGGGGCAGCAGGGCGGGGGAGCGAGGAGGCACATCTTCCTCTCAGGTTCCCATTTCCCCTTCCCTCCTCACAACCCCCCTCTTCCGCACACTTCCCTCCCACCCCCCTCTCCATCCCCCAGTGGCAGCAACAGAAGCGATGGCGCAGCAGGTGGGGGCGTTTGAGTCCACGTGTGGGGCAGCAGGGCGGGGAAGCGAGGAGGCGGTTAGGGTGGCCATTCAACAGCTGATGGAGTGAGTATGAGTGCTGCTGCTGCGTCCCTGCTGCTGCTTTCCCCCTCCCACTCCTTTCCCCCCTCCCATTCCCTTGCCCCCTCCCATTCCCTTTCCCCCTCCCACTCCCTTTCCTCCTCTCACTCCCTTTCCCCCTCCCATTCCCTTTCCCCCTCCCACTCCCTTTCCCCCTCCCACTTCCTTTCCCCCCTCTCACTCCCATTCCCCCTCCCATTCCCTTTCCCCTCTCCGACTTCCTTTCCGCCCCCCACTCCCTTTCCCCCTCCTACTCCCTTTCCGCCTCCCACACCCTTTCCCCCTCCCACCCCCTTTCCCCCCTCCCACTTCCTTTCCGCCCCCCACTCCCTTTTCCCCTCAAACTCCCTTTTCCCCTCCCACTCCCTTTCCCCCCTCTCACTCCCTTTCCCCCCTCTCACTCCCTTTTCCCCTCCCACTCCCTTTCCCCCTCTCACTCACTTACCCCCTCCCTCTTGCAGGGTCGTCGCCAATCAAGGCCTCACACTCCATAGGCTTTCCGCTACAGCTGCTACAGCTGCTCCCGCTGCTACAGCCGCTACAGCCGCCTCAGTCGCTACAGCCGCTACAGGCGGGGAGGAGGAGCAATGGGAAGATCCCTTGGTGTTGGCCGTGGGAGGGGTGGTGGGAGCAGCGGCTGCGGCACTTAAGAGCTGGCTAAGTGTCGTTGTGGAGGGGAGGAAGGGGAGGAAGGGAGGAGTGGGAGGAGGTGGAGGTGCGGGGAAGGTGGCAACTGGTGCAGGTGCATCTGGTGGGCATGTACTGTTACAGCCGCCCAAGGCTGCTCTAGCTGTAAGTATTTGATTTTGTGAGATTTTGCCTTTTTTCTCTCTTTGTGTGAGTCTTGGCCTCTCTGTCTGTGTGAGACGGTGTCTGAATGAGTACCCGCTTTTGAGGTTCCTCAAAAGCTGGTTACCATGCCATGCCATCTCACTTTCACACCCATTTCTCTGTACCCCTTATAAACACATGTCGAGTCGACCTCTTCCATTCCCTCCCTTCCGATCCCACTGCTTCTCTGCAACTCCCTCTTGATGACTTTCCAGGATTTAAGGGAGGCTCGTGATGTGCTGGACGTGTGGCGGCATGAGCTGGCACGGCTGCACTCGCGCCTAGTCAGCGTCGTCTGCCGCTCCCAGCTGACGTCAGCACACGGCCGCATGACCTGGCAGCCGGCATCGCCAGCTCAGCTCCCGGGCCAGGACCACACGGTGGCCCCGGCTGACGTGGCCATGGCGTCTGCTTGCGCGTTTCTGGATCAAGCCATAGATATCCGACAGCAGGTGAGATTTTCCGGGCAACAGGGTAGATTCTCCGGGCGGCAGGGCATACTCAGGGAGTTGGCAGCGTGAATGTTTCCAGCGGGAATGGCAGGCGGCAGCAGCTGCGCTGGTGTGCGCTGTGACTTTTGAGGCGCCTCAAAAGGATACTCAGGGAGTTGGCAGCGTGAAGTTTCTAGCTGAGGAAGAGGGAATGGAATGGCAGGCGGCAGCAGCTGTGCTGGTGTGCGCTGTGAGAGGCTTACAGTTGCTCCTGCACTGCTGTGACAGTCCATTGTGACAGTCCATTGTGACAGTCCATTGTGACAGTCCATTGTGACAGTCCATTGTCAGCATCAGTATACTTTTGTCCTCTTGTTTATCCTACGTGTCTGAGTATCCTTCCTGCCTGCACTATGTGTCCTCACTTCAGCACGAGGGGTGGGAGGAAGCGATGGCAGCAGCTACTCTCGTGTGCGACGTGGAAGCTTCCTCCTCAGGCAGTAGCAACACTGGCGCTGCTGACGTGGACAGGTGGAGGCGCTTCCTGGAGCCACTCACAGACAGCCACGTGGCAGACATTCTCGAAGGTGCGGAACATAGTCAGTGCTTTACTGGTAAAGCACTATAGTCAGTTCTTCCTAGACTATAGTCAGTGCTTTACTGGTAAAGCACTATAGTCAGTTCTTCCTAGACTATAGTCAGTGCTTTACTGGTAAAGCACTATAGTCAGTTCTTCCTAGACTATAGTCAGTGCTTTACTGGTAAAGCACTATAGTCAGTTCTTCCTAGACTATAGTCAGTGCCTGTGAATGCCTCTTTCAGTGTGGCCCTCCTCCCTTGCCTCGTACCTCAGGTTCCTCCCTTCCTTTTCTCTCTACCTCGTCAGATCCCTCTCAACATCCCCCACCCACTTCCCCCACCCTCCTCTCCGCGCCCACACCCAGGCGACCTTGCCAGCTGGCGGGCGGCGCAGGGCATCTACTGGGCGGCAGTGTCTGCCGAGGTGGAGGCAACGCATCAGCGTCCTCCCCCCACCCTCATCTCTCTCTTCTCCCCCTCCCTCCCCTCCCCCCCACACACAGGCGACCTTGCCAGCTGGCGGGCGGCGCAGGGCATCTACTGGGCGGCAGTGTCTGCCGAGGTGGAGGCAACGCATCAGCGTCCTCCCCCCACCCTCATCTCTCTCTTCTCCCCCTCCCTCCCCTTCCCCCCACACACAGGCGACCTTGCCAGCTGGCGGGCGGCGCAGGGCATCTACTGGGCGGCAGTGGCTGCTGAGGAGGAGGCACTGGCGGGGCTGCTGCAGGCGCGACTGGGGGAGGTGCCATCCGCCATGGGGCGGCTGCAGCTGCTGGCGCAGTGCTCGTCTTTCACTGCACTGCCAAGGGTACGAATTCAGTAGGCTTGTGTTGTGTGTGGGCCTTGAGCCGACTCAATCGACTGTTCACTCCACTAGGAACGTGTTAGAATTTAGAATAGAACGAGAATGGATGAAACTAGGTAGGAGGGGGATACAAGTAGGAAACCCTAACAAAGCTGTACCCCCTAAGGCTAAACCCACTATAGCCTACACAATATGAACATATAATGTTTGACACACCCCCATAGGCTAAGTGGGAGACAACCAGATGGTCACAAGACCAGTCAAAGCAAAGCAAAGCAAGCTCAGGGTGGATCTCAAGGAAACCACACAAATTCTGAGCACAAGCAAGCGGTCACAAGACCAGTTCACATGCAGGTTGATAGTATAACAAGAGATACAGTGATCACAACCTAGCAAGAGTAAACAAGCAGGTATATATATAGAGATCACAGTACAAGCAGAGTCAAGAAGTAAGCAAGTGAGGCCCAGTAGGCACGAGGCCTAGAACAGTACAGAAGCGCTGATGGTCACAAGGCTGAAGCGCCTTGGTGAACACATCAGCAGTGTTGGCCCAAGTGGCCACGTAACGCAGACGAAGCTGACCGCGCTGCTGCAGCTCTCGAGCAAGGAAGTAGCGCAGAGCGATATGCTTCGTTCTGTGCTCCAGTCTGTGCTCCTCACACAAGGCAATGGCAGCCTTGTTGTCGACGTACAGCACTGGAGGAGAACGAGGCCGCTCTCCCAAGTCGGTCAGCAGGTAGGTGAGCCAGCGTAACTCCTGTGCAGCCATGGCTGTGGCGTAGATCTCAGCCTCACAACTGGAGCTGAGAACTGAAGACGAGCGTGTAGAATGCCAAGAAACTGAACCAGAGCCAAGGCTGAAGGTGTAACCCTGAGACGACCGCTGAGTAGCCTGGTCGTCAGCCCAAGACGCGTCTGAGTGCCCAGTGAGTACAACTCCAACTCGGTCTCGTCCTCCAAGCACTAGCCCCATGCCCGACGTACTGCACAAGTAGCGCAACACCCTCTTAGCGGCATCCATGTGCTCCTTCCGGTGACGGCCAGGAGCGACATAGCGTCCAAGGATGCTAAGAGGGTATGCAAGGTCAGGTCGAGTGCAGGTCATCAGGTACATGAGGCAGCCCACAAGCTCTGGATACGGGCCACTCGGCTCTACGGACTCATCCGAAGGCAGAGCTGAGAGCGAGTGACCGGTAGGCAGAGGAGTGGGCTGAGGCGAGGAGTACGTGAAGCGGAAGCGCTGAAGGACCTGCTGCACCATGTGTGACTGAGTCAAGGTGATGGTGCGCCGTGCTCTGTCCCGGGTGATCCGCAAGCCAAGATAGCTTGTCAGTTCACCCAGGTCTGTGCACGTGTGTCTCTTCTGCAGCTCCGACTTCACGTGGGCGAGTGCCGCAGTGTCTGCAGTGGCAAAGACCAAGTCGTCGACGTACACGAGGATGTAGAACGGCGGCAGCGAGGTGTCGGTGCGTAGAAACAGCGACTGGTCAGCAGTAGAAGGAGTGAACCCAAGAGCCGCAAGTGTAGTCCTCAGTGTGTCGTGCCACTCACGTGGCGCCTATCGGAGACCGTAGACTGGCCGCCGGAGGCTCCACTGGGTACCAGGAGGGAACGACCCAGTGAAGCTAGGTGGGCGGCGCAGCCAGATCTCCTCGTGCAGGCTGCCCTGTAGGAAAGCAGTGCTGAAGTCAAGAGAGTGGAGCTCGTAGTCACGCTGAGCGGCGACGTGCAGCAGAACCCGAAGAGTGGTCATCTTCGGGGTCGGGGAGAAGGTCTGGAAGAAGTCAACTCCCTCTCGCTGACTGAAGCCTCGTGCAACGTAACGCGCCTTGAAGACAGGCGGAGAACCCGGCGGCCGCTTCACCCTGAAAATCCACATGCCACTGACGATGTTCGCCCCAGGTGGGGGAACCTCGTCGACGTAGGTGCCTGTGGACTTCCAGGAAGCCATCTCTGCGTCCATGGCTGTCTGCCACTGAGAGGAGTAGGGACCCTCTATCGCCTCTGCGTAAGAGCGCGGAGTCGGGATGTCTGGTGCATCCGGGTCTCCCTCAGGGGCAACTAGCATGGACACGAGATGAGGTAAAGCAGCGGCAAAGCACTCAAACTCCTCCTGCCTGTCCTCAAGGACGTCCGTGCCAAGAGCACACTCACCCCCGACGGACGGAGGACAGACAGACTCAGACTCAGCAACTAGGCTAGCGGCGTAGTCGAGACGACAAGTGGCAGCAAAGTCGACAAGCTCGGCAATTAAAGCAGACGCAGCAGTGGACTCAAAAGAAGGGTCAGTGACAACAGTAGCCAGGAGACGCGTGACAGTAGGACTGGCAGCACGAAGAGAGTCAGACTCAGGGTCAGCAAGAGCAGGAAGAGAGGACGCAGGAGGAGCCGGGAGAGGGACACGCTGGGGAGCAGTGGAAGGACGAAGCGCCATCTGGTGAGTGCCTGGGACAGCAGGAGGACGCTGACGCGGGACACGACGACCAGTGTGAGCAGCACGAACAGGCGACGCTCGACAAGACTCAGGCGATGCAGGACGAGACTCAGGCTCACGACGCTCCGTAAGACCTCCAGTCGGACCAGTGTAAGGAGAAAGACCAGGGAGAGGGGAGGCAGACGGTAACTGTGACTGCGACTGGACAGACGGAGGACACTCTAAGGAGGGAGGAGGACAAGGAGGAGGAGGCTGACCAAGAACCTGCTGAAGGAGCGGAACGAAGTACGGCCGCGGCCGCGCAGCGTCAGGGTCCTCAGCACCAGCAGCAGCTCCAGCAGCCCCAGCACCAGCAGCACCTCCAGCAGCTCCAGCAGCACCAGCAGTACCACCAGCACCAGCAGCACCTCCAGCAGCGTCAGCAGCACCAGCAGCTCCAGCACCAGCAGCACCTCCAGCAGCGCCAGAAGCACCGCCAGCAGCAGAACCTCCAGCAGCTGGGTCCGCGACACTAGGAGCGCCACTCCGAAGACTGCAGCGCCGTGCGTACCACTCTCGGAGCCGTTGGGGAGAGGGCAGCTCCCGCCTAGGAGGGGAAGCACTAGCACCAGCTCCAGCAGTACTCCTGGCTCCAGAAGCACCTCTCCTGAGGCTGCAGTACTGTAAGTACCACTCACGCAGCTGCTGTGAGGAGAGAGCTCCTCCAGGTGTAGCACTCCCAGGCTCAGTACCTCTAGACTCAGCACCCCCAGACTCAGCACCCGCAGGCTCCGCACCCCCAGGCTCAGCACCCCCAGACTCCGCAACCCCAGGCTCCGCACCCCCAGACTCCGCAACCCCAGGCTCCGCACCCCCAGGCTCCGCACCCCCAGGCTCCGCACGCTCAGGCTCAGCACCCTCAGGCTCAGCACCCCTAGCAGGACAAGAGTCGACAGCTACCTCGACAGGCTCAACCGGGTCTACCTGGGACACACCTGAGGGAGCGGCACCCTGAGGGGGGAGGGGGTCTACCACAGCAGCACCTGGCGCGAGGAAGAGAGGCGGGGGGGGGAAGCGGGGCAGTGCGGTAGGGGAAGAGGCGGTAGTAGGGGACGGACTCGTCGAAAGTGACGTCCTGAGAAGGCAGGACACGGCGCGAGGTGGGGTGGTAAAACTGCCAACCAGACGCGTCCGGGACAAAGCCAAGGAAGACACAAGGAACAGCGCGGGAGGAGAGCTTGTCCGCGGACGTATCGCGAACAAAGGCTCGAGATCCCCAGACCCGAAAGCGTGACGCATCGCCAACCTCTCCTGTCCAACGCAGTGTCGGCGAAGTCTCCGGAACGGAGACACGGGGCCAGAGGTTGAGCTGATGCGCAGCGTATCGGACTGCAAACGGCCACAGAAAGTGGGGGGCAGCCGCATGGATCAAGGAGGTACGAGCGACCTCCATGACCAAGCCAATGCGGCGCTCAGCAACCCCATTCTGCTGTGGAGAGGCCGGAAGCGTGAACGACTGCTCAATGCCCTCCCCCTGACAGAAGGCCCTCAAGAGGTCGGAGGAAAACTCCCCACCTCTGTCAGAGTGCAGACGCAAGACAGGAAAGTCCGAGTGGAACCTCTCGCTGAGCTGGAGACGAGAAGCGCTGATCCAAGGGATCAAAACATCAGGGACCTCACCCTTGGTGCGCAAGGGGAAGACCGTGGTGTAGCGCGAGTAGTCGTCAACAACTATCAGGAAGTACCTCTCCTGACCCTGACCACGGACGCGGGCTGGGCCCCACACGTCCATGTGGAGCGTCTGCAAGGGAGCAGTCGTCGGGGGAAACGAGGAGTGAGGAGCGGCGCGCTGCCGCCCCTCGACACAGGGAAGACAGGGAGGAGCAGGCGAGGGTGGGAGGGGAGGGAGAACCCTGGGAAGACCAGAGACAAGGTACCGGGAGTGCATGGCACGAAGGCGCTGCACGGACGGGTGACCAAGTCGGTGGTGCCAGAGGACGGTCTCGTGCGCCAGAGAGCGACACGAGCAGGGGGCCGACAGCTGACCTGACGCAGACGCAGACGCAGCTACCTGAGGGGACTCAGTGGTCAGTGTGTACAGGTCCGACCCCGGCTGCCAAGTGAAGGTAGCCAGGTGACGGCCCGTCCGAGCACACGTGCAGTGTGTCACGCGCTCGTAGGCAGGGGTGAACTGGTGAACACCCCCGTCCTGGAGCGCACAACCCGCCACCAAGTTCGTAGAGAACGAGGGGAGGTGGAGACCTGACAGTGTGCCCGACGGGACCGCAGGACAAGGAAGGACAGTGGAGGAGGTCGCAGTGACCGGACCCCCAGAGGGGTCAGCGAGGGAGACAGCAACTGGCCGAGCAAGCGGTTCAAGGGCAGTGCGGTCACGAAAGAAACAGCGAGAAGCACCTGAGTCCAGAGTGAAGGTGTGCAGTGCCTCAGTCGACTCAGTACCAGGGGGCGCAGACTCACTAGCACCTAGAGCAGCAGCCTCACCAGCACCTGGGGTAGCAGACACACTAGCACCTAGAGCGGCAGCCTCACTCACAGGACACGGCAGCTGCACCTGTCCACTACCAGAAGCTCCCGAACGACGCACTCCAGAGCGACTACCACTACGGCCACCCCGACAGCCCCAACCGGCGTACCACGCACGAAGCTGCTGGGGCGAAAGAGGACACGACAGCTGCACCTGTCCACTACCAGAAGCTCCCGACCGACCCACTCCAGAGCGACTACCACTACGGCCACCCCGACAGCCCCAACTAGCGTACCACTCACGAAGCTGCTGGGGCGTGAGGGACTCACGCGCACGGCCCTGGAGCTGCATCTGGCTACGCCAGAAGCAGCAGTAGTAGCAGTAGCGGCAGTAACAGCAGTAACAGCAGGAGCAGTAGCAGTGGGAGTAGAAAAGGCAGTAGCAGCAGTAGCAGCGGTAGCAGTGCTGGCAGGGCAATGCTCACCAGTGGTCGGCGCGGCAGGCGCAAGACGGTGGCGACAGCGGGGCCGCTACAACTGCAGGGCGGGGCCGGGCCGCGGCAGGGAGCTCCGCGGCAGCTGCTGCACGGCGAGGCCGGGCCGCGACGGCAGCTGCTCCAGGTGCCAGGGGCGGCTGCTGCAGTGGCGGCTGCTCCAGGGGCCAGGGGCGGCTGCTGCAGCGGTGGTTGCTCCAGGGGCCAGGGGCGGCTGCTGCAAGGGCGGCTGCTCCAGGGGCGAGGGCGGCTCCTGCAGTGGCGGCTGCTCCAGTGGCCAGGGGCGGCTGCTGCAGGGGCGGCTGCTCCAGAGGCCAGGCGCGGATTAGGTCAGGGCGACGCGGCGAGCAGGGCGACGCGGCGGGCAGGTGGCGACGCCGCGGGCAGGGCGACGTGGCGGGAAGGTGACGACGCCGCGGGCAGGGCGACGCGGCGAGCAGGTGACGACGCCGCGAGCAGGGCGACGCGGCGGGCAGGGCGACGCGGCGAGCAGGTGACGACGCCACAAGCAGGGCGACGCCGCGAGCAGGTGGCGACGCCGCGGGCAGGGCGACGCGGCGAGCAGGTGACGACGCCGCGGGCAGGCGACGACGCCGCGGGAAGGCGACGACGTCGCGGGCAGGCGACGACGTCGCGGGCAGGGGCTACGTCGCGGGCAGGCGACGACGCCGCAGGCAGGCGACGACGCCGCGGGCAGGCGACGACGCCGCGGGCAGGCGACGACGCCGCGGGCAGGGGCTACGTCGCGGGCAGGTGACGACGCCGCGGGCAGGCGGCGACGCCGCGGGCAGGCGGCGACGCCGCGGGCAGGGCGACGCGGCGGGCGGCGAGAGCCTGCAGGGGCGGCGCGCGGTCGGGCAGAGGCTGCGCGCGGGCCTGACGAGTCTGCAGGGGCGGCTCTCGGGCCTGACGGGCCTGCAGAGGCGGCTCGGGGGGGGCCTGACGGGTCTGCAGAGGCGGCTCGGGGGCCTGACGGATCTGCAGGGGCTGCTCGAGGGCGCACGAGGGCGCTCGAGGGCGCACGAGGGCGCACGAGGGCGCACGAGGGCGCACGAGGGCGCACGAGGGCGCACGAGGGCGCACGAGGGCGCACGAAGGCGCACGAGGGCGCACGAGGGCGCACGAAGGCGCACGAAGGCGCACTAGCAGAGAAAGGCGCACGAGGGCGCACGAGGGCGCACGAAGGCGCACTAGCAGAGAAAGGCGCACGAGGGCGCACGTAAGGTAGGGCGCACGAGGGCGCTGCTAGCGGAATAGTGGGCCCATAGTAGAAAGCGGTCCTAGGTAGCAACCTAGGCTCGTGATACCATGTTAGAATCTAGAATAGAACGAGAATGGATGAAACTAGGTAGGAGGGGGATACAAGTAGGAAACCCTAACAAATCTGTACCCCCTAAGGCTAAACCCACTATAGCCTACACAATATGAACATATAATGTTTGACAGAACGCTCTTACTTGTCCAAAGAGGGTTGTTTGTTCACTTCAACCTTCAAGGATGGTTGCTCTCAGTTGTTCATACAGTCGTCCCACTTTTTCCCTTGCCGCTCCTCTGCCTTCCCTCCCTCTCCGTCCTCCTCCCTCCTCCCCACCACCACGGCAGGTGTCAGCACGCCTGCAGCACGACTTGCAGCAAATGCTTCATGAGGTGGCAGCAGGTACGAGGGAGAGAGGTGTAAACCAAATCTCACCCTTTTCCCTCGCCCCTCTTTTCCTGTGTCCCCTATCCCCACCACGGCAGGTGTCAGCACGCCTGCAGCACGACTTGCAGCAAATGCTGCACGAGGTGGCGGCAGGTGAGAGGGGCGTGTGACGCTTTTGAATGCCACCAGTCGAGGTGTATGATAGTTGCGAAGCAGATGCTGCACGATAGCTGCTGCTTTCTGAAAGAATGGTGGGAGAGGTGTCTGCAACCCTTTTGAGAGTTCCCAAAAAACACATTCTGTCTGCAACCTTTTGAATGTGTTGCTTCCCTCTGCCCTTACCACCCTTCCACCGCCCCCCTTCCGTTTCTTCCTTCCTCCCCCATCCATTTCCCATCCCCTTTCCCCCTCTGCTCTCCCGTCCCCATTCCCCAACTCCTTCACCTTTCCTCCCCATTCCCCATTCCCCAACTTCCGTTTCCTCTCCGCCTCCCCATTCCCCCTCCCCCACTCTCCTTCCCATCCGCCCTCCCCATTCCCCTTCCCCATCCCCTTTCCCATCTCCCCCTCCCCATCCCCCACCCCCTCCCCACTCCCCGTCCCCCCTTCGCCAGACGTGCGAGCACTGGAGGAGCAGCTATGGCACCCAACCGCAGCCTGCCACGTGTCCTCCCTCGCCCAGCTCAGGGGCGTGCCACGTGTCGCCTCCTCAGTGGCCCGCGCCAAAGCCATTCACGGGAAGCTGAGGGCGCTAGATGCGGCCCTGCACGCTCTGCTGGGTGACAGCTGGCGCAGCGGGATTGGCAGGGCAGGGAGGGGAGGCCGTAGGAGGGGAAGAGGGGCGGGGGGAGCGGTGGGGATGGGTGGAGATGGGGAGGCGGGGGTTGATTGCGGTGGGGCTGGGCGGGGAGCGGTGACGGATGGTGGGCTCCGGAGGTCGATTGCTCGGCTGCTGGAGGAGGCTTTGCAGCAGACAGATCCTCAGAAGGTGTGTGTGAGTTGCGGACACGGAATGTTGTGATATGACAGATTAGCAGTGGAGTGCAATCTAGTGCCTTTGCAAAGGCAGTAGATTGCTCGGCTGCTGGAGGAGGCTTTGCAGCAGACAGATCCTCAGAAGGTATGTGTGAGTTGCGGACACGGAATGTTGTGATATGACAGATTAGCAGTGGAGTGCAATCTAGTGCCTTTGCAAAGGCAGTAGATTGCTCGGCTGCTGGAGGAGGCTTTGCAGCAGACAGATCCTCAGAAAGTGTGTGTGAGTTGCGGACACGGAATGTTGTGATATGACAGATTAGCAGTGGAGTGCAATCTAGTGCCTTTGCAAAGGCAGTAGATTGCTCGGCTGCTGGAGGAGGCTTTGCAGCAGACAGATCCTCAGAAGGTGTGTATGCATGAGTGCGGAGGAGACAGAGGAGGCTCTGAGGGGCCCTGTGCTCGGCCCCTGCTCGTTCCATCCGTTTATATATTGTCCCTCCTTCTCCCTCACCCGTCCATCCATCCACTCCCCCTTTCAGACCGTCAACCAATGGTTGCAAGAAAAGCTCTCTCCCACTGCCGGCAGCATCAACAATGGCAACACCAACAGCAGCAGCATGAGCGCGGGGGAGGCAGAGGAGGCAGAGGAGGCCCTGAGAGGCCCTGTGCTCGCCCCCTGCTCAGTGCTCGAGTTTCCCCCTCTCCCACTTTTGCCCTCTTCCCCGTTTTCCCTCGCAGACCGTCAACCAGTGGCTGCAAGAGAAGCTTGCTCCAATCAGCAACACTGGCAACGCCAACAGCATCAGCATGAGTGCGGAGGAGGCGGAGGAGGCCCTCAGGGGCCCTGTGCTCGCCTGCTGCTTATCCTGCCTGCCTGCTGGTAATGAGTGTTTCCCACTCTCTTCCGTCCACTGCTCCCTCCACTCTCCCTTCCAGACCGTCAACCAGTGGCTGCAAGAAAAGCTCTCTCCCACATCTGGCAGCACCAACAGCAGCAGCATGAGCGCGGAGGAAGCAGAGGAGGCACTGAGGGGCCCTGTGCTCGCCCCCTGCTCGTCCCTCCCACCCCTAACAACTGTCTCCCTCTCCCCCCCCTCGTCCACCCATTCATTTTCATCCACTCTCCCTTCCAGACCGTCAACCAGTGGCTGCAAGAGAAGCTCGCTCCAATCAGCAACACGGGCAACAGCAGCACCAGCAGCAGCATGAGCGCGGAGGAGGCAGAGGAGGCCCTCAGAGGCCCTGTGCTCGTCTGACCCGTTCATATATTGTGCCTCCTTCACCCTCACCCGTCCACCCACCCGCTCTCCCTGTCAGACCGTTAACCAGTGGCTGCAAGAGAAGCTCGCTCCCATCACCACCAACGCCACCAACAACAGCAGCATGAGTGTAGAGGAGGCAGAGGAGGCCCTACGAGGCCCTGTGCTCACCCCCTGCTCGTCCCGGCCCCCCTAACAACTGTCTCCCTCTCCTCCCCATCTACCCATCCATTTTCATCCACTCTCCCTTCCAGACCGTCAACCAGTGGCTGCAAGAAAAGCTCGCTCCAATCAGCAACACTAACAGCAGCATGAGTGCGGAGGAGGCAGAGGAGGCCCTACGAGGCCCTGTGCTCACCCCCTGCTCGTCCCGGCCCCCCTAACAACTGTCTCCCTCTCCTCCCCATCTACCCATCCATTTTCATCCACTCTCCTTCCAGACCGTCAACCAGTGGCTGCAAGAGAAGCTCGCTCCCACATCTGGCAGCAGCAACAGCAGCAGCATGAGTGCAGAGGAGGCAGAGGAGGCACTGAGGGGCCCTGTGCTCGCCCCCTGCTCGTCCCGCCCGCCCCTGGCTGATGTCAGCAACAGCAGCGCGGCTACAGCCGGGGAGGAGGAGCAGGCAGAGCCGCTGCTACAGCTGCAGGTGAGGGAGAGAGAGATGAGGGGCGGAAGATTAGGGGTGGGACACTGGCAGGACGGGGAGATGAGGCACGCGCGCCTTGTGTATGGGGAGGAGGAGCAGGCAGAGCCGCTGCTACAGCTGCAGGTGAGGGAGAGAGAGATGAGGGGCGGAAGATTAGGGGTGGGACACTGGCAGGACGGGGAGATGAGGCACGCGCGCCTTGTGTATGGGGAGGAGGAGCAGACGGAGCCGCTGCTACAGCTGCAGGTGAGGGAGAGAGAGATGAGGGGCGGAAGATTAGGGGTGGGACACTGGCAGGACGGGGAGACGAGGCACGCGCGCCTTGTGTATGGGGAGGAGGAGCAGGCAGAGCCGCTGCTACAGCTGCAGGTGAGGGAGAGAGTGATGAGGGGCGGAAGGTTATGGTTGGGAAACCGGTTGCAAGGGGAAAGCAGGCCGGGATGTTGTGTGCACGGAGAGGGGGAGTAGGCAGAGCCGACGTGGCAGTTGCTTGGTGAGAAAGTCGGCTGCCATCTCAGTGGTCGGGCAGTACGTCAGGTCAACCTTGCCCTGGTCAATTTCGTCCTTGACGAAAAAGTATCGCAGTGCGATGTGCTTTGTTCGGTTGACGAAGCCAGGCTTGTTCGCAATCCTGATTGCGTTCTGGTTGTCGCAGTGGAGGCGAAATGTTGGCGATGTTGGGATTTTTGCCTCCTGCAACAGTTCTTGCAGATAGAGCCCTTCGCGAACTGCAGCAGTTGTGGTGATGTACTCTGCGTCGGCTGACGATAGGGCAACCATCTCATGCTTCTGGGAATTCCAGGAGATTGGGCCCGTTGGCTCGAGGCGGAAGACAAACTCTACTACTGCTGCAGGTGAGGGTGAGAGACGAGGGGAGAGGTGCGTTCTCTTATTCGCTCTCTGATCCCCTCCCGCCCCCCCTCTCCCCTGTGAAACCCTAATCAATGCTGTCTCTCCCCCCACCAGGTGCAGTACAAGGCGAGCCTCCTCCATCTTATCCCCTCCCACTCGAATGGTCCTTTTATTGAAAATACGTCCCACTCCCCCTCACTCTGCCCCATGAAACCCCAATCCATGTCGCCTCTCTCCCCCTCAGGTGCAGTACAAGGCGAGCCTCCTCCATCTTATCCCCTCCCACTCGAATGGTCCTTTTATTGAAAATACGTCCCACTCCCCCTCACTCTGCCCCATGAAACCCCAATCCATGTCGCCTCTCTCCCCCTCAGGTGCAGTACAAGGCGAGCCTCCTCCATTTGAGTGAGGAGGTCCGTTCCCTTCGAGCATCCGGATTCCACATCCCCCACCACCTGCTCGCCTGCGCCCTCTCCCCCTCTGCTGCCGCCTCCTCCGCCTCCACCGTCTCTCCTCCTGCACCTCTGCTCCTACCTGACCCCCTGCCCGCTGCACCTTGCCCCTCTGCCCTGCCTGTCTGCTCCTTATGCCGCCTCTCCCCCCACCAGGTGCAGTACAAGACAAGCCTCCTGCATCTAAGCGAGGAGGTGCGCTCCCTTCGAGCATCCGGATTCCACATCCCGCACCACCTGCTCGCCTGCGCCCTCTCCGCCTCTGCTGCCGCCTCCTCCGCCTCCACCATCTCACGAGCGCTCGAGAGCTTTGCTGACGTCAGCGCTGGCGTCAGCAAGGGCGTGCTGCCGCTGGTGGCGGCTTCGCGAGAAGCAGTGCTGGGGTTAATGCAGAGCGGTGAGTCATGATTGAGGGGTGTGAGTGATTGAGAAAGAGTTTTGAGGCACCTCACAAGAAGCAGTGCTGGGGTTAATGCAGAGCGGTGAGTCATGATTGTAGAGCGGTAAGGGGGGGTTGGGGATAATGCGGAGCGGTGAGTCATGATTGTGGAGTGGTAAGGGGGTTCGGGTTAATTCAGAGCGGTGAGTCATTGTTATGGAGTGGTAAGGGTGGATTGGGGATCATGCGGCAAGGGGTGGTTGGGGATCATGCAGAGCGGTAAGGGGTGGTTGGGGATCATGCAGAGCGGTAAGTGGTGGTTTGGGATAGTACAAAGCGGCGAGTCATCATTTAAAGGTGTGGGTAGGGAAGAGGGACGGTGGAAGATATATCTAGTCCCTCTAGTGAGGAAGAAAGAAGAATAGAGAATGGGTTGTGGTGTAGGAGGAGGAAGAGGAGGACGAGTTTGGCTGTGTGCCTGTGGGGTGCTGTCGTGCCGAGGAGGGAACTTGGTGTGTTTGAGTCAGCCACCCATCTCAACCACTCCGTTGTCCCCTGACTTCCCCTCATGTTTCCCCTTGCTTTCCCCCATTTCACCTCACCATTGCCCTCCGCTGCAGGCCAGAGCGTGGTGTGGGAGGAGGAGGACGAGGTGGGCGAGTTGGCAGTGTGCCTGTGGGATGCCGCTATGCTAACTATTCATTTCAACCACTCCTTTGTCCCATTGCTTCCTCCCCTCCCCTCCACCCTTACAGGCCAGGGCGTGGTGTGGGAGGAGGAAGATGAGGTGGACGAGTTTGCTGTGTGCCTGTGGGATGCAGTAGAGGCGTTTTCAGCCGCTGCTGCTGCGGCCACGGAGAGGCACGAGGCAGCGTGGCAGTGCCTTGAACGTGTCAGATCGTGTGCCTATAAGGTGAGTGTATGCTTGTAAGGCGTGTGTGCCTGTGGGATGCAGTGGAGGCGTTTTCAGCCGCTGCTGCTGCCGGCAAGGAGAGGCACGAGGCGGCATGGCAGTGCGTTGAGCGTGTCCGATCGTGTGCTTACAAGGTGAGAGCTTCCATCTAAGTCTATAAGGTGAGAGCCTCTAAGCCTGCTCTGCTGCTGCTGCTGCTGCTGCTGCTGCTGCTAAGGTCAAGGAGAGGCATGACAATTCATGGCATTGCCGAAACCATGAGCTTGTTCTAAAGAGTTTTGTCGAAAGGCACAAAGCGCCTAACCTTATGTTTTCTCCATCCTTTTTTTCTCTCTTCCATCCCCTCTCGCCGGATCAGGACTTGCCAACTCATCTCCGCCAGCTGGCGCACGCGGTGATCGCAGCGATCTCCCGGCCGCCTTACCCTGCTGCCACGTCAGCTTCCACGTCAGCAGCGTGGCAGCGTGAGGTGGCTGCCACGTGGGCGGGCCCGCTGCTGATGCAAGCACAGGCTGTGCTGCAGCAGAAGCTGACGTCAGCCCTCTGCTGCTGGCTGAAGAAATGGAAGGACCTGATTGGAGGAGACTCTCCTGCTGCTACAGCTGCTGCTTCAGCCGCCGGGGGTGCCAAATCTGCTACAGCTTCTGCTGCTGCTGCGGCGGCGGCGGCTGCAAGGGTTAATGAGGCTTCTAAGGGATCTCCTGAGAAGGTTGGTGGTCTGCAGGTGGTGGTGAGAGAGATTGAGGCTGTGCTTTCACTGCATCAGCCCTCTGGTGTAGGGAAGGAACGAGCAGGTGGAGGAGCCGACGCAGCAGGGGCGGCAGGAGCGGCAGGAGCGGCAGGGGCGGCAGGGGTTGTGGGAGGAGATTCGAAGGGGGAAGATGGGAGTGAGACTGAGTTGTTTGTGTTGCAGCTGCTGCAGGAGCAGATGGGGATGCTGACGCACCGAGTGGCTGTGAGGGGGTCAGACGCAGGGGCGGTGAGAGTGGAAGGAGGAGGAGCGAGCAGCAGGATGGAGGTGGAGGTACAGCCTCCCCTCTGCGAGTCTCAGCAGCGGCTGCATGACTGTGTTCAGCTGTTGCTGGCTCCCGCACTTTCTGCTGCTGCAGAGGCAAATAGCGTCCTCTCCTCCGCCTCTGCTGCTTTCTCGCTCTCTCCCACTCCCTCGAATAGTCTCTCTGCTGCTGCTGAAGCCAGCAGCATGCATTCATCCGCCTCTGCCGCCCTTCATCATCCCGAGGCTGCCGGTAACTTCAGTGACGTCAGCAGCAGCGACAGCATGGGTAGCTATCACAGCACCGCGAGGGGTGGGGCTAGTGTGGGGAGTCTGTTAGTAGTGAGCTGTGTGGTTCCGGCTCGGCTTGAGGCGTGTGCGTATGGGGTGGTGGATGCAGTGGTAGGGGCGGCTGAGGGATGGGTGGGCGAGTGGAGGGTGAGAGTGGCGCAGGCTGAGGGGAAGCTGGAGAGGTGCGCTCGTGCTGCTGCCCCAGCTGCTGTTAGCGAAAGTTCCAACACCTCCCTTCCCCCGTCTTCGACTGAACTCTGGCGTTCCCTTATGAACGAAGTTCAGCAGGTTCGGAACCAGCTGGCTGCCAAACCTGCGGTGGTTAGGTTCGGCGCAGCTGACCGAACCTCGCTCCTAGCCTTGGACGCAGGCTCGGTGAGGGAGGCACTGGTGGGTCGGTGTGAGGCTTGGATACGGGCGGCTGAGGAGGATATAGAAGGCAGGGCGGTTCTGGGTTGTAGGGAGGCGATTAAAGAGGTATTTGAGCTGAAGAAACTATTAGAAGGGATTAAGAGGGAGGCAGAGGGGGAAGTTATGGGGAGAGATAGGGAGCAGAGGCTTGGGCGAGTGAGAGAGGGAGAGGAGGGTGAGGAGGGGGAGCAGGGGGAGCAGGGAGAGGAGGAACAGGAGGGAGAGGAGGGAGAGGAGAACAAGGCAGCTATGGGTAATGGTGGTGCTGGTAAGGGTGGGGGGCTGTGTGGGGATGTGCGGAGGCTGATAGAGCATCTAGAGAGAGTGAGGGAGGCGGAGAGGAGGGTAGTAGAGGTGAGTGAGGGAGTGGAGAAAATCAGGCCGTTAGTAGAGGCGGCGGTTGCTAGGGGAGGGGGAAGTGGCAAGGGGAAAAGGAGCACTAGCAGCAGCAGCAGCGGTGGTAGGAGCAGTAGTGCTGGCGTTGGGGTGGCGCTGGTACAGGCAAGCTGGAAAGAGCTGGAGAAGGAGTGGGGAGGGTTGGAATGGGCAAGAAATGCTGTTTCGGGAGGGAGAAAAGCAGCAGCAGAAGCAGCACGGAAGGGAGTAGAAGCTGCAGCAGGAGAATACCCCAGCGGGATAGTTTTCCTCCAGGGGCTTGTGAGCGTGCAGGTGTTAAGTGCGGTGCAGGTGCATGTGGGGGAGGTGGGAAGGTGTATGGAGGAAATTGAGACGTGGTGGGACGCTGCTGCTCCTACCAGTGCGGATTGCTCTAGAGGCAGGGCTGCTGGGGCGCTGGTGCAGTGCGCACGCTTAGTGGGGCAGCTTAAAACGAGGATAGAGCTCGTGAGGAAAGCGATTGGGCTGGTGGGAGGGGCGGGCGGGGAGGAGGAAGAGGAGGTGGGGAGAGTGGAGGGGAGGTTAGAGAGGGTGGTTGCAGAGGGGGAGGAGATGCAGCGTATGTGGCTGTTGATTAATAATCTTTTGGATGTTATTGCCTCTGTGGAGGGGATTAGGGTTGCGGATTTCAACCCTGAATCGGACCTAACCCCTCTGCACTCCGCCTTGAGCGATGTGGACCAGGAGGAGGAGGTTTTCGGGCAGCACGGTGCGTTCTGGGCAGTTCAATCCACTGCCCGGAAACTAATCGCGAGCCTAGGTCTGGTGTCGAAGCTAGTTAAAGCCTCGCTGCAAGAGGCCCATTGGAGGGCCCTCGCCCGAGCCTTGGGATTCCAAGCCAAGGGCGGGCTCGGCGCCGGAGGTACCCTGCAGGTTCGGGATCTGGTCCAGGCGCTGGGAGGCTTGGAGGGCCGGGCGGCAGCGGAGCAGGTGTTATCTGCCGTCCAGGGGGAGGTGGCATTGAGACAGTTTATGGATAAGGTTGAAAAGGAGTGGGGCGAGCAGGAGTGGGCTTTTAAGGGGTTTAGAGACAAGTGGAAAATCGTGGGGAATTTGGGGGTGGTTGGGGAAATGGTGCTAGAGCATTTGAGTATGCTTGGAGCAATGAAGCAGTCTCCCTTCTTTCCTCCGTTTAGAGAGGCTGTGAGGGAGTGGGAGGGGCGGCTTGGGCGGCTGAGTGAGCTGGTGGATGCACTAGCAGACGCGCAGTCCAAGTGGGTCCGTTTGGAAGCACTCATGACGTCACCTGCCGTCCGGTCGATGCTACCCGACACGCACCGCGCCTTCCACGAAGCTTCCCTCCCGTTCACGGAGTTCCTGGGATCGCTCGCCGCCCGCCCTCTCGCGATCGACCTGGAGGGACTTGCGGAAGAGGACGACGGAGCTGGGCGGCAGGTTTTGGCGGTTTGTGCGGAGGTGTTTGGGCGGGTGCTTTTGGAGGTTCAGGCACATCTGGACAAGCAGAGGCGGATGCTGCCAAGGCTGTACTTCCTGGGGGATGACGACCTGCTGCAGCTCATTTCTGCTTCGCCCTCTGATTTATCTGCGGTATGTTTCTGTGTGGGCACGAAAATATGTGTACGTGTATGTGTGTGTGATCTGGTGTATGTCAAGTGAGTGTGCGAGTTGCCGCATCTGGACAATCTGGACAAGCAGAGGCGGATGCTCCCAAGGCTGTACTTTCTGGGCGATGATGATTTGCTGCAGCTCATATCTGCTTCACCCTCTGATCTCTCTGCTGTACGTATAAGTGTGCGGTTTCACGTATATGTGTATGTGTATGTGTGTATGTGTGTATGTGTGTATGTGTGTATGTGTGTATGTGTGTATGTGTGTATGTGTGTATGTGTGTATGTGTGTATGTGTGTATGTGTGTATGTGTGTATGTGTGTATGTGTATGTGTGTATGATACTTCTGTGTGTGCGGATGCTGCCAAGGCTTTACTTTCTGGGCGATGACGATCTGCTGCAGCTCATCTCTGCTTCACCCTCAGATCTCTCCGCTGTGCGTTTGAGTTAAAATTCTGATGTGAATGATGAGTGGTGCGAGAGGCTGTACTTTCTGGGCGATGATGATCTGCTGCAGCTCATATCTGCATCGCCCTCTGATCGCTCTGCGGTATGCTGTGGCGTGTGCTTTTTTTTTGTATTCTAAAAAAACACACGCTCTGCGGTGTATGCTCTGGTTAAGTATGAGTATGTGCATATTGGAACGGTTGTGCTTTCTAGGGGATGATGATCCGTGCGCCCCTCCCATCCTCCCTCCACTCCCCCTTCCCCCTGGTCACCCCTTTCAGGTGCACGTGCACATTCGGAAGCTCTTCACAGCAGTCCCATTGCCCCCCTCCCATCCTCATTCTACTCCCTCTTTTCCCCTCTCTCCCCTCCCCCCGTCAGGTACACGTGCACATTCGCAAGCTTTTCACCGCAGTCTCGGGCATTGAAGTATCGGCAGTCTCTGATACCATTTTTCCAGAAAAGAGTACAGCAGAGGATGTAGTGAAGTTTGCACCTTCAGGGGACGCAGGGAAGAGAGTATTTATCATGGCAGCTCTTTCCGACGGGGAGCGGCTCGTGCTGCACCAACCAGTGGAGCTTGCGGAAGGTGCTGCCACGTCAGCGAGTGCCACGTCAGCGGATGCCACGTCAGCGGGTGCCACGTCAGCGGAAGGACAGAAGCCAGCAGGAGCCACCAAGTGGCTGCTGGATCTCGACATGGCGCTGCGGACGACTCTGAGCGACCTGGTTGTGTCAGCGGTCGCTGAGCTGGCGGCGTGTGATTGGCTGTCGACTGCTGCGGCTGGGAAGAGGGAGAAGAGCAAATGCAGTGGGAAGAATGGAAGTGGCGGCGGAGTGAGGAGGAGTGGAGTGAGGATGGGCGGTAGCAGCAGGAGGAACGGAGGAAGGTTCCTCGAGTGGCTGGGGAAGCTGCCTTTGCAGCCGGCGCTGCTGGCTCTGCAGGTGAGCTGGACGGCACTAGTTGAAGGGATTCTGGCAGGCGAGGGAGGAGAAGGAGGAGGAGAAGGAGGAAAGGAGGCCGGAGAAGGGGAGAGCGGAGGGGAAGGGCTGCAAGGGAAGGGAGGGAAGGAAGCGGGGCTAGAGGCGCTGGTGGTGGGGCTGGAGGGGCTTCTGCAGTGGCTGGCTCGCGCTGTGCGGGAGCGGAGAGAGCTGGCTGGGAGAGCAGCAGGAAGAGCAGCAGGCGAAGCAGGGGGACTAGC
Source organism: Closterium sp. Naga37s-1 (assembly GCA_947471745.1). Taxonomy (NCBI): domain Eukaryota; kingdom Viridiplantae; phylum Streptophyta; class Zygnematophyceae; order Desmidiales; family Closteriaceae; genus Closterium; species Closterium sp. Naga37s-1. Next base: position 128,160 of record CANJKZ010000190.1, on the reverse strand, counting down.
AGGAGGAGCAGGGGGGCCAGGGGGAGCAGCAAGGGCAGTGGCAGGGGGGGCAGGTGGCGAGGAGGGGAGGTTGATGGAGGCCAAGTGTGAGGCAGTGATCACGGTGCTGGTTCACCTGCTGGAGAGCAGTAAGGCGCTGCTGGTGGAGCAGCGGGAGGAGCAGGCACGGGCAGAGAAGGAGGAGGAGGATAAGGAGAATTTGGGGTGTGCAGGGCTTCAGCAGAAGCAGAAGCAGAAGCGGAAGGAGAAGAAGCAACACGGGCTCTCTCTCTCCTCCTTTGCCTGGAGGAAATGCCTCCGATACTACCTCGACCCGTCCCTCCCTCCCCTCCACCGCCTCTCAGTTCAAATCGCCGATGCTTCATTCACCTACGGATTTGAATACTCTGGCTGCTCCCCCTCTCTCGTCCGCACCTCCCTCACCGACCGCTGCTTCCTCGCACTTTCCCAGGCGCTCTGGCACGGGCAGGGCAGCGCTCTGATTGGTCCAGCCGGCACGGGGAAGACGGAGACTGTCAAGGCGCTCGGGCGGCAGCTCGGGCGGCCGGTTTTGGCGCTATCTTGTGATAGGAGTTTTGATAGCGCGGCGGTGGGGCGGGTTTTGGAGGGAGTGGCGAGGCTGGGCGCGTGGGGGTGCATGGATGAGTTCAACAGGTTGGACGAGAGTACTATGTCTGCGATTTCGCAACATTTGGTGGCGATTCAGGGCGCGCTGAGGGAAGGAAGGAGGGAAGCCGTGCTGGCTGGGACTACCGTGCCCGTGCACCCTGCCACTGGTGAGTGGGTGTGCGTGGGTGTATGTGTGTGCTCCCTTCCACTGGTGTGCAGGTAGTGGGTGGGTAGTTGGATTGGAAGGAGTAGCGAGGCTGGGCGCGTGGGGGTGCATGGATGAGTTGAACAGGTTGGACGAGAGTACAATGTCTGCGATTTCGCAGCACCTGGTGGCGATTCAGGGCGCGCTGAGGGAGGGACGGAGAGAGGCCGTGCTGGCTGGGACTGCTGTGCCCGTGCACCCTGCCACTGGTGAGTGGGTGTGTGTGGGTGTGCGCTGCTGTGTGTGCACTGTGGGATGTGAGCTTGCACTGGCTGAGGGAAGGCAGGAGGGAGGCCGTGCTGGCTGGGACTACCGTGCCCGTGCACCCTGCCACTGGTGAGTGGGCGTGAGTGGGGGGTTGAGCGGGCACCTGGGTGCAAGTGGGGTGGGTAGTTGGAGGGAGTGGCAAGGCTGGGCGCGTGGGGGTGCATGGATGAGTTCAACCGGTTGGACGAGAGTACAATGTCTGCGATCTCGCAGCATCTGGTGGCCATTCAGGGCGCGCTGAGGGAGGGACGGAGGGAAGCCGTGCTGGCTGGGACTGCTGTGCCCGTGCACCCTGCCACGGGTGAGTGGGCGTGGGGGGGGGTGAGCGGGCACCTGAGTGCCAGTGGGGGTGTATGGTTGAGTTCAACAGGTTGGACGAGAGTACTATGTCTGCGATCTCGCAGCACCTGGTGGCGATTCAGGGCGCGCTGAGAGAGGGACGGAGGGAGGCCGTGTTGGCTGGGACTGCCGTGCCCGTGCACCCTGCTACTGGTGAGTGGGATGCGGGGATGGGGGGAGTAGAGTGGGGGGAACAGGGTGGGGGGAACCGCGTGGGGGTGCATGGATGAGTTCAACCGGTTGGACGAGAGTACGATGTCTGCGATTTCGCAGCATCTGGTGGCGATTCAGGGCGCGCTGAGGGAGGGACGGAGGGAGGCTGTGTTGGCTGGGACTGCTGTGCCCGTGCACCCTGCCACTGGTGAGTGGGCGTGGGGGGGGATGGGGGGAACAGGGTGGGGGGAACAGGGTGGGGGGAACAGGGTGGGGGGAACAGGGTGGGGGGAACAGGGTGGGGGGAACAGGGTGGGGGGAACAGGGTGGGGGGAACAGGGTGGGGGTGCATGGATGAGTTCAATCGGTTGGACGAGAGTACAATGTCTGCTATCTCGCAACACCTGGTGGCGATTCAGGGCGCGCTGAGGGAGGGACGGAGGGAGGCCGTGCTGGCTGGGACTGCCGTGCCCGTGCACCCTGCCACGGGTGAGTGGGCGTGGGTGGGTGTGTGTGTGTGCACCCTACCCTGCTACTGGTGAGTGGGTGTGGGGTGTTCTTCCTTGGTTGTTGTTGCTCTATGATGCCGTGTGTGTGCTGTGATGTGTGCTTGGATGAGGGAAGGCAGGAGGGAGGCGGTGCTGGCTGGGACTGCTGTGCTCGTGCACCCTGCCACTGGTGAGTGCGCGGATATTCTTCTGCTGTTGTGTGTGGACTGCTGAGTGTGCTCTGTGAGACTGTGGCGATTTGCACTCATCCTTCCACTTTACCCCATTCCCTTACTTGCCCGCGCCTTTTCGACTCCCTCCCAGGCATATTCGTGACGCTCAACCCGCGCTATGCAGGCAGGGACCACCTGCCTGAGAGCCTCTCTGCTCTGCTGCGACTTCTCACCATCAGCACCCCTGACCCCTTTCCCTTGCCTCCCCACCCACCCACTATCCCTCCCCCACCTGTCACTGCCTCCCCCTCTCCCAGGTATATTCGTGACGCTCAACCCGCGCTATGCAGGCAGGGACCATCTGCCTGCTGCGCCCTCTCACAGTCGCCACCCCTCATGCACCTTCTTCCCTCCTAACCCACCCCCTTTCCCTCCCCCTCCTGCATCTGTCTCCCCGTTCCCAGGTATATTCGTGACGCTCAACCCGCGCTATGCAGGCAGGGACCATCTGCCCGAGAGCCTGTCCGCCCTCCTGCGTCCTCTGACAGTCGCCGTCCCTGATGCATGCGCCATCGCCCATGTGACTCTGCTGTCGTGTGGGTTCTCGCATGCTGAGAGGCTGGCTGACGCTGCCACCCGCATATTCCAGGTATGGCTCGTGTGGGTGTGTGCATACACATGTACAAGCACAGGAATGCACAGAAAGTGAACGTCCCTGGTGCATGCGCCATCACCCGTGTGACTCTGCTGTCGTGTGGATTCTCGCATGCTGAAAGGCTGGCTGATTCTTCTGCCACTCGAATCTTCCAGGTGAGTGTGAATGCACAAGTGCACGCACTCTGACAAGCACGTGAACGCACACATACATACAGAGTCTCCCTCTTGTGATGCATGCGCCATCACCCATGTGACTCCGCGGTCGTGCGGGTTTCTACAGGCAGAGAGGTAGCTGATGCTGCAACTCGAATCTTCCAGGTATAGTTTGTGCCTTGATGCAGTGGCAGACGCACAGGCATGCATGTATCACAAAACACATGCGTACATTGACAGTCTTTGACAGTCTCTCGCCATCGCCCGTGTGACTCTGCTGTCGTGCGGATTCTCGCATGCTCAGAGGCTGGCTGATGCTGCCACTCGCATCCTCCAGGTATGGCTGGTGCTGGTGCTGGTGCTGGTGCTGGTGCTGGTGCTGGTGGTTGTGTGTCCATGCTTCGCCCCCATTTCCTTCCTCCTGGACCCCCAGCCTCAGTACGACTTCAGTCTGAGAGCGCTCAAAGCAGCTTTCAAACCGGCTAGGTCCGCCATGCCTGCTCTCTCATTCCCTCATTTCCTTCCTTCCTCTTCATCCCTTTTGTCCACCTTGCCCCGCAGGAGTCCGAGGAATGCCTGAACCCCCAGCCCCAGTACGACTTCAGTCTGAGAGCGCTCAAAGCAGCTCTTCCGTGGTGCTTGCTCCCTCACAACCTCCCTCCCTTCCCCCTTCCTCCCCCCTTTCCCAGGAGTCAGAGCAGTGCTTGGACCCCTAGCCTCAGTACAATTTCAGTCTGAGAGCGCTCAAAGCAGCTCTTCCGTGGTGCTTGCTCCCTCACAACCTCCCTCCCTTCCCCTTTCCTCCCCCCTTTTTTTTCCCTGCCCTCACCTTACCGCCCTCAGGAGTCAGAACAGTGCTTAGACCCCCAACCTCAGTACGACTTCAGCCTGAGGGCGCTGAAAGCAGCTCTGAAATCTGCTAGGTCTGTTATGCTGGCGCAGACAGAATTGGAAGGGGGTGCGAGTGAGAATGAGGGTAAGGAGAGGAAAGAGGAAGTGGAAGAAGGTGCGATTGAGGTTGAGAGCAAGGGGATGAGCGAGGTAGTGGAAGGGGGTGCGATTGAGGGTGAAAAGGAAGGGAGGGAAAGTGGTATGGAGGAGGTGTGTGAGGGAGAGATGGAGGTGAAGGGTGAGGAGGGTAGGGAGGAGGGATGTGTGGAAGAGGAGGAGGGGGGGAGTGTGAGATCAGAGGAGAAAGAGGAGTTTTACGAGGCAGAGGATGGGGAGCAAGGGGGGGATGAAGAGGGGAAGGAGGATGGGAGGCAGGAAGAGGAGGAGGAGGAGGAGGAGAAGGAGGAGGAGAAGGAGGAAGGGGAGGAGCCGGAGGTGAGAGAGGAGGTGTTGCAGGTGGAAGAAACAGAGGAGGGAGAAGGGGACGGAGAAGAGGACATAGTAGAGGAGGTAAAGGAGGAGGTAGGGGCGGAAGAGGAGGTAGAGGAGGAGGAGGAAGAGGACGAAGAGGCCCACCGTGTGTCGAGATGGCCGTTGGAGTCCCGATCCCTAGTCCAGGGCATTTTTGGCCAGCTGGCAGCCAAGCTGGCACCTGCTGACGTGGCAACCTTCCGGGAGGTGGTTTCCCGGAACCTTCCGGACGTGGCTGTGGAGGAGACGGGCGACGCTGAGCTGGCAGCGGCGGTGGAGGTGGTGTGTGAGAGGGAGGGGTACGTGGCGAGCTGTGATTGGACGAGGAAGGTGCTGCAGATGGCGAGGTTGATGGGGCTGCATCAGGGGATCATGCTGGTGGGGCCGCCTGCTGGGAAGACCACGGCCTGGAGAGGTGAGAAGGGGTGAAGATGGGTGGAGATGGGTTGGGAGGGGTGATGATGGGACGGCGATGGGTGGTAAGGGGTGAGGAGGGATGATGAGAGGTGAGGACGAGAGGGATGGGTCTGCATTAGGGGATCATGCTGGTGGGGCCGCCTGCTCGGAAGACCACTGCTTGGAGAGGTGAGGATGGGTGAAGAGCGGTGATGCGGGATGAAGGTGGGTTAGGTAGGGGAATAATAGGTTGAGGATGGGTAGAAAGGGATGAGGAGGGATGGTGATGGCGAGGCTGGTGGTGAGGCTGATGGGGCTGCATCAGGGGATCATGCTGGTGGGGCCGCCTTCTGGGAAGACCACTGCTTGGAGAGGTGAGGAGCGGTGAAGAAGCATGGAGATGGGTGATGACGTTGCGGGGATGAGTGGAAAGGGGTGTCTGTGACAGTGGTGGATCCCAGAGAGTCTGTCCAAGGCACCACCCTCTCCCAAGCAGGCGCTCTTTGGGGGCGTTGAGGCAACCACCCTCTCCTTCTTCTCCCCCATTCTCTCCTCCCCGCCTCCAGTGCTGCACAAGGCCCTGGAGGCAACGAAAGGGTCGCAGGTGTCGGTGACAGTGGTGGATCCTAAGAGTCTGTCGCTCCCATTCCCGCCTCCCCTTCTTGCAGTGCTGCGCAAGGCCTTGGAGGCATCGCAAGGAGTGCAAGTATCAGTGACAGTGGTGGACCCAAAGAGTCTCTCCAAGGAGGCGCTGTTTGGGAGCGTGGAGGCCACCACGCGGGAGTGGCAGGATGGGGTGTTCACGCGGGCTTTAAGGGCCGTTGTGCGGGAGTATGAGGAGGAGAGGGAACGGGCGACTGGAAGAGAGGGGGTGGCGGAGGGGGTGGAAGAGGAGGAAGAGGAGGGCGAGAGGGAGAGGAGGGAAGGGATGGAAGGGGAAGGGGAGGAGGGCGATGGGGTGGGGGGGATGCAACAAGGAACAGGAGGGAATGCAGGGAGGGGCGTGGAGTGGCAGCGGCGGCACTGGTTTGTGTTTGACGGGGAGGTGGACCCCATTTGGATCGAGACGCTCAACTCCCTGCTGGACGATAACAAGGTGAGCGGAGGATAGGTGGGGTGGGGGGAGGATGGGGTAAGCCGTGGGGGGGCAATGCACAAAGGGGGCGAAGGAGGGAGGCTGCCACTGGTTTGTGTTCGACGGGGAGGTGGATCCCATTTGGATCGAGACGTTCAACTCCTTACTCGAGACGCTCAACTTGTGAAGGGGACATTGCCTACAGGCGAGCGCCTTTCACTTCTTCCCCCCCCCATGCCGAGCTTGTGTTTGAGGGCGAGGTGGATCCCATTTGGATCGAGACGCTCAACTCGCTGCTGGACGATAACAAGGTGAGCAAGGGAAGGCGGCAGCACACAAAACAAATGCGCTCACTCACTGCTGGACAAGGGGTGGCACTGGTTTGTGTTTGATGGAGAGGTGGACCCCATCTGGATCGAAACGCTCAACTCGCTGCTGGACGATGACAAGGTGAGAAAGGGAAGGCGGCAGCACACAAAACAAATGCGCTCACTCACTGCTGGACAAGGGGTGGCACTGGTTTGTGTTTGATGGAGAGGTGGACCCCATCTGGATCGAAACGCTCAACTCGCTGCTGGACGATGACAAGGTGAGAAGGTCGTGGGATGTAGGAGCGAGGTGGGGAAAGGGCAATGCGAGGATGGGGCAGTGCAGGGAGGGACTAAGGGCGGGGAGGTGGACCCCATCTGGATCGAAACGCTCAACTCGCTGCTGGATGACAATAAGGTGAGACAGCGAGGATGGGGAATGGGGTAGGGCGAGCATGGGTTGAGGCGCGAGGGAAAGAAAGTGGAGGGGGCGTGGAATGGAGTCTGATAGACAGGTTTGTGTTTGACGGGGAGGTGGACCCAATCTGGATTGAGACGCTCAACTCGCTGCTGGATGATAACAAGGTGAGAAGGGGGGCAGTGCACAGAGGGGGTAACGTGAGGAGGGACAAACAAGGTGAGGAGGCAGTGGAGCAAGGTGTGGTTTGTGTTTGACGGGGAGGTGGACCCAATCTGGATTGAGACGCTCAACTCGCTGCTGGATGATAACAAGGTGAGGCGAGGATAGGTAGAATGGGGCGAGCGTGGGGTGGGAAGGGAAATGCTTTGTATGGTCTAATGCCCCACCGCATTCCACTCTACCTCTTTGCCGTTTCTTTGCTCCCCTTTTATCCGTCTCCCCTTTGCCTCTCCCCTGCGGCCCACCAGGTTATGACTCTACCAACAGGGGAGCGCCTGCCCCTCCTCCCCCACATGCATTGCATATTCGAATGCCCCTCCCTCGCCCACGCCACTCCTGCCACCATCTCTCGCCTCGGAGTGGTCTGCTTCCCCCCTCCCTCCTCACCGTTCCACCTACTTCTCCCCTTCGCCCCCTCCCTCCCCTGCCACCCAACAGGTTATGACGTTGCCAACAGGGGAGCGCCTGCCTCTCCTCCCTCACATGCACTGCATCTTCGAATGCCCCTCTCTCGCCCACGCCACTCCCGCCACCATCTCTCGTCTCGGAGTAGTCTGCTTCCCCCCCTCCCTCCTCTCCCTCCCCATGCTCCTTCACCGCTTCCGCTTCCTCCTCCCCCCCATGCCCTTCCCCCCACCCTCCTCCTCCCCGTCCTCTTCCTCTCTTTCCCCTCTCCCTCCCTCTCTCTCAACCACAACAACACCTGCACCGGCTACCCCGGCTACCACCACCACCACTACTATCTCTTCTTCCCACTCCTCCCACTCCTCCCACTCCTCCTCACTCGCCTCCTCGCTCTTCTCCGCGCCTCTCTTCCTCCCCTCGCGCCTCTCCCTCGGGATTGACGCGCCAGACGAGCATCTGGAGCTGCTGCCGCCCGGCCTGCCACAGCCGCTGCTACAGCCGGTGCTGGCTGTGGCTCTGGCGGCGCTACAGCCGGGCGGGCTGCTGCAGCAGGCTCTAGAGGCTGCTGCTGGTGTCAGTGGCGCTGGTACTGCTGCTACAGCTGTCACTGCTACAGCCGCTACAGCTGCTACAGATGCTACAGGTGCTGCAGCAGTTGCAAGAGTGGGTCCTGCTGCTGGTTCGGCCGAGGGAGATTCCATTCCTTTTGATTCCATGCGTGCCCTTCGCTCGGTATTCCTCTACTACTGCTACCGAACCTCGGACCTCTGCCGAACCTCCGCACGAGCCACGCCTCCCAAGAGTGACGCTCTTGAAACAGCAGGTGTGCGGAGCGGTGAAGGGGGGGTGAAGGGAGGTGCGAATGGGTCTATTGCGGTGGTGGGGAGATTTACTAGGAAAGCAATGGTAGAGGCGATTATGGCAGGGGTTGCAGGAGGAATGGATGTTACCTCTCGCTCTGCCTTTGCAGACCGATTAGCTGGTATTTTGGCGTCGGACGGTGAGGGAAAGAATGAAATGGCGTGCCGTGCCACGTCAGAGCAGCTGCTGAGCTGTTTTGCTGACGTGGCGAGCGGGCATTGGAAGCCGTGGGAGGCTGCTCTGCCTGGATTGGCTGATGCTGATGCTGCTGTTGGGGGGTGTTTCGGGGATGAGGAGGAGGTGGAGGAGGGAGAGGAGGAAAGTGTGGAGGAAGAGGAGAGGAGTATGAGCTACAGAAGGGGGAGTTCTGTGTCTGGTCGGAGCAATGGCAGTATGGGTGTTACAAAGCAGGGTGGTAGACAGACAAAGGGTGCAGCTGGAAAGGCAGGAAGAGAAGGACGAGGAGGATCAGGAGGGTTAAGGAAAGCGGCAACAGGAGCAGCAGAAGCAGGATTAGCAGCAGGAGCAGGAGGGGGAGGAGTAGACTCAACCACGGTTATCCCCACAGCAGAGACAGAACGGTTGGGTGCGGTGATCAGGGCCAGTCTCGCCCAATCACAGCCCATCTTGCTCTGTGGGCCGCCTGGGAGTGGGAAGACTCTCGCGCTGACAGCTGTCGCGCAGGCATTGGCTGCTGCTGGCGCTGACGAGGCACAGGCTGCTGCTGCCGCTGCTGCTGCTGCAGCTGGTGCTGCTGGTGGTTTGGGTGCTGGTGCTGCTGGTAGTGTTGGTGCTGCTGGTGCTGGTGGTAGTGTTGGTAGTGGGAGTGGGATGGGGATGCAGCAGCGAAAGGGGAAGCTTTCGCAGCAGCAGCAACAAGGGAAGCAATCGGCAGAGGCCGAGGCGGTGGCAGCGGCAGGGCCAAAGCTCCACGTGGCAGCCTTCAATTTGTCGCTGTCGACATCCCCTGAGTCGTTTATCGCTGAGCTGGAGCAGCACTGTCGGTATGTCAAGCTCCCTGCTGGCGGCTCTCGTGGTGCTGGTGCTGCTGCCGCTGGTAGCGCTGGTGCTTGTGTTGCTGGTGGGTCACACGAATCAGCAGCAGCAGGAGTGATTTCAACATCAGCATCAGCATCAGCAGTGGCAGCAGCATCAGCCACTTCCAGTGTCAACTGGGCACTAGAGCCTAAGAATCCAGTGCCTGCTGACGGTCGTCTGCTGCTATTGTTAGATGAGGTGAATCTCCCCGCCCCTGACGCTTTCGGCACCATCCGCATGGCCGGCCTGCTTCGGCAGCTAGCGGAGCCGCAGCTGATTCCGCAGGCAGCGGGCGGGGTGGGCGGCGGTGGTAGCGGGGAAAGCAGCAGGAATGGCGATACGCACAGCAGCAGCAGCAGTAACGGTGGCAGTGGTGGTGGTAGTGGTGCTAGCAGTGGTAGTAGTAGCAGCAGTGGAGGGAGCGGTGGGTATGCCTATGGGTTCTGGCACCCCAAGAGGCGCGTTTGGGTGCAACTGAGGCGGGTGTCATTTGCAGCGACCTGCAATCCGGCTTCAGACGTGGGCAGGCACGAACTACCTGTACGCCTTACAAGGCATCTCACTGTTGCACATGTGCCGTTCCCGTCTGGTGCGGCTCTTACGAGGATATACAGCACGTTTATAAGGGGGATATTGGCCCGGTATGGCCCTGGGGTGGCAGTGTACGCGCAGGGGGATTCTCAGGGGGATTCTCAGGTGGCTTCTCAGATGGATTCTCAGGTGGTTTCTCAGGTGGGTGCGACCCTGGCAGCGGCGATGGTGGAGGTGTATGAGGCGTGTGGGGCGAGGTTCACCCGGGCAGTGCAGCAGCACTACGTGTGCAGTCCCAGGGAACTTACCAGATGGACTAGAGGCATCCGATTCGCTCTGGTGCATGGGCAGAAAGCGGTTAAGAGGGGTACAGGGGGAACGGGAGGCGAGCGGACGGAGAAAGGGGCGGTTGAGAGGGGTGACAAGGGTGGAGTTAGTGGTAAGAGTGGTAAGGGGTGTGTGGGCGCTAGTAGTGCTGGTGGCGGTGCGAGATTGGGCGGTGGTGGGGGGCTGATTGGAGCAACAAGTGCAAATATAGGCTCTGGGGTTGCTGCTATAGGTGGTGACGGGGAGAGCAGCTGGGCGGCCAGGCTTGTCCTGACGTGGCTGCATGAGGGGATGCGGATCTGGTATGACAGGCTGGTGGGGGAGGAGGAGAGGGAGTGGACGGCGAAGCTGCTTTTGCGGGTGGCAACAGAAAAGATACTCCCGATGCTCGTGCCTCTTGTAGGGAACACTCTTGTAACGAGTACAAGGAATCCTGTTGCTTTCGCTGATGGTGTTGCGGATGGTGTTTCTGCCGCGCCTTTCTCGCTACCTGCCGACCCGAGCCGGTTGGTGTTTTCGTCTCTTCTGACGGGGCGGTACGAGCCGTGCGCGGTGAGCCACCTGAAAAAGCACCTGAGGTGGGCCCTGACAGGGGAGGTCCCGGATGCTGCAGGAGGGGCAGGTGCCGGCCAGGTGAAACCAGGTGTTTCTTCAGGTGCTGGGGCGGCAGAAAAGGGCGGGGACAGGAGAGGAGGAGCAGGAAAGAGGGCAGCAGGCAGCAGAACAGGGGAGGTGGAGGAGGAAATGGGGAGGAAGGTTTTGGAAGAATCAGAAGAACTGGGGATGGAGAAGGGGGAGGAGGATGCAGGGGAGGTGCAAGCAGGGGAGGTGGTATTGACTGATGAGTTTGTGTGTGCGGTGGTGAGAGCAGCGTCTGTGCTGCAGCAGCCGATGGGACACCTACTGCTGCTTGGTCCTCCTGCGACTGGAAAGTCTACTGTTGCCAGGTGGGTGTGAGGCATTCCTGTTTGCTTGTGTGTGTGTGTGATCGCTGCGATGGGATTGGTGGAGGGGCGGGTGCCACTCCCTCCATGTGCTTCCTTGGTTGCCCTCTGCTCTTACCCACTGTGCCTTCCCAATTCTGCATGCAGATGTGCGATTGCTGCGACGGGATTGGTGGAGGTGCGGGTGGCGTTCCCTCCTTGTGCTTCCTTGGTTGCCCTCTCCTCTTACCCACTGTGCCTTCCCAATTCTGCATGCAGATGTGCAATTGCTGCGACGGGATTGGTAGAGCTGCGCATGGGGCTGCATGCAGGATTCGGGGTGCTTCCGTGGCTCCAACCTTGAACCCTAAATGCATCCCTCTCCTCTCCTCCTCATAACCCTTGCTGGCCAATCACATGCTTGCAGATCCGCAATCGCTGCGACGGGATTGGTGGAGGTGCGGGTGGCGCTACACGCAGGATTCGAGGAGCGCGAGCTGGACGGCCCGCTGGAGGAGGCGCTGCGGGCGGCGGGGTGCGACGGGCGGCGCGTTTGTCTTGTTCTGGAGGAGGCGCATCTGGTGGAGAGCGCTGTCTTGGAAAGGCTCAACTCGCTGCTGACAGGGGGAGACGTCCTTGGGCTGTTTGGAGCGGAAAAGCAGCAGGTGAGAGGGGGGGGTTGGTGATGGTGGTAAATATTCTACTTGCAGCAGTTGTGATTTCATTCAGATGGCAACACAACAAGCATGGCATCTGGTGGAGAGCGCCGACTTGGAAAGACTCAACTCGCTTCTCACAGGGGGGGATGTTCTCGGGCTGTTTGGAGCAGAGAAGCAGCAGGTGAGACAGGGTGTTGGGCCGGCAGTAGCATCATAAAACCTCTTTGTCTTCTTCTGGGGGAGGCGCATCTGGTGGAGAGGGCTGTCTTGGAAAGGCTCAACTCGCTGCTGACTGGGGGGGACGTTCTTGGGCTGTTTGGAGTGGAAAAGCAACAGGTGAGGATTTTGAGAAGCCGTAAGAGCAGTGCTTGAGAGTCGGTTGCTGGGGTGGTTGGGGCAGAGAAGCAGCAGGTGAAACGGCTGAGACGCCTTTTGAGGCGCCTCAAAAGAAGTCGTAAGAGCAGTGCTTGAGAGTCGGTTGCTGGGGTGGTTGGGGCAGAGAAGCAGCAGGTGAAACGGCTGAGACGCCCCACCCTGAACCACCAACCCAACCCCTCTGTTTCCTGCAGGAGCTGCTTGAAGCCCTCCGGCTGGGAGGGGAGGCGGAGGGAAGCGAGGAGGCAGTGTGGGCAGGGTTCAGGAGGAGGGTGCAAGGCAACCTGACTAAACCTTATACCCGTATCCTGTACCCTGAACCTTGTACCCAACCCCTCTTTCCCCTGCAGGAGCTGCTGGAAGCCCTCCGGCAGCGAGGGGAGGGAGAGGGAAGCGAGGAGGCAGCATGGGCGGGGTTCAGGAGGAGGATCCAAGGCAACCTGCACGTGGTGCTGGCGATGACCAGCCAGGGCAGCGCTCACATGCGCCAGAGCATGCTGGCGTCGCCGGCTCTCTTCAACCGCTGCACCGTGCTCTGGCTGCCGCCCTGGGGGGACACGGGGCTCGCTCCCCTAAACCCTGAATCCTGAACCCTGAACCCTGAACCCTCCATACCCCGAACCCCCCTTTCCCTTGGAGGAGCTGCTTGAATCCCTTTGCGTGGCTTCTGAGCCTGAGGAGGAGGTGTGGGCGGGGTTCAGGAGGAGGATCCAATCCAACCTGCACGTGGTGCTGACGATGACCAGCCAGGGCAGCGCTCACATTCGGCAGAGCATGCTGGCGTCCCTGCAGACCCTAAACCCTAAACCTTAAACCCCTACCCTCTCACCTTCAACCCCAACCCCTGTACCACATAACCCCTATTTTTCTGCAGGAGCTGCTTGAATCCCTTCGCGTGGCTTCTGAGCCTGAGGAGGAGGTGTGGACGGGGTTCCCCTAAACCCTTATATCTTGCCCCAAGCCCTAAACCCCTTTGTTTCCTGCAGGAGCTGCTTGATTCCCTCCGCGTGGCTTCTGAGCCTGAGGAGGAGGTGTGGGCGGGGTTCAGGAGGAGGGTCCAATCCAATCTGCACGTGGTGCTGACGATGACCAGCCAGGGCAGCGCTCACATGCGCCAGAGCATGCTGGCGTCCCCGGCTCTCTTCAACCGCTGCACCGTGCTCTGGCTGCCGCCCTGGGGGGACACGGGGCTCGCTCCGCTTGCTCAGAGTCGCCTCGCCGGTGTTTCGCTGGTTCACCCTGTCTCAGCCGCAGCTGCTGCAGCAGCAGGAGGAGCAGGAGGAGGAGTAGGAGGAGGAGCAGGAGGGGCAGGAGGAAGAGGAGACTCCAAGCAGATTGATATGCCGGCTGATGCTGCGGGTGGTGCTGCTGGTGGGGCTGGGGAAGCGAAGGAGAGGCAGCTGCTGGCGGAGGTTCTGGTGGCAATTCATGGCTGCGCTGTTAGTGCTGTTAGCGAGTCGCTCAATAACAGAGCTTTCGGGAAGGCTGGGCTGGGAGGGGAGCAGCAGCAGGAGGGAATCTTGCAGCATTCCTTCTCTCCAGACTCTCTCATCTCCCTCCGCTCCTTCTCAGACCTTCTCACCCACTTCCACTCCTCCGTATCCCACTCGCACCGCCGCGCACACCGCACCTTCCAGCACCTCTCCCTGGGCCTCACAAAGGTCACAGCCGCAGAGCACCGCGTGGTACTCCTCCGAAAACATTTAGAACTCAAATCGAAAGAGCTGCAAGTGAAAGAGGCTGCTGCGAACGGGAAGTTACAGCAGATTGCAGCGGAGCAGGCGCTAGGAGAGAGGCAGAGGGCGGAAGCGCAGGGGCTGATTGCGAGGTTGGACGAGCAGGCGAGGAGTGTGGAAAGGCATAGGAGGGAGGCGCAGGAGAATCTGGAGCGCGTTGAGCCGGCGGTTGATGCGGCGAAGACGGCGGTGAAATCGATCAGGAAATCCCAGCTGGATGATCTCAAGGCCATGCCCAACCCGCCCAGTGCCATCAAACTCGTGAGTGCTTGATAGCATGTGTGGGCCTGAACTGGACTAAGCCTGGGGGGGTAGTGGCAGCCAAAACGGCGGTGAAGTCGATCAGGAAATCGCAGCTGGATGATCTCAAGGCCATGCCGAATCCACCGAGCGCGATCAAACTGGTGAGTGCCTGTGTGTGTGTGTAAGCATGTGTCTGCTTGTGTCTCCTCCACTACACGGAAATCGCAGCTGGATGATCTCAAGGCCATGCCGAATCCACCGAGCGCGATTAAGCTGGTGAGTGCTTGCAGGTGTGCTTGCTATGCCATAGGGTGGCAGGGTGTTCTCTCCGTGGTGCGCCTTTTGAGGCGCCTCAAAAGTCTATGCCATAGGGTGGCAGGGTGTTCTCTGCCACCCTAGGGAGTGTTCTCTCCGTGGTGCGCCAAAATGGCCTCATCCGCTCCACTCCCTTTCCCTTCTTCCCCACCCCACCCTGCCCTCTTCAACCAGACGCTGGAAGGAGTGTGTCTGCTCCTGACGGGTTTAAAGCCCTCCACGTGGCAGGGCATTCTCTCTGTGGTGCGCCGAAACGACTTCATCCCCAATATACTGGGATGCGATATGGAGGCCATAGACCCCGTGCTGGTGCTGCGCGTAAAGCGGGAATACCTGGACGCGCGAGTCATTTCCTTTGACGCTGTGAACAGGTGAGCATGCGATATGGAGGTGAAGATGTGAGGTGAATCCTAGGTACTCACCACAAGAAGCATCCAATCTATACTCTCATACGATGCGACATGGAGGCCATAGACCCTGTGCTGGTGCTGCGTGTGAAGCGGGAATACCTGGAGGCACGAGTGATCTCATTTGACGCTGTTAATAGGTAAGAGAGAGAGCGAATGTGTGGTAAGGTGTAGAGCATAGAACCCCGCCCTGGTACTGCGTGTGAAGAGAGGGAGTACCTGGACGAGCGGGTGATCTCATTTGATGCCGTCAACAGGTGAGCATGGCGGTGAGGGTGTGCAGGTGAACCGTAGAGAGTCAGTGTGCATGTGGGCCTTTGTTCTCGTGGTTAGAGGCAGCGGTGCAGTACGGGGAGATCATCCGGGCTGTGCAGCCCAGGACGGGACGAGATGCTCTCCTTCCCCTCTACTCCCCTTGCCTCCCCTATTCACCCCTATTCACTGTGTGTTATCATCAACAGGGCCAGCAAGGCGTGCGGTCCGCTGTGCTGTTCTCGTGGTTAGAAGCAGCGGTGCAGTATGGGGAGATCATCCGGGCTGTGCAGCCCATGGGGGCCGAGAGTGCTGACTTTCTTACTCCCCTTGTCTTCCCTTGTCTCCCCTTGCCTCCCCTATTCACCCCTATTCACTGCGCGCCATCACTCTCAGGGCAAGCAAGGCATGCGGCCCTCTCTTCTCGTGGCTGGAAGCAGCAGTGCAGTACGGTGAGATCATTCGCGCAGTGCAGCCCAGGAGGGCCGAGATGCTCACTCACCTCCCTGCTTCTTATACAATCTAACCCCTGTAACTTGCCATTTCAGAGCGAGCAAGGCGTGTGGGCCGTTGTTCTCATGGCTGGAGGCAGCGGTGCAGTATGGGGAGATCATTCGAGCAGTGCAGCCCATGAGGGACGAGATGGAGCAGCTGGAGGGGGAGGCGGGCAGCATGGCGGAGGAGCTGCAGCACGTGCAGGTGAGGTTTCAGTCTCTGGTTACCACTTCCTGGTTACCACTCTATGGTTACCACAATCAGGTACCACTGAGTGTGGCATGAGAGGGCCGTGCAGCCCATGAGGGACGAGACGGGGCAGCTGGAGGGGGAGGCGGGGAGCATGGCGGAGGAGATTCAGCACGTGCAGGTGGGTGTGTGTGGGTGTGTGTGGGTGTGTGTGGGTGTGTGTGGGTGTGTGTGGGTGTGGTGGGTGTGTGTGGGTGTGGTGGGTGTGTGTGGGTGTGGTGGGTGTGGTGGGTGTGGTGGGTGTGGTGGGTGTGGTGGGTGTGGTGGGTGTGGTGGGTGTGGTGGGTGTGGTGGGTGTGGTGGGTGTGTGTGGGTGTGGTGGGTGTGTGTGGGTGTGGTGGGTGTGTGTGGGTGTGGTGGGTGTGGTGGGTGTGGTGGGTGTGGTGGGTGTGGTGGGTGTGGTGGGTGTGGTGGGTGTGGTGGTGTGGTGGGTGTGGTGGGTGTGGTGGGTGTGGTGGGTGTGGTGGGTGTGGTGGGTGTGGTGGGTGTGGTGGGTGTGGTGGGTGTGGTGGGTGTGGTGGGTGTGGTGGGTGTGGTGGGTGTGGTGGGTGTGGTGGGTGTGGTGGGTGTGGTGGGTGTGGTGGGTGTGGTGGGTGTGGTGGGTGTGGTGGGTGTGGTGGGTGTGGTGGGTGTGGTGGGTGTGGTGGGTGTGGTGGGTGTGGTGGGTGTGGTGGGTGTGGTGGGTGTGGTGGGTGTGGTGGGTGTGGTGGGTGTGGTGGGTGTGGTGGGTGTGGTGGGTGTGGTGGGTGTGGTGGGTGTGGTGGGTGTGGTGGGTGTGGTGGGTGTGGTGGGTGTGGTGGGTGTGGTGGGTGTGGTGGGTGTGGTGGGTGTGGTGGGTGTGGTGGGTGTGGTGGGTGTGGTGGGTGTGGTGGGTGTGGTGGGTGTGGTGGGTGTGGTGGGTGTGGTGGGTGTGGTGGGTGTGGTGGGTGTGGTGGGTGTGGTGGGTGTGGTGGGTGTGGTGGGTGTGGTGGGTGTGGTGGGGTGGTGGGTGTGGTGGGTGTGGTGGGTGTGGTGGGTGTGGTGGGTGTGGTGGGTGTGGTGGGTGTGGTGGGTGTGGTGGGTGTGGTGGGTGTGGTGGGTGTGGTGGGTGTGGTGGGTGTGTGTGTGGGTGTGGTGGGTGTGGTGGGTGTGGTGGGTGTGGTGGGTGTGGTGGGTGTGGTGGGTGTGGTGGGTGTGGTGGGTGTGGTGGGTGTGGTGGGTGTGGTGGGTGTGTGTGGGTGTGGTGGGTGTGGTGGGTGTGGTGGGTGTGGTGGGTGTGGTGGGTGTGGTGGGTGTGGTGGGTGTGTGTGGGTGTGGTGGGTGTGGTGGGTGTGGTGGGTGTGGTGGGTGTGGTGGGTGTGGTGGGTGTGTGTGGGTGTGGTGGGTGTGGTGGGTGTGTGTGGGTGTGGTGTCACGAGTCTGCTTTCTGAGTGGCAAGCTTACACCACTCTGCACCGCTCATCACTGCTCTTCACCTTCCACACCACCCCTCACCGCACTGCACCACCCTTCATTTCTTTCAGGAGTCTATTGGATCTCTAGAGGAGCGCATGGAAGCGTGCCGCGACGAACACTCCCTCCTGCTCTCCGCATGTGAAGCCATGCGAGACCAACTTTCTCTAAATCTCCCTTTCTTACTCCCTGTTGTCCTTCCCCCACACCAGCCTGCATCACCCTTCACCGCTCTGCACCCATCAGGAGTCCATTGGTTCTCTAGAGGAGCGCATGGAAGCATGCCGGGACGAACACTCCCTCATGCTCTCCGCCTGTGAAGCCATGCGAGCCGACATCCCTAACCCTCCCTTTCTCCCTGTGTCACTTCCCCTCTCCACCACCCTGCACCACCCTGCACCGCACTGCACCATTGTTTCCTGCACTGCACCACTCTATATTGTGCTGCACCCATCAGGAGTCCATTGGCAATCTGAAGGAGCGCATGGAAGCATGTCGCGACGAGCATTCCCTCCTCCTCTCCGCCTGTGAAGCCATGCGAGCCGACATCCACCAATCAAAGCTCGCCATGCAGCGAGCCGCCAGCCTGGTCAAAGATCTAACGTACGAGCGTGACCGTTGGATGAAGCAGCGCGAGATGCTCAAGAGCCGGGCGGCAGCGTGCTTAGGCGACGCTTTGCTAAGAGCCGCTAGTTTGGCGTACCTGGGACCGCTGGAGCTCGCGGAAAGGCAGCGGCTTTTAGCTAAGTGGCAGGAGGTGGTGGGTTCCCGCGGGTTGAAGTTCTCGAAGGGGGGTGTGCTGAGGGGTGAGGTGGGGTTGGATGGGGTTGGGGAGAGGGGAGGGGAGGGGGGTGAGGAGGGGTGGGGAGGGGTGGAGGAGGATGAGGAGGTGGAGGAGGAGCGGGCAAAATGGGAGGCGATGGGGTTACCACAGGACGAGTATGCGTTACAGAATGCGGAATCGGTGCTTAAGTGCCGGAGGGTGCCGCTACTTGTGGACCCGTCTGGAAGAATGGTTGAATTCCTTCGGAAGGTTCTCTCCTGCTCCGCCCCTGCTGCTACAGCCGATTCGGCTACAGCCGGAAGCACCGAATCCGCTGCAGCCGATTCTGTTACATTTGATTCTGGTGCTACAGCCGGCAATGCTCCTGGTTTGAGTGATAGCCAGGGATCCGCGGAAGTGAAGCAGGAAGGGGGAGTGGTCTGTGTGAGCGCACAGGAAGAGGAGAGTGTGTTGGCACGAGCAGCGGAAAAGGCAGTCAGATTCGGCCTCCCATTGATCATCAGAGACGTTTCACAAATGAGCTCTATTCTCTCCTCCCTCCTCCTCTCCTCCCCCTCCTCCTCCTCATCCTCCTCTCACTCCCTCCTCTCCTCTCCGCCCTCCTCGCTCTCCTCACCCACTCTCTCCCTCACTCCCTCCCTGTCCAAAATCCGCCTGCTGAACCGAGAAATCGACGTTTCTCCCTCCTTCCGCCTCTTCCTGACAACCGAGTCCCTCCTCCCTCCTCTCTCCCCCTCTCTCTTATCCAAAACCGCGGTGGTAACCACCGGAATCTCGCCCTCCTGGCTGCGTCAGCACCTGCTGAGCCGCGTGATTGGCCGGGAGCGCGCTGACGTGGCGCAGCAGCGGGACCGGGCGGCGGCGCTGCAGGAGAGATGCCGAAGGAGATTGCGCCAGCTGGAAGGGAGATTGCTTGAGGTGCTGACGTCACCAGAGGAGGACGGGAAGGATGCAGGAGGTGTGGTAACAGGGAGCGTGGCTGTGACTCCTGCTCGTGGTGCTGGGAGTGGTGGTGGTAGTGTCAGCAGCACCCCTCCTCCTACTTTCAGCATGTTTAGCGGATTAAAACGACCGGCAGGCGTGGCAGCAACACCAACACCAACAGCAGCACACACAGCAGCAGCAGCAGCAGCAGCAGCAGCAGCAGCAGCAGCAGCAGCAGCAGCAGCAGCAGCACAAACGCCAGTGGGAGTTTCTCTGTCTTCCCGAGCCCTCGAATCCCCAATCCCCACACCAGCCCCTCTCCCTCCTGTAATGGACGACTCTACAGTCTCAAAAACCCTCGCTCAAATAAAAAAGGACGCTGCAGCAGTCAAGGCGAAGGCGAGAGAGGTGCGACTGGTAATGAGACAAGTCGACGCCGTCCGGACGCTGTATGCCCCGCTGGCGGACGTCGGCGCGGCGGCGTTTTTCGTCCTTTCTGGGGCGGCTGCCGCCCTGCAGCAGCCTCTGTACAGATTCTCGCTGGATTTCTTCCTGCGGGCGTTTGACGATGCAATTTCGGCTGCTAGTGGTGAATCAGGTGGAAAATCAGCAGCAGAAGTAACAGTAGCGTTAACAGCAGAAGCACAGGCAGATAATACTGTAACTGTGAAGCCAAGAGTGAGACAGCTGGTTGCAGCGGTACTGAGTGAGCTTATAACGAGGACAGCAGAGGCAACAGAGTACCGGCACCACCTGCCTGTGGCCCTTGCCCTATCCCGCTGCGCCAGGCTGGCAGATGACGTGGACTGGGTAGGCTTGGCTACAACCGTCTCTGCAAAATATGCTACAGGGCTGGCTATTGAAAGTGATGCTTCATCTGATGCTACAGCCTCTGCTAGAGCTGCAGAAACAGGCAGAGCAGCAGGGGAGATTGAAGCTGCTGTGAAAGAGGAGCTGCAGTGTACGACTTCTGGGGCAGCTTATAGCGAGTATGAGGGCAGGAGGAGTGCTGCAGTGGAAGCAGTGGTTGGGTTTGTCGAGTCAATGGCAGTCAACGCTGGTCAAACGGACATTGCTGGGCGGCGACTGGTGGAGGCTGTAATCAGTCAGGGGGGTAGCTGTTCTGCTGGCGGTGCTACTGGCAGTGCTGCTGCCGGTACTGCTGCCAGTGCTGCTGGCGGTGCTGCTGGCGGTGCTGCTGCTGGCAGTGCTTCTGATGCTGTTAGCAGACCAAGAGCAGCAGGGGGGAAGTTTGGAATGGCACTAGAGCATCCCATGGAGCATCCTGCTTCTGCGGCTCGGTTCATGCAGGCTCGGGCCGAGCCTGCCCGCCCGATCCTGGTGGCCTGCGTCGGCAGCTGCGACCCAACCGCCATGCTCACCGCTGCTGCTGCTACAAGTGCTGCTACAGCCACTGGTGCCGCTGCTACAGCCGCAGGTGCTGACAAAATTGCTGTTGCTGCCTCTGCTGCTACAGCTGCTGCAGGCCCTAGGGTTGTAGCAGTAGCAATGGGATCAGACGACGCAGTGGCAGCAGCACAGAGGGCGGTGGAGGGAGGGGCGAGGGAGGGCCGGTGGGTGGTGCTGTGTAACGCCCACCTGGCCCTATCGGTGCCCAGGCACGCTGCATGGCTGCAGCTGCTGCTCAACTCGTTACAGTCACGCGCTCTGTCGGTGCCAGTGCATCGGGATTTCTGGCTGGTGTCGACGGTGGAAGGAGGACGATCGACGGTGGAAGGAGGACGATCGACGGTGGAGGCAGCGCGATCGGTGCCAGTGCATCAGGATTTCCGGCTGGTGTTGACGGTGGAAGCAGCGGGGGCGGCTGTGAGGCTGATGCCACCCAAGCTGGTGGAGGCGTGTGACGTGCTGGTGATGGAGGCACCGGCAGGGGTGAAAGGCAGCATGCAGGTGAGACATGCCCTCCTCGTCCCTTCCTCCCTTACTGCTCTCCTCCCTCCTGATGCCGCCCAAGCTGGTGGAGGCGTGTGACGTGCTGGTGATGGAGGCACCGGCAGGGGTGAAAGGCAGCATGCAGGTGAGACTGCTTCTTCCTTCTTCCCGTACTGATCTCCTCTCCTCCTCATTCCACTCTCGGGTCTATCCTCAGCACGTCAAAGCACCCCCAAGCTGGTGGAGGCGTGTGACGTGCTGGTCATGGAAGCACCGGCAGGGGTGAAGGGCAGCGTGCAGGTGAGACATGCTCTCCTCCTCCTCCCTGCAGAGATCTCTGGATTCCATTCTCTCTCTTTCGGCCAGAGGCTGCGCAGCAGCCAGTGGAACGAGCAGCAGAGAGGGAGAAACCACACCTGATTAAGTGGCCCAAGGAGGGAAACTGCGAATCCCAAGCACTCAATTCCTTCTTCTCACACACACGCCCCACGCTCCCCCTCTGTCCTCCCCCCCACAGAGATCTCTGGAAGCCATTCTCTCTCTTTCGGCCAGAGGCCGCGCAGCCGCCAGTGGAACGAGCAGCAGAGAGGGAGAAAAGCGGCGGAGGAAAGGAGCAGCGAATGCAAATGACTTTTGAGCCGTCTGAAAAATGAGTGGCAGAGAGGAGAAACGCGGCGGAGGAAAGGAGCAAGGAATGCAAATGCTCACCCCTTCCTCCCACACCCACACCCCACACTCCCCCTCTTTCATCCCCCCTACAGAGATCTCTGGATTCGATTCTCTCTCTCTCCGCCAGAGGCAGCAGCCAATTGAACGAG
The DNA here is from genome assembly GCA_947471745.1 of Closterium sp. Naga37s-1. Taxonomy (NCBI): domain Eukaryota; kingdom Viridiplantae; phylum Streptophyta; class Zygnematophyceae; order Desmidiales; family Closteriaceae; genus Closterium; species Closterium sp. Naga37s-1. The sequence goes on along the minus strand of CANJKZ010000190.1, from coordinate 106,669 downwards.
CAACAGAGAGGGAGAAATGCGGCAGAGGAAAGGAACAGCGAATGCAAATGCTCACCCCTTCCTCTCACACCCCTCGCATGCCCTCTCCCCCTCTACAGAGATCGCAGGATTCCATTATCTCTCTCTCCGCCAGAGGCAGCAGCCTATGGAACGAGCAGCAGAGAGGGAGAAACCAGGCAGAGGAAAGGAGCAGCGAATGCAAACGCTCACACCCACCCCTCTCACGCCCCTCTCACGCCCTCTCCTAATACAGAGATCTTTGGATTCGATTCTCTCTCTCTTGGCTCGAGGCAGCAGCCAGTGGAACGAGCAGCAGAGAGTTAGAAACTCAGCGGAGGAAGCAGAGAGGGGCAGCAGCAAACCGAGTGGGGTTACAGTGGAGAAGCGGCGACAGGGGAAGCAGCTGCAGATGCTGCGAGTGCGAGGGGGTGATGAGGAGGAGGAGAGGAGGAGGCGGCAGATGCTGCGAGTGCGAGTGGGAATGGCATGGGTGCATGCGGTGTTGCAGGAGCGAGTGCACTACGTGCCCAGGGGATGGCTGTGCCCTTACACCTTCATGGACCATGTGAGTTGTTTGGTGGGGTACCTCAAGTGGGGCACCAGGTAGTGGGTGCATGCAGTGATGCAGGAGCGGGTTCACTATGTGCCCCGGGGATGGCTGTGCCCTTACACCTTCATGGATCACGTGAGTTGCTAGGTGGGGGTATTGGTGTGACTGTAACTGCAAGGGAATGGCACGGGTGCATGTGGTGCTGCTTAGGGTGGGGTGGCGTGGGTTCATGCAGTGTTGCAGGAGCGAGTGCACTACGTGCCCCGGGGGTGGCTGTGCCCCTACACGTTCATGGATCATGTGCGTGTGGAATGGAATGCTGGGTGTGGGTGTTGTTGTTGACACTAGTCTGAGTGTGATGTGGGTGTGCTAGTGCGAGTGGGCAAGAGCGGATGTTGCAAGAGCTGACTGCACTACGTGCCCAGGGGGTGGCTGTGCCCTTCACCCTTTGTCACCCTTTGTCATCCCCTCCCACCCCTTCCCACCCCTTCCCACCCCTTCAAGGATCTCACCTGGGCGCTCTCCCTGCTCCAAGCCTGGCAAGCAGACAGCCCTGTCCACCTGACGCCCCTCAACTCCCTGCTGCAGGAGCGAGTGCACTATGTGCCCCGGGGGTGGCTGTGCCCCTACACGTTCATGGATCATGTGCGTGTGGAATGGAATGCTGGGTGTGGGTGTTGTTGTTGACACTAGTCTGAGTGTGATGTGGGTGTGCTAGTGCGAGTGGGCAAGAGCGGCTGTTGCAAGAGCTGACTGCACTACGTGCCCAGGGGGTGGCGGTGCCCTTCACCCTTTGTCACCCTTTGTCATCCCCTCCCACCCCTTCCCACCCCTTCCCACCCCTTCAAGGATCTCACCTGGGCGCTCTCCCTGCTCCAAGCCTGGCAAGCAGACAGCCCTGTCCACCTGACGCCCCTCAACTCCCTGTCACACCTTGTCACCCCATCCTGTCCCTTCCCACCCCTTATCAGCTCTATCCCTCCTGCACGCATGGCAAGCAGACAGCCCTGTCCACCTGACGCCCCTCAACTGCTTACCAGCAGTGCGAACCCTGCTACTCGACATAGCCTATGGGCTCAAGATGGAATCCCCTGCAGACCACCACACCCCTTGTCACCCCGTGTCACCCATTATCACCCTTTCTAACCATTTCCCACCACTTCCCACCTTTTTTTTCCTCTTTACAGGACCTCACCTGGGCGCTCTCCCTTCTACAGGCATGGCAGGCAGACAGCCCTGTCAACCTGACGCCTATAAACTGCCTACCAGCAGTGCGAACCCTGCTACTCGACATAGCCTATGTACTGAAGATGGAGTCCCCTGCAGACCACCACTTGATTTTACCCCTTGTCACCGATTCTCACCTCTTCTCGCCGTTTCCCACCCCTTTCCACCCTTTTCCACACCTACAGGACCTCACTTGGGCTCTATCCCTGCTGCAGGCGTGGCAAGCAGACAGCCCCACCAGCCTAACACCCGTCAACTGCCTGCCAGCAGTGCGAACGCTCCTCCTGGACATTGCCTACGGGCTCAAGATGGAGTCCCCTGCAGACCATGACACCCTCTCCCGCATCGTCTCGCACGTGTTTGGAGATCCCAAGGCGTTTTTCGCGCCACGATTCGCCCTCTCTCTCGCTCCTGCTGCTACTGGTGTTGGTGCTGCTGCTGGTGCTGCTGGTGCTGCTGGTGCTGGTGATGCGGTTACCAGCGTGCCGGCGTTACTGAACTTACCGGATGAAGACACTGAGGAGGCATATACCAGCTGGGTCCAATCGTTGCCCGCCACATGTCCACCTGAGTGGCTGGGGCTGAAGGCTGGGGAGGATAGTGTTAGGTATGCAAAGGAAAGTGCGCAGGTGCTCAAAGCTACCCTCGGATTGATGATGGGCACGTCAACTCATTAGGGATGATGGTTTGTTAGGAAGAACACTTTCTGATTTGATAGATTCGATTCGATAGATTAACCATAGGTTCCTTATCATCCCAACCTAAACCCTATACATTGTTGTCCCTTAGTAAGAATGCACATTGTAAAAGCCATGTTGCCAGCTTTGGTGATTTTCTGGGCTAAGCAACGCCATTCCTGTCAGAAACCCTGAAGAATATTTCCCTCCTGATGCACATCGTTCCCCCACTATCTGCACAAAGCCTTGACTTCTTGAGGGAGGGAGAGCCATCCGCAAATTGAGGAAGCGTGTGAGTATGGTCACAAGCAGATGCCAGCTAACCAAACTGCTACGGTAATTGCATATTCTAGAAGCAGATGCGGCAGGCTCAGGAGAAAAACAAAACTGCTAATTGCATATTCTAGAAGCAGATGAAGCAGATGCGGCAGGCTCAGGAGAAAAACAAAACTGCTAATTGCATATTCTAGAAGCAGATGAAGCAGATGAAGCAGATGAAGCAGATGCGGCAGCCTCAGGAGAAAAAACAAAACTGCTAATTGGATATTCTAGAAGCAGATGAAGCAGATGCGGCAGTCTCAGGAGAAAAAACAAAACTGCTAATTGCATATTCTAGAAGCAGATGAAGCAGATGCGGCAGTCTCAGAGTAAAAACAAAACTATGTCTGGAGAAGTGGGGTATCGATCCCCATACCTCTCGCATGCTAAGCGAGCGCTCTACCATCTGAGCTACATCCCCATGTCCCTGCTGTTACATATTAAAATCAACCTTTGTTTTCAACTGTGTGTGGCTGGTTCACCCACCAGATAGTTGTTGGTCGCACCGACATGCCGTTTCTCTCATCTGGCGGTATTTCCAAGGCGAAACGTCAAAGTCAGTCATGAAGAGTTTCGTGATTTCACCATCCTTTCCCTGATTGCAACGTATTATATAGAATTCCGTGGTCAGCAGGTAAGCGAAAAACCAGTAAGGTTCATGTCAGGCCTGGCTGCCGCTCTTCCCAAGGTTGTTGTGACCCGTGATTATCGCGAGCGTTCGTTTCACGTCACGTCTGCATCCGGGAACGAGAATCGTGCACGGGAGCACGATTCGCTGAGGAGTAGGAGATAGTCACCATAGGCGTAAGAGAATGCGGAGAATACGGAGAATTCGGAGATCGTAGGGAATGCATTTAGTGCATTGAATGCTCTGTTTCTGAAATTTGATTTTCCCGTTGACGATTCCGTTGATCTCACTTTCAAAGTTTGCCGTCCAGCTTCCAAACGGCTAACCGTCAAGCGCTTAACGACTCACCGTCATGCGACTCGTGACGGTCCTATAGTCGGAGTACTAAGGCTCTTAATATCTGCCCATCCACTCTGTTACTCCACGCCGCGTCGTAGCGAAGGCTGGGATGACGTCGGCGCGGCGCATAATGACGTCATCGACCACGATCAGCGTTCTCCTTATCGTTCTTCACTTGACCTCCCTCGCTCCTTGCCGTGTAAGCCACTCCTTTCCTTCTCTCTCACCTCTCTGTTTTCGTTTTGTCTCGCCTCGCTTTCAATTCTCCTTCTCATTCTTCACTTGTCCTCCGTTGCATATTTTCCCCCTTCCTTCTCTCGCCATCTCTCTCTCTCTCTCTGTCTCGCCTTCCTTTGTGTTTTACGTTGCGGGTTTGACTCTCTGTTCCTCGAACCTAGCGACCTTCCATTCAAGTTCAAGAGACATCGTCTTTCTCCTTTTCCTAAACTCGAGCTTTCCCTCGTGCATTGGTTGTTTTCTTTTCGTGTGTCAAATTTCAGGCGCTATGTCCACTATTGTATGGCCTTCAATCGGGGACAGCCGTCCCTTCGCATGTCCTTGCAACTCTCACTTCATCAGCTGATGTTGCTGATCCATTCATTCTCAAACCCAGGCTTGAAACCACTCTTTCCGCAACATCCGAGTCTGCTTCGAGCCGTCTCGTAACTCTTCCCATGGCAACCGAATCTGCTGCTTCAGCTTTTTCTCAATCTCTCCCCTCCCTCGTGGCTGGACTTTCCGAACCTAGAGGTTCGGGTGCTACAACTGGAGGTGCAACTTTCGGACCTAGCGATTTGGAAGGTACAGCAGCATCTGTACCGGTTGTGCCAAACCGCCGCCTTCTCGCAGGCTTACATGGTCCCCGAGCCTTTGTCCGAGGCAAAAAACCAGGCTCGGTCGTGTCCGCCGAACCTAGAAATCCTGCAGGCTCTGGTACAGCTCGTACAGCATCTGCCGAGCCTGCCTCTCCCGCCGAGCCTGGATCAGAGCAAGCAGAGGAAGGAGAGAAGGGGGAGGAAGAGAAGAAGGATCTGCATGCGAAAACTACTTCTGGTGTTAGTGCAGCAGAGGGAGGGGAGAAAAGGGAGGAAGAGAACAAGGGTTCAGATTCAAAGGCTGCTTCAAGAGGTGTGACTGCAACTGAGGGAGGAAAGGAGGGACGGGAGGAGGGGGGGGAGGAGCAGGAGGAAGAGGAGGAGGAGAATGGGGGGAATGTAGCTACTGCTGCTGCTGCCACTGCTGCTGCTTCTACTGCTTCTACTGCTGCTGGATTGCTAGGCACCAAGTCTGCTGCTGTGAACGCTGCAGATAGGGAAGCTGCCACTGTCACTTCTGAAGGTACTGGTGCTGCTGCTGCCGCTGGCGCTGCTGATGCTGAAACCTCTGCCTCTCGTGCTGCTGTTGCTGCCAGTGCTTCTGGAAGGCCGGAAGGTGGCAAGTCTGCTGCTGTGGATGCTGCAGTAGACAGAGAAGCTTCCACTGCCACTCCGGCAGGCACTGATGCTGCTGCTGCTACTGGTGCTGCTGCTTCTGCTACGGTTTCTGGGGTGGATGCTTCGGTTGCTCGTGGTGGTGCTGGTAGGGTGCGTCCACCTGCTACCACTGATGGTGCTGCTGCTGCTACCACTGACGGTGCCGCTGCTGCTACTACTGGAGGTGCCGCTGCTGCTACTACTGGAGGTGCCACTGCTGCCACCACCAGGGATATCGCTGCTGCCACTACTGCCACTGCTGCTGGTACCACTGCACCTTCTACCACTGACGATACCACTGCTGCCACTGCACCTGCTACCACTGACAATACCACTGCTGCCACTGCACCTGCTACCACTGACGATACCACTGCTGCCACTGCACCTGCTGCTACCATTGATGGCACTGCTCCCAGCACTAGGGATGCTGCTTCTGCCAAAGCAGCCACTGTTGCCACTGCTGCTGGTACCACTGACGATGCTGCAGCAGCAGCAGCTGGTGCTACTTCCGCTGTTGCTGAAGCCAATCGCAGCGAAGTTACTGGGGCGGGCAAGGAGGAGGAAAAGGGAGAGATTGGTGTAGGGAGCGCAGACGAGGAGGGTGCAAGGTCGGTCGGTGGGGCTGCAGAGAATGAGAAGGTGACTGGTGGGGAAGCAAAGGATGCGAAAACGGATGGTGAGGATGGAGAGGTCGAAGAGGAGGAGGAGGCGGAGGAGGAGAAAGAGATGGGTACGGAAAAGACGAGGGAGGTGGGGATGCGCGAGGGGAATCAGGCGACGAAGGGAGGGAAGGAGGAGGGAAGAGAGGAGGCCGTGAGCGGTGAGCGGCAGAAGGGGGAGGGCGTGAGTGGGCAGCAGCAGAGGGGTGAGGGCGTGGAGCAGAAGGAAAGGGAGGAGGAGGGTGAGCTGAAGGGAGGGGAAATGAAGGGAGAGGAGGTGAAGGGAGAAGAAGCGGAGGAGGATGAAGAAGTGAAGGTTGGGCCAGCGGATTTGGGGATGGAAAAGGTTGATGAGGCATTGGCAGCAGCAGAAGAGGCAATCATGCCGAAAGTTAAAGGCTCTGATGCTGCTGCTGCTGCTGCTGGTTCTGGTGCTGGCGCTGGTGGTAGGAATGTTACTAGTATTGTGGCGAATGTTACAAGTAACGTGGGAGAGAAGAGAGGAGGAGAGGAGGAATTGGTGGATGCAAATGGTACAAGCAAGATGGGAGGTAATAAGGGAGTTGAGAAAGAAGCGGAAATGGTGGGGAAGAGAGGGGGTGAGGGGGGGACCAAAGAGGAGGCAGGATTGGCTGGGGACGACGAGGAGGAGGAGGTGGAGGAGGAGAAGAAGGAGGAGGGGGAAGTGGCAGAGGAGACGGAAGAGGGAAAAGCAGAGGATGCAGCTGCAGCAGAGGAGGTTGAAGAGCTAGCGACAGAGACGAAGGAGGGTGCAACTAAAGACAGCTGGAGGGTTAGCAAAGCAGGTAGTGAGGCAGGTGGAAAGGCAGGTGGAAAGGCTAGTGGCGAAGGCTCAACAGCAGCAGAGGAGGTTGAAGAATTAGCGACAGAGACAAAGGAGGGTGCAGCTAAAGGCAGCTGGAGGGTTAGCAAAGCAGGTAGTGAGGCAGGTGGAAAGGCAGGTGGAAAGGCTAGTGGCGAAGGCTCAACAGCAGCAGAGGAGGTTGAAGAATTAGCGACAGAGACAAAGGAGGGTGCAGAATTGGATACATCTTTGGTCACTGGGGAAAACGGTACAGCCACAGGCAGGTGGAGGGTTAACAAAGCAGCTAGCAAGGCAGGTGGCAAGGCAGGTGGCGAAGGCTCAACAGCAGCAGCTGCAACAGCAGCAGGAGAAACGGAAACGGATGTCACTGTGGTTGATTTAGCTGCTGCAAACACCACTGATGGAGAGGGTGTGTCAGGAAGGGATGGGCTTACAGGAGCAGAGCTGACAGGGGATAGTCTGTTGAGAGGAGACGAGGAGACTCGTGGGTCAACTCAAAGGTCGAAGGTCCCTGCTGGAAAGGGCATGTCTGAAAAGGATACTCTTACAGGAGCAGAGCTTACAGGGGGTGGTATGATGAGAGGAGACGAGGAGACTCGTGGGTCAACTCAAAGGTCGAAGGTCCCTGCTGGAAAGGGCATGTCTGAAAAGGATACTCTTACAGGAGCAGAGCTTACAGGGGGTGGTATGATGAGAGGAGACGAGGAGACTCGTGGGTCAACTCAAAGGTCGAAGGTCCCTGCTGGAAAGGGCATGTCTGAAAAGGATACTCTTACAGGAGCAGAGCTTACAGGGGGTGGTATGATGAGAGGAGACGAGGAGACTCGTGGGTCAACTCAAAGGTCGAAGGTCCCTGCTGGAAAGGGCACGTTCGGGAAGGGTACTCTTACAGGAGCAGATCTTAAAGGGGATAGTGTGATGAGAGAGGGAGAAAGGGGAGGGGACGAAGAGGAGAGGGAGGGGGAGAGGGAGGAGCAGGCGGAAGGGGAGGAGCAGGCCGAGGGCGGATTGGGTGAGGTTATTGCTGTTACTGAGCGGCAGGGGAAGAAGGGAGGTGGCACAAAAGCGGTGAGAATGGGAGAGGGAGAAAGGGGAGAGGAAGAGGAGAGGGAGGAGGAGAGGGAGGAGCAGGGGGAGGGGGGTTTGGGCGACGATATTGCTGTTACTGAGCGGCAGGGAAAGAAGGGGGGTGGCACAAAGGGGGTGAGAGTGGGAGAGGGAGGGGAGGGAGGAGGAATGGATGGGGTAAGGGGAGAGGAGGAGGTGGAAAGGGAAGAAGAGGAGGGAGAGGAGGAGGCGGAGATGGGAGCAGAGGAGGGAGGAGAGGAAGGGCTTTTGCACAGCAGGACTTCGGGTAAAAAAGGGGAGGGCGCTGCAGCTGAGGATAGGGTTAAGAGTGGTGCTGAGGGTAGGGTTAAGGGTGGTGCTGAGGGTAGGGTTAAGAGTGGTGCTGAGGGTAGGGTTAAGAGTGGTGCTGAGGGTAGGGTTAAGGGTGGTGCTGAGGGTAGGGTTAAGGGTGGTGCTGAGGGTAGGGTTAAGAGTGGTGCTGAGGGTGGGGTTAAGAGTGGTGCTGAGGGTGGGGCTGAGAGTGGGGCATTGGATGCAGAAGCAGCAACAGAGGAGGGAGGAGAGGAAGGGCTTTTGCACAGCAGGTCTCGGGGTAAAACTGGGAAGGGTTTTGGAGGTGACAGTGGGGTTGAGGGTGGCGCTGAGAGTGGGTTTGAGACTGGGACATTGGATGCAGAAGCAGCAGCAGAGGAGGGAGGAGAGGAAGGGCGTTTGCACAGCAGGTCTCGGGGTAAAACTGGGAAGGGTTTTGGAGGTGACAGTGGGGTTGAGGGTGGCGCTGAGAGTGGGTTTGAGACTGGGACATTGGATGCAGAAGCAGCAGCAGAGGAAGAAGACTCAGTGGCAGGTGGAAGGGTAGATGGAAGGCCAGCAGCAGCAGACGCAGCAGCTTCGAAGAAGGAGGCTGGGGGGAAGAGAGGACAAGAAGGTGCTGCTGGTGATAATAGGAAGGGAACAGGTGGAGAGGAGGAGGACTATCCTGGTCCAGCAGGGGCGAGAGAGGGGGAGAGAGAGGATGGGAGCGAGGAGGCTGAGGAGAAGAGAGGAAAAGGATTCGGCGGAAGTGATGCTAGGAAAGGAGCAGGTGGAGAGGAGGAGAGGGGACAAGAATTTGGTGGTAGTGATACCAGGAAAGGACCAGATGAGGAGGGAGAGTACGCTGCAGGAGAGGAGACGAGAGGTGGGGAGGGGGAGAGAGAGAGTGAGGGAGGCAGGGAGGAGGGAGGTGAGTGGGCGATGCCTGGAGACGATTTCGCTGCTGAAGAAACACCTGAAGATTCACCTGAAAATTCACCTGAAGATGCACTTGAGGGTTCAGCTGAGGAAGACGAGTATCCTGCAGAAGGGTCGAGTAGGGGGCGGGTTTCAGGTGGTAAGAACGCAGACGCAATGACAGGTGAAAGAGGAGCAGGAGGGGTTGAGACGTCTGAGAGTAAAGGGAAAGGCAGTTTGCCGAGTGGAGAAGGAGCAGGGGCAGGGAGGCTTGGTGGGGGGGGGTGCTGGTGGTGGGGGTGGTGGTGGTGGTGGTGGTGGTGGGGTGTCTCCGTATGGAGGAGAGGAGGATGAGTATGGAACACAGGATTTTGGACCGTCCAATCCAAAAGCAGCAACAGGAGCAGGGGCAGGAAAGCTTGGTGGTGGTGGTGGTGGTGGGGATGGTGGCAGGGAGTCTCCGTATGGGGGAGAGGAGGATGAGTATGAAACTCTTAAGGATTCCGCTCCTTCCAACCCAAAAGCAGCAGCAGGAGCAGCAGCAGGAGCACGAGAAAGAGAAGGAGAAGGAGCAGGAGGAGGGGCAGCAGCAAGAGCGGAGACTGCTGCAGCAGCAGCAACAGAGGAAGAGGAAGAAGGAGAAGGGTTAAGCTCTAAAGCAAATTTGCCTTTAGATAAAGACCTCCCCCCACCCACCTCTTCCTCTTCGCCTTCCTCCTCTGCCTCTTCTCCCTCTCTCTCCTCCCCCTCCTCTCCCTCCTCTCCCTCCTCTCCCTCCTCCCAGCCCTCGCTCTCTTCTCTTCTTGCCTCAACCCTTGAACCTATTCTTGCTCCTCTGGCAACACTTCTCAGCACCTTCCTCCCTTATGCCGAGGCCCAAACAGCGGCCTTCTATCTCCTGCTGGGCCTTCTCGCCGCTCTCGCACTCTCCCTCTGCGTCTGCTGCCTCTGCTGCTGCCGAACCAGCGAGGCCGGGGGCAGGTTCGGCGGGCTCGGAGGTCCGGCGTACGCGAAGGTTCCAGGAAAAGAGGTGGATTTGTCGCTGGCATTGGGGCAGGGGCCGAGCGGGAGGGGGAGGGGGAGTGGGGGAGGGGAAGGGTGGGAGAACTGGGATGATGAGGAGGGCTGGGACGAGGAGAAGGGTAGTGGAGGGGGAGGAGGAGGAGGGGGGGGGGAGGAGGAGGAGACAAGTTGGCACAAGTACTGGGCAAGGCTTTAGATACTGCTACTGCTGGTGCTGCTACTGCTGGTGCGACTGTTGCAGGTGCCACTGGTGCAGGTGCTACTGGTGCAGGTGCTACTGGTGCTGGTGCTACTGCAGGGAAAAAGAACATTCTTGGGTCGATAGGCCGAAGCAGCGGAACAGGCTCGGGGAGAAACGGGAGTGGCAGCAACGGCGGTGATGCAGGTGGTTTGGGTGCTGCTGGTGCTGCTGCTGGGGGAGGAGGGGCAAGGAAGAAAGCAGGGGGGAAACTGGTAGTGAGCAAAGGGAAGGGGCTTGTGAAGCAGTAGTATCAGTGCTACTGACGATGCTGGTGCTCCTGCTGGTGGTGCTGCTGGTGCTGCTGCTGGGGGAGGAGGGGCGAGGAAGAAAGCAGGAGGAAAGCTGGTGGTGAGCGAGGGCTTGTGAAACAGTAGTATCTGGCTTGAAAATAGAGGAGCAGAAGCAATGGGGTTGATGCAAGTTGCTCAAGGTGGTGAAACGTCTCCTGGTGGTGCTGCCGGTAATGCTGCTGGTGCTGTTGCTGTTTTCTATGCTACTGGTGTTGATCCTGGTGCTCCTGCTGCTGCTGGTTCGGGCAGTGCTGCTCAAGTCAGAGGTTTAAGGAAGAAAACAGATGGAAGGCTGGTTGTTCACTAAGGGAAGGGTCTTGTGAAGCAGAAGGGGGAACAGGAGGGAATGCTACGGTGCTCCTGGTGGTGCTCCTGCTGCTGCTGGTTCTAGCAGTGCTGCTAAAGTCAGAGGTTTACGGTAAGGACGCAATTTGGCGGAAAGCTGGTTGTTTGCTAAGGGAAGGAGCTTGTGAAGCAGGAGGGACGAAAACAGGGGGGAAGCTGGTTGTTTGCTAGGGGGCTTCAGCTGTTAGCCATGCGTGGCTGTGACTTCAGTTGCATTCATTGCATGGCTTTGAATAGATTACTGCTGTGTGCAAAGCAGTGCATTCCAGAACACTACATTGTGTCAGTGTGTACACAAACTTTAATTGCAAAGAAACAGCTGATACGGTAGTACCAGGGACGGGTGAGTATGGTGGTTCAGGGCGTTTCTCTGCTTTATGGGGGAAGGCACTAGACTAGTGCCATGCCTCCTGCCTTGGCACAAGGCGCAACAGGAACCTCCTACTCATTGTTCTCCTTACCAAGGAGGCCAACCTGTGCTTCCGCCTCATCTGACAGGTGTTGAATGTGAGTGGTGGTTCAGGGTGTTGCGCTGCTCCATGGGGGAATGTACTAGACTAGTGCCATGCCTCCTGCCTTGGCACACAGCGCAACAGGAACCTCCTACTCATTGGTCTCCTTACCAAGGAGGCCAACCTGTGCTTCCGCCTCATCTGACAGGTGTTGAATATGTGAGTGGTGGTTCAGGGCGTTGCGCTGCTGCACGGGGGAAGGCACTTGTGCCATGCGGAGCAACAGGTGTTGAATGTGAGTGGTGGTTCAGGGCGTATCTCTGCTGCACGGGGGAAGGCACTTGTGCCATGCCTTGTGCCTTGACACAAGGCACAACAGGTGTTGAATATGTGTGTGGTGGTTCAGGGCGTAGCTCTGCTGCACGGGGGAACGCACTGGTGCCATGGGGGTAGTGGGGGGAGGGCACTGGTGCATTCAGTGTGAGTGTGGTGGCTCAGGGCGTAGCTCTGCTGCACGGGGGAAGGCACTTGTGCCATGCCTCCTGCCTTGGCACAAGGCACAACAGGTGATGAATGGGGGTGTGGTGGTTCAGGGCGTAGCTCTGGTGCACGGAGGAACGCACTGGTGCCATGCCTCCCGTTTCTAGGAGGGAGGGGAGAAGGAAGGGGCAGGGGAGCGAGTAAGGGGGGATGTGGAGCGGGGAGAGGTGCAAGTGCGGGGAGAATGTACGGGATAACTGGGGGGAAGGGTTGGGGGTGGAGACGAGGGATTGAGGGGAGAAGGAAGGGGCATTGGAGCGAGTAAGGGGAAATGTGAGACGGCAAGAGGCGTACGCGCGGGGAGAATGGAAGGGGCAAGTGTGGGGGGCAGGAGAGGGGGGATTTTTGAGTCGACTAAAAAATCGTCTCATCACACGAGAATGGAAGGGGCAAGTGTGGGGGGCAGGAGAGGGGGGATTTTTGAGTCGACTAAAAAATCGTCTCATCACACGAGAATGTAAGGGGCAAGTGTGGGGGGCAGGAGAGGGGGGAGATGAGGAAGGGAGGGGAGAAGGGGCAGGGGAGCGAGCAAGGAAGGATGTGCGGGGTGACTTGGGGGAGAGGTGCAAGTGGGGGGAGAATGTAAAGCGGGGGATGAGGAAGCGAGGGGAGAAGTACGCGGCAGGGGAGAGGTCAAGGGGTGAGAGGGGGAAGAAAGGGGTGGGGATGAGGGATGAGGATGAGGGGTGAGGGATGAGTGGCGCTTGAGACAAAGGGGGGACTAAGGGTCGGTGGGGGGGAAATGAGGGGTGAGCAGGAGGGCGGGTGGAGGGATGAGGGGTGAGCAGTGGGAAGGAGAAATATGATTTGGTGGGTGGTGGGGGAGGGGAGAACGAAGGGGCAGGGGAGAACGAAGGGGCAGGGGAGCGAGTAAGGGTGGAAAGAAGTGTGGTTGGGAGAGGTGCAAGTGAGGGGAGAAAGCAAGGGCAGGACTTTTGAGGCGCCTCAAAAGTAAGGGTGGAAAGAAGTGGGGCTGGGATAGGTGTAAGTGAGGGGAGAAAGCAAGGGCAGGAAAGAGGGGTGAGCGGGGTTTGAGACGAGTGGGATGAGGGGTGGGTGGGGGGAAAATGGGGGGTGAGCGGGTGGCGGGAGGAAATGATGTGGGTGGTGAGGGGAGGGAGGGATGAGGGGTGAGGGGTGAATGGAGAGGGGGAGGGGAGGGAAGCAGAGGGATGCGCGGGAGAAAGACGAGGGGTGAGAGCATGGAGCGTAAGGGGTGCGGCGGGGATATGAGGGGTGAGTGGGGGGGAAATGAAGGGAGGGCAGCAGGTTATGAGGTTAAATGAAAGGAGTCGAGGGGAATGGGGGGGCGGTGGGGGATAAGGGGAGAGTGCTGGAGAGATGAAGAAAAAAGGGGGGGGGGGAGATGGAGGGGAGGATGGGGGAGTTCAGAGACGAGCGGAGAAAGAGGGGAAGGATGGGGGATGCCAACAGGGGAAGGGCGAAGGAAAGGGGATGAGGGTAAGGGGATGAGGGGAAGGGGAGGGGGGGAGGATGAGGGATGGCCCACAGGGCGAAGGGGGAGGGGAAGGCGATGAGCGTGACTCGTCTAGGGCTTGCTCAGGGTGAGGGAAAGGGGAAGGACAGGGGGATGAGGGTAGGGGGGATGAGGGGGAGGGGAGAGGGGGATGAGGGATGCCCAACAGGGCAAATGGGGAAGGAAAGGGGATGAGCGTGACGTTCCCAGGGCTTGCTCAGAGTGGGGAAAAGGGGACGGAGGGGGGGATGAGGGTAGGGGGGATTAGGGGGAGGGGAGAGGGGGATGAGGGATGCCCAACAGGGCAAATGGGGAGGGGAAGGAGATGAGCGTGACGTTTCCAGGGCTTGCTCAGAGTGGGGAAAAGGGGACGGAGGGGGGGATGAGGGTAGGGGGGATTAGGGGGAGGGGAGAGGGGGATGAGGGATGCCCAACAGGGCAAATGGGGAGGGAAAGGGGATGAGCGTGATGTTCCCAGGGCTTGCTCAGGGTGGGGGAAAGGGGAAGGACAGGGGGATGAGGGTAAAGAGGATGAGGGGAGGGGGAGAGGGAGATGAGGGATGGCCCACAGGGCGAAGGGGGAGGGGAAGGGGATGAGCGTGACGTTTCCAGGACTTGCTCAGAGTGGGGGAAAGGGGACGGAGGGGGGTGAGGGTTAAGGGGATGAGGGGAAGGGGAGAGGGGGAGGATGAGGGATGGCCTACAGGCGAAGGGGGAGGAAAAGGGGATGAGCGCGACTGGTCTAGGGCTTGCTCAGGGTGGGGGAAATGGGAAGGACAGGGGGATGAGGGTAAAGAGGATGAGGGGAAGGGGAGAGGGAGATGAGGGATGGCCAAAAGGGCGAAGGGGGAAGGAAAGGGGATGAGCGTGACTCGTCTAGGGCTTGCTCAGAGTGGGGGAAAGGGGACGGAGGGGGGGATGAGGGGTCGAGGGGGAGGGGGTGGGGGGGAGGGGAAAGAGGGAAGGGGCGGAAAGGGTGGTGGGGAAGGGGATGAGGGGTCGGCGGGAAGGGAAGGGGAGAAATGAGCAGTGGGGAAGGAGGGGGGGGCGAGGGTTTGGGGCAAATCTACTCCAACAGAGGCTTCTCTCTGTGTCAGCATAAAAATACCTGCCCATCAGAGGGTTCTCGTCGCTTTTCATTAGGGTTCAATTCAATCCGCCTCGTCGGCTCTAGACAAGACAATTATCCGCCCAAGAACCGCCCTCTTCCCCCCATTCCTTTCCTTTCCGTTTTCTAGTGCTCCGTCGAACTTAGTCGACGCCAATCATGCGCCCACAAATCGAAGATACAAATGCGACCGCATGAGAAATGCTTACGGATCGTCACCGCCCACTTTTCAAGGTTAATACGTTGCAAAAAAAATCGTACGAAGATCTGAAGCGCGCAAGAGCTATATTTACTGACATTAGTAGTAATTACGGACGGTACTGACTTCGGTACGTGCAGTGGCTACTACTGAAATGTCTGACAGCGTGAGGACACGAGCTACTATGGTAACAGAATACAAGGCTACCCCTGCAGCTGGAACGCCTTAGATCGGACGGAAACGACGGTAACGTCTTAGATCTGACGGAAGCGACGGTAACGTCTTAGATCTGACGGAAGCGACGGACTAAGTGTTAAGAAGCGAGGTAACGTCTCAGACCTGACGGAATAAAGTGCTAGGACCTGATGTATTGAATATCAAGAAGTGATGGTGACGAAATGAATCGCGGAACTGAAGGTCGGAAATGAAAGTCGGTGCGAGATGCTGGTGGATATGGTGTGGTGCTTGTGCCATTGTGACCAAAACACCCTCGATTTCTATTGGCTCGCGCGATTTTCTCCAACCATCCCTCGCTATTTCAGCTGCCCTAATCTGGTTCACAGGGGACAAAGGGAGTTGCGAGGGCAGCTAAACTTCGCGACAGTTCAGCCAAAGCATAAAACATTTTGCCCATTCCCGCCCCAACCATCCCGCACCTCACGCAGAGCTCACTGGAAAACTCAAGTTATGTCTTTAAAAGGAAGTGCCACGTCAGCCTCCACTTATGTTTCTGCCTGCCCCGGCTGCGAACTTTCAGTCCCATCACCCTAGCCCCAACTTTTTCAAGAGCAATACGCACCTTGAGCAGATTCGTTTGCAATTGAACAATGCAAATCAATGAACATGGTAACAACCAGCCTTCATACTGTAAATTTGTTGATCGTACAGTGCAGGGTGTCATGCCACGATCGAGTGTGCATTTCATTCCAGCCGCTTCCAACTTTCCCCAAGATTCCCTGACACCTCTGGGCGGAAAATTCATTTGCGCCACGAGTCCCCACGCAAGCCGCCGCGCGAGTGCAGCTCCATCTTATCCATTATCGACCAGATCTCCACCGTTGACGGCAGCTACGGTACGTCATCACCATCCATTCAAACTGTTTCCGGCAACCCAACCAATGCCATCTCTTCCCCCACTTTAGCACAAAGAATTGCCGCGCCGTGTCGCACTCTATCACATTTGATTTCAAGCCGCGGTACGCCGCTCTGCGGCGGCCTGCGCCCAACACCAAGTTTGGGAGAGTGATAATCCATTTCGGCACGGCATTCTCTGATTACGTCAGCATTCTCTTGCTCGGGACTCTCTTCGTTCGATCATCCCGTTCTTTCCTTCAGCAGCACCTACATAGTCCCATCGGCTGAGTTCATTTCCGTTTTCTTCCTTCACAACATTATTGAAGGGTCTTGAGAGTAGCTTCTTCTCAATAAGCTTTCTAATACGGACTTCAGGCTTCAAGCTCCACGGAGCAGACTAGTCCACGCTGAATGAAGCCACCCGGCTAGTACAAGTGGAAGTACCAGGCATAAGGCAGCGTTGAGTTAGGCCGCGTAGATTAGGTCGAGTAGATTTAGAGTCTAGTGGGTGGGGTGGGTTGGGTAGAGTCTAGAGAGTCTTAGCGAGCTGCTGCATGCCTGGTCCGAAACTTGTACGACGCCTTGGGTTTCGCGGCAACACCTTCGCCGCGAGAACCCTTCCCGTGAAATCTCCACCGCAAGCACGAACGGCGAGATCTTCACATCGAGATCCTCATCGCGAGATATGAACGGCGGGATCTTCACGGGAAAAACTTCGCGCCTGGATCTTCACATCATGGCGACATAATGACGGAGGAAATGTTCACGCCAGAAACTTCGGCGAGAACTTTACGATAACGGCGAGACCATCACCACGCCAAGATCTTCAACATCGAAATCGCTGGTGGCTCTTCATTGCAGCATCTTCGAGGGAAGAGCTTCAAGAGCTGAAGCCTCGTATAGCACCTCCCCGGTTGGTGGCGCCTCAAGCCTTCACATTTCCGAATTGAAGACGCTCGAGTGAGGTAAGTTCAGTTTCTGCTAAACTTTGTCTTCCTTATTCTCTAACACGCCTTTTTTCTAATTCATTTTTTTCCCCAGAAAAGTAACTAACACGTTTGGCGTTTTCCATGCAGGCCGAGTTTCAGCCGTGCCTTTGGACGTTGGACGACTGGGAGCCCAAGCCAAGACCGGAGCCGTCAGCCGTCACCCTGAACACTTCTCGCCGTCGACCCTTCAATCATCCGAGCTCGCCGTTTGAGGATTGGGAAGATTGGGAGCCCAATTCAAGACCGGAGAGGATATTCAGCCGGGTTTTGATGAACCTTCTCGCCGTTCGAAGATTGGGAAAATTGAGAGCCAAGTCAAGTCCGGCAAAAAGCTTCAGCCGTGTCTTGGATAACCCTTCTCGTCGTCGACCCTTCTCCGTCATGGCGCGGCGCTCCGTCGACGCACGTATCCCGTCCGGCATGGAGCCGCTTTCGCCAAGTGCACCGGCTGCTTTGCCCGTCTCAGCCGCAGCCTGGCGTCGCTTGGCGACGATGGCGACGTTTGACTCGAACCTTCAAGCCGTTGGTGACGTTTCAAACTCACCGCGATGAAGGTAAGTGCAGATTCGTTAAAAATCTCTAAAACTGGTTCTATCTTTCTGTTTGGTAAACAATATTTCAAAAGTTTTCAATAATTTGACTGACACGTTTGGCGTTTTCCCTTCAGGCGTACATTATGGCGTTTGGCGTCCCCTGCCGCCTTAGAGTTGGAGCTTTGGATGGAGTTGAAGACCCTTCTCGCCGTTTCAACGGTGCGTCACGGAGATTCTTCGCCCGGCGGACGGCGGCGATTCCCGTTACATGGCGCTGGCGGCTGCTTCGCTCGTCGCACCTGCCGTTTGGCGTCGCTTGACGTCGCCTGGCAACACAAGATTCGAGTCTTCAAGCCGCGATGAAGGTAGTTGCAGTTTCGTCCATAATTTATTTCCATTTATTCTGTAGAAATGATCTAACTCGTTTGTCGTTCTCATTGCAGATTGGAGGACTTGGAGAGTATGCCGAGAGCTTCTCCCAGCGCGTAGCTCTTCGGACGACGTTGACGACGCGAGGCGATTCCTACGGGGCTTGGGCGACGCTTCCTCCCGGTCGTGCGGCTTCTCTGCCCATCGCACGGAGATGCTTGGCGATGACGCGTGGCGACAGTCGCCTTCAAGACGTTGGTGAAGTTGATGGAGGTAACTGCAGCTTCGTTGAAGAAGCTCTTTCCTTTTTCAATTTTAATATGGGATCTAACTCGTTCGTCGTTATCCTGCAGGTTTGGAGCAACGTTGCAACGTTGCGCATTGCGCGGCGACGGGGACGCTTCTCTCGTGGCGCTTCGGACGACCTCGTCTCCCGTCGCGTTTCGCTTCGTCGCGTGGCGCTTCCGACGACGTTGGCGACGCTTCTCCCGTCGCCCGCGGCGCTTCCCACGGTGCTTGGTGATGCTTCTCCGTTCCGTCATAGTTTTCTTATTTCGTTTCGTGGTTTCCGTTTCGTTTTTCTTTCCGTTTCGTTTTCCGTTTTATAAGGGGATCTAACTCGTTCGTCGTTCTCCTGCAGGTTTCGAGGAATTTCGTCGCGCGGCGGCTTGGAGAGCTTGGCGCATGGCGCGGCGCTTCGGACGACTCGCCTTCCGTCGCGTTTCGCTTCGTCGCGTGGCGCTTCCGAAGACGTTGGCAACCCTTCTCCCATCGCCCGCGGCGCTTCCCACGGTGCTTGATGACGCTTTCTGTTTCGTTTTCCTTTCCGCTTCCGTTTCCGTTTTACTTTGAAACGGGATCTAACTCGTTCGTCGTTCTCCTGCAGGTTTCGAGGAATTTCGTCGCGCGGCGGCTTGGAGAGCTTGGCGCTTGGCGCGGCGACGGAGGCGCTTCGTCGCGTGACGCTTCAGACAACTTCGTCTCCCATCGCGTGGCGCTTCGGACGACGTTGGCGACGCTTCTCCCGTCACTAGGCGCGCGGACGGGGCATCGGCGAAGCGGGAGGAGCGGGAGGCGCGGGCGGAGCGGGAGAAGCGGCGTGTCGCAGCAACACAGCAGCATTAGTGAGCAATTTTGTGTCTCCTGGTAAGTGTTTGCAATTTCTGTTGAGTTTTGTCACTTTCTTTTCTCACATCTAGCATTTGCTTTCTGTCTTCCGTTTATTGAACTGTTTATTAGAATCTGTTTTCATATCACGTTTTCTCTTTGCTCTTGTTTGTCCAGCAGGAGCACGAGTAGGAGGAGCAGGAGAAGCGGGAGGCGCAGGAGGAGCGGGAGAAGCGGGAGAAGCGGCGTGTCACAGCAACACCGGCAGCATTGGTGAGCAAAGGAGTACTCTGCATCTCCCGGTAAGTGCTTGCAATTTCTGTTGTCACTTTCTGGTTTGTTAGCTTCCTTTTCTCATTTCTAGCATTCGCTTTTTGTCTCCCGTTTATTAGACTGTCTATTAGATTCGTTTTCAGATCACTCACGTTTTCTCTATGCTGCTGTTTGTCAAGCAGGAGCACGAGTAGGAGGAGCGCGAGCGCGAGCGGAGGGGGAGCAGGATCAACAACTTTCCATGGTAAGGTTTTCCTTCAAGTTTTATTTTTCTTCACTTCTACTAACTTCTGTTGTTTGTCTTGGTTTGTATAGCAGGAGCAGCTGGAGGGGGGGAGGTGGAGCAGGGTCAACAATCTCCCATGGTAAGACTTTTCTTCCAGTTTTGTTTCCTTTTTTTCTTCACCTTTACTAACTTTCCATTGTTTGTCTTGGTTTGTATAGCAGGAGCAGCTGGAGCAGGGGAGGAGGAGCAGGATCAACAACAACTTTCCAAGGTAAGGCTTTAGTTCCAGTCTTGTTTCCTCGTGTTCTTCACGTTTACTAACTTCCATTGTTTGTCTTGGTTCAAATAGCAGGAACAACTGGAGCAGGAAGAGGAGCATTATCAACAACTTCCCATGGTAAGATTTTCCTTCCAGTATTGTTTCCTTCTTTTCTTCACCTTTACCAACTTCCATTGTTTGTCTTGGTTTGTATAGCAGGAGCAGCGGGAGTGGGAGGAGGAGCAGGATCAACAACTTTTCATGGTAAGATTTTCCTTCCAGTTCTGTTTCCTTTTTTTTCTTCACATTTACTAACTTCTGTTGTTATCCTCTGTTTGTGAAGCAGGAGCGGGAAGTGGAGTAGAATCAGCAGTTTCCTTGGTAAGTCTTTCCTTCCAGTTTGCTTCTCTTTTTTCATTCACAATTACTAACTTCCATGTTTGTCTTCGTGTGTGAAGCAGGAGCAGCAGGAGCGGGAGGGGAGCAGGATCAACAGTTTCCTTGGTAAATCCGTCCTTCCAGTTTTGTTTATTTTTCTCCTTCACGTTTTCTAAAGATGATGTCTCTCTTGGTTGTGTGAAGCAGGAGCAGCAGGCGTGGGAGGGGGAGCAGATGCAGCAACGAGCGGGATGGAGCGTATGCCGCGGCTGGAGCAGACAGAGCGGATGCGGGATTGGATGGAGGATGCGAGGGCGGACGGAGCGCCTGCGGGAGCGGATGCAGCGGGAGCAGCACGAGCGGAAGCGAGTGCGGCGCGAGCGGATGCGGGAGAGGATGGAGCGGATGCGGGAGCGGATGGTGCGGATGCGGAAGCGGATGCAGCGGGAGCAGCACGAGCGGAAGCGAGAGTGGCGCGAGCGGATGCGGGAGCGGATGCGGGAACGGATGGAGCGGACGGAGCGCCTGCGGGAGCGGATGGAGCGTATGCCGCGGCGGGAGCAGACGGGGCGGATGCGGGAGCGGATAGAGCGGATGCGAGAGCGGAGCGCCTGCGGGAGCGGATGGAGCGGGAGCGGCACGTGCGGAAGCGAAAGCGGCGAGGGCGGAGGCGGGAGCAGCAGGAGCGCATGCGGGAGCGGCAGTAGCGGGAGCGGGAGCAAAGGAGGCGGGGCGACGGAGCGGGAGCGGCAGGAACAATCTCATCCCCCCCGCCACTCTCCCCCTCCCACCCTCTCTTCCCCTCATCCCCTCCCCCTCCCCTATCTCATATATGCTGGAAGAATTCAGCGGCATACGGTAAGGGAGGTAAGGGTTGGTCGGTCAGCATGTTAGGAGCGTTAGACAGATCGATAGGAGCGTTGGAACAGAGGTCATGGTTTTTAGAACAGGGGTGAGAGCCTCTGGGCTCGGTCGGTTGGGCTCGGTCGGGTTGATATCGGTCGGGTTGGGATGGGTGGGGTTCTCACTCGTCTCCTCCTCCATTCCCTCCCGTCAACCTGACAACCTTGCCAACCTGACAACCGCAACTCTGACAACGGAAGAATTTTTGGCCGAGGTGCTTGTTTCGTTGCCCATAACCCTGCCCACTGGCACTAAACCAAACCTTCCCTCCCACCATCCTTTGCCTTTACATTTCCCCCCCTCCCAAACAGGTGTTCCCGAGCGAATGACCTCCACCTCAACGTGGTGCCCGGGTGAACGCTAGGGGATTTTGCCTCTAGCGGCCAAGAGGGGTCAAATTTTGAAGATCATTTCGACTGGCAGTGAATCTTCAGAAAGCGTGTTGAACGCTTAGGAAAATATAAGAGTTTCCGAGCTTGTATGACTTGTAGATTTATAAAAGACCTTCCTGTTTACGACTTCCGCTCAACGAATTGGGTACAAAGTTTCCTGGACTTGCATACTAGTGTTGTATTGTACGGAATGGCACGAACAAAATATTATCAACCGCAGAAAGTGAATCCCGCGGCGCGAATACCTGCTCCAAACCAATGATGGTTCCATTGAACATCTCGTCAAATCTAAGCCGTAGGATCTTACCCATCACATCCCTTCACTATGCAGGAGTGGGATTATGCACCGTAAATACCGTTGGTCAAGCGAATCGCCCTCTGATCTTCCGTTCAGGCGAATCAACACTGGACAGTACTGTACTGGTGTCTGATCTAATCATACCAAAACTGGTTGTAATGCTACAATATATTTTCAGAGATCCAGCAACTTGCTGAATGCTATTATTTTCTAATATTAACAATAAACTCTGCAATCACCAGCGTCAAATAATAATATACCGGTACGAGCAAGCAATGTCAATTACCGTATGATGCTTTGTACTTTCAATGATATTTACAAGCGAATGGAAACGACAAGATGATCAAATGACTGTCCTGCTCGTCTAATCACACAGTATCAGGCCGGATATGAGAAAACGCGGCACGGAAATCAGCGAGATCTGAAGGCTGTTGTTCACGAAACTCCCTGCTTGGAAGAGGGTCGTCCTCTGTATTGACTGCACTGCTAGCAGCATGAAGGATCGACGGATTATCCATTGGTGCAGTGGCGGCGTTGCCATCTCCAGCAGCCTCCACAGTAGCGGCGGCAGCGGCAGTAGTAACCATAGTGACAGTGGTGACAGCGTCAGCAGTTGCAGCAGCAGTGCAATCATTAACACGGTCACCAGAAGTAGCGCCACCAGCACCAGTGGCGCCACGAGCAGCAGCAGCACCACCAGCACCACCAGCACCACCAGCAGCTGCACCAGCACCATCAGCAACACCAGCGGAACCATCGGCAGCACCAGCTACAGCACCACCAGCAGCAGTACCAGCAGCACCAGAAGTACCAGCAGCAGCACCAGCAGCAGCAGGAAGGAGGGCCAGTTTGGCCTGCTTGGATCCTCTCCGTCGAAACGGCTCATGGAAGGCATCGTGCAACCACTTGATCTGTTTAATGGGGTGTGGAAACAAGATGATGGGGAATTTGTTATGGTGATTATGGGGTGTGAACCAACACCAGCACAACCAGCAGCAGCAGCAGGCAGCAGAGTCAGTTTGGCCTGTTGGGAACCTCGCTTCCGAACAGCTCATGGAAGGCATCGTGCAGCCACTTGATCTGGTGAGGATGGGGTGTGGAAACATGAAAAGAGCCAAATTAATCTGGCAACTATGGTTTTTGAGGTGCCTCCGAAATGGCTCATGGAAAGCGTTGTGCAGCCATTTCATCTGGTGAGGATGGGGTGTGGTGCGGGAGCACAAACAGAGGCAAGTGAATTTGGCGATTACATTTTCTGAACATGCATCAAAGATTGGGTCATAGAAATCATTGATCTGGTGAATACGGGGAGCAGACACTTCTGGTGAGGACAGGGAGCAGAAACACGAACAAAGCCCAGTGAATCTGGAAATTATGGATTTTGCGGCATCAAAAAGACTGGCTCACGGGCATCGTGCAACCACTTGATTTGGTGGTGATGAGTTGTGGAAAAAAACACGATGATGCATTTTTACACATGAAACACAGGCGAGCGGAAAAGGCGACGACGGCATTTGAGAGGCCGTGCAGAGCGAACAGTCACTTGATCTGGCGGTGTTGGGGAACAGAACCATAGTCCCACATCGGTACTCCCATGCTAATTTTCTCCTGCCCCATCACCACACATACACAACAACCTCTGTACCGCACACCACCACATCAACACGCACCTTCTTCTCTCCTATCCCTGGGCACCGAGAGAGCTCGTCCATTGAAGCCCCCATAATATTGGCCAAAGTCTGATCAGGTGGGAGCATGGTGTTGACACATACACCTCTGTACCGCACACCACCACACCAGCACATGCACTCACCTTCTTCTCTCCTATCCCAGGGCACCGCGAGAGGTCGTCCATTGATGCCCCCATGATATTGGCCAGTGTCTGATCAGGTGGGAGCATGGGAAAGAAAGAACAAGGCACAATGAAGTTTGGAATAATGGGGGTGATATGGTACGGAGAAGAGAGCTATTCGTCCATTGATGCCCCCATAATATTGGCCAAAGTCTGATCAGGAGGGAGAGGATGGGAAAGAAAGTACAAGAAATGTGATCATAGAGCCTACTTTTGAGGCGCCTCAAAAGTAATGTGATTATAGAACCTGCAGGCCCATCAAACTTATTACAGAAGCATTCAAAGTCAGGGAGAGGAGAAGACAGAGTCTGGTCGAATGAGAGCGTGAGAGTTGAGATGTCTCGTCTGTTCAGAAGGTGCACGGGAAAGCAATCACAAGGCATAATGGGCGAATTTATATCCAGGCTTGTTGATAGCACAGCATGGAAGTTCCAGGCGCCTCAATCTATCTTGTTCTGTGCTAGGAGTTTCCTATAAGGCTGTACTATTTCGCTCCCTTCCTCCCTCGCTCACTCGTATGCTCATACATACACACAGACCGTCACCCACACACTCACTCACTCACCCCAAAGTTAGTCCCCAAAGTAAGAGCATCGGTTTTGTTGACATGGCGGATGGAGGTGAGGGCACTGGTGAGCTGGAGAGATACGGAGGAGGAGAAGGGGGGGGTGTGGAAGGGGGAGTGAATGGGACAGCATGGAAAGAGTTGGGTTAGAAAGCAGGGACAGAGCCACTAGAGTGAGAGCATCGGTTTTGTTTGCATGCCGAATGGAGGTGAGGGCGCTGGTGAGCTGGAGAGATAAGGAGTGGGGGGAGGGGGGGTTGGAAAATAGCAGCAGGGGGAGAGGCGAGTGAGGGCATCGGTTTTGTTGGCATGGCGAATGGAGGTGAGGGCGCTGGTGAGCTGGAGAGACCAAGGGGGAAGGTGGGATAGGGGCAAAGGGGGGATGATGAAAGGGCGGGAGAACTTGAGGGCATCGGTTTTGTTGACATGGCGAATGGAGGTGAGGGCGCTGGTGAAAGGAGATCCCAAGGGAGGGAGAGAGCCGTGAGGGCACTGGTGAGCTGGAGAGATGGGAGGAGATGAGGGAGTGTAGGGAGTGTTTGGAGGGATGGGGAAAGCGAGGGTAAGAGCATCGGTGCGGTTGACATGGCGGATGGAGGTGAGGGCACTGGTGAGCTGGAGAGTGGGCAGGGGGAGCAAAGGGAGATCAGAAGGGAGGGAGAGGGCTTGGGAGTGAGAGCATCGGTGCGGTTGACATGGCGGATGGACGTGAGGGCGCTGGTGAGCTGGAGAGTGGGGTGGGGATTAGTCACTATCCACTCGCATTCGTGTTGGCAAGCCGAGGGTGGGCAAGACAACAAAACTTCTCCCTAAAACCTTCCACGGGAGACATAATCACTCTTGACCTGCTCTTGAATGCCGCTTGTTGAGAGGGCCACCATACACTCGCACCCATTCGGGGTGACTTTTGAGTCGACTCAAAAGTCATCTTGAATGTCGTCTGTTGAGAGGGCCACCATACACTCGCACACATTCGGCCAGGCAGAGGGCAGCCAAGTCACCTCTAAAGCCTCTCAAATCCTCTCTGCTCAAAGCCTACCCGGGAGATATAATCACTGTCCACCCGCTCTTGAATGCCGTTTGCCGGCTTGTTCTCGTAGCTCTTGAGGGTCCGGGAAATGCACTCAATGTCCTCTTGCGCACATGTAGGCAGGCAGAGGTTGCGCAAGGCAACAGGCCCTCTCCTTACGACCTACCCGGGAGATATAGTCACTGTCCACCCGCTCTTGAATGCCGTTTGCTGGCTTGGGAGATGCACTCATAGGCACGCCGAGGGTGTGAAAGGCAACAGACCCTCTCCTTACAGCTTACCCGGGAGATATAATCACTGTCCACCCGCTCTTGAATGCCGTTTGCCGGCTTGTTCTCGTAGCTCTTGAGAGTCTCCAGGTAGCGTGCACACTCATTGGGACTGAATGGGTAGAAGGAGGGGAGGACAGTGGGGCGGCAGGCAGAGGGCGAAAGCACTAAGGGGGAGAGAGAGCAATGAGCTGGCTTGGTATCATAGCTCTTACGGGTCTCTAGGTAGCGTGCACACGCGTTGGGACTGGGAGAAGGAACAAAGGCAGGAAAGAAGAAAGGCAGACGGATGCAAGAAACGAGAGAGATGGGAGAGCAATCAGCCGGCTAGCTCTCGTAGCTCTTGAGGGTCTCCAGCTATCGTGCACACTCGTTAAGGCTGCTACTGAGGGCTGCAGCTGCAGGTGAGACAGCTTTCCAAATGATGCACTCATAAAGGCTGCTACTGAGGGCTGCAGCTGCAGGTGGCGTTGTTTCTGGATGTCTGCACACGTTAAGGCCGCTGCCATGTTCACTTGATGTGCTCAGTCAGTGCTACACAGCAGTTGCCCTTCTCTCTTACCATCCCCTCCTTCCCAAATGATCCATGTGACCCTGCTGTCTCGGTGATATCATGCAAGGGCTTGGTGACGTCATCAACGTCCACGTGGCACAGCACGATTCGCAGGCGGAAGCTCTTCTGCAGCTCCCTGATTGGCGGGAAGTGGAGTCATAGGTAAG
Source organism: Closterium sp. Naga37s-1 (assembly GCA_947471745.1). Classification (NCBI taxonomy): domain Eukaryota; kingdom Viridiplantae; phylum Streptophyta; class Zygnematophyceae; order Desmidiales; family Closteriaceae; genus Closterium; species Closterium sp. Naga37s-1. Next base: position 80,781 of record CANJKZ010000190.1, on the reverse strand, counting down.
GTCAATTGATGAAATTAGAAGGTAAAGAAAAACAGGCTCAGATGTACCGGATTGCAAAGTATAAATGATCAGGGTGCAGTAGATAGTATCGCAGGAGGACATAGTATCGCAGGAAGACATAGTATCGCAGGAAGACATAGTATCGCAGGAAGACATAGTATCGCAGGAAGACATAGTATCACAGGAAGACATAGTATCGCAGGAAGACATAGTATCGCAGGAAAGACATAGTATCGCAGGAGGACATAGTATCGCAGGAGGACATAGTATCGCAGGAAGACATAGTATCGCAGGAAGACATAGTATCGCAGGAAGACATAGTATCGCAGGAAGACATAGTATCGCAGGAGGACATAGTATCGCAGGAAGACATAGTATCGCAGGAAGACATAGTATCGCAGGAAGACATAGTATCGCAGGAAGACATAGTATCGCAGGAAGACATAGTATCGCAGGAAGACATAGTATCGCAGGAAGACATAGTATCGCAGGAAGACATAGTATCGCAGGAAGACATAGTATCGCAGGAGGACATAGTATCGCAGGAGGACATAGTATCGCAGGAAGACATAGTATCGCAGGAAGACATAGTATCGCAGGAAGACATAGTATCGCAGGAAGACATAGTATCGCAGGAAGACATAGTATCGCAGGAAGACATAGTATCGCAGGAAGACATAGTATCGCAGGAAGACATAGTATCGCAGGAAGACATAGTATCGCAGGAAGACATAGTATCGCAGGAGGACATAGTATCGCAGGAGGACATAGTATCGCAGGAAGACATAGTATCGCAGGAAGACATAGTATCGCAGGAAGACATAGTATCGCAGGAAGACATAGTATCGCAGGAAGACATAGTATCGCAGGAGGACATAGTATCGCAGGAAGACATAGTATCGCAGGAAGACATAGTATCGCAGGAAGACATAGTATCGCAGGAAGACATAGTATCGCAGGAAGACATAGTATCGCAGGAGGACATAGTATCGCAGGAAGACATAGTATCGCAGGAAGACATAGTATCGCAGGAAGACATAGTATCGCAGGAAGACATAGTATCGCAGGAAGACATAGTATCGCAGGAAGACATAGTATCGCAGGAAGACATAGTATCGCAGGAAGACATAGTATCGCAGGAAGACATAGTATCGCAGGAAGACATAGTATCGCAGGAAGGACATAGTATCGCAGGAAGACATAGTATCGCAGGAAGACATAGTATCGCAGGAAGACATAGTATCGCAGGAAGACATAGTATCGCAGGAAGACATAGTATCGCAGGAAGACATAGTATCGCAGGAAGACATAGTATCGCAGGAAGACATAGTATCGCAGGAAGACATAGTATCGCAGGAGGACATAGTATCGCAGGAGGACATAGTATCGCAGGAAGACATAGTATCGCAGGAAGACATAGTATCGCAGGAAGACATAGTATCGCAGGAAGACATAGTATCGCAGGAAGACATAGTATCGCAGGAAGACATAGTATCGCAGGAAGACATAGTATCGCAGGAGGACATAGTATCGCAGGAGGACATAGTATCGCAGGAAGACATAGTATCGCAGGAAGACATAGTATCGCAGGAAGACATAGTATCGCAGGAAGACATAGTATCGCAGGAAGACATAGTATCGCAGGAAGACATAGTATCGCAGGAAGACATAGTATCGCAGGAAGACATAGTATCGCAGGAGGACATAGTATCGCAGGAAGACATAGTATCGCAGGAAGACATAGTATCGCAGGAAGACATAGTATCGCAGGAAGACATAGTATCGCAGGAAGACATAGTATCGCAGGAAGACATAGTATCGCAGGAGGACATAGTATCGCAGGAGGACATAGTATCGCAGGAAGACATAGTATCGCAGGAAGACATAGTATCGCAGGAAGACATAGTATCGCAGGAAGACATAGTATCGCAGGAGGACATAGTATCGCAGGAAGACATAGTATCGCAGGAAGACATAGTATCGCAGGAAGACATAGTATCGCAGGAAGACATAGTATCGCAGGAAGACATAGTATCGCAGGAAGACATAGTATCGCAGGAAGACATAGTATCGCAGGAAGACATAGTATCGCAGGAAGACATAGTATCGCAGGAAGACATAGTATCGCAGGAAGACATAGTATCGCAGGAAGACATAGTATCGCAGGAAGACATAGTATCGCAGGAAGACATAGTATCGCAGGAAGACATAGTATCGCAGGAAGACATAGTATCGCAGGAAGACATAGTATCGCAGGAAGACATAGTATCGCAGGAAGACATAGTATCGCAGGAAGACATAGTATCGCAGGAAGACATAGTATCGCAGGAAGACATAGTATCGCAGGAAGACATAGTATCGCAGGAAGACATAGTATCGCAGGAAGACATAGTATCGCAGGAAGACATAGTATCGCAGGAAGACATAGTATCGCAGGAAGACATAGTATCGCAGGAAGACATAGTATCGCAGGAGGACATAGTATCGCAGGAAGACATAGTATCGCAGGAGGACATAGTATCGCAGGAAGACATAGTATCGCAGGAAGACATAGTATCGCAGGAAGACATAGTATCGCAGGAAGACATAGTATCGCAGGAAGACATAGTATCGCAGGAAGACATAGTATCGCAGGAAGACATAGTATCGCAGGAAGACATAGTATCGCAGGAAGACATAGTATCGCAGGAAGACATAGTATCGCAGGAAGACATAGTATCGCAGGAAGACATAGTATCGCAGGAAGACATAGTATCGCAGGAAGACATAGTATCGCAGGAAGACATAGTATCGCAGGAAGACATAGTATCGCAGGAAGACATAGTATCGCAGGAAGACATAGTATCGCAGGAAGACATAGTATCGCAGGAAGACATAGTATCGCAGGAAGACATAGTATCGCAGGAAGACATAGTATCGCAGGAAGACATAGTATCGCAGGAAGACATAGTATCGCAGGAAGACATAGTACGGACACAGAGGTAGTCTGGGTGCAGCAGGTGGTATCGCAGGGAGAGAAATAGCAGGATGATCTGTTATAGACAGATACAGTACAAGCTTTAATCACCTGATTCAGAAGAGAAGACAGTCTGGGTGCAGCAGGTGGTATCGCAGGGAGAGAAATAGCAGGATGATCTGTTATAGACAGATACAGTACAAGCTTTAATCACCTGATTCAGAAGAGAAGACAGTCTGGGTGCAGCAGGTGGTATCGCAGGGAGAGAAATAGCAGGATGATCTGTTATAGACAGATACAGTACAAGCTTTAATCACCTGATTCAGAAGAGAAGACAGTCTGGGTGCAGCAGGTGGTATCGCAGGGAGAGAAATAGCAGGATGATCTGTTATAGACAGATACAGTACAAGCTTTAATCACCTGATTCAGAAGTGAAGACAGTCTGGGTGCAGCAGGTGGTATCGCAGGGAGAGAAATAGCAGGATGATCTGTTATAGACAGATACAGTACAAGCTTTAATCACCTGATTCAGAAGAGAAGACAGTCTGGGTGCAGCAGGTGGTATCGCAGGGAGAGAAATAGCAGGATGATCTGTTATAGACAGATACAGTACAAGCTTTAATCACCTGATTCAGAAGTGAAGACAGTCTGGGTGCAGCAGGTGGTATCGCAGGGAGAGAAATAGCAGGATGATCTGTACTGTTATAGACAGATACAGAACAGGCTTTAATCACCTGATTCGGAAGTAGAGGTAGTCTGGGTGAAGCAGGTGGTATCGCAGGGAGAGGAAGAGGGCGCAGGAGGAGGGGGAGAGGAGATAGTCTGGCGTGCTCTTCCCGAACCCACCCCCATAACCCTAAACCGTTTGAGGAAGAGCGCGCAGGAGGGGGAGAGAGAGGAGATAGACGGGCGTGATTTCCCCGAACCCACCTCCATAACCCTGACTAACATTTACCTGATTCGGAAATAGAGGTAGTCGGGGTGCAACAGGTGATATCGCAGGAGAAGGGAAGAGAGGAGAAGCATGCTTCGTTATAGAGTAGCCAATACAGACTAAAATATACCTGATTCGGAAGTAGAGGTAGTCTGGGTGCAGCAGGTGGTATCGCAGGGAGAGGAAGAGAGCACAGGAGGAGAGGGAGAGGAGATAGTCTGGAGAAGCATGCTTTGTTATGGAGTAGCCCGATGCAGGTTAGCTTTTACCTGATTCGGAGTAGAGGTAGTCTGGGTGCAGCAAGTGGTACCGGAGAGAAAGAGCAGGATGATCCGTTATAGACTGATACAGTACAAGCTTTAATCACCTGATTCGAAAATAGAGGTAGTCTGGGTGAAGCAGGTGGTATCGGAGCGAGAGGAAGAGGGCGCAGGAGGAGGGGGAGAGGAGATAGTCTGGCGTGATCTCTCCAAACCCATACCCAAACCCATACCCCTGACTAACACTTACCTGATTCGGAAATAGAGGTAGTCTGGGTGGAGTAAGTGGTATCGGAGGGAGAGGAAGAGGGCGCAGGAGGAGGGGGAGAGGAGATAGTCGGGCGTGATTTCCCCGAAGGCCCACCTCACGTTCCTGATGTGAGAGAGCACGGGATTGCCTCTCTGCCGTGTAGTGTGGATATCAGAGGGGAAAGAGCAGAGAAAGAGAGATTCAGGCACTTTTCGGGCGTGATCTCCCCGAAGGCCTACCTCACGTTCCTGATGTGGGCGAGCACGGGGTTGTCCCTCTGTAGTGTAATGTAGATGTCAGAGGTAAAAGAGTAAAGAGAGAGATTTAGGCACTTGTCTGGCGTGATCTCCCCAAACGCCCACCTCACGTTCCTGATGTACGAGAGGACGGGGTTACCCCTCTGAGGTACACTACACGGCAGGGCACAGGGGAGAAAAGAGGGTTCTGTGAAAGGGGGAGAGGAGATAGTCGGGAGTGATATCTCCAAACGCCCATCTCACGTTCCTGATGTGCGAAAGCACGGGGTTGCCGCTCTGCCGTGCAGAGTAGATGTCAGAGGTAAAAGAGCAGAGAGAGATTCAGTAGCCACTAGTCGGGAGTGATCTCCCCAAACGCCCATCTCACGTTCCTGATGTGAGAGAGCACGGGGTTGCCCCTCTGCAGTACAGGGCAGGGCACATTAGAGGGGATAAAGAAGGGTGAGAGGAGATGGGCGTGATCTCTCCAAACGCCCACCTCACGTTCCTGATGTGCGAGAGAACAGGATTGCCTCTCTGAGGTATACGGCAGGGCACATTAGAGGGGATAAAGAAGGATTCTATGAGAAGGGGAGGAGGGGGAGAGGGCGGAGGAGGGGAAAGGGCGCAGAGGGAGGGGGAGAGGAGATAGTCGGGTGTGATCTCCCCAAACGCCCACCCCACGTTCCTGATGTGCAAAAGGACGGGATTCCCCCTCTGGAGTACAGGGCAGGGCAAATCAGAGCAGCAGAGCAGGGCAGGGCAGAGGGGGGAAAGAGGGGAAAATGCCCTTCTTCTTTAGTCCCAAACGCCCACCTCACGTTCCTGATGTGAGAAAGCACGCGGTGGCCCCTCTGCCATGCCATGCAGAGCAGAGGGGAGGCGGAATGGGGAAAGGGTGGGGGGAGAGGAGGGCGAGAGCATGGCACCAATAATAACACGACCATCCCTCATGGAACCAGGTGATTTGGAATCTGGTCTAGATTATTATTACTATTATCACTATTATTTACTGCATGCAGCTGAGATGATGACTCACAAAGAGAGCGTTTTAAGAATTTGTCACGCTTTCTTTGTGAGTCATCAGAGAAGTACCTGTTTCTGGCTGTTTTTAAGTCGTAACGCTTTCTTTGTGAGTCATCTAAGTCGCACCTGTTTTGGACTGACGATGATGCAGCTGCGATTGGCGGTGGTGAGATCTGTTCTATGAGGCGCCTAAACAGCAGACCTGGTAAGAAGTTCTTCCTTCCTCGGTTTGAGTCGCACCTGTTTTGGACTGACGATGATGCAGCTGCGATTGGCGGCCGTGAAAGCGAACGCGGCCGCTGCACTCGCCGCCACTTCGCTGGCCGGAATCGCCATGGCGGGCGTTCGCTGGACACCCTATATCGAGGACGAATCGTTCCGGCAATCCCGAGGGAAATTCACCTAGTGGCCTAAAATGACTCATAGGTTACCAACAGCTGCATCGCCGCTGGTCGGAAGCGCCATGGTGAGCGTTCAAAAAAGGGTTTGCTGGCCGCGCTAGGAGACGAATTACTCGCACTCGCCGCTCCTCTCTCGAGTGTTTTAGTGAAGGGCTTGGAGCGTGCTTGAATTTCCCTGAATGACGGTGCGTGAGTGACCCCCTTGTACGCCCTATAGGATGAATGTGGGACTGACGCGTCTGAACATGACATAAAATTGAACTGCCTTGCGACTTCCTCAGAACGTAGCATCATTTTTAGTTCCACTCTGGAAGTGCTTTAAAATTTCCCCTTAGACACTAACACTCAGGAGGACGATAAGACACTAGAGAAAGACATTAGGCTAACGATACAGATTATTCAAATCACTTGACAGTGTCTGATAGACAATAGCTCAGCGTATGTGGAGCAAAGTATTGCCTCTCATTGCATCAACAAACATTCAATATACAGCAAAGCACCTAGCTTTAATCTAAACGTGGTCCTCATGTCTATATACAATTGGCCAGTCCTCCATAATTGTGAAGCATGCTATTCACCTGCTAGAGGAACAACGGAAACAAGGGACGTCAGAACAAACACTGTGAGATGTGGTTAAATTCAGAAAACGATGATGCACTGGGGTTGAAAAAAACCGGTGGTGGGAAGATGGGCTGAAACCAAAAGAACATTACCGTTTCCCAAGCCAAGTGGATATGCTATTGAATAATGCGGCTGAAATGAACGTGACTGTAAGTCGTTGTAGGAACAATCCAAGAGATGGACACCACAGAGGCATGCCACTTCTGACAATGCTCCCAATAAATCTCCCCGAAGGCCGGCTTTAAGAGGCAATGGCACTATGGAATAGAGCGACTATCAAGCACGTGTAGCACTTAATGAGCTCCAACCCACAGCCCCTCCGGGAGGAAACTAAGGAGACAAGAGTCGGATGAGTCAGAACCAACCTTGCTTTCACTAATCATCGGCGGAATTAGCAGATTTAGAAGCCGAATTAGCCGCAGCACCACCGGACGCGGCAGCAGCGGCTGCTGCTCTCTTGGCCTTGGCCGCTTCGATCTTCGCGAGCCTCGCTTGGTGAGCGTTCACGAACTTTCCTCGATGCTGTCCCTTGCCGCTGATGTCATCTGCCTGGCAAAATACAGCAAGATAAATGGAGGAAATATCTAACAAATGAGGAATGATATAAATGAACATTTCGTCACAAAGTACACAACGGAATCTCGGCAGCTACAACAATGCGTGAATTCCATATCCCCCTCTCCGCGAACTCACCTCTCGCGCCGACTCTTCCGCTGCCGTTTTCAGACTCGCGACGGCCGCCGCTTTTCTGACGCTAGACATTGCGTTCCCAATTTCGCTGCACCAAATCTCTGCAGTGACTGAGATTTTGGCAGCGTTCCTCAGACGTCGTCGGTGAGAAATTACAGTAGAGAATTGGTAACCAAAATTCCTTTCCCGAATGTTGCTCAAGGAATGAAATCGAGAGCGACAGCAGAGGAAAATTCCTGAGAACGATCATTCCTGAAGCGGCAGGGGTACTTGGGCTGAACCTCCAAACGATCACACCAAAAATGATTGAACACCATTCTGCTAGTGAGCTGTGAACGACAACCTGAGCATCCCTGGCCCTAAAGGCATAAATAATACAAGGATGTAGAACAAGGTAGGATCTGAATGCAAGCCATGGCAGACTGAACCAGCCAGGTTGGGAGGACGAGCAACACTGGGAGGGCAGGAAGGAAGGCGAGGAGGATAATGTATTTTGGACTGAACCAGGCAGATTCGTTTTTCGGGGCTTCGCAATTCCGCCTTGATCCATTCTTCAGCAAACATCTTCAATACAAAACATTGATTGTTGTGAGGTACAGATAGCAATCTAGAAATGGACTCCGTAACTCACATAGAAATAAACTGAAAAACATATGCATTAGAGAAATCTAGCCTGCAATGTTTTCATAACGGCAGTTCCTACATTCATCCTGCCCATCTGGCGGCTTCTTTGATTACCCTTTCATCCACAAATGGTCGAAGCTGCCACATCATCGAGTACGATGCCAGGTGGGCAGCTGACGTGGAGAGGGAAAGATCCGCGGCAATAGTAAGCTGAATGGGGCACAATCGGGTTGGGAAAAAAAAAGGCAGAAAACGATGTGGCACTTGCGGTGTTCCTGTCGCAGGAAATAGGGAATGCCAGTTAGATAAAACTGTTGTAAGGCAACGAATAAACCAGACATGTATCCATATTAGGAAGATGAACGTCCGAGTGTAGATATTACAAAAGAAGAGAGGGTTCAAGCGAATTTGTACCTTCATTTGTAGATCATCCTTGAGCATCCCAAGCACAGCTGCCATCAGGGTTACCATGTTCGCTTGCAGCGTAACACTGCTCCTTATCCCTGTTGCTGCTCCCCTTGAATCATTCGTATCACTGCAAGAGCTCGCCTGACTTGGGCTGTCTGAGTCTTTAATGCAGTTGCTGCTATCAATACAAGGACCGGGCTCGCTGGTGGTTGTGGCAGCAGCAGCATCAGTACCAGCGGCAGCACCATCAACACTGCCACTATCACCATCATAGCTCATGAGCGGTTGAGCAGCAATAGGCTGGGCTGCTACATGCTGATTCTCCTCAAGCAAGCGTGAGGTGGCTGTTTGATAAATATCTTCCATTTCAAGCACTCTCCTGCATGTGTGGGGCGATAAAAAACATAAACACATTCACAGGTTTTCCTTCAGAAAGCATGAGGCGGCAGTGTGATTATGTATGTGATAGATATCTTCCATTTCAAGCACTGTCTCCTGCATGTATTGTAAACATGGTGACATGGTTACAACAGTAACACGATTACATACGTTTTAACATGGTTGCATGGTGCAATCTCACCGGATGACCGGTGGAAGGACTCTGAGCTGAGAGCACGGATGGTGGGCGGGGGAGGGGAGGAGAAGGAGAGGGGAACAGAAGGAAGGACGCGAGGATGCTGGACACGAGAGGGGACTCTGAGATGACTTCAGCGGATGTCCGGTGGAAGGACTCTGAGCTGAGAGCACGGATGGTGGGCGGGGGAGGGGAGGAGAAGGAGAGGGGAACAGAAGGAAGGACGCGAGGATGCTGGACACGAGAGGGGACTCTGAGATGACTTCAGCGGATGACCGGTGGAAGGACTCTGAGCTGAGAGCACGGATGGTGGGCGGGGGAGGGGAGGAGAAGGAGAGGGGAACAGAAGGAAGGACGCGAGGATGCTGGACACGAGAGGGGACTCTGAGATGACTTCAGCGGATGACCGGTGGAAGGACTCTGAGCTGAGAGCACGGATGGTGGGCGGGGGAGGGGAGGAGAAGGAGAGGGGAACAGAAGGAAGGACGCGAGGATGCTGGACACGAGAGGGGACTCTGAGATGACTTCAGCGGATGACCGGTGGAAGGACTCTGAGCTGAGAGCACGGATGGTGGGCGGGGGAGGGGAGGAGAAGGAGAGGGGAACAGAAGGAAGGACGCGAGGATGCTGGACACGAGAGGGGACTCTGAGATGACTTCAGCGGATGTCCGGTGGAAGGACTCTGAGCTGAGAGCACGGATGGTGGGCGGGGGAGGGGAGGAGAAGGAGAGGGGAACAGAAGGAAGGACGCGAGGATGCTGGACACGAGAGGGGACTCTGAGATGACTTCAGCGGATGAGCGGTGGAAGGACTCTGAGCTGAGAGCACGGATGGTGGGCGGGGGAGGGGAGGAGAAGGAGAGGGGAACAGAAGGAAGGACGCGAGGATGCTGGACACGAGAGGGGACTCTGAGATGACTTCAGCGGATGACCGGTGGAAGGACTCTGAGCTGAGAGCACGGATGGTGGGCGGGGGAGGGTAGGAGAAGGAGAGGGGAACAGAAGGAAGGACGCGAGGATGCTGGACACGAGAGGGGACTCTGAGATGACTTCAGCGGATGTCCGGTGGAAGGACTCTGAGCTGAGAGCACGGATGGTGGGCGGGGGAGGGGAGGAGAAGGAGAGGGGAACAGAAGGAAGGACGCGAGGATGCTGGACACGAGAGGGGACTCTGAGATGACTTCAGCGGATGAGCGGTGGAAGGACTCTGAGCTGAGAGCACGGATGGTGGGCGGGGGAGGGGAGGAGAAGGAGAGGGGAACAGAAGGAAGGACGCGAGGATGCTGGACACGAGAGGGGACTCTGAGATGACTTCAGCGGATGAGCGGTGGAAGGACTCTGAGCTGAGAGCACGGATGGTGGGCGGGGGAGGGGAGGAGAAGGAGAGGGGAACAGAAGGAAGGACGCGAGGATGCTGGACACGAGAGGGGACTCTGAGATGACTTCAGCGGATGACCGGTGGAAGGACTCTGAGCTGAGAGCACGGATGGTGGGCGGGGGAGGGGAGGAGAAGGAGAGGGGAACAGAAGGAAGGACGCGAGGATGCTGGACACGAGAGGGGACTCTGAGATGACTTCAGCGGATGACCGGTGGAAGGACTCTGAGCTGAGAGCACGGATGGTGGGCGGGGGAGGGGAGGAGAAGGAGAGGGGAACAGAAGGAAGGACGCGAGGATGCTGGACACGAGAGGGGACTCTGAGATGACTTCAGCGGATGAGCGGTGGAAGGACTCTGAGCTGAGAGCACGGATGGTGGGCGGGGGAGGGGAGGAGAAGGAGAGGGGAACAGAAGGAAGGACGCGAGGATGCTGGACACGAGAGGGGACTCTGAGATGACTTCAGCGGATGTCCGGTGGAAGGACTCTGAGCTGAGAGCACGGATGGTGGGCGGGGGAGGGGAGGAGAAGGAGAGGGGAACAGAAGGAAGGATGCGAGGATGCTGGACACGAGAGGGGACTCTGAGATGACTTCAGCGGATGACCGGTGGAAGGACTCTGAGCTGAGAGCACGGATGGTGGGCGGGGGAGGGGAGGAGAAGGAGAGGGGAACAGAAGGAAGGACGCGAGGATGCTGGACACGAGAGGGGACTCTGAGATGACTTCAGCGGATGAGCGGTGGAAGGACTCTGAGCTGAGAGCACGGATGGTGGGCGGGGGAGGGGAGGAGAAGGAGAGGGGAACAGAAGGAAGGACGCGAGGATGCTGGACACGAGAGGGGACTCTGAGATGACTTCAGCGGATGACCGGTGGAAGGACTCTGAGCTGAGAGCACGGATGGTGGGCGGGGGAGGGGAGGAGAAGGAGAGGGGAACAGAAGGAAGGACGCGAGGATGCTGGACACGAGAGGGGACTCTGAGATGACTTCAGCGGATGAGCGGTGGAAGGACTCTGAGCTGAGAGCACGGATGGTGGGCGGGGGAGGGGAGGAGAAGGAGAGGGGAACAGAAGGAAGGACGCGAGGATGCTGGACACGAGAGGGGACTCTGAGATGACTTCAGCGGATGAGCGGTGGAAGGACTCTGAGCTGAGAGCACGGATGGTGGGCGGGGGAGGGGAGGAGAAGGAGAGGGGAACAGAAGGAAGGACGCGAGGATGCTGGACACGAGAGGGGACTCTGAGATGACTTCAGCGGATGACCGGTGGAAGGACTCTGAGCTGAGAGCACGGATGGTGGGCGGGGGAGGGGAGGAGAAGGAGAGGGGAACAGAAGGAAGGACGCGAGGATGCTGGACACGAGAGGGGACTCTGAGATGACTTCAGCGGATGACCGGTGGAAGGACTCTGAGCTGAGAGCACGGATGGTGGGCGGGGGAGGGGAGGAGAAGGAGAGGGGAACAGAAGGAAGGACGCGAGGATGCTGGACACGAGAGGGGACTCTGAGATGACTTCAGCGGATGACCGGTGGAAGGACTCTGAGCTGAGAGCACGGATGGTGGGCGGGGGAGGGGAGGAGAAGGAGAGGGGAACAGAAGGAAGGACGCGAGGATGCTGGACACGAGAGGGGACTCTGAGATGACTTCAGCGGATGAGCAGTGGAAGGACTCTGAGCTGAGAGCACGGATGGTGGGCGGGGGAGGGGAGGAGAAGGAGAGGGGAACAGAAGGAAGGACGCGAGGATGCTGGACACGAGAGGGGACTCTGAGATGACTTCAGCGGATGTCCGGTGGAAGGACTCTGAGCTGAGAGCACGGATGGTGGGCGGGGGAGGGGAGGAGAAGGAGAGGGGAACAGAAGGAAGGACGCGAGGATGCTGGACACGAGAGGGGACTCTGAGATGACTTCAGCGGATGACCGGTGGAAGGACTCTGAGCTGAGAGCACGGATGGTGGGCGGGGGAGGGGAGGAGAAGGAGAGGGGAACAGAAGGAAGGACGCGAGGATGCTGGACACGAGAGGGGACTCTGAGATGACTTCAGCGGATGAGCGGTGGAAGGACTCTGAGCTGAGAGCACGGATGGTGGGCGGGGGAGGGGAGGAGAAGGAGAGGGGAACAGAAGGAAGGACGCGAGGATGCTGGACACGAGAGGGGACTCTGAGATGACTTCAGCGGATGACCGGTGGAAGGACTCTGAGCTGAGAGCACGGATGGTGGGCGGGGGAGGGGAGGAGAAGGAGAGGGGAACAGAAGGAAGGACGCGAGGATGCTGGACACGAGAGGGGACTCTGAGATGACTTCAGCGGATGAGCGGTGGAAGGACTCTGAGCTGAGAGCACGGATGGTGGGCGGGGGAGGGGAGGAGAAGGAGAGGGGAACAGAAGGAAGGACGCGAGGATGCTGGACACGAGAGGGGACTCTGAGATGACTTCAGCGGATGACCGGTGGAAGGACTCTGAGCTGAGAGCACGGATGGTGGGCGGGGGAGGGGAGGAGAAGGAGAGGGGAACAGAAGGAAGGACGCGAGGATGCTGGACACGAGAGGGGACTCTGAGATGACTTCAGCGGATGACCGGTGGAAGGACTCTGAGCTGAGAGCACGGATGGTGGGCGGGGGAGGGGAGGAGAAGGAGAGGGGAACAGAAGGAAGGACGCGAGGATGCTGGACACGAGAGGGGACTCTGAGATGACTTCAGCGGATGAGCGGTGGAAGGACTCTGAGCTGAGAGCACGGATGGTGGGCGGGGGAGGGGAGGAGAAGGAGAGGGGAACAGAAGGAAGGACGCGAGGATGCTGGACACGAGAGGGGACTCTGAGATGACTTCAGCGGATGTCCGGTGGAAGGACTCTGAGCTGAGAGCACGGATGGTGGGCGGGGGAGGGGAGGAGAAGGAGAGGGGAACAGAAGGAAGGACGCGAGGATGCTGGACACGAGAGGGGACTCTGAGATGACTTCAGCGGATGACCGGTGGAAGGACTCTGAGCTGAGAGCACGGATGGTGGGCGGGGGAGGGGAGGAGAAGGAGAGGGGAACAGAAGGAAGGACGCGAGGATGCTGGACACGAGAGGGGACTCTGAGATGACTTCAGCGGATGAGCGGTGGAAGGACTCTGAGCTGAGAGCACGGATGGTGGGCGGGGGAGGGGAGGAGAAGGAGAGGGGAACAGAAGGAAGGACGCGAGGATGCTGGACACGAGAGGGGACTCTGAGATGACTTCAGCGGATGACCGGTGGAAGGACTCTGAGCTGAGAGCACGGATGGTGGGCGGGGGAGGGGAGGAGAAGGAGAGGGGAACAGAAGGAAGGACGCGAGGATGCTGGACACGAGAGGGGACTCTGAGATGACTTCAGCGGATGAGCGGTGGAAGGACTCTGAGCTGAGAGCACGGATGGTGGGCGGGGGAGGGGAGGAGAAGGAGAGGGGAACAGAAGGAAGGACGCGAGGATGCTGGACACGAGAGGGGACTCTGAGATGACTTCAGCGGATGAGCGGTGGAAGGACTCTGAGCTGAGAGCACGGATGGTGGGCGGGGGAGGGGAGGAGAAGGAGAGGGGAACAGAAGGAAGGACGCGAGGATGCTGGACACGAGAGGGGACTCTGAGATGACTTCAGCGGATGTCCGGTGGAAGGACTCTGAGCTGAGAGCACGGATGGTGGGCGGGGGAGGGGAGGAGAAGGAGAGGGGAACAGAAGGAAGGACGCGAGGATGCTGGACACGAGAGGGGACTCTGAGATGACTTCAGCGGATGACCGGTGGAAGGACTCTGAGCTGAGAGCACGGATGGTGGGCGGGGGAGGGGAGGAGAAGGAGAGGGGAACAGAAGGAAGGACGCGAGGATGCTGGACACGAGAGGGGACTCTGAGATGACTTCAGCGGATGACCGGTGGAAGGACTCTGAGCTGAGAGCACGGATGGTGGGCGGGGGAGGGGAGGAGAAGGAGAGGGGAACAGAAGGAAGGACGCGAGGATGCTGGACACGAGAGGGGACTCTGAGATGACTTCAGCGGATGACCGGTGGAAGGACTCTGAGCTGAGAGCACGGATGGTGGGCGGGGGAGGGGAGGAGAAGGAGAGGGGAACAGAAGGAAGGACGCGAGGATGCTGGACACGAGAGGGGACTCTGAGATGACTTCAGCGGATGACCGGTGGAAGGACTCTGAGCTGAGAGCACGGATGGTGGGCGGGGGAGGGGAGGAGAAGGAGAGGGGAACAGAAGGAAGGACGCGAGGATGCTGGACACGAGAGGGGACTCTGAGATGACTTCAGCGGATGACCGGTGGAAGGACTCTGAGCTGAGAGCACGGATGGTGGGCGGGGGAGGGGAGGAGAAGGAGAGGGGAACAGAAGGAAGGACGCGAGGATGCTGGACACGAGAGGGGACTCTGAGATGACTTCAGCGGATGAGCGGTGGAAGGACTCTGAGCTGAGAGCACGGATGGTGGGCGGGGGAGGGGAGGAGAAGGAGAGGGGAACAGAAGGAAGGACGCGAGGATGCTGGACACGAGAGGGGACTCTGAGATGACTTCAGCGGATGACCGGTGGAAGGACTCTGAGCTGAGAGCACGGATGGTGGGCGGGGGAGGGGAGGAGAAGGAGAGGGGAACAGAAGGAAGGACGCGAGGATGCTGGACACGAGAGGGGACTCTGAGATGACTTCAGCGGATGAGCGGTGGAAGGACTCTGAGCTGAGAGCACGGATGGTGGGCGGGGGAGGGGAGGAGAAGGAGAGGGGAACAGAAGGAAGGACGCGAGGATGCTGGACACGAGAGGGGACTCTGAGATGACTTCAGCGGATGAGCGGTGGAAGGACTCTGAGCTGAGAGCACGGATGGTGGGCGGGGGAGGGGAGGAGAAGGAGAGGGGAACAGAAGGAAGGACGCGAGGATGCTGGACACGAGAGGGGACTCTGAGATGACTTCAGCGGATGTCCGGTGGAAGGACTCTGAGCTGAGAGCACGGATGGTGGGCGGGGGAGGGGAGGAGAAGGAGAGGGGAACAGAAGGAAGGACGCGAGGATGCTGGACACGAGAGGGGACTCTGAGATGACTTCAGCGGATGACCGGTGGAAGGACTCTGAGCTGAGAGCACGGATGGTGGGCGGGGGAGGGGAGGAGAAGGAGAGGGGAACAGAAGGAAGGACGCGAGGATGCTGGACACGAGAGGGGACTCTGAGATGACTTCAGCGGATGACCGGTGGAAGGACTCTGAGCTGAGAGCACGGATGGTGGGCGGGGGAGGGGAGGAGAAGGAGAGGGGAACAGAAGGAAGGACGCGAGGATGCTGGACACGAGAGGGGACTCTGAGATGACTTCAGCGGATGACCGGTGGAAGGACTCTGAGCTGAGAGCACGGATGGTGGGCGGGGGAGGGGAGGAGAAGGAGAGGGGAACAGAAGGAAGGACGCGAGGATGCTGGACACGAGAGGGGACTCTGAGATGACTTCAGCGGATGACCGGTGGAAGGACTCTGAGCTGAGAGCACGGATGGTGGGCGGGGGAGGGGAGGAGAAGGAGAGGGGAACAGAAGGAAGGACGCGAGGATGCTGGACACGAGAGGGGACTCTGAGATGACTTCAGCGGATGACCGGTGGAAGGACTCTGAGCTGAGAGCACGGATGGTGGGCGGGGGAGGGGAGGAGAAGGAGAGGGGAACAGAAGGAAGGACGCGAGGATGCTGGACACGAGAGGGGACTCTGAGATGACTTCAGCGGATGACCGGTGGAAGGACTCTGAGCTGAGAGCACGGATGGTGGGCGGGGGAGGGGAGGAGAAGGAGAGGGGAACAGAAGGAAGGACGCGAGGATGCTGGACACGAGAGGGGACTCTGAGATGACTTCAGCGGATGACCGGTGGAAGGACTCTGAGCTGAGAGCACGGATGGTGGGCGGGGGAGGGGAGGAGAAGGAGAGGGGAACAGAAGGAAGGACGCGAGGATGCTGGACACGAGAGGGGACTCTGAGATGACTTCAGCGGATGAGCGGTGGAAGGACTCTGAGCTGAGAGCACGGATGGTGGGCGGGGGAGGGGAGGAGAAGGAGAGGGGAACAGAAGGAAGGACGCGAGGATGCTGGACACGAGAGGGGACTCTGAGATGACTTCAGCGGATGTCCGGTGGAAGGACTCTGAGCTGAGAGCACGGATGGTGGGCGGGGGAGGGGAGGAGAAGGAGAGGGGAACAGAAGGAAGGACGCGAGGATGCTGGACACGAGAGGGGACTCTGAGATGACTTCAGCGGATGAGCGGTGGAAGGACTCTGAGCTGAGAGCATGGATGGTGGGCGGGGGAGGGGAGGAGAAGGAGAGGGGAACAGAAGGAAGGACGCGAGGATGCTGGACACGAGAGGGGACTCTGAGATGACTTCAGCGGATGAGCGGTGGAAGGACTCTGAGCTGAGAGCACGGATGGTGGGCGGGGGAGGGGAGGAGAAGGAGAGGGGAACAGAAGGAAGGACGCGAGGATGCTGGACACGAGAGGGGACTCTGAGATGACTTCAGCGGATGAGCGGTGGAAGGACTCTGAGCTGAGAGCACGGATGGTGGGCGGGGGAGGGGAGGAGAAGGAGAGGGGAACAGAAGGAAGGACGCGAGGATGCTGGACACGAGAGGGGACTCTGAGATGACTTCAGCGGATGAGCGGTGGAAGGACTCTGAGCTGAGAGCACGGATGGTGGGCGGGGGAGGGGAGGAGAAGGAGAGGGGAACAGAAGGAAGGACGCGAGGATGCTGGACACGAGAGGGGACTCTGAGATGACTTCAGCGGATGACCGGTGGAAGGACTCTGAGCTGAGAGCACGGATGGTGGGCGGGGGAGGGGAGGAGAAGGAGAGGGGAACAGAAGGAAGGACGCGAGGATGCTGGACACGAGAGGGGACTCTGAGATGACTTCAGCGGATGACCGGTGGAAGGACTCTGAGCTGAGAGCACGGATGGTGGGCGGGGGAGGGGAGGAGAAGGAGAGGGGAACAGAAGGAAGGACGCGAGGATGCTGGACACGAGAGGGGACTCTGAGATGACTTCAGCGGATGACCGGTGGAAGGACTCTGAGCTGAGAGCACGGATGGTGGGCGGGGGAGGGGAGGAGAAGGAGAGGGGAACAGAAGGAAGGACGCGAGGATGCTGGACACGAGAGGGGACTCTGAGATGACTTCAGCGGATGAGCGGTGGAAGGACTCTGAGCTGAGAGCACGGATGGTGGGCGGGGGAGGGGAGGAGAAGGAGAGGGGAACAGAAGGAAGGACGCGAGGATGCTGGACACGAGAGGGGACTCTGAGATGACTTCAGCGGATGAGCGGTGGAAGGACTCTGAGCTGAGAGCACGGATGGTGGGCGGGGGAGGGGAGGAGAAGGAGAGGGGAACAGAAGGAAGGACGCGAGGATGCTGGACACGAGAGGGGACTCTGAGATGACTTCAGCGGATGTCCGGTGGAAGGA
Organism: Closterium sp. Naga37s-1; assembly: GCA_947471745.1. NCBI lineage: Eukaryota > Viridiplantae > Streptophyta > Zygnematophyceae > Desmidiales > Closteriaceae > Closterium > Closterium sp. Naga37s-1. Next base: position 62,999 of record CANJKZ010000190.1, on the reverse strand, counting down.
CTCTGAGCTGAGAGCACGGATGGTGGGCGGGGGAGGGGAGGAGAAGGAGAGGGGAACAGAAGGAAGGACGCGAGGATGCTGGACACGAGAGGGGACTCTGAGATGACTTCAGCGGATGACCGGTGGAAGGACTCTGAGCTGAGAGCACGGATGGTGGGCGGGGGAGGGGAGGAGAAGGAGAGGGGAACAGAAGGAAGGACGCGAGGATGCTGGACACGAGAGGGGACTCTGAGATGACTTCAGCGGATGACCGGTGGAAGGACTCTGAGCTGAGAGCACGGATGGTGGGCGGGGGAGGGGAGGAGAAGGAGAGGGGAACAGAAGGAAGGACGCGAGGATGCTGGACACGAGAGGGGACTCTGAGATGACTTCAGCGGATGACCGGTGGAAGGACTCTGAGCTGAGAGCACGGATGGTGGGCGGGGGAGGGGAGGAGAAGGAGAGGGGAACAGAAGGAAGGACGCGAGGATGCTGGACACGAGAGGGGACTCTGAGATGACTTCAGCGGATGACCGGTGGAAGGACTCTGAGCTGAGAGCACGGATGGTGGGCGGGGGAGGGGAGGAGAAGGAGAGGGGAACAGAAGGAAGGACGCGAGGATGCTGGACACGAGAGGGGACTCTGAGATGACTTCAGCGGATGACCGGTGGAAGGACTCTGAGCTGAGAGCACGGATGGTGGGCGGGGGAGGGGAGGAGAAGGAGAGGGGAACAGAAGGAAGGACGCGAGGATGCTGGACACGAGAGGGGACTCTGAGATGACTTCAGCGGATGAGCGGTGGAAGGACTCTGAGCTGAGAGCACGGATGGTGGGCGGGGGAGGGGAGGAGAAGGAGAGGGGAACAGAAGGAAGGACGCGAGGATGCTGGACACGAGAGGGGACTCTGAGATGACTTCAGCGGATGAGCGGTGGAAGGACTCTGAGCTGAGAGCACGGATGGTGGGCGGGGGAGGGGAGGAGAAGGAGAGGGGAACAGAAGGAAGGACGCGAGGATGCTGGACACGAGAGGGGACTCTGAGATGACTTCAGCGGATGAGCGGTGGAAGGACTCTGAGCTGAGAGCACGGATGGTGGGCGGGGGAGGGGAGGAGAAGGAGAGGGGAACAGAAGGAAGGACGCGAGGATGCTGGACACGAGAGGGGACTCTGAGATGACTTCAGCGGATGACCGGTGGAAGGACTCTGAGCTGAGAGCACGGATGGTGGGCGGGGGAGGGGAGGAGAAGGAGAGGGGAACAGAAGGAAGGACGCGAGGATGCTGGACACGAGAGGGGACTCTGAGATGACTTCAGCGGATGAGCGGTGGAAGGACTCTGAGCTGAGAGCACGGATGGTGGGCGGGGGAGGGGAGGAGAAGGAGAGGGGAACAGAAGGAAGGACGCGAGGATGCTGGACACGAGAGGGGACTCTGAGATGACTTCAGCGGATGACCGGTGGAAGGACTCTGAGCTGAGAGCACGGATGGTGGGCGGGGGAGGGGAGGAGAAGGAGAGGGGAACAGAAGGAAGGACGCGAGGATGCTGGACACGAGAGGGGACTCTGAGATGACTTCAGCGGATGACCGGTGGAAGGACTCTGAGCTGAGAGCACGGATGGTGGGCGGGGGAGGGGAGGAGAAGGAGAGGGGAACAGAAGGAAGGACGCGAGGATGCTGGACACGAGAGGGGACTCTGAGATGACTTCAGCGGATGACCGGTGGAAGGACTCTGAGCTGAGAGCACGGATGGTGGGCGGGGGAGGGGAGGAGAAGGAGAGGGGAACAGAAGGAAGGACGCGAGGATGCTGGACACGAGAGGGGACTCTGAGATGACTTCAGCGGATGAGCGGTGGAAGGACTCTGAGCTGAGAGCACGGATGGTGGGCGGGGGAGGGGAGGAGAAGGAGAGGGGAACAGAAGGAAGGACGCGAGGATGCTGGACACGAGAGGGGACTCTGAGATGACTTCAGCGGATGAGCGGTGGAAGGACTCTGAGCTGAGAGCACGGATGGTGGGCGGGGGAGGGGAGGAGAAGGAGAGGGGAACAGAAGGAAGGACGCGAGGATGCTGGACACGAGAGGGGACTCTGAGATGACTTCAGCGGATGAGCGGTGGAAGGACTCTGAGCTGAGAGCACGGATGGTGGGCGGGGGAGGGGAGGAGAAGGAGAGGGGAACAGAAGGAAGGACGCGAGGATGCTGGACACGAGAGGGGACTCTGAGATGACTTCAGCGGATGAGCGGTGGAAGGACTCTGAGCTGAGAGCACGGATGGTGGGCGGGGGAGGGGAGGAGAAGGAGAGGGGAACAGAAGGAAGGACGCGAGGATGCTGGACACGAGAGGGGACTCTGAGATGACTTCAGCGGATGACCGGTGGAAGGACTCTGAGCTGAGAGCACGGATGGTGGGCGGGGGAGGGGAGGAGAAGGAGAGGGGAACAGAAGGAAGGACGCGAGGATGCTGGACACGAGAGGGGACTCTGAGATGACTTCAGCGGATGAGCGGTGGAAGGACTCTGAGCTGAGAGCACGGATGGTGGGCGGGGGAGGGGAGGAGAAGGAGAGGGGAACAGAAGGAAGGACGCGAGGATGCTGGACACGAGAGGGGACTCTGAGATGACTTCAGCGGATGACCGGTGGAAGGACTCTGAGCTGAGAGCACGGATGGTGGGCGGGGGAGGGGAGGAGAAGGAGAGGGGAACAGAAGGAAGGACGCGAGGATGCTGGACACGAGAGGGGACTCTGAGATGACTTCAGCGGATGACCGGTGGAAGGACTCTGAGCTGAGAGCACGGATGGTGGGCGGGGGAGGGGAGGAGAAGGAGAGGGGAACAGAAGGAAGGACGCGAGGATGCTGGACACGAGAGGGGACTCTGAGATGACTTCAGCGGATGACCGGTGGAAGGACTCTGAGCTGAGAGCACGGATGGTGGGCGGGGGAGGGGAGGAGAAGGAGAGGGGAACAGAAGGAAGGACGCGAGGATGCTGGACACGAGAGGGGACTCTGAGATGACTTCAGCGGATGACCGGTGGAAGGACTCTGAGCTGAGAGCACGGATGGTGGGCGGGGGAGGGGAGGAGAAGGAGAGGGGAACAGAAGGAAGGACGCGAGGATGCTGGACACGAGAGGGGACTCTGAGATGACTTCAGCGGATGAGCGGTGGAAGGACTCTGAGCTGAGAGCACGGATGGTGGGCGGGGGAGGGGAGGAGAAGGAGAGGGGAACAGAAGGAAGGACGCGAGGATGCTGGACACGAGAGGGGACTCTGAGATGACTTCAGCGGATGAGCGGTGGAAGGACTCTGAGCTGAGAGCACGGATGGTGGGCGGGGGAGGGGAGGAGAAGGAGAGGGGAACAGAAGGAAGGACGCGAGGATGCTGGACACGAGAGGGGACTCTGAGATGACTTCAGCGGATGACCGGTGGAAGGACTCTGAGCTGAGAGCACGGATGGTGGGCGGGGGAGGGGAGGAGAAGGAGAGGGGAACAGAAGGAAGGACGCGAGGATGCTGGACACGAGAGGGGACTCTGAGATGACTTCAGCGGATGAGCGGTGGAAGGACTCTGAGCTGAGAGCACGGATGGTGGGCGGGGGAGGGGAGGAGAAGGAGAGGGGAACAGAAGGAAGGACGCGAGGATGCTGGACACGAGAGGGGACTCTGAGATGACTTCAGCGGATGAGCGGTGGAAGGACTCTGAGCTGAGAGCACGGATGGTGGGCGGGGGAGGGGAGGAGAAGGAGAGGGGAACAGAAGGAAGGACGCGAGGATGCTGGACACGAGAGGGGACTCTGAGATGACTTCAGCGGATGACCGGTGGAAGGACTCTGAGCTGAGAGCACGGATGGTGGGCGGGGGAGGGGAGGAGAAGGAGAGGGGAACAGAAGGAAGGACGCGAGGATGCTGGACACGAGAGGGGACTCTGAGATGACTTCAGCGGATGACCGGTGGAAGGACTCTGAGCTGAGAGCACGGATGGTGGGCGGGGGAGGGGAGGAGAAGGAGAGGGGAACAGAAGGAAGGACGCGAGGATGCTGGACACGAGAGGGGACTCTGAGATGACTTCAGCGGATGAGCGGTGGAAGGACTCTGAGCTGAGAGCACGGATGGTGGGCGGGGGAGGGGAGGAGAAGGAGAGGGGAACAGAAGGAAGGACGCGAGGATGCTGGACACGAGAGGGGACTCTGAGATGACTTCAGCGGATGAGCGGTGGAAGGACTCTGAGCTGAGAGCACGGATGGTGGGCGGGGGAGGGGAGGAGAAGGAGAGGGGAACAGAAGGAAGGACGCGAGGATGCTGGACACGAGAGGGGACTCTGAGATGACTTCAGCGGATGAGCGGTGGAAGGACTCTGAGCTGAGAGCACGGATGGTGGGCGGGGGAGGGGAGGAGAAGGAGAGGGGAACAGAAGGAAGGACGCGAGGATGCTGGACACGAGAGGGGACTCTGAGATGACTTCAGCGGATGAGCGGTGGAAGGACTCTGAGCTGAGAGCACGGATGGTGGGCGGGGGAGGGAGGAGAAGGAGAGGGGAACAGAAGGAAGGACGCGAGGATGCTGGACACGAGAGGGGACTCTGAGATGACTTCAGCGGATGAGCGGTGGAAGGACTCTGAGCTGAGAGCACGGATGGTGGGCGGGGGAGGGGAGGAGAAGGAGAGGGGAACAGAAGGAAGGACGCGAGGATGCTGGACACGAGAGGGGACTCTGAGATGACTTCAGCGGATGAGCGGTGGAAGGACTCTGAGCTGAGAGCACGGATGGTGGGCGGGGGAGGGGAGGAGAAGGAGAGGGGAACAGAAGGAAGGACGCGAGGATGCTGGACACGAGAGGGGACTCTGAGATGACTTCAGCGGATGACCGGTGGAAGGACTCTGAGCTGAGAGCACGGATGGTGGGCGGGGGAGGGGAGGAGAAGGAGAGGGGAACAGAAGGAAGGACGCGAGGATGCTGGACACGAGAGGGGACTCTGAGATGACTTCAGCGGATGACCGGTGGAAGGACTCTGAGCTGAGAGCACGGATGGTGGGCGGGGGAGGGGAGGAGAAGGAGAGGGGAACAGAAGGAAGGACGCGAGGATGCTGGACACGAGAGGGGACTCTGAGATGACTTCAGCGGATGACCGGTGGAAGGACTCTGAGCTGAGAGCACGGATGGTGGGCGGGGGAGGGGAGGAGAAGGAGAGGGGAACAGAAGGAAGGACGCGAGGATGCTGGACACGAGAGGGGACTCTGAGATGACTTCAGCGGATGACCGGTGGAAGGACTCTGAGCTGAGAGCACGGATGGTGGGCGGGGGAGGGGAGGAGAAGGAGAGGGGAACAGAAGGAAGGACGCGAGGATGCTGGACACGAGAGGGGACTCTGAGATGACTTCAGCGGATGAGCGGTGGAAGGACTCTGAGCTGAGAGCACGGATGGTGGGCGGGGGAGGGGAGGAGAAGGAGAGGGGAACAGAAGGAAGGACGCGAGGATGCTGGACACGAGAGGGGACTCTGAGATGACTTCAGCGGATGACCGGTGGAAGGACTCTGAGCTGAGAGCACGGATGGTGGGCGGGGGGAGGGGAGGAGAAGGAGAGGGGAACAGAAGGAAGGACGCGAGGATGCTGGACACGAGAGGGGACTCTGAGATGACTTCAGCGGATGAGCGGTGGAAGGACTCTGAGCTGAGAGCACGGATGGTGGGCGGGGGAGGGGAGGAGAAGGAGAGGGGAACAGAAGGAAGGACGCGAGGATGCTGGACACGAGAGGGGACTCTGAGATGACTTCAGCGGATGAGTGGTGGAAGGACTCTGAGCTGAGAGCACGGATGGTGGGCGGGGGAGGGGAGGAGAAGGAGAGGGGAACAGAAGGAAGGACGCGAGGATGCTGGACACGAGAGGGGACTCTGAGATGACTTCAGCGGATGAGCGGTGGAAGGACTCTGAGCTGAGAGCACGGATGGTGGGCGGGGGAGGGGAGGAGAAGGAGAGGGGAACAGAAGGAAGGACGCGAGGATGCTGGACACGAGAGGGGACTCTGAGATGACTTCAGCGGATGAGCGGTGGAAGGACTCTGAGCTGAGAGCACGGATGGTGGGCGGGGGAGGGGAGGAGAAGGAGAGGGGAACAGAAGGAAGGACGCGAGGATGCTGGACACGAGAGGGGACTCTGAGATGACTTCAGCGGATGACCGGTGGAAGGACTCTGAGAGCACAAATGGAAGGGGGTGGGGGGGGAGAGTAGCGGGTAATAAAGGGAAGGATGCGAGGATGCTTGACACGAGAGGGGACTCTGAGATGACTTCAGCGGATGATCGGTGGAACTGCTCTGATACTATCCATGCATGGTGGGGCGGGCATTTCGGCGAGAGGTGGGGCGACAATAGGGGGGGAACGGGGGGAAGAGGAGGGGAGAGGAGGGAGGGGGTCAAGGGAAAGGGGAATAGAAGGGAGAGGTTGGGAGGTCTGGAAAGCGGCGAGTGTGTTGGGTACTACAAGATGAGACTCTGAGATGATTCAGCAAATAAAAGGTGGAACAGCTTTGATACCATGAACGATGCCACAAACTGTGCAACCACATCATAAACAGCACCCTACCATACCACACACACACCACGCCACACCATACCCAACACCACAGCATACCTCACACACACACCAAAACACAACACACCACACCAAACCATACCGTGTGCTGGTTGGAAGGACGTGAGGGCTGATTACCTTCCTGTCAAAAGCCTACGCTACCTCACACACACACCACACCATACCACGCCACACCATCCCACACCGTGCCGTGTGCTGTTTGGAAGGATGAGAGGGCTGCAGTTCCTCTTCTGTGGAAAGCTACCTCACATCACACCACACCACGTCACGCCATACCACACCACACCACGCCATTTCACACCATACCATACCGTACCATACCATCCATACCATACCATACCATACCTTACCATACCATACCATACCATACCATACCATACCATACCATACCATACCATACCATACCGTGCGCTGTTTGGAAGGACGAGAGGGCTGCAGTCCCCCTCCTGTGGAAAGCCTCTGCTACTTAACACCACACCACGCCACGCCATACCACACCACACCACATCAAACCGCACCACGCCAAATCACACCATACCATACCGTGTGCTGATTGGAAGGACGAGAGGGCTGCAGTTCCCCTCCTGTGGAAAACCTCTGCTACCTCGAAGCTGAGGGCGAGTCAGAAAACAGAAGGACAAAAAGCGAGGAGAGAGAAAAGAGGAAGATGGATTATCGTAAATACAGAAATACCTTTTTACAAATTAAAATAGCGGAAGTACATTCTTTTAGGCGCCTCGGAAGTACCTCTCCATGAATTCCGCAAACTCCTTCGCCATTGGCACGAGAAATCGGCCGCTTTGCTTCACAATAACCGGTCGCGTCAGTTACGCTTGATCCTATGACTTAATCACAAAGTTGCATTTGCTTCCAGACGCCTACATTACCAGAAACACATACCATCGCTACGCGGCGGCGTGTCGAACTACACCTATAGCGAAGAAGACTCGCGACAGACCTTACCTAAACGCTGGTTCTGGGCATACCCACCGAATGGAGTGTTTGAGGAAAATCACACAAGAGAATTCATAAATCAGTCGCTACCTCGAGCGTGACGGTGGGCTGGAACGAGAGAGAGAAACAATCCCCGTTAGTGCTTCTTCACCCGACCCGACTGAAAGGAGTTTCCAACTAGCATACATGTATACCACGCATGTTTGAGAGCACAGGGAGGAGACCAACCTGCCGCTCGAGTCTACCTGCCCCCCAGAAAACTTTTGGTTCGGCTCAAAACGGTTTCGCTTGGTCAGGTTGGGTTCGGATTGATTCGGGCTCGGTTCAAAACAGTCCGGTCTCGTTCGGCGTGGTTATTTTCGGTTCAGCTCCTCCAAGTCTGGTTAGTACCTCGGTCTCACTCGGTTCGGCTTGTTGCTGAACGGTTCGATCTGGTCCGTGGCGATCATGTCACTCGCAATCCGAGTCAACCAACTACCTGGTCATGACTCTAGTGCAGCCGCCAAAATATCACCAGGGAGGAAGCTCTGCTGCAGCTGCTGCGATGCGAGTGACACTGCTGGTCGGCGTTATCTGGGTTGCAGGTTTCTTTTATTTCATAATCATGCTTGAGAAATGAGACGGGAGAATTTTTCTAGGTCACCTGATGCTATTTTACTTTGGAGGTGACTGGAAGGCACTTCCTCCGTCGAATAGTATAGACGTATTGAAGAACTGACAATTTGATTGTGAGCTGCTGTTGACATCCTGCCTTTGCCCGGTCCTTTTGGGCCGAACTACGGCCGGCATGGTTCGAGAGTTGACAATGCGGTAGTTAGATACGCTGAGTCCCGGTCCTGTAGTGTCCTGCCCGCCTAATTCCGCGACACGGTTCAACCTGACAGTATTATCAGTGTAGCTTCAAGCATAGGCTGGGCTCTAGTATAGCAGAATACTATGCGAATTGAGGCAACCAGCGATAAGATTGGAGTCACTAATGAGAATTAATCAAAAGCTAGGTGTCGTCTTCAGTTACTGATAAAGAATAATTCAACAACCTTCACGCGCCGCCCAAAATATCACGCCAGCATCGAGTACAGGCGACTCAAAATCGACACAACCATCACCCACCAGCCTAGTATCACGCTATTTAGACGCGAGAAACGCGCGTGATAAAAGTGATGTTTTGAGACACGCGCGTTTCTCAAAACATCTATTTTAGACGCGAGAAACGCGCGAGGCTTAGGAGGCTAGTCTTGTCGCTTTTACGCCGTCACTTGTAGTAATAGACCGCTCGTCGCGACGTAAGCGATGTTTAAATTTATTAGTAACGGCTTTTCCAGCCCACGCGGGAAGACAAGTAGCGGCTTTTCCAGCCCACGCGGAAAGTCTAAGGGTTCGCGGCTATCCGGTTTCGATGGTTCTGGTGGTTCTGGCCTCATAGCTTTCTCTTATAAGGAGCTGTCAGCGGCTACTAATAAGTTCCAATCGAGCCGCGTTTTGGGGGAAGGCAGCTTCGGGAAAGTTTACCGAGGGAAGGTGTCTGGATTAGGAGTGGAAGATTGTCAGGAGGATAGTAACGGGGATGACGGTAAAACGAATGCTACTAACGCGGATGATGATAAGGGGGATGGTGGCAAAGCGAAAGGCAGTAAATCGGATAATAAGGTGGAGGTTGCGATAAAAGTGCTTCACGAAGAGAGCGTTCAAGGAATGACAGAGTGGATGGTGAGTGTGTCGCGAATGCTAGTAACGGGGATGATATGTATTTATAAATGCTGCTAATTACGGGATGATATGTAATTATACATATAAAGAATTTGATTTCAATAAACCTGGTTTGTATTTTCCACCCGTTCCCCTCCACCCGTCCCATTTGTCATGCCACAGGCCGAGCTTCTGCTGCTGGGAAGGCTGAAACACCCCAACTTGGTGAATCTGATCGGATACTGTTCCCAGAAGAACCAGGCGATGCTGGTGTATGCTCTGATGCCGCATGGGGGGCTGGATACATGGTTACTGCAAGGTGAGGCATGCACGCTGCGTGCACACATGCGTGTACATGCGTACACCCACGTGCATTTAGGCATATGTGGTTGATCTCAGAAGAACCAGGCGATGCTGGTGTATGCTCTGATGCCGCATAGGGGGGCTAAATACATGGTTACTGCAAGGTGCCACAGACACACACGCACACCCACGCTCCACACACACACACACACCCACAAGTGCACGCACGCGCTCATGCACCTGCCCTCCCCTTCTCCTCTCCCCTCACACACACACACACATGTGGTTGCTCTCAGAAGAACCAGGCAATGCTGGTGTATGCCCCTTACCCCCAACCTTTCATCCCCCAACCCCCCTCCACACCCTCTCATCACCCCTCCCCCGCACCCTCTCATCTCCCCTCCCCCCCACCCTCTCATCTCCCCTCCCCTCACCACGTCACAGACTTGACCCGCCCCGTTCCACCTCCATCCCATCCCTCTTTTCTCCTACCCTCATCTCACCCTCTCATCCCCTCTCATCCCCTCATCATCTCACTCCCCCTCCCCTCCCCCCACCACGTCACAGACTCGCCCCGCCCTGTGCTGACGTGGCAGCAGAGAATACGGATCGCTCTGGGGGCAGCACAGGGCCTTGCGTATCTGCACGGGTCGAACATCATTCACCGGGATCTCAAGTCGTGCAATATCCTGTTAGATCAGGTATGCCTAGTCAATTGGGTGGGTGGAAGTAGCGAGTGTGCTGCTGGGGGCGACTGGGGGCAGCTCAGGGCAGCACAGGGCTTGGCTTACCTGCACGGGTCGAACATCATTCACCGGGACCTCAAGTCGTGCAATATTCTGTTAGACCAGGTGAGACAACTCGGTTGGGTGGGGTTGGAACTTGGAAGTGGTGAGTGTGCTGCGGGGGGCAGCAGCTGGGGCAGGGCAGCAAAGGGCAGCACAGGGCCTGGCGTATCTGCACGGGTCGAACATCATTCACCGGGACCTCAAGTCGTGCAATATCCTGTTAGACCAGGTGAGCTGGGAGTAGTGGTAGTGTGTGTGTTTCTAGGGACTGGGATCAGCAGCAGAGGCCAGCTGGGGGCAGCCCAGGGCCTGGCGTATCTACATAGGTCGAACATTATTCAGCGGGATTTCAAGTCGTGCAATATCCTGCTAGACAAGGTAAGCCTACTAGATTGGGTGGGTGGCAGTGATAGTGCTTGACAGTAAGCATGAGTCTGGGTAGTTTCTGGGGGCAGGGCAGAACAGCACAGGGCCGGGCAGCACAGGGCCTGGCATATCTGCATGGTTTGAAGGCCATTCACCGGGATCTCAAGTCGTGCAATATCCTGCTGGACCAGGTGAGAGAGTGAGAGCCTGTGGTGTGCGTAGTTACTGGGGGCAGTGCAACACTCACGTGCACGGGGCAAACATCATCTAGAGAGATCTCAAGTCGTGCAATATCCTGCTGGACCAGGTATGCCAGCTTGATTTGAATGTCTCGAGTTCAATAAGTACTCCCATCCCTCAACGATCCTCCCACCCGTTCCCTCTCCCCCCTCCACTCCGGTCTCCCATCCGCACATCCATGCCAGACTGACAGGCTTCAGGCTGTCGGCATGTGCTTTCCCTTCCCTATCTCCCATGCCCCTCTCTCCTCTACCCTCTTCCCTCCCTTCCTCCCTCCCGTTCCCCCTTCCGCCCGTGCATCCATACCAGACTTACAGACTTTAGGCTGTCAGCATGTGCTTTCCTTCCCTATCTCCCATGCCCCTCTCTCCTCTACCCTCTTCCCTCCTTTCCTCCCTCCCGTTCCCCCTTCCCCCCGTGCATCCATGCCAGACTGACAACTTCGGGCTGTCAGCGTGTACTTTCCTTCCCTATCTCCCATGCCCCTCTCTCCTCAGCCATGTCCCCCCACCCCTTCCTCCCCTTCAGCATATCCCTGCCAGGCTGACAAGCTTCCCTTACTCCCATACCTCCCTACTCTACCCTCCACGCCCCCCTACCACCCCCCCTTCAGCACATGCGCGCTAGGCTGACAGACTTTGGAATGGCGAGGGCGGGACCAGAGGAGGGGAAGACGCACGTGTCCACTCAAATAAAGGGGACTTTGGGTTATTTAGACCCCGAATACATGGACACTGGTAGGTAAACAGAAGGACGCAGAAGCATTAAGCGTTGGGGCAATAAGGGTTGTGGTGTAAGGGAGTGAGCACTGGTGTTTGTTTTGTGGTTTGTTCAGCACAAGTGAATTGAGTGATATTTTGTGGTCTTGCTAAGCCGTAATTTTCTCTCCTCCGTTGCTCCTCTCTTCTGCTCCAAACACCTGCATATGATAGCGCAACCTATTCCCCCCCTCTTCAGGTCACATTGCTCATACCAGTGACATTCACCAGTCCTACCAAAACTTGACTTCACTCTTACCAGTGACATATTTCACTCCTCCTCTCACCCTCTCATCTTCCCCTCGTCAGGTCACCTCGCTCCCACCAGTGACCTTTATTCTTTTGGAATAATCTTGCTCGAGCTACTAACCGGCCGGCCTCCATTCGAACCGGAGTCTTCCACTTACCTGGTCTACCAAATCCGTCCCTACTTTGACAACCCTGAGCCGAGCCTAGACAAGTTCATAGATCCGAGGCTGGAAGGCAGGCTCGGGAGGAAGTCGGCCGTAGGGTTGGTGGTTTTGGCAAAGCATTGCTTGAATGATAAAAGGAACAAGAGGCCTGAAGCGAGTGTGCTTGTAGAGAGGCTGAAGGACCTGGAGAAGGTTGTAATGAGTGAGTGTATAGAGGGTGATGGTGGTAGTGGAAAGGCAGAAAATCAGTAAAATTCATTATAGAATGATGCAAATTTCAAGTTTTACCATATGAAACCCCTGTTATAGCTGGCTTCTGTACAGTTTTAAACCTTGGTACAATTGGTTAGTACACTTGGTTGGTACACTTTCATCCCCACTATAATTAACAACAGCCACTACCAAAACCATAAGGTGCACAATGGTGCATACAGAAAGTTGCACTAGAAGCAACAGCAGCAGTAGCAGAAAGCAGCACGCTTCAGCATTTGAAAATAATCAAAAGCACGAGTACAGATAGAGTCTGCACAAGGCTCGCTAGTCTTGAAAACATGCACCTTGATGAATAGCCACCTTTCACACATCGGTTGTTAACCCAAGACAAGGAGTTGGGTTGGGGTTGGGGGGGTACCGGTATAAAAAAAAATGGAGGGGAATTAAAATGACTGATACACCAGATGCTTGTAGAGGTGAGAGATAAACTGGAAATACGGACCGGAACATGATGGCATGTGATGGGAGGTGGGGGTATTGGTGGTGGTGATGGTTGATGTTCGGGTGGCATGGAACGATGGGGGCGGTAACCTGGTAACCTGGTAACCTGATGATGATGGTTGGTGTTGGGGCGGTGATCATGGTGTGCGGTGGTGGTGGGATGGCGATGAGATGATGGCCGGTTGGACGCCTCAACCTCAACCTCGACCTTCATGAAACGGAAGGCCAGCTCACTCAAACACATGCCTCCTCCCAAGACTGCATTCATTCACACAGCAGCAGCACCTGAGGGAGTCTATTGTACAAGGAGCTCAAATTTGAAGCTCGCTTGAGGGAGTATAATTTGAGGCGCCTCAGGAATGGGCGTGCCCAAGTGAGCACTGCAGAAGAATCAAATCACACTTGACGTTCCGGTAGTTGCCAAGCTGCCACGTAACAATAGGACTTGCATGTGGTCGAATCAAATCAGAACGCCAGGAGGATCATTGCAGACGAGATGAACCAATCGGCGTCCCGGAATGGAATTTAACAAATGCCAACCCCGGCATGGCTTCAGGAGTCGACTCAAGAATCAGCTGGCATTCTCATACTTCGCAAGTACCGCTCTTTACCGCACTGCTTCTTGACTGAACCGCAACACCAGTCGGAATTCCGATGCCTGGCAGCAGGAACTGCAACCCGCACTGCCTCATGACTGGACTCGTGAATCAGTTGGAGTTGCGGTATTTGGCAGGTACGGGCACGGATTCAGGAGATTTGGAGTCAAACTGAACAGCATCGTCGAACGAGCGGAGCGAGGAGGGGTTGGTGGCACTGCCGTTGGTAGCCGGGGTGTTGAGCGCATCAACCGCTTCCCGGAGGTTGGCCGCTGCTGCAATGATCTCCTGCTCCTCCTGCATATTTATCGGGGACAAGAAAAAACAAGGGAGAGGGGTTGGTTCACTCCGATTGGGTGCCGGAGTGTTGAGTGCTTCCACTGCTTCCCTCAGGTTGGCTGCTGCTGCGATGATTTCCTGCTCGTCCTGCAAGTTAATGGGGAAGGGAAAGAGCAAGGGAGAGGGGTTGGTGGCGCTGCCATTGGTTGCCGGGGTGTTGAGCGCATCAACTGCCTCCCGGAGGTTGGCCGCTGTTGCGATGATCTCCTGCTCCTCCTGCAAGTCAATTGAATGAGGGGAAGAACAGGGGAGAACAACGGGAAAAAATGGATGAGGGGTTGGTAGTGCTGCTGTTGGGAGCGGGGGTGTTGAGTGCTTCTACTGCTGAAAGGATTTGCAGTCACGCCCTCCCCCGATCATGCCCTGCCCCATGCACGCCCTGCCTCAGTCACTCCATTACATGACAACCCAGTCACGCCTCTCACCTTAGCAGGAACAGCTGACGCAGCTGACTTGGCAGTCACGCTCTGCCCCAGTCATACCTTACGTTATAACCCAGTCATTCCTCTCACTCTACCAACCTCTCTCCTTATCAGGAACAGGTGATGCAGCAGACTTGGCAGTCACACTCTGCCCTACAACCACCCAAGTGTGATAATCCCGCTATCAGGCTCCCATTTCACTCAACAATCCGGTCACCTGTCTCACCTTATCAGGAACAGATGACGCAGAGGATTTAGCAGTCACGCTCTGCCCCAGGCGGGCGACCGAGTCCTGAAGCCTGCTGGGGGAGGGGAGGATGGGTGGGAGAAGGAGGAGGAAGGGGAGGGAGGATTTGCATGCATTACTCAGTCAACTCGAGCACGTCCCCGGCCACAGCCAAGCACTGTACAGCATGCGCGTCAATCACGCTCTGCCCCAGGCGGGCGACCTGATCCTGAAGCCTGCTGGGGGAGGGGAGTATGGGTGGGGGGTGGGGAGAGGGGACGAGAAGAAGCGCATTGCACTGCACTGCACCGCACTGCACTCAAGCACACTCCCTTGCAGCGTATCAGGCACATTAGTCAGTCTACTTAACTCAAGGAACTAGAGAGGTCCACCACCATCTCAGTCGCAGCAGCCCCCACTCCATCCGCGTGTGATGAGACGATTTTTGAGTCGACTCAAAAAGTGTATCAGGCAGATTACTCAGTCTACTCAACTCAAGGAACTAGAGAGGTCCACCACCATCTTAGTCGCAGCAGCCCCCACTCCCCCCACTCAAGTACCCACACACAACCCCACGAACATAACAGTTTCCTTCTCAAATGGTCCTTTCTCCCTCTCTCACCTGCTATGAAGCTCCTTGGCGCCCTTAGACAAGTCAATCACGCAAGCTCCCCACCCCCATGACCTTTCCCTTCTCAAATGATCCTCTCTCTCTCTCTCTCACCTGCTATGCAGCTCCTTGGCTCCCTTAGACAAGTCCACCACCATCTTAGTAGCAGCAGCACCAACGCCCTCCTCTCTCAAATGGCTGTTTGCATCAATGCACGGAAATCACTCTCTCCCACGTCCCCTCTCTTCCTCGCTCACCTGCTATGCAGCTCCTTGGCTCCCTTACACAAGTCAACCACCATCTTAGTAGCAGCAGCACCAACGCCCATCCCCACGCCTCCTCTCTCAAATGGCTGTTTGCATCAATGCACGGAAATCACTCTCTCCCACGTCCCCTCTCTTCCTCTCTCACCTGCTATGCAGCTCCTTGGCTCCCTTAGACAAGTCCACCACCATCTTAGTAGCAGCAGCACCAACGCCCATCCCCACGCCTCCTCTCTCAAATGGCTGTTTGCATCAATGCACGGAAATCACTCTCCCACGTCCCCTCTCTTCCTCTCTCACCTGCTATGCAGCTCCTTGACTCCCTTAGACAAGTCAACCACCATCTTAGTCGCAGCGGCACCAACCCCACTGTCACTCCTCTCTCTCGCTCTCTCCCCCTCAGTCTCCCCCCTCTCTTCCTCTCTCACCTGCTGTGAAGCTCCTTGGCGCCCTTAGACAAGTCAACCACCATCTTAGTAGCAGCAGCACCAACGCCCATCCCCACGCCTCCCACCATAGCCTCTTTCTCCTTTAACTCCACCTCCAGCTTCGTAACCTTCCCGGAAAGTTCCCCAAGCTCCACCCGAGCCTTCATCAGCGCCTTCGCCTCCACCTTCTCTTTTTCCCGGGCAGCCGACAGCTGCACAAACAGGTCCGAGATCTTTTCATCTGCCCGGCCCAGCAGCACCTTCGCCTCCTTCTCCTTCGCCTGCAACTCCCCGACCCTCCCCTCCAGCTTCGACACGTTCACCGAAGCTGCCTCAGCTTCGGCCCGAGCCTCCGCGAGCTGCTTCTGCAGCTTCTCAACAGCTGCCTCCATTATAGCTTCGGCGTTAGGCGCAACAGCAGCACCGGACTTTTTCTTCTCAGCCGAAACGGCCTCTGCGACAGCAGATTCGAGCTTCTGCTGCTGGCGGGATTTGATCATTTCCATCTGGCGCAGCAGGAAGGAGGAGCGCTCGCTGGCCGCATCGGCTGTCTGCTTTGCTGTTGCTAGTTCGGCTTGTAGGACATCCACTTGTGCTCGCATAATCACGATTGCTCCTTCTACCTGCTCCGCTGCCTTGGACTGTGAAGGAAGAGATAAGCAGGGGCAGGGCAGAGAGTAGGGGCAGAGCACACGATGGGAAAGGGAACATTAAGTGGCGCTGCTGCTGCCAGCTCTGCTTGCAGCACGTCCACCTGCACTCGCATTATGACGATTGCTCCCTCCCTCCACCTGCCCTGCTGCCTTGGACTAGGAGAGGGTACAGAGGAAGGAAGGCGGAACGAGAATCATGGGCACACATGCGCATGCACGGTGAAGTGGTAAGAATGCATGCGCACACACATGACCCTTAGGGGATACTTGACATTAAAAACCAGCTGAAAAAACACCTGAAGAACCACCTGAAGCCCACCTGAGCAGCAACGCTGTCCAGCTTCTGCATGAGCACCCCAACCTCCCGCCGCGCCTCCTCCTCGCTCTTCTTAACCCTCTCCACCTGCACCACCAACCCCTCCTTCTCCCTCTCTGCCGCCCGCACTCTCTCCCTCTAAGGTGCCTTTCACTCGCCCTACCTGCACAACCAGTCTCTCTCACCTGAGCAGCGACGCTGTCCAGTTTCTGCATGAGCACCCAACCTCCCTAAGAGGTACTGGAGAATCATACCACCTGAAGAAACACCTGAGGCTCACCTGAGCGGCAACGCTGTCGAGCTTCTGCATGAGCACCCCAACCTCCCTCTTTGCCTCCTCCTCGCTCTTCCTCACCCTCTCCACCTGCACCACGAGCCCCTCCTTCTCCCTCTCAGCCGCCCGCACTCTCTCCCTCGCCTCCATCTCCCTCTCCTTGCCCTCCGCCAGCTGTTGCTCCAGGAAGCGCATGCGCTCCCCGGCTGTAGCGCGCTCGGCTGTAGCGTCGGAGAGGCGCGCGGTGAGCGTGCTGACGAGGGCCGTGAGGTAGGCCTCATTGTTAATTGCTGCCTGCAGCGCCGCCTTGGCCATCTGGAAGCATCAAGGAGGGAAGAAAGGAAGGAGGTCAGACGGGGAGGAGGGAAGAAGGACGGAAGGAGGTGAGGAGGGATAGAGAGGCGCTCGCTAGCTCCCTCTGCTTGCCCTCCGCCAGCTGTCGCTCCAGGAAGCGCATCCTGTCCCCGGCTGTAGCGCGCTCGGCTGTAGTGTCGGAGAGGCATGCGGTGAGTGTGCTGACAAGCGCTGTCAGATATGCTTCATTGTTGACTGCTGCTTGGAGAGCCGCCTTGGCCATCTGAAAGGAGGGAAGGAGGGGAGGAGGTAAGAAAGGAAGGAGGAAAAAAGGACGGAAGGAGGTGAAGAGGGACAGAGAGAGGCCACATGCTCCGCCAGCTGTCGCTCCAGGAAGCGCATCCTGTCCCCGGCTGTAGCGCGCTCGGCTGTAGCGTCGGAGAGGCGGGCGGTGAGCGTGCTGACGAGGGCCGTGAGGTAGGCCTCGTTGTTGATCGCTGCCTGTAGCGCTGCTTTAGCCATCTGGAAGCATCAAGGAGGGAAGAAGGGAAGGAGGTCAGACGGGGAGGAGGGAAGAAGGACGGAAGGAGGTGAGGAGGGATAGAGAGGCGCTCGCTAGCTCCCTCTGCTTGCCCTCCGCCAGCTGTCGCTCCAGGAAGCGCATGCGCTCCCCGGCTGTAACGCGCTCGGCTGTAGCGTCGGAGAGGCGGGCGGTGAGTGACGAGGGCCGTGAGGTAGGCCTCGTTGTTGATTGCCGCCTGAAGCGCCGCCTTGGCCATCTGATTTGGTGGAAGGGAACATGTGGTAGGGGGGAGAGAGGGGACCGGCGGGCGAGTGAGCGTGCTGACGAGGGCCGTGAGGTAGGCCTCGTTGTTGATTGCTGCCTGTAGCGCTGCTTTAGCCATCTGAAAGGAAGAGGGAAGGATGGGGAAACAAGCAGTCGTAGAGTCGGAACAGGCGGTGAGCGTGCTGACGAGGGCTGTGAGGTAGGCCTTGTTGTTGATTGCTGCCTGGAGTGCCGCCTTGGCCATCTGACAGAGGAAGCAGGCACCAACAGCAGCCAGCGCCACCTCAGCCGCCTCTCTCTCCCTCACAGCCTCCCCCTGCATGCGCTTGGCTGCGCCCAGCTCCCCATGTCCCCCTTCCCGTCCGCCCATGTCCCCCCTATTCAACCCTACCCATCCTGCTCACCATGGGGCTGTCAGAAGCAGCGAGCGCCACCTCAGCCGCCTCCCTCTCCCTTACAGCCTCGCCCTGCATCCTCTTGGCCGCCCCCAGACCTTACTCCCTACCCTGTTTCCCACCATCCTGCTCACCATTGGACTATCAGCAGCAGCCAGCGCCACCTCAGCCGCCTCTCTCTCCCTCACCGCCTCCCCTTGCATGCGCTTCGCCGCGCCCAGCTCCGCCACAACCTTCTCCGCTCGAGCTACAGCCTCCTTCCAGGATGCCCTCAGACTCGCCTCCCGTTCCTTGGCAGCAGACAGCTCAGCTTTGACACCTGCCAGACCCAGCACACAACCAGGCATAGGAGAGAAGTGAGTTGAATTCAGCTCCGCCACGACCTTCTCAGCGCGCGCTACAGCCTCCTTCCACAAAGCCCTCAGGCTCGCCTCTCGCTCCTTGGCAGCAGACAGCTTGGCTTCGACACCTGTGGCACCGAGCAGGGAAGCGCGGGGAGGGTGGGGACGGGGAGGGATGTGAAGAACTCGCACTTCCCATTGGCAATACGTGCCACCTCGTGCGCTGCTGCCACCTCGTGTGCTGCTACCACCTCCTTTTTAATAGCTCTGCCATGCGGGCTCAAAACTCGCACCTGCCAGGAGAGTGTTGGCCTGCCGCGCCTGGGCCAATGCAGCCTGCTCCCTCTCCCTCAGAGTCTCCATCACGCGAGCAAAGAACTCGCACTTCCCGTTGGCAATGCGCGCTGCCTCGTGTGCTGCTCCCGCCTCATGTGCTGATGCATCCCTTATCAATACAACAGTCAGAACACGCACCTGCCAGCAGTGTGTTCGCCTGCCGCGCCTGGGCCAACGCGGCCTGCTCCCTCTCCCTCAGCGTCTCCATCACGCGAGCGAAGAACTCGCACTTCCCATTGGCAATGCGCGCTGCCTCGTGCGCTGCTGCCACCTCGTGTGCTGCTACTACCTCCTTTTTAATAGCTCTGCCATGCGGGCTCAAAACTCGCACCTGCCAGGAGAGTGTTGGCCTGCCGCGCCTGGGCCAATGCAGCCTGCTCCCTCTCCCTCAGAGTCTCCATCACGCGAGCAAAGAACTCGCACTTCCCGTTGGCAATGCGCGCTGCCTCGTGTGCTGCTCCCGCCTCATGTGCTGATGCATCACTTATCAATACAACAGTCAGAACACGCACCTGCCAGCAGTGTGTTCGCCTGCCGCGCCTGGGCCAACGCGGCCTGCTCCCTCTCCCTCAGCGTCTCCATCACGCGAGCGAAGAACTCGCACTTCCCATTGGCAATGCGCGCTGCCTCGTGTGCTGCTGCCACCTCCGTCTCTAGCGCTGCCACCCGGGTGGTCAAGTCCTTCACCTTCACCAGCGCTGCTTGCTCCTGGGAGGGGTGAGGTGGGGTGAGGTGGGGCGAGATGGGGTGAGGAAAGCAAGGGTAAGGGGGGTTGCTGCTGCCACCTCCGTCTCCAGCGCCGCCACGCGGGTGGTGAGATCCCTCACCCTCACCAGCGCTGCTTGCTCCTGAGACGGGTGGGGACGGGTGAAGTGGGGTGAGGGAAGAAAGGGTAAGGGGTGGGGTGGAGTGGGGGAAGCGGGGTTGTTAGCAATGCACGCTGCCTCGTGTGCTGCTGCCACCTCCGTCTCTAGAGCAGCCATCAATTCTCGCACCTTCACCAACAATTCACTATTTACAGCACACACCCCACCCCTGGGTATTCTTACACTACACTACGCCACCTGCTAAGCGTTCCAAGTGTTCCCACTCACCCGCTTCTCCACCACTTGAGTCATCTGCACAGCGGAAGCCACTTCACTCCTCGCCGCCTTCTCCTTCTGCTCCAACTCCTTCACCACTCCCGATAAAAACCCAATCCTCTCCATCACCACCCATTTACACCACACACACAGGCTCAGCCCTCAAATACGCCTGCATTCACACCTATTTCCAATCATACGCTACCCCCTGACTGTCCCAAGTGTTCCCACTCACCCTCTTTTCCACCACTTGAGTCATCTGAACGGCCGAAGCCACCTCACTCCTCGCCGCCTTCTCCTTCTGCTCCAACTCCTTCACAACCCCCGACAGGAACCCAATCCTCTCTTTCGCCTCAGCCATAGCCGCAACAGCCTCCTCTTGCTTCTCCCCCACTGTAACCACTTCTGCCTTCAGAGCTTCTGCTTTTTTCTTAGCCTCCTCCGCTTCAGCTTCGGCTTTCCGCCGAGCCTCGATCAATTCTGACTCCCTCTCCCGCAGGCCTGCCACTTCAGCTTCGAGCTCCCCGATCCTCCCCTGGGCAGCTTCGGCGGAGGCTTGGGACCACGCCTCGCGGTTAGCCGCGGCCGAGAGCTGCGTGGCGAGCCGCGAGGCTCGGGCCGAGGCTGCCTTGGCGGTCTTTTCAGCCTCGGCGTGCTTGGTTCGGAGGGTCGTCAGCTGGTTAAGAAAGAAGGAGATTCGGTCCGTCGCTGCTGTTTCGGCTTCTGCTGCTGCTTTCTGCCTGGTCTCTAGTTGCTGAATCTGCGCCATCAGAATGTTAACCTTTTCCTGGGGGGATGCCTGGAGGGTAGAGGCGGGGAGGGAAGGGAGGGGAAGATGAGAATGCTGGTTAAGAAAGAAGGAGATTCGGTCCGTGGCTGCTGTTTCAGCTTCTGCTGCTGCCTTCTGCCTGGCCTCCAGCTGCTGAATCTGCGCCATCAGAATGTTAACCTTTTCCTGGGGGGATGCCTGGAGGGTAGAGGCGGGGAGGGAGGGGAGGGGAAGATGAGAATGCTGGTTAAGAAAGAAGGAGATTCGGTCCGTGGCTGCTGTTTCAGCTTCTGCTGCTGCCTTCTGCCTGGCCTCCAGCTGCTGAATCTGCACCATCAGAATGTTCACGTTTTCCTGGGGGGACGCCTGAAACGTCAGGGAGATATGGAGGAGGGAAGGGGGAGGGCAGAGGTGGGGAGTGTAGAGGTGAGGAGGGAGTGTAGCTGTGATTTCAGCTTCTGCTGCTGCCTTCTGCCTGGCCTCCAGCTGCTGAACCTGCGCCATCAGAAAAACTCACTTTCTCCTTGGGGGGGTGCCTGAACGGTAGAGGCGCTTCTGGAAGGGGGAGGGCTTGGAAGACATGCGTCACATCACATCCTTCCTTCCTCCTGAGACGACGTGTGAAACGTGCTAACGGAAAGACGACGGCAGAACTTCAAGTCTTGTGAAACAGAGAATGAGAGGGAGTAAGCACACGTTCCGGGACACTTTCTATGGGAGCATAAGAGGCAATTATCCCTCCACAACCCACACCTCCTCCCCATTCCCCTCCCCACCATTCCCACTCTCCCCTCTCTCTCCCCGACTCACCGCTCCGCCCTCAATCTGCTTCTCTGCCTCTCGGGTTGCTCTCCTGATGGCAGCCTGGCACGACGCAAACGAGGACGAACAGACAACCCCCCCTTCCCTTCCCTCCGTCCCCCTCCCCCAACCCTCCAACAACTCACCGCTCCACCCTCAATTTGCTTCTCCGCCTCCCTCGTTGCTCTCCTGATGGCAGCCTGGCACAATGAAGAAAGGGGAAAGAAAATAAAAGAAGAATGAAAACAAGAAAGAAATGAAGGAAAGAGAAAGCAAACACAGTTGAAAACAAAAAAAAGTGCACGGAGAGGAGATGAAAGGGGAGGAGGGGAAGGGAGAGGAGAGGAGCGGAGAGGAGAGAAGAGGAGAGGAGAGAAGTGGAGAGGAGAGGAGAGGAGAGAAGAGGAGAGGGGGGGAGGAGGAGAGGAAAGGAGAGGAAAGGAGGGCATATTTGGGAGGAGGGAAACGTGGCAATGAGTGCCACGTCAGCAGCAAGAGCGGCTGAGCTGGCAGTACCTTGGAGAGCGCATCAGAGAGCGCCACGTCAGCAGCCACCATGCGCTGGAAGCCCTCTATTGCGAGCTTCCTCTCTGCCGCCTGTAGCAGGACAAGCAGAGCAGGGGGGAAGGGGTGTGAGAAAGCGGGGAGACGATGGGGGGGAAGGAAGGCTGGGGTTGAGAAAGAGGCGGTGCAATGGCACGTCAGCAGCCACCATGCGCTGGAAGCCCTCCATTGCGAGCTTCCTCTCTGCCGCCTGCAGCATACAGGGGAGGGGCGTGTGGGGGGGGGGGGGGAGGAGAAGGGGAGGAAAGAGGAGAAGGGGGGAAGTGGGGAGGGTAAGAGGTGAGGGATCACTGAATCCCTTTATTGCGAGCTTCCTCTCTGCCGCCTGGCAGCAGGAAAAAGGAACGTGTTGGGGGTGGAAGGAGAGAGGAGAAGGGGAGGAAAGAGGAGAAGGGGGGAAGAGGGTGCGGGAGGAGGGATCACTGAAAGCCCTCCATTGCATTAGCAGGAAAAAGGAAGAGGAGGAGGGGAGGGAAGGGGAGGGAGGGCGGATTGAGGAAAAAAAGGGGACGGGAATAGGACGAGAGGAGGGGAGCGATTTATGCAAGATGCAGCATGAAAGCAAGTGGATCCAACCCTCCCTTCTCCACAAAACACACCACACACCCACACCCACCCTGCCTCCCTCCCTGTCTCCCTCCCTCCCACACCCCCACCCCCACCTCCCACCTTCCAGTCACTAGCAGAGCTGCCTCTGACGCCCTTGGCAATGCGCTGCTGCAGCTCCGCAGCGGCCAGCTTGGCGGGTGCTCCCACCCACCCATCAACCCAAACACAACACCCCACACACTCAGCGCACCCACCTTCCAGTCGCTCGCGCTGCTCCCCCTAACGCCCTTAGCAATGTGCTGCTGCAGCTCCGCCACCGCCAGCTTCGTCAGCCTCTCACACCTTTACACACACCAACCCACCTTCCAGTCACTAGCAGAGGTCCCTCTGACCCCCTTAGCAATGCGCTGCTGCAGCTCTGCTGCTGCCAGCTTTCGTCAGCCGCTCACCCCATACCCCACACACCCCACACCCACAGTCCCACACACTCGGCCCCACTCACTCAGCACACCTATATCCGCACCACCCACCTTCCAGTCACTAGCAGAGCTGCCCCGCACCCCCTTGGCAATGCGCTGCTGCAGCTCCGCTGCTGCCAACTTGGCAGGTGCTCCCACCCATCCTCCCTCCACAACCCAAACACAACTGCCCACCCACTCAACACACTCACCTTCCAGTCACTTGCAGAGCTGCCTCGCACCCCCTTGGAAATGCGCTGCTGCAGCTCCGCCGCAGCCAGCTTCGTCAGCCGCTCACCCCATACCTCCAACCTCTCACTCGATACCTCCCACACCACACCCATCCTCACTCCACAACACAAACACAACTCCCCACCCAGTCAACCAACACACCTTCCAGTCACTAGCACTGCTGCCTCGCACCCCCTTGGCGATGCGCTGCTGCAGCTCAGCCGCCGCCAGCTTCGTCAGCCTCTGGCTGTTGCCCGCCGCCAGGTGCTCCCCCTTCCCTCTCACAGACTCTATCCCTCCCTCCCAAGCCCCACAACCCCCAGACCCACCCACCCACCTTCCAGTCGCTTGCAGAACTGCCCCTAACACCCTTAGCGATGCGCTGCTGCAGCTCAGACGCAGCCAGCTTCGTCAGCCGCTGGCGGTTGCCCGCTGTACCTCCCCCTTCCCTCTCTCAGAACTACACCCCATCCAAACCCACACACCTTCCAGTCATCACACACACCTTCCAGTCATCACACCCACCTTCCAGTCATCACACCCACCTTCCAGTCATCACACCCACCTTCCAGTCATCACACCCACCTTCCAGTCATCACACCCACCTTCCAGTCATCACACCCACCTTCCAGTCATCACACCCACCTTCCAGTCATCACACCCACCTTCCAGTCATCACACCCACCTTCCAGTCATCACACCCACCTTCCAGTCATCACACCCACCTTCCAGTCATCACACCCACCTTCCAGTCATCACACCCACCTTCCAGTCATCACACCCACCTTCCAGTCATCACACCCACCTTCCAGTCATCACACCCACCTTCCAGTCATCACACCCACCTTCCAGTCATCACACCCACCTTCCAGTCATCACACTCACCTTCCAGTCATCACACTCACCTTCCAGTCATCACACCCACCTTCCAGTCATCACACCCACCTTCCAGTCATCACACCCACCTTCCAGTCACTAGCAGAGGTCCCTCTGACGCCCTTGGCAATGCGCTGCTGCAGCTCAGCCGCAGCCAGCTTTGTGAGTCGCTGGCTGTTGCCCGCTGCCAGATGCGTGTGGGTTGATTCAAGGGCGTCTAGAGCGGGCCTAGCAGATGGGCACACACGTTTCAGCGCCGCTGCTGCAGCCTCCGCCGTCTCGCCCTTCACCAGGGACAGGTAACTGCCCAAGTGCAGAAATGGGAAAAGAGTTGGGGGTAAGGGGAGAGCAGACTGAGTCGCTGGCTGTTGCCCGCCGCCAGGTGCATGTGGGTCGATTCAAGGGCTTCTAGAGTGGGTCTGGCCGAGGGGCACACGCGCTTCAGCGCCGCTGCTGCTGCCTCCGTCGTCTCCCCCTTCACCAGAGACAGGTAGCTGTTTCGGGCTGGGGGATAGGGAGAGAGGGGGATGGGAGGAGAGTAAACTGAGTTGCTGGCTGTTGCCCGCCGCCAGGTGTGTGTGGGTCTGCTCTAACGCTACTAAAGCGGGCCCTGCGGAGGGCCACACGCGTTTAAACGCGTTGACTAGTAAGATGCAAACGGTAACATTGAAGCCAGAGCCGTAAGAGCGCTGGCAGCGTTGGGCTGGCAGCTGACCACGAGCAGCACCCGATGCCCCGATGCTGCCAGCTACAGCTTCTCTACCCAACATTGACCCGCGTTGACTAGCGTTGACCAGCAACGGTGACACTCACCCCTCTGTTACACACTCACTGACGCACTCACCCCAGAGCTGTGAGAGCGCTGTCAGCGTTGGGCTGGCAGCTGACCACGAGCACCCGATGCCCCGATGCTGCCAGCTACAGCTCCTTTACCAGCATTGACCAGCGTTGACTAGCGTTGAGAAACGAGTTGACCTGCCTTGATTACGCTTATTGCACACTCACCCCAGAGCAGTCAATGCGCTAGCAGCGTTGGGTTGGCAGCTGACGACGAGTACCCGATGCCCCGATGCTGCCAGCGACGCCACCACGCGCACAGCCTCGAGCAGCACAGGCACCTGCGACGGATGGGAAGGGAGGGGTGGAGAGAGAAGAGAGGAAGGGGAGGAGTGGGGAAGAGGGAATAAGGGCGGTTGGAGCCGTGACGCCCGATGCTGTCAGCGACGCCACCACGCGCACAGCCTCGAGCAGCATAGGCACCTGTGGAGGTGAGGGGAGAGAAGCGGAGAGGGGAAGGAGAAGGGCGGTTGGAGCAGTGAGGCCTGATGCTGCCAGGGACGCCACCACGCGCACAGCCTCGAGCAGCACAGGCACCTGCTGGGGTGGTGAGAGAGAGTGGGAGGGGTGGAAGGGGGGTGAGAGGGGAAGGGAGCAGGGAGGTGTGACTATGAGCACTCGATGCCCCGATGCTGCCAGGGACGCCACCACACGCACCGCCTCGAGCAGCACAGGCACCTGCGGTGGTCAGCGGGGGAAGGGGCGGAGAGGGGAAGGAGAAGGGCGGTTGGAGCAGTGAGGCCTGATGCTGCCAGGGGCGCCACCACACGCACCGCCTCGAGCAGCACAGGCACCTGCGGGGGGGTAGGAGATGCAGGGGGAAGGGGCGGAGGGGGTGTGGGGGAAGGAACAGGGGAGCAGCACCCGATGCCCCGATGCTGCTAGTGACGCCACCACGCGCACAGCCTCGAGAAGCACAGGCACCTGCGGAGGTGACATGAAAGGGGGACGGTGGGAGGGGGTGAGAGGGGAAGGGAGCAGGGAGGTGTGACGACGAGCACTCGATGCCCCGATGCTGCCAGCGACGCCACCACGCGCACAGCCTCGGGCAGCACAGGCACCTGCGGGGGTGATAGGTTGTGGGGGCGAAGGAGGGGAGGGGGGGGAAGATAAGGGCGGTTCGGCTGATGCTCCCAGTGATGCCACCACGCGCACAGCCTAGATCAGCACAGGCACCTCGAGCAGCGTAAGTACTGATTCCACCCACACGGCCGCCCCTCCTGCCTCGACCCACGCTCGCTCCACAGAGCTTAACATACCTGCGCATTCGCAAATCCCCAACAGTAGCCGCTGCTCCCCTAGTGTTTCCACCGATTCCACCCGCACGGCCGCCCCTCCGACCTCTCAACCCACGCCCGTTCCCACCCACTGCCTTGCGTACTTGGGAATTAGTAGCAGTGTCTCCCTTCTCCCCAGCAGCTGCCGTTGCTGCGGCTGCTCCTGCTGCCGCAACAGCAGCACTCTCCCCTAGCGTTTCCACCGATTCCACCCGCATGGATGCCCCTCCCGCCTCTCAACCAACGCCCGTTCCCCCCCACTGCCTTGCGTACCTGGGCATTGGTGGACGAGTCTCCCTTCTCTCCGGCAGCTACCGCTGCAGCCGCTCCTGCTGCAGCAACAGCAGCGTGCACCCCTAGCGTTTCCACCGATTCAACCTCTCCCATTCACTGCCTTGCGTACGTGGGCATTGGTGGACGAGTCTCCCTTCTCCCCAGCTTCTGCTGCTGCTGCGGCTGCTGCTGCGGCAGCAACAGCAGCACTCTCCCCTACCGCTTTTACTGATTCAACCCGCACGGTTGCCTCTCCCGCCTCTCAACCCACGCCCGTTCCCACCCACTGCCCCACCCACCGCCTTGCGTACCTGGGCATTGGTGGAAGAGTCTCCCTTCTCTCCAGCTTCTGCTGCGGCTGCCGCGACAGCAGCACTCTCCCCTAGCGTTTCCACTGATTCCACCCGCACGGCCGCCCCTCCCGTCTCTGTCACTGCTGCCGCGACTGCCGGCCAATCAACGCCCAGCTCCCGCTCCTGCTGCTCCGTCTGTGGTTGTGACGTGGCGTGGGGAAGGGAGGGGGAGAGGGTGAGGGATAAAACTCCAACATGCTACCTGCACTGCTGGCCCTCCCGCCTCTGTGACTGCTGCTGCGACTGCCGGCCAGTCAACGCCCAACTCCCGCTCCTGCTGCTCCGTCTGCAGATGTGGCGCGGGGAAGGATGGGAGGGAGGAGGTGACGGGACGGGGTGAGGGAGGAAGGGAGAAGGGAAGTGAGTGGGAAGGGAAATTTGAAGTACGTGCGAAGGGAAAGACCCCACGGTTGCTACTCGCACGCACGCCCTGCCATCCCTCCCACATCCACAGATGACGTCACACCGCTCTAAACCGCTACTTCCCTACGCATTTGTGAAGTTGCTGGTTTGTGGAGTTTCTCCCTTCTCAGAAAATTTGCTAATGCATTGTTAGAACCTCCGTGAGAAATCCAACAGCGGAACGACAATTCGCTGAAAGATAATGATTTCGTACCATTCACATGCAACCTTCTTTTCGTTTTAGCGACAGTAGATACACTTGACAAGCGTGCTTACCATAAGGGCCACGACAGCGGTGACGTCAGCAGCCGCCATCACAGCCTTGGCGTCGTCAGCCGTCGCCAGCGGCGACCCAATCAGCACGTTGTCCGCCACGTGGCACCACGAGATTGGCCAGTCGCCCTCGACTCTCGCCGACTCAGCTGTTATTGTAACGACATTGTGGGGACGAGGGGGAAAGGAGAAGACAGTAAGCTGTTGTTGCAAGGACACCGAGGGTTGTGGGGGGACGCGAAGGGAGAGGGAGGGTGGGGGTGAAGATTATAAGCGGAGTAACAATTGAGTTACTAACGACACGACACACAAGACACCGCATCATGCGGCAAATAACCAATCACGCACCCATGCATGGAATACCGCAACTCAAATACCGCGGGTTATGGGGACGCGAGGGGAGACGGAGAGTGAGAGGGGGGATATGGGGACGCGAGGGGAGACGGAGAGTGAGAGGGAAGACTCAAAAGCAAGAGTAATATCAGAGTAAGTAACGACACAGACGACACCACATCATCCGGCAAATGACTCATCAGGCACCCATGCATCGACTAACGCAATTCGTATACTACCGGTCCGATGGTAGGAAAAAAAAAAAAAAAACACACACACACACACACACACACAAAAGTATCGTTCGTAAATGGAGGTGGTATCATACACACACCGCATTCAATATAACAACAGCCATTTTAGCATCAATTCCTCTGTCGGACAATTCTCTACAAAATACGATCTGATTTATGTCGTAGCACTGTTTTTACCATAGAGAAAAAAAATATTACTGGGAATTTGATTTCCCTAAGCATACCGGACTTCGATGCTTTTCCTCGAATGCGACGAGGTAACGAGCCCGAGATCCGTCCCTGCGGCTTCTCCGCAATTGACGGAAACGTCGAAAGCTTCTTGAGCCGCGACTTGGCCTCCTCGCTCACATCCGCCATAATCACATCATGAACGCGTGCTCCGCGATTCGCGGCGCCATCTCCGCCGCGCTTTGCGCCCGCGTTTCGCCGGTCCGTCGTTTCTCCGACAGCCGCACGAGCTGCGCCAGGCTGGAACGCGGAGAGCTTCCGGAGATTAACTCCCACGCGCGGGGCCCGCGGAGGAGACGCAATCAGGCGCCGCGTGACGGGGACGAGAGTTAACGAAGACGCTAACGCGTGCGGCGGAGTGGCAATGGCGTTCGACTTCACGGGCAATCGCAGCCCGGCGGTGGCGACTGAAAGAGTCTCCATCCTGATTGCTTCAGGGCTAACACTTTCGTGATAATGATTAGGAACACGAAGTAGCCCTAGAGTACAAGTTTGCGCGAAAAAAGGCCCGCGCAAGTACTTGATATGTACTGGAAGAATGAAAGCACGGAAGGTCTCAGATCCAGGATCCCTAAGGTGACTACAGCTGCGGGTGCAAGTACAGGCAGAAGCTGAGCCTGTACGGTATGTCTGTCCTCCTGCGTTCTTCCTCTCCCGTGGCAGATATCCCTCCATGGTTGGAAGCTGGATGGAGGAGATGGAGGACAAGGTAGCTCCATAGATTTACGGGGCAGATTATTGGCGAGTTTCGCGATGGCAGAGTTACTGACGATAGAAGCTACCAATTCCTCGTTGTCGAATCAATCCCTGCATCATTGACCTAGAAAGGGTAACTCGCGTTTGGCGAAATCCTACGATCCGGCACTGGGAACTCCTGAAAGGACGGAACCCCACTGAAATGCTGCCCGCGGATTCTGAACGACGGTTCGAATCTGTTCGCTTTTTGGTGGGAAAAGCGGGCGACCCGACAGGGTACCTTCCTATCCAAAAGTGACGCAAACAGTACTCCTCATTGGGTGTCAGAAAGTGGCGGGACAATTGCACCAGATCCGCTGGATTGAAAATCATCTACGGGTTACAGCAGCCATTGCGGAAAAACAGGATATGTCACCCAGACTTTTGGGCCATGTCAGCAATGGAGGTGAATCTTCCACGAGGTGAGGAAGGGTCACGACCCGCACGTGTGACAATGACATCGCTCTCCGCCTTATATCCGCCATGGATGTCCTTGCGTGCCTGGAACTCCTCAATGTTACACTTCCACTGCGACATTTCCGCTGATATTATAACCATTGAGTTCTTCTTCACGCAGGTACTAAGCGGATATTTTTAAAATGTTCGAACATTGAACATTGATCGCACTTCCCTGAGGACGGAAATAATTCATAGTTCAGGGAGTTGCCTGCTGGATGTTCTCGAGGATGGTCCCTCCAGGATACTATCAACGGTGTTTACGTTATCAAGGTCTAAGCAAGTCTCACGTCACATCACAAGGCTACTCACCTACTAAAGGCATGATTTTCGTGCTCATAAAACAATATTTTCCAGCATCATACTGGACGTGGTGGTATCGCTATCATCATCCCAATGCCTCCTAGAGCCAAGCACGCAATGGCCTCTGCTGCTGCAGCATCTACCTCAATGAATGATGTTATCCCTCTTGCTCCTCCGACTACAGGTCATGCCAAGCCGAAGTCGCACTCAAGGCTCCCGCTTAAGTCAGTTACCATCATGAAGGCGGCGGTCCTTTCATGCCTGAGGACTTGCATTCGATTCGCAACTACAACGACTTCATAATTGAGCGACAGAGCAACATTTCTAAGTGGAACCTTACCATAGGGAGGGAGGGTCCATGAGCTGAATGGTAGTGCAATCATCTTTATTGTCGCTTTTACCGTTGCATCGTCGCCTTTTGGTTCCAGTACCGTCCAGCTTCTCACGCGTGTGTCTTGCAGCTGCTGTGACTGTCGCCTCATATAAATCCAAGATTGTCCTCAAGGACCCGGCTTCGGTCCTCATCTCCAACAGCGGCAATCGGGAGGAGTGGGTTTGCCTCCAGGACAGCTGCGAGAAAACTCATGGTGCTTCCTTCGAATAGGCTGCGCATCACGCGCTATCTCAGCGTCACAGTCATGGTGCTCCGGAAGGAAGGGAGTTGCTGCGCCTGTCGAAAGGGAAGATGAACCTCAAAGTGTTGAAGAAGGCATATGGCCTGTAACCTGGAAGAAGGGGGGTGGTGTGAAAATAGTAGGTAGAGTTAGGAGCCATAGCTAGGTAAGTCCTAGCTAGGCAAGAGAAGTTTAGGCAAAAGAAGAAGAGGGGGTTCACTAGAAAGCAGCAGGATACATATAGGAAACCCTAAGGGGTTGTACTCGCTATAGAGTACCCCACTGCAGGCTAGAGAACAATGACATTCTGACACACCCCCATAGCCAAAGTGGGGTGTAATCAGCAGAGCAAGCAAAGCAGAACAAGCTCAGGGTGGATCACAATGTCACCACACATTCTGAGCACAAGTACAAGAAGCAATAGTTTAAAGTTCACAATTATGAGCAAAGCTAGAGGCTATCGCAGAGGGCAAGTGAGGAGGAGGAGGCGAGAGTGAGAGGAGAGGAGATAGGAGGCGACGGCTGAAGCTGCAGACACACGGGCAACAGGAGTCACACTGGCACAGCGGCTACCGGAACAACGCTCCGGACTACTGGAGTAACTGGCTCCGCGGCTAAAAGTAGCGGCAGACGAGCAACGGACTTACGGGCGACTGGCACAGCTGGCTGCGACTGGGCTACCGGAGAAACTCCCCGGACTACAGGTGCTGCTCGCGACACGACGGCAACCTCAGTTCAACCTCCCCAAACAGTCCCACTCCCCCTGACACACACCCCCTGCTTCACCCCTAGCTCCACTCCCCCTTCACCCCCCTTAGTACCACTCCGACGGCTCCAACAGGTCCACCCCCCTCAGCGGCAGCTGCAGCACTGGGAGACGGAGGAGGAGGAGGAGCAGGGGACGGCACACAGAAGCTGCACCCCCAGACCCCCCACCCCCAAACCCTAATTCAGGAGAACGGGCAGCAGCAGGGGTGGGGCGCCATCAGAAGCACGGGGGACAGCGGGCAGCGCAGGGGCAGCGAAGAACGGGCCGCCCACGGGCCTGGCACAGCCGCCCGAACCGCGCGCAGGCGGCCCGAGCCGCGCGCGGGCCTGGCGCAGCCCGTACGGGCCGCGCGCGGGCCTGGCGCAGCCCGTACGGGTCGCGCGCGGGCCTGGCGCAGCCCGTACGGGCCGCGCGCAGGCTGTACGAGCCGCGCGCAGGCCACGACGGGCGACAGGGGGCGACGCGCGGGTCCCCGTCGCCCGTCGCAGCGCCTCCCGGGAGCGACGCGCGGAGTGACGGGGCAGAAACCCGCCGCGCGCCTCGGGGCGCACGGCGGGCAGACAACCGCCGCGCGCCTCGGGGCGCACGGCGGGCAGAAAACCGCCGCGCGCCTCGGGGCGCACGGCGGGCAGAAAACCGCCGCACGCTCCGAGCGCGCGGCGGGATGAAAAATCCGTCGCACGCCACGGGGCGTGCGACACAGAGAGTGGCAGTAGCAGCGGAAGCAGTGAGGTGGTGAGCCCACCCACAGGATCGACCCAAGGGGATCGACCTGCTCTGATACCATGTGAAAATAGTAGGTAGAGTTAGGAGCCATAGCTAGGTAAGTCCTAGCTAGGCAAGAGAAGTTTAGGCAAAAGAAGAAGAGGGGGTTCACTAGAAAGCAGCAGGATACATATAGGAAACCCTAAGGGGTTGTACTCGCTATAGAGTACCCCACTGCAGGCTAGAGAACAATGACATTCTGACAGGTGGCATCTGGAAGCAGACTAGTGCATCGCCTTGCCTGCTGTCTGTAGGACTTGCCATGTCTGTACTCGCAAACTATAAGCCTGTTGTCTGTCTCTCTTTCAGCCCGTGGATGCTTGAGGCTTCCTCGTGGTTTCCCAATGGATTAGGCCTCTTTCCTGTCACTACGCGCACTCAACGTCAACGGGCTTGGAAGCAAAGGGAAGCAGAAACATCTTAAGAGACCGTTAAAGAAATCGCCGGATATCTTTGCATTGGCCGACACGCAAATTGGCCCTTATGAAGTATTCTGGAAGTCACTTAAGGCCCCTCACCTCCACTCGATCGGACCTGTGGGGAAGGCAGGGGGGGTTGCCATTGTCAGATTCAACAAAGCATTGTC
Source organism: Closterium sp. Naga37s-1 (assembly GCA_947471745.1). Taxonomy (NCBI): domain Eukaryota; kingdom Viridiplantae; phylum Streptophyta; class Zygnematophyceae; order Desmidiales; family Closteriaceae; genus Closterium; species Closterium sp. Naga37s-1. The sequence continues at coordinate 30,149 of CANJKZ010000190.1, read as the reverse complement.
TTTCACTAACGTCGTTCTGCACTGCTCAGGGAGACTCCTACGGGCGGATGTCTGCTGGGACACCTTCACCTGCATGTTTCTTGCGACATATTTTCCTGCATCAGCATGTAGCCGCCGCCCATTTTTCACCAATGTATTGCAACCCTTCCTCACCCACTCGATGGGGAAGGCGAACTTCCTGGTTATCGGTTATCTGAACATAGCGGAGGACCCATTGTTGGACAGATTGTCGAAAGCTGGTTCCACCGCCGAAAATGACAAACTGCTTCAGATGTTCTCGCACCACAACCTTACCGACGCGTACCGTTGGCTGAATGCGGAGACAATTGAGTTCACCTTCCTCCCCAGATCTTCCGACACCAGCTCACCCATTGACCGCGCTGTGGTCTCGGCGCCTTTGCTGCCACTGGTGTCGGACTCGCACCACTGTCGCCCTCAGAAAGGGCTTTCCGACCATTGGTTCTGCGTGAAGGTCACCCTTAAAACCCTCTTGCAGCTGCACACGGGGCCGGGGATCTGAAGGATGAAGGCGTCGGATGTGGCTAAACCGGGGGTGAGCAAGGTCATTGCTTCTGTCCACCAAAGGCATGAAAAGGACGGTTTCGGGGATTTCGGCGTGCTCATGCAAAAAATGAACGTGGCGCTGAGGAGGTATTCCAAGGAGGAAAGGAAACGAGTCACAACAACCCTGCGACACCTGGAATCGGACGTTGCAGAGCTTCAGCAAGAGGTGATGAGGGATCCGAGCTGCATGGCCAGCAAGGGTGCGCTCATGGCCAAGGGGTCGCAGCTCTCTGCCTATCTTGCGTCCGAGAACGAGAGGTTGTCGCTCCTGGCGGGGGTGAAGGAGATTAAAGACGGGGAGCTGCCAGGGAAGCTTCTATCTGCGAAAGTGAAGATCTGGAAGGAAAAATTGGCAATCACGTCGTTACATTGGAAGGGGGTGGAACACATGGACTCGAAGGCGATACTTGATGCGGCCTCTGCGTTTTACACTGAGCTTTTCGCAGAGGATCCGTCCCTAGTGGAGATGTGTTGGCCTCTTGCTCCTAGCATGCGTCTGGGTGAAGAAGATGGTCTCACGCTGGACGCAGACTAGACAGAAAAAGAAGTCAAGGCGGCTCTGGCTGATATGGCTGAGGGGAATGTCAAACTATAAATTTTATCGTTTGTTAGTCTAGTCTAGGTGTTACACAGTGAGTTATGCAGTAGACGGTACAACCCCCTTTAGGGTTTGCTATATCTTTCCTTGTACTGCTTCCTTCTACTCATTCCTTATTCCGTTCACTCGCTAACATGGTATAGAGCTAGTTTCATTCCTATGGGCCCACCACCGCTCGTCGCTCGTAGACGTAAGCGCCTCGTAGCTTGACGCCCCGATGAGCCCAGTAGGCCGACGCGCCCAGTCCTTTCGTATGCACCCCGCCCCCCCCCCCCACCCCCAACCCCCCCGTTCGTGCCTTCGCAAGGCCCCCGCGGGCCCCTCGTTCGTCCCATAGCGCAGCCCCCCACGGCCCTTCGTTCGTCCCGTAGCACGGCCCCCGCGGGCCCCTCGTTCGTCCCGTAGCGCGGCCCCCCCATGGGTCCCCCGTTCATCCGATAGCGCGGCCCCTCACGGCCCTTCGTTCGTGTCGTAGCGCGGCCCCCGCGGGCGCCCTCGTTCTTCCCGTAGCGCGGCCTCGCCACGGCCCTCCCGTTCGTCCTGTTGAGTGATGCTACCATTCGCATTCACGTCTGTCTGCCTCCCATCATATGTTCGTGCGTTGCATGCGTGTTGTGAGTGTGTGCAAGAATTTGTGTTTTGTGCGGTTTGGTTTTTCTGAGTGTGTGTGTGAATGTTATTTGGCTTGAGCAGATATCTGAAGTGACTCCTCTGCTCAAGAGCTTTCCGAGGAACCAAGTATCGCTTCAATCGGAGCACGAACTAGAAAGTTACGAACGTTGGAGTTCGTATGCTTTTGATATTTGGTTGGGGTGACTATGGGAAGTTGTGGGGTTGACTCAATATGGGGTACAGACTTTTGGGGGTTGGGAAATTCGTCTTTTCTACTGTAGTTGCTGCCAAATGGTTGGGAGAAACCAAACCAGGTTGGCAAGTGTGGCCAAGTTGGGTTGAGGTGGATTGTGGAGGTTGGGATAGTGACAAAGGTCAAAGTTGGGTTGCCTATGGGGAAGGGAATTGTATGGCATGGGGTTTCCTTGGTTGGGGACTCTCTTGGGACCTTCGCTCTCGTCCTCCTCATCCCCTCCTACCTGGTTCTATTGCTACTCTAACTTTCTTGTGTGAACTTGTGAGATCATTGTGATTGAGTTACGTTTTCTATGGCAGCATACCCCCTAGTGCGCCGAAGTTCATAACTCGAGTTATACTCCATATTCTGATACTATTCAAATTGGGAAAGATAGCCACGGTCAAGGGCTACAACATACTCGAGTTTGAAAGAATTCTAACAGTGGACCTTTCGTCGACGACGTTTCTTGTGACGACGACTTTTCTGTCCAGAATTGTAGTTGACGATTTTGAGATATTTCAGCCCCTAATCTTCATAGACTCCGTCCTTAATCTATAACAAGTGGTATCAGAGGTGATTAAGGACTTTGTGGAGAGTCTACTGAAGTGTGAAGACCCTCCTAGACCCACCATGGCCTGTGGGCGTGCCTAAGTGGAGTTCTGGAGGTTGGATGTGACTTCCGCTAAGGGGAAACTCTGCCGAAATTTCGTTGGCGCCGACACTTGTAAAGATTGTGTGGATCTACATTGTGACCAGCAAAAGGGGGAGCTGAAACCTCTGATTGGGAGCAGAGGAGATGAATCAAGGGAGTGGAGATGTAGCTGAGAAGAGGAGTGAACCGCCACCATCCAAGATCGAAGCTTTGGATGGCTCCAACTATGAGGAATGGAGCGGGCGGATGCGGAGCGCCTTCAAGCGCTACAAGCTACTGAAAATTGCAATGGGAGAGGAGAAGATGCCGGGGGAAGGAGATGCCCGCGATCGGTGGATTGAGAAGAGCGCGGTGCTGTACGACCTCATCCTCCAATCGGTCAACAACGACATGTTCCAGCACATCAAGGATTTGGTGGAGTTGGATGATTCCGGACCGAAGGCATGGAAGCTGCTACGCGACGTGATTCAGCCCAACACGCTGCCGATGGTGATTGTGTTGGAGAAGGAGTTGGCTGCCCTCTCCATGAAACCGGGAGATGATGTGAAACCGTTCCTTGACAAGATCAAGGACACCTATGCGAGGATGGCAGCGGCGGGCAGAGAAGTGTCGCAGATGCAACAGTGCACCAAGATCATCTCGGTGCTCGACAACTCGTGGGACAACCTCATCCCCACCCTCAACGTTCAGCAGGACAAATGGACGCCTGAGTGGCTACGGCAGCAGATTCTGCAGGAGGACTTCCGCAGACGCCACACGGGAGGTGGTGCTGCCAACAAAACTGCTGAGGGGTATGGAGCTGCAGGAGGCAGCAGAGGAAGAGGGGGAGGGAGAGGCCGAGGCCGTGGGAGAGGCTTTGGCAGAGGGAGAGGCCGAGGTGACTACAATGAGGGGCATGGGAGCTCTGGTGGCAGGGGGAGCACCCGAATGGAGGGTGCGTGCTGGTACTGCAAGAAGGCTGGACACCCGTGGTTCAAGTGTTTCAGCCGGCCTGAGGGATGGGCCCCTCCAGGCATGAAGCCGCCAAGTGGTGAACGTGCACGCGGTGGCACTGTGCAAGGTTCAGGTGCACAAGGTGATGGTGCACAAGGTAAAGCCGACCCTGGGATGTTCCTCATGGTTGAGGATGTGCAAGGGAGTGGGGGTGATGTGGGTTCAGTTGGGAAGGTTGTGATGCACCCCCTCACTCACTGGGTGATCGATTCAGGTTGCACGAGTCATATGACCCCACGGGCAGATTTGCTTGATGAGGTAAAACCTCCTGGGAAGATCAAGTTTGTGGCTGCCGCTTCAGGTGCTTTGCTCCCTGTGATTGGTGTTGGGAATGCCAAGGTGATGGGAGCCAATGGAGAGCTTGTGGGGCTTGGGAATGTGCTGTTGGTTGAAGGTTTGTCCGCTAACCTTCTTTCTGTGCGCCGGCTGCAGAAGAGCAAGGCTGAAGTTACCTTCGGCCCAACCAGCTGCCGTGCAAAGCTTGGGAAGTTGCTGCTGTGGAAATTGGAGGAGAAGAGCAGCTGCATCAAGGACTTGTGGCAGCTGCCCATCATCCCTTGGAAGGGGAAACCACCAGCAACGGCAAAGGCAGCGGCAGCGGCTAAAGCAACTGCGGGAGGAGAGGAGACTGCACCAACTGCTGGGGCCCTGGATGCAGTCAAGAAGGTGCAGCAGCCACAACAGCCACATGGTGAGGTGCTTGCTGGTGTGGATGCGACAGCTGCATGGGCAAAGGCTTCATCTGGGAGTGGTGAGGCTGATTGGGAGACGTGGCATGAGAGGCTGTGCCATGTGAACATTCCTATGCTGCAGAAGTTGGTAAAGGATGGGTGCTTGAAGGGGCTGGAGGTGAAGGGGGGAGCAAAGGAGATTGGGAGCTGCCCTACCTGCCTTGAGACCAAATTCACGAAGTTTCCCTTCAGAAGCAGCACAGGACCAGCCAAGGCACCACTTTCACTAGTGCACATGGATGTGGTGGGCCCCACGAGGGCCCTTTCTCTCTCGGGCAGCCGCTACTTCTTGACGATTGTGGACGACCACACGCGTGCGGTGTGGGTGTACCCTCTCAAGACTAAGGGGGAGGTGGCAGCGGCTGTTCTTAAGGAGTGGATGCCGAGAGCACAAAGGGAAAGCGGACACAAGGTGAAGGTGATCCGCACTGACAACGGAGGAGAGTTCATCGGCGCTGATTTTGAGAAGGAGCTGAAGCGGAAGGGGATCCAGCATCAGCTCACAGTGCCTTACAACCCTCAGCAGAATGGCGTGGCTGAGCGGTTCAACCGGACCCTGCAGGAAGGTGCTCGCACTCTCCTTGGGCGTGCAGGGCTGCCGGATCCGTTTTGGGTGACAGCACTGCGGCAGGTCGTTGTTGTGAAGAACAGGGTGCTGGCGACTGTGGGGGACAAGCAGTGGGTCCCCTACACCAAGTGGTATGGGATTGCACCAGCTGTGAACATGCTGAGAGCCTTTGGGTGCATGGTGGTGTTTCATGTGCCTAAGGAGAAGAGGGGAAAACTGGAAGCTTCTGGGAGATGGGGTGTGCACTTGGGGCTTGCTAAGGATCACAAGGGCTGGCTGATTTGGGACTTGACCAGCCAGCAGCTGACTGTGTCAAGGGATGTGAAGTTCCTTGAATCCTTGTACTACAAGGAGTGGAAGCAGCAGCAGCAGCAGAAGCTTCCAACGACACCGCTAATTGTAGAGGCCGATGAGGTGCAGCGGCCTTCAAGGCAAGTGGAGGTTTCTGTCTCTGAGAATGAGATCTCTAGGGTGACTGATGATGGGGGAGAACCTGAGGTGGAGCAGCAGCAGCAGCAGCAGCAGCAGCAGGAGGAGCAAGGTGCTCCACAAGGTGCCGGACGTACGGCTGACCGTCCTAGGAGGGATGTGCGCCCTCCTAACAGGCTGACCTATGCAAGCCGTGGCAAGCCAAAGGTGGTAAGGGCTGGGAGTGTGGCTGAGCAGTGTGATGAGGATGAGATAGCACACTGCTACTGGGCAGCCGTCCCTGAGCCCAAGACGCTAGCTGAGGCATTGAGCGGGCCCGATGCTGAAAAGTGGAAGCAGAGTGTGAAGGAGGAGTATGATTCTCTGCTAGAGAATGAGACGTGGGAGCTGTGTGAGCTGCCACCTGGGAAGAAGGCCATTTCTTCCAAGCTGATTTTCAGGTACAAGTACGGACCTGATGGGGCGCTGACCCGCTACAAGTCAAGGCTTGTGGCTAAGGGGTTTCAGCAGACAAAGGGAAAGGACTTCAACGAGCTCTATGCTCCTGTGGGGAAAGGCACAACACTTCGGGTGTCATTGGCAATGGCAGCATACCGTGGATGGCGGGTGAAGCAGATGGACATCACCACCGCCTTCCTCAATGGGATCATTCTGGAGGAGCTGTACATGTTACAGCCTGAGGGTTTGGATGATGGGAGCGGCAGGGTGTGCAGGCTGAAGAAGGCCATCTATGGCCTGAAGCAGGCTCCTCGTGCATGGTACCACAAGTTAGAGGAGACTCTGCTGGCTGGGGGTTTCAAGAAGAGTGAGTGTGATCACAGCTTGTTCCTGCTGCAGGAGAAGGAGCAGTTTCTCATGCTCCTGGTGTATGTGGACGACATCCTGCTCTTCTCTGAGTCGTCTGCAATGATTGAGCATGTGGAGGAGATGCTGGAGATGTAGTTTAAGTGCTCCAAGATGGGAGATGTGAAGTACTATTTAGGGATGCATGTGGAGAGGGACCTTGACAAGGGAGTGTTGAGGTTGCACCAGAGAAAGTATTGTGAGGGGCTGGCTGAGAAGTATGGGCTGCAAGATGGAGGAAAGCCAGCCACCCCACTGCCTTCGGGGTTCACTGTGGAGCCCTGTGCTGATGAGGAGGTGGTGGGTGAGAGTGACAGGAAACTTTTTCATTCCATGGTTGGGGCACTCAACTATGCGGCTAACCACACACGGCCTGACATTGCCTTCGCAACATCCAGGCTTGCCAGTGTGGTTTCACGCCCCAGTCATGAGCAGCTGGAAGCGGCCAAGAGGTTGGTCCGCTATGTGAGTGCAACGGCATCACTGGGTTTGGAGTACAGTGCTGTGAGGCAGAGGCTGCAGAGGGGTGCAGCTGATTTGAGCAAGGGGGAGATGCTCCTGACCTGCTACACTGACGCTAGCTTCAACTCGGTGAAAGCGGATGGCACCAGCATTGGAGGCTATGTGTGCCTGTTCGGAGGTGGTGCAGTGAGCTGGCGCAGTAAGAAGCAGAATGAAGTGGGGCAGTCCTCGTGTGAGACAGAGTACATGGCCCTGCATCATGGGGCAAAGGAGGTGGTGTGGCTGAGGCGTTTGTTGGAGGAGATCGGAGTGTGCCAGAAGGAGCCAACTGTGATTTTCTGTGACAACGAGTCGGCTGTGAAGCTTGCTAAGAACGCTTGCCTTCATGGGCTGACGAAGCACATCAGGCCTAAGTGGCATTGGGTGAGGAGGCTCCTGGACAAGGAGGTGCGGCTGGAGATTGTGAAGACCCATCAGCAGGCGGCTGACATTCTCACCAAGCGCCTGGCTGAATCTGAGCATTGGAAGGGCATGAAGCTTGCTGGGATGAGTGTGCATTGAGGATGCATGCTTGAGCTATGGCATGTGGGATGATGGTTGGCAGCCAGAGGGGGAGTTTGTTGAGTGATGCTACCATTCGCATTCACGTCTGTCTGCCTCCCATCATATGTTCGTGCGTTGCATGCGTGTTGTGAGTGTGTGCAAGAATTTGTGTTTTGTGCGGTTTGGTTTTTCTGAGTGTGTGTGTGAATGTTATTTGGCTTGAGCAGATATCTGAAGTGACTCCTCTGCTCAAGAGCTTTCCGAGGAACCAAGTATCGCTTCAATCGGAGCACGAACTAGAAAGTTACGAACGTTGGAGTTCGTATGCTTTTGATATTTGGTTGGGGTGACTATGGGAAGTTGTGGGGTTGACTCAATATGGGGTACAGACTTTTGGGGGTTGGGAAATTCGTCTTTTCTACTGTAGTTGCTGCCAAATGGTTGGGAGAAACCAAACCAGGTTGGCAAGTGTGGCCAAGTTGGGTTGAGGTGGATTGTGGAGGTTGGGATAGTGACAAAGGTCAAAGTTGGGTTGCCTATGGGGAAGGGAATTGTATGGCATGGGGTTTCCTTGGTTGGGGACTCTCTTGGGACCTTCCCTCTCGTCCTCCTCATCCCCTCCTACCTGGTTCTATTGCTACTCTAACTTTCTTGTGTGAACTTGTGAGATCATTGTGATTGAGTTACGTTTTCTATGGCAGCATACCCCCTAGTGCGCCGAAGTTCATAACTCGAGTTATACTCCATATTCTGATACTATTCAAATTGGGAAAGATAGCCACGGTCAAGGGCTACAACATACTCGAGTTTGAAAGAATTCTAACAGTGGACCTTTCGTCGACGACGTTTCTTGTGACGACGACTTTTCTGTCCAGAATTGTAGTTGACGATTTTGAGATATTTCAGCCCCTAATCTTCATAGACTCCGTCCTTAATCTATAACACGTCCCTTAGCGCGCCCCCCCGCGTGCGCTATCGTTCGTCCCGTAGCACGGCCCTGCGGGCCCCTCGTTCGTCCCGTAGCCACCCCCCCCCCCCCCCCCCCCCCTCGTTTTTTCTCGCGCGCGACCTTAGATCGCAGGCCCCGCGGCCCACACGTTAGCAGGCCCCGTGGCCTGTCCGTAGCGGGCCCCGCGGCCCTTGCTCGACGGCCTCGTGGCCCGCCTCTCTCTAGCTAAGTCCGCCCGCCCTAACCCTAACAGCCGCCCCAACCGCTCCCCACCCCTTTCAACCGCACTCAACCGCTCTAGAACCGCCTCTCAACCGCAGTAGACCACTCCCAGCTGCGAGACACCACCCTTCACCGCTCTAGACCATTCCCAACCGCGAGAAACCACGCCCCACCACACTCAACGTATCCCAAACGCTCCCCACCGCTCTAGACCTCTCCCAACCGCACCAGAATCGCACTCAACCGCATCAGGCTGCTCTTAGCCGCCCTACACCACTTCCCACCGCACTACACCGCTTCCCACCGCACTACACCACTTCCCACCGCACTAGACCACTCCCCACCGCACTAGACCACTATACCCTACCCCCGTACTAGCGTGCCATTTCAATGTGGCGACAGCGGCAGTGGCAGCAGCAGTGGCCACAGCAGCAGCAGTGGAAGCAGCACCGGTGGCCGCAGCAGCAGTAGTGGCTGCGACAAGAGTGGCCGCAGCAGCAGCCGTGGCCGCAGCACCAGTGGCCGCAGCAGCAACAGTGGCCACCGCAGCACCACCAGCAGCAGCTGCGGGTTCAGCAGCAGCGCCAGCGGCAGCCTCCACCGCGGGGCCCTGTCGGACCCGGCCAGTACACACACCGGTACGTGGGAGCTGCAGCTGCTATTGAGACTTGTGTTTCCAGTCTTGGTGCGTATGTAGTTTCCAGTCCAGGCGCCTCAGAGGTTCTTAGTGTGGGAGCTGCAGCTACCACTATTCTAGTAACAGCCTTTGTCGCTGGCTCGGGCGCGACCTCACCGACTGCACAGCTTTCCTTCACCCTCGACTCTGGAGCGCCCAGCTGTTTCTTTCGCGACTGCACCGGTCTCACGCCACTGCACAATCCAGTCACTGTCACCTTGGCTCACCCTTCCGTGGGATCTGTAGTTGCCCACAGCACCACCTCTCTCCTGTGTCAGTCGATTGCTCCGCTCCCCCGCTCGCCTGCGCCGCCGTGCACTCCTTGCGTCGAGGGTCGGCAACGCGCTGCCCCTCACTCCTCCTCGTCCCCCCCCACCACAGCTCCCTTACAGACCCTGCACTTGGACGTCTGGTGCCCCTCCCCGGTCCTTGGCCCACGTCAGGAGCGCTACTTCCTGATTGTGGTGGACGAATACTCCCGCTACACCACAATTTTCCCTTTGCGACGGAAGGCCGACGTGCCTACCGTCCTCGAGCCATGGCTACTAATGAGGGGTGGCGCCCATGGCCTGTGTGGGCTCCGCCTACACTGAGACCGTGGTGGTGAGTTTTCTTCCACTCGCTTGGAGACGTTTTGTCAGGGTCGGGGGATCATCCAGTCTTACACGCTACCAGACTCGCCGCAGTAAAACAGGGTAGCCGAGCGACGCATCGGCCTGGTCATGGAGGTTGCACGGACCTCCATGTGCCATGCCGGTGCCCCCCAGTTCCTGTGGCCTCAGGCAGTCCGCTACGCCGCGCACCAGCTGAACATGTGGCCCAGTGACGCACGGCCACGGGTGACACTGGTCTCCCTTTGGACAGGTTCTCCGGACGTAGCAGCTGACTTCGGCGTCTGGGATTCTCTGGCTCACGTTCGCGCCCATGTCGCGAACAAGTTGTCTCCGCGCACTCGTGCCTGCGTCTTTCTTGGCTTCCCTTTGGATGCCTCCGGCTGGGCGTTCTATGACCCGGTCACCCACCAGTTCTTCGCTTCTCAGGACGTCACTTTCGACGAGTCTATCAGTTACTACAGGAGTCGCCCCCACCGAGGTACTGAGGTCTTTTCCCCCCCGCTGTTCCTCACCCTTGAGCCCCCCCCAGTTGCTCCGGTAGCCCCCCCCCCACTCGCGTCCTGCCCCGTCAGGTGTGTCGCACGTCACTCCGCAGTCGTCTCCCCCGCAGCGTCCAGTCCCTGTCGTGTCTGGGGGTGAGGGAGGTGCAATTGCGGAGGGTGAGGGTACTCGGGTTGCTGGAGCTGGTGGTGTCGGCTCTGGGGGTGCAGGGGGTGTGGGTGTGGAGGTCACTCCCATGGAGGACACGGCAGCCTCGAGTCGGTGGCCTCGCCCCGCGTCACCCCCTGGCTTCCCCTCCGTCCCGCAGTTCCCACCCCGTTCTTCTCTGCTGCCAGTTGCTGCGGAGCCTGGGAGTGTTCTTGCGGGAGGTACTGGAGGCACCGGGGGTGTCGGTGGTGGAGGTGCTGGTTCTGGGGGTGCTGGAGCTGGAGGCACTAGCACTGTGGCGCCTACACCGCGCACTGTACGTTTCCTGACCCGTGAGCAGCGTCTCCTCCGGTTGGAGAGAGAGGAGCGTGAGCGGTTTGAGAGGGCACGGCAGCAGCAGCAGCAGCAGCCACAGCCATAGCAAGAGAGAGTAGAGGAGGAGTCACAGCCGCAGTAGGAGAGAGCAGAGGAGGGGTCACGACTGCAGCAGCAGGTGCAGTTGCAACCGCAGCAGGAGAGAGTAGAGGAGGAGTCACGAGTGCAGCAGCAGGTGCAGTTGCAGTCGCAGCACGAGAGAGTAGAGCAGGAGTCCCGCCCGCAGCAGCAGGTGCAGTTGCAGACACAGCAAGAGAGAGTAGAGGAGGAGTCACGGCCGCAGCAGGAGAGGGTAGCGCAGGAGTCCCGGTCGCAGCAGGAGGTGCAGCTGCAGCCACAGCAGGAGAGGGTAGAGGAGGAGCCACAGGAGCAGCATCAGGGGCAGGTGCGGTCGCAGCGGACGCCAGGGGAGGCGGAGCAGCAGCGTCTGCGCGACTTGCCCGACCCTGCACCAGCACGCTTGGTTCGTGGTCCTCTACCGTCCCCTCCTGTCCCCCCTGTCGGGTCCCTTTCCTCGTCCCCGTGGACTCATCGTTCTCCCCTCAGTCGTGCTGTGTCTCCGAAGCCTCGTCGGTCCCGTTACCGTGCGGACGGGCCGTTTCACCTTGTTCTCCGCTCTCGTGTTCCACCTCCTCCTGTCCTTCCATAGCCTCCTGAGTCGTCACTCACTGTGTTTCACAACCCGTTGTCCGACTACCTCCGTGCCTCCCGTCCTGTCGTCTCCTGTGTTTTGTCCGCGTTGGTTACTCACCCGACTGCTCCCCCGTTGTCTGTCTCGACTCTTGTTACCACTGTCGCTGGCTTTGCCTCTTCCCACCGCCTTGACTACGCCGCTCACCTGGTGAGTGGCCCTGCTCGTTCTCCGTCCTCTGGGGGTGCACCTGTCTTTCCCCTGGAGGTCCTGGAGGACAGGCAGTTCGAGCTTGGTTTCCTTGCGGCCGCTGTTCCTCATCTCTGCGCCATGTTGCTTGCCCCTGAGGGGGATCCAGACGCCCTTGCTAGCAAGCATGCAGGTCGATGTTGTATTGCTTGCCAACTTTGTTGCTACCATTGTTGTCAATCTTTTCTAGTGAAACTCTTGCCTAATCTCCCCGTGAATGAGCAAGTAGTGAGAACACACGCAAACGACTAAGGAACGCAGAGATAATCCTCACAGCCGTGCCTACCCCGTAGACTAGCTCCCGTTGTTTTAGTTATCTCCGCAGCAAGGCGGCTGCACTGTGTTGCATCCGCAGGACAGCAGCGCACCCGCTTCGCAGGTGTTCGCAGATGATTGGCGTGCTGTGCTTCGTCACCTGCACAGCGCAGACACCAAGTCGTCCACGTGCTGATGGCTGCACCTGATCAGCCACGTCGACCTCGGGATACCACCACTGAGGTCGGCCTCCCCAGAACCACCTGGGCGACTGTCTCACTCCTCCGAAGTACCCTGTCGCCCGGGTAACCTGGTCGATCGGGCAACCACGTCGACCAGCTGCTTCTCTTCGTGCCCGTCGACCACCCAGGTCGACGACTTCCACCGGTCGACCACACCAAGTCGACCACACTCCAGGTTGACCAGCTCCAGGTCAACCAGCCCAGCTGTCAACCGACCAAACCAAGTCGGCTTCCCCAGGTCGGCGTCACCAAGTTGACGCCCTCCTCAGGTCGACCTACCAAGTCGACCTCCCACCAAGGTCGGCGCCCTCCCAAGTCGGCAGCTCTCCCAGGTCGACGTCTCCCCTCGTCGACCACCGGGTTGAAGTCGGCCACCGGCTCCCCAAAGTCGGCGGCTTTGCAGTGGCCCCGTGCAGGTCGACCAACTTGTCGACCAGCTCGCCCAAGTCGGCGTCGCCCACTGCTGCAGGTCGGCTGCACTTCCCGCACACCCGACCGCGAAGTTGGCTCTGCCCAAGCGAGGACAGGGCCAACACACAACTCCCGTTGACACTCCCCTGCCGCGTTCACGCTTGGGCCTCCAGTCCACACGGCAACACTATTCGGAGAATAGCTCGCCGGCGTGCACACAGCACACAGCACACCGTCACCGCACCAGCCATGCAAGAGGGCATGGCACCTACTGCTGCACGTCGTCGTCACTGTCGCCGACGTCGGCCAGGCGCACTTGGCCGACTGCGACGGAGCACCGGTTGAAGGTCGGAAAGTGCAGCGCCTTCGTTAGGAAGTCGGCCGGCTGCTCAGTGGTCGGGATGTACTTCAGCGAAAACTTCCCGCGCTTCACCGTGTACTGCAGCCAGGCATAGCGTCGCTCCATGTGCTTGAGGTTGCCTAGCCGCCCCAAGCCCTCGGCGACCGTGATGGCCAACTCGTTGTCCACCCGAAGGACGGTCGGCGTCCCTCCTTGTCGGCCTCGGTGGCCGCCACGTACTCCGACTCGGTCGACAACAGTGTCGCGCACTTGATGCGCTGGCTCGACCAGGAGGCTGCGGCTCCTCCCTAAACGAACACGTAGCCGCCCGTGCTCGTCCGGTTCTGCTTGTCGCTGGCGTCGTCGGCGTCCACGTAGCCGACCTGCTTCAGCGACTCTGGTCCACCGCCGAACTCCAGGGCGGTGTCATGGGTGTTGGCGAGGTAGGCGAGGCAGCGGTCGACCTCACACCAGTGCTGGTCGCTCCTCACCGTGAGGCCGCTCCCCAGCTTACTGCAGGCGAAGGCAAAGTCCGGCCTCGTCGTTGTCGCCGCGAACTGCAACGAGCCTAAACCTTTTGCCGGATTGGGGGATGGAATCAAGGAGAGGGGGATGGAACCAGGAAGAGGGGGATGGAATCAGGAATAGGGGGATGGAATCGGGGAGAGGGGGATGGAATCGGGAAGAGGGGGATAGAATCGGGGAGAGGGGGATGGAATCAGGGAGAGGGGAATGGAATCAGGGAGAGGGGGATGGAATCAAGGAGAGGGGGATGCAATCAGGGAGAGGGGGATGGAATCAGGGAGAGGGGGGTGGAATCAGTGAGAGGGGGATGGAATCAGGGAGAGGGGGAGGGAATCAGGGAAAGGGGGAAGGAATCAGGGAGAGGGGGATTGAATCAGGGAGAGGGGGATTGAATCAGGGAGAGGGGGATGGAATCAGGGAGAGGGGGATGGAATCAGGGAGAGGGGGATGGAATCAGGGAGAGGGGGATGGAATCAGGGAGAGGGGGATGGAATCAGGGAGAGGGGGATGGAATCAGGGGGAGGGGGATGGAAAAAGGGAGAGGGGGATGGAATCACGGAGAGGGGGATGGAATCACGGAGAGGGGGATGGAATCACGCAGAGGGGGATGGAATCAGCGAGAGGGGGATGGAATCAGGGAGAGCGGGATGGAATCAGGGAGAGGGGGATGGAATCGGGGAGAGGGGGGTGGAATCAGGGAGAGGGGGATGGAAATCAGGGAGTGGGGGATGGAATCAGGGAGAGGGGGATGGAATCAGGGAGAGGGGGATGGAATCACGGAGAGGGGGATGGAAATAGGGAGAGGGGGATGGAAATCAGGGAGAGGGGGATGGAATCAGGGAGAGGGGGATGGAATCAGGGAGAGGGAATGGAATCAGGGAGAGGGGGATGGAATTCAGGGAGAGGGGGAAGGAATTCAGGGAGAGGGGGATGGAATTCAAGGAGAGGGGGATGGAATTCAGGGAGAGGGGGGTGGAATCAGGGAGAGCGGGATAGAATCAGGGAGAGAGGGGTGGAATCAGGGAGAGGGGATGGAATCAGGGAGAGGGGGATGGAATCAGGGAGAGGGGGACGGAATCAGGGAGAGGGGGACGGAATCAGGGAGAGGGGGATGGAATCAGGGAGAGGGGGGTGGAATCAGGGAGAGGGGGACGGAATAAGGGAGAGGGGGACGGAATCAGGGAGAGGGGGATGGAATCAGGGAGAGGGGGATGGAATCAGGGAGAGGGGGATGGAATCAGGGAGAGGAGGATGGAAATCAGGGAGAGGGGGACGGAATCAGGGAGAGGGGGATGGAATCAGGGAGAGAGGGACGGAATCAGGGAGAGGGGGACGGAATTAGGGAGAGGGGGATGGAATCAGGGAGAGGGGGACGGAATCAGGGAGAGGGGGATGGATTCAAGGAGAGGGGGATGGAATCAGGGAGAGGGGGATGGATTCAGGGAGAGGAGGGTGGAATCAGGGAGAGGGGGATGGAATCAAGGAGAGGGGGATGGAATCAGGGAGAGGGGGATGGAATCAGGGAGAGGGGAATGGAATCAGGGAGAGGGGGATGGAATCAGGGAGAGGGGGACGGAATCAGGGAGAGGGGGATGGAATCAAGGAGAGGGGGATGGAATTCGGAAGATGGGGATGGAATTCGGAAGAGGGGGATGGAATCAAGGAGAGGGGGATGGAATCAGGGAGGGGGGGGAGGGGATCAGGGAGAGGGGGATGGAATCAGGGAGAGGGGGATGGAACCAGGGAGAGGGGGATGGAATCAGGGAGAGGAGGATGGAATCAAGGAGAGGGGGATGGAATCAGGGCGAGGGGGATGGAATCAGGGAGAGGGGGATGGAATCAGGGAGAGGGGGATGGAATCAGGGAGAGGGGGATGGAATCAGGGAGAGGGGGATGGAATCAGGGAGAGGGGGATGGAATCATTGAGAGGGGGAAGGAATCAGGGAGAGGGGGATGGAATCAGGGAGAGGGGGACGGAATCAAGGAGAGGGGGACGGAATCAGGGAGAGGGGGATGGAGGGGATGGAATCAGGGAGAGGGGGATGGAATGAGGGAGAGGAGGGTGGAATCAGGGAGAGGGGGAGGGAATCAGGGAGAGGGGGATGGAACCAGGGAGAGGGGGATGGAATCTGGGAGAGGGGGATGGAATCTGGGAGAGGTGGATGGAATCTGGGAGAGGGGGATGGAATCAGGGAAAGGGGGACGGAATCAGGGAGAGGGGGATGGATTCAGGGAGAGGGGGACGGAATCAGGGAGAGGGGGATGGATTCAAGGAGAGGGGGATGGAATCAGGGAGAGGGGGATGGATTCAGGGAGAGGGGGGTGGAATCAGGGAGAGGGGGATGGAATCAGGGAGAGGGGGATGGAATCAGGGAGAGGGGGATGGAATCAGGGAGAGGGGGACGGAATCAGGGAGAGGGGGATGGATTCAAGGAGAGGGGGATGGAATCAGGGAGAGGGGGATGGATTCAGGGAGAGGGGGGTGGAATCAGGGAGAGGGGGATGGAATCAGGGAGAGGGGGATGGAATCAGGGAGAGGGGGATGGAATCAGGGAGAGGGGGATGGAATCAGGGAGAGGGGGATGGAATCAGGGAGAGGGGGACGGAATCAGGGAGAGGGGGATGGAATCAAGGAGAGGGGGATGGAATTCGGAAGATGGGGATGGAATTCGGAAGAGGGGGATGGAATCAAGGAGAGGGAAATGGAATTCGGAAGATGGGGATGGAATTCGGAAGAGGGGGATGGAATCAAGGAGAGGGGGATGGAATCAGGGAGGGGGGGAGGGGATCAGGGAGAGGGGGATGGAATCAGGGAGAGGGGGATGGAACCAGGGAGAGGGGGATGGAATCAGGGAGAGGGAATGGAATCAGGGAGAGGGGGATGGAATTCAGGGAGAGGGGGAAGGAATTCAGGGAGAGGGGGATGGAATTCAGGGAGAGGGGGATGGAATTTAGGGAGAGGGGGGTGGAATCAGGGAGAGCGGGATAGAATCAGGGAGAGAGGGGTCGAATCAGGGAGAGGGGATGGAATCAGGGAGAGGGGGATGGAATCAGGGAGAGGGGGACGGAATAAGGGAGAGAGGGACGGAATCAGGGAGAGGGGGATGGAATCAGGGAGAGGGGGGTGGAATCAGGGAGAGGGGGACGGAATAAGGGAGAGGGGGACGGAATCAGGGAGAGGGGGATGGAATCAAGGAGGGGGGGATGGAATCAGGGAGAGGGGGATGGAATCAGTGAGAGGGGGAAGGAATCAGGGAGAGGGGGATGGAATCAGGGCGAGGGGGACGGAATCAAGGAGAGGGGGACGGAATCAGGGAGAGGGGGATGGATTCAGGGAAAAGGGGATGGAATCAGGGAGAGGGGGATGGAATCAGGGAGAGGGGGGTGGAATCAGGGAGAGGGGGATGGAATCAGGGAGAGGGGGATGGAACCAGGGAGAGGGGGATGAAATTCAGGGAGAGGGGGATGGAATCAGGGAGAGGGGGATGGAATCAGGGAGAGGGGGATGGATTCAGGGAGAGGGGGGTGGAATCAGGGAGAGGGGGATGGAATCAGGGAGAGGGGGATGGAATCAGGGAGAGGGGGCCGGAATCAGGGAGAGGGGGATGGATTCAAGGAGAGGGGGATGGAATCAGGGAGAGGGGGATGGATTGAGGGAGAGGGGGGTGGAATCAGGGAGAGGGGAATGGAATAAGGGAGAGGGGGATGGAATCAAGGGAGAGGGGGATGGAATCAGGGAGAGGGGGATGGAATCAGGGAGAGGGGGATGGAACCAGGGAGAGGGGGATGGAATCAGGGAGAGGGAATGGAATCAGGGAGAGGGGGATGGAATTCAGGGAGAGGGGGAAGGAATTCAGGGAGAGGGGGATGGAATTCAGGGAGAGGGGGGTGGAATCAGGGAGAGCGGGATAGAATCAGGGAGAGAGGGGTGGAATCAGGGAGAGGGGATGGAATCAGGGAGAGGGGGATGGAATCAGGGAGAGGGGGACGGAATAAGGGAGAGAGGGACTGAATCAGGGAGAGGGGGATGGAATGAGGGAGAGGGGGGTGGAATCAGGGAGAGGGGGACGGAATAAGGGAGAGGGGGACGGAATCAGGGAGAGGGGGATGGAATCAGGGAGAGGGGGATGGAATCAGGGAGAGGAGGATGGAATCAGGGAGAGGGGGATGGAATCAGGGAGAGGGGGATGGAATTCAGGGAGAGGGGGATGGAATTCAGGGAGAGGGGGGTGGAATCAAGGAGAGCGAGATAGAATCAGGGAGAGAGGGGTGGAATCAGGGAGAGGGGATGGAATCAGGGAGAGGGGGATGGAATCAGGGAGAGGGGGACGGAATAAGGGAGAGGGGGACGGAATCAGGGAGAGGGGGATGGAATCAGGGAGAGGGGGGTGGAATCAGGGAGAGGGGGACGGAATAAGGGAGAGGGGGACGGAATCAGGGAGAGGGGGATGGAATCAGGGAGAGGGGGATGGAATCTGGGAGAGGGGGATGGAATCTGGGAGAGGTGGATGGAATCTGGGAGAGGGGGATGGAATCAGGGAGAGGGGGACGGAATCAGGGAGAGGGGGATGGAATCAGGGAGAGGTGGACGGAATCAGGGAGAGGGGGATGGATTCAAGGAGAGGGGGATGGAATCAGGGAGAGGGGGATGGATTCAGGGAGAGGGGGTTGGAACAAGGGAGAGGGGGATGGAATAAGGGAGAGGGGGACGGAATCAGGGAGAGGGGGATGGAATCAGGGAGAGGGGGGTGGAATCAGGGAGAGGGGGACGGAATCAGGGAGAGGGGGATGGAATCAGGGAGAGGGGGACGGAATCAGGGAGAGGGGGATGGAATCAGGGAGAGGGGGATGGAATCTGGGAGAGGGGGATGGAATCTGGGAGAGGGGGATGGAATCAGGGAGAGGGGGATGGAATCAGGGAGAGGGGGACGGAATCAGGGAGAGGGGGATGGATTCAAGGAGAGGGGGATGGAATCAGAGAGAGGGGGATGGATTCAGGGAGAGGGGGGTGGAATCAGGGAGAGGGGGATGGAATCAGGGAGAGGGGGATGGAATCAGGGAGAGGGGGATGGAATCAGGGAGAGAGGGATGGAATTAGGGAGAGGGGGATGGAATCAGGGAGAGGGGGACGGAATCAGGGAGAGGGGGATGAAATTCAGGGAGAGGGGGATAGATTCAGGGAGAGGGGGATGGAATCAGGGAGAGGAGGATGGAATCAGGGAGAGGGGGATGGAATCAGGGAGAGGGGGGTGGAATTAGGGAGAGGGGGATGGAATCAGGGAGAGGGGGATGGAATCAGGGAGAGGGGGATGGAATCTGGAAAAGGTGGATGGAATCAGGGAGAGGGGGATGGAATAAGGGAGAGGGAGATGGAATCAGGGAGAGGGGGATGGAATCAGGGAGAGGGGGACGGAATCAGGGAGAGGGAGATGGAATCAAGGAGAGGGGAATGGAATTCGGAAGATGGGGATGGAATTCGGAAGAGGGGGTTGGAATCAAGGAGAGGGGGATGGAATCAGGGAAGGGGGGAGGGGATCAGGGAGAGGGGGATGGAATCAGGGAGAGGGGGATGGAACCAGGGAGAGGGGGATGGAATCAGGGAGAGGGGGATGGAATCAAGGAGAGGGGGATGGAATCAGGGCGAGGGGGATAATCAGGGAGAGGGGGATGGAATCAGGGAGAGGGGGATGGAATCAGGGAGAGGGGGATGGAATCAGGGAGAGGAGGATGGAATCAGGGAGAGGGGGATGGAATCAGTGAGAGGGGGAAGGAATCAGGGAGAGGGGGATGGAATCAGGGAGAGGGGGACGGAATCAAGGAGAGGGGGACGGAATCAGGGAGAGGGGGATGGATTCAGGGAGAAGGGGATGGATTCAGGGAGAAGGGGATGGAACAAGGGAGAGGGGGATGGAATCAGGGAGAGGGGGATGGAATCAGGGAGAGGGGGATGGAATCTGGGAGAGGGGGATGGAACCAGGGAGAGGGGGATGGAATCAGGGAGAGGGGGACGGAATCAGGGAGAGGGGGATGGAATCAGGGAGAGGGGGATGGAATCAGGGAGAGGGGGACGGAATCAGGGAGAGGGGGATGGAATCAGGGAGAGGGGGATGGAATCAGGGAGAGGGGGACGGAATCAGGGAGAGGGGGATGGAATCAGGGAGAGGGGGACGGAACCAGGGAGAGGGGGATGGATTCAAGGAGAGGGGGATCGAATCAGGGAGAGGGGGATGGATTCAGGGAGAGGAGGATGGAAATCAGGGAGAGGGGGACGGAATCAGGGAGAGGGGGATGGAATCAGGGAGAGGGGGACGGAATAAGGGAGAGGGGGACGGAATCAGGGAGAGGGGGATGGAATCAGGGAGAGGGGGGTGGAATCAGGGAGAGGGGGACGGAATCAGGGAGAGGGGGACGGAATCAGGGAGAGGGGGATGGAATCAGGGAGAGGGGGATGGAATCTGGGAGAGGGGGATGGAATCTGGGAGAGGGGGATGGAATCAGGGAGAGGGGGATGGAATCAGGGAGAGGGGGACGGAATCAGGGAGAGGGGGATGGATTCAAGGAGAGGGGGATGGAATCAGAGAGAGGGGGATGGATTCAGGGAGAGGGGGGTGGAATCAGGGAGAGGGGGATGGAATCAGGGAGAGGGGGATGGAATCAGGGAGAGGGGGATGGAATCAGGGAGAGAGGGATGGAATTAGGGAGAGGGGGATGGAATCAGGGAGAGGGGGACGGAATCAGGGAGAGGGGGATGAAATTCAGGGAGAGGGGGATAGATTCAGGGAGAGGGGGATGGAATCAGGGAGAGGAGGATGGAATCAGGGAGAGGGGGATGGAATCAGGGAGAGCGGGGTGGAATTAGGGAGAGGGGGATGGAATCAGGGAGAGGGGGATGGAATCAGGGAGAGGGGGATGGAATCTGGAAAAGGTGGATGGAATCAGGGAGAGGGGGATGGAATCAGGGAGAGGGAGATGGAATCAGGGAGAGGGGGATGGAATCAAGGAGAGGGGGATTGAATCAGGGCGAGGGGGATAATCAGGGAGAGGGGGATGGAATCAGGGAGAGGGGGATGGAATCAGGGAGAGGGGGATGGAATCAGGGAGAGGAGGATGGAATCAGGGAGAGGGGGATGGAATCAGTGAGAGGGGGAAGGAATCAGGGAGAGGGGGATGGAATCAGGGAGAGGGAGACGGAATCAAGGAGAGGGGGACGGAATCAGGGAGAGGGGGATGGATTCAGGGAGAAGGGGATGGATTCAGGGAGAAGGGGATGGAACAAGGGAGAGGGGGATGGAATCAGGGAGAGGGGGATGGAATCAGGGAGAGGGGGATGGAATCTGGGAGAGGGGGATGGAACCAGGGAGAGGGGGATGGAATCAGGGAGAGGGGGACGGAATCAGGGAGAGGGGGATGGAATCAGGGAGAGGGGGATGGAATCAGGGAGAGGGGGACGGAATCAGGGAGAGGGGGATGGAATCAGGGAGAGGGGGACGGAACCAGGGAGAGGGGGATGGATTCAAGGAGAGGGGGATCGAATCAGGGAGAGGGGGATGGATTCAGGGAGAGGGGGGTGGAATCAGGGAGAGGGGGATGGAATCAGGGAGAGGGGGATGGAATCAGGGAGAGGGGGATGGAATCAGGGAGAGGGGGACGGAATCAGGGAGAGGGGGATGGATTCAAGGAGAGGGGGATGGAATCAGAGAGAGGGGGATGGATTCAGGGAGAGGGGGGTGGAATCAGGGAGAGGGGGATGGAATCAGGGAGAGGGGGATGGAATCAGGGAGAGGGGGATGGAATCAGGGAGAGAGGGATGGAATTAGGGAGAGGGGGATGGAATCAGGGAGAGGGGGACGGAATCAGGGAGAGGGGGATGGAATCAAGGAGAGGGGGATGGAATTCGGAAGATGGGGATGGAATTCGGAAGAGGGGGATGGAATCAAGGAGAGGGGGATGGAATCAGGGAAGGGGGGAGGGGATCAGGGAGAGGGGGATGGAATCAGGGAGAGGGGGATGGAACCAGGGAGAGGGGGATGGAATCAGGGAGAGGGGGATGGAATCAAGGAGAGGGGGATGGAATCAGGGCGAGGGGGATGGAATCAGGGAGAGGGGGATGGAATCAGGGAGAGGGGGATGGAATCAGGGAGAGGGGGATGGAATCAGGGAGAGGGGGATGGAATCAGGGAGAGGGGGATGGAATCAGTGAGAGGGGGAAGGAATCAGGGAGAGGGGGATGGAATCAGGGAGAGGGGGACGGAATCAAGGAGAGGGGGACGGAATCAGGGAGAGGGGGATGGATTCAGGGAGAAGGGGATGGATTCAGGGAGAAGGGGATGGAATCAGGGAGAGGGGGATGGAATCAGGGAGAGGGGGATGGAATCAGGGAGAGGGGGATGGAACCAGGGAGAGGGGGATGGAACCAGGGAGAGGGGGATGGAATCTGGGAGAGGGGGATGGAATCTGGGAGAGGTGGATGGAATCAGGGAGAGGGGGATGGAATCAGGGAGAGGGGGACGGAATCAGGGAGAGGGGGATGGAATCAGGGAGAGTGGGACGGAATCAGGGAGAGGGGGATGGATTCAAGGAGAGGGGATGGAATCAGGGAGAGGGGGATGGATTCAGGGAGAGGGGGGTGGAATCAGGGAGAGGGGGATGGAATCCGGGAGAGGGGGATGGAATCAGGGAGAGGGGGATGAAATTCATGGAGAGGGGGATGGATTCAGGGAGAGGGGGATGGAATCAGGGAGAGGAGGATGGAATCAGGGAGAGGGGGATGGAATCAGGGAGAGGGGGATGGAATCAGGGAGAGGGGGACGGAATCAGGGAGAGGGGGATGGATTCAAGGAGAGGGGGATGGAATCAGAGAGAGGGGGATGGATTCAGGGAGAGGGGGGTGGAATCAGGGAGAGGGGGATGGAATCAGGGAGAGGGGGATGGAATCAGGGAGAGGGGGATGGAATCAGGGAGAGAGGGATGGAATTAGGGAGAGGGGGATGGAATCAGGGAGAGGGGGACGGAATCAGGGAGAGGGGGATGAAATTCAGGGAGAGGGGGATAGATTCAGGGAGAGGGGGATGGAATCAGGGAGAGGAGGATGGAATCAGGGAGAGGGGGATGGAATCAGGGAGAGCGGGGTGGAATTAGGGAGAGGGGGATGGAATCAGGGAGAGGGGGATGGAATCAGGGAGAGGGGGATGGAATCTGGAAAAGGTGGATGGAATCAGGGAGAGGGGGATGGAATCAGGGAGAGGGAGATGGAATCAGGGAGAGGGGGATGGAATCAAGGAGAGGGGGATTGAATCAGGGCGAGGGGGATAATCAGGGAGAGGGGGATGGAATCAGGGAGAGGGGGATGGAATCAGGGAGAGGGGGATGGAATCAGGGAGAGGAGGATGGAATCAGGGAGAGGGGGATGGAATCAGTGAGAGGGGGAAGGAATCAGGGAGAGGGGGATGGAATCAGGGAGAGGGAGACGGAATCAAGGAGAGGGGGACGGAATCAGGGAGAGGGGGATGGATTCAGGGAGAAGGGGATGGATTCAGGGAGAAGGGGATGGAACAAGGGAGAGGGGGATGGAATCAGGGAGAGGGGGATGGAATCAGGGAGAGGGGGATGGAATCTGGGAGAGGGGGATGGAACCAGGGAGAGGGGGATGGAATCAGGGAGAGGGGGACGGAATCAGGGAGAGGGGGATGGAATCAGGGAGAGGGGGATGGAATCAGGGAGAGGGGGACGGAATCAGGGAGAGGGGGATGGAATCAGGGAGAGGGGGACGGAACCAGGGAGAGGGGGATGGATTCAAGGAGAGGGGGATCGAATCAGGGAGAGGGGGATGGATTCAGGGAGAGGGGGGTGGAATCAGGGAGAGGGGGATGGAATCAGGGAGAGGGGGATGGAATCAGGGAGAGGGGGATGGAATCAGGGAGAGGGGGACGGAATCAGGGAGAGGGGGATGGATTCAAGGAGAGGGGGATGGAATCAGAGAGAGGGGGATGGATTCAGGGAGAGGGGGGTGGAATCAGGGAGAGGGGGATGGAATCAGGGAGAGGGGGATGGAATCAGGGAGAGGGGGATGGAATCAGGGAGAGAGGGATGGAATTAGGGAGAGGGGGATGGAATCAGGGAGAGGGGGACGGAATCAGGGAGAGGGGGATGGAATCAAGGAGAGGGGGATGGAATTCGGAAGATGGGGATGGAATTCGGAAGAGGGGGATGGAATCAAGGAGAGGGGGATGGAATCAGGGAAGGGGGGAGGGGATCAGGGAGAGGGGGATGGAATCAGGGAGAGGGGGATGGAACCAGGGAGAGGGGGATGGAATCAGGGAGAGGGGGATGGAATCAAGGAGAGGGGGATGGAATCAGGGCGAGGGGGATGGAATCAGGGAGAGGGGGATGGAATCAGGGAGAGGGGGATGGAATCAGGGAGAGGGGGATGGAATCAGGGAGAGGGGGATGGAATCAGGGAGAGGGGGATGGAATCAGTGAGAGGGGGAAGGAATCAGGGAGAGGGGGATGGAATCAGGGAGAGGGGGACGGAATCAAGGAGAGGGGGACGGAATCAGGGAGAGGGGGATGGATTCAGGGAGAAGGGGATGGATTCAGGGAGAAGGGGATGGAATCAGGGAGAGGGGGATGGAATCAGGGAGAGGGGGATGGAATCAGGGAGAGGGGGATGGAACCAGGGAGAGGGGGATGGAACCAGGGAGAGGGGGATGGAATCTGGGAGAGGGGGATGGAATCTGGGAGAGGTGGATGGAATCAGGGAGAGGGGGATGGAATCAGGGAGAGGGGGACGGAATCAGGGAGAGGGGGATGGAATCAGGGAGAGTGGGACGGAATCAGGGAGAGGGGGATGGATTCAAGGAGAGGGGATGGAATCAGGGAGAGGGGGATGGATTCAGGGAGAGGGGGGTGGAATCAGGGAGAGGGGGATGGAATCCGGGAGAGGGGGATGGAATCAGGGAGAGGGGGATGAAATTCATGGAGAGGGGGATGGATTCAGGGAGAGGGGGATGGAATCAGGGAGAGGAGGATGGAATCAGGGAGAGGGGGATGGAATCAGGGAGAGGTGGATGGAATCTGGGAGAGGGGGATGGAATCAGGGAGAGGGGGACGGAATCAGGGAGAGGGGGATGGAATCAGGGAGAGGTGGACGGAATCAGGGAGAGGGGGATGGATTCAAGGAGAGGAGGATGGAATCAGGGAGAGGGGGATGGATTCAGGGAGAGGGGGGTGGAATCAGGGAGAGGGGGATGGAATCCAGGAGAGGGGGATGGAATCAGGGAGAGGGGGATGAAATTCAGGGAGAGGGGGATAGATTCAGGGAGAGGGGGATGGAATCAGGGAGAGGAGGATGGAATCAGGGAGAGGGGGATGGAATCAGGGAGAGCGGGGTGGAATTAGGGAGAGGGGGATGGAATCTGGAAAAGGTGGATGGAATCAGGGAGAGGGGGATGGAATCAGGGAGAGGGAGATGGAATCAGGGAGAGGGGGATGGAATCAGGGAGAGGGGGACGGAATCAGGGAGAGGGGGATGGAATCAAGGAGAGGGGGATGGAATTCGGAAGATGGGGATGGAATTCGGAAGAGGGGGATGGAATCAAGGAGAGGGGGATGGAATCAGGGAGGGGGGGAGGGGATCAGGGAGAGGGGGATGGAATCAGGGAGAGGGGGATGGAACCAGGGAGAGGGGGATGGAATCAGGGAGAGGTGGATGGAATCAGTGAGAGGGGGAAGGAATCAGGGAGAGGGGGATGGAATCAGGGAGAGGGGGACGGAATCAAGGAGAGCTGGACGGAATTAGGGAGAGGGGGATGGATTCAGGGAGAAGGGGATGGAATCAGGGAGAGGGGGATGGAATCAGGGAGAGGGGGGTGGAATCAGGGAGAGGGGGATGGAATCAGGGAGAGGGGGATGGAACGAGGGAGAGGGGGATGGAATCTGGGAGAGGGGGATGGAACCAGGGAGAGGGGGATGGAACCAGGGAGAGGGGGATGGAATCAGGGAGAGGGAATGGAATCAGGGAGAGGGGGATGGAATTCAGGGAGAGGGGGAAGGAATTCAGGGAGAGGGGGATGGAATTCAGGGAGAGGGGGATGGAATTCAGGGAGAGTGGGGTGGAATGAGGGAGAGCGGGATAGAATCAGGGAGAGAGGAGTGGAATCAGGGAGAGGGGATGGAATCAGGGAGAGGGGGATGGAATCAGGGAGAGAGGGACGGAATAAGGGAGAGGGGGACGGAATCAGGGAGAGGGGGATGGAATCAGGGAGAGGGGGGGTGGAATCAGGGAGAGGGGGACGGAATAAGGGAGAGGGGGACGGAATCAGGGAGAGGGGGATGGAATCAGGGAGAGGGGGATGGAATCAGGGAGAGGGGGATGGAAATCAGGGAGAGGGTGACGGAATCAGGGAGAGGGGGATGGAATCAGGGAGAGAGGGACGGAATCAGGGAGAGGTGGATGGAAACAGGGAGAGGGGGATGGAATCAGGGAGAGGGGGACGGAATCAGGGAGAGGGGGATGGATTCAAGGAGAGGGGGATGGAATCAGGGAGAGGGGGATGGATTCAGGGAGAGGGGGGTGGAATCAGGGAGAGGGGGATGGAATCCGGGAGAGGGGGATGGAATAAGGGAGAGGGGGATGAAATTCTGGGAGAGGGGGATGGATTCAGGGAGAGGGGGATGGAATCAGGGAGAGGAGGATGGAATCAGGGAGAGGGGGATGGAATCAGGGAGAGCGGGGTGGAATTAGGGAGAGGGGGATGGAATCAAGGAGAGGGGGATGGAATCAGGGAGAGGGGGATGGAATCTGGAAGAGGTGGATGGAATCAGGGAGAGGGGGATGGAATCAGGGAGAGGGAGATGGAATCAGCGAGAGGGGGATGGAATCAGGGAGAGGGGGACGGAATCAGGGAGAGGGGGATGGAATCAAGGAGAGGGGGGTGAAATTCGGAAGATGGGGATGGAATTCGGAAGAGGGGGATGGAATCAAGGAGAGGGGGATGGAATCAGGGAGGGGGGGAGGGGATCAGGGAGAGGGGGATGGAATCAGGGAGAGGGGGATGGAACCAGGGAGAGGGGGATGGAATCAGGGAGAGGGGGATGGAATCAAGGAGAGGGAGATGGAATCAGGGCGAGGGGGATGGAATCAGGGAGAGGGGGATGGAATCAGGGAGAGGGGGATGGAATCAGGGAGAGGGGGATGAAATCAGGGAGAGGGGGATGGAATCAGTGAGAGGGGGAAGGAATCAGGGAGAGGGGGATGGAATCAGGGAGAGGGGGACGGAATCAAGGAGAGGGGGACGGAATCAGGGAGAGGGGGATGGATTCAGGGAGAGGGGGATGGAATCAGGGAGAGGTGGATGGATTCAAGGAGAGGGGGATGGAATCAGGGAGAGGGGGATGGATTCAGGGAGAGGGGGGTGGAATCAGGGAGAGGGGGATGGAATCAGGGAGAGGGGGATGGAATCAGGGAGAGAGGGATGGAATCAGGGAGAGGGGGATGGAATCAGGGAGAGGGGGATGGAATCAGGGAGAGGGGGATGGAATCAGGGGGAGGGGGATGGAAAAAGGGAGAGGGGGATGGAATCAAGGAGAGGGGGATGGAATCACGGAGAGGGGGATGGAATCAGCGAGAGGGGGATGGAATCAGGGAGAGCGGGATGGAATCAGGGAGAGGGGGATGGAATCGGGGAGAGGGGGATGGAATCAGGGAGAGGGGGATGGAAATCAGGGAGTGGGGGATGGAATCAGGGAGAGGAGGATGGAATCAGGGAGAGGGGGATGGAATCACGGAGAGGGGGATGGAAATAGGGAGAGGGGGATGGAAATCAGGGAGAGGGGGATGGAATTCAGGGAGAGGGGGATGGAATCAGGGAGAGGGGGATGGAACCAGGGAGAGGGGGATGGAATCAGGGAGAGGTGGATGGAATCAGTGAGAGGGGGAAGGAATCAGGGAGAGGGGGATGGAATCAGGGAGAGGGGGACGGAATCAAGGAGAGCTGGACGGAATTAGGGAGAGGGGGATGGATTCAGGGAGAAGGGGATGGAATCAGGGAGAGGGGGATGGAATCAGGGAGAGGGGGGTGGAATCAGGGAGAGGGGGATGGAATCAGGGAGAGGGGGATGGAACGAGGGAGAGGGGGATGGAATCTGGGAGAGGGGGATGGAACCAGGGAGAGGGGGATGGAACCAGGGAGAGGGGGATGGAATCAGGGAGAGGGAATGGAATCAGGGAGAGGGGGATGGAATTCAGGGAGAGGGGGAAGGAATTCAGGGAGAGGGGGAAGGAATTCAGGGAGAGGGGGATGGAATTCAGGGAGAGGGGGATGGAATTCAGGGAGAGGGGGGTGGAATCAGGGAGAGCGGGATAGAATCAGGGAGAGAGGGGTGGAATCAGGGAGAGGGGATGGAATCAGGGAGAGGGGGATGGAATCAGGGAGAGGGGGACGGAATCAGGGAGAGGGGGACGGAATCAGGGAGAGGGGGATGGAATCAGGGAGAGGGGGGTGGAATCAGGGAGAGGGGGACGGAATAAGGGAGAGGGGGACGGAATCAGGGAGAGGGTGATGGAATCAGGGAGAGGGGGATGGAATCAGGGACAGGGGGATAGAATCAGGGAGAGGGGGATGGAAATCAGGGAGAGGGGGACGGAATCAGGGAGAGGGGGACGGAATTAGGGAGAGGAGGATGGAATCAGGGAGAGGGGGACGGAATCAGGGAGAGGGGGATGGATTCAAGGAGAGGGGGATGGAATCAGAGAGAGGGGGATGGATTCAGGGAGAGGGGGGTGGAATCAGGGAGAGGGGGATGGAATCAAGGAGAGGGGGATGGAATCAGGGAGAGGGTGATGGAATCAGGGAGAGGGGGATGGAATCAGGGAGAGGGGGATGGAATCAGGGAGAGGGGGACGGAATCAGGGAGAGGGGGATGGAATCAAGGAGAGGGGGATGGAATTCGGAAGATGGGGATGGAATTCGGAAGAGGGGGATGGAATCAAGGAGAGGGGGATGGAATCAGGGAGGGGGGGAGGGGATCAGGGAGAGGGGGATGGAATCAGGGAGAGGGGGATGGAACCAGGAAGAGGGGGATGGAATCAGGGAGAGGGGATGGAATCAAGGAGAGGGGGATGGAATCAGGGCGAGGGGGATGGAATCAGGGAGAGGGGGATGGAATCAGGGAGAGGGGGATGGAACCAGGGAGAGGGGGATGGAATCAGGGAGAGGGGGATGGAATCAGGGAGAGGGGGATGGAATCAGTGAGAGGGGGAAGGAATCAGGC
Source organism: Closterium sp. Naga37s-1 (assembly GCA_947471745.1). Classification (NCBI taxonomy): domain Eukaryota; kingdom Viridiplantae; phylum Streptophyta; class Zygnematophyceae; order Desmidiales; family Closteriaceae; genus Closterium; species Closterium sp. Naga37s-1. The sequence continues at coordinate 1,509 of CANJKZ010000190.1, read as the reverse complement.
AGAGGGGGATGGGAATCAGGGAGAGGGGGACGGAATCAAGGAGAGGGGGACGGAATCAGGGAGAGGGGGATGGATTCAGGGAGGAAGGGGAGGAATCAGGGAGAGGGGATGGAATCAGGGAGAGGGGGTGGAATCAGGGAGAGGGGGATGGAATCAGGGAGAGGGGGATGGAACCAGGGAGAGGGGGATGGAATCTGGGAGAGGGGGATCGAATCAGGGAGAGGGGGATGGAATCAGGGTGAGGGGGATGGAAAAAGGGAGAGGGGGATGGAATCACGGAGAGGGGGATGGAATCACGGAGAGGGGGATGGAATCAGCGAGAGGGGGATGGAATCAGGGAGAGCGGGATGGAATCAGGGAGAGGGGGATGGAATCGGGGAGAGGGGGATGGAATCAGGGAGAGGGGGATGGAAATCAGGGAGTGGGGGGATGGAATCAGGGAGAGGGGGATGGAATCAGGGAGAGGGGGATGGAATCACGGAGAGGGGTGATGGAAATAGGGAAAGGGGGGATGGCAAATCAGGGAGAGGGGGATGGAATCAGGGAGAGGGGGATGGAATCAGGGAGAGGGAATGGAATCAGGGAGAGGGGGATGGAATTCAGGGAGAGGGGGAAAGAATTCAGGGAGAGGGGGATGGAATTCAGGGAGAGGGGGATGGAATTCAGGGAGAGGGGGGTGGAATCAGGGAGAGCGGGATAGAATCAGGGAGAGAGGGGTGGAATCAGGGAGAGGGGATGGAATCAGGGAGAGGGGGATGGAATCAGGGAGAGGGGGACGGAATCAGGGAGAGGCGGGGACGGAATCAGGGAGAGGGGGATGGAATCAGGAGAGAGGGGGGTGGAATCAGGGAGAGGGGGACGTGGAATAAGGGAGAGGGGGACGGAATCAGGGAGAGGGTGATGGAATCAGGGAGAGGGGGATGGAATCAGGACAGGGGGATGGAATCAGGGATGAGAGGGGGATGGAAATCAGGGAGAGGGGGACGGAATCAGGGAGAGGGGGACGGAATGAGGGAGAGGAGGATGGAATCAGGGAGGAGGGGGACGGAAATCAGGGAGAGGGGGATGGATTCAAGGAGAGGGGGATGGAATCAGGGAGAGGGGGATGGATTCAGGGAGAGGGGGGTGGAATCAGGGAGAGGAGGGATGGACTCAAGGAGAGGGGGATGGAATCAGGGAGAGGGGGATGGAATCAGGGAGAGGGGATGGAATCAGGGAGAGGGGGATGGAATCAGGGAGAGGGGGACGGGAATCAGGGAGAGGGGGATGGAATCAAGGAGAGGGGATGGAATTCGGAAGATGGGGATGGAATTCGGAAGAGGGGGATGGAATCAAGGAGAGGGGGATGGAATCAGGGGAGGGGGGGAGGGGATCAGGGAGAGGGGGATGGAATCAGGGAGAGGGGGATGGAACCAGGGAAGAGGGGGATGGAATCAGGGAGAGGGGGATGGAATCAAGGAGAGGGGGATGGAATCAGGGAGAGGGGGATGGAACCAGGGAGAGGGGGAT